>OY728141.1:2084597344-2085900914 GCA_963277665.1 Viscum album | reverse complement strand
AAATTGTTGGGTATAACCTACTACACGAACCTTAGGTTTAAGCCAAATCAAAATAGAAAAGTAAAAAATTAGATGCAAAACATTAAACATAATGTACTACTTACAAATTTGAAGTGTAGAACAAAATAACCTTGTGATTGAATTATGGATCTGGTGGAATGGTTTTCCAAGCGAGAGCGATCTTAGCTCTCAATTTCAGTAGCATCCATGAGCGTGGATGGGATCTCGGGGATACTGGGATTTTAGGGGAAAACTTTCCCAACAGTTTGTTAAAACCGTTGGGAAAGGTGAGATTTACCAATGGTTTACACAAACCGCTGGCAAAGCCTTGGTCCTTTACCAATGGTTTTGTAAAACCGTTGGTAAAGGGGGAAATTTTTTAGATTTCCCAATGGTTTATTCAAACTGTTGGGAAATACTTATTTTATACCCCTATGCCAACGGTTTAACAGAACTGTTGGAAAACAAGCATTGGGAAAACCCAACTTCCTAGTAGTGTCATGACCCGCCCCCAGGGCCCATAACGTGGACTACCCCAAGCCCCGCCTCCAATAGGATAGAGGCTAGAAACTAGCACTGAGTAGGCATATCCCACAAATGGGAGGCATTTTTCTAAGAACACGTACACACGCACCCAACTGAAAGCCATAGGGTTGGAGAGTGAAAAAACTAAGTAAAGAAGATGCATGCATACCACTATAACCCAAAAACAGAGTATGAAAAAAAGTAAAGAAGTAAAGTACAACTGGGTCAGAATATGAGTCCACTAAGAGAAAGAAAACTGCAAAGCCTGACCCGCAAACAAGGGTATTGAAGCTGTTTTAGGAAGCTATCGGAAACACATCGGCTCGTATGATCTCACAAGGCACCGCCTGGTCTTGGTATTGGTCCTACTCCGTCTCAGACTCCAAAAAAGAATTGGTCATATTCACAAGACACAACACATACGGGCAAATCTCGTGCAGGGGTGAGTAAAATAATACTCAGTAAGGGACCCTGAAAAGCACAAAGAAAAAGACCACAAAAGAAAACACCACAAATAAGGTACAGTAATCTCAACACAGGTATATTTCATCAACACATATAACAATAATATCTATGTATACTCGTAATGGATTCCAAGACGCAACATCTCATCCGCTGCCAACCATATGGTTCCATGCACAACATGCTCGATTCCAGGAGATCCTACGCCTCAAGCTATCTGATAGTAACTAGGTAGATCAAGTCTACCAAAAGTATCCAAAGAGAACATTTGGTCTTGATACATCATGAAATTTCCCTAAGAAATCTATTCTCACTAAGATAATAAGTCTCGATATAATAGCCAATACTTCGTCATAAGATTCTGCTCAAGGCATGCTCGTCCCAGGAGGACTCACTCCTTTAGACATCAAGTCCTAAGAGACCTACACAAAGAGGTCCTGCTTCTTTGGGCCCTACTCAAATAGAACACACTAATAATTATCCGAAGTACAACACTTCATTCATAACACTGAACATCTTGTACTACTAAGGGAATCATCCCCGATGAGTTAATGAGGGTCTTCTTGTCTGTTAGGAAATTGAGGTCCACTTGACTATCGGTCCATTGAGGTTATCTCAGCTATTGCTCATCTGTCAGGCGACTAAGGTCTGCTCAACTACTGCTTGTCTGTCAGGACACTGAGGTATGCTTGGATACTACTCGTGTCTTGGGCCACTGAGCTCTGCTCGTCTACTTTCTCATATACCAAGCCACTGAGATCTACTCAGATACTACTCGTCTTCTAATCCACTAAGATCCACTTAGCTACTAGGCCACTGAGGTCCTCTCCTCACTTCCGTCTCGTCATAGCTAGCCATAGTATTTCCGCTTGTAGTGCACTTGATTTTGGTACAATCTAATTCTAAAGCCATCAGTCATGACTCAACCTCCATAGAAACTCACTTGGAGTATGTCAAAAGGACTCCTCATCGTGGGGGTCCCAACCTCATAAATGGCTCGTCGATCGAAGCGTAAAGTTTGTAAGTTATGACCATTTTATTGAAAATGGGCCGGTGGGGTCTACGTCCGGCCCGACCCGACCCGACCCAGACTGAGGTCCACCGATCCCACCCATGTCAGACCCGACTCAGTCCGTTGGGCCTGGCCCAAACTAGCTAGTCTGCGGGTCCGGCCCGCTAGGCTGCCCAGGTCTGGCTCATTGGGCTGCTTGGGGTGGCCCACCTTCTCTTTCCTGGCTCACTATGATTGAGCCAACCTGCTCTGGACAAGATGGGATGGGCGAGCCGAATCTTCTGAAAAACCCTTGGGTTTCTGCGGTCTAGCTGGACCCACGACCTGATCCACCGCCTGCAACGGGATGCCACCAGGCTACCTCGTCGCCGCAGCGTGCTACCAGTGTGCAGCTTTTCTGCACTGTCACAACTGATGATACGTGACACCTATTCTTCGCTTGTGGCCCCCTACCATAGGCTTTGTCTGCCACTGTGGCATGCTACCATCCTTCATCAACCTCCACCGCCACCGACGTCGGTGGTGCCTTATGCAGGCCACCGGGTTTGCTCTGGTGGTTCATTTTCTGATTCATGAGTGCTTTCGAGGTCCTTGAGTCATCGTCTTCCCTACTACAGGTTCAAAGTAGCCTTGTTGTCGATCTAGGGGTTTGGTCACAAAGACACAAGAATTCCCACAATAGAGGGGATCTTTCCTTGTTTGTGTTGGTCCGATTCCTCTGTGTTAGAATAAAAATGGAGATGATTAACACTAAATTTCTATCCCTTCGAGACTGAGATAAACAATCAACCCCTCAGGAACAAACAACCCACGAATCAACCTGTTTATGGGTTAATACACATTTTTTGTTTAGAAAGAAAGAATGGGGAAATAATTTCATCAAGAACAAACCCCTACCTCGAGTTAGATCACTTGCAGACGTAGATTGAAGTCGCATCGCCACATCGATCCTTATTCCACTGGTGTTTTTCGATTCATCACCGCTTGATCGAAACCATGACCTCCGATCCATCATCACCGGTGAGAGAGCCTCCTCCACCTTGCCTTAGGGAAACTCCATAGTTCTAGAGTAATTATCCATCATTATGAATTATAACATTGGACTATGTCCCCGATTAATGGAGGAAACACATTAACGTGTTAACGCATTTCAGCATTACTATTTCACTTTGAAACAGTGTCGCCACTCTATTTCATTTATGAAAAGAGAACGAGTTACTCCATCACTGCGTCTCAGTGTCTCTATTCTATGAAATGTTAATAGCAAATAAAATAAACTTCTTTTAGTTTATTTTTTTCTCCTTTTAAAAGTACAAAAATTAACTTTTACCCTCAACCTGCGCCGGTCGAGGATAAGTCCTACTTAAGGAGAACATCTCATTATGAACTCAACGATGGTTTCAGATTTTTAATCCGAATTACCATTTGTGAGTTATGAGGGTTTTAAAATAAAATAATTTTTATTTAAATTATTTTATTTAAAGTTATGTCCCAAAAACCAACTTTCACAGCCATCCCGCGTTGACTGATGTTTGGCTCTTCCTAAGTAAAGAATTCCCTCACGAGATCAACGATGGTCTCAAATTTTCAATCCGAGTTACCGTTCATGAGTTATAAGGACTTGAAAAATAAAATAATCTTATTTAATTATTTTATTTATGGTTATTATATTTTTGGGTTTTCTCACTGGAGACCTGCGCTGACTAAACTTAATTTTCACATAGGGTAAACCCACTACTTTGAATGCAATGGTACCCTTAGATTTCTGATCCAAGAACCCATTTAATAGTTATTATTTTTTTTTTCAGGAAAACTACTCATGCATGATAATTAAAACTTAACATTTTCCGACAAATCATTCTAGGCACTTCGGGCCTCAGAATCACATGCCGTCTCAGCGTATGGTCTCGTAATTTTCCCAATAATTTCCTAAAAATAGAACTGGGAAAATCTGACCCACTACATCACCCCAACCTTAAGCCTTCACATCCCCGAAAGTCAAACCAAGGGATTCCAAAAAAGAAGAGGGTATGATCATGAGCCTGAGCCTCCCGCTCCCACGTTCTCTCTTAGAGATTCTTATACTACCATTGAACACACACTAGAGGAATCGATCACCAATGGAGGGTCCTCTCCTTTAGATCCTCGATCTCTACTAGAAACTACACAAAAGTCACCTCATCATCAACTTCTATCTTACCCCAGTAAAATCTCTAGCACATAGAGGCATCCCAAGACCTCTATTAAACTCTAATCCTGGGTAGTTAGGAAGTGGGTCAACTTGGTGAGTTGATCAACAATCACGCAGATGGTATCATGTCTCCTAGACGTACGTGGTAAACCTGTTACGAATTCCATCGATATCCCTTCCCACTTCCTTCCTGGTACCCCCAAAAAGAGAAAGAACAACCCAAAAAACCGATTCATACAAGCATTCATCTTTTTATCTCAACAGGTAAGCCCAACTTCAAGCTGTTCTGTCATCTCCAGTGTCCTCCTTGACACCCACACACATACCCTGATGCATCTTTCCACTCTAGGTATCACTACTACAACTTCACATCCTTTGAAAAGAACAACATGCTACCCACCTTTCGAATGTCCATCAGGGGTATTCAATGTGGAAAACTGAGCACGTAAAGACTCACAATCTGTTTCATCAAGTTGTGCCTCCCTAACTCATTTAAGAGTGGATGGGTAACAACCAACGATTGGAGATAAGATGCTTCATCCCCATCCACAAAGGATAACTATAACGAGGCCAACTGATCTGTTTCCTCATTAAATAACTACGAACTGGATCTTTTACTGAGAGCATGCGCTACCATGTTCCTCTTACCACGAGTATAGACTACTTTGAAGTCATAGTCTTGGATGAACTCTAGCCATTATCTTTTTCTCAAGTTCAAATCCTTCTGAGAGAAGATATACTTGAGACTATTTTGGTTAGAGTAGACCGTAAACCATTCAACCATAGAGGTAGTGTCACCACATCATCAATGTGAAGACTACAACTACTAACTCAAGATAGGGGTGCTCTTAAAACTCTGTCTCAATTTTTGAAAATCTTACGGGCACCTTTACATACACATGAAAGGCCACACCTTTCAACTGATCGATGCATTCATCATCCGTTTGGTAGTGGGTACTCATTATCCACAACTACTTGGTTAGAGGGCCGGTAATCCACACATAACCTTGAACACTAGTAGTTTCTAATCCCTTCATTTTAAAGTCCCCCACGTACACCCTTAGCTTGTGAAGCTCTGCGAAATCTATCCCATATACTGATGTTGATATCGGTGACATCTCGGTGTGTAGTATTATGTAGAATTCCATCTCCATATGGGGAGGTAATCTTGGAAACATCTTCTGGAAAGACGTCATCATACTCTGCCACTACTGCTGGGAACTGAAAACTCAAAACATCCACTTCCACGTGGGTAAGGATGGACGACTCAAGTGTGATCGGCTTCACCCTTCTATGCATGAGTTTTATCCCATGCTACATGGGTTTCCTTTTTTGTCAACCAAGGAAAACCCCATTCCAACACTGTTAACATACCACATCCTTTTGCCTAAAATAGTTAATCTAAGCATGAACTGTGGATGACCAGTCCATACCCAAACTAACATCATAAGGCCTCGAAGATGCCATAAAGAGGTTCCAACCGAAACTCTCACCTCATGGGTTAGATCACATCGTCAACATAAGTGTGATTATTGAGTCTCCTCCCATAGGTATCTCTAGACGTAAGGGTAAAGTCAATGGTTTAACCGGAAACTCTAGGTCTTGAACAAGATTCGTTACAAGGAATGATTAGAAGCTATGTCTATTAATACAGAAGCTAATAGTAGACATAGACTATACCTAGAATCATTCCTCGAGCCCTTAGGTCATAATCCTTGGTTGTATGCAGCTACCCCTTACCCTATCCTCTATATCCCTGAGCCTGGAGTGGAACACATTGGGGTGGTGTTTATAACATGTTGAAATGTATACCACCACCTGTTACTCTCCTATCTCCTCTGCCACATCTTCTTCCCTTAAAATTAATATGTTCCTGTCACTATCTCTACCTCGGTGGCCCATACACCGTTTCACTATCATCACGACGGGCTGGGAAATCTCTAGAGAGAAGTCCCCTACCTTATTTTGAAAATAATTACCTATTTCTAGGATGAATGGAATCACCCTATGATCCTTGATCTGTAGATCCCTTGTCTTGGGACCTCTTATCAGGATGTCTCACACATCCAAGCCTATGAGACTAACGTCAGCTTCTTGCTTTCCCACTACTGACATCCATAGTCTATATCTACTCAGCCAAAGGAATTTCAACCACAAAGGTTCTCTCTAGCACCCTAGTATAAGTATGAATGAAAATATAAATAGTGATGGCTCAGATGTCCCTAAACACATCTCTCTCAGAGGTCCAAGCCCTAAAGAACTAGTCGTATCATATTCATCTAGTACCTGGAAAGGTTGGTACACCTCGATGAATACTCAAATATCGTCATGCCATCCTACAAAAGCTATAGAATCTCTTGGGAACACACATCCCTTAGATTTTATGTCATAAGACCCTTCTCTGAGAAAGGTTATCAAGTTTTGTCCATAGAAAAGTCACCTCTTCGTAAGATCGGGTAATCTAAACCCCACCATTGCTCTACTGATCCACATATAAGGCTCACTGCCAGGACCACCATATGATCTAATGGTGCCATGAATAGATGGAAAACTTGTTCACCACCTCAAGCCATTCCTTAACCGCCTATGAGTCGGGCTCGCCTCGGAACCTGAGGGGTCTCTGTCGCTAAAACTCGTGAAGTGCGCTCAGCCCACGCATCTCATCTGCTGGTACAATGAGTATCGTGTGATACTCCACAGGTGGTGGTATAGATGGTACACCACCCAGTGGTGCTGTCTTTATTACAAAACCCTACACCCATATTTTCACCCCACATATCATCCTCATGATCATGCGGTGGAATCCTGACTGGCCATCTATGTGTAAGTACCTTGAAAAAAAAACAAGATGTACCCCGATAAATAGAGTATACATGGGGAGATGAATCAATAAGGACATAGAAAAATCAACCCATTCCTATACAATGCATGAACCATTGTTTTTTCTTACAACTAGTGCTTTCATGTACTAAGTTGAAAAAGAAGAATTCAGGGTCCTGGTGTATATATACATTTGTTGCTGCACCAACACTAGATTACCTGTGATAGGTCCACTAGGTAAAATACCCTGAGGGGGGGGGGGTGAATCAGGGTATTATATATTAAAACTTTTCCCCTTGCGATCTTGTTTGGTTGTTAAAAAAACTCAATTCTATCTTCCTCCTATAACAATATATGAACAGATATGAAATCATTCACAAAACACAATTATTTTTACCTGGTTCACCCTTACTAGGCTATGTCCAAGGAGCATACAATGACAATATACTGATGTACTAAATTCACTAAGACTCACTACCAATAATGAGTACAACATTCAGGCTAGATATTTTATGCCTAGGCTCATTGCCTTTACAAGGTTTAGGGTCTTCTCATTGCATTCCCAAGGGTCACTCCCTATGCCTATTTCTCTAGCTCACTGCCTGTGGAAAGGGTCACCTTCTTCCTCTTCCTTTTCTCACTACTCTTGGAGAGGAATCCAATCACAGTTTATGGGTGTGTAGGTCAAACACAGTTTATGTACATCTAGGTCCCTTCATTTGCATGAATTACAACATCCTCAACTTTAGGTAGATGCTCCTTTGAAGTTCCTTTTTCACCTGCAAATGAAGTCCACCTTCCCGAGTACTACTAGGTACCATAAAATCCTTTTGCAAACTGATTTGAAGCTTTCACAATATTCCTTGTGCAAATCACGAACCACCTTCTTTTACCGCATACTGAGTACCCAGTTTGGTACACGAAACACCTCCTTCATGTATTGTTTCTGCTACTGCGAACCTCCCTTTTTCCGTAGACTACCTCTGCCTTCTCTATCATGTACCGCCTCTGCGTACCGATCCTGCGAACCTTCTCCACGAAACCCCTCCTATCCAAAAACTGTTCTTTGTTCATGAACTGCCTCTACAAATCACCCTATATCTGTAAAATATTCTTTGTTCGCATATTTCCCTCACAAACTACCTTCCCATCACATCTTCTTTCTCCACATACCGTGTCTTATGCGGGTTATAGTTCTCCGCTTAAATCCTTCGGCGGAATTTCTTCCGCGCGAACCACTTTAGCTTTCTCAAAATTCTTCCTTGGGATTCTCCTTCAGACTTTGCTAAAATTCCAGACCCAAAATATATTCTATAATGATATTTGGTCTCAACAGAAATTGGTGGGATTAACAATTCTTATATAGGAAAATATACCTGTAAAATTCTTTAATCTAAGAGTTACCAAATCTTCAATCTAGCCTTCACCGCATACCGATCCTTTTGCCACTGCAAACCGCAATCCACTCACAAACCATTTTTCATATCTAGTCCATGTAATATCTTTATTCCTACTTGGTTGATCTTATTTTTCGACTTCAAGCCATCCGCGTACCTCACCGCCTTCCACCGCAAACCATTTTCAGTTTCGCGAACCGCTCCGGCGTATCGTTCCCTCCGCTCTGTGTACCATTCCTGGAACATGGTATGCTGTCCATGAATTATGGTACATGGTTCTTATCCTTTTCCAATTTTCTTCAACATTCTTCATACTGTTCACTCTTATGAATAAATCCTTCATTTTTCAACATCAAACTCCCGATTTTGAGGCCCAAAAATTTGAAAAACACTGGGAACCTATGCCACCTTAAGAACCTGTCTTCAAAAAACACCAACCATACTCATTTGTGATCATCAGAATTTGTAAAAAAAAAAACAACCACACCCAAAACATACTGAGAGGACACCTTGAGGGATTTTTACCCAATAATCTTCCCTTTTGGGTTTGTTAACAACTCTTCCCATAACAATGTCGCACATTTTGGTACCTCATTAATACTCCTTCCATCTTCAGCCACCATTTTCTTTATGCGATTAATATAGCGATCACTGATTTACTCAACATATACTATAAGACCATATGATCCATGATCGGTATAAGAAAAAAGAGTATAAAGAAAAGTTCATCAATGAATCACTTCATTACTAATCACTAATTACTGATACCATACTGATACACTGATACCAATGAACTGTAATGACCCAAAATTTTATTAATGAAAATTCCTCTTGATCAAATTAAATGTCTTATTATGTAAAATGGTTATATAAAACATATACACTTACTTGGTTTTATGTCTTTTGATTTTAAAATACCATTAAAAACTGTGACTGTTGCTAATATAGTCGTTAAATAGTAATCACATGATTAGTATAAATATAGGGCTTTAACAAATCCAATTTACTCAGACAAAGGAATCGATGTCCTCATCTAGTATAATTTCTCCATACGAAGCCCATTTGTCAGAGCATGGAAAGGAGGTGGTATCATTGGGCTTCTCTCTTGACCAATCCCAAGCTGAGCTTCAACATGTTAAGCTCGAGCGGAACCATTTACAGGAGAAGTGGAAGTTGATAGAGATTACCACCCGAGTGATGTTATCTGAGCCACCCTAAGAGTTTGTCACCATCATACACCTTACCCTTAGGTCTTATACGGGTGTTATAAGGGGTTTTGTAACAAGACCCTTGAACTATTAGTATGTACATTATTTTTTTATAGAGAATATACATTCATTTTATTATTGTTACTTTGTAAATAGTTTTTAAAGAAAAAATAGAATTTTTAGTTAATATTAAATTAAGAAATATATTTAATGAATTAATGTATTTTTTTGAATTAAATAATATTTTAATAAAATATTATTACTAAATTATTTTTTATTAAATATAAATGATCGTATAATTTTTATGAAAAAAATAGTGATTTTTATTAATTTTTGAAAGCCGTTTTTATCAAAACCCATGATTTTTTTATAAATGTCGGTTTTTTATTTTAAAAGTAAAAAATTCACATATTTTGAAAATTATTTAGATAAAATGAAAATTATTTTTGGAATTAGGACATTGAAATTATCTAATGGTGAATTTTTCATAATTTTCTGAGATAGTCAAATTTTCGGGTAAAAATTAAATACCGTTTAAATATATAATGTGTTTCATGACATCGTAATAACCCAATAGTGATGTAATAAAATACTATAAACATTAATTTCGGCCAATATATTTTTTACCATTAAAATAATGTGATTTTAGTTCTGTTTTATTTATTTTAAAAAGCCTTAGTGTACCCTCCAAAACTTATAAAACATTTTATCTTTTTAAAAAGATTTCCTTGAGAGCATGACTCACAACCACATAAGAAAGCCTAATATTCTAAGAAGTTCGGCCATTGGACTTATAAAATATTTTTTACACTCCCATTTTAAAAAAACCATGGGCAAAAACCATGGTATTGTTTGTGGTTTGGATTAGTTTAATGTGTGGTGACCCAAACCTAAATAATAAAGAATTCCCCCTCCTTTCCTATATAAACCCACCCACTCTCCCACTTCCTCTTCACTAAAAGACTTTGGAGCTCAACCAACACCTGAAATCCTCTCTCTATAATCCTCCCAAGGCACCCCAATCTCTCAAGAAGCCTCTCTCAAGCCCCTCCCAAGCCTTTGGGATCACATTTCCAAGTAAGGGATTCCTTTCTTTCTTATTTTATCCAAGTTTCTTAATATTGTTATGCCCCTTTATTTTAAATTTTAAATTTTGGGTTATGGTTTAAAACTTCCCCCATACTTACCTATTTATGTTTTAATGATTATATACCCCTTTCTCTCTCATTAATTCCTCCCATGTACACCTGTTACCATGCCGAAATTCCGTAAGGAATTTCTCTCTTCTCGTTTACATTCAAGAAATTCTATTGTATTATGAATCTAAATTACATTAAATTTGTTGGGACATGTATCTATATGACCCCCTTAATTTACATTTCATGTAAATATTATGAGAAACCCCTTTCTCTCTCACCAACCATTTTTATGAATTCTTATGTCATGTCGTTATGCTGACAAAATTGCATCGCAATTTTCCAAGCCAAAGTCATTATGTAGTGAATACCATGCACATTTATCTATCATGGGTATTCACCTTCATACACATTTACCTATTGATTATGGATTTTAATGTATTAATTCTACATTCTTTTATCTTGTAATAAATGATGACGTTTAATGAAACCATGTTATATGATCCATGTGGCACACTTATGCACGAAATGAAATGTTTAAGAAGGGTGCCCCCTGATAGCGCTACAATGCATTGGGTAAAGATTAGTATCATGATACGTCAAGTGAAATGAGGGTTTAATAATTCTAATTCAAGTGCAATTAGGGTTTACTCATGGTCCATGTGTAATGAGCCTTGGCTCATGCTAATACCATGTTAAGTGTTGTTGCCACATTTCCATGTTATGATAATCATGCTATATCATGCCTTTATGTTCATGTTTCTATTATGCTTCATTGATATTCCTATTTCCTAACATGTATTATATTCTTCATTTTATGCCTTTTTTACTCCCTTAATAGGCTTTATAGCTCACCCTTTTCTTATTCATGTCCTCAGGTTATCCCATGAAATTCTAAGTACAAGGGAATGTAGTGGTCATGTAAAGGAAGTTTTCAATAAAGATGTTGTGTTTCATGTTTTAAGTCATTATGTAATGTTCCTAATTTCCCAAGACACTAGACCTATCTATCCTCAAAGTTGTCTTAAGTGAAAGTTTATGTAATAAATCATGTTTAAGTGTGAAATAAAGAGTAGGGTTTTAATAGTTGGTATCAAAGGATAAGTTTAGTTATTTTTGGGATTAGGATTAGAAAACCCTAGTGAAATACTTAGGGATTAGACTAAGTATAATAAAAACATCCTTAAGTTTTGGTGAGTATTGATTAAGTGGTTTATGAATAAAATTCATCCCTGTCGGGATATGAGTAGGTAGAGGCGGCTCTAGCACAGATGTACCTAGGAGTGAAAACTCCGACAAGGAGTTTTGGGCTTGACCCGGGGTATCCTGGTACATGACAACGGGCCTTGATTCACTCTTGGTTACGACACTCCCAGAGGATATGCTTTGGTAAATTCATTAGATTAATATAAACCATTATTAAGGGAATAAAAAAAATTCCCCTAAGTCTATATGTTGGGAAGTAGATCATGGATAACATAGATTGAAGCCTACAGATTCATAAGTTAAGGAAATAAATGTAATTTATAAGTTATCCCTTTTTATATTTGGATTACCTTTTATGTGTTACCCCTAACTTTCCTTTTATTCCATACAATGGCCAGTAATATGAGGAATATGGCTAACAACCAATGTGAAGGGCGATGTGATGAATGTCCCAGTGAGATTCCCAATCAAATAGAAGCTCAAGTAGGACATATCATGATTGTGCCAAACCAGCTATCAAAAATCACGATTAACAATTGGGAATTCCCAAGGACATCAAGGAAGAGGAAAATGACATCTCCTGAAATTCCATTTGATAAAGGTGATAAGGGAAAGAAGACCCAATTTCCTTTGTGCAACAAATGTGGAAAGAGGCACTAAGGGAAATGTCACAAAGGGACTAGGAGATGATTTAAGTGTGGAAAGAAAGGGAATAAAGTATCCAATTTCCATGAAATAATGGATAATGTTATGGATGCAAAAAAATCACCATCTAAGGAATCTTATACGGTTATATTTCATAAATATAGAGAAGTCGGGAATTCTCCAAGACGATGCTCTATTACAAGTGCTGAGAAGCATGATGATCATAAAAAATATCCTTGATAAAGGGAGCACAGGAAGTCCTATGCTAAGATGGATAATGAAGAATGAATTACATGTAACCACTACTTCAAATTAGTGTATGCCATAATGTATTTAAATTGATGTCCTATTAGTATATATTTTATGTTTTCTAATAACATTGAGTCCCCAGCAGAAATGATATTAAATCATAGGGAAAAAAACTTCTATAAGTGTTGTATCACATGTTGAAGTTTGTGGGAATGTTCTCCTTGAAAATTTTATAAGTATACCTTTGATGGAATTTGAGGAAAAAAGTAAAAACTCATTTCCTGTGCCTCAAGGTAGTCCCACACATGATCTGGAGTTGGCTTTAGTGATCTTTGGTTTAAAAATTTAGAGACATTACCTATTTGGGGAGAAGTGTGAAATATACACGGACCACAAAATCCTCAAGTATATATTCACACATAAAGAGTTGAATATGTGCCAACGAAGATGGTTAGATCTGATCAAAGACTATGACTGATCGATCCATTACCACCTTGGAAAAGCAAACAAGGTGGAAGATACTCTAAATAGAAAGGACCCAATGATTCTATCATTTATGAGAATTGAAAAGGATCCAATATTCTTATATTTGATAAATATAGACATGGGAATCATAAAGAATGGAAAATCATCAATACTTTCACAAATTATTGCTCAACCATCTCTTTTGTAAGAGTTAAAGGATTATAAAAAGGATGGTGTGGGAATTCAGAATAAGGTGGAAACTATCAGAAAATGGAAATCCTCAGAGTTCAATGTCAGTGAATAAGGAATTAGGAGATTTGTGTCAATATTATGTGTTCCATCGAATCTAGAGTTAAAGAAGGAAATTTTGGATGATGCACATAGTTCAAATTTCTCCATTCACCTAGGAAACAAAAAGATTTATTGAGATATCTAAGAGAATTATTGGTGGGATAACATGAAGAAGGAGATCGCTGAGTATACATCAAAGTTCCTGGTATGTCAATAGGTGAAGGCTGAGAGGCATAATTCTAAGGGGATAATGCGACCATTACCCATATTAGCATAGAAATGAGAGAACATCACCATGGAATTTGTCATCGGACTTCCTAAGACATCCAAAGGAAACAATGTTATCGGGTTTATTGTGGATCGTCTTACAAAGACTGCACACTTCATTGCAATTTGGGAGGATTTATCACTGGATCAACTAGCATGGATTTACATCAGAGATGTGGTAAGGATATATGGAGTACCACTATCTATTGTATCTGATCGAGGTCCAAGATTCACCTCCAAGTTCTGGAAGAGTCTTTAACATGCTCTGAATTCTGAGCTGAACTTCAGTAGGGATTATCATCCTCAAACTGATGGCTAATATGACCGGACTAGCCAAACACTTGAGGAAATGTTGAGATCATGCTCTATGGATTTAAAAGGAAGATGTGATCAATATCTTTCTCTGGTTAAGTTCTCTTACAATAAAAGTTTCCACTCAAGAATCCAAATGGATCCTTATGAGGCCCTGTATGGGAAGAGGTGCATAACACTAGCATGTTGGGATGAAGTTGGGGAAATAAAACTCCTAGGTCTATAAATGGTCTAAGAAATGATGGATAAGGTTAATACCATCCAACAACACATTAAAGATGATTAGAGTCGACAAAAGATCTATGATTATAATCATTGACGAGACCTATAGTTTGATGTTGGAGATATGGTATTCCTCCGCATATCACTATGGAAGAGAGTTATGAGATTTGGGAAGAAGAGAAAGATTAGTCCAAGGTATATCATCCCTTTTGAGATCCTTGATTTCATTGGAGAAATGACCTATTGACTAACACTCCCACCGAACCTATATCAAGTACATGATGTATTCCATGTATCACTATTGAGGAACTAAATACCTGACCTATTGCATGTATTCAATCTAGAGGTGGTACCTTTAGAGAATGACCTCTCCTATGAAGAGAAGCCGGTGAAGATCTTAGATCGTAGGGAAAAAGTTCTATGAAATAAGACAATGCCCCTTGTCAAGGTGTTGTTGAGAAACCACAAGTTTGAAGAGGAAACATGGGAATCAAAGGAAGTGATGAAACAGAGTTACCCACATCTATTTTAGGGTGGGAAATGAAAATTTCAAGGGCAAAATTTCTTAAATGGGGAAGATTGTAACGACCCAAACTTTTATTAATGAAAATTTCTATTGATCCAATTAAATTTATTATTATGTAAAATGATTATATAAAACATATGAACTTCCTTGGTTTTATGTTTTTGTATTTTAAAATAAAATTAAGAATTGTGACCGTTGCTAATATAGTCATTAAACAGTGATCACATGATTAGTATAATTATAGGTCTTTAAAAAATCCAATTTACTCAGATAAAGGAATTGATGGCCTCATCCAGTAGAATTTCTCCATATGAAACCCATTTTTTATAGAATAGAAAGGAGGTGGTGTCATTGGGATTCTCTCTTAACCAATCCCAAGCTGAGCTTCAACACGTTAAGCTTGAGTGGAACCGCCTACGAGAGAAGTGGAAGTTGATAGAGATTACCACCGAGCGATGTTATCCGAGTCACCCCAAGAGTCTATTACCATCGCACACCTTACCCTTAGGTATTATGTGGGTGTTATAAGGGGTTATGTAACAATACCCTAGAACTATTATTATGTACATTTTTTTTGTACAGAGAATATACAGTCATTTTATTATTGTTACTTTTTAAATAGCTTTTAAAGAAAAATATCATTTTTAGTTAATATTCAATTAAGAAATATATTTTGATGAACTAATAGATTTTTTTAATTAAATAATATTTTAATCAAATAATATTACTAAATTAATTTTTATTAAATATAAATGATCGTATAATTTTTATGAATACAATAGTGATTTTTATTAAGTTTTGAAAGCCATTTTTATCAAAACCCATGAATTTTCGAAAAATGTTGGGTTTTTATTTTAAAAGTAAAAATTAAAATATTTAGAAAATTATTTATAAAAAATTAATATTATTTTTGGAATCAGGAAGTCAAAATTATACAATGGTTATTTTTTCATAATTTTTCAAGACAGTCGAATTTTTGGGTAAAAATTAAATACCGTTTAAATATATAATGTGTTTTATGACATCATAATGACCCAATAGTGATGTAATAAAATAATATAAACATTATTTTCGGACAATATATATTTTACCATTAAAATAATGTTATTTTAGTTTTATTTATTTATTTTACAAAGCCTTAGTGGACCCTCCAAGACTTATAAAACATTTTATCTTATTAAAATGATTTTCTTAAGAGCTTGACTCACCACCACATAAGAAAGCCTAATATTTTAAGAATTTAGGCCATTGGAATTATAAAATATTGTTTTCCACTCCCCTTTGGAAAAATCCATGGGCAAAAACCATGGGCTGGTTTGTGGTTTGGATTAGTTTAATGTGTGGTGACTCAAACCTAAATAATAAATAATTCCCTCTCTTTTCCTATATAAACCCACCCAAGATCCCACTTCCTCTTAACTCAAAGACTTTAGAGATCAACCAAACCCTGAAGTCCTTTCTCTATAATCCTCCCAAGTCACCACAAGCTATCAATAAGCCTCTCTCAAGCCCCTCCCAAGCCTTTGAGATCACACTTCCAAGTAAGGGATTCCTTCCTTTCTCATTTTATCCAAGTTTCTTAATATTATTATTCCCATTTATTTTTATTTTTAAATGTTTGGGTATGGTTTCTCAACTCATCCATAATTCCATATTTATGTTTTTATGATGATATAACCCTTTCTCTCTCATTAATTCCTCCCATGTATACCCGTTACCATGCTGAAATTCTGTAAGGAATTTCTCTCTTCTTGTTTACATTCAAACAATTCTATTGTATTATGAATCTAAATTACATTAAATTTGTTGGGAAATGTATCTATATGACCCCCTTACTTTCCATTTCATGTAAATATTATGATACACCCATTTATTTCTCATCAACCATTTTTATGAATTCTTATGTCAAGTCGTTATGTTGCCGAATTTGCACCGTGATTTTCCAAGACAAACCATTGTGTAGTGAATACCATGCCCATTTCTCTATCAAGGGTATTTACATTTATACACATTTACTTATTGATTATGAATTTTAATGTATGAATTCCACATTCAAATTATCATGGAATAAATTATTATGTTTAATGAATCCAGGTTATATGATCCATTTGACACACTTATGCATGAAATGAAATGTTTAAGAAGGGTGCACCCTGATAGCGCTCCAATTCATTGGGTAAAGATTAGTATCATGATATGTCAAGTGAAATGAGGGTTTACTCATTCTAATTCAAGTGAAATGAGGGTTTACTCATGCTCTATATGCAATGAGTCTTGTCTCATGCTAATACCATATTAAATGTTGTTGCCACATTTCCATGTTATGATAATCATGTTATATCATACCTTTATGTTCATGTTTCTCTTATGATACATTGATATACCTATTGCCTAACATGTATTTTATTCTTCATGTTATGACTTTTTTACTCCCTTATTGGGATTTATAGCTCACCTGTTTCTTATGCATGTCCTCAGGTTATCCCGTGCAATGCTAAGTATGAGGGAATGTAGTGGTCATGTAAAGGAAGTTTTCAATAAAGATGTTTTATTTCATGTTTTAAGTAATTATATAATGTTCCTAATTTTCCAAGACACTATACCTCTCGATCCTCAGAGTTGTATTAAGTGCAAGTTTATGTAATAAATCATGTTTAAGTGTGAAATAAAGAGAATGGTTTTTATATAAACTGCTTTAATCACGAACCTAAACCGTTGTGATATCTAATCATTGATCGATCACTTCTAGCATCGTCAGATTTAATGCTCCCCATTTGTTATAGCTCCTTTAACTAGCTTCATCTCAGTTTCAACTCCCCCTATCTTGATACTCCACTTAATAGCATCTCCCCGTGTCTTTTCTCCCCCTTTGTCAACGAACCCAAAGGGCACTTCAAGGTTGTCTGCAACAAGGTAAAGAACAAATATCAGCACATTAGGGAAAGACACATCATCCCTAGGGGAGAGGGGGACCCACATCCACACTTTTTCAAGTTCAGGAAGTCTAATAGACTCTCAGATCTAGTCTATGCCTTTCAAATGCTTCTTTCGGTAATGCATTTTTCATAATGTTCTCAATCTGTTGTTCTGTAGGCACATACTCCAATTTCACAAGCCCTTGCTCCGCCTTATCCTTGATAAAATGATATTTTATTTTAATGTTATTTGTCATTGAGTGATGGAATGGATTTTTTCTATGATTTATAGCACTTGAATTATCACAATGGATTACGTTCAGAGATTTCACTTCAATTCCCATATCTTCAAGTTACTTCTTCATCCACAATAGTTGTGTGCAAGCTTGAGTAGCCACAATGTATTTAGCTTCTGCGGTGATCAATGAAATATAATCTTGTTTCTTGATTAACCAAGAAATACACAATCCTCCAAGATAAAAGGTACCTCTATATTTTTATTTCCCATCTTCTGATGATCTGGACCAATCTGCATCTGTATATCCCAATAACTCTGGCTGAGATTTTTCATTATACATTAGGCCAAAATCCATTATTCCCTTGATATACTGAATAATTATTTTTACTGCAATAATGTTATTATCTTTGTGATTGCTTTGATATATTACTTCTTGTAATGTGGAAAATATAATGTCAGGCCTTGTCGTGGTCAAGTATAACAAACTTCCAATGCCTTTCCTGTATTCTGTGATGTTAACTGCCTTGTCATCATCGTCTTTGGATAGTTTCATCCGGGTAGCAACCAAAGTCTTCATATCCTTATAATTATCTATTCCATACCTTCTCAAAACCTCCTAGACATATTTATATTGAGAAATAAAAGTTTCATTCCTTCCTTGTGTCACATGTAGTCCAAGGAAAAATATCATCTCACCAATCATCGACATTTCTAAATCTCTTTTCATGTATTCATAAAAATGTCTGCATTGTTCTTCATATGCTCCACCAAAGATTATGTCATCGACATAAATCATTACCATCATCCTTTGAATATTTTCATTGTTGAAATAAAAATTGTAATCAACTCCACCATGATAAAAAACGAGCTTCTTTAGATATTGGTCAAGCCTTGAATACCATGCTCTTGGTGCTTGCTTCAAACCATATAAAGCCTTCTTCAACTGACATACTCTTTTCTCATCTTCATGAATGAGAAAACCATCTAGATGCTCAATGTAAAATACTTCTTCCACAACTCCATTTTGAAATACTGACTTGAAATCCATTTGGAAAACCTTAAACTTTCATTGCACTACTATGGCCAAGAATAATCTGATTGTATCTAGACTTGAAACATGTGAAAATGTCTCATCAACATCAATACCCTCTATCTGGGAGTACCCTTTGCACACTAGTCATGATTTGTTTCAAATAATAACACCATCTTCATTCATTTTGTTTTGAAATACCCATTTTTTTCCGATGACATTCTTGTTTACTGGTCTCGAAACAATTTCCCTTGTCTGATTCTTCTCAATTTGGTCAAGCTCTTCATTCATTTCTTGAACCCAATTCTCATCTCTAGTAGCTTCATCAAATCATTTAGGCTACACATATGATAAGTATGATGCTTTATGTAGATACTTCATCCTCCGTGTCTGTACTGGTGCTATCTAATAACCAATTATGTTCTGCCTATCAATTTTAGCTCTTCCCAATGGTCTCTGGGTAGGCACTAATTTATTTTCATCATCTGAGACTTCTTCTAAATCTACCTCTAGAGCTAGAGTATCTCCTGGCCTTCTCATCTCTTCATCACTATCCCCCTGAGACTGATCATGTATCTTCTGAATATTCTGCTCATTCTCCACTATGGTCACATCATTACTTTCTACTATCTTTCCCAGCCGCTTATTGAAGAATTTATATGCTTTTATTTTCTTTGAGTATCCAAGAAATATCCCTTCATCTCCATGGGATTCAAACTTCCTATGTTTCTTCTTATCGAGAATAAAACATTTACTTCCAAAGACTCTAAAGTACTTCAATGAAGGCTTATTTCCATACCATAACTCATATGGAGTTTTCTCTTCTTTTGGACAAAGTAATGCTCTATTTGAATTGTTGACTTCTATCATCACTGCTTCTTTCCAAAATTTATCTAGAAGATCTTTCTCAATGAGCATTGTTCTCGCCATGTTGTTGACAATCCGATTTATTCTCTCAACTACTCCATTATGTTGTGGAGTTCTTATTGCTAAAACTTTTTGCCTTATACCATGTTTTTCGAGATAATCCTCCACTTGGATATTTGTAAACTATGTTCCATTATCTGATCGAATTGTCTGGATTTTTTGACCAAGCATCTTTTCACATTCCCGTCAATATCTTGTAATAAAACTAAAAACTTTATATTTGTGAGTGATTATTAATACCCATTCCATTTTTCTATAGTCATCAATGAAGAGAACATAATATCTTCTCCCATCAACATCCCTTGGTGAAATTAGCCCACACACATCAATATGGACTAACTCAATCAATCTTGTTGACCTTTTATCCTTTGTATTATACGTCTTTCGAATGATCTTCCCTTGTTTACATCCATCTCACATATGAGTATGATCACATGATAATCTAGGTAGATTTCAAGTAGCATCATATTTCACTAGATCTTTCAAGTAAGCTTGGCTTATATGGCCAAGATGCTTATTCCATAACTTGTTTTCTTCATCCTTGGACAGAAATCACATATCTTCTTCACAAATAACAAGGTAGAGATTTCCTTTTGTATTATTTCCTTGCAACACAAAAACACCATCCTTTGATTTGATGATACATAATTTATTAGAAAATATTATGGAATGTCCTGTGTCACACAATTGACTAACACTAAGCAAGTTGTGACTAAGACCTTCAACAACTAAGACATCTGCTCATCTCATGTATTTTCCTCCAAACTTGGGTTTTCCTAAACCAATAATTTTCAATCCCTCATCATTTCCAAATCATAAAATACCTTCTTTATCATATTTAATTCTAGTCACTAGATCCTTATTTTCCGTCATATGGGAAGTGCATCCACTATCAATGATCCATATCCCAGTGTGATCTGATGCCTTGAATGCAATTTCTAAAACCACTTCCTTCTCTTCCCTTTTCTTTTTGACCCAAGTATTTGACTTCATATCCTACATGGGATGATATTCTTGATCTTTCATAGTGTATGAAGATCTAACTTCAACTTGAATAGCTGAAAATCAATTTTGAATTTTCAGCTCTCTTAAAGATACATTTGGATTCTTATTACGAACAAATTCAGTCTTCCTTGGCACATTCCTCTTCATTGTTTATGTGAAATATCTTTCCATATGTTTGAGTTATTTACACATGAAACAATGACCATAAAATAATTACCTGGAATTTTGATCTCTATAAAACCACCTATGTTGGTCTTGTTGCCTTTGGTACCTATTTTCTATGGAACATACATTTTGATAGTGTCCCATCTTACCACAATAGTAACATCTTATGTGAGGTACATTCTTGTGTGATAATGATACACCACTATTTGTGCCTTGAGTTATCTAAATATTCTGATTACACTTCGTACACAAATCAATCTTCATTCTTGTAGTTGATGCTTGTGGTCTGACTTGATCCATAACTACTTTCTATTTTAGATCATGCCCCATGCTAGCCTTATCATTCAGATTTGATTGTTGATTCTATTATACTAGACCACTATGCTCAAATATCATCTTCTTGAATGCATGTATGATCTTCATTCCTGAAGTCAAACATGGAGTTCACTATTTCTACTAATCTTTAACTATTTGTCATAGACCGACAACTTCCTCTTGTAGTTCATCAATACGTTTGATTTGATCTTTTCCAATTTTAGTAAAACTTTTGATTTCCATTTTCTATTCTTCAATTTTGATTTTGTACTCAACCACATTTTCTAAGCTTTCTGGCATTGAAGACCTCAACTTTTCAATTTCTATATTCAGCTCAAAATTCTATTCTTCCTACTGCTTCATATAGAGTTTTTCATCACGAACATTTATGTTATCTTTCTTTGTTTTGGCTCTCAAAATATCTACCTCTTCAAGTGTAGCTTATAATTCAGCCTGAATATTAACTCTTCCTTCAATTTCTCCTTCTTAATTGTAATTTTCTTCTCTTGATAATGAATTTATGACAACTGTCACCAAAGAAACTATTTTATGATCCTTTCAGTCCTCCAAATATTTTGCCTTATATTTTTTTTGAACTTTCATCCTTTTTTGAGAGTAGATTCTTCTATTTGAAGAACTTTCTCCTAGTATGTCTCCTCCCTTTATCATTTGATGAAGACCTCTTTTGGGTAATTTCATCATTTTATTCATTTTCATCATCAAACTTCTTAGGAAACTTTACTGCAAAATGCCCAATCTTTCCACATCGTAATAATTGAAATGGAAGTTTACCTATGAACTTCCCTTTTCCCATATATAGATTGGAGGAGAGAAATGACATGGCATCATCCATATTGTCCTCCTCAGGACTATCTTCAATAGATAGATTCTTCATGGCCTTGAATTCCACTTCCTTAGATTTACCCTTTCCACTACATTATTATCATCGTTTCTCATTTAATATGATATAAGGGTATTGTGTTGGTTATCTAGTGATAGATCTTTTGGGTATTTGTCTTCCAACACTTAAACTTTCAGACTAAACCATGCTGGAAGTTTTCTCAAGATACGTTTCAAAATCTTTATATCTTAAATTAATTCTCCAAGACCCTGTATGTATTCTACAATAATATTTATCCTATCAAATAATGCATCAACAATCACATTTTTATTCATTCTGATATCCTTATACTTGTTCTATAAAACCTGCATCTTTTCTTCTTGGATTTTTGTGTCTCCCTCATAAATGTTCAATAATTTTTCCCACATTGCATTTGATGTTTTACAGGACATCACCTTTGTATAAATTTCATTTGATAGGGCTCCCCTAAAGAATCAATCCCTTTATCATCAACATAGAATTATCTTCTTTCAGCTTTTGATAAGGCACCACTATTAATATGAGCTAATATTCCATACATAACTGCTGTGAAGACATCCATCCCTACTAATCAGAAGTAGTGATGCATTCAATTCTTCCATAGTTGAAAATTATTTCCGTCAAAGATATTAATTATTTTATGATTGACCACGTCCATTTTTTTTATTGAGATAGAACCACTGACTTTCAACCTTTCCCTATGATACCAATTATTAGGTCCACTAAGTCAAATACCCTGAGGGGGGGGGGGGGGTGAATTAGGGTATGAATGATTAAAACTTTTCCCCTTAGGATCTTATTTTGTTGTAAAAAAAACTCAATTATATCTTCCTCCTGTAGAAATATATGAATATATATGAAATCATACACAGAACACAATGATTTTTACTTGGTTCACCCTCACCGGGCTATGTTCAAGGAGCATACAATGACAATATGTCGATTTACCAAATTCACTAAGACTCACTGCTAATAATGAGTACAATGTTTAGGCTAGATCTTCTATGCCTAGTCTCACTTCTTTTACAAGGTTTAGGGTCTGCTCACTAAATTCTCAAGGGTCACTCCCTATGCCTTTTTCTCTGGCTCACTACCGGTGGAAAGGGTCATCGTCTTACTCTTCCTTCACTCACTGATCTTGGAGAGAAATACACTAAAAGTTTATGGACGTGTAGGTCAAAAAAGGTTATGGACATGTAGGTCCCTTAATTTTCATGAATTCTTGTATCCTAAACTTTAGGTATATGCTCTATTGAAGTTCCTTTTTCACTCGCATATGAAGTCCACCTTTCCCGGGTACTGATAGGTATCGGAAAATCCTTTCGCAAACTGATTTGAAGCTTTCAAAAACTTCCTTGTGAAAATTGAGAACCACCTTCTTCTCCTGTATACTGAGTACCGAGTTTGGTATGCGGAACACCTCCTTCATGTACTGCTACCCCTACTGCAAACTGCCCTTTGTCTAGAGGCTGCCTCTGCCTTTGTTATCACGTACCACCTCCGTGTACTGATCCTGCGAATCTACTCTGTGAAACCCCTTCTGTCTGCGAACTGTTCTTTGTTCGCAGACTACCTTCACAAAATGCCTACACACCACATCTTCTTCCTCCATGTACCGTCTTTTATGCGATTTATATTCTTCCTCTTAAATACTTGGGCAGAATTTCTTCTGCGTGAACCACTTTAGCTTTTGTGAAGTTCTTCCGTGTGAACCTCCTTCAGAATTTACCAAAATCCCAGACCAAAAATATGTTCTCTAAAGATATTCAGACTCAATAGTAATCGGTCGGATTATCAATTCTTATATAGGCAAAGATACCCATAAAATCCACTAATCTAAGATTTACCAAATCTTCAATCTAGCCTTCACTGCATATCGATCCTTTTACCACCACGAACCGCAAGCCACCCATGAACTTTTTTTCTTATCTAGTTCACATAATGTGTTCATTCCTATGTGGTTTATCTTCTCTACTGACATCGATCAATCCATGTACTGCAATTCCTTCTGTCGCGAATTGTTTTCGGTTTCGCGAACCGCTCCGGTGTACCGTTCCCACTACTTCACGTATTGTTCCCGGAACATGGTACATGTTCCATGAATTGTGGTATGAAGTTCTCATAATTTGCCAATTTTATTCAACATTCTTCATACCGTTCACTCCTATGAAGAAATCCTTCCTTTGTCAACATCAAACTTTTGATTTTGAGGCCAAAAAATTTGGCAAACACTGGGAACCTACGCCACCTTAAAAACCTGTCTTCGACGAACACCAACCATACTCATTTGCGGTCATCTGGATTTGTCAAAAAACAAAACCATACCCAAAACATACTGAGAGGAAACCTTGAGGGATTTTTCCCAACACCCTAACTTGAAATCTAAACTTGAAACACTTAACACTATTGCCCCAAACCAAACTCATAGACTCTGAGTTCTTAAGGTAGAACCGACCTCCTATGACACCACTCTGTCATGACCCATCCCCAAGGGCCTGTGCCGTGTGTAATGCCCCGACCCCAGTTAGCCAAAGTCAGTGCATTACTACATAACATTGGCATCATCACAAAAGATCAAGTCTCTAAATACTGATTAGTTTAGTATCCTTGTAAATACTAGATACATTCATAAGTCTTACATTACATAATAAAGTGAAAAACTACAAAAACATAGTCTCCATAGTCCATACTCATATCCCCTCAGACTATCCCTGTAGGTTAGTCATAAAATACTTCTTCACATCCTGGAAAAAATAAAACATAGAAAGGGGTGAGATTAGATGCTCAGTAAGGATAACAATATAACGGAAACTTTTATAAATAAGCACAAACATTTAAGGCAATTTATAACTAAAATAAAAGCCTTTTAAACTTGAACTTCAGAATAATATGGAAAAAATAAAATGAAATAATGCCATTTACTTATTCACATGAATATTCTACTAGTCGAATAATCACATGTAATATCAATAACCACTTTCATAATGATGGAATGCATAATACCAGACTATCATAACCACATAGTCAAGGCCTTGTGCCAAGACTACAAATAAGATTTTGTCAAGGCCTTGTGCCAAGAAACTAGTTTCTCTCATGATACCTACCGATGAATCGATGAGCTATAGCGGGCTCCACCCATCACTTACTAAATCCAATGAATTCCTCATATGAAAAAGTTTAAACATAACATAGACATTCATTTTAAAACTAGCATACGAAATGACAATACTTTATCCATAAACAATGAATGGTGTAAAAATAACACATCCATAGTCAAACATATCACAAAACCTTCAATACTATATGGAAGTTTTGTATCCTAACAAATCAACTTCAAATAAGCTTAAAATCCATCAAAGGATGTTGACATAGATGAAATCAAAACTATTTTGAGAGAAATATCTCTTTTTTTGAAATCATTTAAAAGTCACATAACTATAAAATAAAACATTTACTTTGAAAATATTCTTATAAGATTGTAAGGGAATCTTCAATGATTTTATAATGGTGGAATATAGCTGCACCTGTTGTATAAGTTAAAAAAATACATTCTTACCTTAATTTTGTCGAAAAGGTTAAAAAGGTCCTTATTTGGAAAACGACGAAAAAATTCCTTTATAAACATCTAATAAAAATTCAAAAAAGGTTATAAATTACTTTAACTCATAGTCTATAAAATAGTAAGAATTTTTTGAAATAAATTTTTAAGAAACATGGATGTGGATGATAAAGAGGTCCCGGTAGATAATTATGTATAAACAATCTCGGATAATGAAGAGATTGTGAAATAAACTCTTACCTTGTACTTTTCCTTGGTCGAGGGTAGGTTAACTTCCTGTATAATGGTAAAATAATTTTTATTAAATTATACAAGAATCATATACATTAATATGATATCATATATGATCGTTTAACATTGTTTTGTTAATAATATCTTAGTATTATCATCGTTTCGGGTGTTAACAGATTTGTTTTCCTTTATATTCTTTGTTATGTGAGTAATATTCGTTATGAATGGGATGTATATTATTCATATACAGAATTATATCAAGTATTTAAACATTATTTTTAATTATCTAATGAAAATTAGTCTTGAATGGATACGATGGGGAATGAATCTCATCGCGTTCGTGGAGACAGTAATCCGTACGTACGCATGAGCGACAATATCATTCTTTTGATATTAAAATAATATATAATTGGATGGTATATCATATATAAAGAATCATTATCATGTTATATTTATTATTTACATGAATTAAACATCATTATTATACCCATCCAAGTAATAATGTATTGAATAACAATTACACCACGACGTGGAGACGGTAATCCGTACGTATGCACGTATGGTGACATGTCATTCAAAGGATGGATAGAATAATGAATATGGATGTACCATATTTATAATAACATAATAGTATATAGATGATATTGGAGTTATTATTTTAGAATGGAAATAAAAAATAAAGAAGAAGTGGAAGAAGAAAATAACTTGAAAGAGGGTGGTGAAATTATTACCTCTTCTTCAGGTTCTTCCTTTTGATTTGATTAAAAGGACTCCTTAAGTTGGATTTCTGACTAAAGACCTCTAGGATGAAGTGAGAGAAGTTGAGGGATATTTGGGCAGGGGTTGGTCGAGCCACAAGGCTTTGAAGGTGTGAATTAGAGAGAGGGGGGAGTGCCCTTTTATAAGAGGGGTGAGGGGCACCTTAGGAAAAGCTAGAAATATTATTTTATACACTACTACAAACACGGCCTTTATCAGCGCTAAAAATGGCCTTTATCAGCGCTAGAAAAGTGCTGATAAAGCCAGCGTAGATAAAGGGGGGGGGGGTCCCCTTTATCAGCACTCTGAAAAGCGCTGATATAGGACCCCTTTATCAGCGCTAAAAAAAAGCGCTGATAAAAGTACCCCTTTATCAGCGATTTTTTTAGCACTGATAAAGGGGTCCTATATCAGCGCTTCCTTTATCAGCGCTTTCATTTTAGCGCTCATAAAGGACCCTTTTATCAGCGCTTTTAAAAAAGCGCTGATAAAAGTTAAAAAAATTAAAAAAATTTAAAAAAAATTAAAAAAAATTAAAAAATACTGCCAATCGGGGGGGGGGGGCTTTTATAGCGCTTGAACCCCCCTTTTACAATGTTTTTTGGCCCCTATACAGCACCCCACACACCCCACGCACCCCCCTCCACCCTTTAACAGCGCTTGATCCAATATTCCCCATGCGCGCGCACCCCTGCCTCTACCAGGATTTGAACTCGAGACCTCCCCCCTGCGCGCCTAAGCCCTTACCACTACTCTATTTTATTTTGCTTTCCAATTCATGATATCTATCTATATATATATTTATATATTTAGTTATATTTATTCGTATAGTAATATATATTTATATTAATATATATATATATTTATATTATAATATATATATATAGTTATATTATAATATATATAGTTATATTATAATATATAAAGTAATATTAATATATATATATAGTGGTATTAATATATATCTATATCTCTATATATATATATTTAGTTATATTTATTCGTATAGTAATATATATTTATATTAATATATATATATAGTTATATTAACATATATATAGTTATATTAACATATATATAGTTATATTAACATATATATAGTTATATGAATATATATTTATATAGTTATATTAATATATATATAGTGATATTAATATATATATTTATGGTGATATTAATATATATATTTATAGTAATACTAATATATATATATATGTAGTTATATTAATATATATATAGTTATTAGATTAATATATATAGTTAGATTAATATATATATATAGTTAGATTAATATATATATAGTTAGATTAATATATAGGTATATAAATATTCATATATTGGTATTTTAAATAAAATGGATATTAGTTATTATTTAGATAAAGCTAATATATTTTATATGTAAATATGTTTAATTATTTATTTAAAAAATTTAATTTTTAGGTGCTAATATATAAAAAATATGTACATATAGTTATATATTTGATTATAAATAGCAGTTCATTATAAAAAAGGATGAAATTTTAAATACATAATATCAATATTAATGTAATACCTTGGAATAAATTCAGTCCCCGCCAAGAAAAGCCAATAATACCCCCTTAAACGAGTTTGAAAATCCACAAAATGTTAAAAAATCTGGGTACCCCGACAAAAAACTCAGTTTTGGAGGCCTTTTGGGCCTCTTTTGGCCTCGAAAAACGCTTGACCTGGGTCTCTCTCGGTCACAACGACGTAGAGATCGTCGCAGACTTCGATTTGATATGTGGTAGAGCTCAAACAGACACCCGGATCAAAAGTTATGGCCGTTTGAAGTTTGAGTTGCGTTTTCAACATATTTTGGATCTTTTTTTTTAATTTTTTTAATTTTTTTAGTCCTCAAATTGTTATTAAATGACTATTACTCCATAATGATTATCAAAATATTAATTAAAAATATTTTTTTTTTAATTTTTTAAGAAGTCATTTTCACTAAATATCTTATATATTAAGTATAATAAGTGTAAATGTACATTTATACTTATCTAAAATATATTTAAAAATTATATATTATATTTATATAACAATATAACTATATTTATATATTAATATATTAATATATTTTTTAAATTTTTTTTTGAAGCCGACCCTTTATCAACGCTAAAAAAAGCGCTAATAAATGCCCCCCTTTATCAGCGCTTTTTTGTTAGCACTGATAAAGGGGGGCGCTGCGAAAAACTGTTTTTGTGGTAGTGATAATAAAATTATTTTCAGTTTCTAATGGCTCCAAAAGATATTATTTAAATTCTAAGGTGGGGATGGGTCGAAAACCACTCAACCAATTGGTTTTAGATAGGTTTGGGTCACTATATTAACTTTATCTTTTAGATTTAACTCTTAGTTAAATAGTTTGACATTTACCATGTCTCCTTGTATTTTTATATTTTATAGTTAATAAACTTACTATATACATCCAAGAGAACCCCAAGTGGTTCATTAATGATACACCTATCATTATATAAGTACTTTTTCCGAACCTTAGATTTTTAGAAATATAATATCAATTAATAATATAACATTTGTTTTAAAAACTCTTTTATGTCAATTTTGACACTATTTGGTATTTTGTTTTTTCTAAATTCATAACATCATTATTACTTTGAAAAAAATTCATCTAACCAACCCTAATATGTCATATTAACCTATATAATTAGTATAATTCATAAAAAGTCTCAAATTACAATTATTTGGACATTTATAATATCAATTATTTTAATATTTCATTAATTAGGTAATTACTGCATCACCTTGTGTCATAAATAAATTAAATTATATAATGTCTAAAAATTATAAATAAAATACTATTATTTAGGAAATATTTTTTATATTTATAATGAATATTTATAATAGAATTTATCTTGTGTATAACCCTATATTAAAAATGTTTTAGTTATTAAACTTTGATTTTAACTCTTTTAACTCTTCTTTGAATTAAATAATAATAAATGTCCTAATCTAATCCAAGTGGACCAAATAGGTTCATATTTTATTCCTAAGGTTGTTTTTGGTCGAATTATACTTAGCCAATAGAATTAGGACTTGTGTTAGGGTAATAATAATATCATTTTTACCCTTAATTACCCTATTTACTTTTAACCGTGGTAAATAAAAGTAAAAAGTTACTATTCACCAAAAAATATTTTTATCTTATTGAACCACATTTTACTCCTTGATATTAACTGTTTCTTTCAGATTTTCAAAATTCCACTCACAGAAGCGGTAAAATTAAGTTTTATGTGAGTTTGCAAATTATCCTAAGAGATGGGTAAAAGACGGTGAAAAGTTCAATAAAATTTTTATATATCTAAAATTATTATAAACTGAATCCAATGAATTATATTGAACTTATATAGGTATTATGTATCTATTTTGACCTAAAATAAATTTAAATAAAATAAATAATTATTTAAATAAAAATTCGGTTTTAAACTATAACTCAGTGTTTTTAACTATTCATCAAAAATTGAAAGTTCTCTGAAAAATACCAAAAATTTACCCTAAGCTAATTTCAATATTCCAAATCAAAAAATGAAGTCCATTTTGAATGATAAAATTTATAAAATTTCAAAAAGTGGGTATTACTATTCATAACGGCTAGACTGATTGGTTGTGGTGTGTGTTAGAACTCGAAGTTGCGTACAACACACGCTACTATATTATTCAAAGAGAAATGTACCGTGGAAGATTGGGGTGTTACATTCTCTCTTCCTTCAAATAATTTCATCCTAGAAATTTCTAGAATATTACTGCATAAAAAGACTTGGGTGTTTCTTCATCATAAGTTCCTCGGGTTCCCACGTTGCCTCTTCCATATTATGGTTTCTCCATAGAACTTTTACAAGACGAGTCATCCAGTTTCTCAGCACTTGTTCTCTTGTATCAAGAATCTTGACAGGCTCTTCGTAATAAGATAGATTGGGTTCCAGTTCTAATTCCTCATAGGTGAGTACACGTGTTGGGTCAGGCATGTATTTTCTCAACAGTGATACGTGGAACACATCGTGAACTTTGGAGAGATTTTGGTGGCATTGCCAAATGGTAAGGTACAACCCCAATTCGTTCTAGAATTTCAAAAGTTCCGATGTACCCAGGACTCGATTTTCCCTTCTTACCGAAACTTATAACACCCTTCCATGGAGATACCTTCAAGAAAACATGACCTCCTACCTGAAATTCAAAATCCTTCCTTCGGTTATCGACATAACTCTTCTGCCTACTTTGAGATGCTTTGATGTGGGTTTGGATTACCTTCACATTTTCCATCATTTCCTTAACAAGTTCTGGCCCTACAAGTTTTCTTTCACCAACATCATCCCAACAAGTTGGTGTGCGAAATCTCTTTCCATATAACGCTTTATATGGTGCCATCTGAATACTTGAATGGAAGCTATTATTATAGGAAAATTCTACCAAAGGTAAATAATGATCCCACATACCCTGAAAGTCAAGTGAGAAGGATCTCAACATGTCTTCTAAGGTTTGAATAGTTTGTTCTGATTGTCCATCTGTTTGAGGGTGGTAGGCAGTGCTCAAATGAAGTTCAGTATCTTGGGTTTTATGAAGACTTTTCTAGAATCTTAATGTAAAACGGGGATCATGATCAGAAACAATTGATAGGGGTACTCCATGAAGTCTCAAAACTTCATTAATATATAGTCTTTCTAGATGTTCAAGTGGTAAATCCTCCCTTATAGCAAGAAAATGTGCTGACTTGGTAAGACGATCAATAATGACCCATATTGCATTATTCCTTCTAGGAGTTTTTGGTAGTCCCATGACAAATTCCATCGTGATATTATCCCATTTCCACTCAGGTATGGGAAGAGGTTTCAATACTCCTCCAGGTTATTGCCTTCCAGCTTTCACTTGTTGAAAAACCATACATCTTGACACAAAATCAGCAATCTTCCTCTTCACGTTGTCCCACCAAAAATGTTCCTTCAAATATCTATACATCTTAGTGCTACCAGGGTGTATAGAGAAATTGGAACTATGAGCATCATCCAACAATTCCCTTTTTAGATAAAGTATATCGGGAACACAAAGTCTCTTCCCAAATTTCAAAATTCCATCTTTATATACGAAGTCACTCAATCTCCCATCATTCACAGCTTTAATCTTCTTTTGAAACTCCTCCTCATCAGTCTGAGAACTTTTTATCCTTTCTATTAAAGATGGTTTGATAACCATTTGAAAAAGCATTGATGTTTCACCTTCCATGGTTATTCCCATATCCATATTTACTAGATCTATGAAAATAGGAACCCTTTCAGCTCTCATATTGTTCAAAAATCCATGATCCTTTCTACTCAAAGCATCTTCCACCTTATTTTCCTTCCCCGGGTGGTAGTGTATCATGAAATCATAATCCTTGAGTAGTTCAAGCCATCTCCTTTGCCTCATGTTGAGTTATTTCTGTGAGAAAATATACTTCAAACTCTTGTGATCAGTATATATCTCACATTTTCACCATATAGATAATGTCTCTATATCTTCAAAGAAAATATTACAAAAACTAACTCAATATCATGGGTAATATAGTTTTGCTCATGAATTTTCAGCTGGCGTGATGCATAGGCAATAACCCTATCATTCTGCATAAGGACACAACCTAGTCCTTTCTTTGAAGCATCATTATAAATAACAAACCCATCATTCCTCGATGGTAGAGTCAATATAGAATTATTGAATAATATTCTCTTAAATTCTTCAAAACATTCTTCACAATATTTTGTCCAAAAAAATTTAACCCCTTTACGTGTGAGCTTCATTAATGGGTTAGCCAATTAGGTAAAATTCTGAACGAAATGCCGATAATAACCTGCTAAACCAATAAAACTGCTTACCTCGATTACACTCATTGGTGTTTTCCATTCTTGGATTGCTCTTGTCTTAGAAGGATCAAAAGATATTCCATCCTTAGAGACAATATTTCCAAGAAAAGAAATCTCCTGAAGCCAGAATTCACACTTGCTAAACTTCCCATATAATTCATGTCTTCTCAGAGTCTTTAGGATAATACGCAAGTGATTTTCATGATCTTCCTGGATTTTGGAGTATACCAAGATATCATCAATAAATATCACTATAAATTCATCAAGATATTCCTTGAAAACTCTGTTCATTAGATCCATGAAAATAGAGGGTTCATTAGTCAGCCCAAAAGGCATTACTGTAAACTCGCAATGCCCGTAACTGGTTCAAAATGCTGTTTTTGGAATGTCTTCCTTCTTCACACACAACTGATGATATCCAGATTGAAGTTAAATCTTTGAAAAATATTGAGCTCCATGAAGTTGGTCGAATAAATCATCAATGCGAGGTAGGGGATACTTGTTCTTTATTGTAATAGCATTGATTTCCCTGTAGTCAATGCACAACCTCATAGATCCATATTTCTTCTTAACAAAAAGGATAGGGGATCCCCATAGAGAAACACTAGGGAAAATAAATACCTTATTACTAAATTCATCTAGTTGTTTATTTAGTTCCACTAATTCCACAATGGCCATTCTATAAGGGGTCTTCGATATGGGTCTTGAACCAGTAATTAAATCAATGGAAAACTCAATTTCTCATTCTGAAGGATGTCCAGGTAAATCTTCTGGAAACACATCAACATATTATCTTACAATAGGTACATCCTATATTTGAACATTCCTTTCCTCACCCATAGTCATTTCATTCTCTTCTTCCCCAATAATTGAATTTAGTTGAGCTATTGGTGGTGGATCTAGATAAGAATTAGGTGGTGATGATTCTGCTCTAAAGATAAGGTGTTCTTTATCATCATCATCAAAAATTGTAACCTCATTCTTCTTACAATAAATTTTTGCATCATGGTCTGAATGCCAATCCATACTGAGGATTATATCAAATTACATCATGGGTATGAAGATGAGATCAGCAGATAAAGAACATTTATATGCCCTAATGTGAACTGATTCACAGAACTTTTTAGCAATGATACTTTCCTTAGGAGTTTTTATTGACCACTCCCTTGTTAAATAAAATTGGAAATATCTAATTTTCATAGAAAACTGGAAAGATATGAAACAATGTGATGATCCAGAATCAAATAAAGCATTGGCTAAACTTAAGGAAACCATTAAATTACCTTCCACCATGTCTTTCAGAGCTTCAACCTCAACAGTAGTGATCACATAAGCTTGGCCTTGATCCCTTGGCCCTTTTTGAGGTAAGTTCCCCGAACTATTAGGACATTCATTCGCATAATGTCCCATCTCCCTACAATTGTAGCATTGAACATCGATAGCTTATTTCTTCCCCTTTCAATCACGATCTTGGTGGCATTTTTCACCACACTTATAACATATTCCCATTCAATTCAAGCAAGTACCGGGGTGTTTCTTCCCACATTTACTATAGGATGGATATTCAAATTTTCCCTTATTCTCCTTATTTCCATTTCTAGAGTGATCAGCAGATCTCTTCTTCTCTTGCTTTTCTTTAAAGTCGTAAGACTTAGAGAATTCTTTTTCTGTCTTGATAGCACATGAGACAATATCTTCGTACGACGAGAAGGATTGTGAGACTAATGCTCGATGGAGAAATAGTTTTAACCCATAAAAAAAAAATGATCAATATTACTTCTTGGGTTATGTATATAATCTACAACATGCCTCACTAACCTTGTAAAGTTAGCCTCATACTTTGCAACATTCTCGTCCTCCTTTTTCCTCAGACTCAGAAATTGTCTTTCCATATCCGCTCGATGGTCATGAGGAAAGTATTTTTCTAATAAAATCTCTTTAAACTCCCTCCATTACATATTTTATACTTCATCTTCTTCCTTCGTATTTTGAATCAATGACCACCATTGATCAGCATCTCTAGTGAGGTGGTAAACTGCCATGACAACTTTTTCTCTTTCGCTACTCCCCAAGGCATGGAATATTTTCTCTAAGGAATTTATCAATTGCTCAGCTACTAATGGATTTGTACTCCCATTGAATGTTGGTGGTTCTTGCCTCATGAAGCGATCTAACATTGATCCTCCATGCTGTGGATCACGGTGATCCATACGGGTAAGGTTATTATTCATAACCTGAGAGAGTTGTCCCAGTATGGTGATAAGCTGATCAGCACTAGTTGTATCACCAGCTCCACTATAATTATCTTTATTAGGAGGGAAATCCATACATGGAGTGTGTGCATTGATACGGTTTCCATTCCTTCCACTAGGCGCCATTTCTAAACAATGGTATAAACTAGATTAGTTTATGAATCGAAATACATAATTCCAAACTCGTAAAACACTTAACATAAATTGAATAGTTTATGGATATAATACATAATCATAAAAAATGTTTTATTTGAGGAAGTATATATTCATAAACCCTTCATAATGTTTGATAAATAAAATGAGAATTATCCTAAGCATATCCCCTGGGAGTGTCATAACCAAGAGTGCAGCAAATCCCGTTGTCGTGCACCAGTTCCCATTCGAGTCTAGCTCAAAGTGGTGTTTTGAGGTTTTACCCCTAGGTACATCTATGCCATAGCCGCTTCTACCTGATCATATCCAGACAGAGATGTATTGCTCGGAAAACTCTCAAAATCTCTACAATATCAAAATTCTAGGAAGTTCTTCTATAATAATCCTCAAAGTCCATCTTAGGTCTATATGCTCTAATCAGAGTTTATCTAAATCTTTCTTCCAAGGTTTGTACTAAACTTCCTCTGATCCCAACTATAATTCCCCAACCCCAGTTACCTATATTCGGTGAATTATTACATAACATTTTCATGATCACAAAAGATCAAGTCTCTAAAGACCGATTAGTTTAGTATCCTTGGAAACACTAGATACATTCATAAGTCTTACATTACATAATAAAGTGAAAAAATAAAACAACATAATCTCCATAGTCCACACTCATATCCCCTAAGACTATCCCAACAGTTTAGTCATAAAATACTTCTTCACATCCTGGAAAAAATAAAACATAGAAAGGGGTGAGCTTAGATGCTCAGTAAGGAAAAAAATATAGCAGAAACATTCATAAATAATCATAAACATTTAAGAAAATGTATAACTAAAAAAAAAGCCTTTTAAACTTGAACTTCAACATAATATGGAAAAAATAAAATGAAATAATTCAATTTAATTATTCACATGGATATTCTACTAGTCGAATAATCACATTCAATATCAATCACCACTTTCATAATGATGGAATGCATAATGCTAGACTATCATAACCACATAGTCAAGGCCTTATGCCAAGACTACAAATAAGATTTTGTCAAGGCCTTGTGCCAAGACACTAGTTTGTCTCATGAGGCCTACTGATGGATCGAGGAGCTATAGAGGGCTCCACTCGTCACTTACTAAGTCCAATGCATTTTTCATATGAAAAGGTTTAAACATAACATAAAAATTCGTTTTAAAACTAACATATGAAATGTCAATACTTTATCCATAAACCATGAATGGTGTAAAAATAACACATCCACATTCAAACATATCACAAAACCTTCAATACTATATGGAAGTTTTGTATCATAATACATCCACTTCAAATAAGATTAAAATCCATCAAAGGATGTTGACATAGATGAAATCAAAACTATTTGAGAGAATATCTATTTTTTTGAAATCATTTAAAAGTAACATAATTATAAAATAAAACATTTACTTTGAAAATATTCTTATAATCTTGTAAGGGAAGCTTCAACAATTTTATAATGGTGGAATATATCCGCACCCGCCATATAAGTTAGAAAAAGACATTCTTACCTTAATTTTGTCGAAAAGGTTAAAAAGGTCCTTATTTGGAAAATGATGGAAAAATTACTTCATAAACATCTTATAAAAATTCAAACAAGGGTATAAATGACTTTAACTCATAGTCTTTAAAATATTAAGAATCTTTTGAAATACATTTTTAATAAACATGGATGTGGATGATAAAGAGGTCCTAGTAGATAATTACGTATAAACAACCTCAGATAATGAAGAGATTGTGAAATAAACCCTTACCTTGTACTTTTCCTTGGTCAAGGGTAGGTTAACATCATTTATAATGGTGAAATAATTTTTATTAAATTATACAACAATAATATACATTAATATGATATCATATATGAACTTTTAACATTGTTTTGTTAATAATATCTTAGTATTATCGTCATTTCAGGTGTCAGTGGATTCGTTTTCCTTTATATTATTTGTTATGTGAGTAATATTTGTTATGTATGGGATGTATATTATTCATATCCAGAATGATATCAAGTATTTAAACATTATTTTTAATCATATAATGAAAATTAGTCTTGAATGGATACGATGAGGAATGAATCCCATCGCGTTCGTGGAGACGGTAATCCGTACATACGCACAAGCGACAATATCATTCTTTTGATATTAAAATAATATATAATTGGATGGTATATCATATATTCAGAATCATTATAATGTTATATTTATTATTTACATGAATTACACATCATTATTATACCCATCTAAGTAATAATGTATTGAATAACAATTACACCACGACGTGGAGACGGTAATCCGTACATACGCATGTATGGTGACATGTCATTCAAAGGATGGATAGAATAATGAATATGGATGTACCATATTTATAATAACATAACAATATATATAATATACTGGAGTTGTTATTTTATAATGGAAATAACAAAGAAATAAGAAGTGGAAGAAGAAAAGAACTTGGAAGAGGGTGGTTAAATTATTACCTCTTCTTCGGGTTCTTCCTTTTGTTTTGATCAAAAGGAATCCTTAAGTTGGATTTATGACTAAAGGAAGGCCTCTAGGATTAAGTGAGGTAAGTTTAGAGGATATTTGGGTAGGTTTTGTCTGATCCAAAAGGATTTGAAGGTGTTAATTAGAGAGAAGGGGGAGTTCCCTTTTATAAGAGGGGTGAGGGGTACCTTAGGAAAAGCTAGAAATATTATTTTATAATAAAATAATTTTCGTTTTATAATGGCTAAAAAATGAATTATTTAAAGTATAAGGTGGGTATGGGTCGAAAAACACTCAACCAATATGTTTTAGACATGTTGGGTCACTATATTAACTTTATCTTTTAGATTTAACTCTTAGTTAAATAGTTTGACATTTACCATGTCTCCCTGTATTTTTATATTATATGGTTAATAAATATACTATATACATCCAATAGAACCACAAGTGGTTCATTAATGATACAAATATCATTATATAAGTCCTTTGGACGAACCTTCGATTTTTAGGAATAGAATATCAATTAATAATATAATATTTGTTTTATAAACTCTTTTATGTCAAATTTGACACTATTTGGTATTTTGTTTTTTCTAAATTCATAAGAACATTATTACTTCGAAAAAAATTCATATAACCAACCCTAATATGTCATATTAACCTAGAAAATTAGTGTAATTCATAAAAAGACTCAAATTAAATTTATTTGGATATTTAAAATATCAATTATTTTAATATTTCATTAATTAAGTAATTACTACATCATCATTGTGTCATAAATAAATTAAATTATTTAATGTCTAAAAATTATAAATAAAATACCATTATGTAGGAAATAGTTTTATATTTCTAATGAATATTTATAATCTAATTTATCTTGTGTATAACCCTATATTAAAAATGTTTTAGTTATTAAACTTTGATTTTAACTCTTTTAACTCTTCTTTGAATTAAATAACAATAAATGTCATAATCTAATCCAAGTAGACCAAAGAGGTTCATATTTTATTCCCAAGGTTATTTTTGGTTGTATTATACTTATCCAATAGAATTAGAACATGTGTCTGGGTAATAATAATATCATTTTTATCCTTAATTACTCAATTTACTTTTAACCGTAGTAAATAAAAGTAAAAAGTTACTATTCACAAAAAATTATTTTTATCTTATTGAACCACATTTTACTCTTTGATATTAATCGTGTCTCTCGTATTTTCGAAATTCCACTCACAGAAGCGGTAAAATTAAGTTTTATGTGAGTTTGCAAATTCTCCTAGGAGATGGGTAAAAGACGGTGAAAAGTTCAATAAAATTTTTATATATCTAAAATTATTATAAACTGAATCCAATGAATTACATTGATATTATATAGGTATTATGTATCTATTTTGATCTAAAATAAATTTAAATAATATAAATAATTATTTAAATAAAAATTTGGTTTTAAACTATAACTCAGTGTTTTTCACTATTCATCAAAAATTGAAAGTTCTCAGAAAAATACCAAAAATTCACCCTAATCTAATTTCGATATTCCGAATCCAAAAATGAAGTCAAATTTGAAAGATAAAATTTATAAAATTTCAAAAAGTGGGTATTACTATTCATAACGACTAGTTTGATTGGTTGTGGTGTGTGTTAGAACTCGAAGTTGCGTACAACACACACTACTATATTATTCAAAGAGAAGCATACCATGGAAGCTTTAGGTGTTACACTGTGACTACCCCAATCCCACGCCTGATAGGATAGAGGCTGAAAACTATCACAGAGAAGGCATATCCCACAAATGAGAGGCATTTTCCTAAGAACCTGTACACGCACACCCAACTAAAAGCCACATGGCTAGAGAGTGAAGACACTAAGTAAAGAAGATGCGTGAATTCCAATACAACCCAAAAACAGAGTACAAAAAAAAGTAAAGCAGTAAAGTACAATCGATCCAGAATACAAGCCCACTAAAAGAAAGACAACTACAAAGAACGACTTGAAAACAAGGGTACTTAAGCTGTTGTAGGAAGCTGCCGAAAACACCTCATCTCTTATGATCTCATAAGGAACCACCTAATCCTGGTCCTGGTTCGGATCCATCTAAGACTCTACTAAAGAGTTGGTAGTCTGCACAAGACACAACACGTGTGGGAAAAGACTGTGCAGGGGTGAGTAAAATAATACTCAGTAAGGGACCACAAAAACCACAAAGAAAAAGACCACAAAGGAAAACACCACAAAGAAGGTACAATAATCTCAACATAGGTATATGTCATCAAAAAATTTAATAAGAAAAACTAGATATACTCATAATGGATTCCAAGATGCAATGTCTTATCCGCTGCCAGCCATATGGTTCTGTGCATTACACGCTCAATTCCGGGAGATCCCACTCCTCGAGCTATCTGATAGTAACCAGGTAGATAAAGTCTACCAAAAGTATCCGAGAGAACATCTGATCTCGATACATCACAAAGTTTCCTTGTGACATCTAGTCTCACTGAGAAAAGAAGTCTTGATATCACAACCAATCCTTTGTCCTAGGATTCTTCTCAAGGAACGCTCATCCCAGGAGGACTCGCTCCTTGATCCACCAAGTCATCAGAGACCTACACAAAGAGGTCCCACTTATTTGGGCCCTGCCCAAAGAGAACACACTAAGAACTATCTGAAGTACACTACTTTAGTCGTATTGCTAAACATCTTGTACTGTTGAGGGAATCATCCTCGATGAGTCACTAAGTTCTACTCGTCTACCGGGCCACCAACATCCACTTGGCTATCGGGCCACTAAGGTCCAATCGACTACCGCTCGTCAACCGAGCCACTGAGGTCCGCTTGACTATTGATCATCTGACGAGATACTGAGGTCCACTCAGCTACTACTCATCTGCCATGCCATTGAGGTCCGCTCAACTACTTCTTTTCTACCAGGCCACTGAGGTCCGCTCAATTACTGCTCGTCTGCTGATCCACTGAGGCCCTCTTGGCTACTGCTCATCTATTGGGCCACTGAGGTCCACTTAGCTACTAGTCATCTACCGGGCTACTGAGGCCCTCTCGACTACTGATCATCTGTTGGCCCACTGAGGTCCACTCAGCTACTAGGTGTAACGTCCCGGATCCGGGTGCCACTCAACAGGTGCCCCGAACCCAGTTGGTCACATGGCCTCAAGTGAATTTTCCCAAACTCCAGAGGCTTCCGACTAGTAGCGAGGGCCTAAGTTTGATAGTGGGGAAACTATTCCCTCATTTTTCAAAGTGTAACGCAGTGGAACAAAATACCAACATACCAAAGTGGAAGCAGTAAACAATACCAATGCTGAAATGGACAACAATAACGAAGTAAAGAAATGACCAACATTCATATATAATGATGCAATATGTTACTATATCTAAGAAAGAAGCTAAAACAGAATATATTTAAATCTAAAGCAATAAAATACAAGGGAAAAATACAGAAAAGTAGGATAAAATAGCGTTGTAGGAACTCAACAGCATCAAAAGCCTAAGCTTAGTCCCATGCTCTCCTACTCCTCTGCAACAATCAAGTACCTATATAAAGGACCCTTTCCATTATCTACAACTACAAAAATATAATCTGTTTGGGCCCAAGACATGACCCAAATAGGGTGTGAGAAATAAATCCCAGTAGGTAACCACCAAAGGCCCGTTCCCAACTATGAGTGAGTTTGTGCAACAACAGTGTGCAATAATGAAATTTAGTAAACTAGGAAGTACTAAAAGTAAACATTCCTACCAGTTCTATTTCTATTTAATTATTATCTAACAATTTAATATAATTGAATTATATGTTCTCGAGACTTAGCCTCAGCCGACAATCTTCTAAACAGTGCCACATCAAAACTACAACAAGCTATCTCACAAGTACCAGGTAAAACAATACCAAGTCCGTGCTTTAGCTTGACAGATATAACATGTGAAATCACCATAGTGAATATGCAAGGTAAAAAGAGTCCCCAGACATGAAAAACCTTACCCTCAAGTAATCATAATCGAAACCCTCAGGTGATTGCCCATAGGCATAACGAATATTGCCCTCAGGCGTATGAGATAATGCCCTCAGGTATGGAAGAAACTGCCCATAGGCATGAGAAAAGTTGCCCTCAGGCTAAACAAAACACTTTCCCTCAGGCATGAGAAACACATCCCTCAGTATAAAAAAAAACCGGGATGACCCTATCACATAAGCAAGCAATTATATACATTTTCTCTCAAGAAAACTCAAAGCATGCTAAATCACGGTATACCCTCGGGTATCCTGACCAAACAACTAAACAAGGGAAACGCACCCATTAGGTGGCCCTGGATCTAAGAAATGATCCAAAAACGTAGTTTACAATTATCATCAGATTATCTATTTAATTCTAGATATCATAATTAATCAAGGCCTCATCCATACGACACCCCAAACATGGGAGCGTAGCACAATGGTACACAAAAACACTCTTCAGTTGGAATTAAACATCAGACCACCTACTTTGATCTCCTCTGATCAATATATGTGAATGACACCTTTTGAAACATCCAAGAACGACATAGATTTGGGATAAACTAAACTGAATTCAAACCCAAATAACTTCCCCTCGGGAAATAATTGGAAAGAATGGTTCAAGAAGAGTGAAGAACTCACCCGCGCAGTTGAATCAAGACCGTCAGCAAAGGAATCTGAGTTTCAGTGTGTGGTCAGGAGATTATCCAAGCTCTAGCCTTCTCTCCCAGCACTTCTATAATTTTATAAGCTTCGTCTGTCAAAAGAAGAGGCTACTTTCTTGTTTTAATTGAAAAAAACAAACTACACGGCATGTACTCTCGAGTACACGACGTGTAATTTTCATTTTTAACTGTTACTCTGGAGGCTACTTTTCATTACCACACTATTCATTTGTTGACATGAGTACATGACGTGTATTTCTAACTACATAGTGTGTACTTTCGCTCCACTGGCTGCTACTTCCACTGCCTTACTATTCACCTACCGACTGATTACATGACATGTAAATACTAAGTACACGGTGTGTAGTAAGTTTTTACACCCTTCATCGCTGACAGGCCTACACGCCCTGTGTACCCATCCCACATGGCCAAAGTACACAACATGTGGAAAAGTACACGGCGTGTACCTACAAAATTTGGGATTTTCTCCATTTTCCTTATTTTATCAAAAACACTTAAGGAAAAAGGAAAAGAAGAAAATTGTACCTCAAGAATAAGAACCAGGTTCTTACAAACTTCCCCCCTTAAAGAAATTCTTCCCTAAATTTCCCTTCTAAGGGTGGTGAAGATAAAGATCAGAACAACTCTGGCCACTGAGCACATACGTCGGTCTCCCGCTCCCAGGTTTCATCCTGCACTCGGCCATGCTGCCATAGCACCCGTATAAGAGGAACTGATTGGCCTCAGAGAACCTTTGTGCTTCTATAAACAATACGAATCAGATGCTTCTCAAAGGACGCATCGACCTGAAGCTTAAACACCTCGGGCTGAAATATGTGAGACAGGTCTGAGTGATAACGACACAACTGAGATATATGGAAGACGTCATGCATGGACCGGTACCTCTGTGGTAACTGTGACCGATAGGCAACCGGCCCGACTCTCTCCAGAATCTCAAACGGCCCCACATACCTTAGTGAAAGTTTACCCTGTCTCCTGATCCGCCTGTGTCCGAACCTCAGTGAAACACACAAGAAAACCTAATCCCTAACCACGAACTCCAAGGGTCTTCTGCGACGATCAACATAAGATTTCTGACAAGACTATGCGGTAACCATCCACTTCTAAATCAACTGGATCTGCTCTAAAGTCTCCTGCACGAGACGTGGTCCCAGTAAAGCTACCTCACCTACCTCCAACCAGCACAAAGGTGATCACCATGGCCTACCATATAAAGCCTCATAAGGTTCCATCTCAATAGTTGCCTAAAAACTGTTATTGTAGGCAAACTCAACCAGGGGTATGTGCTTCTCCCAAGAGCCCCTAAAGTCCAGGATGCATGCGCACAACATGTCCTCAAGCACCTGTATCATACGCTCTGATTGGCCATCAGTCTGTGGGTGGTAAGCTGTGCTCAGAAGCACCTATGTACCCAGTTCCCTCTGAAAACTCTACCAGAAACGAGATGTAAAGCGGGCGTCCCTATCTGAAATGATAGAACGAGGAACCCTATGAAGACGTATCACCTCTTGGATATAAAACTTTTCGAGCTCATCAACATCGAAGGTCTCCTTGATTGGAAAAAAGTGATCTACCTTTGTATGTATGTAAATAACAACCCACACAACATCACTTCCTCGAGGTGACCTCAGAAACCCCGTCACAAAGTCCATCGTGACATCATCCCATTTCCACTCCGGAATGGGTAACTGCTATAACAGTGCCGCTGGTATCTGATGCTCCACCTTCACCTGCTGACAGGTGGAACATCTCGTAAAAAAACCAGCTACTTATGGTGTCATACCTGGCCACCAATACTGATATATCAAGTCACGGTACATTTTGGTAACTCCGGGATGTACTGCCCAAGCTGAATCATAAAACTCCCACATTAAATCCTCTCATATATCCCATGGAACCCATAATCATCCATGGATATAAAGTACCTCATCATTAACTATCATCCAACCAAAAGGAGGGTCCTTAATTTCCACCGACTCCCATAGAACTAGGCCTTCCGAATATGATAGCTGTCTCATCCTCACTCTATCCATAAGGGTAGAAGTCATAGATAAGTAAAAAAGATAGGCTCTCCCCTGACTATCGTGCACCTCCAAATGCATCTCAGAGAACAAAGTCATCAGCTTCCACTCACCACTGGCCTCTAGCATTTCCTGTAACTGAGTCTTCCTACTCAGTGAATCAGCAACTGTGTTACCCTTACCAGGTGTATAGGTAAGATCAAAGTCTAAGGACTGAAGGTATTCAACCCACCTTCGCTGTCTCAGATTCAGTTCACGCTGGGTAAAGATATATTTGAGACTCTTGTGATCCGTAGACACCACAAAATGTTCTCCCAAGAGATAATGTATCCAACAGTGTAACACATGAACAACTACAACCAACTTGAGATCATGCATTGGGTAATTCCTCTCATGTGGCCTCAACCGCTGAGACCCGTATGCAACTACTCGATCGCCCTGCATCAACACTGATCCCAACCCAATACTTGATGCATCAAAGTAAACTGTATATCTCTTCCCTTGTTCTGGAAGTATCGGGACTGGTGCTGATGTCAACCTTCCCTTCAACTCCTAAAAGGTTGTCTCGCAAGCTTCTGACCAAACGAACTTCACACCCTTCTTTGTCAAACCCATCAACAACACTACTAAGCAGGAGAAGTCCTGTATAAAACTCCTGTAGTAACCATCCATCCCCAATAAACTCCATATTTCAAACATGTTCTTAGGATATTCCCAGGAAACTAATTCTCTCACCTTCTCTGGGTCTACTGCAACTCCTGCCTCTGAGATGATATGACCCAGGAAGTGTATCTGGTCCATCCAAAAGTGTCACTTTGAGAGCTTAGCATATAGATGATGCTCTCTCAGTGTACTCAAAATGATCTCAAGATGGCTAGCATGGTCGTGTTGAGTGTGAGAGTACACCAATATATCATCCACGAAGACTACCACAAAAGAATCCAGATAAGGGTGGAACACACGATTCATTAGAGCACTGAAAACTTTTGGCGCGTTCATGAGTCCGAATGGCATGACCAAGTACTCGTATAGACCATTTCTGCTTCGAAAAGCTATAAGCGGTTTGTCGGATGGTCTAACGCGTAACTGATGATATCCGAATCTCAAGTCAATCTTCGAGAACACTCGTGCTCCTCGAAGTTGATCAAAAATATCATCAATCCTTGGAAATGGATATAGGTTCTTGACCTTCAACTGTTTTAGCTTCCGATAATCCACACAAAGTTTGAGGGTACCGTCTGCCTTCTTAGAAAACAGGACATGCAAACCCCAAGGAGAAGTACTGGGTCGGATGAAACCCTTTTCCTGAAACTCCTTCAACTGCCTCTTGATCTACTGAAAATCTAGTGTCGCCATCCTATAAGGAGTAATGGATGCCGGTGATGCTCCTGTCACAAGCTCAATAGAGAAATCCACCTCTCGCTCTGGAGGAAGACCTGAAAATTTTTCCAGAAAGACATCCCTCAAACAATCAACTACTGGAGGGAAATCCTTCTGACATGTTCCCTGGTCATCCAGAGATAAGCTTGCAATCTAGTCTATCACACTACATCTCCCATGATGCTCGGGTCTAGCTCATCTCACCTGGACATCCCATTCTCCGTTGTATAGAAACTCTCCACTCTCTGGTCATGTAAAACTCACCCTACGACAATAACAATCCACAAAGTCTTGAAAGGGTACCAACCAGTCCATCCCGAGAATGACTTCATAACTCGTCATCTCTAAGACATAGAGGTCCCATAGAAAGTGACACCCACCAACCTCTAGGGGGAACTCCATACACTGACACACACCATCTGTTCTAATCCCAAACAGAGTGTCTAGCGTCATGAAATCAGAAGAAGAAAAAACACAAAGCCCAAGGCTCTCCACAACCGGCACAGATATAAATCTATGTGTAGCACCAGTATCAAAAAGTAATGAAGACAAAATAGAAGCAACCAGAATAGTACCTATGATAGTGGAAGGTCTGAGATCCTACTCATGTTGGGTCTGTTGCACTGCATATGCCTGCCCAGTGCCACGACCCTATGACACAGCCTGGCCACCCCGAGCTGACCCGCCCTGCTGTCTCTGAGATCCTGGCATCTGGCTATCACGACCACGACCACCACCTTAGCTTGTACATCCCGATGTATCCCAATTCCCTAACTATTAAGAAGTTACTAGCCCTTCTCCCGCACATAGAGTCTGCACAGAACCCCTCTCACTAGCCACTAGTGGAAACACCGTGCAAAAATGCTGCAGATGACCCATCTTGCCACAAGCTCGACACTCCAATGGGTCACGTGTACACTGAGGTCTCTTGTTCCCCTATTTACCGCACTGGTAGCACATCACCTGGCCACCTGATGAAATCTTCTGGCTAGTACTGCCACCGTGAGAGAAATCCATCTGCCTCTTCCTCTTATCTGTAGAAATAGTACTAGAAACTGGTGCCAAACCGCCCTGGCCTGCACCACTTGCTTCTCGTAGGTTCCGCTCAGTAATCAGTGCCTGGTTCACAATAGCATGCACTATAAGCAACCTAAAAACATTCACCAGCACTCAGATTTCATATTTAACACCATCCTCAAAGCGTCGAGCCCTCAATGCCTCATCTCCCACCAGAACAGGTGCAAATCACCGTAGCTTGGTAAAGCAGGCAGAATAGTCCATCACTGACATGACACCCTACTACAGATTCATGAACTCTGAAGCTCTATCTGCCCTCAGAGTCTCCAGAAAGAAAAATTCATAGAAGACTGCCTGAAATTCTTCCCATGCCATGTCTTTGTGATGCTTAGTCTGGGTGGTAACATCCCACCACCTCTTGGCGGAATCACACAATATGTAAGTAGCGAGCTTGACCCTCTGCCCAGAAGGCGTCTCCAGATGCTTGAAGATAGTCTAAATAGAACACAGTCAAGACTCCACAGCCTGTGGTCCGCCATCCCCTGAAAATGTAGGTGGATGCTGCTACTAGAATATACGTGTCAGCTCTTCCATAGATGTGGCAGCCGACGGTGCTCCCTGGAAGGTCTGCATAAATTTCATGAAGCCTTCACAGAACTAAACCTCTTCACCTGTGTCCAGAATAACGGCTGGTGTCACATCTGGATCTGTTGGAGGACCCATCGGTAGCCCATGGACTACCGTCTCTGGAGTATACTTGTTGCAACTCTCCTGGAGAACAACTCGATGTCTTCTCTGTGGCATGACTCTACAAGGTCAAACACACACCTTATATTATGATCATCAAGGACCAAGAACTAGAAGTTCAAGAAGGGAACAAGGAAAATAAAACATTCAAGTTTTACAAACAAGACTACACAACATGTATAATAACTACACGGTGTGTTCCCTCAAGTATTTCACATGGGCATGTACTCTTCCAGCACTGGTCATGTAACACCCCAAACACACGGCGTGTTGTCCACACACACGGTGTGTTGTACACACACACGGTGTGTTGTCCACACACACGGTGTGTACTTGAATTTCCTTCCCTGCTCGAGTCCCTCTTCACGGCTTAGCCACATGGCTCTCCTTTACACAAGACTACATGGCGTGTATAACATCTACACGGTGTGTACTGGATGAGCTTTACCAACCCGTGTTGTCTGTTACATGGCCAGGTACACAACTCACTCTACACAGCGTGTTCCAGATAGACATGGTGTGTATGGATTATATTCCAACTACCCATGTTGTTAGTTACACGGCCGACTACTCAGCTGACTCTACACAGCGTGTTACACCCTCACACGGCGTGTACACTACCCCATTTCCCCAGCCACATGGCCAAGTCCATATGGTCTTTCACCAGTCCAGACTACACGACGTGTCCCATAGGCACACGACATATACAAGAAAGGATTACACCGACCCATGTTGTTAGTTACACGGCCAGATTCCCAAGTTACACTACACGGCGTGTTCGGCATTGACACGACGTGTATAAATAAAGATTTACTCCTTCCATGTTGTTAGTTACATGGGTGGACACAGGTTTAACACAACACGGTGTGTATAATAACTACACGGTGTGTGCCTTCAAAGTTTCAATATCCCATGTTTCTGCCTACACGACCCATGACACGGGTAGAAACTACACAGTGTGTACATACGGTACATGGCGTGTACTTAATATTTTTTCTTTTCTTCCTGAACAAAAGAGTAAACAGTGTGTAATCATAATTACTAGGTGTGTATTCTGGGTTTTTCTAGATAGTAAGCCTCAGAAACTACTCCGGAGCCTAGAAAAACACTGAAACCAACACCCAAGTTCCAAATTCCATTCTGTGAGGGCCCATACCCCTCGCGAATCAAAGCTTGGTATCTTATGCGTGTTATAAAAAAGTCAACAAGTCAGTGATCCACCAAATTCCAGTTGATGAGGGCCCATACTTCTCAAAAACCGAAGGTTGGTGTTCATTTACAGAACCTCACATAATAATACCCTATCAAATAGTAGGTATTTATCAAGTCATCTATCACAAAAACATGAATTTTCTAGCACAAAATCTATCACAACAACATGCAATTCTAATGCACCAATATGGCATAGAAACTATGCATAGAATGTGATTCTAACATGTGACTAAATGATGCATGAGATGGCATACCCTCATCTCATCGGGTTGCAACTAAATAGAACCCAGGTATAAAAATATAATAACAACACACCACAAGTGCGTCACCCAATGGTGAAAATCAAATCAATTGTAATAATCATAAATAGAAAATCACAATTTAATTCGAGGAAATACGGACTTTACCTATACACAGGTTAGCTACTCCTGGGAACAGTTATTAACGAATCCCTTAGCAATATATCTCTTTCCATCATCACCAAATAATAAAATAACTTATAGAAAAGAAAACCTCCTCTGATATAATTTTGTAACGTCCCGGATCTGGGTGCCACTCAACGGGTGCCCCGAACCCAGTTGGTCACATGACCTCAAGTGCATTTCCCCAAACGCCAGAGGCTACCGACTAGCAGTGAGGGCCTAGGTCTGATAGTGGGGAAACTATGCGCTCATTTGTCAAAGTGTAACACAGTGGAACAAAATACTAGCATACAAAAGTGGAAGCAGTAAACAATATGAATGCTGAAATGGAAAACAGTAATGAAGTAAAGAAATGACCAAAAAATCATATATAATGATGCTATATGTCCCTATGTCTAAGAAAGCAGCTAAAACAGAATATACTGCAATCTGAAGAAATACAATACAAGGGAAAAATACAGCAAAGCAGAATAAAATAGTGCAGTAGGAACTCAGCAGCATCGCAAGCCTAAGCTCGGTCCCATGCTCTCCTACTCCTCTGCAAGAATAAAGTACCTGTTTATGGACCATTTCCCTTATCTACACCTGAAACAATATAATCTGTTTGGGCCCAAGACATGACCCAAACAGGGTGTGAGAAATAAATCCCAGCAGGCAACCACCAAAGGCTCGTGCTCAACTATTAGTGACTTTGTGCAACAACAGTGTGCAGAAATGAAATGCAGTAAACCAGGAAGTACTAAAAGTAAACATTTCTACTAGTTCCATTTCCATTTAATTATTATTTAACAATTTAATATAATTAAATTATAAGTTATCAAGACTCATCCTGAGCTGACAATCTCCTAAAAAGTGTCGCAACAAAACTACAACATGCTATCTAACAAGTACAAGGTAAAAAAATTCCAAGCCTGTGATTTAGCTTGGAAGATATAACATGTGAAATCACCATAATGAATATGAAAGGTAAAAAGAGTGCTCAGACATAAAGAACCTTACCCTCAGGTAATCATAATCGAAACCCTCAGGTGATTGCCCACAGGTATAACGAATATTGCCCTCAGGCGTATGAGATAATGCCCTCAGGCACGAAAGCAATTGCCCACAGGCATGAGAAAAGTTGCTCTTAGGCTAAACAAAACACCTGCCCTTAGGCATGAGAAACACTTCCCTCAGGATAAACAATAAATCGGGCCAAGCCCATCACATAAGCAAGCAATTATATACATTTTATCTCAAGAAAACTCAAAGCATGCTAAATCACGGTATACCCTCAGGTATCCTGGACAAACAGCTAAACAAGGGAAACACACCCACTGGGTGGCCCTGGATCCAAGCAATGATCCCAAACAGCAGTTAATAATTATCATTAGATTATCTATTCAATTCTAGATATCATAATTAATCAAGGCCTCAGCCATACGACACCCCAAACATGGGCGCATAGCACAATGGTACACGAAAATACTTAGTAGTTGGAATTAAACATCAGACCACCTACCTTGATCTCCTTTGATCAATATATGTGAATGAAACCTTCCTAAATGTCCAAGAATGACGTAGATCTGGGATAAATGAAAATGCGTTCAAACCCAAATAACTTCCCCTCGGGGAAGAATTGGAAACAAGGGTTCAAGAAGAGTGAAGAACTCACCCGCGTGGTTCAATCGAGACCGTCAGTGAAGGAATCCGAGTTATAGTGTGTGGTCAGGAGCTTCTCCAAGATCCGAACTTCTCTCCTGGTGCTCCTCTAATGTTCTAAGCTTCCTCTATCAAAATAGGAGTCTAATTCCCATTTTAAGTGAAAAAACTAAACGGCGTGTACTCTCAAGTACACGGTGTGTACTTTTCATTTTCTAATTGTTCTTCTGGTGGCTACTTTTCACTGCCGCACTGTTCATCTGTTGACATGAGTACACAATGTGTATTTCTAACTACACGACATGTACTATCACTCCTCTAGTGGATACTTTAAACACCTTACTGTTCACCTACCGACTGATTACATGGCGTGTAAATACTAAGTACACGGTGTGTAGTCAGTTTTTACACCCTTCATCGCCGACAGGCCTACACACCCTGTGTACCCATCCCACACAGCCAAAGTACACGACGTTTGGAAAAGTACACAGCATGCACCCAAAAAATTTGGGATTTACCCCAATTTTCCTTATTTTCTAAAAAAAATTAAGGAAAAAGGAAAAGAAGAATCCCATACCTCAAGATTAAGAACCAGGTTCTTACACCAGGCCACTAAGGTCTGCTCGTCACTTCCTTCTCGTCACAACCAACCATAGGATTTCCATTCGCAACACGCTTGATTTTGGGAGAATATACTCCTCAATACATCGCTCATAACTCATACTCCATGGAATCTCACTTGGATTATGTCAAAAGGACTGTCTCATCATGAGGGTCCCAATAATGCAAAAATCTCGTCGATCAGACATACAGTTTGCATGTGATAACCGTTTTACTAAAAAGGGGCCGGTTGGGTCTCGGTCCATTCCATACCGATCGAACCAACCCAACCTGAATCAGCCCGACCTAGGACAGACCTAACCCAGATCCAACCCAGTCCACTGGGCTCAGCCCAGATTGGCTAGCCAGCGGGTCCGGCCCATTGGGTTGCTGTGGGTTCGACCCGCTGGGCCACCCGGGTCCGGCTCGTTGGGTCACCTGGGTGACCTAACTCCTCTTGCCCAACCCACTGTGATCAGGCCGGACTACTCTGACCGAGACGCGGTGGGAGAGCCGCGTCTTCTGAACACCCCGAAGGTCGCCGTGGGGTCCACTTCCGCCGTGGTCCAGCTAGAATGCGACCCTATAGCTGTGTGATGAGGCATGACTACCACATCCATATACGTCTCCACATCCATGTGTGATTCCACTGGTCATTTCTAGAGGCCTGATCTACTACCTGCAGTGGAATTTCATGGGCCACCTCATCGCTAGGGTGCGCTGCCGATGCGCCGCCTTCCCGCACTGCCGTAGCTGACGAGCTGTGACCCCTGTGCTCCTCCTACGGTCCCCTACCCCGAGCTTTGTTCACCACTGTGGTGTACCATCGGCATGCACCACCCCCCGCACCAGCCTATGACCCCACCACTAGTGCTGGCGGTGCCTTCTGCGGGCCACCAGGTCTTCTTTGGTGGTCCATTTTATGATCTGTGAGCACTTTTTGGGTCCTCAGGTCATTTTTTCCTCTACTACGGGTTCAAAATAGCCTTGTTGTTGATCCGGGGGTTCGGTCATGAAGAACACAAAAATTCGCACAACGGAGGGATTCGACCTTGTTCATGTTAGCCCGATTCATCCACGTTAGAATAAAAAGGAGACGATTAACACTAAGTTTCTATCCCTTCGAGCATGATATAAACAAATCCACCCTAGAAGAACAAACAACCCATGGATCAACCTGTTTGTGGGTTGATTCACATTCATTGTTTAGAAATAAAGAACGGTGAAACAATTTAATCAAGAACAACCCCTACCTCAAGTTAGATCGCTTGCAGACGTAGATTAAATTTGGGTTGCCACGTCAATCCTTGTTCTACCGGTGTTCATCAATTTTTCACCGCTTGATCTAACCCCGACCTCCGATATTTCATCGCCGGAAAGAGAGCCTCCTCCCCCTTACCATAGTGAAACTCCAGAGTTCTATAGGAATTCTCCAGCGTTATGAATTCTAACACTGGACCCTATCCCTGATTAATGGAGGAAACACGTTAACACGTTTCATTATTACTGTTTCACTTAGAAACAATGTCTCCACGCTTATTAATTTTTGAAAGGAGAACAGGTTTTTCTATCACTGCGTCATAGAATCACCATGCGGTGAAACGTTAAAAGGAAATAAAATAAAATTCTTTTAGTTTATTTTATTCCATTTAAAAAGTCCAAAAATTAACTATTACCCTCAACCCTCCCCAGTTGTGGTTAAGTGCTGCTTAAAGAGAAAATATCATTAAAAACACAATGGTGGTCTTAGATTTTTAATCCGCGTTACCATTTTTGAGTTATGAAGATTCAAAAATAAAATATTTTTACTTAAATTATTTTATTTATGGTTATGTCCCGAAAACCAACTTTCAAAGCTGGCCCGCGCCGGCCAATGTTAGGCTCCACTTAAGGAAAGCATACCCTCACGAGTTCAAAAATGGTCTCGGATTTTCAATCAGAGTTACCATTCATAAGTTATAAGGACTTTAAAAATAAAATAATAATATTTAATTATTTTATTTACAATTATTCCATTTTTGGGTTTTCTCACTATAGACCCACGCCGACTAAACTTAAGTCGTACCTAGGGTAAAACCACTGTTCTAAACTCAAAGGTTCCCTTAGATTTTTGATCCATACACCCATTTAATAGTTATTCCATTTTTTCAAGAAAAATAATCACACATGCTAATTAAAACTTAACAATCTTTGATGGATCATTCTGGGTACTCTGTGCCTCAGAATTGCACTCTGTCTCAACACTTGGTCTCATAATTTTCCCAATAATTTTCTAAAAATAAAACCAGGAAAATCCGAGCCAATATAGGCCATGACTGGGAGGGGCTTCTTTACCCCCTTGGGTTCTTTCCCTTCAATAGGCACATGTGTTGTTGGATCCCTAGACTTAATGTCACGGACCTGTGCATCTTCCTTCATCTTCGATTTAGCCTCCTTGTCTATAAAAGTTCTATGCTTCTGAGGTTACAAAGAATGATTTATTGTATTAATATTACCAATGGATGTGTACTGATCCTCAAGGAATTCAGTAGGGTCTACTCTAGCATCACTGTCAAGATCCTCAATTTGATTGAGCTCACACCTATATCCCCATTTCAGTCAGGACCCATCTTTGGGTGCAAGAATAGAATGAGCCAAATAAAATCCATCATATAAATTTCTTTTAGAAAGGGTGTCAATATATGACTGACTGGAGTTACCAGCCTTATATCAAACAACCACATCAACAAAATACAATGTGTCTTGAATCAGTTGGGCAGCTTTAGCCCCCTAGCCATCAGTTCTGCCTTCCGTCTTATTACCATCCAAGAAAAAATTACATTTTTCAGATGGATATCCATTAGCAGTTGACCCTCTCCCATCCACAGGTCTAAAAGCCTTAAATTCCATCAAATTTACCTTCATAACAGGACCCTTATCAATCTTAACCTCTTTTTCCCCTCAGAAATTTCATCCCCCACCACTAGAGATTTCAATTTACAAATCTCAACATTATTACCATTATTTTTATAATTGTAGCATTTTAGTACCTTTATATATCTTTCCCTAATATGACCAATGAAAATAAAATTAATGGAAAAGTGATGAACATATTCATATTAAATAGAGATCTCAAATTTTAATTCATCGGCCACAAAAAAATAGTTTCAATATATAAATAACTAAAGTAAACTTCACCAAGAATTATGGAATAATGCCCATACCTTGCAAGCTTGGTCTCCCTATCAAATTATATATAGATAATAATGGCTAAGGCAACATCCTAGAGAATCTAAGGGTGCCAAAAAATCCAGTTTAACCCCCTAATCCAGATTCACGATTGAGTGGTTGAGTTTTGGGCCCTTGTCAGATCGAACAAGGGATCCCAATCCAGAAATATAAGGCCCCCTGTCTTAAGAGAAATAAATATAAAATACTAAGCTTTCAAATTGAGTTATTTCAATGGAATTATGGAGTTAAAAAATGAAATACCAATTGATACAATCAATCAGTCATCAAAGCCCCAAATCTAGTGAAGTCGAGTCCTTAAATCCTCCAGCATCCATATATTTCTCTTGAGTTGTGGAGACAACCACCCAATGATTGAGTGCTTAAAATCTTCAAGACAATCTTGGAAGAATTTAGGGTTGGATTCAATGAAATCAAGATCTCAATTTTTCATGGTATTTTTCTATGGTTGTGCACCATCAGCCAGAGAGCCAACAAAAAAATTAGAAGATTTCCCTTCATTGGGAGTCATATTGTTCCTCAAGACAACAAAATTATTGTTCAAATCAAGAGACCTTGTTTCATAGATCTCATTTCCAACAATATCCAACACTTCTTGAACTGAGATTTGATCTTGGCCTTCCACTATGAATTCATCCTTCTTATAGGGGAAGACAAAAACCTCATGAAGGTAAAAGTAGCAATCCAGACTTGCACCCATCAAATAGATGACCTAAACACCATGTATAATGATACTGACTCATTGGTTCCTAATAAAAAACTTCACATGACCCAACCTTATATATTATCAAACCATGATAATTCCAACCATTGGATTGGATATGGTAAGAATTAATTTTATCCATTGAATCATACAACATGTACTATATATATATGGCTACGTGTTAATGAAATGGGTGAAATTTTTAGACTTTGTATTGTGTTCCTCATACTTCTTGTTTTTCTATTATATTTGTATTTCCATTTTTTCATCATCATTATCATAATCATATTAATATTCAGCATTAAGTTTTGTCAATGACATGCTTCACCCATGACCGATCTTACATTTCTAGTTTTGAAATTCTTCACGGTTTCAATTGGTGTTTGATCGATTTCCTGAAATGCTCTCAATATGACTGTCTTCTCCATATTTCACATCATAATACACCATCATCAATTAAAGATAATTATTACATGAAAAAGATATGCCCCATATTTTTCCAGACATCCTTCTTTTGGCATGTATCTACATGTGCACATCAAATCCACTCATTCGAAGAGCTATATCAATAGGTAGGTCTTATTTCTATATCATATTCATTTCTTCCCTCTATATAAAATCAAAAATAATATATTATTTTATTAATCTTTTTATCTGGAAAAAATAATGATCTCTTGAAGAGTTATAACAACTTACGATTTTCAAAATTCTAGTTCATTCCCTTAACTGAATGTGATTGGTTAATAATTAATGTAGTCGATATGAAGACAAACATCATTCATAAAATAAAATAATTAAACAATGCCATCAAAAGTGGATAAATTATGAACATCATGTACCTATCATATGTTGAAGTTTTAAAGTAAATTTTACTAATCATGTCATGAAAATGATAGAGATATAATAAAATTTAACATCTCATATCACTTTGTATACCTTGAAGGTGTCAAATATGATTATTATGTTTAAATAATCATGAAATAAGTTGACATTAATTTTATTAATACACATTCATAAAACTAGGATGGAAATAATTAATTAAATATTCATGATATTTCCTTGAAGATGCTATAAAAACCAAACAAATAATTTTATTTTACTCCCCGAAGTGAATGAGAATATATATTGAAAAAGATTTATTTCATCCCCCAAAGTGAATGAAAATATACATGATTTTATTATAAATCAAGTTTGAGGTGAATATGATGTTTTGAGAATAGTCATTGTGATATACTTTTTTATAAATTATAATAATAATATAACCACGAGAAGTGTTTTGATGACAATAATCATTGAAAGAGAATAATGAATTTTAATAATTAATATAAAATAACGCATCACTGAAAGATGATATGAAAATAGATTCATTTGAAAATATATTAAAATATATCATTGTTTACCAATTATTTATCTCATTGCAGCAATATCGAATAAATAAATTATTATTTATCATGTGATTATAGATTATTAATGTCATCTCATGTAATTGATTTGATATTATCCCCTAAAGCAGATATTATTCCTCTTATAGTTCTTAGATGAGATAATAGAATTACATAACCATTATAATATAATATATTTTATGAAAATGATTTTACCACATGAAGTAGTTAAAACAAAGATCAATATAATAAATAAAATTAGTACTTTTATAAGATGACCATTAATGATATGAATTATTATTCGTGGATCATGAAATCCAATAAATTGATTCATTTCTTGATGTAAATGTAATTTTAATTACTTTATTTAATACATTTAAGAGAATGAAATTATTCATGATTTTTTTGATATGATTTTTGGTACTCATACTTATAATTTTATCATGAATATTTGAGAGTTTATGAAATTTGATCAAATAACTCATCCTCCATTTGGTAAAGTGAATCATTATTAAAAAAATCTTATACTAATGGTTTGGAAACATTGGTATAGGCCCCAAAACCATTGGTATAGGCTATACCAAGGGTTTGGGTGTCTGTTGGCTTGTATATCGTTGGTATAGGTAATATAAAATACCTATACCTACAGTTTTCAAAACCATTGGTATAAGTAATTCAAAAAAAAACCTTAACTGGTTTTGATCCCCACACATCTGATTTAGATTTCAAAGACCTAACCACTAAGCTACAATGATTTTTGGGAACATAATATGATAAATATGTATATTTATATTTAAAAGTAAATTAATTTTTTATGTATTTAATGTTATTTGATAAAATAATTCATTAAAAATTAAAATACCTATACCAACGGTTTTCGAAATAGTTAGTATAGGTATTTCTATTATTGGGACCTATACCAATAGTTTTGGAAAAATCGTTAGAATAGGGTCTTTAAATGGATGATATACCAATAGATTTAGATAAACCATTGGTATATCCATTACCTATACCAATGTTTTTGAAAAAAATGTTGGTATAAGGTCATTTTATGGAAGCTATACCAACAGTTTGTCTAAAACTATAGGTATATGGTCATATTATTGCACCTTTACCAATGGTTTTGGCCAAAATTCTAGTATAAGGTCATTTTATGGCACCGATACCAAAGGGTTTCCTAACCGTTGGTATAGGTCTGTTGGTATATGTCCATTTTCTAGTAGTGAATGTGGTTATAAAAATTATTCTATGAATTATAGTGATGAGGATTTTTATTGTGAATCCAAAAGATCCTTCCACATTTATTTTCTCTTCCACATTCAATGGATTCAAAATATGTGGGGGATTCGATCCCAAGTAGATGTATTGTATAATAATACTTGGGCCATAAGTTCCAAAATATACAATAATCCTCTTTATGATGGACCCAACATGATATTATTATATTATGAATTCATAAAAAAAGTGAAAATTATAATGACAAATATGAATATTCACAATGGAAGAATCTAAAGATATTATATATGTTGATCTTGAATCAAAATAATTATAAATATTATTTAGATTAAATGCTTCAAGATAAATCATATATGAGCAAGTATATTCCCATGTAAGTACACTTATCTATAGAGAAAATTAATTAATAGCTCCATAAGAGAGAATATATTCATATATAGTATTAAAAAAGTAATATCCCAAAATTTTAAAAGTACACTATGTTCAATATCATATACAACATGCAACACTGAGCTTTAACAAACCATGAAATATTATTATTTAAATATTATAGTTATAACCTAGTCATTAAATTGATGGGTGTGAATAGGATTAACCAAATTATGAAATATATATTAAGTTCCTACTCAATAAAAATTTATTTATTAATTATAAGGAAATAAACACTCAATTTTAATTAAATTCATTTTATTCTTCAAGAATACGTTTCCTTCAAAAATGATTTTTATTGTTTTTATTAGAAAATATTATAATTAATTTCTAGAAATTTTACAAAATTTATTTGATAAAATGAACTTAATTTTTTAAATTAGAAAATAAAAATTATCTTATGGTGAATTTTTGGGATTTTTTTGAAAAATTGATTTTGCAGTGAATAATGAAAATTATCGCTTTTTGTACGTTTTTTAAAACTATCATTTATTTTCATTTAAATATCCCATTATTCTTTGAATTTGATCTTAAATTAACATAAGACTCTTTTAGTTGGATATAATATAATTAATTACATAGGAATTAAAATTATAATTGATTTTGGTATAAGTTCATTTTTGGGATTAAAAACATATTTTTTCAAAAAACTGTTTTTCCTTGCATTTAATGTATTTATATTAAAAGTAATTTGTCTCACTTATAGGAATTTAATTTCATGAAATGGAATTAATTTTTGGATTTATAAATTCAAATTTATCCTAATATAATTTTGGATATTTTTCTAAAGAAATAATTTTTTTGGTGAATAGTAAAAAATACAGTTTTTATGAAATACAATATCTTTTATGATATCCAAAAGATATAAATATGATATAAAAATTTATTTTACTTATGGAACGAATAATGTATGATAATATAATACAAATATTATATATAAACAATTCAAAACATATAAATTATAATTTATTTCATGGTAAATATGAAAATCATTTGCAGCATTGATGCAGTATTTGTACAACACTCGAAAAGTAAAATTTGGTTTCCTAAAGATAATATTTGAGAATAAAGAAGTATTTTTTAAATTTTTTTAATAAATATGAATTATTTTTTATTATATTTATGGATATATATGAATTTTTGAGTTATATAACAAGTGAATTTCTCAAATTCTTGTGCAATGCTTGAGCAAGGATAGAAAAGTCAAAATAATGTATTAATTAAGTTTCCATGACATAGATGTGAGTAAATATACATATTAAATTAAAATAAAATTTTATATTGAACATAATTAATTTATTTTTTATGGTAATTTTTTTTTTATTTTTTAGTGATGATACAATTACCTTAAATTCTTACACAACGTCGACTTAGTACTTGTGTAAACAGTAGAAAAATCAAATAAGTGATTTCAAAAACTATAAAAATAATATTTTTGGGCGAGTTAAAGAGTTACACATATTTTTTAGATAAATATTACATATTATATACATGTCAAATTTTTATATTAGAATTACATTGATTTTATGTTGTTTTTAAAGTCAAATTATGTGAATTGTTCTCAAAATGATATTAATAGTATTTTATGTTAAATATATATTTTTAAAATTATTTAAAAATAATAAAAATGTTTAAATAGGAAAATTAGGAGGATAAATTTTTGAAAATTTAATCACTTTTCCATTTATGATCCAATTTTTACCTTATAATTAAAATTATAACCCTTTAAAATTAGAAAAGTAATTACCACAATTAAGGTTAAAATTGGTGAACCAAGATGTTAATTCAAAAGATATGGTTTAAAATGATATCCAAACCTATAAAAATTTTATCCGGTGATTATATTAAGAACATTTCCTCTTTTTATTAAAATAAATGTCATTTTGGAACAATTTAACATGATTTATACATGTATGATATTATAATATTTCATATATTTTTAAAAATTTTATTAATGGAACTTTATAATAAACAATATTTTATTAAATGATTTAAAATTCATAAAAATCCTATATTGTAAAAATATAATAGGATATGGTTTAAAATATTAACCATGGTCCATTTATGGGTCAATTTTCCTTTAATAGTGACTTTCATGGCCTAGAAAGAAAAACATTGATATCACGATAATTTTCAAAAAGGTTAATAAGGGGTTAAAATGAAGATATAATTGTAAAGAAACTATCTAAACTTTTCTATTTATTTATGATATTATTTAAACCCATAATAACCCTATATTCTAATTAAATAAAATTGGATCCATTTTTTCATGAAAATTAATTTATATTAATTTAATTCTTTAAGAAATTATAAGAGTGCTCCTCCCCTCACTTATAAAAGTGTAGCTCCTATACTCTATTACATACAACTTTTTAAAAATATATATTATACAAGACATACACAAATACATTTATTAAATCCCTAACCATTTCCTATATTCCATTGTGTGATCATAAAATCAACCTAGAAAGGATTTAGGTATAAACCTAAAGCGGTTGTCCGAAGAAGAGGTAAAATTCCTAACCGATTGTTTTTTTCTATCCCAATAAAATCTTATTAAACCATTTTAAAATAATAAAAATATTATATTTAATATAATTATATGTTATTATTTTAATATCATAATAGATATCCATCTTTCATTCAATCAAATGGAAAATAAAACCATCGTTCATGTGTACATCGGGCTACAGCTTCATGAACCGATGTAATTCCGTTTCTATCACCACCTCTCACAACTAGTTATAATGATGAATTTAATGTATATTTATGATATAAATTAAATATTTATAATTATAAAAACATTATATATCATCTAATTTATTACCTTTTCAACCACTAAAGGATGATAACGTCGTTCATGTGTACATGTGGATTACCACATCCACGAAGCGATGTGATTCGTTTTTTGTGGTCACATCACATGAATAATTTATAAAAGTGTATTTAAAGATGAAATATGATATTTATGATATAATAATAATTATTTAAAGATAAAATAATACTTCTATCATGTTTATTGAAAAATGGAAATGTTACTCATGCCTATGTACGACCTGTCGTCTCTATGATTGTAACACAATTAATTTTTCATAACCATATTTCATGGTTGGTTTTTAAAGTACAATTTATATATAAAAATGAAAATTATTTAATTATTATTATTCTTGAGATAATGTAATATTTACCACTTTAACCATATTCAACCTACTGAAGTCATTTTGAATATATGATCCAAATATCATCAAAACATTAGATGTGAACTTAATTGATTAAGTAATTAATTATAACATGGTAAAAGGGAATAAAAAACCAAAAGGTTATTAAGTAGGTAAATTATTAACATAATTTTATTATTTAGGAAGATAAATAATGCACATGATGATTCAAACTACAGGTAAGGGACACTTTACTTTAAAATCCCCATTTTAAATGTTTTGATGATTTATTTTCAAAATATTTGTCTTCCTTTTACTTATTATTAAAATTAGTTTATAGATATATTTATATAGAATTAAATGAATTATAAAGTAAATTTTATCTCAACTTTTAATTTCTTTCAAAGGTTTTTAAAAGGAATATTTTTACATATTTTATACATAATGTTTTGAAAAAACGACAAAAGGAATGTTCAATTTTAATGTATACAGTGTCAACAATTTTTCCAACTAACACAACTATTATTTGATGTTTGAATCCATTTATAAGATTTCATGTTTTATTAAAAGGAAAAGCCTACTTTTCTTTGTTCTAGGTATTTTAAAAAAGGGTTTTAAATGGAATGGATATTTCAATATCTAAAAAGTTTTCTTATGGGTGCAAAAAATATTTTTATGAGTATGATGATAGAAATGCAATATTTCATATGTTATAATTATGTTATGGTTCTTGGGAATTGTTTATGATTATGAGTGGTTATATTATAAACCAATAATGGGTGGTTATATTATAAACCAAGGATAGTCAATTTCAATATAAACCAAGGATGATAAGTTCTTTTATAAACCAAGGATGGGTAATTACATTATAAACCAATGATAGGTGGGTCCATTATAGCCTTATAATGAATTGGGTAATGATAATTTTCTCCAGAGAATTATATTAGAATTTGACCATATTGATTATTCCACTTATAAGGGTTCTTATGAGTGTTTTATAAATATAATGTCTTAAGTTAACTACACGATTTGTCTATAATTACAATGAGTTTTTAGAGAAATATTATGATTTCACAAGGTAAGATAATTTGATTATGTTTAAAGTAAATCATACGATACTTCTTAAGGGTGAATGATTTTAAAATTTTTTTATGAGTTTTTCATGATTTCAAAGAAACCTTTATGAGTTTTATTTTGACTATAATATTTATTATGAAATGTTTTATTAAAATATTTAGGTAGATAAGTTGATTTATTGGGTAATAAGATGTTTATTTTTAACCCAAATTTTATTTTAAAAAATAATAGTTTTTAAGTATTCATTAACTAACAAGTTTCTTTCTTTCTTTTTAATTCATATTACTAAGATTTGGTACTAATCCCATGTTTTAAAATGTTTTTCACAGATTTTTAATAATGATTAGGGACAAGGATGAAGTCAATATGAAAATTTTGAAGATATGTCATGAAAATACAACTTTTTATATCTTAAAATTTTGGTATTTTGGAAAAAATTTATACTAAGTAGAAGTGTCCAACTTATAATATATGAGTTTTTTATGTATTATTTATGACCTAATTCTCTAAAAAACTAATTTTAAAAGATCATAGAAAATGAAAGTAAGTGGATTATTTTCTAAAGGTTCAATTTATAGATTGTTTAAGGTTGGGTCATTATATTTGGTATCATAGGAAATTATTAGAAAATTTTGGAGACTAGGATGTTTTCTTGTGAAGTTAACTTAAGAGTTATGGATACCATGATGGGTTTACAAGCTTAAGGTTGATCATATTTTTAATGGAATATATATCCCTTTTTAGGTTTTATATTATGGGAATACTTTGGGAGAAATTTATTGAGTTTTGATAGATGTTTAAGGTATATGTAACAGTTAAGTTTAACATGTGAAAAAGTTATTTAAGGAAGAATGTCTTTACATTTTTCAGAAATAAGTTTAAAGGTATTGGTAAACTTTACGTTTTATATGATCTTTTATTATTAATATTATTTTTAGTATGTTAATCATATTTTTGGGTATTTTATAAGAATTATTAAATATAGTTTTAGAAAAAGGACAACCCATAGGCCGAGGGACAACCCATTGCATCTGGAAAGGTCGTAGGGATTGAACCCAAAACCGAAGGATGAACAATGGTATAGTGCCTACCACTGGCCTACATAATGTCTTGGTTAGTGTGATTTTTTTAACAAAAAATATTTTACAAATAAATATTTAGTTGATTTTGGAAACATATGTTTTATCATATAGATAAGAATGGGATGGAAAAGTGATTAGGTGATTAAGTGATTAATGTTATTTTGGAAGAAGATAACTATACTTTGTGAAACAATATATGATCAAGGTAAAAAAATTATTACTAGATAATATGGGATTTTATTTAGGGAATAATGGTTGAATTATCTTTTGGAAGTATATATGATTTTATGGTGATTCAGGTTATTTATGTAAATTATTAGCATATTTAGAAGATTATATGATTATGGAATAATCATTTTTGGGTGTATGACTTTATAGTGACTATTTTTAATGGGGGATAAATGTCAAATTCATCTCAGAAGAATATGTGATTAAGTATTTCTGATTTTTGGGTTTCAATCTTGATCAAGAATATTTTAAATAATTTTAAGGATGATTATTTATCAAATAAACTAAGTTTAACTTTGGGTGTAATTGTTGAGTATTTAGAGATTAATGTTGTATTTCTTCATGTGAAGGTTTATTCATTTTGGGAATTATTTTATCTTGTTCTAATATTTATTGGTTTTCATAAATGTCTAAAAATAGGATTAATAGCTTGTTATCCTTTTGTGAATTTTTTGATCCATTATAAGTTCATTTTAGTGACTTAGGCATGAAAAATTCATCTTGAATACTCATCGTTTAGAGAAAAAATGAGATTGTTGTGGAGATTGATTAAAAGATGAAATTATACTTGTAAAGTAAGTATATTTCCTTAGGTTCTTAGTCTAGATGGTAAAGGAATTTCTCAAGTCTAGGAAAAGTATCTTGAAGTAAAAGTATTATCCTTTTAAATTCATTTATGATGAATTTTTGGTCCTTTTCACACCTCTTTAGTTGATGGATTTTTGGTCATTAACATTCTCTTGACCATACACATTATTGTGATCAATGTTCTTCATCACTATCCATCATTATTTGGACATTAATGTTTCCTCTAAGTACGTATTTCCACTTCCCACTAATGTTAACCTATTTGGAAACCTAGTTATTTGTTATTCCATATAACCTTATCATTTCGCTTTCCCTCTTTTCAATAGGAAGTTTTATTAACCCTTTTTATGATGTGAGATTTCAACAATGGTATTTTAAAATTTCAAACCCTTGACTACTGAGATCAAGTTAAAATTCCAAGGATTAAATTTATTGGGGGGGGGGGGTAGAATGTAATATACCATGATTTTAAAAGAACACTATGTTAGATGGCATATACAACATGCAACACCAAGCTTTAATAAACCATGAAATATTATTATTTAAAAGTTATAGTTATAACCTACCTATTAAATTTAAAAGTATAAATAGGATTAAAAAAATTATGAAATATATATAAAGTTACTAATAAACACAAATTTATTTATTTATTATTAGAAAATAATCACTCAATTTTTAGTAAAGTCATTTTACTGTTTAAAAATACATTTTATTCAAAAAATAAATTTTATTGCTTTTTGTGAAAATATGTTATAATTACTTTTTTGGAAATTTCAAAAAAATATATTTGATAAAATGAACTTAATTTTTGAAATCATAATATCAAAATTAACTTGGGGAGTTTTTTTTTGATTTTTATAAAAAGATTGATTTTTAGTGAATAGTGGAGATACCCTTTTTTGTACGTTATCTACAAAACTATCATTTATTTTTATTTAAATGTACCATTATGATTTTAATTTTATATTAAATTTACATAAGTATACTTTAGTTATAAATAATATAATTAATCACATAAAAATCAGTACTATACATGATTTTGGTATAAGTTCATTTTTGTGTTAAAAACCGTTTTTCCTTGCATTTTATATATTTATATTAAAATTAATTTCCATTAATTATTGGAATTAAAATTTATGAAAAAAAATTAATTTTTTTATTTAGAAATTAAAATTTATCCTATGATGAATTTTTGATATTTTTCTGAATATGTAATTTTTTTATTAAATAGTAAAAAATACAGTTTTTATAAAATACAATATCTTTTATGATATCATCAAGGCATAAATATGATATAAAATTTATTAAAATATTGGAAAAAATCATGTATGATAATATATTACAAATATCATACAAAAATAATTTAAAATAGATAAATTAGAAATTATATCATCATAAATATGATTTTTTTAATGTTGAAACAATGCTTGCAGAACACTAGAAAATTTAAATTTGGTGTATTAAAGATAATATTTGATAAGGAAGAAGTCCTTGATAAAATTGGTTAATAAATATGAATTATTATTTATGATTTTTTTGTATATATATGAATTTTGGAGTTATATAACAAGTAACTTACCCAAATGATTTTGCAATGTTTACAAATGGACAGAAAATTAAAAATAACATATTAAATAGTTCTCATGACATATATGTGAGTGAATATACATATTAAATGAATATTTTTTTTTATTGTACTTAATTATCATTTTTTATTATTTTAATTTATTTTTAATTTTTATTTATGATATAATTACCTTAAATGCTTATGCAACGCTGACATAGTGCTTATGAAAACTATCAAAAAATCAAGTAAATGATTTTTAAAAACTCTAAAAGTAATATTTTTTGGTGAGTTAAAGCTTTAAAATAATTTTTTAGAAAAATATTACATATTATATATGTGTGAAAGGTTTATATTCTAATTCCATTACTATCATAATGTTTTCAAAGTCAAATTATGTGAATAGTTCTTAAAATGATATAAATAGTATTTTATGTTAAATTTATTTTATTAAATTATTTAAAAATAATAAAAAACTTGAAATAGAAAAATTATGATGAGAAATTTTCTAAAATTTCATCCCATGTATATTTATGGTCCAATTTCTACCTTATAAGTAAAATTAGAACCGTTTAATATTAAAAAAGTCTTTGTAATGGTCCGTGCCTTCCCAAACCATTACTTTGAAATTTTTGGGTGTTGGATGTGTTTTATAGGAGGATATAAGAGGTTACATGGTGATTTGAGGTGAAACAAATATTCTTTATGAAATTCATGTTATGAAATGTTTACATGACGTGAATCAGTGGTTCAAAGTTTGTGTAGATGGCTGGTTTCATGAATTGTATGTTGCTAAAGGATGATCCTGTGAAATGGATTCACATCATTAAAGGTGAATTAACAATATGTAACTAAATAATGGTTTAGGAGATGTGATTTTCAGTGGAATTTTGTTTTTGGGGATTTCTAGTGGAATTCACATCATGAATAGATTACACGATGTGAAATTATTTGGAATCTAGGTTTTAAATCCTTTATTCAGCCAGTTTTTTTTAAATCAATCATGGATTCCTTCACTCTCTTTTGTGGAGAACCCTAGAAAATTTTGAATGATCTTCTAGTACTCCTTTACTCACCTTGATTCGTTAGTTCAAGTGGATTCTCGTTTTTGATTGACGATAAGCTCATCTCTTTTTCTTGCTTTTTTCTTCTGTTATTCTCCCAAGGATCCACTATAGTGGTGAAAATTGGTTTATGTTGTGATTTGGGATGCATTTTTAATAAAACTTGATGTGGTGTAGGTTGATCTATGGGGTTTGTATGTGGTTTTGGTTTGTGGGTGTTTCTTCTTCACCCTGTAGTGTGAAACAAGATTAGAAAGCTCTTTTAAGGTAGGGAATACCTCATTTATCACTTTTTTATATCAAGCGAGAGGGGTTTAATCTTGTGTATTTATGGAGGATGGTTTGTGCTGTCCTAATCAAGATAAATTAATCAGTTAATTGAAATTAAATGGGGGAAAGGGGAATGATTCACATGCTTATACAACTTTAATATTATTGCAATGTTGTTTTTGTATGGGTTGAATGCCCCACTAAAAATTGTGGCTGTTGGGATCCTTTGATTGCACTATAGTTGTTGTGACATGGAATCCATGTTGCATGTTGTTGTGATATCACCCCAAAATGGAAATTGGATAAACACTTATATCTTGATAATGAAATGTTTTCCCTTATATTTATGGATTGTGTGATAACACCCCTAAAATAAATCAAAATGTGATAAAATACCCTTTTTTAAATTTGTAAAATGATCTTTGATGTGTTGTGATGTGTAGTCGTGCTTGTGGGGTAGTGATGCATGGTTGCGATGCGATATGGGGTGGGTGATGTTTTTTTGGACATGCTTTTGGGGTGGTTATGTGATGGTCATTTGGCTGTGATTTTTGGGTGGTGAGGCGATGGTTGTTTGGTAATTCTTTGGGGTGGCAGGGGGATGTTTGTTTGGTTATGATTTTGGGGTGGAAAGAAGATGGTTGTTTGGTCGTGCTTTTGGGGTAGTGAGCTGATAGTTTTTTTGCTATGATTTTGGAGTATTGAGGTGATGGTTTGTTTGGCCATGATTTTGGGGTAGTGAGGCGATGGTACGATGGGGATGATGAGCTTCTTATAATGTATAGTTGGGTTGTGTTAAAAGCTCAGGTAATAAAGTAATAATTATTTAATAATAATTGAAATGGTTGGGGTTTAGTTTGGGTAATGGGATGTAAATTACTAATGAAAAAATAAATGACGGGTTATGTAGTTAAATGTGGTTTATGGTTAATAATGAAAAATATGGGCTGGATAATGGGATTTGTTAGTAATGCAAAATGTGGCTTGTGGATTTTGCGGTGTTATGCATTTAGAGGCGACAACAAAAGTGGGAATGTTGTGAGTTGGTAAGTATTTTGTTTTGAACCCATAGGTTGGGCTTGTGTGTGGATATATTTATATTTCTGTATATTCCTTGTGATTTATATATTCACCCCACCCACATCAAGAACTATGTACTGACACCCATATTTTCACATGGGGTGTTTTTTTCCAACATCTCGTTGATGAGAATAGATGGATGGCTACCCAATCTTCCCCGATCTCTCTTCCAGGAAAGTATAAATGTATAGGCTGTGATGGTTGTAGGTATATTAGTACACTAGGTGATGACCTATGTGATTTTTGATGATATGTGATATGAAAATGTTGTGGAGTGATGACCTAGGTGTTTTCGGGTGATATGTGACATGAACATGCTTTGGGGAGACTTATGGTTGGGGTCATACATGGTAGGATGAGGGAATGAGGTTGATGTCCTTAATTTTCATGATACCATACTACTCTAATTATGGTTGTGATGTGATGAACTATGTTTCTATAGGTGAGATGAGATGTGACTGTGTCGTGGGGTAGTGGACCAGGTGTCTGTAGACATGATGTGATGTGATCGTGCATATGGGGAGATGGTATATGTTATTCAGAAGAAATAGAGTGCCAGGATGTATGATTTCTGGGTTTTAGAGTAAAAAATATGTGGGAATATGGTTTGGGGTAAACATTATCTATATAATTCTTATTATGTTACTATAATTGTGTTTTTTATTGAGTGTGCTTTGGTGAGGTTCAAATGAATAATTGACCTGTTTAGGTGCTGTTAGTTTTCCTGTTTAATCACAGGTGCATTCATATGTTTCTTTCACATGTGCATGAGAGACTTTAGTTTTTCTAATGAGTATACTTGTATGCTCAACCTATATATATAAACTAATTTTCAGTTTTCCAAGAGTATTAAATGGATTTTGCTAGATAGTACTAGCTCAGACATTTTTAGACAATTTCTGTGTCACTGATTTAGTTTTATTTTGGGTATTTAATTTTATAGAATTTTATCTATACCTATTTTATTTATACATGCATTGTGGAATGTTTTTTTATATTATGTCATAGAGTTGTTTTTGTATGATTCATCCTATCTCCTGATCCTATATTATTATAGAGAGTAATGAGTCCCATTTCATGATATTTTTATAAGCTCAGTGATGGTCACCAACTCAGACCCTACAGGAGGAGGGACTCAAGGCTCATTATATCTCTCCCCTAATTATTTTATATTTGGCTGGAGGGGGTCATGATAGAGTGGTATCAGAGGTGATGGTTGAGAGATAAGATGTAATTTTTATTTAAGTACAGTGAGGATTACATGGGTTGGTATGGAAACTGTGTTAGTTGAACTTGGTGCATAATATAGGCCAGAGAGACTAGCTAGAAAATGATATTTTAGGGACCCCCATGATCTGATGCATGGAATATGAGCTTATTGAATGACCATGTGAGGAGAAATTATTTGTAGGGTAGAGACCTAGGAGAGGTACATGCATCATGATGACTTGTGTTCTTATTGGATTTGGGTTGTTTTGGGAAGGTTAAAATGAATAAAATGAATTGAAATGAATCTAAATAAAATTTCATACTCCTTGGGATTAGGAAATATTTTTTTCCTCTTTAAATTAATAATCCTAGACATCATCTATGTTTAGTTTAGGCAGTTGAGGTTCAGCAGGCTGATATTGTTGATTGCCATAGGGTTGATCTGACAAAGGAGTATGAGGCTTGGTAGAGGGTATTGCATGATTTTTAGTAGTAGGATTTGGGGAAGTACAAGGGAATCATTTTGTTTGTGTATATATAGAGTTGGATGGAGAATCTTGTGATCACTTCCATTTTGATCTGGGCCCCTGTGAGATACTGGTTCCATTTGGTAATTAGTCAGATGCAAGGATATACACATCAGTGGTGGGCATTGTATCTGGGTGAGTGGAAAGAGACAAATGTTTTTTGGATTGAATTTCAAAAATACTTTCCGGTAGAGTTCCTTCCATCGACCCTGAAGGCAGTGAAGATGCAATAACTTATCTCTCTTCATTAGGGGAATATGTCAGCGTGGGAGTTGGGGATCATGTTTAAGTACCTTATGCACTTTTCCCCATATCTTTTTTCATATGAGGATTCTTGTTATATGCGTCTTGAGGAGGAACTCTTTCCTTCTATCCAGTATACAGTTACTCCTTTTAGGTTGCCAATGTATCTTGAGGTTCAAAAGAAAGTGGAGGTGATCGAGTGGATGCACTCATGATGAGGTTTATCATGAGAGATAAATTAATAGTGTTACTCAAGGAGAAGGGTTGTTAGTGGTAGATCTCAGGAATTAGAACATTCAAGGTTTCAATCAATGGGTATTTGACCTCAGTAGATTCCATTTAGGCCTTATGGGCCCTATGTTTTCCATGATTTTCATGGTGATATTAGGGTAGTGTTTTGTTTCTATAGATTCTATGGACATCACCAGAATCAGTTCCTAGTGGTTATTCAAGCTCATTTTGGTGAAGGAAAACAGGTTTAGCACTAACCTCAACAGAAGTTGCTGGCGAGACTATTTTAGTAGAAAGGGAATAAGCCTCATGCTTCACTGAGGGGAGATGGAGTGGGTAGAGTTCAACCTTAGGATGTTATTTCTTTTCTTGGATCTCAACCTGGGTGTGTTCATGAAGGTGGTTGTCAGCAAATAGGTAGAAGAGATAGGTGTGTTTAGTTGCATGCAGTAGAGGCAACAACGCTAGAGGGGCTAGAGATCGTTCGATGTACACTCAGTTTTTCTTATACCCTTTTTTGTGCCTTGTTTGATTTAGAAGATTCATACTCCTTTGTTAGACCCCCTCTAGTATGTTCTCTAGGAATAGATTTAGAGAGGCTTCCCATTCCCCTAGTGTTGGCTATTCTAGTAGAAGGCCAGACCATCTTGTTTGATGTGTGCCAGGGTTGTAGACTGATGATAGGGCCACATCAGTCCCGTGAGGATCTTTTCTTACTAAAGATGAATCCATATGATGTTATATTAGGAAGCTATTGGTTTTATTCCATATTTGTTGTTATAAAATTCTTTTAGAGGAGAGTCATGTTCTCAGATCTGGATGGCCAGTGTGTGGTTTTCATTGGCGAGCGAGGTCGTTAGGTGGGAAGTCAGCATGTGGAGGCCCTTCTTTCTTTGATGGGAGAGTAGTTAGCAGAATATCAGGTTGGGGGTATTCCCAAGGTTGTGGAGGATTTCCTATACATTTTATTATAGGATATTATGACACTACCTACTCAATGTAATGTTGAGTTTGGGATAGAGTTATAGTCTGACATGTCTATGATTTCGATGGATCCCTATCGAATGCTACCTATAGAGTTTCATGAGTTGAGTTTGTACGTAGATGATATAATGTTTATGGGTTTCATCTAACCCATTGTTCCACTATAGGGTGATCTAGTGTTGTTCACCAAAAAGGTAGATGGTGGTATGAGGTTGTGTATAGACTAACAAAGGTTGAATCAGGCCATTGTCAAGAACCATTACCTTATTCTAAGGATAGATGATATTTTCGACCAACTGAGAGGGTAAAGTTGGTTTTCTAAGATCAATTTGTGGTTTGAATATCACCAGTTGAGTGTGAAGGAGGGATATATCCTAAATAATGCCTTCATATGAAGGTATGGGCACTTTGAGTTTGTAGTCATTCCATTTGGTGTTATGAACACACCAGCTGTGTTCATGGGGATTATGAACTCTGTGTTATGTGATTTCCTAGACCAGTTCATCATCATATTCATTAATGATATCTTGATCTACTCAAAATCAGATGAGGAGCATGCCGAGCATCATAGATCCATTTTATAGGTCCTTTGACACTACCATATTTATGCAAAGTTGTCTAAGTGTGTGTTTTGGATGAAAGAGGTGCATTTTATTGGGCATGTGGTGTCTTATCAGGGTGTGGTAATAAACCCATCAATGGTTGAGGTATATGTTTCTTGAATAAAACCTAAAAAAGTGTCAATGGTTCATAGATTCCTTAGTCTTATGGTCTATTATTGGAGTTTTGTGCCTTAGTTCTCCTAATTTTTATCATCGTTGATAACATTTACCAGGAAGGACTAGGATTTTGTGTGGACATATCAATGTCAGGAATAATTTATTTACCTAAAGGAGAAGTTGGTCAGTTCTCTAGTGCTTCATTTTCCTAAGGAGGGTGTGATTTTTGAGGTGTTTTTGATGCTTCCCATCTAGAATTAGGATGCATGTTGATGAAGTATAGGGTAGTAATCTCTTATGGGTCTAGGTAGTTATGTACTCACGATCATAACTATGACACCCATGATTTGGAGATAAAATCAGTTGTGTTTTCACTGAATTTATGGTGTAATTACATCTTTGCAGAGGGATTTTTGGTCTTTAGGGATCACAATAGATTGAGTTATATATTTTCTTAGTGTGACCTGAATTTTCAGTGGTAGAGGTGGATGGAGTTTCTTAAATATTATGATTTTGAGAACTCCTACACCTTAGAAAAGGGGAATGTTGTGTCCAAAGATTTGAGTAAAAATTTATGGAAGAATATTTTTCAGGAGTTCGAGGATGTTTGTAAAGAATGGAGGAGTTGAAATATTTTCACATATATGTAAGGGTGGTTGATGGATGAGGTTATTGTAATGTCTTGGGTTTTTGAGAAGGTCTAAAATCCTTAACTTGTTTGAATTTTCATTTTTGGTGAGTGGGAGAACTTCCTTTTTGATATCCAAAACCCAATTTTGAGAGTTTTATTTACCCAAGGACTTGTTTTTAGACATGTTTTAAGGCACAGAAATTACATCATGTTTTAGGATGGGTTCTGGGAGCACCAGGATTCAAAAACCCAGTTTCAAGAAAGCATACATGGAGGCACACAATTTGATCAAACTTTGAAGCCTCCCAAGAGTAACCATGAGGACCACCTATAACATTGGACATGGTTTTTCAAACTATGAAGGTGGGGGTGTATATATATGAGAAACATTTTTAGTTTTTAACATAGGGGGTTCACATGATATTCACATGGTTTAGAAAACCATGTGCCTAGCCCATGTGAGTATAGTGCTTGGGAAGTGAGCATTGCACAGTTAGTACAATGTTAGCCAAACCGTGTGGCCAAACCATGTTGGTCATTAAAAAGTGGTAAATTATAATTTTTCCCCAACCTCTATTTCTGGTTTTCTTCCTCCTTTATTCCTCCTTCCACCATGAACAGATGGGGATTCCCATTTCTACTTCTCCACTTAGGATTTGAGTTATTCTCCTCATACGAACTCAAATTCTTGATCAAATATTGGCTACATATTTGTCTTAGTAAGAATGTTAATATGATAGCTTCTCTTTTATGTTTATCTCTCTATATGGAATGTTGAATCCATGTGATCTATTTTCTCCTATTTTAAGGGAGTTCATCTAAAACTCTAATTTATCTCGATTTGGATTGAGTTAGAGGAAAATATCAGAAAAGAAATAACCCACTAACCTAAGTTTGGTGGCTCATATATTTCTCCTTGATTTTGTAGTTTTTTTGGGGGCATGTTCTATATACTCTATGTGAGTAGTCTGAGAGATACCCTTAATTATTTAAATAATTTATTTTAAATTGTGTAATTGATGATACAATGCCTATGGGCAGGTTATTTATTCACTACAAATGGTTAATCTTGGTAAGTGGATTTGGACCACTAGGGTAGTTTAGGCTAGGTGTGTGATTATGAATTAATTAAATCAAATTATATATATTAATGCTTGAGTTTTTTGGGAACATGATGGGCATGACCCAAAGATTGAGGTGATGTTGATCACATGGACTGAGTCAAGATGGTTTGTTAGGTTGGGTATGGACCGAGACACATGGGGTGATGATGAACACTAGGTTGAGGTGACATAGTCATTAAATTGAGGTAATGGGGTCATCAGGATAAGGTCAAGGCCCAAGTGATTTGATATGGTGTTGACCATCAGGATTTAACAACATTTTCATAGGGGAACAAGGTGAAAGATGACGTGGACTAGGTTTTTTGGGAGATTTACACTCACCATTGTTGTTTGATGCATCGTTGGAGTCGTGTTCATATAGATAGGAATGATTTGAGGTGGTTCTGACCACTCATTATGGATATAGGCCTTGAAGATTATAAAATTTAGGGGATGGTGTTGAATATTAGAAATATTGGGGGTTCTCACTATAGATTGACACTTGGATGGTCATGGACCATCAGATGATGGTGTTGAGACCATCAATTGGGGGATGAGGTTCACTGTTTTACTTGTGGCCATTAGTCCCAGATATTGGGAGGACAAATATCATCGTGCCTTGGGATGTCGACTATTGAGATGACGATGACTATTTATGGGAGGATAGATATCATCATACCTTGGGACATCAGTTGTTGAGATGATGGTGATTATTTATTGGAGGACAAATATCATTGTGCCTTAAGACAATAGGCTTTGAGCCAACAATTATTTTCTGAGATGAGGTCCAAAGGACCAGGGATTTGATTGGGCATGCTATTTGGACACCAGTTGCATGATTGAGGGAACAAGGTGTCAACATTATATTTTTAGGTGGAACCTAAGGGTTCACTCGGTTTACTACTCACCAGGGGATGCCTTGGGAATTAAGACATGGATCCTTGACCCTGAATATATATATATATATATATATATATATATATGTAAACACATGTTGTAGGATATATATATATATTTGGGGGCACGTACTTAGACTCATACAGGCATTGGCCTAAGAAGTTGATTGCTTCCATGTGGCTATTGAACACAAGGGAAGTGGGTTATTTATTAAATGTGCATGTACAAACTTTTATTATATTTAGAATACACCTATATAATTCTGGATGTAAGATATAAACACATTGGTGGTGACCTACTGAGTTCATACTCATGCCCTACATAGGCCCTTCAGGACAAATATAGATTTTATGTCTTTGAGATCATGTAAGGTACCGAGCATAGGAACTGGACCTTATTGATCGAGTTATGCTGGATATCATGGTATGGATGGAAAGGTACCATGATGGTTCTTGCATTGAGATGGATTTATTTTTACCCTTTTCATTCTTTATTATATGTACTTATCTGGTCGACCATGAGCAACCCTGATTGTCTATTTTCTTGTATGAATTGTTGGTATGTTTTATTTTTCTATAAATGGTATTGTGCCTATTGGATTATTTATTAATATGGATGTTGCTTGATTATGCTTCCATTGAGTTTATTTTATTTATTCTTCTTTGTTATGGTCCTTCCTTTGAATATTATATCTATATATGGACCATTATTATTATCCAACACCAAAGGGTATAGTCTCCCTACTATCACCTCTCAAAAACTTACTGCTTGTCAACATACTTTGGTGTACGGGGAGGCATGCCTAAGGCCTAGTAGCAAACTAACCTAGAGAACCATTTAAAGTGGCTTCTAGGTCGGGGCACTATAAATGTTATAAGAGTGGGTTCTTATTAGTGTTGTTTGGAAGTATTAGAAGACCAGGGAATTAAATAGTAACTATGTTTGACTAGTTACAAATGATATTGAATGTTCCTTTTCTTTTTTGGTCTTATTACTTGGGTTATGGTTGATAGAAGATTATGATGTATCCAAAACTGGGTATAGAGATTGTGTTTGGGTTCCTATATGCCCATGCATGAGGGAAAGAACAAGTTACCAGGGGTGGGAAATTTATGTTATTGTGTGTTCTTTTACTATTTATTTGATTTCCACCTCGAGTGGCACACTTGGGTGTGATGGTTATCTATTATATGGAATTTGACCTTGGCCCGGTATGGAAAGGGAGGTTTTATTATGAATCATGATAGGAAATTAGGCTAATATGATGTGTATTTATTATGATTTTCATTGGGAAACTAGAAATGTTCTATGAGGGGTTGGGCTATTTAAATTATCAACAAAAAATCTAAATAGTGTTTTGCTGCTTAGCCTCTTTTGGTGGAATTATACGCATCCATCCTAGGAAAGTGATTTTAATGAGATCTGTATATGATTATAAATGCATGTGATATATGGGCCTGACCCTGATAAGGGTAGGTAGAGATGATGACATGAAGTGATTTGTTTAAAGTTTCAATAAAGAATCTAGATAGTGTTTTACTATATATCATATTTTGTGGAATTATACTCAGCTACCATAGATTGATATTATGACATCCCAAACCTAGATTCCACTTAATAGGTTTCCTGAGCTTGGTGGGACACATGGCCTCAATCACATCTCCCCAAATGCTAGAGGTTACTGACTAGCAGTGAGGGCCTAGGGTGTGTCTATGGGGAGACTATGACCTCATCACCAGAGTTTAGATTAATAGATAAATATAAACATAGGTAAATAGAGGAAGAAATATAAGTAAAAATAAGGCACAATGAAAATAGACACAATAGTAACAACAACTAAATCAATTAGAATAACATACAACAACTGATGATGATATGTCATGTATCTTGTAAGATGAAAAACATGGATACAAAGTAGAAATAATAAATGAAAAACCCAATGAAGAAAAAAGGAAATACATAAAATATCCCAAGAATCCCGAGCTACAACTCAGTCATTTGCTACTGGATCCATCCTAGAACATCAAGAAATCAAGTTTCCAAAGCTTTACTCTTACATTTTTCAACACCAACATACATGTAATCTTCCCCAAGTACCAAAAAATTCCCATAGAGGGTGTGAGATAAATCTTATTGGGCCACCACCAATGGTGTCTATAACATACGACCTGTGTAATTGAAATGTAACAATGTGCAAGAATGGATATGTAAATTAAAGTAGTACAATGTAAATAAATAACCAAGTACCCAATTCAGCCCTTGACTAGTGTCTGAACATATAAAAATTTAATTATTTTATTGTTACCAGTTTATAAATAAGTCACATGTTAACAGTATATAATGTTCCAATATGTAACAAGGTAACCTGAAATGATATTTAAAAATGAATTTCCACGTTAATAACCAAGGAAAAATAGACCACAAGGGTTTACAACTTAGTAATGAATATAGCCTGACTAAGGGAAAGAGTGAAATTCAAGGAGCATAGTCCAATTCATTTCATAATGAGATTCCTACCAAGTATAATGAGTTCATGCAAGGTAAAATAGGGCTAAGAAATGGCTCAGCCCGATGGGATTTAACCATGATACCTACTTTTCAATGCTGGATCCAAGGAGTGTATCCAAGGAATCCTATACTATTACATGAGGGATCCTATGGTTTCATATTTGGCATCAAAAGTTATCCAAGGATTGGGTTATAGGTGGGTCTCAACCTATGTAAGCCATATCCTTGAATTTGGAAAGGGGTCCTCAAGCACTCAAGGCATTTCCTCAGGAATCCAAGGTGAGCTAGAGCCAGTCCATTCCTATTTTGATAATCAAGTCATATAATAATTCATTTGGTTCAATCCTTGCCTTTAATTAGTGGGAAAAATCCAAGTAGTGTGCAACCCTTTAATGAAGTCATAATTAATTGATAAATCCATTTGGTTCAAGACTTTCCTTTCATTAGTGTGACAAGGCCAAGTAGCATGCAACCATTCATTTAATCCATTTAATTTTTTTTCAAAAATCAAGTTTCACTCCACTACCTTCCATTAACTTTGTAAGGGGTGCTACATATATGCAACCTATTATTCAATTACATTTTAAAAGGCCAAGTCATATACTTGGTATACCTTCCAATTTCTATTTCACATTTAATTATAAAATTGAAGAACTTACTTTAGGTGGGTCAAGTGGTGAGAATACATGGTACTTTACATTATGAAATTAACAATTTAAATCAATCCATTTTATATATAAAATCTTACCCTTATAAAGTTCAATCCAAGGCACACCTGAATGACTGATCATACATGTGAAAACACTAAAACGAAAATTATGGAAAAAAATACTACATGGGATGGATAGATTTGTGGGTGTAACCACTACAAACTAATAAAATATTTGTAAACAACATAATCATACAGTTCTAATGATTATAATCATGGAATATAAATTCAATAAATGGAACTTGATGAAATTGATGGGTCCTACACAAAATTTCCAAAATTAATGAACTTGAGGTATGAGTTACAAACCACCCAACTTAGGATTATATGGATATACTCTTATAGTATTATCCTTTAATTTGGATTGGAATGGATTATATTTTAGAAAAGAGTAAAAAATATTACACCTCGATAACTATGCCAAGAGTAAGAAAGATGAAGAAAAAATAAAAAGGACTCAAGTACCTACCATTGCACATCCAACGTGATGAACATAATGTTGAACAGATCCCAGATAAATGATATCTCTTGATCCCTAGTTTAGTCCTTCAAAAAGATCCAAAATAAAGGAAATGGAGGTTAATCCTGCTGAAAATAAGATTAGGGAATAAGGAGGTGATTAATTAGATCATTAAGGGTAAAAATGTAAAATTAACCAAAAATTAGTCTGTGCATGGTTTGGCTGCACGGTTTTCCAAACCATGAAAAAAACATGCCTGGGTACCTAGAGAAGATGGGAACTCGCTTGTTTAGGATGCATGGTTAGGGAATCCATGCACCAATCATGCGATAATGCTCTGTCTAAAAAAACATGCCACCCACATGGTTTTCTATAATCATACGACCTCCCCGCATGGTTTACTACAAACTATGATCCAAGAATAGTTCTCCCAAAAATATAGGTTTCAGGCTCTGAAAAATTCCCAGAAACCCTTGAGAAATTTTCTAACTCATTAGAAATATATACTAGGTCCAAAATAAAGAATTAGACTGAAATTTAAAGGATCCAAATCTAAGTGAAAAACTGGATTCTTACAGTCTTCCCCACTTAAAAGAACTTTCCCTTGATTTCAACTTCTAAGGGTGGTGAAACATCGTCTGAGAATAACTCTGGAAACTGGGCATGTATGTTGGCATCCCGCTCCCAAATCTCATCCCGCACGTTGCTGTGCTGCCATAACACCAATAATAGAGGGACATTTCGGCATCATAGATACATCATGATTTAGTCAATGATGTGTACTGGATACTCCTCAAAGGTAGCATCAACATCTAACTCAACTTCCTTGGGATCAAAGGTATGAGACAGTTCGACATGATATTATTGAAGCTTCAAAACATGGAAGCAATCATGTATGGAATGTTAACTTTGAGCTAGTAGAAACTTATAGGCTATCATAATGACTCTCTCTAGAATCTCAAATGGCCATATGTAATGAGGTAAAAACTTCACTTTCTTATCTAACTATCTATGCCCCAACCTAGGTCATACCTGAAGGAAAACAGGACCCCCTACCTCAAACTCCATAGGTCATCTGTGGCGATAAACATGAGATTTCTTTCTAGGCCGAGTATTAGAAATAAGCTTCATGATTAGTAGAACCAACTCCGAAGTCTCCTGTATAAGATGAGGACCAAGTAGGGCTACCTTACCTACCTCTATCCAGAACAAGGGAGAACGACGTAACCTACCATATAAATCTTTAAAAGGAGTCATATGAATTGTTACATGAAATCTATTATTATAGTCAAACTCTATGAGAGGGATATGATTCTCCCAATAACTGCTGAAATCAAGGATGAATTCTTAGATCATTTCCTTTAAAACTTGTATTATCCGTTCTGATTTTCCATCATCTTGATGGTGAAAAGTTATGCTTAGAAGCACCTATATAGCCATATCTTTTTTCAAACCATGCCAGAACTGTGACATGAAATAAGAATCCCTATCTGAAACAATAATAAAAAGGACCCCATGTAGTTGTATGATCTCACAGACATAAATTCTTCCCATCTAATCAACAAATAAAGACTCCCAAATAGGAATGAAGTGGGATACTTTCATTAGTTGGTCAAAAACTTCCCATACAATGTCGCTACCCCTCAAAAACCTAGGTAACCCAAATACAAGGTCCATGGTAGCATCTTCCCATTTAAATTCCAAGCCTAGAGGTGGCTGTAACTATTCTGTAGGTCTTTGGTTCTATACCTTCACCTGCTGACAGGTGGAACACCTAGTGATAAATCCTACTATTTAATGTTTCATCCCAGGCCACCAATACTGGCATCACATATCTCAATACATTTTATAGATTATAGGATGAACTACCCATTGAGAAGCGTTTGAATCTTTAATAAACTCCTCTATAATATCTATAGGAACTTAGACACACCCATGAATACATAGGATGTCTTCTATGTCCATAGACCAATCCAAATGTGGGTTACCTCCTGATATACTCTCATGGAGAACCAATCCCTCAGGATCTAAAAATTATCCACCCTTCACCTTATCAAGGAGGGAAGATGTAATTGTCAAGGATGAGAGGTAAGAATGCTCATGAATATCATGAAACTCCATATTAATCTTATAGAATAGAGTCATTAATTTCTATTCATCACTAGCTTCCCATAGGAACCGTTCTTGAGTTTTCCGACTGAGCGCATCAACGACTACATTTCCCTTCCCAGATGTATAAGAAAGGTCAAAATTGAAAGACTATAGATATTTGACCCATATCCACTATTTGAGGTTCAATTCACACTGTATAAAGATATATTTGAGGATCTTGTGATCTGTGTACACCACAAAGCCCACACCCAATAGATAGTGTCTCCAGTAACATAAGGCATGGACAACTGCTTCCAGATCAAGGTCATGTGTCACATAATTTCTCTCATAAGTCCTCAAATATTAATGCAATGTCCCGAAATTCCATGATTTTTTTAAAATTATATGTGATTATTCTAATACTAGACACTAAGACAACATGCGATTCCGAGGCCCGATGTACCTAGCAAAGTTTGTCGAAAAATGTTATGTTTTAAATAGTCTGCATGAGCGTTTTTCCTAAAAAATTTGAATAACTCTTAAATAGGTTCCCAAATCAAAAATACAAGGGCACTATTGAGTTCAGAGCATTGGTTTTACCCTAGGAGTGACTTAAGTTTAGTCGGCGTGGTTCTCCAATGAGAAAAAATGAAAATGGAATAACCATTAATAAAATAATTAAATAAAATTATTTTATTTTTCAAATCCTTATAATTCATGAATGGTGACTTAGATTGAAAATATGAGACCACCGTTGAGTTCATGAGCGAATTATTTTCTTAGGTAGAGCCTAACATTGGCCATCACAGTCCAATAGTAGAAAGTAGTTTTTTTTCCGAAAATAAAATAATAAAATAATGTTATTTTATTTTTTCAAATCCTTATAACTCATGAATGGTAACTCAGATTAAAAATATGATACAATTGTTGAGATCATGAGGGTATGATTTATTTAAGAAAATCCTAACATTGAATGGCGTGGGCCAGCTATGAAAGTTGGTTTTTGGGACGTAACCTTAAATAAAATAATTTAAATAAAAATTATTTTATTTTTTCAAATCCTTATAACTCACAAACGGTAACCCAGATTAAAAATCTGAGACCACCGTTGAGTTCATGATGAGATATTATCCTTAAGAAAGGCCTAACCTTGACCAGTGTAGGTCGAGGGTGAAAGTTAATTTTTGGTAGTTTTAAAGGAAAATAAAATAAACTTAGAAAAAGTTTATTTTATTTCTTTTAAGTTTTTGTAGTGACACATCATCGCTCAAATGCAGTGATGTGATGACTCAAAAACTCATTAAAGTAGTAAATTAATGAATCAAGGTGGTGATTCTATTTCAAAATGAAATAGAAACACTGAAACACATTTTTCTATAAAAATAATCTTAAATTTTTGAGATTTAGGAGGATGATGGTTTTTCTCTTTGAGCTCTGGAGGAGAAGAGAATGGCAACGAAACCCTTTCTGTTGGAGAGCAACGAATGATGAAGAAGGAAGAATTGACAATGATGAAAGATTGAGGATCATGGAATGACAAATTTCGGTGGTGCGACACCGGTCTTCACCATTGAATGATCCAACCTCGAGGTAGGGGTTTAAATCCTAGTGATTTATTTTCCCCCATTCTCCCCTCTAAATGAAGAACACAGATCAACTCTCTAACATGTTGATACATGTATGGATTCTTCTTGTGTGATTAGGAAATATTTATTATGGGATTGGTTATGGGGATTAAATCTAAGTGATTTATATTTATTCTTCATGATCCCGTTGACAAGAACAATTCCGTGATGACACAAAGAAAGGTCTGTTTGTTCATTAGGTGTTCTTTGTGATCCCCCCTCTCTCTCTCCTTGTTCTTCACCAATTGACCCATGAGGTCAGGTTAGATGTTTTCTAGGGGGGATTACAAATGAGGTTGGACTCTCGAAGTGATGAAAAAATGGTGAGGAGTACATGGAAGTGATGGTGAAGTTCCAAGAAGTCCAGAAGCACAGACAGATCAGGAAACAGACAACCAAATCAAGTCTGGTGGCCCACAGAGGATACCACCTATGGAGGCCCGCGGCAATAGACACAGGTGGGAGGCAGTGTGCCGTGGTGGAACATCGAAGTGGTGGAGGCTGCGACTAGTAGGGTTCGCGGTAGTGTAGGGGGTGATGCCAATAGGGCGCAACGTCAGTTTGAGCGGCCCATGGGGAGGGCCGTGGTGTGTGCTGGCATGCGGTACACACTAGAACATGTGTGGAGGGGAGGTGGCCAACCTCATTTGGATACGTATCTATGTGAACCGGATGCCAACACAGTGTCTGGGATGGACCCAAGTCGTCCCGGCAATGTGGGTTGGTCCGATGCGGGCTGGGCCGATGGAGTAAACTGGGCTTCTGGGTGGCTCGGGCTAGAGAAGAACTGGCCTGCCAAATTTTGGGCTGGGCTGGATGGTAAACTGAGTCGCTGGGTGGTCTGGCTGGTCAGAACCAGTCCGAATAAGTCAGACTGAACTAGATGAGAACTGAGTCACTAGGCAACCCAGAAGGTTGGACCAATTGCTGAACCGAGCCAGGTCCAGCAAGGGACACTGGGCTTGGCCAGACCAGGTCATCCCAGAACCAATTTGGTTAGGTCGGGTTGGTCCGACTTGGTCAGACCAGACCCAGACGTAACCGACCCCTGTTTACTAAAACACTAATATCTTTCAGACTGGGTGTTTGATTGACACACTGTATATGGAGTTGGGACCCTTGCGATGAGAGTCCTTTGGGTATACTCTAAGTGAGTTTTAGTGGTAGTAGAGATATGAATGACAGATTGAGGTGTATATTCTCCTAGAATCAAGCACGCTGGAGAGTGAGAATCCTACAGCTGGCTCTGACATGAAGGATATGATGGGAGGGACCTGAGTGGTATAGTATCCAAGTGGACCTCAGTGGTCCAGTAGCCGAGAAGACCTTAGTGGTCTAGTAGACGAGCGCACCACAGTGGTCCAATAGCCGAGCAGAACTCAGTGGTCTAGTAGAGGAGCGTACCTCAATGGTCTAATACCCGAGCAGAACTTAGTGGTATAGTAGAGGAGCACACCTCATTGGTCCAGTAGCTGAGTGGACCTCAGTGGTCCAGTAGTTGAGCGAACCTCAGTGGTCCAGTAACCGAGCAGACCTTAGTGGTCTAGTAGCTAAGCAGACCTCAATGGTCCAAAAGCAGAGTGGACCTCATTGGTCCTGTAGCTGAGGGGACCTCGATGGTCCAGTAGCCGAGCAGACCTCATTGGTCCAGTAGCAGAGTGGACCTCAGTGGCCCAGTAGCCGATCGAACCTCAATGATTCATCAGGGATGAGTCCCTCAGTAGTAAAAGATGTTCAACGTTACGACTAAAGAAGTGTACTTCAGGTAGTTATCAGTGAGTTCTCTTTGGGCAGGGCCCAAATACGTGGGACCTCTTTGTGTAGGTCTTTGATGACTTGATGGCACAAGGAGAGAGTCCTCCCCGAACAAGCGTACCTTGATCATAATCTTATGAATAAGGATTGGCTGTGATATCGAGACTTCTTGTCTTAGTGAGACTAGACCTCTCAGGGAAACTTCATGATTTATCAAGACCATATGTTCTCTCAGATAATTTTGGTATACTTTCTCTACTAGGCTACTATTAAATAGCTCGAAGTGTGTGATCTCTCGAAATCAAGCATACTATGCAAGAAACCATATGTCTGGAAACAGATGAGATGTTGCATCTTGGAATCCATTATGAGTATACCTGGATGTTATTATTATATGTGTTGATGATATATACCTGTGCTGAGCTGACCGCACCTTCTTGGTGGTTTTTTCTTTTTGGAATTTTTCCTTGTGGTTTTTGGGCCCCCCTATTGAGTAATGTTTTACTTACCCCTACACAGGATTTACCCACACGTGTTGTGTCTTATGTAGATGACTGACACTTCGATGGAGTCTTAGATGGAGCACGACCATGACCAGGCGGTGCCTTATGAGATCAAACAAGATGAGGTGTTTCTAGAAGTTTTCTACAACATCTTGAGTACCCTTGTTTGTGCTCGGGCTTTGCAGTTGTCTTTCTTTTAGTGGGATTGTATTCTATCTTAGTTGTACTTTACTACTTTACTTTCTATTGTACTCTATTGTTGGGTTGTAGTGGTATGCATGCATTCTCTTTACTTAGTGTATTCACCTTCCGGCATCTGTGGCTTGGAGTTGTGTGCGCGTGTGCATGTACTTAATAAAATGACTCCCATTTGTTTGGGATACGCATACTCAGCATTAGTCAACATCCCTTGGCCTATGGGAGGTGGGCTTGGTGTACTCACGACATGAGCCCCAGGTGATGGGTTGTGACAGAGTGTTTGTAACGACCCGAAATTTTGAATAAATCTTGTTTACTAATTTTGTGTGTTATTTTTTTTTTATACTCAACAAAAATGTTTCATTTGTTAACATGAGTATAATTAAAATGAGACCATTGGGTTTTTGACTGTTATATAACCATTGGTCAATATGACCGCTGGAAACTAAAAGTTTTGACTATTGTCTCTAAATACAAGTAATCTTGGTTAATTAATATAGAAAGAAGATTCGATGGCCTCACCCAGTAGTCTTGGACCAATCAAAGCCCATCTAACAGAACTTGGGAAGGAGGTAGCACCACTGGGCTTTGCTCTGCACCAAACCCAAGCCGAACTTCATCGTGTGAAGTTAGAATGGAATCGCCTTCGCGAGAAGTTCAAACTGATAGAAATTACTACTCGTGCGATGTTGGCCGAGCCTCCCTCGGATTCTCTCACCTTAGAACACCTTACACTTAGGTCCTATGCTGGTGTGATAAGGGTCGATGAAAGGAGACCATAACTGCCTTGTGTAATCCTTTGTTTTAAATAAAAATTTTTATTTCTTCTTATGATGAAGTTTATGAATTTTCAAATGACCGGATAAATATAGTATGCATATTTTTGATGAATTTTAGAAAAAGGATATTTTAAAAAATGTTTATATAAACCTTAAATAATTAAAAATGTGTAATGATTTTCAAAAAATGGTCTTCTACAATTATGTTCAGTACGAAATTTAGAGTCTAATAAGATCAACATGATTTTTGATGAATAGTAAATTATGAATAGTGATTTTATGCTTAGGATTAGTAATGTGAACAAATGGATTAGTAATCTCACTTAAAGAAAGTATTAATATAATCTAGGCACCTTGATTAAGTAATGTGATTCAATAAAATGGTTAAATAACGGTTTCAAATATTATTATTTAAGTATTGGTTTTTTCAGGTGAATAGCGTTTTTTAATTAAAAATTTAATTAAAAATATTTAGAAAATTATTTTTATAAAATGGATTTCATTTTTGAACTCAGACCGCCGATATTATGTTATGGTAATTTTTGGGGATTTTTTCTGAAAAAAATGAATTTTTGGTGAATAGTGTATTTATTTAAAAATTAAATTAAAAATATTTAGAAAATTATTTTTATAAAATGGAGTTTATTTTTGTAATCAGAGCATCGATGTTTGGTTAAGGTGAAATTTTGGGATTTTTCTGAGAAAGTTGAATTTTCAATGAATAGTGAAAATACAGTTTTTAAGTTACGGGTGTTTAATGACATCATTAAATGATGTATTAAGTATTTAATCAATATGGTCAACTTATGAATAGTAAGATAAGGTATGAGGTGTCCCAAGTGGCCAATACCATGGGAAAATAACATGGGCAAGCCCATGGTTTTGCCAAAACCACCAATGAGGTGTCCCTTGGCCATTAATGCCTAGTCCTCTCACTTTCCCTATAAATACCAAGCCATCCTCTCATCCATTCGACTCCAAAATCTTACCCAACGAATTTCTGGGCTCATTACCTCCCAAGGAGTCCTCCCAAGGTTCCCCCAAGCCCTCAAGGTCCAAACCTTTGAGTTTTAAGAGTTACGTTTTAAGGTAAGGGATCCGACCCCCTCTCTTTCTTTTCAAGTGATCTCTTTTATGTCATTTATTTTATGCTCCATGTTCTTATATTGGAGGATGTTATTTTATATTCATTATACTGTCCTTTTTATGTTCAAATGATGAGATACCCCCTCTTACTCTAATCATTTCATTTTATGAATGTTTAAGTGGCATCGTTAGGCTGCCGAAATTTTTGTAACGGATTCTTTCAGCCTTCTCATTTTCAAGTTCTATTTTCTTGTCAAGTCTTTAAAGTTACTTTTTATTATGTTGGGGTATGATATATATATCTATCATACTAATATTTTATTATCATATGATGAGACACCCCATTTGATCTCTTCAATTCAGTATTTCAAAGTTTTAAGTGACGTCATTTGGCTGCCGAATTTTTAAGTGGTTCTTTCACACTTCTCATTTTGAAGTTCTACTTTCATGTCAAGTCTTTCAAGTTACTTTTTATTATGTTGGGGTATGATATCTATATCTATCATAATGAACTCTTATGTTCATATTATGAGAGACCCTATTTGATCTCGTCAATTCCTTTTTGAAGTTTAAGTGACGCCGTTAGTCTGTCGATTTTTCATAAGAGAAATCTTATTTTTGTCTTCCTTTAATGTTCTTCATTTCATATGTTAAATCTTTAAAATTTCATTACCATGTTCATATATCCTTCATATTCTGTCCCCCTACTGTTTTATGGGTCATTTATGAATGTTTGACCCATGTCCCCTCTCTTTTCAATGTTTTCTAAAACCCTGAAACGTAACCGTTATGCTGCAGAATTTTCGTCTCAAAATGCCTCTCTCTTTTCTCAAAATTATTTTATGTTATAAAGTGAATACTCAAAGCTCTTATTTCTATAGGGGTATTCACATATATATCAAAATTTTCTATTTTAAATTCTGGGATTTACATACATGAGACCCGCTCTCCCCTTCCGTGGGTTTAAAGTGACGTAAAGATCCTGTCTTTAATGCAATTTTTAAAATGTTATGATTATGAAATGAAACCCATTTATTTTATTCTATATAGGTTATTTATGAAATATTTGATGATGATATATGTGGATCACATGATAATAAAGGCAAATTTAAGGGTGCACCCTGATAGCGCTCCAATGCATTGGGTAATGATGTGACCACTAGAGATTACAATTTTCACGATATCTTGGCGAATAACCTTGGAAATTTTCAAATGACACCTTGGGGATGGACCTTGGTGATATGTTCATGATTGTCTATGTTAAATGTTGCAGCCACATCTTAATGTTATGAAAAATGTTATTTTTATTATGATATGCCATATGATTATTTATCATGCCTTAAAGTTATTTTTCATGACATAGTTGATGTATCTCAAGTTCACATGTTAAATGTTTCTCTTGTTTCCCTTAATGGGCCTTCTGCTCACCCTTTCTTTTGATGTATGCACCTAGGTTATGAGATGCAGTAATGAACCTAGGATGAACTTAAGAAGAAGCCTTTAAAGTGTTTAATAAGAATGGTTTATGTTGTTTTCATGTATTATGTTCCTGGTTTCCAAGACACTAAACCTTAAAGATCCTCAGTTTTGTGTAATGTAATGAAAGTTTATGTTATAAAAAGGCAGGATGCTATAATTGGTATCAAAGGATTGTTTAGTTATTTGTGGAAATTAGGATATGAAAACTTTAGGAAGAACCCTATATAAAAGTTTAAATATAGTAAATCTTCCTAGTATTTTGGTGAGTATTGAGTAAGGGGTTCCCAAGCAAATACATCCCTGTCTGGATACGAGCAGGTAGAGGTGGCTCTGGCACAGATGTACATAGGGGTAAAACCCAAAAACACCGCTTTGAGCTAGACTCGAACGGGAACCGGTACACGATATTGTCCCTTTCTTCACTCTTGGTTACGACACTCCCGGGGGATATGCTTTGGTAAATTCATAAGCTTAGTATGAACCATTGTTAAAGGAACAAAGATAAAATAAAATAAAGATTCACATAAGAAGACATGATCATGGATAACCTAGATTGGAACCTAGGGGATCACAATTTAGGGTATACTATTCTTCTATAAGTTATCCTTATATGCTTTAAGATCCTTTTCATGATTATTGGATAAGTATTTAAGCCCCTAATTATACTTTCTCTTCTTAGTTAATGGTGGGAAATAGAAGAACATGTCCCAACAACCAATGTGATAGGAAATGCGATGATTTCCATATTAATATGACAGAGATGATTAGGGGATTAAAAGATGATTATTATTTTGGAAGACGTTTACTATTTTGGGAACCCTATTTGATCAAGGTAAATAGATTACTACAGTATTTTCTTTGAGTAGTAAAGGTGGAATTATATTTTGAAGAATCAATGAATTTAAGGTGAACTTATGGTATTATAGGTTACTTATGGAAATGATTGACCTATCTTGGGAAAATATGTTTAGGTTAGTTACTTTGGTTATAAGATGTTAGGAGTGGTTGATGTTGTTTGGAGATGAACGATAAAGTTTATCTTGGAAGACTATGTTATCAAGTCCTTCTTGTATTTGGGTTTCAATCTTAGTTTGGGTTATTTTGAGGAATTTTAAGGACAGTTACTTACGTAATGGTCTATGATGAACTTTGGGTAGTACCATGGAACTTTGAAGATTTAAAAGTAGTTTCTATTCCTATGGGATTATTTCTTTTTGAAGAGTTGTTTTACCTTACCCTTTCTATTTTTGGGATAATGTTTAAAGATAGAAGAAATAGATAGTTAATCTTTTGTGGATTATGTGATTCTCTAGAAGATTATTCTTGTGTTTTGATGAGACCATGTAGTTTTGAATGCTCATCGTTTGGAGAAAAGATTAGTTTTGGTAGAAACTTATTAAAGGATGAAACTCTACATGAAGGTAGGTATATTTCCTTATATTTTTGTTCTATGTAGTAAATAAATTCCTCAAAATTATGAAAAGAAACGTAAAACAAAAACGTTGTTGGTTTACGTTTCTGACTAGGTAATCAAAGACCGTTTACACACATCATAAGTTTGGGATTTTCTTATGGTTAAATTTCTCCTAATAATGTTCTCTATAACTCTCCATCAGAACTTGACCCTTTGTTTTCTCCTCCATGTCCATGTTTTCCTACATGGAATCCTAGTGTGGGTTAACTTGGGTGACCTTTGTACTTCCCTTTCTTTCTTTTAAAGTAATAGTTTTACTGAATCCTTTTCTGATGTGAGACTTTCAATGAAATTTCAAAACCCAATTTTAAAATTTGCGAGGACGCAATTTCTTAAGGGGGGAAGATTGTAATGACCTGAAATTTTGAATAAATCTTGTTTACTAATTTTTTGTGTTATTTTATTTTTTTTATACTCAACAAAAATGTTTCATTTGATAACATGAGTATAATTAAAATGAGACCATTGGGTTTTTGACTGTTATATGACCATTGGTCAATATGACCACTGGAAAATAAACGTTTTGACTATTGTCTCTAAATACAAGTATTCTTGGTTAATTAATATAGAAAGAAGATTCGATGGCCTCACCCAGTAGTCTTGGACCAATCGAAGCCCATCTAACAGAACTTGGGAAGGAGGTAGCACCACTGGGCTTTGCTCTGGACCAAACCCTAGCCGAACTTCATCGTGTGAAGTTAGAACAGAATCGCCTTGGCGAGAAGTTCAAACTGATAGAAATTAATACTCGTGCGATATTGGCCGAGCCTCCCTCGGATTCTCTCACCTTAGCACACCTTACACTTAGGTCCTATGCTGGTGTGATAATGGTCTATGAAAGGAGACCGTAACTGCCTTGTGTAATCCTTTGATTTAAATAAAAATTTTGATTTATTCTTATGATGAAGTTTATGAATTTTCAAATGACCGGATAAATATAGTATGCATATTTTTTTATGAATTTTAGAAAAAGGATATTTTAAAAAATGTTTATGTAAACCTTAAATAATTAAAAATGTGTAATGATTTTCAAAAAATGGTCTTCTACAATTATGTTCAGTAAAAAATTTAGAGTCTAATAAGATCAACATGATTTTTGATGAATAGTAAATTATGAATAGTGATTTTATGCTTAGGATTAGTAATGTGACCAAATGGATTAGTAATATCACTTAAAGAAAGTATTAATATAATCTAGGCACCTTGATTAAGTAATGTGATTCAATAAAATGGTTAAATAACGGTTTCATATATTATTATTCAAGTATTGTTTTTTTCGGGTGAATAGTGTTTTTTAATTAAAAATTTAATTAAAAATATTTAGAAAATTATTTTTATAAAATGGATTTCATTTTTGAACTCAGAGCGCCGATATTATGTTATGGTAATTTTTGGGGATTTTTTCGGAAAAAAATGAATTTTCAGTGAATAGTGTATTTATTTAAAAATTAAATTAAAAATATTTAGAAAATTATTTTTATAAAATGGAGTTCATTTTTGTAATCAGAGCATCGATGTTTGGTTAAGGTGAAATTTTGGGATTTTTCTGAGAAAGTTGAATTTTCGATGAATAATGAAAATACAGTTTTTAAGTTACGGGTGTTTAATGACATCATTAAATGATGTGTTAAGTATGTAATCTATATGGTCGACTTATGAATAGTAAGATAAGGTAAGAGGTGTCCCAAGTGGCCAATACCATGGGCAAATACCATGGGAAAGCCCATGGTTTTTCCAAAACCACCAATGAGGTGTCCCTTGGCCATTAATGCCTAGTCCCCTCACTTTCCCTATAAATACCAAGCCATACTCTCATCCATTCGACTCCCAACTCTTACCCAACGAATCTCTGGTCTCATTACCTCCCAAGGAGTCCTCCCAAGGTGCCCCCAAGCCCTCAAGGTCCAAACCTTTGAGTTTTAAGAGTTACGTTTTAAGGTAAGGGATCCAACCCCCTCTCTTTCTTTTCAAGTGATCTCTTTTATGTCATTTCTTTTATGCTCCATGTTATTATGTTTGAGGATGTTCTTTTATATTCAATATAATTTCCTTTTTATGTTAAAATGATGAGAGACCCCCTCTTACTCTCATCATTTCATTTTATGAAAGTTTAAGTGGCATCGTTAGGCTGCCGAAATTTTTGTAACGAATTCTTTCAGCCTTCTCATTTTCAAGTTCTATTTTCTTGTCAAGTCTTTCAAGTTCCTTTTTATTATGTTGGGGTATGATATGTATATCTATCATACTAATCTTTTATGATCATATGATGATACACCCCATTTGATCTCTTCAATTCAGTATTTTAAAGTTTTAAGTGATGTCGTTAGGCTGCCGAATTTTTAAGTGGTTCTTTCACCCTTCTCATTTTGAAGTTCTACTTTCATGTCAATTCTTTCAAGTTTCTTTTTATTATGTTGGGGTATGATATCTATATATATCATACTGAACTCTTATGTTCATATGATGAGAGACCCTATTTGATCTCATCAATTCTTTTTTGAAGTTTAAGTGACGCCTTTAGTCTGCCGAATTTTCATAAGAGAAATCTTATTTTTTTCTTCCTTTAATGTTCTTCATTTCATATGGTACATCTTTAAAATTTCATTACCATGTTCATATATCCTTCATATTATGTCCCCCTACTGTTTTATGGGTCATTTATGAATGTTTGACCCATGTCCCCCCTCTTTTCAATGTTTTCTAAAACCCTGAAACGTAGCCGTTATGCTGCAGAATTTTTGTCTCAAAATGCCTCTCTCTTTTCTCAAAATTATTTTATGTTATAAAGTGAATACTCAAAGCTCTTATTTCTACAGGGGTATTCACATATATATCAAAATGTTCTATTTTAAATTCTGGTATTTACATACATGAGACCCGCTCTCCCCTTCCGTGGGTTTAAAGTGACGTAAAGATCCTGTCTTTAAAGCAGTTTTTAAAATGTTATGATTATGAAATGAAACCCATTTATTTTATGCTATATGGGTTATTTGTGAAATGTTTGATGATGATATATGTGGCTCACATGATAATAAAGTCAAATTTAAGGGTGCTCCCTGATAGCGCTCCAATGCATTGGGTAATGATGTAACCACTAGAGATTACAATTTTCACGATATCTTGGTGAATAACCTTTGTATTTTTCAAATGACACCTTGGGGATGGACCTTGGTGATATGATCATGATTGTCTATGTTAAATGTTGCAGCTACATCTTAATGTTATGAAAAATGTTATTTTTATTATGATATTCCACATGATTCTTTCTCATTCCTTAAAGTTCTTTTTCATGACATAGTTGATGTATCTCAAGTTCACATGTTAAATGTTTCTCTTGTTTCCCTTACTGGGCCTTCTGCTCACCCTTTCTTTTGATGTATGTCCCCAGGTTATGAGATGCAGTAATGAACCTATTATGAACTTAAGGAGAATCCTTTCAAGTGTTTAAGAAGAATGGTTTATGTTGTTTTCATGTATTATGTTCCTGGTTTCCAAGACACTAAACCTTAAAGATCCTCAGTTTTGTGTAATGTAATGAAAGTTTATGTTATAAAAAGGTGGGATGCTATAGTGGTATCAGAGGAGGTCGCTTCTACCTTAAGAACCCAGATCCCATGAGTTTGGTTTGGGGAAATAGTGTTAAGTGTTTCGAGTTTGGATTTTAAGCTAGGTAATCCAGTGTTGGTGTATCAACTGATATATCCATACACCAGGACCCTGAGTTCTACTTTTCGACTCAGTACATGAAAACACTAGTTAGAGGGAAAAACAATTTTAAATGCATCACATAGTAATGGGTTGAGTTTTCCATGTCTTCTTGAGTCATATCACTAGGTATACTCTATTGATCATGGTATATCTTGTTTTGTTTTAATATGCTTCCACGTAGACATCCATCCAGGATTCCACCACGTGATCATGAGGATGATCTGCGGGGTGACAAAATGGGTACAAGTGTTTGTACTAGAGACAACACCACTAGGTGGTGTACCAGCTATACCACCACCTATAGAGTAACACATGATACTCATAGTACCAGAGGATGAGATGCACGGGCTGAGAACACTTTATGAGTTTTAGTGACAAAGACCCCTCAAGTTATCTGGTGAGCCCGACTCACAGGCGGCTAAGGAATGGCTTGAGGTGGTGACTAAGTTTTCTGTCTATTCAGGGCACCATTAGATTAGATGAATGTCTTGGTAACGAGCCTTATACGTGGATTATTAGGGAGGTTGTGGGGTATAGATTACCCAATCTTATGATGAGGTGACTTTTCAATAGACATAACATGATAACCTTTCTCAGAGAAGGGTCTATTTTCATAAAAGCTGAGGGATATGCATACCCAAGAGCCTATATAGCTTCGGTAGGATGACATATTGGTAGTTGATTATTGATCGAGGTGTACTAACCTTCCCAGGTACTCGATGAATGTGATATGACCGGTGCTTCAGGGCTCAGACCTCCGAGTGATATGTGTTTAGGGATATCTGAGCCAACACTATTCCTCTATGCATTCCTACTTATGCTAGGGTTCTAGAGAGAACCTTTGTGGTTGAAAGTCCTTTGGTTGAGTAGATACATCTAGTGGATGTTAGTAGTGGGAAAGTATAAAGCTGACATCAGTCTTAGAGACTTGGATGTATGAGACATTCTGAGAAGAGGTCCCAAGATTGGGGATCTATAGATTGAGGCACATAAGGTGAGTATATTCAGCCTAGAAATATATAATTATTTTCAAAATATGGTAGGGGACATATAACTAGTGATTGTCCAGCCTATCATGCTAATAGTGAAATAGTGGATGGGCCAATGGGGAAGAGATAATGATAGGAATAGATTAATATGTAGAGCGGCGGACGTGACAGAGGAGCTGGGAGGGTAGTAGTATGTGGTATCCATTTTGGCATGTTACAACCACCACCTTAATGTGGTCCACACCAGGCTTAGGGAGTTGGAGGATAGAGGAAGGGGGTATCTTCATGAAGCTATTTTTACCCACATAGCAATGAATGTTTTGAGTTTTTAGTTTCCAGCAGTAGTGGCAAAGTACAAGGACGTCTTTCTAGAAGATGTTTTTAGGGTTACCTCCCCACAGGGAGATGGACTTCTGCATCATTATAAACCCTAATATGGCACCAATATCATCATCAATATATCAAATATCTTTTGTACAGCTTCGTGAATGAAGGGTGTAGGTGGGGGACTTATAGAGGAAGGGATTAGTATGACCCAATGTTCTAGGTTATGTGTGGATTACTATCCCTATAACCAAGTGGATATGGAGAATGAGTACCCACTACCAAAGGGATGATGAATGCATCGATCAGTTGAAAGGGGTATCCTTTCGAATGGATATAAAGGTGCCTAAAAACTTTTCATCAGTTAAGGCAGATCTTGATGACCGCCCCAATCTTGAGTTGGCAGTGGTCGTATTTACATTAAAGATGTGGTGAAACTACCTTAAGGGATAATAGTTTATTGTATAATCTAACCACAAGAGTCTCAAGTATATACTCTCTTAGAAGTATTTTAAATTGAGATGAAGACGATAGATAGAGTTAATCTAGGACTATGACTTCTAAGTAGTTTATACTCCTCATAAAAGGAACATGTTAGTAGATGCTCTCAGTAGAAGATCTGGTTCATAGTTTTTGGATGAGGAAATAGAGTAGTTTTCCACTTTACAGTTATCCTTCATGGGTGGGGATAAAGTATCTTATCTCTAGTCATTGGTTGTTACCCATCTACTCTTAAATGAGTCAGGGAGGAACAACTCTGTGAAACAGACTGCGAGTCTTTACGTGCTTAGTTTTCCACAAGGAATACCCCTGATGGACATTCAAAATGTGGGGAGCCTGTTGTTCTTTTCAGAAGATGCGTAGTTGTATCAATGACGCCTAGATTGGAGAGATGCATCAGGATATGTGTGTGGGTGTCAAGGAGGACACCAGGGATGACAAAAAGGGTTGAATCTGAGCTTACCTGTTGAGAAAAAAAGCTAAATGCTTGTATGAATCAGTTTCATGGATTGTTTTTTCTCTTTCTAGGGGTACCAGGAAGGAAGTGTGAAGGTATATTGATGGAATTAATGATGGATTTACCACATACATCTAGAAGACATGATACCCTCTGGGTGATTATTGACCGACTCATCGAGTCAAACCACTTCCTAACTACCATAGACCAGAGTTTAGTAGAGGGATCAAGATTCCTCTATGTGTTGGAGATTTGACGACGAGGTGAATTTTGAAGAGTTTCTAGTAGAGATTAAGGATGGATAAAAGAGGAACCTCCATGTGCAATCAATTATTCTAGGCATGTTCGGAGGAAACACATGAATATATTAGAGAGCATGTGGGAGCAGGAGGCTTAGGTTTATGATTGTACCCTCATTTGTTTTCTTAGCCCTTGTTTTGGATTATGAGGCCTTAAATCCTTAAATGTGGGGGTAATGTAATGTCCCAAAATTCCATTATTTTTTTAAAAATATATGGGATTAATCCAAGACTATGTGATGAGACAGCGTGTGATTCCAAGGCCCAGTGTGCCCGGAATGATCCGTCGAAAAATGTTAATTTTTAAATAGTGTGTGAGAGAGGTTTTCCTAAAAAAACAGAATAAATCTTAAATGGTTTCCCAAATTAGAAACCCAAGGGCACTTTTACATTCAGAGTAGTGGGTTTACCTTAGGCATGACTTAAGTTTAATTGGAATGGGTCTCCAGTGAGAAAACCTAAAAATGGAATAACCTTAAATCAAATTATTAAATGATATTAATTTATTTTTCAAATCCTTATAACTTATGAACGACGACTCAGATTGAAAATATGAGACCAACATTGAGATCGTGAGGGAATTATTTTCTTAGTTATAGTCTAACATTGGCCGGTGCGGGCCAAAAGTGGAAAATAGTTTTTGGCCGTAAATAAAATAATTAAATATAGTTATTTTATTTTCACATCCTTATAACTAATAAAATGTAACTCAGATTGAAAATACAAGACTAATGTTGAGCTCGTGATGTAATTATTTTTTTAGGAAGAGCCTTACATTGGCCAGTGCAGGCTTGTTTTGAAATTTGGTTTTTGGGATGTAACCGTAAATAAAATAATTTAAATAATTTTTTTGAATCCTTATAACTCATAATTAGTAAATTAGATTAAAAATATGAGACCACCATTGAGTTCATGATGATATTTTCTCCTTAAGTGGGGCCTAACTTCAATCGGCATGGTTCGAGGGTGAAAGTTAATTTTTGGATGTTTTAAAGAAAAATGAAATAAACTTAGAAAAGATTGATTTTATTTATTTTAAATTTTTGTAGTGACACAACACTAGTGGAATGCGGAAACGTGATGATGCTGAAACTCATTAATGCAATACATTAATAAATCAAGGTGGTGACACTATTTCAAAATGAAACAGAAATGATGAAATGAGTTTGTTGCTGAAAAGCATCTTAAATCATTGGGATTCAATAGGATGATGGTTTTTCCCTACGATCTCTAGAGGAGAAGTGAACATTGACGAAATCCTTTTCATTGGCGAGCGACGAACGAAGACAAATGAAAAATCAACAATGAACCTATAAATGAATCATATCATGATTCATAACTGATGAAAAACTAATGGGAGAGGTGAGTTTCATGCACATAAATATCATATCATGTTCTTTATTATACTATATTATAGAAAAAAAAACATACACATCCCATGTATTTTGCAATACAATTACATCATAGGATGCCCCTTATTTTAGGTATTCAAATTCTCAAACCTTTCTTTATTGAGTTTTAGTCACTTGTTTTAGTTAAAAGTGATAATATTAATTATATTTAAAGTAAATTTTAAAGTAAAATAACCCTTCACATGGTTTTTTATTTCAATTCAGATGGTTTCTCAAAGATAGAAGCTTAATAAAAATACTCTTTAATTGATTTTTCACACCATATGTTTTATAAAATTATAAATGGTTTTTATTAATGAGTTATAATGTTCAAAATAATTTTTGGACGTTATAAGTATAGTTATATCTTATTTTCAAAAGGCTTATAAAAATTGTGTGTTTTTAAAATGTATCTTTACATGTTGCTATTATCCACATATACATGGGTAAACATATATATGTGTGTGTGTGTAAAAATTAACATGGGAATATGTGAATTTGTGAAATTATATATATATATATATATATATACGTAAGGGTAAATGGGAATAATGATGGATGAAAACATGGGTTTTTAATTTGGTACTCAAATTTTATTTTAATAAGGAGTTTTAAGTGATTTATAAAATAAATTAGAAGGCCCAATATTCACGTTTCAAATAAATTTTTAATACCTTAATTGATTTTCAATGGAAATATTTGGATTTTATTTGGAATTATCACTCTCAAAGGGGGTTTAGATATGTGCTCTAAATATTCCCTAGGTTTGTTTATTTTGCATGGTTATTCCATATACTGAACTACTTAGTGATGCAATGTTTATTTGTTCCATGGTTTTCATTATTATTCAAACCACATGAGAACCCTAGGTTCTTGGGTAAGTAAACCTAGAACAGACATGACCCCTTTCCACTAGCTATTCTAGTGAATCCAGTGTATTCTTCCACTAGCCAGGATGTGTTATTATCTCTTTCCAATAGATGCTAGAAAGTATGCTCTCAATTTTAGTAGCCCCTAGTTACCTTTAGGGTGTTTTTCACATGATGATTATTTTAAATAATTTACTGTATGAGTTCCTATTATTATTTATTTATTTTACAATGCCTATTATTTATAGCCTTTTTATTATTTCATAACACTTATTATTTTCCTTTAAAATGGAATGTTGAAATGTATTGAAAAGATCATTTCAAAAGTGTTTCAAATGGGTGTTTTATGAAAAGAGGCATGAAGCTGATAAATGTCTTCCAAATTGATTGATTTTAATTTAAAGAACAAAAATAGAAGTTTATAAATGATTTAAAAGACTTAAATTGGGTTTTATGTGAAGTGAATTAAAAACCTATTTTTATAATATATCTCAAACTATCATAAAAAAGAATCATCTATTTAAATCCTTGAACTTAGGGTGTGGTTTCATTTGGAATTCCAACTGAGTTATATGCTCATTCCTATATTTATTATTTCACTTTAAATTTCTAGTTATAATTTGACCCGTCTTTGAGTGTTTATTAGTAGCAGATAGTGACTTGTATAGTGACATAGAGTAATTTTGGTTGTTTTATTTATTTTATTTTTTCCCATTATAACATCTTCCAAATATGACCTTTACTTTAAATATATTGTTCTCTATATCTACTAGTGGATTTAGTAAAGGCATTTTATAGGAAACTTTATATCTTTTTATAAGGGAGGAAGACTGGGGTGACGATCATAATTAGTTTATATTTTATCTATTATTGTGTTTAATTTGTTTTACAAATTTTGTATTGCAATGATTATTTGATTCTAGCATAGATATCTAACATATGGATGGGTCATGCCTATTATTTTCTTCTATTTCACAACTCAGATTATTTGGAAAAAATGTTCCCACTAGTTATAGTTTAATGATATGGTGATTGAATCCATCTTGGGGTGATCAGAAACACATCTCATAGATATCACGAGCAAGATAAGGAATTCAAAAGAGGGACAATTCATGCTAGTTTTCAAAAAATGGTTCCAGACCTTTAGGCTCTTGATAGGTCCAAGGTTTCAAAACACTCTTTATATATAGGGATTAAAGGTAGATATAGATAGGATATTGTGGAATTAAGAAGTACATGAGGGAGGATCCTAGATATCTATTTTATGTTTAGAGTCCTAAATTTCCATGGGAAGTTAGGATTTTAAGCTTTGGGTTTTGTATTGCTATTGTTTTCTTTTAATATGTGAGTTGTTTAAGTGTTTGGTGATTTTAGGATCACAAGGGGAGTGAAATGGTGGTACTTAGTGATTTATTAGTTCATAGAAAACCATGAGGATCCTGAGTATATGGTTCTTGATGACTCCTAGTGCTAGTTGTGCAGTTGGAATGTGGTCCGCCAAGCCATGTGGCTAGGCTGTACAAAGAAACTAGTCCCTCTTTTTAAATTATGTGATTCACATTTTTTTTTCAAATCCTATTTTTTTGGATAATGTTATGTTTGTGTTTTTTGGGTAAAATGTGAGTTTTAAATTTTAAATTCTTGGTTTTAAAATAGTAAGGTTTTGGTTTTAAAAATAATAAATGTGTTTCTATAAATCTAGTTGAAAGATAAAATTAGTATTTTGTTTTTCAATAAAATAGTTGGTAAACCGGTTTGGTTAAAATGAGATTTTCTTTATGAGAGATTTATTTTGGTTTCCAAATTTTTTTTAATTTTCAAAATTTTGTTATACTAAATGTCTTTAAAATCATTTGTGTGATGTTTTATAATTAATCTCATTTGGATTTCTTTAATTATTTCAAAATGTAATTGATTTCAAGGGTTGATGTCTTAAATTTTAATTGTTATTTCTTATACTGAAAATGGTTTTAGGAAGGGTTTGATTATCATTAAGTGTGTTGTTTGTAAAAGTTTTGGAAATTTTTTTGAAATGGCAGCATGTATTATTTTAAGGATAAAATAGAGTTTTAGAAAAGAAATTTTTGTTTATTTTCTAAAATGATCCAAAATATTTTTGAGGGTTGGGTTTTTCTTTAAAAAAGAGGCAAGTGATTTATGTGTGCATTTGTTTTATGAAAAACATTCTAAACACTTACTTTGGTATTTATGATTTTAAAATAAAATACAGATATTATAAAAAATAATAATTTTGTGAGTCAAATCTTGGGAATGTCCCATAATTTTATTTGAATCTATTTGTTTTAGATTGTGAAATATGGTTTATTTTGGGCCTATATTTTACATTTCTTTGCTTTGGCCTCCCAAAAAGGTTCGAATAAAAGGGTTGAGTGTTCTCCCTCTTGCATTTCATCCTCTCTTTATCTTTAGGTAACCCCATTCTAGATTACTGTGGGCTATTTACCATGAAATTTTTCCTTTGTTGAGCCTATAGTAGAGGTAGTCATTGGTGTGGTTCTTTTCTGTCTTTCATTTTGGGTGAATCTTGATTGATCTATACCTTTGGTTTTTTACTTTGATCATATCAGTGGATTGATGATTTCCTTGGATTTTTGTTTATTATAGTGATCAATTATTTTTCAAGGGTTTGATTATATTCTATCCTTATTGTGTGTTCTTGTTTTGAGGTTTTGGTAAAGTGAAAGTATTGGGTGCATTCATGGATGACAAGGATGGGTGTTACCCCCAACATAGGTTGTACCCTAGCTGGTGAATCTTCTATCCGAATGGGTTCATAGGGGTTTTAGTATTCTGGATTTGATTCCCCAAGTTACTTCTTATACCTCTTCTCCAAGGCTATCATTGATTATTATTGTTTGGGAATATCTCATTTGAGGTAATTTGAGTCATGCCAGGCCTTCCCTCATTTGGATTTAATCATTTTTATTTATTTGAGGTGATGATTTGTCCTGAACTCATAGAAATTATTTCTTATTATTAGTTCTTCTTGAAGTTATACTGACTCAAGATTCCTAGAGCTAGTGATTACTTTATTACATTGGCACTAGATATATGAGATTGTATCCCAAAAGACCAAATAGTTTAGTAGTCTTGTAAAATTTTATACATACTTGAATCTAACATTAAATTTGTAAACATAAAATACAACGTAATATTTTATTTGAGAACATAATTATTATATCTAGAATATCTTTTTATATCATTTATATTACAATTTCTATCATCTCGAGGAAAATAAATATAAGAAAGAGGTGATATCAGTTACTCGGTAAGGGAATGTGTATAATGAAATTTAAATAAGTAATGAATAATATGGAAGGAATAAATGATGATCAAATAATTCTATATAAATAATCACATGTTCTTGAAAAGTATCCATGGATATCATAACTATTCAAATAATCACATGGACATCAATAACTGATTTTATAACGATGAAATGCATCATACCAGACATCTTAATCATACCATCAATCCTTTTTCCAAGACATCTACATAACTGGGTAAGGCCTTAGCCAAATACCCAACCTATTTTGTCTCATGACAGTTGAAGAGTATTTGAGGGGATATGTAAATCCAACCCCCTCTCTTCACTTAATAATTCTAATGCATTCAACACATGAATAAACAATACAACTTAATCAATATGCCTTAAAATCAATCACTGTATGTATTAGATGAACTAACATACAATATGTCAATAATTTCCTCATTAAAATTGATCATAAATCATCCAAATAAATATGGAGGTTGGTATCATTAGATTATATCCTTAGTAAAGAATAAGTTTTAATAAAGGATACTGACATAGATGAAAATACTTTGAAAATATTACCAAAATATTTATTGAGGAAAACACCCCTTTCACTTTGAAATCACTTATTTAAAATCTCAAACATTTCCCAAATATCATGTAAAAAAATTCCGTTGAAAATAAATATTGAAAATTTTAAATTAAGCATCAAATCATCGAGTGTTCATGATGGTGGTAAATTTCATTCATGTCATGTATGTTAAAACAAAGGCTCCTTTCACATTTTGAGTAAAAATTCGAAAGTACCTCATTCAAAAAATGAGAAAAAAATCATTTTAAACAATTTTATAAAAACTAAAACATTGGTAAAAATGTGTCTAATAAATAATTGGAGAATATTAAAAACATTCTTTAAAATTTTTAAGGTAAATATGGATATGAAAGAAATATATTCCCAACTGAGTAAAAAAAAATTATGTTTTCCTTATAAGCATTATTTTTTTATCTTGAGTACTTAAAGAGAGGATAATGATATGAAAAATTATAATTTAAAATAATAACCATAGGAGAATAAAATATATCCGGTTTTAGATAGAAATATCAACTAATTCCCTTAGCTGAGATTTAAATATAAACAATCTTGAATTATGATGAGATTGTGTTATAAACCCTTCCATCAAGTTTGACTTCCTTCATAAGTGTTATAACCTCATGTATAATTAATATATATTTATTATAAATCTATTATAGAACCATAATATTATATTTTATACGATATAGTAATTAATTGTAACATTTTATCACCTGTTTATTAACAATACTTTATTAAAATCACTACTATGGGTGATATCTGCTTTGTTTTTTAGGTATGTTTTGGTTTAGTATTTTTGGTCCTTGTACTTTGATCATGGTAAAATAATCTTAATAATGTTAATAATGATATAAATATCATATATATTCATTATATATATATATATATATATTTAAATTCATCCATAAAAGGTAGAGATAGAAAAATGAATTACACCGTTCATTGAGACAGTGGGTTGTATGTATGCATGAACGATATTTTCACATTTCGATGGATGAAATGAAAAAAATGTAAATAATATTTCAACTTTATAGAACTATAATAATATCTTAAATAACATATATATTTATAAATTACTTCATTATAACTATCCATGTAACATGATGATGAAAAAATAATTACACCGCCATGTGGAGAAGGTAAGTTGTACGTATGCACCGACAATGTTTTCACTTTTCATAGTATTTAAAGAAGGTAGATAATGCTTTTTACATCATCATAATAACAATTAAGTATATTAATGATACTAAACTAGTTATTTTAGAATGGATACCATGTATTTATAGGTGGTAGTATAAGAAATGGAATTTACAATATTTGGTTAAGAGTTATACCTCTTCATTGAGAAACCTCTTTTAGATTATACCTTAAGCATTTGAAGGATGATATTATAGAAATAATAGAAGATCTAGGGTATGGTTAAGAAATATAGGAATGTGTTATTTTCAGTCTTGGTTGAGTGATAAGGCTATAAATGTGTGAGGAATATAGGAAAAGAGGTTCCCTTTTATAAGTGAGGGGAAGGGAACTCTTTGAATTTCTTAAAATATTAAATTAATATGAATTAATTTTTAAAATAAAGTGAATCATATAAGATCTAATATTTTCTATGAGGTATGTAAGATTTTATTTTTAGTTTATTTCCTTGGTTTTGACCAATTATGCATGCCTAGTGAGGATATTGAGTAAATAGGGGTGTTGGGGGCTTGTTCGGAGCCTGAAGCCAAGTTTTTGGAAAAAGTAGTTAGGCTGCACGGTTAGTAGAAACCATGATGCCCAAGTTGGATGGTTTGAGTAAACTATGAGGGGTGGTATAGACCACTTTCATGGATGCACAGTTTAAGGAAACTATTTACCCAGAAACTCACACCCATTAAAATGATACATATATTTTCACAAAGGAGAAATGAATGGTCAGAGCATAGTTTGTCTAATAGTATACCATGACCATGAGAGGGAGAATTTGTGAAAGATAAGGGTGCACTGTTAGTGAACGCGTTGGCCAAATATGTAGCCAAACTATGAAACCTAGTTTTTAAAGGTGAAATTACCATTTCCCCTAATTATATTAAATGTTACACCCTCATTTGTTTTATTTTTTTTCCAACCATGGCCACCCATTTATTCTCCAGGGTGAGATTCTTCAAGCCTAAAGATAGGCTATGGTGTAATTACTCCATCTGATATATGATTCAAGAGATGTTTTATTATTGGATTCATGTCGGTGAGTTTTTAATTCCTCCTTTACCTTTCCCTATTTTCCTTACTATCGGAAATGATATTTTGGTGTAGGCTATTATGCCCTATTTTTAGGGTGTTCGTCTATTCTTACATTTTCTTATGATCTGGAACGAATCAGAAGCTAATAATTGATGAGTGTTCCTCTACCAAGATGTGGTAGGTGGTCTATACTTTTTCCCTTAATGTATCATTGTTTATATCTTGTTGTCGTTGCGTCACACATTGGAATTTTCATGAGATGCTTTATAAATTAATTGAATCATGAGTTAAATGATAAAAACATGTTTGAGGAATTCTTTGAAACATTTTTTTCAAGGTTAGAGGTTGTAAAAATCAACTTGAAAAATATATGGGGTGGGTTATACCTTTTTATCATGATTATTCCACCCTTGGGGTGTGATTATCCCACTTAGTATAATTTAGAATTGAATGGGATATTAAAGTGAATTGTTAAAGGTTTTAAGAAACTTATCGAACCCTGTCATTTGTAGATGAAAGGTATTAATTGGTGATCCATTGTATTGTATATGATTACAAAGGTAATTATGAAATGATGAATTAATTTGTTAGGATGCCTTTGAAATTTATACTCTTTAGATCCCATTTAATTAGAAAACTTGGATTCCATGGAAATTACAACTCCTTGGATCTGATTACTTGTTTTATTTGATATTTTTGGATGCCTTGGACATTACTACTCCTTGGATTTGATGAACCCATAGGAAACCTTAGATTTAGATTATTTTATTACTTAGGATTCCTTGGACATTAATAATTCTTATATCCTAGATACACGACTCCTTAGGATACCTTGGACATTTCTACTCCACATATCCTAGTTATATGACTTACAAGGATGTCTTGGACATTTATACTCCAAGGATATAGTTTAACTAGATTAATTTACATGATATGAAGCCTTTGAAATTTCTACTCCTTGGATATGACCCATTGGGATGCCTTAAACATTTATACTCCATGGATCATGTGTACTTATTTTACTTAGATTATTCAGTTTCCTCATACATTACCAATCCTCGGACCCTAGCCCATGTAGGCTTGATATATGATTTCATAGCCTAGAACATTATTTTTGATACTTTCTATGTTTACATATTACTTATATGCCTTAGTTTCTTGATCATAGTGAGACTTAATAGACTGGATACCATCACTTATACTATTTTACCTGTACACCTATTATATCTATACAATGCTTCTACTCATATTCAAAAACAAAACTTGATACAAACACTATTGGTGGTGGCCTACTGAGTTTTATGTGACAACCTATTTAGGCCATTGTTGGGTACTCATAAAGACTTCCTGGATGCAGGTAGGAATAGGGGAAAGTTCCCTCTTGCTGATGCTAGATTGGTTATGAAAAGAATTATGGGGGCATAGGAATGGTCTATGGATAGTTATGCTATCTGGGTATAATTATTTTTTAGTCTATTTGTAATTTTGATACATTTATTCTATTGGTTGCCTGTTTCCATGTATTATCTATATTTTTATATAATTCATTGTTCATAATTTTTATATGATACTGTTGGATGAGATAATTGGTTTTTTATATGATGGATATTTATTCTTCAGTTGTTCAATAATTTATATGCTTCTGAGATTGATTGATATGATTATACCACTATGCTATATTTTGACCATGAGGGTATAGTCTCCCCATTATTGCACCATGGAACCTTACTGTTATTCAGAAACCTCTAGAATACGGAGAGGCACACCTTAGTCCATATGTTCAATTAGGATTGATTACCTAGATTCCAACATTGAATATAAGGTTTATAATGTTGGTTATAGGATAAAAAACATTGAAAAGCTATTTATAACATCGGTTCCAAATAACCAATGTAATAATAATTTTTTCACATTAGTTATTAAATAACTAACATGATATAACTTTTAAAATTTTATGAATTATTAGGTGGACACATTTTAGTTTCTTTCATTCTTGCGACAACAGTATCTTTTTTCTCATGAGAAATCTCTAACCCTTATTTCTTCGATTCAGTGGACTATAATATTGAATTACAATCTTTATAAACTCTAATGTTTCATCAGCCTCATAATTGCACATATGATGATAGATCTTCTCATCTCTCAAGTAATCCTCACACATTATCAATCCTCTCTTTCAATCATCCCATGGATGATTCCTTGAAAAATAGATTCTCTGAAATGATTTTTATATTTTTAGTGTATCAGTTTTATTGTATTATTTTTTTCATGTTATTGGAACCTTGATTTTGTGAAATTCCAGGTTTATTTCTCTTTACCCTAACTATTTATATTGAATAAGCACTCGGTCAGAATACCTATCTCTTTGGGTTATAAGAAAACTAGTTTGGATACCGACTTGGATTGTATTCTGGGTTAGTTTATTACAATTTGTTTTTTATATCTCATTTTACCATTTAGAATCCCCTAGTTCAATAAATAGAGTTAATGGTTTCATACATGTTGACCCTTCCTAAAATAAAATTTTCAAATGGGAATCATACTTCGTCATGCCTATATTCTATATATTGTTTTATGGATATCATTGTATATACTTTTATAATTTCATAAGGTTATATTATTTTTTTACTTTAATTTTTTTTTTAAAAGAATATATTTTTTAATTACTTCTACATGAATGAATTTTCTCATCAAAATTTTCTATTTTCCTTAAATTTTTTACCTTTTTTGTTTTCTAGGTTTTTCAATGTCATTTATGCTCTCAATATTTTATAAATCACTCCCTTTGTAATAATAGTTAATAAAAAATTTAAATATAATATATTATTATTTTTCAATATAATTTTACAATGCTATTATAATGTAATTTTCATCTATGTCAACACCATTTAATGTTTCTTATTCTAAACTTGATATATACTCTAATGATACCACCAACTTATATTATAGTATCAATTATGATCAAAATTTTTAGAAATCCTCTTTAATTCAATTTATTTATCTTGTATTCAATATGATATGTTAAGATTATGATTATTTTCACATTTATTTTATACAAATATGTAAATTTTATCATCATTTTATGTGTGGATGTATTATATCACTACAAAGTATTGGAAATATATTTGGGTATTTAACAACCAATTTTATTTATGTTTTTATAAAACTTTACCTTCTATTACTCTACAAAATTGATCCCTTTGTTAAATTAAATATTTATTTCCATTGGATAAAGAATATAATAATCAAATATAAGTGTGATATTTTTAAGAAATTATATCATTAAATGTTAATATTTTCATCTAAAATTTGTTATTTTTCACTAATACTTGTGTTTGACATTTCATTATAGTTATTGTTAAGGTAATAAATTTTTTCTCGATGAGTGTATTAAGTTTAGCCTTTATCTTATTTTGATAAAACTACTACTTATTAAAATAATTATATACTTAATATATTATATTTAACAACTTAATTCTATTAAATAATGATCCTATGATATTTTTCATTTTTTTCTACTTTTAATTAAATTAAATCTTTACTTAAGATTTCTAGACATTTAGTCCATCTTCTAAGGATTTCATTTATTTTTTACTTTCCAATAAGACTCTCTTTTACACTATAGAAATATAAATTGATTTTGTTTATTTTAAATTTTATTGTATAATAATTTAAATTAACATTCAATTTCATCTCCAATGTTATTAACTTCTTTAACATTATATTCAATATTTTTGAAAATCATAGCAGAATTTTACTAATGAATAATACCATAAGCGTGTCTTCTTATTTATCATTGAAATAATCTAATATCCCCCCACTCTAACTCACTATTATCACCAACATATTATTTTGACATGATTTTTTTGATATTTTTACAGATAATAATAAGTGTAAGTTAGATTACCACACTTCGAAAAGGTGGTGAATATGAGAAAGGTGTTGATGTTTTTTTTTGAATTTTCTAAGTGAAATTTTCCAAACAATGATTTTTTTGTACATTCATAAAATGTTAAAATATTAAGAAGTTCAAAAGTATAGAGATAAAAGATCATTAAAATTTTCATGGTTTTAATATGAGTTATAACCCTTGGATTTGGCATAGTGAAACTAGGCAGAATTTTGGATCTATTGATGATGATGCTTTGTAAGATTTTAAGTCTGATCAAATTGAAGAAATGATTCATGATATTGAAGTTTAATAAATTGATAAACAACAAAAAATTTAGTGTTTATATGGTGATGATGAAAATCCACTATATCTTGGTTTAATGGAATTTACAATCTTATTGATGGTGTTAAGATTATTTATCTTGAAGGAAAAAATGGATGGAGTGACAAGAGTTTTACAAAGTTTCTACAATTGTTGAAATAAATTCCTCCTAAAGGTAATTATATTCCATATTCACATTATAATGTGAAGAAAATATTATTTCCAAAGTTATTAGGGTACAATAAAATATATGTCTACCCGAATGACTGTGTTCTATATAGGAAGGAATAAAAAAATTTCAGGGTGTCCTAAATATGGGATGTCATGGTATAAGTTGAAAGAAAAATATCATGCCGATTTAGTAGTTAAAAAGACCCCTTCCAAGTCATTTTGGTATATTGTGATAATTTCTTGTTTGAAATGTTTATTTAAAAATTCAAATGATGAAAAAACGTTAAGATGGAATGCCAATGAGAAGATATGTGATAGAAAATTATGACATCTAGCCTATTGTCCACAGTGGAAGAAAATTGATCTGTAGTTTTCAATATTCGAAAATGAAGTTAGAAATCTAAGACTTGGACTGTAAATAATTGGAATGGATCCATATCAAATACTTATTAATATAAACATTTAATGTCCTATTTTATTGGAAATTTATAATTTTTCTCCTAAATTTTGTATGAAGTGAAAATTTGTCATTTTGATTTTAATGATCTCTAGACCAAATATCCCATAAATGATATTTATGTTTTCTTATCACCATTAATTAATGATTTGAATATTTTATTGGAGGAAGTTATTAGGTTGTATGATTCTTATGAAATTTAATATTTTCAACTAGATGAAATTATTATGTTCCCTATAAATGACTTCACAGTATATGTAATTTTTTTTGGATATAGTTTTAAGGGGCATAAATATTCTCCAATTTTAGAACAAAAAACTTCATATTATCAACTTAAACATGGGAGAAAAACAATATACATGGGTTATCAAAATAATTATCTATGGATCACTCTTATCAAATATTAAAAAATGAATTCAACTGATCATAATAATTTCATATTTCACCAAAACCTTTTTCCACTGATTTTTATTATGAGAGGGTAAAAAATATTGATGTGACATTCATAAATACACAAAAATCTAGTAATAATAGAAATATTTATAAGAAATGGTCAATATTTTTTTGAGCTACTATATTGTATATATCATGTGGTCAAACATAACATTGACTTAATGCATGTAGAGAAGAATATCTATAATAGATTTATTGGAATTTTTTATATATTAAAGGAAATACTATATATGAATTGAATGCAAGATTATACTTACTCTTAATGGGAATATGTTTGGAGTAAGCTTCCACTCCTAATGGAAGGGGAACATTCTTACCCACAGCTTATCATACATTATCCAAGAGGGGAAAATTAGTTTTTGTTAGCGTCTTTATGATATTAAATATCCATAGGGTTATTATTCAAATATATTTTTTTAAAGGATTTAAATTTGATAGGTATGAAATCTCATGATCATCATGTCATGATGCAACAACTCTTACCATTTGAATTATGTGAAATATTTCACATTCATGTCAGAATGACTATAATGAAGGGGTAATATTTTTTCAATTCAATTTGTAATAAGGTGATTGATCTAAATGCTTTGAATAATTTTAAGAATTAACAAATTTATATTCTATGTCAATTGAAAATTTATTTTTTGCTATATTTGTTTTGATATCATGGTGCATTTAATGGTTCATTTAGTGTGAAAAATAAATCTTTTCAGACATTAATATATACAATGGATGTATCCTTTTGAAAGTTATATAAAGATATTTAAGGGGTATGTTAGGAATCCATATTGACCAGAATCTTCCATTATTGAAAAGTATATTTTTTATGAGGTTTTGGAGTTTTGTACAAGCTACTTATTTATAGTGGATCACATCGAGTTGCCTACATCTCTCCATGAATGAGTCAACTATGGGGGAAAGGGGATCCTTATCTTGAAAGTAAAAACATTTATAGGTGAAAAGATAAAGAATTTAAATTTATAAATCTTGAATAACATATATTATACTCAACCATATACAAAATTTCATATTAATGTGTTGAATCAATGTTATCCAAAGAAGAAAGATATATGGATTTTGAATCAGCAAATTTTTTTTCTATGGTTTAAAGAGACCGTGCTTAGTAGATCATATACATTGGAAACATTGATATGGTTAGTGGGTAGTCCAAGTTTAATTTTTATAACATGGTATGATTATGACATTAATGGTTGTAAATTTCATATGAAATATAAAGACAATAGAAGTGAAGTTTGGGATAGTAGTGTATTTGTGTTCTCAGAAGAAATGCTTTTTTCAAGTTCCAAAGATAAAAACACAATATCCACATCAAGTGTATATTATAAATCCATTGATGAAATATTGGAGGTTTATTATATTAAATTTTAAGTTCCGGTGTTTAACTACAAATGGTTTATTGGTAACAATAGTGTTAGACATGATGAATTTGGAATTACACCAGTTAATCTGAATAGACTAGAATACACAACTGGCCGTTTTATCACGGAAACACGTGATTTTTTTTCTTTGTTCTTGATCAGTCTGGTATGCATTGTTCTATTATTTTACAAAGAAAAAATTGGTGTTTTGGGGATGATAAACTTAAAAAATATGCTAAATTATGTGAGATACATACATCCATGTAAGGATTAACATATAATTTTGATGAGCACATCGTAGACATGGTTTGTTCCATATGAAGTGAACATGATGAAGTAATTTGGGAAAATAATCCTTTTGTAAATTCCTAATATTACAGGTAACATATTTTTATTTATGGTATACATTTTTAAATTTCACAAATTATTTGAAATTTTAATTTTATTTTCATTTTTAAAACATGTATTATAACTAATAAGTTAATTTTTTTTGTTAACATTTTTTTGTTTTGTTCAGTTTTACATGATTTCAATTACATAACTTATCTATTAATTGATTTTTTTTTTAAAAATTATTTTTAATCGAGTGTGTTAAATAAAAACAAAAAATATTATTTAAAAGTGTATATTAAAAAGATATTATTTTTGGTGTAAAAATGATTTATTAAGTTGGATCATTTTTACTATTCACAAACAATTTTTGGATTTTTTTTCATTCCTCTATGTCTTTTCATCTCCCATTATTTTTTTATCATTTTAGTTAACTACTCTTAAAAAATATGAATAAAAATGTGGACACTTTAGTATAGTTTTTATTTGATAATTTTTCATATATTCAAAGAATATTATATTTGGTTGAAAAATGTTGTTATACATTAGAGTATTTTTACTCTTCAAACACCATTTTTTGATTTTTTTTCATTCATTTATGTCATTTAATACCTCATTAATGTTTTAAGAATTTTATTTAGGTATAAAAAATATGAATAAAAATGTTTTTGGTATAGTTTAATTTTTATTTGATAATTTTTCAAAGTTTAATTTACATTTTTATGTAATAGTTATATTTGTATATTTGTGTACTAATAGTTTTTTGTTTTTATTTTTAGGATAATGGACTCTCAATCATATGATCCATAACATACATCTAGATAGTATCGTATACATGACTCTATGTTTGAACACACACATTCTCATGTTGATGAGATTCCACATCCATCTTTATAAGAGACTTCTACTTCCACGGGGGTAAAAAAGTGTTTGAGGGTTGGTAAATGTGGCAGTAAATGTTTACCAAAATTATTAGTTACCCATATCTAGGGCCATGATATTATAGTAGACTTTGATGATAATGATATTCCAATAGGTCAAAATTCAAAACAATTCAATACTTTTATAGTAGTTTAGGCTAAAATAAAAGTTAGTATTTTTATTGATGAATGGAGAAGTGTTGAAAAAATGAAAATATCTCACTTGTGTGAGACCATTTTAGTAAGATTGATTATTATTATTTTACTTTTCATGAAATTTTTATAGTGATATATTTTTCACCATTATTATTAGATGGAATATGATATACATCATAATGGAAGATTCATGAGGAAATGTTCATCATTGGTTGCTAGGAGATGGATGTATTTTAAATCAACTATCACTTAAAATTTAATTTTTGGGCATAGAAAACATTATAATAAATGTGATATATATCCACATATAGATGAAGATATATGGAATTAATTTTTGAAATTAGAATATGAGAATCATTTTTGGTAAGTGAAATTTTACCTTTTAGAATCCTTTTTATATTAATGATCATATTAATGGTTTATTTATTTTTAAATTATAGGAATATAGGATATCTCATTAGGATATCCAATCAAGAAAAATATACCTATATAATTTATCTCTGGGAGGGTATAATTTATTAGAAGAAAAAAGGATAGTTGAAAAATTTAAAAAATAGAGAGTTGACTCTTCAAGATCCATAGAGTTTGACCCTCCTCCCCCTATTAGACATGAAAAATGGATGAGGGATCAGATGAAAAAAATGACAATATCTTATGTAAGAGTCAAGGGTTGTGTATGAGAGGATTTTATGTTGTTTACTTTATTTATTTAAGTTAAATAATTTTTTTATATATTGTTATTAACTATAGATTTTTTTCAAATATTCTATAAAGGAATATCTTGACGAGAAGAACACATAGGGTTTCTTCATGACTAAGGGTAGGAAAGATATTTTAGCCACAACATTGGGAAATCCCAAACACCTGGGTCATGTATGAGGATACCCTATAGGTTTATCAGTAAGAAAACCCTTTCTAAATACTGAAGCTTCTTTAATGGAAAATGTTTATAAAAAAATAGAATCTTTAGAAGCTAAAATTCAGGATATTCATGAGATTATGGAAGAAATAATTATATTTGTGGTACAATCGATGTTTGCAGACTTGAAAAATAGTTACAGACTACTTATCTTACTCTCCAACTATTTCTTCTAATCCCACTCTTAATACTTATCCAAATCCACCTCTTCCCACTGATCCCACTCCTACTAATTATCCTACTCCAACTCCACCTACAGACCCCACTCCTTATACTTATCCTACTCCTACTCCCCTCCTCTCAAACTTCCCATTTATTGTGAGTTATATGTTGATGATCCCCAACATCATATTTTTGCATATGGGATGATATATTATATTAGTGATATCATCCATCGTCAATAGAAAAAGATAGATAATCATAGGGTTAGTTTATAGGATATTATATATAGATCAACAAGAATATAGATTCCTACATATTTGGTCAGCACAGTTAGACAAAGTATCATCAATCTTTTAGTTTGGCCATCTTGACTTATTTTAAAGATAACCATAGAGGTATGTGTATATTATATCCTTTTATTTCATTTTACTATTAATTTTGTTTTAAAATTTTAAAGTTTATATATTTATATTTTTTATAGGAATAATTTAAAGGTAAATAAATATTGTATAGACAACCACAAATAAAAACTATTATGACTTCGGATAAAACCTATACTAATATTGATAGATTGTCAATATATTCAAATTTTTTGTTGGATGTTTATGATATTCCAATGGAATATTGAATTTTTGGGTGTGAAATGACTGTGTATCTTTTAAAAAATATATCACAAAGCTTATAAATGGATATGATTTTGTAATAAACACAATGCATGTTTTTTGCATGTAAGTCGATTAACATAAATCTTTCCATTATTTTAATTTATTGAATATTTATAGTTATGTTTATTTTGTATCAGGTATCTTTATACAATTTTTATGCATAATTACACGACAACAGTATATGGTTTTATGAACCCAAAATTTATTTCACATATAGAGAGGACAATGACTGATACAGAAGGAGTGGTTTATATTACTTACATACTTCAAAAGAATGAAATTATTTAGTGATGGATTCTTCCTTATTTTCAAGAGTATGAAACATATATCTCAAGTGTTATATATATATATATATATATATATATATATATATATATATATATCTTAAAAAAATAACCAATCACATTAAATTTTCTTATATATCAGTGTTCATTATATGTTGTGTGTTTTTTTCCAATGGAGAAGACGATGTACTGGTTATTCTCTATCCATGGTGAAGTGAAAGAAAATTTTATAACTGTATTGAGCATATGAATTTGAATATTTTAATACATGTATATATTAAATAAATTTTAAATTTATTTTATTCATATTATTTTTAAACAAATAATGAGATTTATTTAGAGAGTCAATAATAAATAAAAGTTCTAAGATTAGATATGTAAAAAAAAAGGTGAATGTTCATTTAGAATTGAAAATATTTGGTTTTAGTAATTTAAATGTTATTTTGAATTGAAAATTTATTTTAAACATAAATGTCATAAACAAGTAGTGAATGAATATGGATACTATGTTTTGAGAATTTTTTTTAAATAATTACAACCAATACAGTTATGAAGTTCCATAATTCTAGATTTTTTTTAAAACCTTTCCTTTAAATTTTCATTCATTTTATTCACAATACATGTTAAATACTTCTTTTTATTTTGTATATTTGTAATGAGACTAATCCATATACTGAACAAAATCTAAGAAAATTTCAAATTGATTAAGTGAATCATTTCGTAGGTCTAATTGGGTTTTAGTTCATTTTTAATATACATAGTAAACTTGGAAATTGAATTTCTAAACATTTCTTCTATTATGATTTTATGCTATTTCCACTATTCTACTGTTTTCTAGCTATTTTTTCTGCTTATTATATTTTAGGATGGGAGGATATAATATAAATTTATTTTAAAAAAAATAACATAGGTTATATAATAACTGATGTGAAAAAAATACACAAAAATGTATTTCTAATGTTAATTTTTATTAACTGATGTTAAAAAGTTATTTACAATGTCCCTTTCGATAACATTTCATAATAACCAATGTTTAAAAACAAAAAAACTGACATTAAAATGTTTAGTTTTTACTAGTATTTCTTATTGATGCTTGGGGTGTTATACATCAGAGCAAGGGAGATCAGGACCTAGCTATGGCTTGTGATGCTATCTGGGGATAATTATTTTTTGGACTTTTTAGAATTTTTATACATGTATTGTACTAGTTGTCTATTGCCACGTATTACCAGTCTTTTGTATAGAATTTCATGTTCATCATTGATATATGACAATTTCAGATGAGATATTTGGTTATTTATATGATGGATATTTATTCTTTAGTTGTTTAATAATTTATAAGCTTCTGCTACTTATTTCTACGATTATACCATTGTGCTACACTCTGGCCATGAGGTTATAGTCTCCACACTATTACACCATGGACCCAAATTGATTCTTGGAAACCTTTTGGCATACTGGGAGGTGCACTTGAGTCCATGTGGCCAACTCATTTTGGTTACTATTGAGTGAACTGGATCCGAGATGTCACAAAGTGGTATATGAGTATTTTATTTTTTTTCTTATCATTTGGGAATATTAGAGAAGATATTAGGAATGTGTTGTAATTTGATAATGTGATATTCATGGGATTAGATAACCCATGTATAGGGAAAATCCAAATTTTCTGGGATGGGATGTTATATTCTATTTTATTCTTATTATAGTTGATTTGACTTCACTTTTGGGTGACACACTTGATGTTTGATGTTCCTTATCATTACGTATTTTCACCTTGGCCTGAAATAGCAATGAAATATTACATCACCTATCATTATAGTAACTTCAAGATTTATATGTCATGCATTATTCCGTGCCACATTTATACTGCTGCGTGCATTTATTATAGCATGTTTTGGTGTATTTATTACTTTTTCCATGCAATTTTGATGATGTTTCATACCAGTACTTGATAAATCATCGGTTGGGATTAAATGGATTCTACAATTCAATTTATAAGGTGTATGGGCCTTTATAAATTGGAATTTTTGATCCATATAGTTCAGCCTTTTAAATATAATTTCTATATAAATAAGAATTAATTTAAATGAAATTGAATTATAAAATGAATGGTTTCCTTTAAATGGGGATTCCAATTGGAATTTTAAGGTGGTTTTTCCTCTATAAATTAAAATTGACACTCTTTATACTAGAACCTATAAATTATAGTAGAGAACTTAGACCTGAACCATCCTTATTAGTGGTAATAAGGTAGTATCTCATGTGTTCTAATGACTTGTATGTCGCGCAGACCTAGATTTAGAAGCAGATATAGGGATGTGACTGATGATTAAGAAGTCATGTGCCTATCATGCTTATATACTTGAGATCATGTTGTTATTAAACCTTTACTGAGGTGTGGGCATGGAATTTATAAAGACATTCCACTATGATGAACTCTAGTTGTACAACAGGAGGGTAGCAGTGACCATGTTTAGAGGTGGTGGGCCTTTGGACCCTAGTAGAACCTCTCATAGTGCCTCTTGAATCACTTCCTATTATACCTTATATGGGTGTTAAGGCCCAATTTTATGAGGGATTCTTACAATTCATGTAGAAAATTCAGTGAGCACTGAAACCTGCCCCAACTATGGAAGAGTTGACGTATGAGTTTCAATAGCAGCATCTACCCAAGTTTATGGGAGATGGTGGACCACATGCTATAGGATCATAGCTAAAAGACATACTATCAATTTTCAACCGTCTCGAGACACCTCCTGGGAAGATAATAAATCTTACTACATATATTCTTCATGATTCCTCTAAGAGATGGTGGGACATGATTAATTAGATGGATTTTCATTAAGATATGGATTAGAGGGATTTCCAAATATCCTTCTATGATTGTTTTTATCCCAATATGTTGAGGGATGATAGATCCAGAGAGTTTATGCATCTGGAGTTGGGTACATTATAATTCATGGAATATTCTACCTATTTTATAGATCTCCAGTGTTTTGCACTTATTCTATTGGGTGATAAGGTATCAAAATATAGGAGATTCAAGGATGGTCTTAGGTATTTCATCTAATCATAGGTGAATTTTTGGATTACTACCATGTTAGAAATAGTAAATCGCGTGCTAATTACTGGATGCAACCCGAAGGAGGATGGGGTGAAGAGTAGAGTAGATCAGCAACTTGACCCAGTGGTTCCATGTCAAGTAGAAGGAAGAGATTCTTTGAGGTCTATCTAGAGGTGAATAATAGATAGAGCATGATTGATGATAGTTTTGTTCTTTATCATTAGTGTGGGAAGTAGATACATATAAGGAGCCAGTGTGATAGAGACATAGTCGAGTTCCCTGCTTGTGGATGTATGGTCCATATACAATGGTTTTACAGGACCTTTCCTCCAACATCCAGTGAGAGAGGGTCTGCATCGAATCCATGTTCAAGAGTAGGGTTAGCAGCTTATTGTTAGGCAAAGAGCTACAGTGCGGCCGGTCAATCATCCTAAGGTGGTTGTCATGGATGGGGTATCCAGACACTAGATTATCAAGAAAAATAGAGTGTACTTGCTCAGGGTAGTTAGGATATATCTCATGGTCGCAATTAAATCCAGATATATATATATATATATATAGTGAAACTGATACCTAAGGAGTAAATTTCTATACACTCTACCACGATATATACTATTTTATATCATCAATTGTAGAAAAATGGTCTTTAACATTTGTTTTTTTTATAATTTTGAAGTCGATTTTAAACCGACGTTGAAGCTGCCGACGTAAAAAATGTGGCTTTTTATGTCAATTTTGGTAAACCTACACCAAAAATGAATTAAATTTGTTTTTAATGTCAGTTTTGTAAAAAATAATTGTTTAAAAAACCCATCCATATCATTTTCCCTAAAAGCGATGCCAAAAAGTTAAAACAAATAGTTTCGGCATCGGTTTTTAAAAATAACTAACGCCATAAATGAAAAAAAACTATTTTGGTGTTGGTTTTTACAAAATAATATGTTTAAAAGTAACTTTTTTCTTCTATGTTTTAGATAGTTTCCTAAGATTCGATTTGACTAGTCATGGAGCTAAAATAGAGTTACGGATCAAAAGTTATGGTCGTCGGAAGTTGAACATATCAAAGTTTTGATTAATACAACTTGTTTCAAAGAAAATATGATAAAAATGAATTAAAATAACATACACCAAATTAAATAAAATAAAAATAACATTTCAAACATATTTCAATGGTTTTATGAGCTTCCATCGAAATGATATGTTTTTTTATCATAATATCTCTTATATTTAGGGTAGAACTCATGCGACAATGAAAATGGTGATCGATAATTAAATTTACACCACGATTGGAAAATCTCATCTGAATATTTTATATTTGTAACATTATAATACAAATAAATCATCTTTATAAGCAAGATAATTGAGTTGTTTAGAAATGAAGGAAAATAATAATAAATAAAATAAATTATTAGAATAGGTACTGTGTTCAAATTAACAATTGAATCCGCATTGAAAACATGATTGAATCGAAGAGGTTGAAAATGATGAACGAATGAGAAAATGGATTTATATATAGTTAAAGAAAATATTTTTGATAGCATTGTATGAAAATTTAGGTGGGATTTTAAAAAGTTAAATGTGCATTGTGAAAAAAATTGAAACTATAATTCTGTGTATTGTCGAATACTCTTTGGCATTAGTTTTGTAGAAAACCTACACTAAAATGCCAATCGATATCATTTTTTGCATTGGTTTTTAAATAAACTGATGCTAAAAGTTAAAAAAAATATTTTTTTTCTTTGGTTTTTTGAAAAACCGATGCCAAAAAGTGAAAAAAATATATTTTTGGTGTCAGTTTTTGAACAAAATGACGATAATTTTTTTTAAAAAAATCCTTTTTGTATTGGTTTTTTTAAAAATTGATGCCCAAAACTAAAAAAATTGTTTTAGCGTCAGTTTTTAAAAAAAGTGACATGAAAAATAAAAAAAAATCCTTCGGTTTTTATGAAAACCAACACCAAAAATAAAAAAATACCATGTTTTGGATAATATATTAATCTTAGATTTGACTAATTGTGGAGCTAAAACAGAGTTATGGATTAAAAGTTATGGCCTTTTAAAGTGAGAATTCTTTAAGACTTCTCTTAGAGAAGATCAACTTTTGACCACCATAAATTTTAATCCATAACTCCATTTTGGCTCCATGACAAGTCAAATCAAAGCTTAGGAGATAATCGAAAATATAGTAAAAATATATAATTTTTTTCATTAGTTTTTTAAAAACTGACCCCAAAAATATGATTTTTTTTAATTTTTTGGATCGTTTTTTAAAACAATGATGCCAAAAAGTCTCCACTAACATATTTTACATTGGTTTATAATAAATCGACGTTAAATTGATGACGTTAAAAACCATTTTTATACTAGTGAATCTAAATTAGTGTATAATATTTTTTATATATATTTATCTCATTATTTCATATCTGTTCTAATTGTGGAGATTCTTGTGCTCAATGTTCAATTTTCCAGTGGTGTGATGACACTTGATACTTTGTTGGGGATTCGATTGGAAAGTGTACGCTAATTCATGGATTGAACCTTGAGATAAGTGGGAGTCACTTTATATGGGATCTTTTTTCCTCTAAATGATAGATTCTGACATCATTCTTGGGGTGGAATGGTTGGTTCTATTTCACGCGTTTGTTTATTTCTCTCACCGAAGGGTGGACTTCTCATTACCACAGAGATGGTTTTTGATTCACAAGTGTGAATGGTATGTCCAGGAAAGCTTAGATGGACTTGAGTATTGTGGTCTTGGTGAGATGATAGCTCGTATTGAAAGATTATATTTGGATGATCAGGGAATGTGTCAGGAATACTTCCCTCTAGTGGTTAATCGTTTCAGAAAATTTTCCTGAATGAATTTTTTAGTACTATCTTTTGAGAGAGAGTTAGATTTTTCCATCAAGATATTTCTTGGAGATGCACCATTATCTATTCCTCCTTATAGGATGGATACCACGGAGTTACAGAAGATCAATAGATAGCTAGAGTACTTGGAAGCAAATAGTTTTATTTAACACAATACTTTTCCATGGGGTTCTTCCATCCTTTTTTCCAAGAATGTGGATGTAACCCTTTATTTATGTATGGATTACTATAAATTGAATCTATTCATGGTTAAGAACTAGTATCTTTTTCCTCAGATAGATGATTTATTTGACAAGCTCCGAGGAGCTTGGGTGTTCTCAAATAATGATCTGATATCCGGTTATCATCAGGTGCATGTTCTACCTATAGACATACCTCAAACATCTTTTTATAGTAGGTACGGTCTATATGAGTATCTAGTTATATTTTTCGATCTTACGAATGCACAAAAATATTTCATTGAACTAATGAGACATGATTTCCATCCATATATTGATTCATTTCTGGTTGTATTCTTGGATGATATATTTATGTATTCACACACTCGACATGACCATGACAAAATGAAGTTCTAAAGGATCAAATAATAACTGAGAAGGAGGTTTAATTAGTTGTTCACTTTTTATAAGTTTCAAAACTTTTAGAAAAATTAGCCCTGTAACCTCTTAAAATTTATTTCCTTATCAATTTTTAGAAAATACTCATGCATGCAAGAATATGAAATAAAGTAAATCACATAATATTTACAAGGTTTGGCCTCATTGTGAGAAAGTAAATCCTTACCGTAGCCACTCCCATTGGTCTACAGAAATACACTATTATAAATAAGTAAATAAAAATTTTTCCAACTCCCATTAGATACCTTTTATCTCCTAATAGGAAATATTATACTGAATCTCATTAGTCTACAATGTTTGATTATAAAAAAATTGATCCAAACAAAAGAGTAAATACTTTGTTGAAATTTCTCTATAATTTCTCAGTCCAAATCCTCAGTCTGATTTAGTTGAATCTGATTTTCACAATCAGATGAGTCTGGATATTATTCTCTTAATACGATGGGTACATCATCAGATTCTCTCAATACAAAGAGTACTAAATATGATTATCTCAATGTGATGGTTACAATATGATGAACCTGTTATCAATTTGTAAAACTCAAACTATGATCAAATGCTAAATATGATATTATTTATTCCGACTGACTCAATCCGACTGACTTAATACAATCTTCTCAATACGAACTTTCTTAATCTACTAAACAAACATTCAACTATTTGATCATTATCACAAAATCTCTGTTTGATAATGACTTTCACTTGATTTATTTAGTGCTCCACCTTCTCCTTTTGTATGAAAAGTTTCTGATGAATGAATGATATGAGAAAGTATTTATAGATGACTTAGAAAACAAAAGTGGTAAACATTAAAATTTTCTTCACTTCCTAAAATTTCAAAATCTCTAAATATATCTCACATTTAAACTTCAACTTTGACTTATTTAGTCCTATTTATATTTCTATGAGATTTATGAAAAATTGAATTGCAAGTTTGATCTCTTAAACTCTTCATTAAAACTTATGGAATATTTTTTTAGCATTCTTAGTAATCATCTCATTACAAATATATTTCCTTCTCATCTCATTAAAATTTGTTTTCCTTCTCAACTAATTATGATTTCTATTTCTTTCTTAGATCATTACGAATTATATTTCCTCTTTAGCTCATTATACTGGATTTTCCCATTACATTTGAATTTAAATTATGATGAATTTTCCTATTACGATGGAAATACCATTATGATGGATTTTCCCATTACGATAGAAATCTCATTATGATGGAATTCCCATTATGAAACTCTAAAATTCTTCAAACCTCTCTTCCAATTCTTCAAAATATTTTATCATGTGATATTTCATAATTTTTTATAACTTTATGACCAATAAAGCATCGTTTGATTTGTTTAGAAAGTACAAAAACTTTATAACTCCTGACTTCACAATCTTCTTTCAAAAACAATCAACAACAATATGAATTCTACACCCAGTAACTGCATTCTAACTCATGATTATAACAAAGGAAAACTTCCACCAATTAACAACTACCTCTGATTCTTTTGGATCTGATGATCTGAATCTGATGCAGAAGAATATGATACTCTAAGTCTGGTTCTTCTTAGTCTAATCCTATGTGTGCGAAAAACATATTTATTTAAAACAAAACTTTTCTCCCCCTTTACCTTTAATTTCAAACTTTCAGAAACTTTCAAAAAAACCTCATTATAATGGATTGGGTCTGATTCCTAAATATAAAAAACATTCTTTGATAAAGAGTTTAGTTTTAAAAAAATAAAAAAAACATTGTTAAAATAATTTATCAAAAAGGTTCTTCAATATCTCCCTTTTTATTTGTTGACAACCCTTGTTAATTTCTTTTCAAACTCATATAATTTGATCATAACTCAACTTTTATAATCAAATCATAATTTTTTGACTTTTATGAAAACATATAATTTCTCCAAAGAGAGTGTCCTGACACTACACTACTCGATAAAGTAATGTTTTTGAAGGGATTTCATACCTTGGTGTTGAGAAAGTTTTGTGTCCAAATAAAGATAATCCCCCCCTCACTCTTATCATTTTATCCCACTTTTATTTTTCTCTCCCCAATTTTATGATAAGAATATCTTTAGATTAATTTAATAAAGATAAGTAAAAACTTCTTAAAAAGTAAATATTTGTATCTCTATCTCCTCATTTATCAACATAATCCAAAGCATGGTGGGGGTTCTTCCTTATGAGGTTTAGAATGACTTGGGAGAAGGATGAATATGAAGTATCAACCTCAATTACACAAACCTTTATTTCAGCATTGATTTTATAAAGATATCAGTAATTTGATACTTTATTGAAATTTATTATAGAAAAACATATCCAGCAGCAAATTTCTCTTTTATAAAGTGAAACTTTATATCAATTTGTTTTTATCTTTAAAGTTGAAGAAGATTTTTAGAAATATCAATTACACTTTTATGATCACAAAGAATATTCAATGGTTTAGAAACTTTTACTTTGAAATCTTATAGTTGAACTTCAATTCATTACATTTGAGTACAAGCTTGAGTAGATACAACATATTCGGATTCAACTGTGCTCAAATTTTATGAACTTTGTTTCTTACTATTCTAACTCACACAAGATTCAACCAAGAAAAATGTTCCTCATGAGGTTGATTTTTTTTCATTACAATCTGCAACCCAATCAAAATCAATATAACCATGAAACTTCATATTCCTATTTATTTTGTATAACAACCAACGTGAATTTGTTACTTTGACATATCTCAAAATTCTTTTTTCTACCAAAATATGTGATTCTTTTGGATTACTTTGATACATAGCACACAAAGTAACAACATAAAAAATATCAGGCCTTGAGGATGTAAGATAAAGTAGACTTTCTATCATCTTCTAAAACTATTTCTAATTCAATCTTTTTTCAGATTCATCAATACTCAAATTTTTTCTCACTGAAATAGAAGTAAAAACTACTTTGTATTTTTCCATGCCAAAATTCATTAACAATTCCCTGGCATTATTTTGTTGATATATGAAAATTTATTTTTCTTTTTGTTTAAATTTTAAGCTAAGGAAGAAATTTAATTCTCCTAACATAGTCATCTAAAGATTCTTCTTCATTTCCTTAGAATTTTTTTTACAAAAAATCTTCTCTATCCCCCAAAAAAATTACATCATCCACATAAAAAATTATAATTAGTGCTTCTAAGTCAACATATTTCACATATAATTTTCTATCAACTTTTCCTTTAAAAAAATTTAACATTCTCAAACAAATATAAATTTTTGAATTCCAATAATGCGGATCTTGTTTCAGTACATACAAATATTTCTTCAGTTTACAATTTTTTTTTTCATCCTCATCAAGTATAAACCCATAAGGTTGTCCAGTGTAAACTTCTTCCTCAATCTCACCATTTAAGAAATATGATTTTACATCCATCAGATAAAATTTTTAATTTTGATGTGCGACCACTGGAAAAAACATTCAAATAGTTTCTAGTATTGAAATTTAGGCAAAATTTTATTCAAAATACACACCTTCCACTTATTTATAGCCTTTAAAAATAAGCATGTATTTGTTTCTTGAAACTTCTCCATGTTCATTTAACTTGTTTCTATAAACCCACTTTGTTCTGATAACATTTTTATTTACTGGCCATGAAACAAGATCTCATATTTCTTTCTTCTCAATCTAATACAACTCTTCATTAATATAATCCACCCATTCTTTGAATTGAATAACCACTAAGATTGATTTCGGTTTAACTATTGAGATAAGTGAAGTTTAATTTTCTAATGTCAAATTCCTTATGGTCTAAACCATATACTTCTGATTCCAAATAATGTATTCGAATTCAACATGTTTTTTATGGTAGGAAATTCCAATGTTTTTTCCCTAGATAAAATTTACTCATCACATGATTCTTTTGAATCTAGATAAAGATGTTTTGAATTACTTTCACTATAGTTGGAAATCTCTAGTTTATCGTTATCTGCATTATCAACAACTTTTTTTACGGAAATTTTATTTTCAATTACATTCACATAATATGAGTCCACCAAATTTTGTAAACATTTGTTCCAACATTTTACACTTCTTCCATTTAGTGAATAACCCATAAAATTTCCTTCCTCATTTTTCTCATAAAACTTTACCAAATCTGGATTTTTGATTTTGAGAAAACATGTACTTCCAAAAACATTGAAGTATTTAAATGAAGTTCTTTTTTTATAATAAATTTCATAAGGATTCATGTTTGTTCCCAGTCTCAAAAAACATCTATTTTGAACATGTACAATAGTAATAACAGCTTCTTTTAAATGGAACTTTAGAAGTTTGTATTCGTCTATCAAACTTATTCCCATTTTCTCAAAGATTATATTATATATTTATATTACACTATTTTTTTGGAATATATGTAGAACAATACTGATTTTTTATACCATGTTTTCTCAAATATGCTTCAAAATAATTTCTTTTGAATTCAGTACCATTATATGTTCTCAACTTCTTTATATAAGCCCTCATTTATTTCTTAACTTATTTTCTGAAAAACGTAAACATTTCCACAACCTCTAACTTATGTTTCATAAACATGATGATTTTTATCCAAGTGAAATCATCAATAAAATTGATAAAGTAAAAAAATAAACTTTTTTTGATTGATTTCTCATTGTCCCACATAAATCAAAATGAATAAGTTCAATAGGTCTGGTATATTGAATCTCAATTCTCTTATTAATTTTTATATTGATCTTTCCTTTCTATAAAGTAATAAAAACATCTTCATATCTTATTTTAAATTCTGGAAAATTCTAGATAGAATCAAATTTAGAAAGTTTATTTGTGATTTTTATTCCCAAGTTATGCAAGTCTTCGATGCCCCAATTTATTTTCATCATTAGTACTCAAGTAACATGAGTAGTTGAATTGTCCTATTTGAAAGAGATTCCCATTGACCCTTTCTCCTTTTGTAATAACTTTTACATATTTCACACTTTTGATGATAAAATATAGTTTCTAAAAAAAACTTATTTTCCATCATTGCAAAGTTGACTTACACTAAGTAAGTTATGTTTTATCTCATCAATAAATGAAGATTCCTTAGATTTAAACTTTTTTGGATTCAATCTCATCCATTCTAATTCCTTTTATATTTAAGTAACAATCATTACCAAATATAACTACTCCTCTATCATGAATTTCAAAATGTTTCAAGATTATTATATCATCTATCATAATTAAAGAACAACCACTATCAGGTATCTATGGTTTTTTCCTTTTACTTTTTTTCAAAGATGTCTAAAAAAACTCTTTCATCAACTTTCTTTTTTTTAGATTCTTTTTCTTTTCTATCATAATGAATTTGTTTCAGAAGGAGTGTCATACATATTTTTTTATGATGAACATCCTGATCAAATCTTCCATAAACTTATTCCAAAAATTCAAATTTATTTTTTGTTGGAAAGTTTCTCACATCTTGAGAATTCACTATTTCAACTTTCTATAAGTTAGGAAAGTTACTCATTCTATTTCCACTATTTTCTAAACATTTCTCAAATATTCTTCCAGGTAGAGATAATAAATTCCAAAAATTATATTTATTATTCCCATAGATTTCATAACACTTGAAATATCCATAAAATCTTGATTTTTTATTTAATAAAGATCATTCTTTGTAGAAAACTTGTTGAGGTTGGTAACTTCTTTTAGCTCTAACAAACTCAAGATGTGGACCATCTTTTTTTAGTGAGTTTTCTAATTTTGAAGATTTGATAGATTTCTAAAATCCTTTATCTTCCCAAGCTTTCCCAATACTTTTTTTAGAACTTGAAATATTAAAATGATCATATTAAACATTAATTTTGGTGAGTTAATATTTCACCTAACTCTTGTATTGAGAATTCTCAACTACTTTAAAAGTATCAGCTTTTAATTCCAAAGATTTTGTTGAAATTTTCATTCATATTCTTCAAGGTATATTTGGAATTAATATTTTTTGATTGAATCTTGTTAAATTATTCTTCCTTGGTTTCCAACTTCATATTGATATATTCAATCATTTTTCCTCGTTCATCAATTATATGTTTGTAAATTAAGATCTCCTAAATGTATTCTTCCTCATTCTTGATGACATATTTTCTTTCATGAAAAACTTCTTCATAATTTTTCTTCATTAATATAATTTCTTTCTTGAGAGTTTTTTTTCTCTCAAGAAATTTAACAAGTTCTATTATGATATGATACTCTCTATAAGATTCTGTAACACCTTCTTTAATCTCAGAGGAATCTTTTGTTTTATCATTTTTTTCAATGAAGGTTCTGATTTTTTTTAACTTTTATATTTAGAAGATTTTTTAGCTGAGCCTAATTCAAATTTCTTACTCAAAATACTTCATTTGTTTTAAGAAACTCATTCTTTTATTTTTTGGAATACTCTTCTTCTTTCTCATTTTTGTTCCACTTCTTGCATTGAGGTTTTTAATTGGAATAATCTCAATATTCTCCAACTTTATTGTTGGAGAAATTCAAATAAAAGTGTCTAATTCCACCACATTCAAAACATTTGAGAGGAGGTTTACCCCCATACTTTTATCTTCCTATTTGATAGTTTTTAGAGATAAGAGACATAATCTTATCATTCAATTCATTATCCTCTTTATCTTCAGAATCATAAGGATCATCTTCTTCAACATATTAGATTTTCATCTTTCTCATAGCTTCAAAATATATTTAATCTTTCATATTCTTTTTAAACATGATAACTTTCCTCATTTCATAAGAAATAAGAAAGTTATACAATTCATCAAGAGATAAATCATCATTATCCTCTAAAGAAGAAATTTTATAATCAAACCTATCTGGAAATTTTCTCATAAGTTTGTTCACAATTATAGAATATTATGATTCATATTTGAATCCTTTGATGTTGAAAACAATTTCATTTACTCTGGTTAAATATTCACCAATTTTTTCTTTATCTCTCATTCCGATGTATTCATACATACTGTTTCCAACAATTTTTGTCGGGGTGTGTGCCATCATTCCACGACACGCTGATTATTTCCCCGCATTCCCACTTTCTAAATGAGAGAAACATACATCACTTATTTAGTGATGTTTTCTCCTTGATCAAAATGGGATGATGTGGTTTTGGTTTCTATTTCCATGCATTCCACCTCAGAATTTTTCATCTAGTTTAGCTCTCCCTTATAGATTTGAGCCGTGCTTTGCGAATCTCATTCTTGGTGACATATCTTTGTGGACACCAGTTAATTACACTACTTATAATAAGACATTACAGGGGGTATTGACATGGTAACAAACTTTAGTTGGAGTAGATGGTAACATCAATCATTTCGAGGCATCTATGGATGCATGGACATTGGTTAATTGTATTTATCCTCATAAGAGGGAATCTCAAGGGTACAGAACCCGTGGTATCCCATGTCGATCATGGGGTATCATATTTCAGAGGAAAGTATCTGAGGTTTTCCTTTGCTTCCCATGTTTAACATGGGGTACGCCGTGAGTTTAACATCTTGTAGAGATGGTTATGCTGAAGATGTAGTTTCAGAGGTTTTCCTCAGACATCCCATGTTCAATACATGGTATTTTACAAGTTTAAGATCTTGCGTAGAAAAAGTGAGAGTGATTAGAATTATCCATAGAGGCAAATCATATTGGTATAGCTTTAATAGAGATTAACTGTAAGGTTTACTAGATGGATGGATCATAACTTCCAATAATAACAGACCTGTGGTGGTTTGTCCCATAAAGGGAAGATATCACACCATGGAGGATAATCTGGACACCACTGAGGGTGGATCAGGGAGAGTTCACCCCAAAGATGGGAACACCAGGGTTTACCATTGGCTAGGATTGAACCTTAGGGAGGATTACTACATACCCTATGTAGAAGGCGGGGATCAAAACCCATGTAGTTCAAAGGGGTGGTTTGGGGCTTACACATGGATAGCTGCCTGGGTGCTGCAAAGAGAAATGTGATGAATGGGTTTTATGCATGGTTAGCTGCCTAGGAGAAGCTAAGGAGTTGAAATGGTGAATGGCATGATCTCGCCGGGATGTGGAATCCCGGGTAAGAATCAAGATGGATGGAAGAGGATTGGGTGAAGTGGGTGGAATGGATGAGATGGAACCGATGTAAAGATGACGGTTGTGGGATTGAACCTTAGGGAGGCTTCATATGTATCCTAGTGGCTAGGAATAAAACTTCACATAGTTCAATGGGGTGATGGGACACCTAAAAAGGTGTCCTGTGAGAATGGAGTTCATGGATGGGGACCTGAAGGAAGTAGAACCTTCGAGTTGGGGCATGATCTTCTCGAAACACAAAGGATCAAGGGAGAGACTAGGATGGGACATGGGTGATGGTCTAGAACCTTAGAGAGGGTTTCTATGTATCCTTGTGTAAGGGAATTGAAGTCCACATAGTTTATGATGGGTCATAGAATTGGGGTATACACAAAGGATAGTGACTCAGAGACATGTTGGGGCTTATGCATGGTTGTCAACCCATCTCAAGAGGGACACTCTTGGTTGGAGGATTATGGATTGAGTGTGCGACTTACACACTGAGACAGCCCGGGAACTAGCCTGACACCACTAAGGGGAAGACTAAGGATGTGTTTCCCAACAAAGGGGATGTCGAATTTTACCAGTATTTGGGGTGGAACCTCATTGAGGCTTCCTACATACCCTTTTTAGGAGATAGGGATCAAAACCCACAGTGTTCAAAAGAATATAGTTTAACGTAATGCAGGATGAGGTTAAACCAACATGAAGTGGTTGAGACCGATGGAGGATGGGATTAAACCTTGGGGAGTCTTCTTACATACCTTTATTGAAAAATTCAAGGATCAAAGTCCACATAGTTCAGAAAAAGGGAAATGGGTCTTACACACTAAGGTGACCCAAATAGGATTTCATGGTCACTATTTACTCTAAGATCATGTGATTCATGCTCGGTGTGAGAAACAAGAGTCAATAACAGACATGATGATCACGGAATAAAGGTACGACCATGAAGGGTGGTGAATGGGGCTTACACATGGAAGCAACTCGATTTCATATAAGGAGTGGAAATGATGGATGAGGCTTATGCATGGAAGCTAATTGGGTGCCACTAAGGAGCAGAAATAGTGAATGGGTCTTACACATGAAAGCATCTTAGGTGATACTAAAGAGCAGAAATGGTGAATGAGGCTTATGTTTGAAAGCTTACCAAGTGCCGCTAAGAAGCGGAAATGGTGAATGGGTCATAGGCCTGAAAGCTACCCAAGTTTCACGAAGAATAAGCGATGGTGAATGGGGATTACATGTGGATGAAACCCAGGTGCCACTAATAAGTAACAATGGTGAATGGGGCTTACACATGGAAGCAGCCTGTAATTTCTTCCTCATGTCTGACCATGAGGACATCCCAACTCACTGGTGGGTTGAGGAATATAATTGGTACCTACACCTATGCGTTTGTACACAAGCGGGATAATGGAAAGGGTATTGGAATTCATCTAAACAAATGGAGATGAAAAGTGTGAACCCCATGCCCAACATTCAGAACCACTACTGGAAAATTGTGTTTTCCCAAAACTTTTATACCAATGGTTTGAATAAACCATTGGTATACTTAATTTTTCTCAATGGTTTCTTCAAACCGTTGGAATAATGGGATAAGAATTAGCTTTTCCCAATGGTTTCATTAAACCATTGGTAAAATCATGGAAAATATATATATATACTAATGGTTTTTAAAAAAAATTGGTAAATACAATCCTTCCCAACAATTTTGACAAACCATTGGGAAAGTTTCCTCCCAAATAGCAGCACTTCCAGAATACCTCTGCCCGTTTGCATCCATAAAACTAATCACTACTGATGCTCTCTCTTTACCCCAAGGTATCTCTCGAAGCTCTCTCTACAATCAGGTAATTCTTTAATTCTACACTTATAATCTGTAAGTGTAATGTCGTGCATCTATTTTTGTTTGTTATTTATTTTGATTTTGCTTAAATGAGATCCGCGTGGTCTGCTTCTATTTTTATTTCTCTTATCATGTTCACTTACCACAGGACCCTTCTGCAAGAGCTGATCATGAGAGTGTGGTTTTATATTATTTAATGTGATGGGGGCCTTGGGTAAAAGTTCCTTCTAGTGTAATCCTTTCCGTTTGTACAATAAGTCATTCTAGTGTTCCATGTGGATAGTGAAAACACATTTGAGGTGTTGAATAATTTTGGTTCAGTTTTTTGTGGGTTATATTCTCTCAATTATGAGAGGTATTGGTTGTATAATGAATATAGTTTTATAGGGGATTTCATTTATAGTGTAGTAGAAATATGATTCATCTATTTCATGAATAATGTGATAACCTATTTCATTGATTTGTATTATTTATCTTGCTGTCTCCATCGATAAATGTAAGATGTTGTCTTAGTGTGGTTTTGTATTGGTAGAATTTTTTTAGTGACACCTCTTCATAAGAAGATATATTGTGACATCCTTAGTTTTTTTTATTCATGTAGTACATGGAATGTGTTTGAAAGGGATAATGGTCTGAGCGACTCTTTGGGGTTATATTATTGAGTGATTTGGGTAAGTTGGAAATTGTTATGTGAGTTCCTTGTAGCCTATGGGGTATGGTTACAACCTAAATGGGTGTTATGCTGGGATTGGATGAGTTTGGCTGATGAGATTGACCATATATCGATTATGTCCTATGAGATTGTGTATAACATTAAGATATTTCCGAGTTATAGGGTATTCCTTGGGTGGTATGGTATATGGTCGGATGGGATAAGAAAATTTATGATGATTTTATTATACAAATTTCACTTAGGAGGGGGGTGTGGGCTATCCAGGGAGGGAGGGGAGTTGTCCACCCCCACCCCCTTTGAACAACCCCCCTGAACACCACCCCACCCCTAGATACCCCCACCCCCTGGACAGCCCCCACCCCCCAGACAACCCCCCCTGGGCACCACCCGACCCCATGGACAGCCCTCCCACCCCCTGGACAACCCCCCTAAACACCCCCCAAACACTCCCCCCAGACATCCCCCTGGACAACCCCCCTTAGACACCACCCCACCCTCTGGACACCCCCACCCCTGGACACCCCCACCCCCGGACACCCCCACCCCCTTGGACATCCCCCTAGACACCACCCCACCCCCTGGACAGCCCTCCCACCCCCTTGGACAGCCCCCCTGAACACCACCCCACCCTATTGGACAACCCCCACCCCCTGGACAGCCCTCCCACCCCTGGGACAACACCCCCTGGACACCACCCCACCCCCTAGACAGCCCCCACCCCCTAGACAACCCTCCCAATAAGTGTAGTTTGATTTGTTTTCTATTTTCGTTTTACAATTCAAGTTTCATGATTATATGAATCAACTTGATTTGAAGTCTTCATAGCCACTCCTTTTAGGTGGGTCTTACTTTTTTTAGTGGGGTGATATGGAACTCTCTGTGGAATTTAGTTTGGGTGTTATGAAATGTACTAACTTTTCACAATATTTCCATTTTTTTCATCAATAACTTATTTAAAAAAATCTCTTTACACATTCTATATAGTTCATGAAAACCCTTCACTTTGTAATATCTTGAACAATGTTTTATCAGGTCTACGATGTCTTCTTGGTATGTGATAAGTGAAAAAATTACAAAACACATCTCACCTCAAATTTAGGAACACATATCTGAATTAATTAGTACATATTTACATTATTTTAATAGTTCACTACATAAACTAAAAACTCCTTACTTTATCATTTACTTAAATATATTTTCAATTAAAATTAAATCTTATTGAATTTATTATAAAGAAATGACTTATAACAATTCTTTTTACAGAATGGATAGAAGTTGGATGTATGAAACCGATCAGATCTCAAGCGATTTTCAAAACAATTTGAAGAGATTTTTAGATTTTTCATTTCATAATTATTCAGATAGTGATCACATACACTTCCCATGTTCCAATTATGTTGGTAGACCTTGGTTGAGCTATGAAGAAGTCAGCTACCACATAACCAAATATAGTTTTCAAGAAAACTACTATGTGTGGTATCACAATGGGGAGAAAATGAAAGCTCAAATTGCTGATGATCGAAATGAAAGGACTGGACTAGAGAATTTGTTAGATGACCAGTTTCTGTTTATTCGTCATCATGAAAAAAAGGATTTCGACTCAAGAAGACTTCGATATGAGGGAAGATGATGCATCTAATGAAAATGATGATATTTTTAGGGTGAAAAAATTGACTGATACTGCCACGACTCTTGTATATCGACAGTGCGATAAAATGAAAAATATGAAATTTTTAATCCAATTGTTTCATGGGAAAACTATGTATGGGATTTCTAATATAGCCATCGATTACATTCTTACCTTCTTGAAGGATTTACTTCCAGATGATTTAGATATTCCCTCAAACCAATATATGGCATGGAAGTTAGTTGATGAACTTGAATTTTCAAGAAAAAAAAATTCATGCTTTCCCAAAAGATTGAAGTTTATTCTGGTAGGAAACCGCTGAACGAAATGATTGTATAAAATATGTCACATCCCGCTGGAAGTCAAAATCTGATGGAACACCATCCCGTGTGCCACAGAAAGTAATGTGGAACTTTCCATTGATCCCCAGACTCCAGAATATTTTTATTTTTGATGAAATATCAATAAAAATGAGATGGCATGATACCAAGAGAAAGAAGACTAATGATGAGTTGGTTCACCCTGCAGATGGATTTTCATGGCAGAGATTTGATACTCAATATCTTGATTTTGTAGCTGAACTGCATAATGTGGGCAGATTCTTACTTCACACATCACATGGCCATTTTTTATACACATTTATAATCTTCTCCCATGGTTGTGTATGAAAAAACCTTTCACTTTCATGAGTATACTCCTATCTGGCCCTTCTAATCTCAGCATTGATATTGACGTATACATGAAACCTTCAATAAAAGATTTGAAACTTCTTTGGGATGTGGGTGTGTGCACAAACGATGCGTATTCAAAAAACATATTTCATATGTGTGATACACTTATATGGACGATCAATGATTTTCTGGCTTATGAAATGATGTCTGGAAGGAGGATGAAGGAAAAAATGTCAGGTCCTATTTGTATAAACAATACATGATCTAGAAGACTGAAACATCACTGTAGTTTCAGTTTTATGGGACATCGATGATTCTTGACAATGGACCATCCATATAGAAATAATCATCGAAGATTTGATAATACCATAGAGACCGATGATCCACCTCAGCATATGTCTGGAACTAATGTTCTTAATGAAATGAAATATTTCAATTTTTTATTTGGGAAGGGTCAAATGAAATCTGGAAAGAGAAATAATGTTTCCCCTGAAACCTATTACAATTGGAGGAAGAGGAGTATCTTTTTTGATTTTCCTTATTGGTAAACCAGTTTGTTATGTCATTACTTAGACGTAATTCACATTGAAAATAATATATGTGAAATGTTGCTTTTGATACTTCTAAATGTTAAGGGAAAGACAAAAGATGATTTACAGTCTCAGCGTGACTTGGTGGATTGGGGCATTAGACAAGAATTGCATCATGTGTGTATCAGTGAAAATAAATGGAAAGTTCCATGTGCTTCTTATGTGATGAAACCTATAGAAAAAACAATTTCTGGAAGTATTAGAGACTATTAGAGTTCTTGATGGTTATTCATGCAACATATCTAAACGGGTCAACAGAAGATATTTGAAGCTAAAATCTTTGAAGACTCATTATTATCACATTCTTATGAATGAGTTGATTCTAACAGAAATATGTCATCTTTTGTCCAATAATGTATGGGTGACTGTTATTTGGTTGTGGCATTTGTTTATAGATCTTTGTGCTAAGAAGTTGTCCAAGTCTTTCTTGCAAATTTTTTTGACAGATTCCCCATTAATTTTTTGTGAGTTAGAGAAAATATTTCCCCCATCATTTTTCACATGCATGATGCATCTGACTATCCATATTTACACTAAAATACTTCTTGGAGGACCTATTTATTTTTTTTGGATGTATCCAACAAAAAAAAATATGTACACATTAAATTCTTATGTATGAAACAGGAATCATCCCGACGGTTCTCTCGTGAATGGTTACTTGGCCAAAGAATGTATGGATTTATGCTCAATATATTTGTATGATCTTACTACAAGAATGAACAGACCAATGAGAAATGAAGAAGAAAAGTATGAGAAAATTTAACCAAGTTTTCCATCACTTCCTCAAATAGGAAGAATTCCTGGATCATATACATTGAAGATATTAAGCCTTGAAGAGCGGGAGATGGCACATTGCACAGTTTTGTTCAACTGTGATTTGTTTGATGACTACATCAGTTAACTAAATTGAATATGTATATTATATATATATCTATCAAACTATTCATATTTTTTATCTACATGGAACATAAAACAATGATAAATAGAAAGCATCATTCTTTATCTTTGAGAAGGAGATAGAATTTTCATAGCAAAGAGTTTTCTTCTTGGTTAAAATTGAAGGTAAAAATATTAATATCTAAAATAATTAAATCAATATTCAATTAAGTTTAATATTCATTTATATTTCAGTAATTGAGTTTTCCTACTGACTATGTCTATGAGGAAATTAGAGCTTTGGCTTTTGGTTCTAATACCATGGTTCGTGACTGTAAATCAATTTTTATCAATGGGTACAAATTTATTGTCAATGAATGAGAAAAGAACATAAGAACACAACATGATGGTGTTATGGTTACTATCACAATAGATTGTTATTCCAGTGTATCAGATAGTAGACCACGATTTGAAAATGTGGGTTATTATGGAGTCGTTGAAAAATAATATTGTTGGATTATTACTCTCATGGATGAGTCACGATGATGAAATGCAATTTGTTTGATTTGATGATGAGACAGGGTAAATTTATCAATGATTTTGGATTTCGAGTAATTAATATGACTCACACTCTTGCTACTGAAGAACCATATGTATTGGTATTAATGGATAAACAAGTTTTTTATGTCAAAGACCAACTTTGACCTGAATTTTGTGTCATAGTTGATGTAATTCCAAGACATATTTTTGATGATGGTGATGATGGAATTGACACCATCTCTAATGCCAATGAAACCAATCCATTTATTTCTTTTGATGAATCCAATAGCTCAATTTTCAAAGTTGACTTTGAACCTGAAGTTGTGGTGAGAAATATATAAAATCATCCATTCATGTTCTCAATTCTTTTGGTTTACCTCGAGTTGGGTTGTTAATGTTGGTTCTATTCAAATTGATTTAATATTGAAACCTTCATTATCTACTTGAGCTAAAGAAATTAAATTTTTCCTTAATTTTGAAAAATTCTTTTCCACTTATGAATATGGTATAATCAATTTTCCATGATTTTAATAGACTGATGACACTTAGTAAACAATCATCCTACTAAAAATTAAATTTCTTTATTACATCTTGTATGATTTATTGACTTCATTATATATTTGTTCAAGCTCACCTAAAATAACGGTTAGTTAAATTATCCATGAATCCCCCTATTCTAATCTCACAAAGTGCCACTTTTGGATGGATAGGATTCACTTCCTAAGTCATATTATCTTAGAGATAGGAGTATCAGTTGACCCAGAAAAGGTGAGGGCTATAGTTTCCTAGGAGCATCGTAAGAACAACTTTAATATACAGAGTTTCTTAGGTATAAATAGTTGATCAAGGTGATTAATATAGGAATTATAATTCTTATAATCACCCTTTATGGGCTTGAATAATAAGGATTTAATGTTTTTGTGGTAAGATTCCTATAAGTCATCATTTTAAGAGCTGAAAGGGAGACTGACTTTAGCATCGATCCTGATTCTTCCAAAGATGGAAAGAAGCTATATTGTATATTGTAATGCATCAGATATTAGGATACGAGTAGTTAATATGTAAGAGGAGTAATTTTTATCTTAAAAGTATCATAAGTTGAGGACACATAAGAGAAACTACATGACACACAATCTTGAGTTAGTTGTAGTTGTTCGTGCCTTACGTTGTGGGAGGCATTATTTACTAGAAGATTGTTTTGTGGTGTAGATAGACTAAAAAAATCCCCAAGTATATAGTTACATAGTGAGACATGAATTTTAGAAAACTAAGGTAGGTTTATTACCTACAATATTTTAAATTTGAGCCTTCCTATATTCCTATAAAGGGAAATTTTATTATAGATGCACTGAGTATGAGGATTCAAATATAGGTAGTTCAAGAGGAAAATCGTGAGTGGTAACTTATGGAATTATTTTCAGAGATGCACTTGAAGGTTTAGGATAGTCATAAGTATAATTCCCTCTCATATTTTATGGATACTTTTAATCTTTTGGATAGATTGAGGATGATCCGGCTATCAAATTCTGAGGGCTTGGTCCTACGGGAGAGCATAGAAAGTGAGGACCCACCACCTAGTTGGACTGTTGGTGAGGATAAGATCTTTTGCATACAAGGATGTGACTAGGTTTCATTAGACATACAAGAGGAGTTTATGTGAGAGTACCATGACTCTATATGGGTTTCTACCCTGATCTTACCAATATGTATCATGAATTACACTATTAATACTGGTGGTCAAGGATGAAGTGGGGGATAGTTGGGTTCGTTACTTGGTGTGCCACCTATTAGTAGGTGAAGGCAAATAACTAGTGACCAGTGGGGATTTTACAATCATTACCAATTATTGAGTATAAATGGGATGACATCACCATGGATTTCATGACGAGACTACCTATATCACCTTGGAGTAATGACCATGTATGGGTGATCGTATAAAAGATGAAAAATGTTTCTCATTTTATGTCTATCCGGAAGACTATTTTAATGTATGAGATTGGGAGGCTCTATATTTGTGAGACCATACACCTCAATGGGGTTCCAAATTATATTATATTACCTAGAGATTCTCGATTTACATCATGGTTCTAGAAGGGGTTGTATAGGGCACTGGGTTTATAAGTAATGCTGAGTAGAACCTATCACCCACAGATCAACGACCGATCTGAGCATACGATACAGGTTTTGTAGGAAATTATATGATCATGCATACTTGATTTGGGAGGTTATTTATAAAAATTCTTACCTCTCTCCATGTTCTCTTATAATAATTGCTTCTAGGAAAACATAAAGATGGATCCTTATGAGGCCCTATACAGGAGGTTATGCCATTCACCCATGTGCTAGTTAGTGGTATGAGAGGAAACAATATTGGGTCCTCATATCATTCTGGATACTTTGGAGAAGGTTTATATTATTAGGAAGATGATGTCTATATCTCAGTCTATATAGAATTAATATGCTGATTTCCATCGTTGATCACTAGAGTTTGAGGTGGGGAGTCAGGCTTTCTTGCGAGTTCCACATAGACTATGTAATATAAGTATTTAGAAATAAGGGAAGATATTGACTCGTCATGTTAGACCCTTTGAGATTATAGAGAGAGTCGAGCTGGTAGAATATCAATTTTATTTACCTCAAAGGCACCATACCATACACAACGTCTTCCACATGTCTCATCTTTGCTGATATTATTCTGATATATTACATATTCTTCAGCCTGATGAAGTTGAGTTATAGGTAGATGCATCCTTTGAGGATCATCCTTTATGTATTATAGATCATGTCATAATGGTTTTATGAGTCTATTTAGTTCCTTTGGTACAAGTTGTATGTTAGTATGATCATGTACAAGATGAGACCTGGGAGCAGGAGGTTGACGTACAAGCCCTGTGGCTAGAGTTATTCTCATTGAATGCTTGAACGCCCTTGGAAGGGCAATTTGGGGACCAATTTCCTTAAGGGGGGAAGATTGTAAGATCCTGGATTTTCTATGAGGTAAGGAACCTTTTATTTTTGATTTATTTTCCTTGTTTTTACCTATTATGTATTCCTAGTGAGTCTATGGTGGAAATGGGGGGTTTTTGATGAGTTTTTAGAGCCCGAGATTTTGAAAATGGTAGTTGATCCATATAGTTAATAGAAACTGTGCCACCCAGACTGCATGGTTTGAGTAAAATATACAGGGTGGTTGAGACTATTGTTGAGGGCTACACAATTTGAGGAAACTATAAAACCAGGGTTTCACACCTGTGTGAATACAATGGATATTTTTATAGAGGAAACATTCACGGTCAGTAGAAGGTTTGTCTTACCATGTTCCATGACTGTGCAAGGGTTCTTTTGAGACAAAGAAGATTGAACGGGTTATACATTCTTTTTTCAACTCTGCGACCTAGTTTTTAAAGAGGAAATGGACATTTTCCCCACAATTCTCATAAATGATAAATTCTCCTTTCATTTTTTTCTCCATCCATGGCCACCCATTTTTTCTCCCATGTGAGTTTTTTAATCCTAAATCTAGTATATGGTGTAATTCATCCACCTGATATTTGATTTGAGAGTGGTTTGTATCATTAGATGTGTGCTGGTGAGTTTTTAATTCCTCTTTCACCATTCATTATTTTCCTTTCAATTGGTGATGCTGTTTTGGTATAGGATATTATGCCCTATTTTCAGAGCATTCACTTATTCTTACATTTCCTTATGATTTAAACCAAATTAGAAGCTAACATTGGATGATTGTTTCTATATCATGTTGGGGTAGGTGGTCTATACCTTTTCCATTAGTGTCTCATTATTTATAGCTTGTTTCCATTGTACTACATGCCATAATTTTTGGGTGATTATTTCTAAATTAATTAAATCATGAGTTAAATGAAAAAAACATATATGAGACGTGATATGACACATTTTTTCAAGTTTGGAGGTTTTCAACCTCAACCTAAACCTCCCATGGGAAGGGTTATACCTTTTTATCATGATTAAACCCCCCTTGGGGTGTGATTATCTCACCTAGTATAATTAATAATTGAATGGTGTATTAAAGTGGATTATTAAAGGTTGTAAGTACCTTGTAACACCTTTTAATTTATAGATGAAAGTTATAAATTCTTGACACCTTTGGAATATATATTATTATGAAGGGAATTATGAAATGATGAATGAATTGGTTAGGAGGCCTTAGACATTTCTTCTCCTTGGATCCCATTTAATTAGAACACTTGTATGCCATGTAAATTACTACTTGGATATGATTACTTGTTTTATTAGATATGTTAGGATGCCTTGTACATTACTACTCATTGGATCTGAAGAACCAATAGGATTCCTTGTAAATTTCTTCCCCTTGGATCTGGATTATTTGATTCATTAGGATTCCTTGGATATTACTACTCCTTGGATAATGGAAACACGACTCCTTAGGATTACTTGGACGTTTATACTCCTTGGATTCTAGTTATATTACTTATATGGATGCCTTGAAAATTTCTACTCCAAGGATCTAGTTTACCTAGATTACTTGAAATGATAAGATACCTTAGACATTTGTACTCCTTGGATCTGACCCATTGGTATGCCTTGGACATTTCTACTCTTTAGATCATGTGCACCTTCTTTACTTATCTTATTCGGTTTCCTTGGGCATTACCACTCCTTGGACCCTATCCTATGTAGGCCCGTTATATGATTACATAGTGTAGAGAATTGTTGTTGTAAAGACCCGTAAAATTCAAGGGAAATTTTTTCTTAATTTTCTTTGGAATTTTACAAGAACGCGGTTTCTGACGGCACCTGATTCTGAGGCCCGGAGTGTCCGGAATCAATTTCTGAAGTTTGGCTCGGGTACGTTCAGTGAACGAACGAGCGGGAATTTCTAACTTTTGATCCGGTACTCGGAATTGAAATCTGAGGACACTGATGAACTCGCAGCGCTGATATTCGCTTAAGGAGACCTTTTCCGAGGTTGCATTTATTGCAGGTTGGGAGTTAGTTTTTGGGAATTTAGAATAAGTTAAATAAATTTGTGGAATACAAATTTTATTTTAACTTGTTGGTTTTTTTCTCCCAAAGGGAGTTAGAGGTGGGACCCACATCCACTTAACCTACCTTGGGAGGATTAAGTGTGGTGGGGCCCACACGAAGCATAACTTTTCACCTTCTTTTTTTAAAAACTCCCTTAAACTCCTCTTTTAATGGACTTGACAACTTGGGTTATTAAATGGGTTGAGTTGTTTAATTTCAAACCTTTGAATTTCAAAATGGTTTGGTTGTGTAAATAAAATAAGTCCTTAGCTTATTTTATTTGGGTTAGAATTCTGTAGCCACCTTGAGAGGTTTGAAGAATTCTCTCCATCTTCTTCAAACTTTGATGAAGAACGCGAAGAACATTCGGACTTCGACGAAGAACGCCACGTTCTCGGGAACCGTCTTCCGCGACGCCATACCCGCGACACCGACGGCGTCTCCTTCCGCGTCATCTCTTCCGCGACGGTTTCCCGCGACGAAATCGCCGTTAAAGAGCTTCGGATCCTCGCTTCATGACATCGACGTCCTTTTTCCGTGACGCCGACCACCGCGACGCTCGTGTTCCGCGGGTCATTGACGATCATCGTTCTTAAAACCGAGGTAGGGGTTTGTTGTTGATTATTTATTTATTCTCGTTCTTGGTTCTAGCATGACAATCTTGAGGATAAATGTTTAAGTGTTATCATCTAACGAGAGGGGGGCCGGACCGCACAAACACGGCCGAATCCCCCCTCATTTGTTCTTGATTATTATTTTCCTTGCGGATGAAACGAGATGGCGTGGTGCCATCGCACTATGCGGGAATCATTCGACAATTATTGCGCGGCGCCGTCGTGCCGCGACGTGGAAAGATTCATCATGAACGCGACGCCGTCACGCCACGTCAAAGGAAACCGATGGCACCGCGGCCGGAGCGGGGCCGCAGTGGAAGGGCACAGTGCCGTCGCACCGTGCCGGACGACGAAGGCCACGGTCGGTTCCAGTCCGCGGCGGGACGTGATGACCGGCGGCCAGCCGGGCCGCCGGTGCTGGAAAATGGAAGAGGACCGGCCCATGCCGGTCCTGTTGAGAAGAAGTCGGCCGGCCATGTCGGGCCGGCCGGGACGGTGCAAAACCGGGGGAATTAAATTCCCCCGGGCGGTTAAATTGGCCCCCCATAATGGAGGGGGGCTGGTTTCACAAAGGGGGGGGGGGGGCAGCGCCCCCCCGTTTTTCTCAAAGGCAGGCCCCCACGAGGGGGGCCGTTTGATCCAAGGTGCGGCATCCAGCCGCGCCGCCAGCAGGAAGGGCGGGGGCCTTGCCCCCCGTGCGTGGCACCCGAGCGGCGCCCCGGCCGCACCGCCGCGCCGCTGGCCGGGCCGGGTCGGACCCGGGTCGGGTCGACCCTGTTCGGGTCGACCCGGTTCGGTCGGACCCGGGGGGGGGGGGGGGGTCGGGCCGGGTCAGCCCGGACCCGGACCCCCCATTTTCGAATCGACTTTGGTCGTTTGCCCATAACATGAGCTACGGACCTCCGTTTGACGAAACGTCAGCGGCGATTCGATCCTTGGATCGAGACGGTCGATTTGGTATATTTCACTCAAAGTTTCGGAATACTTTGAGTTCGGCCGGGTTGGTTCGTACACGAAACCAACCGGGCCCTCGGAGCGGAAACGCTCATATCTTGAGCTACGGACGTCCGATTGACATGCCGTCAGCTTTTTTGAGTTCCTCTTAGTGAGACGAATCTTTTGGCTCACTCCGCTCGAGGTTTGGATGCCGTTGGATTGCGGTCGGGTTGGTTCGCTCATGAAACCAACCAGGCCCCTGGAACGAAAAAGCCAATAACTCACAGACCGGGCGTCCGATTGACGCGCCGTCTGTCTCGTTGCTTTCCTCTTGATGAGACAGAACTTTTGGAATCCTCCGCCTGAGTTTTGGATGCAGATGGATAGTGGCCGGGTTGGATCGCACCAAAATCCAACCGGGCCCCTGGAACGGAAGAGCTGATACCTTTCTGACAGAACGTCCGTTTGACGAACCGTCAGCGGCATTGGTGATATCATTGAGAAAAGGTCATTGAGATTCTTCTTCGTGGGACTTTGAGATACTTGGAGTATCAACCAGTAGCTCGTGGAGCGGACCCTCCCAGAGACGAGCGTACGGAGTGCGGAGACCGTGTAGCCGGCTGAGACCCGGCGACTGCTGATCGAACGACTCGGTGTGTTACAGAGGTGCGCTTGGTTGTAGTGGCACAGGGGAGCGCTTTGTTGTAGCGACAGACCCACGACAGAGGTGCTCTTGGTTGTAGCGGCACATGGGAGCGCTTGGTTGTAGCGGCAGACCCACGACAGAGGTGCGCTTGGTTGTAGCGGTACATGGGAGCACTTGGTTGTAGCGGCAGACCCACGACAGAGGTGCGCTTGGTTGTAACAGCACATGGGAGCGCTTGGTTGTAGCGGAAGACCCACGACAGAGGTGCGCTTGGTTGTAGCAGCACATGGGAGCGCTTGGTTGTAGCGGCAAACCCACGACAGAGGTGCGCTTGGTTGTAGCGGCACATGGAAGCGCTTGGTTGTAGCAGCTGGCCCGCGGTACTCGATAGGTGGAATACTACAGCAGTCTTAAGTTAGTGAGCAGTACCTCAGAGTCGTGACAAGACCACTGTACACTCCAGAGACGGAGCTCTTCAGCAGTTATGGTTTCGATAATGAAAATCCTGGATTGAGCTGAGACTTTTGACCTTTGTGTTTACCTCATGATTGAGATGGGTCACTTGATAACTTAGGTATATGTATGGGAATATACCTGAGTAGTGGTTATCCGTTGATTTCACAATCCTTGTGTTTCCTCATGATTGAGATGGATTACTTGATAACTTAGGTATATGTATGGGCATATATCTAAGTAGAGGTTATCTGTTGAGATCTTCTTGTGGTTATCCTTGTTGGTTTTAGTGAGACCTTGAGGGTCTCGGGGTCCCTACTGAGTAGCTTATACTCACCCCTACACGGGCTATGCCCGCACTACATTGTGTTGGTTGCAAACGACAGACAACGCTGATCGTGGTGGAGGCGTGCGGAGCAGGACGATACCTGGAGGTGGACCACTGGGCGGGACGTACTCAGAGCGGTCAGGTGGACCCAAGGAGCAGTGGAGACTATCTGTACCCACCCTTCAGGTGGGACTTCTAGAGGACGGCTCGACGATGCGGCTTTTCCTTTCAGTTGCTGTTTTTCCTTTCAGTTGTACTTTACAGTTGGGCTTGTATTTCCAGCCCCTTTTACTTTCAACACAGCTGGTACCATTTTTACTTAGTGTTTACTTTTCCGCTTGCTTACTCTGTGGTTCTTGTTTACTTTTCAAAGGCAATGCCTTCCCTTTTTGTTGGGATTTACGCCTTGGTGCTAGTCGCCAGCCCCTGGCCTATGGAAGGCGGGCTTGGGGTAGTCACGGCACGGGCCCCAAGGACGGGTCGTGACAGTTGTGGATGGTCATTATGCTTTATAGATAGATCATATGATTTATTTTCTTGATCAAAGTGAGACTTAATAATCTGGATGAAATCACTTCTACTATTTTACTTGTACACCTATTATATCTGTATAAATTTTCAGCTTATATGAACAAACAAGACTTGTTATAGACACCGTTGGTGGTGGTCTTCTAAGTGTTATCTCACACCATGTTTTGGCCACTATTGGATAGCCGTACAAACTTCATGGATACAAGTTGGGATAGGTAAAATTTCCAACTTACTAATGTTTTATTGGTTGTGTATAGGAGCAAGGGAGAATATGACTAGGCTATGGATCATGATGCTAACTAGGGATAGTTATTTTTTTGTCTTTTTTAATTTTTTTACATGTATTATACTTGATGTATATTTCTATGTATTACTTATCTTTTGTATATCATTCAATGTTCATCATTTGTATATGGAACTTTTTATGGGATACTTGGTTATTTATGTGATGGATATTTATTCCTTGGTAGTATAGTTATTTATATGATTCTGTTATTGATTTATATGATTATTCCACTCTTATACACTCTAACCATGAGGGTATAGTCTCACCACCATTCCACCATGGACCCTCGCTGCTAGTTTGCAGCCTCTTGTATATGGGGAGGCACACTTGAGGCCATGTGGCCAACCAAGTTTAGTTACTGTTGAGATAACTAGGTTAGGGATGTCAAAAATAAAAATTGATATATATAGAATATTGGATAAGGAAGTCAAAATCCTCACATCTAATAAAATTTAGAAAATTTTAGGTTATGTTTTTATCCTTATCTCTTTTTTTAACTCCCCATTAATCATTTTGACAATTACCATAATATCAAAGTTTTCTACGATATAAGGGTAAAGAATGTTACCATAAAAGGATAAGAGATGCATAAATGGACCATGGTTTTTATTTTAAACCATATCCCATTAATTTTTCCAAATAAAAAAATTTATGAATTTTAAATATTCTAATGAAATATTCTTTATAAAATATCATTAATTTCATTTTGGAAATTTTCATTTACTTTAACTTCAAAAACAACACGAAATAAAATAATTTCAAATATATTACTTTAAAACTTCTCTAATATGTTATATTTATCTATAAAATTCCTAGAACATAATAATTCATCCAAATTGTATTAGTTTTAATATTTTTAAAACATTTATTTTATTTTTTGATTAATAAAATAAATATTATGTTGACATTGCATAAACATTTAAGGAAATTATTCAATCACTAAAAATTAAAAATAAATAACCATGATAAAAAGTTAATTTATATATCAAATAATCATTTAAAATAGAACTTGTCATCTTTTTATCCTTATATAAAATCTTTAATGATTTAAAATTTAAGAGAGTGACATTTTATATTTAATCTTTTATTAAAATAATATAAAATCCATAATCAAAGAAAAATGGAAGAAAGGCACCCAAATTAAAGGATAAGATGTGATAGGGTGGAAATAAACTAGGCCAATCACATTTTGGTAAGTTTTGAACTCATTTTAAGCCTTATATTCTAGTTAAAACACATTGAAACCATTTTAACCTTAACCATGATAATTTATATTTTTACCATGATAACTAAATTATATGACCAAAAATAAAATGGGGATTCTATTTTTTTGGAAATATTGATTCTAAATTTTCATCCATTTTATTATATTTAATTTATATTGGTGTAAGAAATTAATTTTAATATAAGAAAACAAAATGCATGAAAAATAGTATTTAGGAAAATACTCAATTTAAGAGTAAAATTCATTTATGTTTGAAATATAGTAACAAATTGGTTTCCATTAATTTTTTTAGTTAAATAATAAAATAATTAATGTTTTTAGACTTTGGGATCAAGAAAAAACAAAATGAAATTTTCAAACTATTACATTAAATAAAAACACCCAAAAATAGTATTAAATTTGAATAAAATATTATCTATCTTCATAAAAGTAAACCTAGGGTTACAAATTCAAAATAATTATTTAAGATAAATTATTTAACTCACTAAAAAAATATTTGGTCAAACACCACCCAACCAATAGGGTACAGGAAAGTGTTAGAGTTATTTTAATTCTTTACTATAATAGCTCTGAACCTGCACTCCTAGATTCAGTGCTAAAATAAAAAACATTACATTTTCAGCTTTGAAACTGATGAAAGTGACACAATTTTCAGAATCCAAAACATACAATATCAAAATTAAATATGGGATCACTTACATTATCAAGTTATTTTTAGGTTCAGAGTTCTAAATAATTAAGATAAACTCTTACATAAATAATACCCATGTCATTAAATGATCATTTATCCCACCTAACCCAACTTTTCTTATTTCACATTAAGTTGTCATTATCATCCATTTGAAATACTTATAAAAATAATTCATTCAATATAATTATTGATAACCTAGGGAAATGTAAACATAAGAAGGGTGAGATAAAATGCTCAGTAAGGGTAAACAAAATCTTAACAATTAAAAGACATCAATGAGTATAAGAAGTGTACAAGGGTATGGAGAAATAATCAGAGTCCATGAGATAATAATAAAATAATTCATACCCATAAATACCTGAATCATAAATCATGAAACATGGAATAAGGCTTTAAAATGTAGTGATTCATAATAATAAATAATCACGGGCCATGTGATATTAATCTTGATCAAAGTAAATATTATAAACCCATGGAAATAATAGATAAAACATGTTGGTATCTTCAAAAATCATTATCATAAAACTCTTAAAATCCTTTTGAAATTAGAATAACCATATATGCAAATTATAATATAATTCTCTATAGAACATAATCATTACCCAATGTATTTGAGCTTTATCTTTGTTTACCCATTATATAAGCTATATCAGACTCATTCGATGCTATTTGGGTGCACCCATCATATATAATATCCAAGAACCACAACATGAATAAGGTATATAAATATTTAATTTTAACTTAAAACTCATAAAAACTGTTATTATTTTTAGAACTTGATTAACCCATGGAAAAGAAATGTGTTCTATGAAAATATATTTGATACATGATTAACCCATGCAAAAGAAATAGGTTCTATAACAATCTCTTTGAAATAATATTAATCTATCTAGAGAAATAATGAGGATGGTATCATTACAAAATATCCCCATTGAAGCATGATTAATAGAAAGGTTTATTGAAATTGATGAATTAAAATACCATTAAAATATAATTAAAGAAATTTTGAGGAAAATAACCTTTTCATTTTGTAAAAAACACTTTATAAAAACTAAAAAATTTCAAAATATTTGGAAAATTATTTTCTTTGAAAACAACCTTGTAAAATATAAAGTAAGATTTAAAAAATAATTTAAAACATATCTTGAGGAAAATATACTTTACATTTTGAAAAAAAATTAAAACATAAAACATTTTTAAGATTATTTTCTTTGAAAATAACCTTGAAAACATATAATGGAAGCTTTAAAAATCATTTAAAAAATTTCTTAAGGAAAAAATCCTTTCTATTTTGAAAAAAACTTTTTAAAACGTAAAACATTTAGAAAATTATTTTAGTTTAAAATAACCTTGAAAACGTATAAAGTGATATTCAAGGAAAATAATTTTCATGATAATGGAAAATTCCATTGATGTCATAAATGTCAAAATAAATATTCCTTTCACATTTTCAATAAAACCCAAATAAGAATTATTTTGGAAAATGACATGAAGATTCCTTTAATTTTTTTTTAATTCAAAAATGGATAAATATGTCTTTAATAAATCATTTTAATAATATTAAAATAATTTTTGAAAACATTTTTAGATAACATGGTTTTGGAAGAAAAAGGGTTTTTGACCAAAGAGTGAAATAAAGGCGATTTTTCATAAAAAAAATCATTTGAACTCTTAAGTACATAAAGAGAGTAAAATAAAGGGAAACATGTATTATAAAGACATAACTAGGAGATAAATAAATTCATGATTTTATTGAGAGATTTATCATAAGATTTTATCACCAAAATCATAATCATAAACAATCCTGATAAACTATGAGATTATAACATAAAATATTACCACTTTGGTATCATTGAATTGTAAGCCTCATGAGGGAATAACATTAAATGAAAATTAAAATATCATGAGAATAAATAAATTCAAGATATTAAATATTAATGGGGATATATATACCAAAAAAATAAAGATAGGTTTATAACATAACATATGTCTCAAGGAAGAAAAATTGAGTAAAAAATCTCTTACCACTTTGGAAACTTTCAAGTCATAAACACTTTTAAAGAGTAAAATTAAATGAAATTTAAAATATCATAAAAATAATTATATTCATGATATAACATTAAAAATGGTATTTATATGCACCTAATAAAATCAGATAGGTTCACAATATAATGTATGTCCTAAAGAAGACAAATTGAGACAAAAATCCCTTACCGCTTTGGTAACTTTTGAACTGTAAACCCTATGAAAGAGAGATCCTAAAATGGATATATAAATCCATATAATTTTTTGGGATGAGAATAATAAAATATATTAATGTGAATTATATAATCCACATAAAATAAATAGGTGGTGAATATAGCATGTGTCTCACAGAAGTAAAAAACGAGGTAGAAATCCCTTAAGTCGAGTCCAGACTTTCCTTGTATGTACTTTAACTGATTTATAATAATATTACATAAATTATTTTATTTATTAAGAAAATTTTACACATTTAATAAATTATACTTAAATAATTTATTTTATTTATTTTTAATGAAATATTTAAATATTTAATCAGTTATGTTCACGTTAAATATTTTGAGGACGTTCAGTTCATTGTTTCAAAATAACTTTGGTGTGTTGATCATGGTCAAATAGGTCATTTTTAACATACAAAAATAAATAAATAATTATCATATTTATTAATCTATTATACTTTTAAACCCAACAATTAAAAAAATTATGAAAAAATAACTATGTTACAATCATGGAGAATGTTGGTTGTACAAACGCATGAGTAACATTTCAATCTTTCAATGATCATTATGGAAAGAAGGTATGTATTATTTTATTTTTTTATAATGATAATAATATCATAAATAATATATTATTTCTATAAATTTACTTATATATATTATTATTTTAATGTGGTGATGAAAAAAATAATCACAATACTTTGTGGAGGTGGTAGTCCACAAGTACACGAACGACGTTATCATTTTTCAACATGAGAATGAAAATGTTATATTATATTTTCAGAATGATAAATATTTATCTAATATAATTATGATGTAATTTATATCACATATATTCATTAGCATTATCCTTATTACCATTCATGTAAAGTATTGGTGAAAAATGAATCACATTACTTCACGAGGTGGTAGTCTGCCGTACACACGAACATCATTATCATAGCCCCTATGGAATAGAAATTAAAACTGTATATGTGATATCATAACTCCAGAAGTATAAAAATGTTACAAATATCATATATATTCTTTAAATACATCATTAAAATAAGTTTTTATAGGCAATCATGAAAAACAAGTGACATCGGTTTGTGAGGCAGTAGTCCTTCGTACACACGAATAATGATTTCATATCCCATTTCATGGAAGAGGAGATGGATTTAGGTTATTACATTAATATATTGAAATTTAAGTATATATTAGATACTATTTTTATCATATTAACATATTTGAACAGTATTTGAAGGAGGTGTAAGAATAAATAAAGAAAAACCCCATAGTTATGAATTTTACCTCTTCTCTGACCACATCTTTAGAATTATACCAAAATTATTACTAGAATGGATTTATGACCAAAAAAAGTATTCTAGGATGAGGTTATGGAAGTTGGGAACTTATTTTTACATGTTTATTTCTAAAAAAAGGGTTGTAATGTGTGAATAAGATAGGATAGGGGGTGTCCTTTTATAAGTGAGGTGAGTGGCACAAATGTAATTTTTGAAAAGAAAAAGGTATACCCACATTCTTTATATGAAAAAGGCTCCAAACTGGATTATTATTGACAATTGGACATTTTACGATTTAATTATTTCTATAAAATAGTTTTTATAAATTTTTTTAGTTCATTTTTACCCATATCCTAGTTTAACCCTGGGTAAACCCATTTTAACTTTAACCACCATAATTTATTTTTACTGTTTTCACTATTCATTATGGTAAAGAATTAAGTTGAACTTATTAGATAATATAAATTATGATGATTAAAAATATTCAATATATTTTAACAAATTAAATTCAAATAAGTGTAAAATTTTAATTTAAAATTAAACTAATGGGGGCGATGAAAAAGAAGGTTTTCAAGAAGTGTATTTTTCAAGGAAAATATGATTTTATATTAACTATATGACTAATAATAATTATTTTATGAATTTAAATTAATATTTATTTATTTATAATATATAAATTTCATTTAAAAAATTCCTAAATATGGAATCTCTTAATTAATTAAAGTAGATAAGCATTATGCATTTTAAAATAGTTTTTCAAAAAATCCAAATTTTTAACCCAAAAACAAACTTACGCTAAAATAAAATATTAATTTGATTAAAAAGAAATTAATTAGATTAAATAAAACTAAGTAATACTTATATTAATTTAAATAATATTAAAAACCTAATATGTCTTTTAAATTTCTTAATGTATTGAAAATAAATGACATTTTTATAAAAAAACTATATTTTTCACTATTCACTGAAAAATAAATATTTTTCAAAAAATCCAAAAATTCCACCCAATGTAAAATTTGATATGATAATTTAAAAATTGAAATTCATTTTATCACATAAAATTTCTAAAATTTCCCAAAAATAATTATAATTTTTTTCCATGAAAGCGATAATTTTTTTGACATTAATAGAATGGAAGGTTATACCAACAGTTCAAAACCATTGGTATAGGCTGGAGAATCATTTGTATAGCCTATAAAAATGGTTCTCCAAACCATTTTATATAGTGATGTTGGGAATGGCCTATGCCAATGGTTCTTTGTGAACTGTTGGTATAGGGTGATCTAAAATTCAATTTAAACAATGGTTTATAGTGAACCATTGGTATAGGGGTATCCCAACAGTTCACTATGAACCATTGGTTAAAAGATATACCAACCATTATAAAACTATTAGTATAGACCACCCCCACCCCAAATTTCACAACCAGTAGTAGCCCCACCCTGCCCATAGAAAAAAGAACCTGCAATAACCTACAACAAATAGAGCCTACAGCCTATATAATTCAATAAAACAAACAAAACCTACAATGAAACCAACACAACATCCTCAAAGATACAAAAAACAATACACAAATAATGATAACACACTAAATTGATTAATGAATTTAATTAATAATAACATAAAAAACAACACATATATTCATTCAAAACAAATCATTAAACATAAAATGTCATGAATATCAGTAAAAAATTTAAAGGATCAATTTTTCCCTCATCACCATAATCCTTAGCCTCATCCTTATCTATAGCCTCATCATCATCCTTTCCCTCATCCTCATCCTTTCCCTCTTCCTTGTTATCATCCTTCCCCTCTTCCTCATTTTCATCCTCGCGATCACTGTCGCTAGGAACATCATCATCCCTACCACCACCAGGACTACTGCCCAGTGCAAAAATATAATGAACACATCGATAGAATATATGCATCAAAATCTATGGAGGTCTCTTCTAGGAGCTATGGACATAAAACTTCCATCAGTTTCAAAAATTTATTATTTTCTCTTTGATTACATTCTTTCACCTATATGGCCATTTTCGGCCTTGTCTGCCTTAGCCTTAGCTTGTGCTTCCCATGCATTAGTATTTTCCAATTTGGTGCTACCAAAAATGGCACCTAAAGTGGGATAATACCTCCTCAACACAATACTCTTCCCTGGTCTACAAAATACTCCGTCGTGGTTATCATCTCCCAAAACTTGATTTATGTGATTGTTTGGCCTAAAGTTGTTAGCTTCCTAGGAATCAAAGGCCTAAAATATACACTGTTACAGATTTAAATAAACTATTAAGTTACAAAATAGATATTAAAATTTTAAATCAACAAAGTAAAATATACAATCTATTGTTGTGCAGGTTCATTTACTACACTTCCATATTTTTTATTCTAGCTCAATCAAAGTATTTTTGTTTGAGACACACATCATTTAATATCAAAACCCCATTCTACAATGGCATTGAATATAGAAAACCATAATTTAAAATATGTTAGTAATAGTAAATTTCATAACTAAAATCAAATGGATATTAATTCTAATTAAAACTAAAAATAAAAACTTATGGTAGATGAATTATAACTGAGTATCAATGAATGGGTTATCAATATATATAACATATATATAAGTGAATATTTCACCATAATAATCAATAATAAGGTGGATGTTTTATCACCATAATTAATGATAAGATGAATAAGTATTAATATAATACAAAGGATTATACATGAATGGGTTATAAGAACTCTAATAATGACTATAAAATAAAGGAATTATGTTTTGGTATGATTTAATAATACACATTTCATTACCTAAATGATCATTTTGAGATTTAAAATGTATAGCTTGAGCTGTTTTGATTTAATGATACAATTGAATTTTTTTTCTCTATCACATATGGTATTTGTGTTCTCTAGAACCCCTCATTATATTAATTATAATGTTTCTCATAAACCTAATTTTTGCTCAAAAATCATGTGATTGATTTAATACATCACTATTTAAGGTATTCTCACTTTTCATTACTAGATATTTTTATCTTATATAATTTAATTTTTGTAAATTAATATTTATAAAATTTTTCAGTATATTTTCATGACTTTTGTTTCATTCCCTAAGGTATTAATGATTCTATCCCTAAATATTTTAAAGGGAAGTGGACTCTGTATTGTAGTGCCCTTTCTTATTAAAAGAATGGACATTTAATAAAATGATTAGTGGTTGTATAAGTTCAAGAAATGATAAAAAACATAACAATATTAACCCTAAAATTTTAGTAAACACTAAATGATTTCAATAATAAACTAAATAATACATGATCATTTATCTAATCCAATTAGAAATGGAATTAAATATGGAGGAAACAAAAGAAAGTGGATGTGCTAAAAAAATTATAAATGAGTGTCGTACCTACTTCCTCTCATGGTCTGACATTGTAGTCCACCCCAAAGTGTGGAGGTATTTTGTATCATCCTCATTTTTTATTTCTTCCTGATGATTCCTAAAAAATAATTTTCAATAATAAAAAAGAAATTATTAATTAAAATCATTGTAATTTACCTTTAAAACATTAGATTTTATGAATACCTAAAACTTGATGCTCATCTAATGATAAATAAGTTCATGATAATATTCCATTGGACATTCATCCATGATAGGTGTGCACTCTAAATCCATTCCAAATCTAGTATGCCAGCCACTATACAACTTATGCTTATAGCCTCCCCACAACTCACCTAATTCCATGAGTCATGCTTACCTCACAACCCCACCATCAAGAAAATTAAAACGATGCTAGTATCAAAATATTAATTCATATAAATACAATAATATTGTAACATTAAATCTAAAGATTTTTTTACCCATATTTGTGCCCATGAATTATCTTTTACTTCATTTGGTAGGTGTCACCAGGAGAGTGGCCCGATGGGAATGATGTCAGAGTACTTGGAAAGAATCCCTAAAAAAATTCTATATTCCCGCTAGTTTTTTCTATCATTTGGTTTCATTTATTACACTCAACCATAAGCTATGTGCGGTGGTTCTACATTGCAAGCATAGGTGTATGCCCATACCTCTTATTATTGGAAGATCTAGTTGTTAAAAAAGAAAAATAAATATTATATTGATACGTCTCATAATGAAAATAAATTATTGTAAAAAATTATTTGGGTTCTCTAAATATACCTGAGAAGGGATGATCAGTGGACGTCACTAGATCCCCAAGAACTGAAGGAACATCAACCTATACAGATGGAGTGGGTCCCATTGTATGCTCCATATGATCATAATGTGTCAGAGCATGAGTCGAAGTAGTATGAATGTAGAAGATCAGGGAGAAGGAATTATAAGGAAAAGAATATGGAATATATAGTCATAGATGGTTGTGAAAATGAATAATATGGGTGATTAGTAGGAGTCATCATTGGATACGAGAAATATAGGTAAGGAGGATCATATAAAAATATAGGTGAAAACATGGGCAGTCTAAATATCTCGGGTGTATGTAACAACATTTTGAGATCAGAAGGTGTGGTATATGGTACATAAGTGGTAGAGATAGGTGTGATTGGGTATGATGACTAGCGCTCCAAGATGTAGTACGTCCCCCATCATATCGCTATCCTAAGCATTGGAACTACTAGGATAGTTGGTGAATAACTATCACCTTGGTGGTGTACCCTAATTAAAAGTTAAAAACAGAATTAATCACATTTAATTGTATATTATTGATATATATTTGAAATAAAATACTCACAATACGAACTAAAGGAGGGATTCCCATATCACTCATTTGATGATTGTTTTCTTCCATATTTTTTCTTCATATCTCAATTTTTTCATTTCCTACAATTGAAAACAAATATGGAATTATTTATAAATCCATAACTAATTTGTAACACAAACAAGAAAGAAGATGGGGCATGACTTAATTAATAAATACCACTTTTGAAACCAAATATAGGATTCATATAACAAAAAAATATCTAGTTGGAAGAATATTAAAACATGTGACATGTCATAAAAACAATACGTTTGAATTAATATGTTTATCATTATAATGATATAGTTTTATTTCTAATTTAAATTTGATTCAATTTAATTTTGGTTAGGTCATTTTGATAATTCAGATCAATTTATTAAGTCGTTTGGAAAACATTTTCCATATTAAGTCATTTGGTTCATTTTTATCAATTTATTATTTCATTTATCCATTTTTTTTAGTCTTGGTTCATTTAGTTAATATTTTGGGTTAGTTCATTTTCCATTTTTTTGGCCAATTCATTATTTTCATTGGTTTTTATTTTCATATAATTAGTTTAATACGTATAATTAAATTCATCTTGTTTTTTGTTAAAATTTAGTTGTTTCAGTTTTTTTGGGTTTGGTAGGTTTGAATATAGTTCAACTCAATATTATAAAATGAAACTCAAATAAAAATTCAACCAGTAAATATTCAAAATGAACATGAAGGTCAAGTTTGATACAAAATATTTGTAATCATTAGTAAGTCAATTTGTATATCACTGACCTCAAAAACCTAAGTCAAGCTAAACCAAAAGAACTGAGACCACTGATGGATGCTTCAATATATTTCCCACCACAACTTCAGGTTCACAATCAACTCTGACAATTGAAGTATTGGAGTTATAATAAGTAATAAATGGATTGGGGCTAATGGGATCAGATATGGCGTCAATTACATCATCTCCATCATCAAAAATATTTCTTGGTATTTCTTCAATAATGACACCAAATTTAGTTCGAAGGTGAACTTTGACATAAAAAACATGTTTCTCCATTGATTCGAATACATATGGTTCATCAGTAGCAAGAGTGTGAGTCATGTCAATAACTTGAAATCCACAATCACCAATAAATGTGTAATGCCCCATCATTGAATCAAACCACTGGCATTTCATCATATTTACTCGACCATGATAGTAATAATCCATTATTTGTATTTTCTCAATAACTCCATAATAAGATACATTTTCAAATCGAGGTCTACTATATGATTCCTTGGAATGACAATCTTTTGTGGAAGTTACCATAACACCATCATGTTGTGTTTTTCATGTTATTTTCTTATTCAGTGATAATAAATCTATAACCATTGATCAAAATTTATTTTTATTCATGAACCATGGTATTAGGACAAAAATACAAATCTCTCATTTCCTCAAAGACAGAGCCAATAGGAAAACTCAATACCTAAAATAAAAATTAATATTAAACTTAATTAAATATTGATTTTATTAATTTATTAAATAAATATTTCCACCTTCAATTTCAACCAAGAAGAATGATATTTGATATGAATAGAATCTCTCCTTCTAAATGATAAAGAAGAATTCTTTCTATTTATTATTTATTTATGTTCCCTACTGAAAAAATAGAAATAGTTTAATAGATATGTAAAATCACGTGATATGAAATAATATATACATGTTCAATTTACTTACTTGGTGTAGTCATTGAAAAAATACTAGTTAAACAAAATTGTGAGATGTACCATCTCCTGCTATTCAAGGATTAATGGGGTCAATGTATATGATCCGGGAATTCTACCTATTTGGGGAAGTGATGGAAAAATGGGTTCAATTTTCTCATAACTTTCTTATTCATTTCTCAATGGTCTATTCTATCATGTAGTTAGATCAGAAAAATACATTAAATAGAAATCCATACATTCCTGAGCCAAGTAACCTTTCACGATATAACCTTCCGGATGATTTATGTTTTGAACATAATAATTTAATGTGAACATGTTTCTTTTAGTTGGATACATTCAATGAAAATCAACAAGTCCTCTGAGAAGTATTTAAGTTAGAATATGGACAGTTATATGCAACATGCATGTGAAAAATGATGAAGAAAATATTTTCTCTAACTCACACAAAAGTAATGGTTCCTCTGCCAACATTTTTTATAAGAAAGACTTCGATAACTTATGAACAAAAAGATCTATAAATAAATAGAACAACAAAATAATTTACACCCTTACATTATTGGATAAAAGATAATAGATTACTACTGGAATCAACTCATATAGAAGAATGTGATAATCATGGGTCCTCAAAGATTTCATCTTCAAATCTATTCTATTGAACCATTTTGATATATTTCTTGAATATTCATAAGGAAATTTCATAGTCTCTATTACTTCCAGAAATTGTTTTTTCTATAGGTTTCATTACATAAGAAGCACACATAACATTCCATTTATTTTCACTGATACACACAAGATGCAATTCTGGTTTGATTCCCCAATCCACCAAGTTTCACTAAGATCATAAATTATCTTTTATTTTTCCCTTAACATTTAGAAGAATTAAAAGAAACATTTCACAAATATTATTTTCAATGTGAATTACATCTAAGAAATGACATGAAAAATTGGTTGACCAACAAGGAAACTCAAAGAAGATACTTCACGTTTTCCAATTGTAACAAGTTTCAGTGCAAACATTCTTTCTCTTTCTATATTTAATCTGATCCTTCCTAATTGAAAAGATAAAATATTTCAATTGATTAAGAACATCAGTTTCTGAAATACACTAAGGTGGATTTTCATTCTCCATGGAATTGTCAAATCATCAATGATTATTCTTATATGGATGGTCCATTAGAAATAATTGTCTATGTCATATAAAATTGAAACTATGATGATATTTTAGTCTTCTGGATCATGTATTCTACATAAAAATAGTACATGATGGTTTCCCCTTATTTCTATATACATACATTATTTCATAAGTAATAAAATCATTGATCATCCACATAAGCTCATCACACATCTGAAATATGCCTTTAGAACATGCATCGTATGTGCACACACCCACATTCCAAATATGTTTCAACACTTTTATTAAAGGTTTAATGTATAAACTTATATCATTTCCATGATTAGAAGGTCCAAATATGAGTATACTCATGAAAGTGAAAGGATTTTTCATACACATCCATGGAGGAGTGTTATAAATGTTTATGAAAATAGGTCTCGTGTTATTAAAAGTAAGAATCTTCCCAAATAGATTAAAATCATCACATGAAAGACCCAACCTCACATTATACATGTTAGCTAGGAAATCAGGATATCAAGCATCAAATTTATTCCATGGAAATCCATCTCCAGGATGAAACAACTCATAATTATTCTTCTTTATCTTGGTATAATGACATAAAATTTTTTATTAGTATTTCATCAGATATGAAAAGATTATAGAGTATAGGAATCAATGAAAAGTGACACATTACATTCTTTGGTATATGAGATAGTGTTCCATAATCTTTTTTATTCCATTGGGATGTGCCACATTTTATACAATCTTTTTTTAGAGCAGTTTCCTCTTAGAATAAGCTCAAATCTTTCAGGCAAGTATGATTTTTTTTTTGAAAATCTAAGTTCCTCGACTGACTTCCATTATTTATAATTTTTTGAGGTAATATCTATATCATTTAGAATAAATTCATTCAAAAAGGTAAGAATGTAATCAATTGTAGTATTATAAATCTTATACATTGTTTTCCTATGAAACAATCGAATTAAAAATTCAAACTTCTTCATTTTATCACATTTTCAATATACTAGAGTCATGGAAACATCATTCATATTTTTAACTCTTTAAACATCATCATTTTCATTAGATGAATCATGTATGATCATATCAAAGTCTTCTTGTGTTGATATCCTTTCATTATCATGATGGCCAATAAATGGAAACCGATCATCTAACAAATTCTCCAATACAATCCTCTCATTTAGATCATGAGAATTTTCAGATTTAATTTTCTCTCCATTTAGATACCAAACATAGTAGTTTGTTTGAAAACTATATTTGGTTATAATTTAGACAACTTATTCATGGTTCATCCAAGGTCTTTCAATGAAATTTTAACATTATAAGTGTATGTGACCACAATATGAAGCATTGTCAAATAAAAAATTTAAAAATCTCTCCAACTTGTTTTGAAAATAACTTGAGATCCAATTGGTTTCATACATCCAACTTCTATACATTCTGTAAAAAAATGTTATATGTCATTTCTTAAAAGTAATTAAATAATATTGATTTTTAATAAAAAATATATTTAAGGAAACCATAATTGGTCCCTTTATATGAACTCATAACTAAAACACTAGTCTATATGAGAATAATAATATAAAAGGAAAAAATACTATATATATATATATAAATAATATAAATATAAAACCATGGTATTGACTTTAATTATATCAATGAGTAATAACTATACATAATACTACACAGAATTGTGTCTATAATTGATGTTTTTTTATTCTCTTCACTTTTTAACTAATGTTACACTTATTCAATAAATTCACGTATAAAATATTATAACATCTAGGTAATCATATTCTCTTTGATTCTGGTCTATTTTGGTCAATTCTATCTTGATAAAAAAACAAACCTCTATTCTTTTTGAATCTTGATGTAGAATATTAAAAGCTTCATAGAAAAATAGTATAAAATTTTAAAAAAAATCATTTTTTATTTTCTATAAATGGAATAACCTCTCTTACAATCATATTCACCCTAATAAATTTAATAACATTTTCCATCATAAATTATAGCTTATTATTATATATGAATAAGTTTTAATAAAACCCTACCTATTTATGTGACAAAACCAGGTATGACACATCAATTCCCATTCTAATTAGTAACAATTTTGTGATAATGAACAATGGTATAGTCACACAATAATTGATATAATTTACATAAGAAACAAAATCTCTATAAATCAAATAATGAGACTCAAATGAAAAATTATTATATTAAATATCAGAATATTTCATTACCCACAATTAAAATAACAAAAATTCCACCTTGTAAAATCCTAATAAACTAAGAATTACTATGAAAAATGTAGACACCTACTCAATAATGACATACTCATTCTCAAGATAATGTTTTTCAAAAATCACTTCTAACACGTTCTGTTAATTCAAAAAATAATATATATATATATATATATATATATGTATAATGGATGAGTGTATAACTATAATCAGTAAGTTCCCCTAAGCCTCATGTGTCTATGTGATAAGTGAATGTTAATTCATCTTTGTATTAATAAACAAAATAAAAAATTAAAATGAAAATTCAAAAACAACTTCATTATACATATTTGAAATTAAGGATGCATTTCCCAAAAAAAAATATAATGGATTCTTTTTCCAATAAACAAAGCATAATGTTTAACCCTTATCGATCAAGAACCACCACATCGTCTGTCACCACATCATACAATCATCAGGGAATGTAATTTCCCTTTATACCACAATGTCATTAGGGAATAAAATATTAGTGTATTCCATATCTCTATGAAATGGTGGTGGAATGGAAATATCCTTATATCAGGATGATTACAACAAAAATAACAATATATGACATCTAAATTGTTACAATAAAAAAATATAGTTACACTAATATAATAAAAATAACTTCACTTATAAACAACACTTATTCGTATCAAACACCATATTCAAAATATTATAAAAATACCATAGTATAACCCAATTCAATAATTTTCCACTATAGATAATCAACTCATCCCATTCCCCATCCAACTTTAAACTCATAGTTTTATTACAAAAATATATTATTTTCTCATATTCTGGGAATCTGATTACAATTTAAACTTATTACTAATATAACCACATCACAAAATTGATGGATATCATAGAATTAAATCTTCTTTATTCATAGTGAATCACAATTTTATAATAAATGTGATCTAATATATCACATATCTTCATGAAAAATGTATCATTATAACCTTTATTTTCTAGTCAACTTCATCCTTCACCACTTTATGATAATTAATATACTATCATCTTTAATTAAAATATAAATAAAATACTTTTATAATTATAAATAAAATAAACTCAATATAACCCCATATATCATTAATATTATCAAAATTCATTATCCTTCATGATATTTCATGTGAACCATTTTTAGAATTAAAATAAAATATTTTCTCCCTATTTAAATTTACATATTGAATCTCTTAAAAATTTCACATATGAAAAACCATTTTTAAGATTTATAAAAACCAAATTCTATCATTTTTTTGAAGAAAAATGAGTAACTCATATATGAAGTGATCAATGATCAGGTAAAACAAGCGAAGAAATCCAACCGGGGAACATATCCACCAGACATGTTAGTGATTCAATAGGCCTTGAGTGGCTAAATGATAAGATGTCATGTTACCCTACCTTTTGGTAAAGGAGAAGGAGAAATATAAATAGTGGAGATGAAGTGACTTTATCTTCATAATGAGGAGGCCAAATGTTTTAAGGCCTTCCTCTGGAGTATGATAACACATATGATAGTGAGGAAATCTAATTCCAAAGTTATGGTTTTCCACCCTTTCTCCAAAGAGAATTCCAATATGAGCATTAATGCTTTAGCTTCAGCGACTGTAGGTGAGGGTGACACCAAGTGGGATGAGTGAAGAGCCAAAAAAATCAATCCATCAGAGTCCTAGGCAATGACGTTGAATCTTGTGATTAATCTCTCCGAAGTTGATGTGTCCACATTAATTTTTAGGGTGCCACCAGTGGGGGGTGTCTAAGTACATGGATCATGCTTTAAATGAGGGTCATCAAACAAATTCTCATTGTGGTTCCACGATGATAGTCAATGGGATGTGTTCTCGACCCAAAGGGTGCATGGATTAGAGACTTGGTTAAAGAGAATGCCATTTTTACTCACCCAAATTATCCATGTCATTGTGAAGTATGAATCTAGTTCCTTGGAAGTGAGGTGAAAATACCATTTTGTGAGAAGATTTATGATGTTAGGAGCAATATCCATGAGGTAGTCATCATGAGGGTTGTAGGTACACCATATATCCATTGTACTGAGGCAGTGGGCAATGGAGTTCATGGGAGATTCAGGCATGGATACATAGATAGGACATGTTGGGTTGTCTGATTCATGGAGAAAGGTAAGAAACCCTATAGAAGGAAAGATCCTGGTGTAGACTTTCCACCATAAATAACAAGCTTTAGGGGGAATACAGGGGTGCCATATAGATTTCCAAAGAGCCTCGGTCTCGAGAGTCAGAGCGGTTGAGGAAAGAGCATACCTATATTTGACCGTTTAAGTTCCAGAAGTTTCCCCATTCCAGTATAAACGATCAAGCCCCATATCCCTATAAACATGGATACTAAGAATAATTTTTCTATCCCTTTCATTGAACTAGGAGAATATTTTCTTGGGGCACCATCTAGTTCCATCTACATGAAAGAGGGAGAAAATTTTTGCATTTTGAGTCCTTCAAGAGAGGGGGAAGTTGATTTGATCCCATTTCCATCAACCATCCATGAATTCATCCAAATATTAATGGAGTATACATTACCAATTCTCTTATAAAGTCCCCTCAAGAGGGTCGCGCATGACCCCCACAGGCTATGCCCAAGGAAACTGGGGCGAGGCCCAAATGGGGTGCTACAAAAATCATCATGTGGAAAATATTTAGCCTTGATAGACTTTGCGCAGAGAGAGTGATGTTTCTGAATGAATCACCACACCTGTTTTAATAGAGGTGAATCATTGAAGAGGTGAAGGTCCCTAAACCCCATTCCCCCATGAGGCTTGGGTTTGCATATTTTATCCCAAGTGATCCAGTGAGCCTTGTGTTTTCCTTCATTAAGAACCCACTAAAAGTTTGTGAAGCGAGAGTGAAGATGATAGGTGATGGATATGGGGAGATTGAAGAGTGACATAAAATAGGATGGAATGGATTGGGGTATTGATTTGATTAGAATTTATTTACCCGATTTGGAGACTCTTTTGTTGATCCAACTATGATTTTTTTATCCACACTCTCTAATATGATGGAAAAAACTTTTTTTTATCAACTAAAGACCATAGTAATCCCAAGGTATTTGTGGTGTTTATCAACCATTTTGAATCCAGACATCCATTGGAGATCAACCTTTCTAATCGGAGGCAAATTATTTCTAAAGAAAATTTTCTATTTAGAGAAGTTGAAAGCTTTCCCTTATACATTATCATAGAGGTAGATAAGGAGTCCAATATGCTTGAATTCTTCCAATGTGGCCCTAGAGAAAAGGATATAATCATCGACAAAGAAGATATGGGAAATGGGGGTCCCCCAATGAAAGACCTTTTCTCCATGAACTAATTTATCCTTAGCTGATGCTGAAATGAGATTGGAGAAAACATTATCCATTAAAATGAATAGAGAAGGGGAAAGGGTGTATCCCTAGAAAATTCCTCTAGAGGGTGAGAAGATCCATGAGAGTCCTCTATCAATGAATATATTTAATGAGATGGAGGTAAAACATTTCATAATGATGACAACCCTTCTTGTACATATTGAACTGGATGAACGACCATTCCACTATGTCAAAATCTTTAGACATGTCCAGTTTCCAAGACATGATTTCACATTTGGCCACATTGCGAGTCTTCATAGAGTGAATGGTTTCATAGAAAATAATTTCAATGTCCCAGATAAGCCTATTGGGGAAAAATGAACCATATTTTTCTAAAATAATTGAAGGAAGAAAGGTTCAAAGATGGTTGACTAGAAGCTTATAGAAAATTTTATAGGTGAAATTTCACAGGATAATGGGGTGAAACTCGGAAACCCGGGAGGGTTTTTGGGTTTTAGGAATGAAAGTGTTGAAGGTTTCATTGATATATGTGAAATTGGCCTTCCCGTTTCAGAGGTCCCTTATTAGGCTCGAAACATCAGCCCCCACAATTTTCTAGAAGTTTTTAAAGAAGAGGGCATGGAATCTGTCTACGCCTAGGGCTTTGGTGGAGTGTATTTGTTTGAGGGTGTAAAGGATTTTCTCTTCAGTAATGTCCTAATTGAGATTGTCATTCATAGCCTCTGTAACAACAGTAAGAATACATGAGACCACCGTAGTGGGTATGGAGGGATCACTAGTCGTGTAGAGATACTAAATGAATTGAAGGACAAGGTTTTGGATCTCCTCTTCTTTTGAGAGAGTTATTATACTATATGAGGTGAGACATGAGATAAGGTTTTTGTGTCACCTTCTTGAATCTTTATGGTGGAAATAATGAGTATTTAAATACCCTTCATTAATATGAATGTCACGAGAAAACATAGGTCAGTAGATTTATTGTCTCATAAGATTTTCATTGAGTTCAGTATCAAGCATTGAAAATCTAGAAATAGACATGGATGAGGGTGGGGGGACTGGAAATTAGAGTGCCTTTTTTCAATGGTGTAACACTACTGATATAGTTGTTGGAATTACCTACCACTCCATTTTTTGAGGTTATACGTGACCTGGTGAATTTTATCTTGAACATCGGGCCAACTCACATTCCATCCTTCTTTAACGACTTCTTCATAACCCATTTACCTCATCCAAAAGCTTTAAAACATAAAAGGTCTTTCATGTATCATATTTACATGGACCGTATCGAGATGAAATTGAATCGGGAAGTGGTTTGACATAAATGGGGTGTGGTGGGAGACCTGAAAGAGGTTAAGGATGGTGATCCAACCAGAAGATGCCAAGAATCTGTCAAGTCTATCCTTGATGTGGGTGTTCTTAGAGTGGAAATGGTACCATGTAAAGGGTTTAACCATGTGGAACAAGTAAGTAAGACCTATTCATTGAGTTACCTAGAGTAATTCTCTCATATGGGAAGAGGGTCTATCAAAACCCCCTCTCTTTTCACTTTGAAACATGATCTCATTAAAATATCCTCTCATGAGAATAGGTCTTGGGATTTTGTTCCTAATTTATTTGAGGAGGTCTCATAACTTTCGTTTACCATTTTTTTAGGTCCATCCATAGAATCCAAAAAAGGACCAAACAGGCATGTCAGGTAGATGGACCAAGGCAACAATATGGTTTAGTGAGAAGTTCTCAATTCTGATGTCCACATCCTCCTTCCACAAGAGGCAAAGGCTGTCGATATGGACTTGGTGCAGGACAGAGAATCATAGCATGAAACCCACTTTGGAGGCAATACAATGCATTTCCTTGATTTAGAGAATGGTTTTGGACAATAAAACTATACTAAGGTGACTTAGAGCACTCCTGCACTAGAGAATACAAACTATGTGTGGGTTGCTAAGCCCACGGTAGATCCAAAATAATATTTTTATTGTGTTATGTGGGGGTGGGTTAGACCAGCCTCCACCTCTAAAATTTTAACAAACAATCCATTATATGAAGGCTTCCATATTTTTGTGAGCGTCTCACATCTCAGGTGTGAATATGTGATTTTCTTGTATCCACAGAGTTCTACAAGAGGGGGGTGTCAAATCTTGCATCACATATACCTATCCTTATCCATTTACTTTTTTTGCATTAGTTTATTTTAGCCATTACATATAATCTCCTATATTGGTTGTGAGATGTAATGTTTTTATGTCTGGGTGAGAAACCAGGTATGGGGGTTCAAAGTCTGGGGAAGGAATCAGGACTGGGGATTTAAAGCTTGGGAGAGGAACTGAGTTAGGGGGTACATGCAGATGTGTTCTTGGATAGATAGTGTTTTAAGACTATCCTTCATAATTTGAGGTAGGGGTGAAGGAAATGTTTTCATTTTCCAGGGGTCTTTATTTAGGATGACAATGGAATTCACAAAAGCTCAAGGGTTAGCTTTAGGGGGTAGGTTTCCTGCATCTTTTGGGTGAACTGTATCATTGTAGCCTATAGGGAATTGCATCTCCCCCAATAAAATGGTCCTTTTATGGTCAATGGATGTGTTCTTGATTAGGGACTTGTAAAGTTTCTCTCTATCAATATGTTTTTAAACTCTGAGACAAACACTTGCCTAATATTTTTAGAACGGAGCCAATGGCTATAGTGTGCATGATCACATTACCTTTTCCATCAGTTGTCTTTGAGGTGAACTCCATCTCCGTGTGGATGATGGACCCAAAAAAGCAAAAAAAAAGACCGAAATATTTTCATACTTGTACCCAATCCAAGTTTTTGAATTCTCCTTTTTTAGGAAGGTACCCCTTAGGAGAGTGAAATCAACATCAATTGAGACCCTTATTAGTATGAAAGGCCCCCATAGAATAGGGTCTGATCAATCCCATTCCATGAAGTCGCCGATATGCCATCTAATTTCTCCCATTATGTGATCAAATCTAGCCCAATAGGGTAACCCCGAAATCCAAACCCAAAAGGTGGATTTAGAAAGGACTGCATTTAACCCATCCTCATGATGTTCTAGATCCTCCATGAGGATCAGTTGGTTATCAAAGGACCAAGGACTTCCGTGAAGGACCTTGTGTTTGTATTTTTTATTGAAGAACTCAAAAATAAGACTTCTAGATCTGATATCACATATGGAGACTCCCTCATAAAAATGACATATTGATTTCCATATGTTCTTTAGGGTAGGAAAATTTATCGGCTGATTTGAGATAGTTTTTCCTATAATAAGAAGGTTCATATGGAAAACCAGAAAAGAGTCTTTATTCTATATTGCAATGATAGAGGATATTTGTTTTTGAAGGAGCGATATATGTTTCCATTGAGATAAAAATTATTTATTCATTGTCACATGGGTCCACATATTCCTTCCTCAATCAAATGCCTTTGTGATCAAGAATCTTCACGAGCAAAAACTTCCATGAGCAGAACCTTCGTGTGAAAAAACATCAGCATTAGAGACTTTCATGAAAAAATAATTCCATGAGCCAAGATCTCTATGGGGAAGGTCATTTTCTCAAAAACCCGTAACGGAGAAGAAGAGGTGTGTGGAAAAAAAATACACAAAAATGGAGAAAACCGATGAACACACAAGAATTACGTGGTACGACCAAATGACCTACATCTGCGGGAGAAGGGGTCGGTTTTTCTATTTACTCTCTCCAGATCTCATCGTAAAAATCACAAACTACACCAAATCATACACACAATTGTATTTTAATCCCATTTTATATAGGAACCAAAAATAAAACATTCCTCCGGTAGTTGGGGTAGCTCATCTACCCTTGAGAAACACGTCTCGTCACCTGTTGCTCATCCATAAAGGTTGTTGTGCTGACTGGGAGGGCTGACAACAAAGGAAGGTTGCTACCAACAGTTTCTCCTCTCGCTGAAAAGTCTCCCTTGATTGGGATTGGCTCCCAAAAATCTCCCCCTCATGACTAATTTGGGGTAGAAGCTTCACCTGCAGTCTCCTTGCAGGTGTTGAAAACTTCATCAGCAAATCGAACATCTTTCTTCACTCCAGATGACATGGAATTTCCACCATCTTCAATCGATATCGAGTTGACTGTGGTCCCCATAAAATGATAAAACCCTTGAGACTCTTTCCTAGTAAGCATCGCTACATCCCCACATGATACTTTCAACACTCCACCAGTAATGGATATCTTGCATCCTTTTTCATAGAGCCTACTTAATGATACCAAGTTCCATCTCATCCTTGGAACAAATTTCACATCACCCAGTTTACAAACTCCTCTATCAGGTGTCTTCAATTTCACCATCCTGACACCTAGAACCTCGCATGTTGACCCATCACCCAGTCTCACCAAATCTTACACCTGCTGAAAAGTTTGAAACACACCTTTCTTCCTACATATGTGTGCTGAGCTCCCTGAATCCAAAACCCACCCATCTTCCTTTTTATTTTGAGCCCGCTTGTTCTACCTTTTTAAAATGTGACATTCCCACTTCATGTGCCTGTATCTTTTGTAGTAATGAAATTTCACTTCTCCCCATTCAACTATCCCATATGAGTATGAGCTTCTCGTTGTCATGAAGATTTCATCATCTGCCAATAATTCAGTGATGTTCGCAACCTCCTCTTCATATTTCTATTTAACAACAACATACTATTTTCGATCTCCACAGTCACTTTTATAGTGACCTTTTTTATCACACCACAAACACATGATTTATCTAGGACTATGTCCCCTATATTTTGGTCATTGTTATTTTCCTCCTGAATTCGAAAATCGTCTCCTCCCACGTTGATGATCTCGCATCACCATTATTTTCTCGCCTGAATGCATCACAGGTTTTTAGAATGCCTATGAATTTTAAAGTGATGCCATCACCTCATTTTACTTCAATGTTTCCTTCCCCACAAGCAATGCAGTCACAATTACATTAAATTAACATGGCATAGATAAAAAAAGAAAATGTTTTTTGTCTTCCTCTCCAACCTTCACACCGAGCCCCAATAATTGTACCAGGATCTTGATAAATTCATTGGTGTGATCCTACAAATTTGTTACCTTGTCCATGTGCAACTGGTAAAATTTCTTCTTCAGGAATAATTTATTAGAGAGTGAATTCTTTATATATCGTTGATCCAATTTCTTTTAGATCTCCTTCAATGAGGTCTCTTCCAACACTGAATACATTATCTCATTCACCAGACACAGTCGAATTGTGCTGACAACCCACATCTTGAGCACTTCCCAATCATCATTACTGGTTGTCTTGAGACTTTCTCCAATCAACAGTCTGATCATGCCCTATTTCTTAAGAATATCTTTTGCTGTGCTTTTCTACAAGCCAATTTTTTTTCCAACCATCAAACTTATCGATCTCAAATTTTGGTAGTGCTCTGCAACTAGCTATATTTGTTGTCACAAAATGCAATCACCACCTTCGATGTCATACCCCTTTGACACTCCCTGATGGAGTGAAAATTTTGAAAATATAACCATACAGATGCACCTGGAAAGATAAAAATAGTGGGAATCGACTCCTGCATCGTCGAAAATGGACACCGATTTTCCACAAAAATTCCAAAACAAATTCAATGGTCTAGATCATCTGCTGACGTGGCTATGACGTGGCGCTGATGTGCTACACCAGAGAATCTTCCGGAATCTCACCGAAATTTTTATCGGTGGCATGAACAATGTCGTCTTCTTCAGTACAGGGTTACTGTTCACCTATGATTTTGACCAAACATTGACCGAGATTATCTCCTTCATTTCAGCTCTGTTTTCAATGTTTCTTGAGCCATTGGAATCCTCTCGTTGTCCTATTTATGGATCTGGCCTTAGAAAATTTTTTAGATCACTTTTAATTTTCTGACCACTGAAAAATACTCCTGCAGATTCTCTATTTAGACTCCACTTGCTCTGGCTCCCTCTGATATCACTTGTAAGGGTGAAACAGAGGTTTGTGGAAAATATAAACACACAAAAAATAGAGAAAACTGATGAACAGATAATAATTATGTGGTTTGTCCAGATGACCTACATCCACAGGAGAATGGGCCGATATCTCTATTTACTCTCTCTGGATATCGTTATAGGAATCAAAAACTACACCACATTTTACACACAATGGTATTTTAATACCATTTTATAGATGAACCAAAAACCAAACATTCCTCCGGTGGTTGGGGTAGCTCATCTACCCTTGAGAAACATGTCCTGCCACCTGATGCTCATCCATAAATATTGTTATGCCGGATGGGTTGGCTTCCAACCAAGGAAGGTTTCTACTGATATTTTCTCCTCCTGCTGCAAAGTCTCCCCTGATTGGGAGTGGCCCCCACAAAACCCTTCCACGAGACGTCTACAAGTAGAACCTTCATGAACAAGGGTCACAGTCACTCCGGGAACAATGATCTCTTTGTGGGAATAAGAAAAAACAGTAGGGTCTTCCACCATAGAGGAAGGGAGAAAAAACCCAGTTGTGAGAAGGAGCCTTTAGAAGACAATCTCTCCACAGAGACCAAAACAGGCACAAATTAGAATCACAAGCTATTGCTGGTGTAGATCTAGAAATCCCGAGATCTTGAAAACTACTACAGCCATGGTTTAAGAAAACTGGTAGGTTGAGGAGTATATCTTGATATCCAATGAAGATATAGAAATCACAAGAATATATGGAAATCAAGCACAGATCTAGAAATCATGCACAGATCTAAAAATCTCAAGAAGATCTAGTGGAGATCTAGAAATCTGATATAACACCTGACAGGTTGAGGAGCCAAGGGATGATCATTGCTTTCACAGTCGCCGTAAGGAGGGATGCCAATTTTTAGATCTGATAATGGGGTAGTCGGAGAGGAATATATAGTAAATAAGGAAGCAGAACACAGATTTGAGAGTGGAGGACGTTGTTGAAGCTTTGACACAGATATCGCATAACCTGTCAAGATCCGTCCAATTGAGATATCTCATGGCCATTCAAGATCCGTCCATTTGAGAAAACCCCAAGAAGGAAGAATGGACGCCTATGAAACTCTTTCATGAAGAATAATCCCAGAGAAAAGTGACCTAGGAGAACCTATGAGAAAACCCTCTCACAACAGGGATACTTTTAAATCTATCATATATTTTAAAGTCCAATGAAACTCATAATTATAATCACATAAAAAATAAAATTATAATGATTTCAATTTAAATAACATAAATTTGAAAATCACATACTTCAATAATAGTGTGATTAATCTTAAATTAATAAAAATAAAAATATATCACATACTAAATTATATGTGACAGTGACACATAAAAACTCACTGCACCAACTTACCCAAAAAAACCCTAATGGATTCAGTAGTATTATTCCATAAATTTCCAAAAACCGTAGAAAAATACCCCACCTTTAGAATATATGAAGTATTTGGAACATTCCAATTTCATATTCAAGAATATTCAAATGAAAAACTTAATCGAAGAGATATTGTAGAGGATGGGGAATGAAACAAAACATTATAGATAAAAAGGAAATATAAATATAGGTATAAGATATAACTCATTTCGAACTCACAATTTTTAAGTGGAAGAAACCAAATGACTTAAACCAAGGATGGATTGCTAGTTGGGAAGAAGAGGAGTGATCGTCAGCTAGGAAAAAGAGGAGCAATCGGGTAGGGGAAAATGCAGATCAATTCGAGAATGAGGAGGGTTGTCCACACAATGAATTTGGGGAAAATATATCCCAATGGTTTTAAAAAACCATTGGGATAGCCTTTTATAAGATGGCCATGGGTTTTATTTAGGGAAATTTTATCCCAATGGTTTCAAAAAACCATTGGGATAGAATTATATAAAATTATATATTCCAATGGTTATGCTGAACAATTTGGATAGGACCCCCTATACCAATGGTTTTTTAAAACAATTGGTATAGAGTCATTGGTATAGATAGACTTTTCACTAGTGTGAAGAAAACCTATTTCTAAAGAATAAAATTACTTTACTAAAAAATGATTGATTATTTACTAAACAATTATCAATAATTTATATTGACTATGAAATATATATATATATACATATATATAAATATATCATATATTATTTTTTATTCATACCCACAAAATTAATAGCTAGGTTATAACAGTTATATATATCATGAGTCATTTAAGCCCAGTGTTATGTGTCGAATATTCTACCAAACAAAGTTTTCTTTTCTAAAATATCAGGGTGTTACATCCTCCCACCTTTTAATAAATTTAATCCTCATAATTTAAAAATTATATTGGTAATAAAAGGTATTACATTTTAAAATAACTTTTTTGTAAACTCACATCATAAAAAGGGTTAATAATACATCTTCATGATAAGAGAAAAAATGGCATAAGAAGGTCATCTAAAATAACACATACTAGGTTTCTAAATAGAAGAACATAGGTGTGAAGTCAAGATATGGACATGGAAGAAAATAAAAAACCCCAAATAATGATATGGAGTGATAGAGATCATTGATCACAAGAAATTTAATGATTAAGAGAAAGTTAACAACCACAAAACCATAAACTAAAGAGGTGTGAAAAAGGCCATTAATGTCATGTGAAATGATAGAAATAGGACAAATTTTTGTTTCAAGATACTTTTCCTAGAGTCAAGGAATTAATTTTCCTTCTAGAATAATAGAATAAGTAAATATACTTACTTTATGAGTATAATTTCATCCTTTTTTTAAATTTCAACCACAATATCATCTTTTTCTCTAAATGATGAGTATTTAAGATAGATTTTTTATACCCAGAGAACTAAAAATGAACTCTTAAAGGGTCATATAACTATAAATGGTATAAAAATATATTAAATCTATCTTTATAAATTAACCAAAACCAAAATGTTTATCACATGGTAAGATAATTCCAAAAATGAGTAAATCTTTGTATGATGAAATAATACATTAATATCCAAAATTAAACAATAATACCCAAAGTTCAAAACAAATCATTCCTAAATAACCTATACATTAAAGAGTGTTTTAAACAAAAATGTTATCCCATAACTTTAAGATTTAATGCCAAAAAATATTGTGATATTTTTTTAAAGTAACATCAATCATTAAGTCACCGTATCACTTTTCAATCCTATGGTTATCTATACGATAAAACTTGTTCTCTCAATATCCAAGATCATATAAACCCTAAAGTTCATAAATACCTGAAATATTATTTCCAAAAAAATTAAATTCATACTAAATGTTAAGTCACCCCTTTACAAATGGTTCTACCTAATAAAACATATCCTAAAATGTCATAAATCACTTTAAGATCGCATCGCTTAAATCGTCTAAGGGGTGACTAAGACTTTGAACTTATGATCATCTTTAATATTTTAGACCTATGATATTATACATAACTATTAAGATAATATCACATGAAAACATCGTAATCTCCAAATTTATTTAAAACTTTCCTATGATACCAACTATAACAACCCCAAACCCACACTCCCAGATTCGGTGCTAAAATCATAAGCATTACATTTCCAGCTTTGAAAACGATGAAGGTGGCCCGATTTTCACCATAAAAACATACAATATAAAAAGTAAATATTTTATCACATATATTATATAGGACCTTTAAGTTTTATAGTTTTAGAAATTTAGGAAAATCTCTTATATAAACAATAGCCATGTCTTTAAATGAGAATTTCTACCACTAAACACAATTTTTCTTATTTCAAATTAAGTTATCACCATCATCTATATGAAATACTTCTAAAAAATTAATTAACAATCATTATTGATAACATAGGGAAAATGAAAAATAAGAAGTTTGATCTCAAATTCTCAGTAAGGGTAAACATAATCATTAACAATTGAATGATCCCAATGAGCATAATAATTACATAAGTGTACGATGACATAATTAGAGTGCATGATTGAATCAGAAAATAAATCATACACAACAATACTTAAATAATCAATCGTGAAATATGGATTAAATCTTTAAAAAAGTAAAGAGTAATAAGAATCAATAACCCTAATCCATGTGATACCAATCATGATCAAAGGAAACATTATAAGTCCATGGAAATCATAGATAAAATGTGTTGGTATATTGTAAAATCATCATCATAGAACCCTTAAAGAACCATTACAATTGAAATAACCATATGGTAGACTTTAAATATAATTATTTGGATAAAATAATCAATACCCAATGAATTGGAGTGTTATCTAGGCACAACCATCATGTAAGCTATATTGAGCCCACCTAACGCTCTCTGGGCACAACCATCATATTTAATGTCCCAGAACCATAACATGAATAATGTACATAGAGCTTTAATTTTATCACAAAACTCAGAAAATAACCTTTATTATTTTCATAACTTGATTAAACTATGGTAAATAAATGAGTTATATGGAAATATATTTGAAACATGATTAACCTATAGAAAATAAATGGATTCTATAACAATATCTTTTAAAAAATATTAATCCATCTTGAGAAATAATGAGTATGGTATCATTAGAAAATATACCCATTGTGTCATAAGTAAAAATAAGGGTTTTTCATTTTGATGAATTAGAATACCATTAAAAGATCACTAAATAAATTTTTAGGAAAAAAATCTTTCCATTTTTGAAAAAACACTTTTTTAAAACTAAAAATTTACAAAATATTAAGAAACAACTTTTATTTGAAAAAAAACATAGAAACATATAAATGAATCTTTAAAAAACATTTAAAACATATCTTTATAGAAATATGATTTCCATTTTGAAAAAAAAATTAAAACATAAAACATTTTTCAGATACTTTTCTTTAAAAATAACCTTGAAAAAATATAAAGGAAACATTAAAAATCATTTAAAACATTTCTTGGGGATAATATACATTCCATTTTGAAAAAAAAACTTTTTAATACATAATTTTTTTTAAAAATCCTTTTCTTTTAAAATAACCTTGAAAGCTTATAAATTAATATTAAAGGAAAATAGTGGTCATGATGGTGGGAAATTCTATTTATGGTGTACATGTTAAAATATAGATTAATTTCAAATTTTCGATAAAAGCCAAATGGGCATTGTTTGGATAATGAAATGAAGATTCCTTTAAAAAATTAAAGTAAAAAACGGGTAAGTATTTCTTTAAGAAATAATTTTAATAATTTTAAAAAAAATAATAAAACATGGTTTGTGAAGAAAAAGGGTTTTCGAATAAAGAGAGAAATAAAAATGATTTTTCATAAAAAATATTATTTTGAACTCTTGAGTACATAAAGGGAGGAAAATGGAGGGAAAACATTTATTCTCATGAAATAACCAAAAAATAATAAAAAGATGAGTTTCTTGGGAGATTTATCATAATATTTTATTAACGGAAACATAATCATAAACAATTCGGGTAAATGATGAGATTATATTATAAAATCTTTACCAGTTTGGTAACTTTGAATTGTAATCCCCATGAAGGAATAAAATTAAATGAAACATAAAATATCATGAGAATAACTAAATTCATGATATTATATATCGAAGGGTCTGTATATAAACCTCATAAATTAAGATAGGTCCATAACACAATATATCTCTCAAGGAAGGCAAATTGAGTCAAAAATACCTTACCACTTTGGAAACATTCGAATCGTAAACCCCATGAATGAATAATAATAAATGAAACTTATAATATCATAAAAATAATTATATTAATGATATAAAATTCCAAATCGTATATATATTTACCACATAAAATAATATAGGTGTATAACATAACATATACCCCAAAGAAGACAAATTGGGACAAAAATCTATTACTGCTTTGATAACTTTTGAACCATAAACCCCATTAAAGAGATATCATAAAATGGATATGTAAATACACATAATTTTTATATAATAATCATAAAATAAATTAATGGTTAGTTCATACACCACATAAAATAAATATGTGGTGAATATGGCCTGTGTCTCATAGAAGTAAAAAGTGAGATGAAAATCCCTTTCCTCGAGTCTAGGCATTCCTTGTATGTCCTTTAACTCCTTTATAATAAGATTAATTAAATTATTTTATTTATTAATAAAATTTTAAAGGTTTAATAAATTATACTTAAATAATTTATTTTATTTCTTTTTAATGAGATATTTAAATATTTAATCAGTTAAGTCCATGTCGGGTGTTTTGAGGACCTTTGGTTCATTGTTTAAAACGAATTTAGTGTGTTGACCATGGTCAAAGAGATCATTATTTAAACATATATAGAATAATAATAATAACTAATTATCATATTTATTCATAAATTATAATTTTAAAACCAATAATGAATTTTTTTTATGAAAAATGAACTATGTTACGATCAGGGATACGGTAGGTCATACGTACGCCTGAGTAATATTTCTATTTTTCAATGATAATTATGGAAAGAAGATATGTATTATTTAATATTTAAAGAATTATAATAATTTCATAAATATTATATTATTTATTTAAATATACTTATATATATCATTCTTAGGATTTGGTGATGAAAAAAGAAACACATCGCTTCGTGGAGGTGGTAGTCCACATGTACACGAACGACATTATCAGATTTCGGTGTAAGAAATAAAATGTTATATTATATTTTAAGAATGATAAATTTGTCATTAATATCATTATTATTTCATTTATATCGTATATATTAATAAAAATTATCCTTATTACCTTCATTATAAAGAATTATTGAAAAATGAGTCACATCACTTCTCTATGTGGTAGTCTGTCGTATACACAAGCGACGTTATCGTATCCCCCATAAAATAAAAATTAAAAAATATATGTGATGAAATAACTAAATAAGTATAAATATGTTACAAATATAAGATATATACTTTAAATTCATCATTAAAAAAAGTTGTAATAGGCGATGATAGAAAATGAATGACATCGGTTCATGAGTCGGTAGTCCGTCGTACACACGAATGATGATTTCGTATCCAATTTGAAGGAATAATAGATGAATTTAGATTATTAAATTAATATAATAAAATATAATTATATATTATATACTTATTTTATCATATTATAATAGTTTAATAAAATTTTATGGAGGTGGAAGAAGAAATAAAATAAAAACACATAGTTATGAATTTTACCACTTCTCAAACCACCACTTTATGATTATACAAAAAGTATTCCAAGAATGGATTTCTGACCAAAATAAGGATTCTAGGATGATTAAATGGATGTTTTGAAGTTATTTTTATAGATATTTTCTGAACTAAAATGTTTTTAAGTTGTGAATAAGAAAGGATAGGGGTGACCTTTTATAAGTTAAGTGGGTTGAATACTTGTAAGTTTTTGAAAATAAAAAGTTTTACACACATTTTTTACATGACACAAGGCTCCAAAATATAGTGTTAAATAAAAATATACATGATAAGATAAAAATATTTCCATAAATTAGTTTTTAAACAAATTTTTAGATAATTTTTACCTTTATCATTTTATTTTAACCCCCTGTAAACTCGTTTTCACCTTAACTGTGATAATATATTTTTATTCTTTTCGCTATTAATTATGGTAAAAAAAATAAGTTTAAATTATTATATAATATAAATTATTATGATTAAAAATATTTAACTTATTTTACCAAATTAAATTCATATAATGGGAAAATTTTAATTTAAAATTAATCAAGTAGACACGGTGAAAAAACAGATTTTTAAGAAGTGTATTTTTCAAGGAAAAGATGATTTTATATTAACCATATGACCAATAATAATTATTTTATAAATTTATATTAATATTTATTTATGTATAATATATAAATTTAATTTAAAAAAATCCTCAATATGTATTATCTTAATTAATAAAAATGGTCAAACATTATGATTTTTTAAATATTTTTCAGAAAAATTTCATTTTTAAACCCTAAAACAAACTTATACTAAAATCCAATATAAAGATTATTCAAAATAAATAAATTTGATTAAATTCTACTAAATAATACATATATTACTTTAAATCATATTAAAATTATAATGGGACATTTAAATTATTTAATATATTGAAAATAAATGACATTTTACAAAAATTGATATTTTTCACTATTCATGGAAAAATCAATATTTTCCAAAAAAATCCTTAAATTTATAACAATGTAAATTTTTTTTCCAATTTCAAAAATTAGTTTCATTTTATCAAATAAAATTTTCAAAATTTCCAGAAATTAATTATAATATTTTTTTCATGAAAATCAATAAAAATCATTTTTGAAGAAAACTTATTTTTGAAGAATAAAATTATTTTAATAAAATATTGATTGATTATTTTCTAAAAATTTATTAGTAATTTAAATTGAGTAGGAAATTTATATATATATCATAAAGTAGTTAATATTATCCATGCCCTTTAATTTAATGGTTAAGTTATAATGATTATATATATATATATATATATCACGGGTCATTTAAGCTCTATTTTGTGTGTAAAATATGCTATTGAAAATAGTTTTATTTTATAAAATATCAGGGTGTTACATTTACCCCATGGTTTTAACCCAATTTTACCTCTTTTACTGAGGTTGAAAATATTTACTGTGGTAATTATTCATAATGAACAAAAATTAAATTGTACATATTATGTTATATTAATTATACCGATTCCAAGTATAGAATTTGTTATAAAATTTAAATCATAGAATTTTTAGAATTTAATTTGAAATTAAATCGGCAAATCGCGAAAAAAAAAGTTTTTCAAGAAAATTCATTTTTCAAGAAAAAACTGATCTTACATTAACTATATGACTAGAAATCATCATTACAAGAATTTAAATTTGAATTGATAGATATATAATCTAAAAAAATAAGTTAAATAATTCTCCATTAGGGGTTATTTTAATTAAATAAAATGGAAAACATTATGCACTTAAAATAGTGTTATGAAAAATGTGTTTTTAAGCAGAAAAGTAAACATATAATAAAATAAAATATAATGTTGATTAATATGGAATTATTTGGATTATTTTTATTAAAATGGATCTTATGTTAATTCAAAACCATACCCAAAACTTAATTTTACTTTTCAGTTTATTTTTAGAAAAAAATGATAGTACTACAAATAGATGTATTTTTCACTATTCGCTAAAAGATATATCTTTTTAGAAAATACCAATATATCCTCTTTAGTTAATATTGATATGTTGAATCCAAAAATGATATCAATTTAAACAAAATAAAATTTCTAAAAGTTATTTTTGACCCTATATTTTTTTACATAGGGATGAGAATATTTAGAAACAAATACCCTAAATTTATATAGGAGAAAGGGGAATCAAATAACTCATGCAATCCAACCTACATGAACCCGACCTGCATGCCAAGAGGATCATGCAGGCCACACCTGTGTAGCCCAGTATGACCAAAAAAGAACAACATGATACACCTACACAATGGACTTGTGGAGATGGCCTCCTTCACCCAGGGTCCCAAGTTATTCCTATAAATAGGACCCTCAAGCTCCTCATTCGACATGACTGGATGACAAAGATACTACTTGAAGCTCTACTCACCCAAGTCCTCTAAACCCTTAGGTTGTGCTATAAGACTACAAAAGAAGTAAAATTAGTATAAATCAATGGTTTGAGGTCCCTCAAGGTCTAGAATACCAAGAAATTTGAGTGGACTCCCCCAACCAACTACTAGGGTGAATAACCCTTCCATAACTTGAAACTTGAGCTTTATTCATCCAAAGGCACATGAGGACACCCTTGGATCCTAGTGAAAGGCCTCACCCAAGTATTGTTTTCTAGGTTTTCCATCTCCCAAAGGAATCTTCATATTTCTTAGGCCTTACCTTCCTAAATCACTTTTATATCATCCTAGAATACCCTACATGAGCTACCTTCAACTCACTCAGACCTCACCTAAGTGATCCACCTTTTGTCCGCACATACCTCACTTGTGTGATCCAACCTTTGTTTCCCATGTCATACCACGAATGGAAGGTAACCTCTATCCTTGGATCCCTTATCCTTGAGGGACCAAGCCATGTCTTCCCCCAAATCCTCCAGATAAGTATGATTAGAGCACATGGCTCATTAGCATGTCCTCTCGATTATACATTCCCACAGTAATTAAGGTCCCACATTTATCCTACTTAATAGGTGGGGTACTTGGAGTGTTCTCAATTATGAATTCCTATGGTAACATGGATCCCAACCTTAGGGATAATGATGGGACCCCAAGGTTGAAAAAGAGAGAGGAGGCAGGCACATTTAATCCCTATCTCTCTCTCTGACACCCCCACCGAGACTACATCCTTGTCTACCAGTAGATGAGGATAAAATGTTACCATAGGGTATCCCTCCTTGAGTAATTCCCTAGTATTTCTTGTCGAGTGTATCCCCACCCTCATCCACTAGTGGATGATAGAGATTGTGTGGTTTTCAATATCTCAAATTCCTCTTGTTTCTCACACTTATCATGAATGATGGGGTCTTATAGGTTAGTGATGATCATGAAATCCACATGATCAAATACCTATCTCGGTAGAGAATCCTTTTTCGAAAATTCTTATAACTTTGACAAGAGACTCCTCCATAGGTGTAAGCCCAAAATTTTTAAACTATGTGGGATTTGATTCCTATCAAGATGAGATATGAAATAATCCTCCCTAAGGTCCAAATCCAACACTTTCAAACCATCATGATCCTTATTGAGACATATTATCAATAGAATCATTCCCCCATCTTAGAGGTCCATATTACTTCTGGGACCTCCTTAATTCATCCTCATCAGCCCAAACTCTTGATGTAGGTGACCAATATATTAGACCATACTCCCTACTAGATCGACCAGTAGGGGTGCTTCAACATAAGTCCCATTCCATCCCTTGACTAGGAACATTTCACCTTCATGTCCTTGTCACATGACATTAAATTGCATGGTTTGGTCCTCATCACACAACCTTAAATGGTATTATGTGTACCATTAAGTGTCACTGAACCATGTGTGTTCTGATTCCTTTAAAAAGGATACATAGGAAACCCTTCTCATGAGCCCTATCTCGGCATTAAAACAACTCATATCTCCCTATATGATGATAAATTCTAGAGAACCTCATTGCATGGCATAAAACAAAACTAAAATTTGAATAATAAACAACATAAAAATCTCAAATTCATATATACAAAAGGGTAACATCAATGGAAAACCTTGAATACATAAAAAATTCTCTGTCGATGAAGAAACTTGGATATATAAAGATGATTGTAAATCCAATACATTTTATCAATAAATTGTGAGTATAAGGGTGTCATGGTCCCTATTTGGGATTTTATAAAGTATTCATGAATATTTATTAAATCTATAAGAGTGTCCCATAGTATAAAATAACCCCCCCCCGACAAATGTGTGATGATCCCAACCTCCCATACACTTCACTAATGTGAGTACCTAAGTACTGATAGAGCAATTTTTAATGGCCTAATACCTTTATAAAGAAGGTTCATGAAATATCTCAAATAATTGAATCATTGGGTGTTTCTAATTCAATGAGTAAAACCCATTGGAAACTACTCAGAAAGGATGTGTAAATATGTGATTGATGTTAAGGGTCATGCCACCACCACCAAAACATTCCATTCCAAACCCATTTGGTTTCTGAGAACAAAAAAAATGGTCAACCCAACATGAATCCTTAACCAAAATTAATGTGTCTCCCACATGTTAGGCCCCTTTCACACTCACACAAAATTGAAGTAAGCCAAGTATGGATCTAAAGAAATAAATTTCACATGTGTTCATTTACTGAGATATCAATTTTATGGTTATTTCTTGTTTATGTTCATTGCATATATTTTAGGAACTTTCAATAAGAAATCTTGCCAATATAAAGGCATACTTTCAGCTAACATGAACATATGCATTGTTTATTGCCCAATATGGGACCTTTCCCAACTAGAGGACACCATCACCAACCCAAAATCTTCAATGTTGGATTTAGAATGTGATTATTTAGGAGTACCGCCATAATGTTTCTTTCCTGAAGCTAATTTCTTCTAAAAAGTACCTCTAGCACATGAAGGCCCACCAACCATCCACTTAGTGATGACTGGTGGTCTAAAAGTCAACAACACCAGCTTCCATTTGAATCATTTGGGAGTTTATCCACATAATGAACCAAAAATTTCATCCTTATACTAGGGAGGAAGATCAAGAGGTCACTAATGACCACATTCCAATGACATAGGGAGCTCACCATAGGGATCCTGCCAGTAGCATCTGCTACCAATGCTGCATGGAAACAGACCCTAGGTATGATGAGGGTTTTACCCTGAGGAGTCCAACCCAGTTCATACAGACCCGATCACTTAGGATAGCCCACAAAGGGTAGAGACCAAGAATAGAGGAATAAGAACATACCTATTTTCCCTCTAGAGAATTCCTCCAGTCAAACATGATAACAAATTATAAGCAGGTGCACACATCTACCTACATCTAGAAAGCCTATTAACATAGTTTAAAAGCATTTAGAGAAACCAGTTTGTGAATCCTTAAAAAAATAGGGGAATAATCCTATCTCCACCATCACACATGAAAAATGTTAGTATATACTGATAGAAAATAGAGGATATGAGAATAAACACACCACCACTCCAACCATAGAATGGGAATATATCATCATTCTAACCAATAAATTCAATCATCATATGTTGATAATGATGAAGGGGAAGATGAAAATATGTTCCCACATCCTACAAACCTTCTAAGATATAATGATAGTAGTGGAAGTTTTCTCAGGGTGGACACACAAATCCATCCCCGGAATTGGTATGATTTATTTAAATAATAGGAGGGTCACTCTAGAAGAGATCCATATCCCTAATCCCATCTAAGAGGGTCGTGGGAGAAATCCCATGATAAATGGACAACCAGATTTCAATCATACATCTATTCCAACTTGATTTCATTCATCTATCCTAGTGGCCACTCTAGGGTTGGCATATATCCTTTCCAAAATTCCAGAAATCTATCAGAAAATTCCAGCAACAATATGGGATATACTCAAAATGGATCCCAAATATGAAAGATTTTATCGACAACAAGCGAACTCAATCACTCGTAAGAGATCATCCAAAAAACTCCTCACCAAAGGAAAATGGAAAATAAAGAGATAGTATATGATCCCACTATTCTCAATGATTGTGTTCTTGAATCCCTTATACATTTATCTATGGAATATTATGATCCTAATCATCTATTACCAAATTATGAAAATAGTATTTGTGATTGCAATGGTCCCCCCTAAAACTTTACTTCCAATAATTTTGGAGATCCTCCCCAGACATCTTACCCTGAAGACATACTTCATGACAACAATCATATTGATCATGAGATCCCATATCATTATTAGTGAAACAAAAACCCTCCTTGTGTCCAGAAGATCAAAGATCAAGAAATTCCTCCCCTTACTATCGTCCACCCGGAAGGTCCTCTCCATGGTATACACTGCAGCAATTCCCTTTGCATTCGGACATCAATTTGTGATGGTAGTCTTTTCTATGATGAAATTCACTCTGAAGTTCCTCCCGGTAGTGACACTTTATTTCATCAAGGAGGTACTCTCATTATTGAATCAAATATTACAAAGCCCTCCTACTATGAGACACTTTGGGAAATGAGTCCAGTCATGTATGATGCCTCTTCATTAACAATTGAAATTATTTCTCAACTAAAAGATAGACCAAGGAAAAAATCATTCTCTAAATAAACCTTGGTCACTTACCTTTTAATATGATAGATGAAATCCCTACCAACATTTTTGTTTACAATAAATAAATGGTAAAACGACCACTTTATTCATATCTGGTTGGAGTACCTATTGAAAAATATGAAAATGACATATTTCTAATGAGGAGATAGTTGGATAAAGACAATATAAAAGTCATGTTATGGCCTTTAGACACTCCCAAATATAGAAGTTCAGAGGATTTTTTAGAATAATTTGTGAATGAAATCCAAAATAATTTAAGGACTACTCTTCATCACCTAAAAAGAAAAGTCTTGACTTATGAAAAATATACAATCTGAAATCAAGGTAATATAAGGGATACATTGTCAAATTGACTTGGTGTCTATCCTAGCTACAAGACACCCAAAATTGGAAAGATAGCAGAGAAACCTTGAGTTTTCATGTTTCAATTCATTAAAATAGTTGCTTTATATGATCATCGAAACCCCATATAGTGTTCATATCATAATATAGGGAGAACATGGGGTTTTACATTCCACCACGCTCTCTAATCATAAAATCCCAAAAAAGGTGGCATCATGTAATGACATAGCCCCATGTCAACTTCAGGAAATATGTTATTCTCATAATAGATGGTATACTCGACAAAAATCAGCCCTATAAAACTCTTGAAGATGCCAGGCTAGAAGAGATTGATCCATCAAAATACTCTTACATCAAGCATCTCAAAATATTGAGAAATACGCCCACTCCAATCGTCAAATAACACCAATATCATTGGAAGTAGGTGGATCAGGTGAAAATAATTCACTTCACTGAGGCAATTATTAAATAAATCTGCATAAAATCAAGAGATTATCCATGAAATTGGTAGCCACAACAATCCAAGAGAAACACCAACCCATAAGGCTATGTGATTTTTTAACAAAACTATTGAGGATGGAAAACCAAACTTTAGAGGTTGTAAAAATGGAATGGTAGTATCCCCAACCCATAGGGTTGGGGGTTTTTAGCTCAACCTCCTCCTCAATGGAATTAATTATTTTTATATTTAGTTAGGAGAGCACATCAAAATGGATCTTCCCAGATTGTCTTACACCATGACCCAATTTCCTCACTTAGAATATGCATGATTTTTTTTACAAAGATTTCATTCAGATTACCATTCATTATACAATTCCAAGATTAATGGTAAAGGAGAGGATGAGTCCCCATGATGTACTTAAACAAAAGTATCATTTTAAGGGTATGATCATCATAGGAAATCCTAATTCTTTTAGCATATATCCCTAATAAAATCGAACCTCTTATCATTATGATACCAATGATCCATTTTCAATGCATTATGCATCAGTTAAAATCATTAGTAACACCCCTGCAGACACTAAAATACATGATTTCAATACATAGGAACATGAGGAGGAGGTTTTTGTGCATAATACTATCCATACTGAAATAATTAAAGAAGGCAGAAATACTTAGAACCAAAGGCTTTCTATGAAATTGGTGATTCCCTCAACTGCTCCACTACTACCTCCTTAGAGAGAATCTTCCAAAGAAAAGGGTAAAGGTGTGACCATATCTCACCCAATGACCAAAAATATTGAACTTCTTACACTTGAGGAAAGATTTGATCAGTGGGTGGAAGATATAAAGGAGTTAAAAAAACTCAATGTAGAACTACTTCAAGGAAACATCCCTATGGGATATGTTCTACAAGTTAAGGCTAAAATATCACCCCCAAATGAAATATCTCAACCAAGAGGGATCTTACTGGAAAAGTAAATAAAAGTAGAACATCTACTCAATATATAATACTAAAAACAAATATATTTAGACCACGCAACAATAAGATATCAGGAGTTCCCTTCATTTGTTACACGAATAGAGCTAGGTTAGACACATCCTCACAGACTATCCCTTGTAGTTTACCCACCTCAAGTAGAATCTTAACTCCTAAAATTATCCCAAACTATTATTCCCATTACTTGGGATCCTTCCTAATTTTCTATTCCTCCATAGCTCATCCACACTATAAAAACATTGGCAGCTCGATTAAAAGATGTAGAAGGATGATATGTGCTATTACAACCAAAGAGGAAGCCTTACCTTGAATGAGTGGATATAAAACTTCCACACTAAACATTGGGAATCCTATATTGAAAACATTCAATGGTTTATAGGATCCAAAACAGAATTTGATGCACTTCATGTCTAGGTGTGTCCCAATGATGGGAACCCTTAAACAGGAAGAAGCAGCTAAACTCATATGTTTTGTACAGAATTTAGAAGGATCAATCTTTACCCGGTATACCAATCTACCAGCCAAATTAATTAAGGTATGTGAAGATCTTCACTAAAAATTCCTATATCAATTAAACTATAAATTTCATAAGTCAAAAATCCTCAACCTCTCAAAATTTAGTCAATGAGAAAATGAGTGGGTGTTGAATTTCATTACCAAGTGAATTTTTTTGACTTTTTACCTAAACATGAAACTCCCCCAAGAGGACATGTTGGGTCTTTTCATTGATAATATTTATGATTAATTACAAAAATTTCTTATCCTAGTAAAGAATCCAGGTTTCTTTCAGGATCTTACCATAGTAGAATAAATTTTGGAAGATTCTATTTTCGAAACCAAGGCTTACTCCCACCCTATTCGACGTCTCAAAGGAAGAGGACGGGTAGAGTGGAAGCTGCAATGGTTACATTGAAACCATATTTTATACCATATCCAACTCCAAATACCACAAATCCTCATGAGGTACCTTCTCATGAATGGTAGAATAAGTAACAGTATACTCAATGGGATAAAAGGAATGAGATAAAATGCTCCCAAATTGAATGTGGGAAGAAAAAATTATACTTTTTTATGAGATGATAAGGTTCATGGATACTTCTTAGAAACCTTTGAAAACAACATGTTAACCCTATTGGAACCCAAAATACCTTACCATGTCGAACTTGATGACCACTTGAATTATTACCCCTTTCACTAAATATTAGGTCACACCATCTAAGACTATTTTTTTTTAAAATATTTCATGTAAAGGAAGGTTGATTCTAGGTAACTGGAGATGGAAAAACCACTCGCACAAGTAGCATGTGTTTCTGTTGTGACTCTAAAGGAAGAGAGTGAATGGAAAGAAGTTAAAAATAATAATACATAGAAATTAAATGTTTGGATGACTAGAAAAACAATAAAATAGACTCATGATATCCTCTTAGCATAGTTAAAATAACCAACTATGCCCCCGGTTACATTTGCTATGGAAAAACCGACTCTGCCAACGCCACAACCCTTTATAGTCCAGTCTTCTAAAAAATGGAATGGTCAGAAGAGTAGAAAAAAATGCAAGAAGATAAACCTATACCAAATATAAATTTATATTTGAACCTCTCATACTTCATTCCTTCAATCCTGAAAGTATGAGTATCACCCCACCTAATAGAACCACATGAGTTGACCCGCCAGACAGAATCCTCATCCGATGAAAAATTAATCTTTGGTTCCATTAATTTAATTCAATTAATGGATCCCTTCTCTGATGATGAATATGGAAATGAACCTAAGTTCCTAGCACCTAACTGTGGAACTAGAGTAAGATTCTATTGAATCCAAGAGTATAGTGGAAGATGCGCTCATAGAATAATTCAATAATCCTTCCATGTTCCTACTCGGATTGTATATACTGCTAAAACTCATGGGAAATCCCTCCAGTGGGCCCAATATGATTAGTAAAGTTACCCAACATATTATAGGAGTATACTTAACCCAATCATCCTAGAAGATCTATCATAGGGGGTTCAATTATCTGGTCAACCTCAGAAAGTAGGTAGACATATTCGACCTAACCTACTGGGGAAATGAGTTCATTCAACTCCTATTATAAGGGATGATTTCTTACCTTGAGAAATTTAGATCTTAAAGTGATTTTGAAATGGTATCTTCTTGTTGGAAAGTGAAAAATTTTATCCTAGAAGCAATATATTTTAAATAAATTGACTTTGGTTCTGGCCAAGTTTTCAATCTTAGACACTCAATTTCTTGAAATGCCTCCAGGAAGCACTCATAGAGACTTTGATGATCCCTAAGGAGTTTAAATATGAGGTTTCACAATTAAATTATATCTTGTAGAGATTTATCCTACAAAATTCAGCACAATTATCACTTTCATGGAGTAATATAAATATGTCATTATATAGAGAGACATCATACCCTTGTATGTGTCTAGCAGGATAAATGACGTTGATATACAATAGGATTTCATTGATAATGGATTAGGATTCAACCTCATTGCCGTTGAAACACTTATTTTAATGGGTTACAATGATTCCCACTTGTCCCCTTCCACTATAATGTTATAGGTTTATAATAAATGAGAGAAAAATACTGTCAAAATAATGAAGCTCATGGCTCAATTTGGGGACCGTGTATCCAGCGCAGAATTTCAATTATTACGTTAAGATATGGCCTTCAATGTTCTTCTAGGAAATCCATGATTTCATTAGCATTATATAGCCCCCTCATCATTCCACCAATGCCTCAAATATTGAATTAATTATAAATTTGGTTCATTTAATGGTGATAAATCCCCATTCTAATATTGTGAATCACAATATATTGATGCATGATTCTACCATAGGGAAGGGAAACAACCCACACCATACAGTGTCACCCAATTCATGACCTTGAATGGTCTAGAAAATGTCTCAACCAATCCCTTCAAATAGATCAGTGAATAATAAATGCTTACTATCAATTAGATCAAATTCATAAGTCCCAATTTAGGTATATATTCAATGATTTTCATGATATCATTCATGAAAGAAGATCCAAATAGTGTTGAAAAGGTCTTCTACCCTCTGAGAATTAGTAAAATATCTGGTTGAAAATGACGTCACTCTATCCCCCGAGATTTAAAGATACCCCACATCGTTGGCCAGGTCAGAGGAAGTTTTTTCATCTTATGGATTTCAAAAATTTTACTCCTCTCCTAACACTAATAAATTTCCTTCTTCACCAACTTATCTTAAGAGTAAGGTATAAGAGGAAGAGATAAAGGAATAGGAGGAAGACCTCAAGGATTCCCCTTCAACACTTGAGGAAGGTGTCTCTACCATTATTGATAAACCTAGAAAAATAAATCCATTATATATAAGGACCCATGACCCACATTGATTAGAGCGACCATGTATTCTGAAGAAAATGAAGTATATAACTCCTTTATAAAGTAACATTAAGATGTGTTTTCTTGTAATTAAAAAGAAATTTCAATCCTTGATCTCTAGGTGGCCACTCACCACCTAGAATTTCCAGAAAACCACTGAGGTTATAAACATGAATCCTAAAGGAAACACCCAACTGACACTGCCAAAATTGAGGCTGATGTTGATAATATTATCAAGTTAAAATTCATTTAGGAATTCTAGTACCTTAAATGGATTTCCAATATATTTATGATAAATAATAAGAATGGTAAAATCAAGGTTTTCATTGACTTTATAGACCTAAACTAATATTTTATAGAAGATAATTTCAAAATTCTGATCATAAAACTATTAATTGATGCTATGTCTAGATAGTAGGACCCTCCCATCATGGATGCATATTTGTAGAACAACCAAATTAGGATGTCCCTTGAAGATAATGAATCCACCACTTTTATATTTCCCTAATGGATGTATTGATATTGGGTAATTCCCTCTGGTTTGAAGAATGCTGGAATTGTATACCAATGTGCCATGCATCGCATCTTTAAAACCTTTTTGGGAAAGTCTATTGAGTGCAATTTTGATGATCTAGTGGTTAAGTCTTAGTAGTGTTCTAACTACCAAGATGATCTTGAGACAATATTCAATAAACTACTACAACATATCCTAAATATAAACCCCTTGAAATGTGATTTTGGTGTTACGTTAGAAAAGTTTAATTTCTTCGTGGAATTCCACCGTGAAATCAAATTTTATCATGATCAGACAAAGGATATCCTTGATATTTTCCTTCCTCAATACTTCAAACAGTTAAGAAGATTATAGGGACACCTTGATTATATTTAGCGCTTTATATCAAACCTCACAGGTAAGTTTTTTCTCTTAACCAGGTTAATGAAAAAGGAGGTCACATATCAATGGACTAAATAATATCAGGAAGCATTCAATAGTATCAAGAAATGTCTTTTAATTCCACTGGTGTTGATGTCGCATGTTTAGGGTAATACACTCATCTTTTATGTTGCATCCCTAGAACGATCTTTGGGTTATTTTCTCACACTTAATAATGTATTTGAGAATGAATAAAATTCTCAATTATCCCATTTAAAGAATTATGGATACCAAGACTCATTATTCAGATATTGAGAAGATCTGTATAGAATTAATATTCATGGTTTAGAAGCTGAGACATGACCTGCAGCATCACGAAGTCCAACTGGTCTCTCATGATAACCCAAAAAAAAATATCCTCAATCATCCCATGTTGAATGGAAATTTATCTTGGTGGTGGTCTTCTTGCAGAAGTTTTACATTTAGTTCATGCCTTAGAAAGTGATAAATGGGAAGGAATTGGTAGACTTCCTCATAGAAAATCCATCTATAGAAACAACATCTTTAAAAATAAAATTTCCTGATGGAGAGATGTTCTCTATTCAAGACGGGCCCCAGACATGGGAGATGTATTTTTATGACCCATCCAGAATCCAAAAAGAGAATAGAGTAGAATACCCTAAACTAAAAAAAGTTAGGTTATGAGTCATTCTCATCTCCCTAACAAATCTACTCTTATCTTACTCTTTTTTATTATAAAAAGGATTTTCAAACAATGAGGTAGAGTATGAGGCCTTCATCAGAGGTCTATAAATAGAACTTTAAGTGTCAGTGAACCACTTGAAGGTAAAAGTAAATTCATAGTTAGTAATTAAGCATATTAATAGTGATTATGCCATTAGAAAGAAAGATATAATCCCCCTACATTACTATGTCTGAGGACTACTAGAATAATTTCCATCATAACTAATATTTAATGATATCCCATAATCATATAATTCCTAAGTAGATCCATTGGAAAATGTGTAAATATTTTTGGAATACCCAGGCTGGGATGAAATAGATATTAGCATTATTCACTACTAAATGGCATCACCTTTCGTTCATGCTAACATGGAAGAAATCAACGAGGTTAATTCCATCCTTGAACCATATGGTCTTGAAACCAATTGGATGATTCCCACTACAAACTAACTTAAAAATGGAGAAATCCTTCTGAAAAAGATAGAAAATAGAAAACTCGATGATGAGAAATTAACTTTACTCTTTATAACATATGAAATCACCATAAATTCATTTGTAAGAATGGATTTGATGGAGTCCTTATTAGGTGAATTGAAGGATGATAGATTATTATTATCATTAAATAAGAACATACAATATCCTATGGTGCCCACCAGTCATGGTTTAGGATTTCCCATCAAATCAGGAGTCTTGGATACTTTTGGCCTTCAATGAAGCAAGATTACCAAAATTTACCAAAATGTGTCATTCCTACCAAGTGAAAACAAACTTCATACTTAAAACCCTAAAGTTTCTACACACATCCAAATACTCTGGCTATTTATCATATGGGTGATGGATGTTGTATTTCTATATCCTCTAGATATAGACAAGACATTCAAATACACCCTCATTTCTACCAAATTCATCTAAAAATGGGATGAAGAAATACCACTCAAATAAGTCAGGACAAAATTCATTTTCAGATTTGTGAAATCTAATATCATTACTAGATTTTCAATCCCCTATATGATAATAACAAAAAATGGAACCAATTTCTATTTTGCTGAGTTAGAGAAGTTGTATCATGAGTATAATATCAAATCCAACCATTCATCTCACTATCATGTTGTGACTAATGGATAAATAGATGTCTTCAACAAGACCTTATCAAATATACACCATAAGATGGTGTATAAAGATAAAAATTCTTAGCCTGAGAATATCTTATATTCCTTGTGGGATTACTGAACTATAATCTATACAACCTCACAAGCAACCCTGTATTCACTGATATACGAGAAAAAACCAGTCCTATCCATTGAGATCCAATTTCCCTATCTTCACATTTCCATCTATGATCAACTATCCATATATGAGAAATCAAAAAAATGGATATATGAATTAGATAGTCTTGATGAGAAAATAATACATACTTTGCATCACTTTTAGGTATACCAAAATCATATAGCATGGGATTTTAATAAGAAAGTATGTTTCTTATCATTCCTCCAAGGAGAGTTGGTACTAGTCCTCAAGACCCCAATGGTACTATGGAAGAAGCCTCCAAATCTTAAGCCAAAGTGGGAGGGGCCTTATTCAATACACAAGGTCTACTCTAACAGAGGTTATTCATTGATCTCAAAGGATGGAGAGATTTTTATAGTCCCTACCAATAAAAGTTTTCTCAATAAATACTTTGTGTAATCACATAAAAGTCTTCGTATCATGACCTTAAAAGGCATGACATATGGTCCTAGTCGTATGACCCAAAACTATAAGAAACCATAGTGTGAGATATATGAATTTAAAACACATATCTTAATATCATATTAACAAGATGATAAAATTTATGATAACACCCTTCCTAAATGACATAAAACTACATCATTCATGTCCTTTTTTATGATGCAAAACTGATTAATATTTTGGTATGTGCTTGATTTGATCATAATCCTTAGTGTTGGTCTCCCACCACACCTCCATTCTATAAGTACATGTGGCTTGATTCTCATATTAATGGGATACTTAGTGAATCCTAAGTTTATATCCTGGGCATAACTATAAAATAAGAAAAATGCTCCCTCTCTTGCATAAAAACCAAAAAATATATATTCAAGGAACTTCACACTCTATAGCCAATGCCGGCCAAAATGATCCCCTTATACTATGACACATTCCTTCAACACATAATACTCCTTTTCCTAAGGAAATCTATATCTTCGTAATCTTCCCCCATCCATTAGTAATATAATTTCTAATACTTGAGGACACCTTTGTTTGGACTATGCATTTATATGACCTAATTTGTATTTCCATAAGTCACCACAAAAGTCCTGTCAACTAGATTCACATTCTTTATCTGGAGAAACATATTCTATATCCATAGGCCCCAACAAAATCTTTCTATAAACTTATTTTCAAACATGGTCTATAGCTAATCCTTGCATACTTTTCTCATATCACTTCTCTTGGCATGATATCCCCCAAGATCATGATATACAATTTTATTCTTCATGTCTATTGTATGTAGAAACATCCTTGGCCCAGTAATCCCTATACCACCCACCGTTTCCATGATTTATGGTCCTATTTATATAACCTAAAATTGAAAGACACTATTCTTCTCTACTACACGACGTTAAACTATATGGTTAATATCCCTTTCATTCAATGTTAAGTTTCTCCTAGAACTACATATGTCTTGATTATCATCCATGTGAGATATATAGTGATACTTGGATCCTTTGTCTTGGTCTAGAGACTACATGATAAAAATGAACTTTTCCTTTATTTCAATCACCACTGTGTGGAAAAATAAACATTTTCCAGTTCTTTTTTTCACACTGAGCATATTTCACATGGGATTAGGAGTTCTGGTAAAATATTCTCGGCATGATCAACGCATGTTAGTTCACGCCAGGGTTAACATGGTCATAGATGAAAGGCCTTAAAAATCACACCAAACACCTTTATCACATGATGTTAAACTATATGGTTTATATCTATTTCATGAATTAAAACTTTTCATTTCTATGTCCCTCACCCAAGAGGACCACTATCCTATTTGTTGTTCTCCCACCACCCTTCCATCCAATAACTACATGCATCTTTATTCTCAATTTGAACAGATACACAATGACGCACAGATCCTACATCATTGTCTATCTATAATATAAAAATGTCCCCAATATCCTATGTATTAGAAAAAATTAAGTAGTAGGGTCTAGTATGAGTTCTCACCTTTCTCATGTGTCTATATTCAAAGAAAAATCCCCCCATATATATAATAATTCAATCAATGTGGTGAATCTACAATAGAACTAAGTGTGGATTGATTATTTGATTAATGAGATATGTAATGATGCCCCTATCCTATATCTTGGGCCCAACCAAAATATAACCCCCATGCATATGTGTCATACCTACATAGGAACCATTTCTCCCCATTCTCAGGTGATTACAACATGAAATTCTCCTTCCATTCATAGGCACCTTCTTTACACAAATAAAACTCTATGTATAGGGAAATACATATATTCGTAAGCTTTCTATGACCATCTAGGATAGAATGTCTAAAAACTAAAGACACCTTTGTTTTTACTATGCATTAATACATCCCAATTTGGCTTTATATAAGTCATCCTAAGAAGTATTTTCAACCATAAGAACATGCATCCTTATGATAAACATCTTATATATCAATATTCCTTGACATCATCATAGTATTAAATTTCTTTTCTGACATGATTCGAAATATTTCCTTATATGATTGTCCTGTATCACTTTTTGGATTCAAAATCACTCAGATTTTGGATTACAACTTTCCATCCTCATGACTGAAAAATGATGGATCATTCTTGGTAAGATCACAATGAAGTGGAAAATCACAATTTTTTTGGTCAAAGCTAAATGACCTTAAATTGAATCCCTCAATTTCCTTTTCGTAATATGTTAAAATGAATAGTTGACATCCTAGTTGCATGACATTAAACTACAAGATGCTTCAACACTCGTCTGGGAGGGACCCTCTCTTTCTAGTGTTAGTCATCCATCACATCACCCTGGAGAACTAGGTATGAATTGATATTCATTCCATCAAGGAATATAGTGTTTCAAGGATCCTCCATTCTAGGCCCAACTGTCATATAAACCAAAACATCTATGTTCCTCTATTCATGGTTAGAACCTTGATCTATGTGGGAAGTTTTGGATTTCTCCTAGGAACCCTCCTTTGCAAGATTATGGTCAAAATAGAATACCACTTTCCTTACATACAAACCACATTTTTGAAAGGGGCTTCTCATCTATGTATAGTGCCGATCTAGATGCTTCCTCCATTCCTAGACACAATCCTTTTATAAAACACCCTTCGTGGTCTTGCGAAATTAGGATCCTTATAAACTCTCCTTGGACATTAGTAATAGAATGTATGATACAAGAGGAAAACTTTATATTTACTATGTATTATATACCCCGGTCCGGATCTGTATAAGTCACCCATAGTGGGACCTATAAACTAGAGGCACCTTCATCCCCATTAGAAAACACTTCTATCACCGTAATCCCCGACAACATCACGCTAGAAACCACTTTTCAAAAATGCTCCGTAGTCATTCCATGTGTACTTGTCTCATGTCATTTCATCATATCCGAAAAACATAATATCATGACTTAAAATTTCACTCCTCATACCTGAATAATATCTGAATATTCTCATCTAGCAAACCAGACTATAATTGTTACTCCCATAACTCATGACCAAAGTTTTTTTACTTAAAACACCTATTTCATTTGTCCTTGAAAGGCTCTGAACTGCCTATGAAATGATATGTAGTTCTCACTAGTTTCAAAACCCACAAAAGTGAATCCTAGGAAAGAGTTTAGTTTTATCTCTCTAGAAGTGCACTCTTCATAGTTTATGGAAAAATATTAAGCAATGGAAAGAAAGAGGCATAAAACTTGTTTGGTTGAAAATCCAAAAATATTGGCCTAATAAAAACCTAAGTATTTATTGTTAAGTATTCATCATATCTGACTTAGGAGAAAATTAGGGTGGTGATGAAAATGACCTAAGAGTTCATAGGATCCATTATGAAATTCTAGAAACATTCAAACTACATTCATTAGGTCCAAATACCTAGAAAAAAATAGAGCACCCTCAAGTTCCTATCATTATAATTACAATACATTTTCACAAATATATTTAGACCAACAAGCCAAGATTACTCTTATGATGTAATTATATGGGAAAACATGGATTAATAAATAGGTGACAGGGAGAAAAATTCTCTTCATTCGTCAATAAAAATTCATATGAGCATCCACAAGTTGGAGTATCTTAATCATATTTTACAAAAGACCATCAATATAAATTTTGAGTTACTAATGGGTATATTGATCCATATCAATGACCTACCAAATCTTGGCTAGGTGGCTATCCTCAGCCTCTTCATCAAGGCCAATATCCTCTTCTATAAACATAATAATTATATTTCCTTTATCCTATACCTCTTCCAATTAATGATGAAGTTGTACTAGCTCCCCTATGGAAGTATCCATATCTTATTGGTGGTTCAATATCTAAAGGGATTTATCATCAATCTATTTCTTACACCCCTCCAATTTCTTGGTGTGGTTGAGCTCTTCCTTTGATAATATATCTCAAAGATAATCACTTTTGGTGAGCATCCTTACTTTGATAATGAGTTGTTGTGACTCATTCCCTTGATTCCATTGATGAATGATATCCTTCATATTAGGGAATACCATGCGATAATAGAATACAACATACATTAACAAGATAAAAATTCTTCAAAGTAGGTGGAGTTGTGAAGTTAGATCTTCCATAGGTTTCCTCAAGACTAACTCCCAGATGTCCTACCATATGAATTGGTGACATTCCCAGAAACCAACCTGAGCCTCATAGATTTTTGTGGATCTAGTCTCATGAGGATAGGTGTGCTACGAAATTAGTTTTTGTATAGAAGAAACTTGTGTTTCCCTTCTTGGAGTGACACCACCCTTTCCTTTCATGATCTGGTGAACTGGGGTGGAGTCCTCCCCTTTGGGTACGACCACTAAAACTGAAGTTTCTGAAGGATAAATGAATTAGTCTGCAGGATCATGAGATAGTAAATAGAAAGGAAAAAAATGGGATCAAGTCATTTTATGGAACTCACCCATTGATGGATAAACTACTAGGATTGATTCTTCTCTAATAACCTTGATCTCTATGATTTGAGTGGGGATCTTCTGGTGTGAAGGACACTCTTGAGTTTTCTCAGAACCCAAGATGGAAGGCACTTGAGAATCAGTCACTTTGATACCCTTGAATATTGTCCCCTCAATAATAGGAGTTGGATGGACCTCAAATCCATGGTTATGAATCTCCTTGTAAATATTTTCTATAGATAAAGCTTCACTAGTCAAGATCATTAATTTACTGCATTAAACATAAGAAGGTTGGCTGTGTTTAAAAACATAATAAAGGGAAAACTCACATCCATCCAATTCATTATTAAAGTACCCAAAATCCCCCAAGGTTCCTGAAATATCAATATCTTGATAAAGTAATTCCATTATTTTATTATATAATACTCTAATCCTCTCAAAATACTTATCAGTAGGGATATCCAAGATACATGGACCAAAACCCAAATTGGATCCTCCATATACTCCATCTGACACCTTCTCAATAGGTACAACGCTTATAAGCCTATCAAATCAAGATTAGAACCATCACCTTCATCCATTGGTCTAGAGTCCATGTCACGGCCCATTGGGATGGTGATAGAACCAATGATGGTGGCTTGAAGTTCCTCCAATGTATGTGAAATATTTGAAATATCATAAGGAACAAAAGTAAATGATTGGAATATGACACCTTATGATTCAAATATAACATTACCATGATCCTACTCTCTCAATATAGTAATGGGAATAGACATGTATTCATATCTTTTCACTTCACCCATCAAAGGAACAAAATCACCAACACAGGTATGCACCTCATCTGAAATATCCCCCTTAGTCCTTAAAGGATTAGTGTTGGACCCCTTGAAGGAGGAAAGTGAAGCAGGTCCTCCAAAGGGTAAGCATGATCAGATAGGTGTGTTGGGTGAGTTAAAAGGATGGATGACATTATAGAGACTTACTAAAACACATATACCTGAACAACATCTTTATCATTTTCTTTTTCTTTACCTAAGATAGTGAAGGTCCCTTACCAGTCTTCTCAAATATGGGAACCTAAGGTGTAAAGGGTCCCTCACTATCTCCTTTTTCATTAAGTACTATCCTGGAGATAACTCTACATGATCATGGGTAGATCCCTCAACCACGATCAGGGTGCCCATTAAAGTGTATTTTAAGGAAGATGGTTCTGGTGACACCACCTTCTGTAAGTCAAATTGTCTCCTTATTACCAATTCCTCTACATAAAAAATGGTTGTGGATTCAATGGAAAAGGAAAGAATCTTATATCACCAGAATGAATGAATTTGTTCCATTCATCATCAGATTGGTCAACTATTACCTTGGTGGCACCCCGAGCCAACATATCTGTTACCCTATTTGTGGTCTGGATCCGATCATTGGTTTCATATACTAACATCTCTGTCTCTCAAATATATTTCCTCACCTTAGATAAATTGGATTTAGGGTGAAGATAAAAGAGTTATTGAATATCCCCAAGCTACAAGATATGTATTCCAGATTGGGTAAATAACTATAAATCTATGATGTTGCGGGTTACATGTTGCTAAGATTGGACTGCCATAGGTTGTAGATAATACGATGATGATGTTTCAAGATGCTAGGAAGACTTGAAATCTTGTAACTTTAGAGTCCTTTTGGGATACTATACTATAGAAGGAGGCTATAAAATTAGAGCTTGGGTCTCCTCTCAATGATGATTACTAGACTTCCTCAACTCAGAATATTTGGTCTTTTCAACTCTGTCCCACTTCATGGACCATGACCGAGATCATTTTGGAGACTTTGGAGCTTCAAAATCATCACCCATAGGATGAGGCTTCCTACCATAGTTACCACATCTATCAGTCATTTTTTCCTCAACTCGGATGATTCTTGTTGTTAACGTCCCTTGAGGGTAGAAAGAAATATAGGCGTTGGTGTACCTGGAGTTTAACCCAATCGATCCACCTAGGATAGGTAGATTAATCGATTCTTGGGATACCTCCAAGACCATGAGGATCCAAAACTACCAAAACACCATTGAGTTCTTCTAAAACCCAACATGTGTTGGTGTAGATACATTCATCTGTTATAAAAACTTGAACTAGTGGGTGAATTGATATGGATAATATTCTTTACATATAATCTCACTATTAATACAAGCTGCCAACACACTCTCTGTAACACCCGAGACTTTTATGTTATATAAATCATCAAAGGAATCTTTTTCTACACAACACTTGCTTGGCTTGCTTTACACGCAATCGCGACCTTCCTCGATAGCTTGCGTCGTACGCAATACCGAGTTTCACTAAACAACAATATGCTATTAAAACTAGCCGTTATGAATAGTAATAACCACTTTTTGAAATTTTATAAATTTTATTTTTCAAAATGGACTTCATTTTTGGACTCAGAATATCGAAATTAGCCTAGGGTGAAATTTTGGTATTTTTCTGAAAACTTTCAATTTTTGATGAATAGTGAAACCACTAAGTGGTAGGTTAAAAACTGAATTTTGCATAAAACTTAATTTTACCGCTTCTGTGAATGGAATTTCAAAAATCCGACAGACACGGTTGATTTCAGTAAGTAAAATGTGGTTCAATGAGATAAAAATAATTTTTTGGTGAATAGTAACTTTTTACTATTTTTACCGCGGTTAATAGTAAATAGGGTAACTAAGGGTAAATATGATATTAATATTACCCTAACACATGTCCTAATTCTATTGGACAAGTGTAATTCGACCAAAAACAAACTTAGGAATAAAATATGACCATTTAGGCCCACTTGGATTAGATTAGGACATTTATTATTAATTTATTTAAAGAAGGGTTAAAATAGTTAAAATCAAAGTTTAATAAGTAAATCATTTTTAATATGGGTTATACATAAGATAAATTAGATTTTAAATATTCATTAGAAAGCTAAAAAGATTTCCTACATGATGGTATTTTATTTGTAATTTTTAGACATCAAATAATTTAATTTATTTATGACACAAAGATGATGCAGTAATTATCTTATTAATGAAATATTGACAAAATTGATAAAATAAATACCAAAATAAATGTAATTTGAGACTTTTTATGAATTCCACTAATTTTATAGGTTACTATGATATATTATTGTTGATTTAATCAACTTTGTTCGAACATATAATTCTGTTATGACTTTCACAAAAATCATATATCAAATAGTGTCAAAATTGACACAAAATAGTTTTTAAATCAAATATTATATTATTAATTTTTATTTTATTCCTAAAAATCTAAGGTTCGGCCAAATGACTTAGATAAGGATATATATATTAATAATAAACAATTTGGGGTTCGTTTGGCATGTTATAGTAAGTGTATTAACCATATAGTGAAAGAAAACAAAAAGACACGGTAAAAGTTAAATTAATTAACTTAGAGTTAAATCTAATTGATAAGGTTAAAATAATACCCTAAACTTGTCTAAATCCTATTGGTTGATAGGATTTCGACCCATCCCCACTTTAGCTTCGAAATAAGACCCTTTGGAACCATTATAAACCGATTTTGACTTTAATATAAAATAATATTTTGAGATATTCCTAAGGTGCCCCTCTCCTCCCTTATAAAAGGGCACCTCCTCCCCCTCCTCCTCACACCAATTTGAGCACTCAAGCTCGTCCAACACCTGCCATTTTCTCCTCTACACTTCCCTAGAATAATCCTAGAAGTCCTGGTCTTCTCCAAAGACCAATCTTAGTTCCTTAAGTGGAGGATTCAAAGAGGCGTTCCAAAGAAGAGGTAATATCCATTACCGATCTTTTCAATTTCTTTCTTCTTCAACTTCTTCTTCTTTAGTTGTTTCATGATAAAGTAATAACATCAGTATTACTTACATACTGATATGTTATTATAAATATGAAACAACCCTAATTCACCTTATATCCATCCTACGGAAAAATGAAATCACCGCGCGTGCGTACGAACGGAATACCGTCTCCACGCCGTGGTGTAATCTATTTTCCACCATCACCTTACAAGGATGGGTATAATGGTGTAATGAGTAACTATATATGATTATTATTAAGTAATATTGATACTGAAATAATATATATATATACTCCAATACAATTCCACGATCATAGGAACGATATCATCACTCGTGCGTACGTACGGAATACCGTCTCCACGATGTGATGCGATTCGTTCTACATGATCTTCATTTCATAATGATTATATAAATGAATTGAATGAATTAATATGGTATATACTACACTAATACCATTCTGGAAATGAATTATCTATAACCTAAAGATAAGAATAAGAATTTATTCAACAAAACACGCATAAGAACAAAAAGTTATAAAGACCCGAGTAACAAGTAACAATGAAATATTACTAACAAGAAGTTAATAATATGACCATATATGATCTCATATCAATATGTATGATTCTGGAATAAGTCAATAACATTATTTAAACCATTATACAGGAGCTTCGGACATGAACAAAGCAAATTGGACCTAAGGTAAGGGAAATATCACAATCTCATTTTTATCCGAGATTGTTTATTCGTAAGTATTTACTGGGGTGTATTTTATCATCCACATCCATGTTCCCTCAATATGTAATATTGTTTCCATCCACTTGAAATAGTTTAAATCCAATTTTACCTTTAGGTGAGTTTTTAGTAAAGAATATGAAAGGAATCTTTTGTCGTTTTTCCGTACGAGGTACTTTTTGACTTTTCCGACAAAAGTACGAAGAATGTTTTTTTTAACTTATACGGCATGAATGGATTTTTAAAACATTACTTCAAAGAAGCTTCCTTTACAAGTTTTCAAGTTTATTTTTAATCAACTTCTTTTATTTTAAAGTTGTATGACATGTTATGAAAGGAAAAATGTTTTTGAAGAAGAAAGGATATTTTCCTCAAGAATTCAATTCAAGTGTTTTATCAAAATTATTTTCCATCTAAGATAATAAAGGGTTCTGTTTCTATCCATATTTTTACATTGGTTTGACTATGTTGTGATGGAATTATGTTTATGAATTCCTTTATCTTATATGAATTGATTTATAATGTCATGATGTTTCAAGAATCCCATTTTTGTTATATGTGTTATGCGATGATGTATGTTTTATGATTATGTGGCACACATAAGAAAGGATTCATTATAAGATGGGTGGGACCTATATCTCCCTCCAATGCATTGGGTAATGATTTTATATCTCATGAGATAGACATGGCTGGAACGGAAGGTTATTTCGGTTCAGTGATACAGGACTGAAACGAGGAGTGAACTCGGTTCAGAAAGGGACTTTGTCCACTAAGATAGTCTTGGCAATGAGTCATGACTAACAAGAAATGATTTTCCATGATTATGTGTGCATGCCACAAAGTTTCAAGTTTTATGTTATGATTATGGGGATCTCATTTTCACTTCTATGAATTCTTCCATGATAAGATATTATGATCTCTTTTGCAGGTTTTGATTTTCAAAAAGATATGATATGATTTTTATTTCCTTTATTTGCCCTTGCTGAGCATTTGAGCTCACACTTTTATGTTTTCTTTTCCCCAGGTCAGGAAGATGGATATTAAGTAGAATATGCTAAAAGGGACCCTAGATATGATGAAATAAATGGGAGACACTGTAGAAGATTTATGAACCAGTTGTTTATGTTTCCCAGTTTCTAAAGACACTATACCTATACGGTCCTTTGTGGTTTTGTCATATGTTGTAATAAGTGTGCTTCAATTTTGAAGTAGTAACAATGTATGTAAAGTGTGGACTGTTATAGTTGGTATCAGAGGAAAGGTATAGTCAACCTTTGGAAACTAGGATGTGAAAGCCTTAGTAAGAACCCTAAGGATAAGTCTTAGCATAGAACACAATCTTAGAAATGGCCATGAATAACCTAGGATAAGACCATAAGCATGAATTTTTTTTTTGAATTATGTGGTTTCCTATTATAATTAGTGTTGCTCACACTATTCTTCTTGGTTTTAGTCAATGGCTGGAACCCGAAGGAACCGTGTTAATGCGGAATGTGATGGGCAATGCAATGATTGTCCCCCTGAGCAACCAAACGATATGGGAGCTGGAATGCAAAATCTTGTAGCCATGCTCACACAACTTTCTCAAGCTATGAATCATGCAGGATTTCCAAACGAACAAAGGAGGGAGCAACATTCTGTTGAATCCTTCATGAGGCAGCGTCCACCATCTTTCAGCGGGTCTACTGATCCATTAGTTGCTGAACAATGGATTAGTACTACTGAAAAGATATTTTCAGTTCTTCAATGTTCTGAGCATGATAAAGTCATCCTAGCAGTGTATCGTTTGGAAGGAGATGCTGATCAATGGTGGAATCTTGTTAAGAATACGAGGCAAAGGGATGAAATTGAGTCTATGGAATGGGACGAGTTCAAGAACTTATTTTTCAATAAGTACTTCCCTCGTATTCTCCGAACAAAGATGGAGAAAGAGTTTCTTGAACTGAAGCAAAGGGATGATGAATCTGTTGGTACCTATGAAGCAAATTTTACAAGACTTGCAAGGTACGCTTCTGGTATTATTATCCAACCTGAGAGTAAGATCGATCGATTCTTTAGTGGCTTAAAACCAAGTCTTCGAAGGGCGTTAGCCATAAGGGACTTCAATAGCTACGAAGAAATCGTTCGATGTGCTCTCAAAGTCGAGATGGAGGTTGGAGTAACCCATCAGTCACATGGGTTTGATGAGAAGAGGAAGATGGAATTCAAAGGAAACTCTAAAGAGCACACTGAAAAGAAGATGAACTTTCCCTTATGCTCAAAGTGTGGAAAGAAACATGGAGGGAGTTGTCTTAAAGGGACAAGTAAATGTTTTAAATGTGGAAAGGAAGGTCATCGGGCATTTGAATGCCGTGATAATGGGAAGAAGATGTCTAATGATGCAAACAAAGGAAGGGATACACAGAATGAACCTGCTACACTTCAATGTTTCAAGTGCAAGGAGATGGGGCATTATTCCAATCAATGCCCAAATCCAAGGGTTGATGATGATGGTCGACGTCAACAAACTCTTAAGGCTAAAGACAAAGGAAAGTCACATGCAATTTCTATCAGCGATGTGGAGTACGATAACGATGTGGTGAAAGGTACACTTACCATCCACTCTAAAGTAGCAAATGTTTTATTTGATTCTGGATCCACCCACTCTTTTATTTCTGAAAAATTTTCTAAGGGTATCACCGTATTACCTCAACAATTAGATGTTGAGTTAGCTGTGACAACACCTAATGGCACATCAATCGCATCAAAAGTTTATAATTCTTCTCCGATCGAAGTTTGTGGGAAAGTGCTTCCTGCAAATCTTGTAATCCTTCCCTTAGTGGAATTTGATGTGATTCTTGGCATGGATTGGCTTTCTCTACATGGAGCTCATATCGATTGCCAAAGAAGGGAAGTCACATTTCATATTCCAGATCAATCTACGATCGTATACCAATGCAAGGATGAACATAACCTTCTAGTGGAAATTTCTTCCATCTTATGGGTATTAATTCCACTAAATGAAGGTTATTTATCTCAAATGGTTGGTGAGAAACTCACGATTAAGAATATGCCCATTGTACGGGAGTTTGATGATGTCTTTCCGGAGGAATTGCCGGGTCTTCCACCAAATCGTGAAGTTGAGTTTTCAATAGAACTCGTACCGGGTGCTTTGCCTATTTCAAAGACACCTTATAGAATGGCCCCAATTGAGTTGCAGGAATTGAAGAAGCAACTCCAAGAGAATCTTGATAAGGGATTCATACGCCCTAGTGCGTCACCTTGGGGAGCACCTCTTCTATTTGTTAAGAAGAAAGATGGATCAATGAGACTCTGCATTGATTATCGAGAACTTAACAAGATCACTATCAAGAACAAATATCCTCTCCCACGCATTGATGACTTATTTGACCAACTACGTGGAGCTCAATACTTTTCCAAGATTGATCTTCGTTCAGGGTATCATCAATTAAGGGTCAAAAGGGAGGATGTACCAAAGACGGCTTTCCGTACAAGGTATAGACACTATGAATTTATAGTGATGCCATTTGGTCTTACTAATGCCCCTGCTATCTTCATGGATCTAATGAATAGAGTCTTTAGAGACTATCTTGATCAATTTGTGGTAGTCTTTATAGACGATATTCTTGTCTATTCAAAGAGCAAGGAAGAGCATGAAGATCACTTGAGAATTATATTGAAGACCCTGAGAAAGGAGAAGCTTTATGCCAAATTTACCAAGTGTGAATTTTGGCTTCAAAAAGTTGCATTTTTGGGTCATATAATCTCAAAAGAGGGGATATCTGTGGATCCAGCAAAAAAAGAGGTTATCGAAAGATGGTCAAGACCAACAACAGTAACTGAGATCCGAAGTTTTCTTGGTTTGGCTGGATATTATCGACATTTTGTAAAAGATTTTTCACGATTATCTAATCCACTCACCAAGTTGACTCGGAAAGGAGTTAAGTTTGTCTGGACAGAGGAATGTGAAGAGAATTTCAAGGAGTTGAAAAGAAGGTTATCCAGTGCACCTGTGCTCACACTGCCTTGTAGTGGAGAAAGGTTTGTGATCTACAGTGATGCATCCAAGAAGGGATTGGGGTGTGTTCTTATGCAAAATGATATGGTGATAGCTTATGCCTCACGACAGTTGAAAATCCATGAGCAAAATTACCCAACACATGATTTGGAGTTGGCTGCGGTAATCTTTGCATTAAAGATTTGGAGGCATTACCTTTATGGTGAAAGGTGTGATATTTATACTGATCATAAAAGTTTAAAGTATATTTTCACACAAAAGGAGTTGAATATGCGTCAAAGAAGATGGTTGGAGCTGATTAAGGATTATGACTGCTCAATCCATTACCACCCTGGGAAAGCAAACAAGGTGGCAGATGCATTAAGTCGACAAGACCATGCTAGTTTATCCATGATGAGGATCACAAAAGATCCAATATTTATGGATTTACAAAGGATGGATCTTGGAATTATAATGGAAGGGGGAAAATCTTATCTTTCTCAAATGAATGTTCAACCATCTATACATGTGAAGATTAAAGAGGCACAGAAAGAAGATGTCGAGTTACAAAAGAAGGTGAGAAATGTTCCTGAATTCAACCTTGATTGTGATGGGATAATAAAGTTCAGGAATCGGGTTTGTGTTCCTCCCATCCCCGAATTAAAGAAGGAGCTGCTGGATAAGGCTCATAGTTCTTCATTCTCTATTCATCCTGGAAGCACGAAGATGTATAGGGACCTGAAAGAGTACTTCTGGTGGGATGGCATGAAAAGAGATATTGCTGAATATGTCTCTCGATGCTTGGTTTGTCAACAAGTTAAAGCTGAGAGACAGAAGTCTAAGGGGATGTTACAACTATTACCCATACCCGAATGGAAATGGGAAAACATCACTATGGACTTTGTCACAGGACTTCCTAAAACATCCAAAGGCAATAATGCTATCTGGGTCATAGTTGATCGTCTTACAAAGTCTGCACACTTCATTCCTATTAGAGAGGATTTCTCTCTAGATCAGCTTGCCAGGATATATGTAAAGGAAGTGGTAAGATTACATGGAGTACCACTTTCTATTATATCTGATCGAGATCCGAGATTTACCTCGAAGTTCTGGCGAAGTCTTCAGCATACTCTGGATACAGAGTTGAGTTTCAGCACTGCTTATCATCCCCAGACAGACGGTCAGTCTGAGAGAACAATTCAAACCCTAGAAGATATGTTGAGAGCTTGCTCTATGGATTTCAAAGGAGGTTGGGATCAACACCTACCTTTGGTGGAATTTTCTTATAATAATAGCTTTCACTCCAGTATTCAGATGGCTCCTTATGAAGCTCTCTATGGAAAGAAATGCAGGACTCCAACTTGCTGGGATGAAGTTGGGGAAAGAAAGCTATTAGGACCTGATCTCGTTGATGAAATGGCAGAAAAGGTTAGATCTATTCAACAACACATAAGAGCAGCTCAGAGTCGACAGAAAAGTTATGCCGACAACCGAAGAAAAGACCTAGAGTTTGAAGTGGGCGATAAAGTGTTCTTACGAATATCTCCCTGGAAGAGGGTTATGAGATTTGGAAAGAAAGGGAAGTTGAGCCCTAGATATATCGGTCCTTTTGAAATACTGGATCGTGTTGGGAAGGTAACTTACCGATTGGCGCTTCCACTGAATCTCTCTCAAGTTCACGATGTGTTCCACGTATCTCTCCTGAGAAAGTACATACCAGATCCTTCACATGTACTCAGCTCAGAAGTTGTACCGCTGGAGCAAGATCTTTCTTATGAAGAACAGCCGATAGAGATTCTGGATCGTAGCGAAAAAGTCCTACGAAACAAGACCACTCGCTTGGTGAAAGTTTTATGGAGGAACCACCAACTTGAAGAAGCTACATGGGAGCTTGAGGATATGATGAGGGAGAAGTATCCTCATTTGTTTGTTACAAAGTGACGAATTTCGAGGGCGAAATTCTTTTTAAGGGGGGTAGAATGTAACACCCGAGACTTTTATGTTATATAAATCATCAAAGGAATATTTTTCTACACAACACTTGCTTGGCTTGCTTTACACGCAATCGCGACCTTCCTCGATAGCTTGCGTCGTACGCAATACCGAGTTTCACTAAACAACAATATGCTATTAAAACTAGCCGTTATGAATAGTAATAACCACTTTTTGAAATTTTATAAATTTTATTTTTCAAAATGGACTTCATTTTTGGACTCAGAATATTGAAATTAGTCTAGGGTGAAATTTTGGTATTTTTCTGAAAACTTTCAATTTTTGATGAATAGTGAAACCACTAAGTGGTAGGTTAAAAACTGAATTTTGCATAAAACTTAATTTTACCGCTTCTGTGAATGGAATTTCAAAAATCCGACAGACACGGTTGATTTCAGTAAGTAAAATGTGGTTCAATGAGATAAAAATAATTTTTTGGTGAATAGTAACTTTTTACTATTTTTACCGCGGTTAATAGTAAATAGGGTAACTAAGGGTAAATATGATATTAATATTACCCTAACACATGTCCTAATTCTATTGGACAAGTGTAATTCGACCAAAAACAAACTTAGGAATAAAATATGACCATTTAGGCCCACTTGGATTAGATTAGGACATTTATTATTAATTTATTTAAAGAAGGGTTAAAATAGTTAAAATCAAAGTTTAATAAGTAAATCATTTTTAATATGGGTTATACATAAGATAAATTCGATTGTAAATATTCATTAGAAAGATAAAAAGATTTCCTAGATGATGGTATTTTATTTGTAATTTTTAGACATCAAATAATTTAATTTATTTATGACACAAAGATGATGCAGTAATTATCTTATTAATGAAATATTGACAAAATTGATAAAATAAATACCAAAATAAATGTAATTTGAGACTTTTTATGAATTCCACTAATTTTCTAGGTTACTATGATATATTATTGTTGATTTAATCAACTTGGTTCGAACATATAATTCTGTTATGACTTTCACAAAAATCATATATCAAATAGTGTCAAAATTGACACAAAATAGTTTTTAAATCAAATATTATATTATTAATTTTTATTTTATTCCTAAAAATCTAAGGTTCGGCCAAATGACTTATATAAGGATATATATATTAATAATAAACAATTTGGGGTTCGTTTGGCATGTTATAGTAAGTATATTAACCATATAGTGAAAGAAAACAAAAAGACACGGTAAAAGTTAAATTAATTAACTTAGAGTTAAATCTAATTGATAAGGTTAAAATAATACCCTAAACTTGTCTAAATCCTATTGGTTGATAGGATTTCGACCCATCCCCACTTTAGCTTCGAAATAAGACCCTTTGGAACCATTATAAACCGATTTTGACTTTAATATAAAATAATATTTTGAGATATTCCTAAGGTGCCCCTCTCCTTCCTTATAAAAGGGCACCTCCTCCCCCTCCTCCTCACACCAATTTGAGCACTCAAGCTCGGCCAACCCCTGCCATTTTCTCCTCTCCACTTCCCTAGAATAATCCTAGAAGTCCTGGTCTTCTCCAAAGACCAATCTTAGTTCCTTAAGTGGAGGATTCAAAGAGGCGTTCCAAAGAAGAGGTAATATCCATTACCGATCTTTTCAATTTCTTTCTTCTTCAACTTCTTCTTATTTAGTTGTTTCATGATAAAGTAATAACATCAGTATTACTTACATACTGATATGTTATTATAAATATGAAACAACCCTAATTCACCTTATATCCATCCTACGGAAAAATGAAATCACCGCGCGTGCGTACGAACGGAATACCGTCTCCACGCCGTGGTGTAATCTATTTTCCACCATCACCTTACAAGGATGGGTATAATGGTGTAATGAGTAACTATATATGATTATTATTAAGTAATATTGATATTGAAATAATATATATATATACTCCAATACAATTCCACGATCATAGGAACGATATCATCACTCGTGCGTACGTACGGAATACCGTCTCCACGATGTGATGCGATTCGTTCTACATGATCTTCATTTCATAATGATTATATAAATGAATTGAATGAATGAATATGGTATATACTACACTAATACCATTCTGGAAATGAATTATCTATAACCTAAAGATAAGAATAAGAATTTATTCAACAAAACACGCATAAGAACAAAAAGTTATAAAGACCCGAGTAACAAGTAACAATGAAATATTACTAACAAGAAGTTAATAATATGACCATATATGATCTCATATCAATATGTATGATTCTGGAATAAGTCAATAACATTATTTAAACCATTATACAGGAGCTTCGGACACGAACAAAGCAAATTGGACCTAAGGTAAGGGAAATATCACAATCTCATTTTTATCCGAGATTGTTTATTCGTAAGTATTTACTGGGGTGTATTTTATCATCCACATCCATGTTCCCTCAATATGTAATATTGTTTCCATCCACTTGAAATAGTTTAAATCCAATTTTACCCTTAGGTGAGTTTTTAGTAAAGAATATGAAAGGAATCTTTTGTCATTTTTCCGTACGAGGTACTTTTTGACTTTTCCGACAAAAGTACGAAGAATGTTTTTTTTAACTTATACGGCATGAATGGATTTTTAAAACATTCCTTCAAAGAAGCTTCCTTTACAAGTTTTCAAGTTTATTTTTAATCAACTTCTTTTATTTTAAAGTTGTATGACATGTTATGAAAGGAAAAATGTTTTTGAAGAAGAAAGGATATTTTCCTCAAGAATTCAATTCAAGTGTTTTATCAAAATTATTTTCCATCTAAGATAATAAAGGGTTCTGTTTCTATCCATATTTTTACATTGTTTTGACTATGTTGTGATGGAATTATGTTTATGAATTCCTTTATCTTATATGAATTGATTTATAATGTCATGATGTTTCAAGAATCCCATTTTTGTTATATGTGTTATGCGATGATGTATGTTTTATGATTATGTGGCACACATAAGAAAGGATTCATTATAAGATGGGTGGGACCTATATCTCCCTCCAATGCATTGGGTAATGATTTTATATCTCATGAGATAGACATGGCTGGAACGGAAGGTTATTTCGGTTCAGTGATACAGGACTGAAACGAGGAGTGAACTCGGTTCAGAAAGGGACTTTGTCCAGTAAGATAGTCTTGGCAATGAGTCATGACTAACAAGAAATGATTTTCCATGATTATGTGTGCATGCCACAAAGTTTCAAGTTTTATGTTATGATTATGGGGATCTCATTTTCACTTCTATGAATTCTTCCATGATAAGATATTATGATCTCTTTTGCAGGTTTTGATTTTCAAAAAGATATGATATGATTTTTATTTCCTTTATTTGCCCTTGCTGAGCATTTGAGCTCACCCTTTTATGTTTTCTATTCCCCAGGTCAGGAAGATGGATATTAAGTAGAATATGCTAAAAGGGACCCTAGATATGATGAAATAAATGGGAGACACTGTAGAAGATTTATGAACCAGTTGTTTATGTTTCCCAGTTTCTAAAGACACTATACCTATACGGTCCTTTGTGGTTTTGTCATATGTTGTAATAAGTGTGCTTCAATTTTGAAGTAGTAACAATGTATGTAAAGTGTGGACTGTTATACTCTCTGAATAAAAACATGTATGACCATAGATCAGCATCACTTTGGTCATTGTCCACAAACATTCTGGTAGGCAGATCACTATATGGGAAGTGGTTAGACTCTCCCAACACATTTATATTCTTCATAGCTTCACCCTATTTTAGAGGTATAGGAGGAATAACAGAAAAAACTTGAATGAATGGATGAATCCAGACTTTAGGAAATTCAACTCCACTTCACATGGTATAAGAGATAAAGTGTGCCACAACCCACCCCCATGACACCTTAAATGGCCCTTAAATTTGGTATGGTTATTCCATTCATATATGTGTAATAATATCTAGTAAATTTTTTACAGAATAGGGGAAACCAACCCTATGTTATTCCCCTATGATAATTTGGATGCTATGAAAAATGTCTTAGGTATCACACCTACACTCTATTCGCAGACTGAGAGTAGATAGGTTCTCAACCACATCGCCTGGAAGCTATCTAGGAGGGTACTCAAAGGAATGTTATACTTGACTATATATCAACACTGTTCATACTAGCCTTTCTCCAATGTAGGACATAATTTTCCAAGAATTCTTAGATTCTCTAACTAAGGGCATCATATTGGGCATTGTAAGCTAGGACCCTATCCTTTCTACTCAAGGAAGGACTTCATCCAAGTCTTAGAATGAACATTTGCCCTTGGGAGAGGGTCCTTATTTAGCACCTTACTAGACAAATTTAATTGATCGTAGGCCAAAAACAGCATCCTTTCAATGTCATACCATTTTTCTTTCGATGGGACGAACTCATCATACATTTCACTAAGAATGGATGCTCCTAAGATCTTGTAGACATCACATAAACTGATGTCAACTTCTCCATGTTTTAGATGAAAATTATTCATTTGAGGGATCCATCAGCTCAAAAGATTAGGGATGATGTCTGGATTCTTGTATATATACGTCTGGGCCACTAGACATCCTCATAGATTCTGAACACTTTGATTTTAGTCTTGAAATTTTCACAAGTTTTGTGAACCTGGTGTGGACACATCCACTTGGGTTTGAATCCCGCTCCAAAATAGAAGTCCCAATCCTACTTCCAGCCTTTTGATTGATCTGCCTTAAAATCATGGAAGATTAACTAGTATTAGTGAGGTTTTAATTCCTGGGTACGAGGATTTAGATCTGAGGAACACATGCTATGATGCGGGACACATGCAATGGGAATTGTTCCTTTATTGATAAATACACAATTGGAGGACATGCTGGTAGTGTGAAAGTTGGTGTAATCCATGAACTAGGACTTCATAAAAAAACTTTTTAGCTTTGGTATGAATACATATCTCATATGGATGGGGTCATACAATAGAAGTTTATCACTTCATGGGTACTCATCCGGGTACTTCTTTAAGTGTTTTTCTAAGTCTGGAAGGGTGGAGTCTCACATGTCATAATAATCTGGCTAGATAGTTTTTATCATTTATGTAACACATGTCATATCTTATTCATCAGAACCCTTTGAGTTACCATTGGAAATCTATAGAGAAAACATGAGGATGTTCCTTTTCATTAAGAACTTAGTTTAGAGTGTTAGTTGACAAGGATGAAATTTAACAAAGGAGTGACCTCATGGAAGTAACTCACTCAAGTAACCTCACGCATGTCACTCTCTCAAGTAACCATGTGCAGGTCACTCACTCAAGTAACCTCACACAAGTCACTCGTTCAAGTGGAATCGCGCAAGTGATTACACTATTATCACAGGTCACAGTCAAATAGAATTTCAACTCTTAATGTAACCTAGTGGCTGATTAGAGTCATCTCTCAAGGAGAAAGGGTTGGGGAGTCTCATTATCCTAAAACTTATTTATTTATTTTTTTATTTTTTTTTATTTTTAATGCAACCAGAGTTTTTTGTTTGGTTTTTTATTAAATGTAAATGGGAAAGATAAATAAAATGAAAATGCACTAATTATAGATGCAATAAATGAAAATGGACCTAAGGAGGAATTATAGTGATATGAATCATCATTTACTTTTGTTCTAGAACATTTAATTCAATGAGTGGGTTCAATATCATTCACATATTCACCCCCACTATTTTATTTAGTATGATACTACTAATTTTCTCAAGAAATCCTTAAACAGACCATCTATTCCATATATTCTTCTGGGTGTATGGTTAAGAATCATTCCTCAATAGAGTGAAAAAACTCAGACACACACTTAGAAGAAATCACATACCATTATTACAATAAAATCACACAAATCCCCTGGTATAAAGTGTGACCCAGATGGGGGGATACTTTGTTTTCAAACAGTTGGAAGAGTGTGGGTGTTAATGGATTGTAGAGTGGAAATCTCCTTGCACTATAATTAGAGAGGATATAGATTGATAATTAAACACATAAACTCAACAGAATAACTATGACCCCCCTTTGAACCAAGCACAATGGGTTAGCTCTCCATGATCATAGAGATCAAAGTCACTGAGATGTCATAGGGACAAGAAACACAAAGAAATGGAGGGGGAAAAGAACAACATAGTTTGATTAAATGAGGAAAAAAGGAAACATTAAATTAAACAATGTTGAAAAAAATAAATTATAAAAGGAAGAAAGACCTAATCAGTGAAGACCAAATATACCTGGTAGAGGTTGAATATTTATAATGGGAGACGGAAAGAGATATTTATAGAGTAGGTAGACAACAACAACCTTCTTCGTCTTCAAATTCAGTGTCTAGGAAATCTTCTTTGATGGATGTTGCATGTTGCATTGATCTGTTGAGATTAATTCTGTTGACATGTCATCTTTCCATGATCGCATGTGCATTTAAATTTTCTATCATGCTGAGAGGTGGTAGTTGCATGTGTTAGCAATTGGGCCTCAACTTGGACTTCAAATGTTCGGTTTCAAATACTGGGCCCAAGTACGGTTGTTACTAAAAACATAAAATTAAGACAAATAAGTATATTTAAATTTATATACTCTCAAGTTGGGTTCCTTTTTCCCCATTTCCACAAGCGCGGTGGTCCATCTTCTTTCTCAGTTGGATTCATGATGGTGGTCAGTTTCTTGAATCAAGTGACCATCAAAGAGGAGTTCGGTGAGATTTGGAACCATATCTGACTTAGTATAGTGGTGTTTTTCTATGAGAAGCATGTTTTTTGGTGAGATTTGCAGAGAACGACTGCATAAATGGATTATAGGGTAGCAATGGAATTCACAATGGTGAGATTCTAGCCATGGAGGTGCATGATGGTGACATAAATCTGGAAAAGCGGCTTGGATTACCAAGGGAAGTTCTCCGGGTTGTTCATGGTGGTCAGCGAGGCTTTAGTTTCACATGGCTCATCCAGATCTGGACTGGCGAGCTTCGATGAGTTTGGATTTAGGATTTTATTTATCCATAGTGGTTGATTTCAGTTTTTGGTGTATGGTTTCATTGTTCTGGAGTCTCAAATCTGAAGTGGCCAGTTGATTTTGCAATAGGTTTGGGTCTGGTGCGGGTTTTTTTGGTTGTGGTTAGGTTTTGTTCTTCAGAGGGGGAACCACTGACTGGTTTGGCTTTTTTGGTTTCCAGGAAAAGGTACAGTGAAGGTGCGTGACTATGATAAAGGGGTGCTCATGGTCAGTAGCTTGAATGTGAGTGGGAGATGCAATAGGTTAGTCTCAATTTTGAATGAAAACTGATTGGTATAATTAAAACATTTAATCCATTTAATAAATTAATTCCATAATTGAATTCCAAATATTTTATAGTTTAAAAAATAATTTATGTATGGATTGAAAAATTAATTCCAAGAAAATAATATATCATTAAAATAAAAAATAAAGTCATTTAATAACTTATGTTTAAAATTATTAAAGATGATGAAAAATTAGTTTTACCCATAATTTGAATAAAAAGAAGGGGTATTTTCAAAAAATAAAAGATAAAAAAATTTGTTTTTAAACTCACATTGCTCCCCTATACTTTGAATACTACACTCTCAAGCAATGTGTCATTGAATTTCAATTTATTCAAAAAGAAAAGTAAATAAATTACATCCTATATAAATTAAAATTAACAAGCCATAGAATAGAAATCACACAAACTCATTCACTGTTCAACCTATCATGCCTCATATGTAAATCAAAGCACTAACTTATACCAATTTAATCAAAGTTTTAGTTTAAGAGTGGATCAAATTAGATTTAAGTGGAAGAAAAATTTTAACAATAATCACCTCCATTTATTCCTCTTTCTTATGTTTTCTAAACCACAGTTAAATTTACCACTTTATTGATACAACTTAAATGAATATGTTACAGGTCAATTGTTCCTATTTTTTTAGGTTAAATATTTACATCACCTAAATGGACTCATTTTTAACAAAATAATTTTGAATTTATTTTTACCACCCATAATTTTGTGCAAAGCACTGTTCATATCACTTATTAAGAATACTTTATTTAATTACACAAACACACTCGATGCCCATGTCTCAAAGATCCATTGTGGGTCCCTAATTTCCCATTTATATTCCTAGTTCAAAATACTTATAACATGTTCATTTAATTTTTCTCTATAAGGTGTTGTCTCACAGAGGTCAAGTTCGTTAGATTAAGTTCAAAATTCCAGTGAATTAAAGTTATAAAATTGATTCCACATAAATATTTTCACTCACACTCCATATCTTAATTAAAAGACTAAACTTCCCTAAAACAATGATCATCTAACTCAGAAATCATTTAAATTCACATAGTTTTAGAATCAATGAATTCCCTTAACTCTTGCATGGTGATTTTTAAACTGGGTATGATTGCAATGAATTTCATGAAAAGGGGTGAAAATAAAAACAAATAACTATAAAAAATGATTGTATTTATAGAACACAATTTTTTTCAATTATAGAAAACATTAATTTGGAAAAGTTATGTGTAGATTCTTGATTTTTTTAGATTTTAATTTGTTGTTTTCAGTTTTTAAATTTAAGACAAAATTAAATCAGGAAAAGGATATTTACAATATTCACAAATAGAAGAAAAACTTTTTTTAACATCTTCTTTTTTAAATTTTGGTTTGTTTTTTATATTTATGAAATTTTTTTATAAAATAGTGAACATGTTTTTTTATTTACAAATTTCAAAAACATTAACTAAAAATATTACTAATTTTAGTCAGCCTAGTGGCCAACCAGGGTCGTCTCTCAAGGAGAAAAGGTTGGAGAGTCTCACTATCATAGTAGTTATGTTTTGTTGTTTAATTTTATTAATTTTTAATAAATCCAGAGTTGTTTTTTTGGTTTTTGGTTAAATGAAAATAATAAAGATAAAGGACATGAAAATAAATTGAGGATATATGAAAGAAATTCCAATTAAGCTAAGGATGAATTCTAGTGAGATCAATAATCATTTTCCTTTGTTCCAAAAAATATAATTCAATGAGTAGGTTCAATATCATTCACCTATTCACCCTCCACTATTTTATTTTGTATTAAAACATTAATTTACTCATTAAATACTTAAACATACCATTAATTCCATGTATTCTTCTAGGTGTATTGGTAATAAACATTCCTTAACTGATTGAACGAATTCCCTCTTACACCTAATAGCAAATGAATACCATTCTTATAATCAAATCAAACTACTCCAATGGTATTAATTATGATCTGAATGTAGGGATATTTTCTTGTGCAATAGTTAGAAGAGTGTGATGTTCTTAATGAATTATGTAGTGAAAATAACCTCCTCCACATTCTAGTTTCACTATTGCACTAGAATAAGAGAGGAGATAGTTTTAGAATTAAACACATAAACTCATGATTGTCACTATGATCCCCCTTTGGACCACCCTTAATGGATTAGATATCAATGATCATGGAGCTCAAATTCATTGGGACATCACAGGGGCAAGAAGCAAAAAGAAATGGAGGGGGGAAAGAATAACATAGTTCGATTAAACGAAGAACATAATGAAGCATTAAATTATAAAATGGAAAAAGAAAATAAATTAAAAAAGGAAGAAAGACCTAATTGGTGGAGACTAAATATAGTTGTAAAAGGATGAATATTTATAATGGGAGAGGGATAGATATATTTATAGAGAATATGAGACAACAAAAACCTTCTTCTCATTCAAATTCAGTTCCTATGCAAGCTTCTTTGATGTATATCACATGTCACTATGAACAGTCGAGATTAATTTTGCTGACACGTTTTCTTTCCATGATCGTGTACACATTTAAATTTGTTACAGTGCTTCATGGTGGTAGTTGCATGTGCTGATAATTGGGCATTGGCTTGGACTTCAAATGCTAGGCTTCAAATGTTGGGCCCAAATGTTATTGCAAATAGAAAAGAAAGACAAATAAGTATATTTAAACTTATATATATATTTATTTATTTATTGAGGTATATTTATATATACAAATATATATACTTATTATATTTATATAACATATGTAAATAATAATAATAATAATAATTATTATTAATATATATATTTATTTATTTTAATCATTTTTATGTTTTTCTTTACTTTTTCTATTTTTTTCAGTTTTGAGCGGGGGGGGGGTCTCGCACGACTTATCTTCTGTGGTAGGAAGATCATGGGTTCCTTATTCTCTATTTCCACAGTCATGGTGGTCTGTCTTCTTGCTTGGCCAGCTTCACGATGTTGGTGTGTTTCTTCAATAAATCCCCCGAAGAGGAGAGTTTTAGAGGGATGAAATTTATTATTAATATGAAATGCTTGATGATTATTCATGGATGTTAAAATGGTCTCTTTCTTGTGATGGTGTTAGAGTTTACATGTGATTTACTACTTAAATTATATTTATTTATATGATGATCATTGGCTTATTGTTTCTCAATTCCACTTGTTTAGCTGCATGGGAACCCTATGAATTAATAAATAGGTCCAGATGTATACAACACTAGTTACCTCCCACACTAGCTATTTTCACCTAGTTGTATGGTTTTCTTAGTCTATAAGAGTGTCCATAATGAGGAATGTGTGGGTAAGTCATGTGGATTTTCTATTTTTTAGGATTCAACATAGGCCGACTATTGGCCTCATTGTAGTTTGAGTACAAAATTATGGAATAATTGATTTCCCTCTTTGATTTTGATACATTACTGATAATAGAATTGGAACCAGGAAAGAGGGATCTATATAACAATTAGATTTATCATCTAAAGGAGAAAGTGGATGATATGAGATAATTCCAGGTGTCTCTAGTTGTAAATGTATTTAAATAATTAGAAGGATTATATTTAAATTGGATTTTCTCTTATGTTGTAAAGTATATAATAATTCAGACGATTCTTGGATTAGTTTCCATTGAAGGTTCATTTCTAGAACAAATGGATGTCATGATTATATTCCCTTATACTCTCACATATTCCTTCAACACATCATACTCCTTGTACTAAGGAAATCTATATCTCCATAATCTTCCCCCATCCATTAGTAATATAATTTTTGATACTTGAGGACAACTTTGTTTGGATTATGCATTGATACAACCCAATTTGGATTTGCATAAGTCACCCCAAAAGTCCTGTCAACTAGATTCACCTTCTTTATATGGAGAAACTTATTCTATATCCATAGGCCCAACAACATCTTTCTATAAACTTATTTTCAAACATGATCTGTATCCAATACTTTCATAATTATATCATATCACTTCTCCCAGTCTGAGATCCCCCAAGATCATGGTATACAATTTTATTCTTCATGTCTAAATTATATAGGAACATCCTTGGCCTAGTAATCCCTAAAACACTAACCGTTTCCATGACTTATGGTCCTAATCATATAACCTAATACTGAAAAACACTATTCTTATGTACTATACAACAATAAACTATATGGTTAAAATCCCTCTTGTTCAATGTCAAGTTTCTCCTAAAACTACACATGTCTTGATTATCACCCATGTGAGATATATAGTGATACTTGGATCCTTTATCTTGGTAGAGAGAATACATGATAAAAATGACCTTGTCCTTTATTTCAATCACTATTTTGTGGTGAAATAAACATTTTATAGTAATTTTTTTGCACACTGATCATATCTCACGTGGGATTAGGAGTTTTGGTATAATATTCTCAGCATGATCAAGGCATGTCAGTTCACATTAGGGTTAACATGGTCATGGATGCAAGACCTTAAAAATCACACCAAACACCATTACCAAATGATATTAAACTACATGGTTTATATCTCTTAAATGAATTAAAACTTTTTATTTCTATGTACCTCACCCAAGAGGACCACTATTTTAGTTGTTCATCTCCCACCACCTTTCCATCCAATAACTACATGCATCTTGATTCTCAATTTGAACTGATACACAATGACGTCCAGATCCTACATCCTTGTATGTCTATAATATAAATAGTCCCCACTCTCCTATGTATTAGAAAAAATTAAGTAATAGGGTCTATTATGAATTCTCACCTTTCTCATGAGCCCATATTTAAAGAAAAATCACCCCATCCATATAATAATTCAATCAGGGTGGTGAATCTACCCTAGAAAAAAGTGTGGATTGATTATTTTCTTAATGAGTTATGTAATGATTCCCATATCCTATGTATTGGGACCAACTAAAATATAACCCCATGCATATGTGTCATACCTACATAGGAAACATTTATCTCCATTCTCGGGTGATTTAGAAATGAAATTCTCCTTCCATACTTAGGCACCTTCTTTATACAAATAAAACTCTATGTGTAGGGAAATAAAAATCTCTATAAGCTTTCTATGACCATCTAAGATAGAATGTATAAAAAATAAGGACACCTTTGTTTTTACTATGCAATAATACACCCCAATTTGGATTTATAAAAGTCATTCCAAGAAGTATTATCAACTATTGGAACATTAATACTTAGGATAAACATCTTATATCTCTATATTCCTTGACATCATCATATTAGTAAACTTATTTTCTAACATGATCTGAAATATTTATTTATATGGTTGTCTTGTATCACTTTTGGGATTCAAAATCCCTCAGATTTTGGCTTACAACTTTCCATCCTCATGCCTGAAAAATGATGGAACATTCTTGGTAAGATCAAAATGAAGTGGAAAATCACTAATTTTTTTGTCAAAGCTAAATGACCTTAAATTGAATCCCTCAATGTCCTTTTTATAAGATGTTAAAATGAATAGTTGACATCCTAGTCGCATGACATTAAACTACATGATGCTTCAACACTCATCTAGGAGAGAGCCTCTCTTTCTAGTGTTAGTCATCCATCACATCACCCTGAATAACTAGTTATAAATTGATACCCATTCCATCAAGAAATATAGTGTTTCATGGATCCTCCATTCTAGGCCCAACTATTATAGAAACCAAAACATTTATGTTTCTCTATTAATGGATAGAACCTTGATCTAGGTGGGATGTTTTGGATTTCTCCTAGGACCCCTCCTTTGCAATATTACAGTCAAAATAGAATACCCATTCTTTACATACAAACCAACTTTTTGAAAGGGGTTTCTCATCCATGGATAGTTCTGATCCCGATGCTTCCTCTATTCCTTGAAACATTCATTTTATAAAACAACCTTCGTGGTCTTGTGAAATTCGGATCCTCATAACCTTCACTTAGCCATCTGTAATAGAATGTATGATACTAGAGGGAACCTTTATTTTTACTATGTACAATATACCCCGGTCCGGCTCATCATAATTCACCCACAGTGGGGCCTATAAACTAGTGGTACCTTCATCCCCATGAGAAACCACTTCTATCACCATAATCCCCAACAACATCAAGCAAGAAACCACTTTTCAAACATGCTCTGTAGTCATTCCATGTGTACTTGTCTCATTTCATTTCATCATATCCAAAAAAACATAAGATCATGACTTAAAATTTTACTCCTCATTTCTGAATAATATCGAAACATTCTCAGCCAGCAAACCACACTATAGTTGTTACTCCCATAAATCATGACCAAAACTGTTTTACTTAAAACACCTATTTCATTAGTCTTTCTTGAAATACTCTTAACTAAATATGAAAAGATATGTAGTAATAACTAAGTTAAAAACCCACAAAAGGGAATCCTGGGAAAGAGTTTAGTTTTATCTCTCTATAAGTTCACTCTTCATAGTTTATAGAAGAAGATTGAGCAATGGAAAGAAATGCGCATAAATCTTATTTGGTTGAAAATCCACAAAGAGTGGCCTAATAAAAACCTAAGTATTTCTCATTAATTATTCATCATATATGAATTAGGAGAAAATTAGGGTGGTGATAAAAATTACCTAAGAGTTCATAGGATCCATTATGAAATTCTACAAACAGTCGAACGACACTCACTAGGCCCAAAGACCTAGGAAAAAATTAGAGCACCCTCATGTTCCTATCACTATTATTACTATAAATTTTCAAAAAGATATTTAGACAAACAAACGAAGATTACTATTATGATGTAATTATATGGGAAAACATGGATTAAGAAATAGGTGATTGGGAGAAAAATTCTCTTCATTTGTGAATAAAAATTCATATGATCATCCACAAGTTGGAGTATCTTAATCATATTTTACAAAATACCATCAATATAAATTTTGAGTTACTAAAGGGTATATTGATACTTATCAATGACCAATCAAATCTTAGCTATCTAGGTATTCTCATCCTCTTCATCAAGGGAAATATCCTCCTCTATAACCATAATAACAGTCTTTCCTTTATCCTCTACCTCTTCCAATTAATGGTGAAGTTGTACGAGCTCCCATATGGAAGTATTCATCTCTTATTGGAGGTTCAATATCTAAATGGATTTCTTATCAATCTATTTCTTAAACCCCTCCAATTTTTTGGTGTGGTTGAGATCTTCCTTTGATAATACAAATTTAACATAATCACCTTTGGTGAGAATCCTTACTTTGATAATGAGTTGTTGTGACTCATTCCCTTGATCCCATCCATGAATGATCTCCTTCATATTAGGGAAGACCAACCGATAATAGAATCCAACATACATTAAAATGATAAAAATTCTTTAGAGAAAATGGAGTTGTGAAGTTTGATCTTCCAGAGGTGTCCTCAAGACTAACTTCGAGATGTCCTACCATATGAATTGGTGAAATTCCTAGAAAACAACCTATGCCTCGTAGATTTTTGTGGATATAGTCTCAGGAGGATAAGTGTGCTATGAAATTAGTTTGTGTATGGAAGAAACATGTGTTTCCCTTCTCAGAGTGACACCACCCTATCCTTTCATGATCAGGTGAGCTGGGGTAGAGTACTCCCCTTTTGGGCATGACCACAAAAACAAAAGGTGTTGAAAGATAAATGAATTAGTCTCTAGGATAATGAGATAGTAAATAGAAAGAAAAAAGGGGGATCAAATCAGTTTATGGAACTCACCCATTGATGGATCAACTAATAATATTGATGCTTCTCTAATACCCTTGATCTCTATGATTTGAGTGAGGATCTTCTGGTGTGAAACACCCTCTTGAGTTTGCTCAGAACCCAATATAGAAGGCACTCGAGAATCAGTCCCTTTGATACCCTTGGCTATTTTCCCCTCAGTAATAGGAGTAGGATGGACCTCAAATCCATCATTATGAATCTCCAGGGAAATATTTTCTATAGATAAAGCATCACTAGTCAAGATCATTAATTTAATGCATCAAGCTTAAGGAGCTTGGACGTGTTTAAAAACATAAGAAAATGAAAGCTCACATCCATCCAATTCATTATTAAAGTACCCAAAATCCCCCAAGGTTCCTGAAATATCAATATATTGATAAAGTAATTCCATTATTTTATTATATAATACTCCAAGCCTCTCGAAATTATTACCAGTAGGGATATCCAAGATGCTTGGAACAAATCCCAAATTGGATCCTCCATCTACTCCATCTTCCACCTTCTCAATAGGTACAACCCTTACAATATTATAAAATCAAGATTAGAACCATCACCTTCATCGATTGGTCTAGAGTCCTTCTCAGGGCCTTCTAGGGTGGTGATTGGACCAGTGATGGTGGCTTCAGGTTCCTCCAATGTGTGTAAAATATCTGAAATATCATAAAGAACAAAAGTAAATGATTGGAATGTGACACCTTATGATTCAAATATAACATTACCAGGATCCTACTCTCTCTATTCAGTAATGACAATAGACATGGATTCATCTCTTATCACTTCTCCCATTAAAGGAACAAACTCACCAACACAAGTATGAGCCTCATCTAGAATATCCCCCTCAGCCCTTGAAGGATTGGTGTTGCACCCCTTGAGGGAGGAAAGTGATGGTGGTCCTCCAAAGGGTAAGCATGATCAGATAGGTGTGTTGGGTGATTTAAAAGGATGAATGAAATTATGGAGACTTACTACGACAAGCATACTTGAACAACTTCTTTACCCTTTTCCTTTTCCTTACCTAAGATGGTGAATGTCCCTTGTCATCCATCTCAAATATGGGAACCTAAGGTGGAAAGGGCCCCCTGCCATCTCCTTTTTCATTAATCTCTATATAAGGCCCCAGCCTTAAACCTTACTTAATCTTGAGTTATTACAAGATTACACATTGAGGATCTTTTCGGGTTTAGAGTTTTAGAGAATTAGATCACAAAACTTGCATTACATTCCACATATAAACAAAGTGGTTACATAAAGATAGTATTCTTCATTCCCATCAACGGAAACACATTTAAAATAAAACATGGATTATTTCTTGACCCATCCTTGACTCTATCATCTTATCATGTACCTTTCCCTTGACCTGTGAAAAACATTTCAAAAACTTGGGATGAGTATAAAAACTCAGTATGGGTTATAAAAAAACATGGATAGGAAACATGAGTTCATATATACATAAGAATGAAATTATACTTTACCCATAAAACATTAGGCACTTTAACATACCTCATAAAATCATGAATAAATCATAGAAATCATAAGACATAAAGGTAACTTGAGGCATTCATAACATTCTTACGTAGGGAGTAACCCTCTTGGTTACGTTTGGAATACCCATCACAGTATATTCCCTAAAATCTCTTCGGAGAAACCTTAACGTTTCACTCCTTCGCGTTACCCAATGCATTGGAGAGCTATAACGGGCTCACCCACCCTTAGTTTATCACGGAACCACCCGTCTTCATAATAATGCCCAAGAACCATACCATAATCATATCACATAAAACATGCATAAATGAAACATAATATTTCCACATTTCAATCACAAGATATAAATACAACACATTGATATAATAAAAACATTATGAAAACCATTTTCAATACCAAAGTAAAACATGGTATTTATTTTTCTTTTAAAAAAAGAAGGTATGGCTTGTAGAGGAAGCAGAAACTCAAATAACGGTTACGACGGCGGAGAAGTCGTTGTCGCCGCATACGTACGACAAAAACATTCCCTTTTGTCGTTTAGTAAACGCTTCATATAAAAAAGATTCCTTTTGAATAAACGTAAAAGTCAAAGGGGTTTATACACCGTATAAAATAAAGTTGTGTATAAAATAAAATATGCCTCAATGAACGGAGATTGAGACGAAGTCCCATACCTCGTCTCCGACTTGACCCGACCGTTCTTTAATCTCCTGAATAATAAACTTGAGTTAATCTCTACTTACTTAAGAATCTTTTTCAAGTTCATTATTCCTTTTATACCATGTTATGAACATCATGTAATCATTTAAGTTAATAATGTTCATTTTGTCGGTATTTGGTTCTTAAGTCAAAAATAGACTTCTTACACTTACATGTTGTTAATTTTGGTCATAGGTTCATTATATCCAGAATTATATTAATGATTTGGATAACATATATATCATATATATTCATCATATACATTTATTTATAATATTACATCACATTTAGAGGTAAGAAATGAAATGCACCGTTCATGGAGACGGTAAGCCGTACGTACGCATGAACGCTACTTCCATTTCTATTTCATATTTTATGGAATGGAATCATAATGATATAAGAGTATATTATAATTCCAGTATAATAAAATATATAATATCATTAACTTTATCCTTTAAAGATCCCACATATGGTATTAACGAATCAAATCACTTTCAGGGGGCGGTAGTCCGCACTTCCTAAAATGAAGATATCGTGTTTACCCATAATGGAAACCATAAAGGTATGCCCAAAATGAAAAAACAGAAGCTTAAGGAAAACATAAACATATTATATATCATATATAAAAATAGTGACATCATAATGGCCACCTTTTAAGGTGTTAAATGAGTATTGAACAATCATCGTTTCGGGAGGCAGAATTTCACCATCCACGGAAACCGTATGTTCTTTAACCATTTGATGTAGTTGTGTGAGTGTGTAGCTCAAATATATCTTATAACAACATCCTAGTATATTGAAGATACTGGTGTTGTTACAAAAGAAGTAAATAAAATGAGTTTATGGGGTTGGAGAAGCAAAATAAAACAAATGAACGTGAGAGAATGAATTACCTTAAAAAGTGTAACTCCTTTTGATTTGAGCCTAAAGGCTTCCTTTGAAAGGATTATTCCCAAAGGGAATCCTATAGGATGAGGAGAGGGATGTGGAGAGAGTAAATGGTCAGGGGTTGGCCGAGCCAAAGGCTTGAGAAGTGTGTGAAATGAGGTAGAGGTGGGGGCCTTTTATAAGAGGAGAGGAGGGGCACTTTTGGAAAGTAAAGAAATATTACTTTATTTGATAATGTGTTTCAGTTTCAAAAGGTCCCACATTGATATAATTCGTGTATAAGGTGATAAGTCTTCGAAATACACTCATCCAATAAGTTTTGGACATGTGTAGTTCATATATTTTACATTATCTTTCCATTTTATTTACATCGTCAAATAATGATGTCATCGCTGCATCATTATTATGTCATAAATAATTTAATTTATTTAATGTCTAAAAATTATAAAAAAAATACTATGATGTAGGAAATCTTTTTAGATTTCCAATGACTATTTATAATCAAATATCTGATCTTTATTACCCCATGTAAAAATTGTTTTTGTGAAACATATTATGTTTGTGTCATTTTTACTTTTACATTAAATAAAAAGCTATTTATGTCATTTCCAAACCAAAGTGCCTCCATGGGGTCCCCAAGTTGACCCATGGCTTGTCTTGGTCGGCCATGACACAACCAATAAGGTTGGGACATGTGTCTAGGTCATTTCATATTATTAAAGCATTATTTATACCTTAAACTACACTAATTACCACTAATTGCGATTAAAAACTTAATAAGTTACTATTCACCAAAAAAATATTTTAATCTCATTGAACCACATTTAACTTCTTAATTACAACCATGTATGTCGGATTTTCAAAATTCAATACACATTAGTGGTAAACTTTCATTTAACTGAAAAATCAGTTTGCTTGATTACCACTTAGTGGTTTCACTATTCATCAAAAATTGAAGTTTTTCAGAAAATTACAAAAAATTCACCCTAAGCTATATTTGATATTCTGAATTCAAAAATGAAGTCTATTTTACAAAATTAAAATCATATAAGTCACATTAATTAATTTAATAATTAATTCCCGCTGCCAGAGCAAAAAGCGTGTTTTTACAAAACAATAAGTATCAAAAGATTGACACCAGTTTAAGTCTAATTTCAAAGTGAAATCGATTCCAATGACCACCATTGGATAAAATGGTAATAATATATTCTAATTTAACTTCAAAAACAATTCAAAACATAATCTAATCATATAAATAAATTAGATTAAAAAGCAGTTTTGATGTAAAATGCAGTATTTTTCACTATTCATTAAAAAATGAACATTGTCAGAAAAATACCAAAAATTCACACAAGGTAAATTTTGATGTCCCAATCATAAAGAATAAGTTTATTTTGACAAACATAGTTTATAAAATTGTCAAAATATAGATTCAAAAATTGTTTGCCATCAAAAGGCACTAAAACAATCTTTTAATAATATTAGTGTATTCCATGCATAAGATTGTATTTATTTTCATTTTAAGCCTCTATAACACTATCTTAATCATTAATAGACATAGATAAAAATATCTATTATTCATTACTTACTTGGGATGTTACATCCTTCCCCCCTTTAGAAAATTGCTTCCCCGCAATTTATTTACTTATCGAATAAATGGGGGTACTTGTCCCTCATTGCATTTTCAGATTCCCATGTTGCCTCTTCAATCATGTGGTTTTTCCAAAAAACGTTTACCTGCTTAATCACCTTATTCCGTAACACTTGCTCCCTGTGGTCAAGAATCTGGACCGGTTGTTCCTCATAAGATAGGTTCTCTTCCAGCTGAACTACCTCTGGACTCAAAACATGAGATGGATCTAGCATATACTTTCTCAACATCGAAATGTGAAAAACATTGTGTACCTGAGATAAACTCAGAGGTAAAGCCACTCGGTATGCAACTGATCCAACTCTCTCCAGGATTTTGTATGGTCCAACAAACCTTGGAATCAACTTTCCTTTCTTACCAAATCTCGCCACGCTTTTCCAAGGAGAAACCTTGAGAACAACATGATCACCTACCTTGAAAGATAGATCCTTCCTCCGGTTATCCGCATAACTCTTCTGCCTGCTCTGAGCTGTTCTCATGTGTTTCTGAATCAGCTGAACTTTTTCTGCCATCTCTTCTACCAATTCTGGTCCCATCAACTTCCTTTCACCCACTTCATCCCAGAAAGCTGGAGTTCGATATCGCTTCCCATATAATGCCTGAAATGGTGCCATCTGTATACTGGAATGAAAACTGTTATTATATGAAAACTAAACCAAAGAAAGATGTTGGTCCCAACTTCCCTGATAATCCATAAAACAAGCTCGTAGCATATCCTCCAATGTCTGAATTGTTCGTTCTGACTGTCCATCTGATTGAGGATGAAAAGCTGTACTAAAATTTAATTCAGTACCCAACGACTTCTGAAGGCCTTTCCAAAAGTTAGAAGTAAACCTGGGATCTCGATCCGATACAATGGAGAGAGGAACTCCATGTAACCTGACTATCTCTTTAAGATACAAACGGGAAAGTTTATCAAGAGAGAAAGTATCTCGTATAGCAAGGAAATGAGCTGATTTGGTCAAGCGATCAACAATAACCCAGATTGCATTATTACCTCGAGATGTCTTCGGTAATCCAACAACAAAGTCCATGGATATATTCTCCCATTTCCACTCTGGCACTGGTAAAGGCTGAAGCATCCCTTTCGGTAACTGCCGCTCTGCTTTAACCTGCTGACAAGTCAAACACTTCACAGTAAAATCAGCAATATCTCTTTTCATTCCATCCCACCAGTAATACTCCCGCAGATCTCTATACATCTCAGTACTGCCCGGATGAACTGAAAACGGAGAACTATGAGCTTCACATAACAAATCTCTCTTCAACTGTGAATCACAAGGCACACACAATATCTTCCCAAATCTCAAAACGCAATCATTATAAATGTTGAATTCAGGTAACTTACCTTTCTGAACCAGCTCTACCTTTTTCTGCAACTCACTATCTTGCTTCTGTGCTTTATTGATTCTATCTGATAGAGATGATCTCACTGATACCTGAAACAAAACAGAAGGACTCCCTCCACCAACAACTTCTATGCCAAAGTTCATCAAATCCTTAACCAAAGGATCACGTTCTAAACGCAACATTGTTAATGAAGCATTACTTTTTCGACTCAAAGCATCAGCCACTTTATTTGCTTTTCTCAGATGGTAATGAATTGTACAATCATAATCCTTGATTAATTCCAGCCATCTCCTTTGTCTCATGTTTAACTATTTCTGAGTGAATATATACTTTAAACTTTTGTGATCGGTATATATTTCACACTTTACTCCATACAAATGATGCCTCCAAATTTTTAAAGCAAAAATAACAGCAGCTAATTCCAAATCATGTGTAGGGTAATTTACCTCATGAGTTTTCAACTGTCGTGAAGCATAAGCAATTACCTGATCATTCTGCATTAGGACGCAACCAAGTCCTTTCAGTGAAGCATCATTGTATATAACAAACTCACCATTCCTGGAAGGTAGTGCCAAAACTGGAGCATTCACCAATCTTCTTTTCAATTCCTGAAAACAATCATCACATTCTTTTGTCCAGATAAACTTAACACCCTTCCGAGTTAGCTTAGTCATTGGACTAGATAACCGTGAAAAATTTCTAACAAACCTTCGGTAATAGCCCGCCAAACCAAGGAAGCTACGAATCTCGGTTACATTTGTGGGTCTTGGCCATTCTTCCACAACTTTTTTTTGCAGGATCAACAGTTATTCCATCTTTAGAAACAATGTGACCAAGGAAAGAAATTTGTTGCAACCAAAACTCACACTTGCTGAATTTCCCATACAGTTTCTTTTCTTTTAAAGTTTGCAAGATAACCCTTAAATGTCTTTTATGATCCTCTTTACTTTTAGAAAACACCAAAATATCATCAATAAAAACCACCACAAACTTATCCAAGAACTCATGGAAAATTCTATTCATTAAGTCCATGAATACAACAGGTGCATTGGTTAGCCCAAAAGGCATTACTACAAATTCATAATGTCCATATCTCGTACGGAACACGGTCTTCGGAATATCTGCCTCCTTTACCTTCAGCTGATGGTACCCCGATCTCAAGTCAATCTTTGAAAAAAACTGAGCTCCCTGGAGCTGATCAAACAAATCATCGATATGAGGCAAAGGATATTTGTTCTTAACAGTGATATTATTCAAGGCTCTATAATCAATGCAAAGTCTCATAGAACCATCTTTCTTTTTAACAAATAAAACAGGAGCACCCCATGGTGATGTGCTAGGTCTAATGAAACCTTTCTCTAATAAATCTTGCAATTGATCCTTCAACTCTAAAAGTTCAATTTGTGCCATTCGATAAGGGGGTTTTGAAATTGGCTTAGCATCAGGAACTAAGTCAACAGTAAACTCAACTTCCCGATCTGGTATTATTCCAGGCAACTCATCAGGAAAAACATCAGGATACTCATTTACCACTGGCACATCATTAATCTGAACAGTTCCTTTATTTTCAATGACGTGTGCAAGGTAACATTCATTTCCATCTTTTACAAGTTTCTCGGCCTCTTGATATGTTATCAAAAGTAAGGGTTCATTCCTGTAAACAAACTGAAAGTCTTTCTGAAAAAAAAAACTTCTTTAGCTCTACAGTCAATCTTAGCATGGTAAATAGAGAGCCAATCCATACCCAGGATAACATCAAACTCTACTAGAGGTAGAACAATAAGGTTTGCAAGTAGGTTATTTCCACAGATAAGGATAGAAAGATTCTTATAAATTCTTTTTGCCTCGACACTTCCCCCAGGTGTTTTTACCAAAAGTTCAGGAGTCATTTCTTGAGATGGTATTCCTATTTTACTAGAAAATGTTTCAGAGATGAAAGAATGTGTAGACCCCGAATCAAACAACACACTGGCATAATCTGAAAAAACAAACAAAGTACCTGATTCAACTTCATTTGATGGCCCGACATCTGCTGAAGTAGTTGCAAAGGATTTCACCACCCCTTTCTGCTTGTAGTCTAACTGCTTCCCATCACTCAAGCTCCTTGTCGGACACTCGTTTGCATAGTGACCCATCTCATTGCACTTATAAAATTTCACTAACTGTAAATCAAATTTGTTCTTACCTTCACCTTGATCCTTTTCAGTGCAATCACGAGCCTTATGTCCCATCTTACCACATCGGTAGCACTTTCCAGAATTCAGAAGACATTCCCCAGCATGCCTTTTGCCACATTTATCACAAACTGGAAACTTAGTTCTCTTACCATCAGACTTTTTGAAGAATTCTTACCTTTCTCCTGCCACCTCGGTCTCTTCTTCTGCTGGTTGTTATAGAAAACTTGGTCATCGGCAAACTCCATTTCCACCTTCTCAGCACATCGAACAAGCTTTTCATAACTTTTAAACTCATGAGAAGCTAATTCCCTTCGATACTTTGGATTTAATCCTGAGTAAAAACAATTGATTTTACTATCAAGGTCCCGGATAAAATTTGGAGCATACCTTGCCAATCGAGTGAACCTTTCTTCATAGGCAGCCACAGAGTCTTCCTCTTGCCTCAATTCCAAGAATTGCTTTTCCATCCTAAGTCGAACAGCCTTAGGAAAATACTTCTCAAGAAACATACCTTTGAATTCATCCCAGTCAAGAGCATCAATCTCATCGGCATCCCTGATATTTTTAACCATAGACCACCACTGATCTGCTTCACCCTCCAAACGGTAAATAGCAAGACTAACCTTTTGATTGTCTGAACACCCCATGACATCAAAAATCTTCTCCAGTGCTTTAATCCACCCTTCAGCTAGCACAGGGTCAGATGATCCTCTGAATGATGGTGGATGTTGCCTCATGAAATGTTCCACCACTGACATGTTCCTCTGCGGTTGTTTTGGCTGATCTCGTGCATGGATACCACCGCCATTTATCGCTTGAGTCAACTGCGCCATTACTGCAACAAACTGTTCAGTTCCAATTCTGACCATTTCTGGATGCTGATTCGGAAGGTTATTTCCTTCTGTATGCCCTCCTAGCACTGCTTCCCTATTTCCTCTGCGGAAAACCATTCTGAACAAACATGTCTTAGATGAAGCAACATGGTGATCTTTAAATGCTATACCATTTAATTTTTTTTTGGATAATCATTTAATAGAATTCTAACTCCTAAAGTTATCTAAACCGACCTTTGATACCAACTATAAGGCCCCAGCCTTAAACCTTACTTAATCTTGAGTTATTACAAGATTACACATTGAGGATCTTTTCAGGTTTAGAGTTTTAGAGAATTAGATAATAAAACTTGCATTACATTCCACATATAAACAAAGTGGTTACATAAAGATAGTATTCTTCATTCCCATCAATGGAAACACATTTAAAATAAAACATGGATTATTTCTTGACACATCCTTGACTCTATCATCTTATCATGTACCTTTCCCTTGACCTGTGAAAAACATTTCAAAAACTTGGGATGAGCATAAAAACTCAGTATGGGTTATAAAAAAACATGGAAAGGAAACATGAGTTCATATATACATAAGAATGAAATCATACTTTACCCATAAAACATAGGCACTTTAACATACCTCATAAAATCATGAATAAGTCATAGAAATCATAAGACATAAAGGTAACTTGAGGCATTCATAACATTCTTACGTAGGGAGTAACCCTCTTGGTTACGTTTGGAATACCCATCACAGTATATTCCCTAAAATCTCTTCGGAGAAACCTTAACGTTTCACTCCTTCGCGTTACCCAATGCATTGGAGAGCTATAACGGGCTCACCCGCCCATAGTTTATCACAGAACCACCCGTCTTCATAATAATGCCCAAGAACCATAACATAATCATATCACATAAAACATGCATAAAGGAAACATAACATTTCCACATTTTAATCACGAGATATCAATACAACACATTGATATAATAAAAACATTATAAAAACCATTTTCAATACCAAAGTAAAACATGGTATTTATTTTTCTTTTAAGAAAAGAAGGCATGGCTTGTAGAGGAAGCCGAAACTCAAATAACGGTTACGACGGCGAAGAAGTCGTTGTCGCCGCATACGTACGACAAAAACATTCCCTTTTGTCGTTTAGTAAACGCTTCGTATAAAAAAGATTCCTTTTGAATAAACGTAAAAGTCAAAGGGGTTTATACACCGTATAAAAGAAAGTTGTGTATAAAATAAAATATGCCTCAATGAACGGAGATTGAGACGAAGTCCCATACCTCATCTCCGACTTGACCCGACCGTTATTTAATCTCCTGAATAATAAACTTGAGTTAATCTCTACTTACTTAAGAATCTTTTTCAAGTTCATTATTCCTTTTATACCATGTTATGAACATCATGTAATCATTTAAGTTAATAATGTTCATTTTGTCGGTATTTGGTTCTTAAGTCAAAAATAGACTTCTTACACTTACATGTTGTTAATTTGGTCATAGGTTCGTTATATCCAGAATGATATTAATGATTTGGATAACATATATATCATATATATTCATCATATACATGTATTTATAATATTACATCACATTTAGAGGTAAGAAATGAAATGCACCGTTCATGGAGACGGTAAGCCGTACGTACGCATGAACGCTACTTCCATTTCTATTTCATATTTTATGGAATGGAATCATAATGATATAAGAGTATATTATAATTCCAGTATAATAAAATATATAATATCATTAACTTTATCCTTTAAACATCCCACATATAGTATTAACGAATCAAATCACTTTCAGGGGGCGGTAGTCCGCACTTCCTAAAATGAAGATATCGTGTTTACCCATAATGGAAACCATAAAGGTATTCCCAAAATGAAAAAACAGAAGCTTAAGGAAAAAATAAACATATTATATATCATATATAAAAATAGTGACATCATAATGGCCAAATTTGAAGGTGTTAAATGAGTATTGAACAATCATCGTTTCGGGAGGCAAAATTTCGCCATCCACGGAAACCGTATGTTATTTAACCATTTGATGTAGTTGTGTGAGTGTGTAGCTCAAATATATCTTATAACAACATCATAGTATATTTAAGATACTGGTGTTGTTACAAAAGAAGTAAATAAAAAGAGTTTAGGGGGTTGGAGAAGCAAAATAAAACAAATGAACGTGAGAGAATGAGTTACCTTAAAAAGTATAACTCCTTTTGATTTGAGCCTAAAGGCTTCCTTTGAAAGGATTATGCCCAAAGGGAATCCTATAGGATGAGGAGAGGGATGTGGAGAGAGTAAATGGGTAGGGGTTGGCCGAGCCAAAGGCTTGAGAAGTGTGTGAAATGAGGTAGAGGTGGGGGCCTTTTATAAGAGGAGAGGAGGGGCACTTTTGGAAAGTAAAGAAATATTACTTTATTTGATAATGTGTTTCGGTTTCAAAAGGTCCCACATTGATATAATTCGTGGATAAGGTGATAAGGCTTCGAAATCCACTCATCCAATAAGTTTTGGACATGTTTATTTCATATATTTTACATTATCTTTCCATTTTATTTAAATCGTCAAAAAATGATGTCATCGCTGCATCATTATTATGTCATAAATAATTTAATTTATTTAATGTCTAAAAATTATAAAAAAATACTATGATGTAGGAAATCTTTTTATCTTTCTAATGACTATTTATAATCAAATATCTGATCTTTATAACCCTATGTAAAAATTGTTTTTGTGAAACATATTATGTTTGTGTCATTTTTACTTTTACATTAAATAAAAAGCTATTTATGTCATTTCCAAACCAAAGTGCCTCCATGGGGTCCCCAAGTTGACCCATGGCTTGTCTTGGTCGGCCATGACACAACCAATAAGGTTGGGACATGTGTCTAGGTCATTTCATATTATTAAAGCATTATTTATACCTTAAACTACACTAATTACCACTAATTGCGATTAAAAACTTAATAAGTTACTATTCACCAAAAAATTATTTTAATCTCATTGAACCACATTTTACTTCTTAATGACAACCATGTATGTTGGATTTTCAAAATTCAATACACATTAGTGGTAAACTTTCATTTAACTGAAAAATCAGTTTGCTTGATTACCACTTAGTGGTTTCACTATTCATCAAAAATTGAAGTTTTTTAGAAAATTACAAAAAATTAACCCTAATCTATATTTGATATTCTGAATTAAAAAATGAAGTCTATTTTACAAAATTCAAATCATATAAGTCACATTAATTAATTTAATAATTAATTCCCGTTGTCAGAGCAAAAAGCGTGTTTTTACAAAACAATAAGTATCAAAAGATTGACACCAGTTTAAGTCTAATTTCAAAGTGAAATTGATTCAAATGACCACCATTGGATAAAATGGTAATAATATATTCTAATTTAACTTCAAAACCAATTCAAAACATAATCTAATCATATAAATAAATTAGATTAAAAAGCAGTTTTGATGTAAAATGCAGTATTTTTCACTATTCATTAAAAAATGAACATTGTCAGAAAAATACCAAAAATTCACACAAGGTAAATTTTGATGTCCCAATCATAAAGAATAAGTTTATTTTGACAAACATAGTTTATAAAATTGTCAAAATATAGATTCAAAAATTGTTTTCCATCAAAAGGCACTAAAACAATCTTTTAATAATATTAGTGTATTCCATGCATAAGATTGTATTTATTTTCATTTTAAGCCTCTATAACACTATCTTAATCATTAATAGACATAGATAAAAATATCTATTATTCATTACTTACTTGGGATGTTACACTCTATCCTGGAGATAACTCTACATGATCATGGGTAGATCCCTCAACCACGATCAGGGTGCCCGTTGAATTATATTTTAAGGAAGATGGTTCCGGTGACACCACCTTCTGTAAGTCAAATTGGCTCCTTATTACCAGTTCCTCTACATAAAAAATAGTTGCGGATTCAATGAAAAATTAAAGAATATTACATCACTGGATTTTATAAATTCTCTCCATTCGTCGTCATATTGGTAAACTATTCCCTCGGTGGCACCTCAATCCAATATATAGGTTACCCTCTTTGTGGTTGGGATCCGATCATCGGTTTCATATACTAACATCTCTATCTCTCTAATATATTTCCCCACCTTAGAGAAATTGGATTCAGGGTGAAGATCAAAGAGTTATTGAATATCCCCAAGCTGTAGGATATGTATTCTAACATGGATAAATACATATAAATCTATGATGTTGCGGGTTACATGTTTCCAAGATTAGACTACCATAGGCCGCAAATAATCTGATGTTGATGTTTCCAACTGCTAGGAAGACTTGAAGTCTTGTAAATATATGGTCCTTTTGAGCTACTCTACTATAGAAGGAGTCTAGAAGATTGGATCTTGGGTCTCCTCTCAATGATGATGACTAGACTTCCTCATCTTGTAATATTTGGTGTTTTCAACTCCATCCCACTTCATGGACCATGACCAAGATCATTTTGGAGACTCTGGAGGAGACAAATTGATAATTAAACATGTAAACTCACAGATGTCACTATGAAACCCCTTTGAACTACCCACAACGGGTTATCTCTCCATGATCATGGAGATAAAATTCACTGGGATGTCATAAGGACAAGAAACACAAATAAATGGAGGGGGAAAAGAACAACATAGTTCTATTAAATGAGGGAAAAAATGAAAGATTAAATTAGACAATGTAGAAAGAAAAGAAATTACAAAATTGAGAAGCACCTAATCAGTGAAGACCAAATATAGTCTTCCGAGGATGAATATTTATAATTGGAGAGGGATAGAGATATTTATATAGTAGGTATACAAAAATGACCTTCTTCATCTTCAAATTCAGTGTCTAGGAAAGATTCTCTGATGGATGTCGCATGTCGCATTGACTAGTTGAGATTAATTATTCTGACACATCTTCTTTCCATGATCGCATAAGCATTTAAATTTTATCTGGTGCTTCGCGGTGGTAGTTGCATGTGCTAGAAATTGGGCCACAACTTGGACTTCAAATATTGGGCTTCAAATAATGGGCCCAAGTATGGTTGTTGTTGAAAACAAAATGTAAGACAAATAAGTATATTTAAACTTATATACTCCCAAGTCGGGTTCTTTTTTCTCCATTTCCACAAGCACGGTGGTCCATCTTCTTTCTCGGCTGGCTTCATGATGGTGGTCGGTTTCTTGAATCAAGTGATCAGAAAGGAGGTGTTTGGTGATATTCGGCACCATATCTGACTTAATTTTGTGGTGGTTTTCTATGATCAGCATGTTTTTTGGTGAGATTTCAAGAGAACAACAGCAGAAATGAATTACAGGGTATCAATGGACTTCACAGGGGTGAGATTCCGACCATGGAGTTGCAAGGTGGTGACACAAATCTGGAACAGCAGCTTGGATTTCCAAGGGCAGTTCTTCTGGTTGTTCAGGGTTGTCAGGGAGGCTTCTGCTTCACATGGCTCATACAGATCTGGTCTGGCAAGCTCCGGTGAGTTTCAATTTAGGATTTGGTTTATCCATAGTGGATGATTTCAGATTTTGGTGTATGGTGTCATCGTTCGGGAGTCTCAAATATGTTGTGGCCAGTTGATTTTGCAATAGGTTTGGGTCTGGTGGGGGTTTCTTTGGTTGTGGTTCGATTTTGTTCATCATAGGGGGTGCCATTGACTAGTTTGTCATTGTGGATTTTTGGGAAAAGGAGCGGTGAAGGTGCGTGATAGTGGAAAATGGGTGCTCACGGTCAGTAGCCTAACCATGAGTGGGATATCCACGAGGTTAGTCTTAATTTCAGATGAAAAATGATTGGTATAATTAAAACATTTAATCCATTTAAGAAATTAATTCTATAATTGGTTTCCAAATATTTTAATGTTTAAAAACTAATTTATATATGGCTTGACAAATTAATTCCAAGAAAAGAATATATCATTAAAATAAAAAATAAATACTTTTAATAACTTATGTTCAAAATTATTAAAGATCACAAAACATTAGTTTTACCCGTAATTTGAATTAAAAGAAGGGGTATTTTCAAAGAATAATAGATAAAAATATGTTTTTTTTCAACTCACATCGCTCCCCCATACTTAGACTATTTCACTCCCAATAAATGTTTTGTTGAATTTTAATTTATTCAAAAATAAAGGGAAATAAATTTCATCCTATATAAATTCAAATTAACAAGATAGAGAATTTAAACCACAAAAACTCATTCATTGTTCAACCTATCATGCCTCATATGTAAATAAAATCACAACCTTATTCCAATTTAATCAAAGTTTAATTTTAAGAGTGGATCAAATTATATTTAAGTGGATGAATTTTTTTAACAATAATCACCTCCATTTATTTCTCTATCTTAAGTTTTCTAAACCACATTTCAATTTACAACTTTATTGATACAACATAAATGAATATGTTATAGATAAATTGTTCCTATTTTTGTAGGTTCAATATTCACCTCACCTAAATGGACACATTTTTAACAAAGTCCTTTTGAATTTAATTTTACCACCTGTAATTGTGTGCAAAGCACTATTCATATCACTTATTAAGAATAATTTATTTAGTTACACAAACACACTTGATTCCCTTGTCTCAGAGATCCATTGTGGGTCCCTAATTTCCCATTTATATTCGAGGTTCAAAATACTTATAACATGTTCATTTAAGTTTTCTCTATAAGGTGTTGTCTCAGAGAGGTCAAGTTAGTTAGATTAATTTCAAAATTCCAATTACTTAAAGTTATAAAATTGATTTCACATAATTATTTCCACTCGCACTCTATCTCTTAATTCAAAGACTAAAATTCCCTAAAACAATGATCAACTGACTCAGAAATTATTTAAATTCACAGAGTTTTAGAATCAATGAATTCCATTAACTCTTTCATGGTGATTTTTAAACAAGGCATGATTGCAATGAAGTTCAAGAAAAGGAGTGAAAATAAAAACAAATAACTATACAAAAATGATTGTATTTATAGAACACACATTTTTTCAATTACAGAAAACATAAATTTGGAAAAACTATATGTTGATTCCTACCTTTTTTATATTTTATTTTGTTTTTTTCAGTTATTAAATTTAAGACAAAATTAAATTAGGAAAAGGATATTTACAATATTCAAAAATAGAAGAAAACTTTTTTTATAATTTTCTTTTTTAAATTTTGGTTTGTTTTTTATATTTATTAAAATTTTGTATAAAATAGTAAACATGTTTTTATATTTACAAATTACGAAAACATTAACTAAAAATATTACTAATTTTAGTTAGCCTGGTGGTTGACCAGGGTTTTCTCTCAAGGAGAAAAGGTTGGAGAGACTGACTTCCATAGTAGTTATGTTTTTTTGTTTAATTTTATTAATTTTTAATGAATCAAAAGTTGTTTGTTTGGTTTTTGATTAAATGAAAATAAGAAAGATAAAGGACATGAAAATACATTGAGGATATATGAAAGAAATTCAAATGGAGCTAAGAATGAATTCCAATGAGATCAATAATCATTTACTTTTGTTCCAAATCATCTAATTAAATGAGTAGGTTCAATATCATTCACCTATTCACCCTACAGTGTTTTATTTTTTATGAAACCATTAATTTAATGATAAAATACTTAAACATACCATTCATTCCTTACATTCTTCTTGGTGTATGGGTAATAAACATTCCTCAACTGAGAGAACAAATTCCCTCTCACACCTAATAGCAAATGAATACCATTCTTTCAGTCAAATCACACTACTCCAATGGTATTAATTCTGATCCGAATACTGGGATATTTTGTTGTGAAATAGTTAGAAGTGTGTGATGGTCTTAATGGATTGTGTAGTGTAAATAACCTCCTCCACATTCCAGTTCCACTATTGAACTAGAATAAGAGAGGAGATAGATTGATAATTAAATACATAAACTCATGATTGTCACTATGATCCCCCTTTAGACCACACTTAATGGGTTATCTCTCCATGATCATGGAGATCAAAGTCACTGGGACATCACAGGGGAAAGAAACAAAAATAAATGGAGGGGGGAAAGAATAACATAGTTTGATTAAACAAAGAACAGAACGAAACATTAAATTATAAAATGGAAAAAGAAAATAAATTGAAAAAGGAAGAAAGAACTAATTGGTGGAGACCGAATATAGTTTTCAAAGGATGAATATTTATAATGGGAGAGGGATAGATATATTTATAGAGAATATGAGACAACAAAAACCTTCTTCTCATTCAAATTCAGTTCCTATGTGAGCTTCTTTGATGGATATCAAATGTCACTGTGAACAGTCGAGATTAATTTTGCTGACACGTTTTCTTTCCACGATCGTGTACACATTTAAATTTGTTCCAGTGCTTCATGCTGGTAGTTTCATGTGCTGGTAAGTGGGCATTGGCTTGGACTTCAAATGCTAGGCTTCAAATGTTGGGCCCAAATGTTATTGCAAACAGAAAAGCAAGACAAATAAGTATATTTAAACTTATATATATATGTATATTTTTATATATAATATATATATACTTATTATATTTATATAACATATGTAAATAATAATAATAATTATTATTATTATTGTTAATATATATATATATATATATTTATCATTTTTTGTTTTTATTTTTTGTTTTTATTTTTTTCAGTTTTAAGCAGGGGGGGTCTCACACGGCTTCTCCTCCGCGGTAGGAAGATCATGGGTTCCTTATTCTTTTTTTCCACAGTCGCAGTGGTCTGTCTTTTTCCTTGGCCAGCTTCATGATGTTGGTCTATTTCTTCAATAAAGCAGTCGATGAGGAGGGGTTCGGGGAGCATCGACACCATATCTGACTCAGTCCGATGGTTGTTCTCTATGAGCAGTGCATTTCGTGGTGAGATTTGGAGAGAATGAAGGTGATACTAGATTACGGGGCAACAATGGGCTTCACGGTGGTGAGATTCTAGCCATGGCGGTGCATGATGGTGTCACATATCTGGACCTGCAGCTTGGATTTCCAGCGACGGTGCTTCGAGTTGTTCACGATGGTTGGTGAGGCTTTGGCTTCGCACAACTTATCCATATTTGTTGTGTACTACTATAGGTCTCGGCAAGGGATGCACTGGATTTTATCATCACAAACAGAAAACATTGATAACAGGGGGGTCTTTATCAGCATTAGCTAAAAGTGCTGATAAATATACCATTTATCAGCACAAAAAAGAGCACTGATAAAGAGTAGATTTATCAGCGCTATTATTAACACTGATAAAATTTTTTAATAAAAAATATTTTTAATATATACAAAATGATTTTATTTATATTCAAAAATAGTGTTTATTTGTATGAATTAAATAAAAAACACATGTTTATAATTAGCATATATTTTATAATAATTGAAATATATATATAATATTTTAAAAAAGTATTTCTAAGATTATAATTAAATAATTATATATTTAAATAATTATAAGATTATAATAAATTTTATTAAATAATAAATTTATTAATTATATTAATAATTACATCTAAATAATTTTAATATATATATATATATATAATTATAATTATAATTAAATAAATATATGTTTGTAATGAATTTGGTCAATAAATATATTGATGCGTGAGTATAATTGACGTACATATATGTTATGTATTCATCATAAATGTCCATTTATACATTACACCCATCTTATTATTCATGTTTTCCATATGCGATGACTCGTTTTTTATTATCTATACTTTACTATGTATATGATTAATTCATGTTATACCCATGAATCTATTATGTTCTAAAAAATACTAATAAAATTACAATAAATATATTTAAATAATAAATATATTTATTACATTTATAATTATAAAATTTTAATTATTTATTAGTTATTTGTAAATATATTTATTCGTAATTATAATTATAACTATATATATATAAATAATTATAAAATTACAATAAATACATATATTATAATTTTATAAATATATTTATAAATATATTTATAATTATGTTCAAATATTTATAAATATATTTATTTATAGTTATACCTATAAATATATATATATATATATGTAAATAATTATAAAATTACAATAAATATTTTTATTATAAAGTTATAAGTATATATAATTAAATAAATATATTAATGAATACATAAAAATATTTATAAATTAATAAAAATTGTTATAAATATAATTATAAATAAATATAGATAAATTTAAATAATTATAAATTATTATAAATATATTAATTATATATATTTGAATACAAATATTTATAAATAAATACAAATAGTTAAAATTATAATTCTAAATAAATATAGATATATTTAAATAATTATAAAATTATAATAAATATATTAATTATATATATTTATAAAACTATAAATATATTTTTTGTAATTTTAAAATCATTTAAATAAATAAATAAATAAATATATTTATAATTATAACTATAAATATATATATATATATATTTATTATAATTTTTAATTAAAAATAAATATATATTTACTTATAGTTATAATTATAAATAAATATATATTTATTTAAATAATTATAAATTTATAAAAATATATTTATTATTCTTATAATGTTATATATAATTAAATAAATATATTTATAAATATAAACAAATATTGACAAATAAGTAAAAATATTTATAATTATAATTATAAATAAATACAGATAAATTTAAATAATTATAAAATTATAATTAATATATTGATTATATATATTAATAAAATTATAAATATAATAAATATATTTGTTAGGCTTTTATAATAATTTAAATAAATATTTATTTATTTATTTAAATAATTATAAAACTATAAAAAATATATTTATTATATTTATAATTTTTTTAATATATATAATTAATATTTTTATTATAATTTTATAAATATAAATAATTATTTATTTATAGTTATAATTATAAATAAATAAACATTTATCATATATATAATTGTATAAATATATATAAAATTATAAATAAATTATTAACATTATAACTTTATCAATGCTAAAAAATCACGGATAGAGACATGTTTTATCTGCGCTTTCTAATTTAGCACTGACAAAACATACCTTTATCAGTGCTTTTTAACTAGCACTGATAAAAGCTTCACCTGATTTTATAAATGAACCTTAATAGTTGGCTTCTTCTCTCGCACACCTCAAGCTCTCACAGAAGCCGACCCCTGCACTATCAACCACTCCTCTACCCCGAACTCATCTCTGCTGTTGTCGTCCCTTCCTCCGCTGCCGACCCCTCCTTGGTTGTCATGAATCGTTCCTCCATCATTGAAAACCAACCTCCCTAGCGAACCCTCATCCGCTGCGAACCCACCTCCGCTATGTGTTGAACCCCACATCCTTCAGTGAACCCTTCCTCCACCATGAACCCTTCTCCACTGCAAACCCTCCACCATTGTGAACCCACCTCCACCGCAAACCCCACCTCCTTTGTGAAACCCTCTATGGCCTCCGCTGCCGCTGCCGCTGCCTCCTACCCTATCTCCACAGTGACCGGACCCTACTGTTGTTGGCGAAGGTGTATGCCATTTTTTCCACATTATTATGAATTCCTATATATAGATATATTTTGTCTTGGTTTTGGTTTGTTCTCACATTACATTTAATATGCATGAAATTCCTTTGAATACCTTCAAATGGAGTGTCATTGATTCAACATCCATAGTAGTATCATACAAATCCCTTAAAACATCTATATATATCTATATTTTCCACAATAACATTGTTGGAATGATTTCCAAAAAAGCAGGGAAGTGAAAAAACATTCACTTTAATGTTCTGATGTGTTAGTTAAGAGGAGTGCATCTTTATGAACTATCTTTGAATTCTATTTTTAAATCCCCAAAATAGTTGAATTCTAAATTAGTACAACATTGAGAAATGTGAATAGACAAATATGTTGTCATTTTAAAACAAATATTGTTTTCTATAATTAGTTATCCCACATAGACATAGAGATGAATTACCTAGGGATCATTGTTATGAAACTTGTGGTTCCACACTTCTCTCATTTAATATTTTGAGTTAAATGAAAGTGGAAGGACAAAAGGGGAGAAGAAAAAGTTTTTCCACTCCTTTCTATTTATTATCATTAAGATGGTGTGGAAAAGTGAATTTGTTTTTACATGAATTAGGAGTAAATCATATCAATGGAATTGAAAATAAATATAAATGGGGTGATTGAAGATCCCAGAGTCATGTTTCATTATATATTTTTTCAATAGTTATCAATGAACATTTCATTATTAATGTGGATAATCTCAGTGATGGATTGAGTATCCAACTAATTACATGTAGATTGGAGGTGTTTCCCCAACACTATGGTTATGGAGATAGATGTAATTTTCTACTACCTTAAAATATCTGGATGGATAGATTCTGGTTTGATGATATAAGATTAAATTTACTAATCTTCATGATAAAAAATGATATGTACTAAAGGAAGTGTTCCAGTGTTGTCAAAAATAGTTTGGAAAGAATATTCAAATAATCTAGTTACTTAGAGATATTGAAAATTTCTAAGTGGCTATTTTAAAGCAATTTAAGTGTTTTCAAATGTTTCTTAAAAAATTATATGTGTTCAACATACCCTTTTTTAATGGGTTTTTAAATTTTATTTTATAAATAGTTTTCAAAGGACATCTGAAATGAAATTTTTTCATAATATTTTAAGTTTATATTTTTATAGAATTAGGAAAAACAAAACATTATATAGGGAAGATTGGTTCATTGGTTATAACACCATGGTAAGGGAATGTCACTTACTCTATCCAACCCATAGGATATCCATCCCACAAAAGGTGAATTAATGTTTCACCCAATTGCAACTCCTAAACCTACTTTTCATCCAACATCACCTGTATGGTTTAAATTAGGACCCCCTTGTTTGATATGTCTATTTAGGCCATTTACCTCAGAGGGATACAATTGATTATTAATATGAAAAGATTGATGATTATTCATGGATGTGAAAATGGACTCTTTCTTGTGAGGGTGTTAGAGTTTAAATGTGATTTACTACTTATATAATATTTATTTATATGATGATCATTGGATTGTTGTTTCTCAATTCCACTTGTTTTACTGCATGGTAACCCTATGAATTAATAAATGGGTCCATATGTATACTATACTAGTTAGCTCACATACTAGCTAGTTTAACTTATTTGTATGGTTTTCTTAGTCTATAGGAGTTTCCATAATGAGGAATGTGTGGTTAAGTCATGTGGATTTTCTATTTTTTTAGGATTTAGCTTAGGCTGACTATTGGACTCATTTTATTTTGAGTACAAAATGAAGGAATAATTTAATTCCCTCTATGATTTTGATACATTATGGATAATAGAATTGGAACCAGGAAAGAGGGATCTATAGAACAATTATATTAGTCATCTAAAGGAGAAAGTGGATGATATGAGATAGTTCAAGGTGTCTCTAGTTGTAAATGTATTTCAATATTAGAAGGATTATATTTCAATTGTATTATCTCTTATGTTGTTAAGCATATAATAATTCAGATGGTTCTTGGATTATTTTCTATTGAAGGATCATTTCTAGAACAAATGGATGTCAGGATTATATGCCATCATGGAGATTCAGAGGAAGAGATATACTTAGATCTACTAGAAGGTTTCATGCTAAATGGAATAGAAGGTTCAGTTCTAGTCTCAAATTGTGTTTTTGTGGGATTAAGTAGTGATTATGTGTTGTCATGCGCGCTCTCAAAAATATTTATAACTCATTGTAGCATAGTAGCTGACCTAGGTCGATCTCTTGAGGAGCCTTTGCGGTCAAGCAATCAATACTTCTAATTCAAACTTTTTTATTATATATATATGAAATAAAATTACCATAAATGAGATTTTAGAAACAAGAATGAAATAATAAAATTTAATATGCAGATGCAATGAAAACACAATGAATGAAAAAAGAATGATGTTTGAAGAAAAGAGACATTCTTGAGAGCATCACCCATAGTGAACCTTCATCATCTCATTATTAGTTTCTAATTTAAATAATGAACACACTCCATCGTATGTGTGAGAATACTCCTATTCATATGGTTGTGAATTTATGATACTTTCAATGATCACCGAGAGACCCCACATCCACCTCCTCGATCGAGGGAAAAACTTACAGAAGTGAAAGCTAAACCTCCGGTGGTAAGTGGAGACACAAAGGCACCTTGCCCACTAAGATCCCCCTAGGTATAACTCTAAGAAAATAAGAAACATTAAGAATAAATATTCAAAGGCTTGGGTTCATCACTGGATTCCTCACCTAGTAACTTCCCCGGGTAAGCTACTTATGATCACAAGCATAAGAGTTCATAGTGATAAAGAAAACACGGGTATAAAACAAAAGAGAGAAAGAAGAACACTTAAATAAAAATATGAAATGAAATTACTGAATGAATTTAAAATAAAATACAACTCTAAACTATATAAAATGGTCCACAAAGGCTACCCCTAAGTTTCCAACCCTTTAGAAAGAAGAGGAAGTATGCTTTTATAGGCAAAGGGAGTGAAAAATTGGCTTAAAAAATTTTCTCTGAAAGTTTTCACTTGGATGGCCCCCATAATCAGATAATTTTGAAGTTTTTCCTTCTTTAAAGTTGTTATTTTATCTCTCATATGTCTAAAAACAAAATTTGAACATCATTGGATACATGGGGAGAGTGATATATCCAAATTACTCTAGATATTTAATCTGCCCATGATGATTGTTCGTATTCTAATGCAGCGAGTTCCAATGCATTAATGACCTTAAAAATGAAAGAATAATTCACTACAATATTAATAAAACTTATTACTCTAGATATATTATAGCTTATTGTAAAATATCATCCTAGTTTGTTAGTCCATTTATGATATATGATCCTATAAATAAAATTCTCTAGATCTATGCATAGTTTTCGAGGCCTGACTTGTGAGCTGGATTTGAGCTTCTAAATGATGGATTGTAATTTGGGTATAGAAGGAAAAAATGAATATCATAGAACATAGAAACCCATAAAAGAATAATTTTTCAATTTTTATGATTTTATAAAAACTTATGTCCGAAACATTAAAATAAATTAAAATTGTTTAAATCCAAAATAAGCCATTTTTCCAATTAAGCAAAAATGATCCTAAAACCTAAAATATAAAAATTCCCCTTAAAATAACACATTGGTGGGATTAAAAACATTTAAATTCAGAATAAAATAATTAAAAATATTTTTTATATCAATTCCCCAGTTACAACATTTTTTTAGATTGAATTGCGATATGGATTTCTCTTCAGAATCATGTTTTTGAGGAAAAGAGATGCATCTTTTGATCTTGAAAAATTGGTGAAATCAAAGAGGTTAATTCTATACTTGAACCATATGGTCTTACAACCAATTAGATGATTCTGACTACATACTACCTTAAAAATGGAGCAGTGCTGCGGAAAAAAGATAGAAAAGAGAAAACACAATGATGAGAAATTAACTTTACTCTTTATAACATATGAAATCACCATAAATTCCTCTATACTCTGGGATTTGATGGATTACTTCTTATATTCATTGAAGGATAAGATATTATTTTTGTCATGAAATAAGAACATACAGGAGCATATGGTGCCCACCAGTCAGGGTTCAGGATTTCCCATCAAATCTGGAGGTTTGGATACTTTTGGCCTTTAATGAAGAAAGATTACCAAAATTCACCAAAATGTGTCATTCTTACCAGGTTAAAACCAACCTCATACTAAAAACCCCAAAGTTTCTACACAGATCCAAATACTCTGGCTATTTTTCATATGGGTTATATCTGTTATAGGTTCATATCCTCTATCTATAGCCAAGCCATTAAAATACATCCTCACTACTACCAAATTCTTCTCCAAATAGGATGAAGAAATACCACTCAAATAAGTCAGGACAAAATAATTTTCAGCTTTGTGAAATCCAATTTCATTTCTAGATTTTCAATCCCTAATATAATACTAACAATAAATGGAACCAATTTCAGTTCTGTTGAGTTATAGAAGTTGTATCAAGTGTATAATATCAAATCCAACAATTCATCTCACTATCATGTTGTGACTAATGGATAGATAGATGTATTCAACAAGAACTTATCAAATATACTCCATCAGATGGTGTATAAAGATAAAAAGTCTCGGCCTGACAATATATTATATTCCTTGTGGGACTATCAAACTATAATATGAACCACCTCAGAGGCAACCCTGTATTCACTGGTATATGAGAAAAAACTAGTCATATACATTGAGATCTAGTTTCCCTATCTTTATATTTCCATTAGCGATCAACTATCCATATATGAGAAATCACAAAAATGGATTTATGAATTAGATAGACTTGATGAGAAAATAATACATACTTTTCATCACTTGTAGGTATACCAAAATCATATAGCATGGGATTTTAAGAAGAAAGTATGCCACTTATCATTCCTCCAAGAAGAGCTGGTACTGGTCCTCAAGACCCCAATGGTACTATGGAAGAAGCCTCCAAATCTTATGCCAAAGTGGGAGGGTCCTTGTTCCATACATAAGGTCTACTCTAACAGAGCTTATTCATTTATCTAAATGGATGGAGATATTGTTATAGTCCCTAAAAATACAAGGTTTCTCAAGATATACTTTGTGTAATCACATAAAAGTCTTCGTAGAAAGACCTTAAAAGGCATGACATATGGTCCTAGCCATATGACCTAAAACTAAAAGAAACTATATTGTGAGATATATAAATTTAAAACACATATCCTAATATCATATTAACAAGATGCTAAAATGTATGATAACATCCTAACTAAATGACATAAAACTACATCATTCATGTCCTTTTTTATGATGAAAAAATGATTAATATTTCAGTCTATGCTTGATTGGATCATAATCCTTAGTGTTGGTCTCCCACCACACCTCCATTATATAAGTACATGTGGCTTGATTCTCATATTAATGGGATACATAGTGACTCCTAGACTTTATGTCCTGAGTATAGCTACACAATAAGAAAAATCCTCCCTTTCTTGCATAAAAACCAAAAAATATATTCAAGTAACTTCACACTCCATAGCCAATGTCAATCCAAATGATTTACTTATACTATGACACACTCCTTAAACACATCATACTCCTTGTCCTAGGGAAATATAGATCTCCATAATCTCCCCCCATCCATTAGTAATATAAAATCCGATACTTGATGACACCTTTGTTTTGACTAGGAAATGATACGACCGAATTTGGATTTTCCTAAGTCACCCCAAAAGTCCTATCAATTAGATTCACCTTCTTTCTCTGGAGAAACATATTCTATATACATAGGCCCCAACAATAGATTCTATAAACTTATTTTCAAACATGATCTGTAGCCAATCCTTGCATACTTTTCTCATATCACTTCTCCTGGTCTGCGATCTCCCTAGATCATGGTATACAATTTTATTCTTCATGTCTAAAGTATGTAGGAACATCCTTGGCCTAGTAATCCCTATACCACTCACTGTTTCCATAATTTATGGTCCTAGTCATATAACCTAAAACTACAAGACACTATTCTTCATTACTACACAATGATAAACTATATAGTTAACATCCCTCTCATTCAATATTAAGTTTATCCTAGAACTACATATGTCTTGATTATCACTCATGTGAGATATATAGTGATACTTGGATCCTTTATCTTAGTCTAGAGACTACATGAAAAAAATTACCCTATCCTTTATTTCAATCACCACTGTGTGGTGAAATAAAAATTTTCCAGTTCTTTTTTTCTTTTAACACTGAGCATATCTCGCATGGGATTAGGAGTTTTGGTAAAATATTCTCGGCATGATCAAGGCATGTCAGTTTGCATCAGCATTAACATGGTCATGGATGAAAGACCTTAAAAATCACACCAAAAACCTTTACCACATGATGTTAAACTACATGGTTTATATCTCTTCCATGAATTAAAACTTTTCATTTCTGTGGCCCTCACCCAAGAGGACCACTATCCTAGTTGTTGGTCTCCCACCACCCTTCCATCTAATAACTACGTGCATCTTGATTCTCAACATGAACAGATAATCAATGACATCCAGATCCTACATCATCATCTATCTATAATATAAAAATGTCCCCACTCTCCTATGTATCATAAAAAAACTAAGTAGTAGGGTCTAGTATGAGTTCTCACATTTCTCATGAGCCCATATTCAAAGAAAAATACCCCCATCCATATAATAATTCAATCAGTGTGGTGAATCTACCATATAAATAATCGTGGGTTGATTATTTCCTTAATGAGATATGTAATGGTGCCCATATACTATGTTTTGGGCCCAACCAAAATATCACTCCCATGAATATGTGGTATACCTACATAGGAAACATTTCTCCCCATTCTTGGGTGATTTTGAGATGAAATTATCCTTCCATAATTAGGTACCTTATTTACACAAATAAAAATATATGTATTGGTAAATACAGATCTCCATAATCTTTCTATGACCATATAGAATAGAATGTATGAAAACTAAGGACGCCTTTGTTTTTAATATGCATTAATACACCCCAATTTGGCTTTATATAAGACATCCCAAGAAGTTTTGTCAATCATAAGAACATTCATCCTTTGAATAAACATCTTCTATCTCTATATTACCTGACATCATCATAGTAGTAAACTTATTTTCTGACATGATCCAAAATATTTCCTTATATGATTGTCCTGTATCACTTTTTGGATCCAAAATCACTCATATTTTGTCGTACAACATCCCATCCTCATTCCTGAAAAATGATGGAACATTCTTGGTATGATCACAATGAAGTGTAAAATCACTAATTTCTTGGTCAAATCTAAATGACCTTAAATTGAATCCCTCAATTTTCTTTTTGTAAGATGTTAAAATGAATATTTGAGATCCTAGTCATATGACATTAAACTATATGATGCCTCAACACTCGTCTGGGAGGGAGCCTCTCTTTCTAGTGTTATTCATCCATCACATCACCCTAAAGAACTAGGTATGAATTGATAATCATTCCATAAAGTAATACAGTGTTTCTTGTATCCTTTATTTTAGGCCCAACTATTATAGAAACCAAAACATTTATGTTCCTCTATTCATGGATAGAACCTTGATCTAGGTGGAAAGTTTTGGATTTCTCCTACGACCCCTCCTTTGCTAGATTACGATCAAAATAGAATACCCCTTTCCTTACATACAAACCAAATTTTTGAAATGGGTTTCTCATCTATGGATTGTTCTGATCCAGATGCTTCTTTCATTCCTAGACACATTCCTTTTATAAAACACACTTTGTGGTCTTACAAAATTCAGATGATCATAAAATCCCCTTGTCCATTAGTAATACAATGTATGATATTAGAGGGAACCTTTATTTTTAATATGTATGATATACCACAGTACGTCTCTACATAAGTCACCCACAATGGGGCCTATAAACTAGAGGTACCTTCATCCCCATGAGAAACCACTTCTATCAACGTAATCCCCAACAACATCATGCTAGAAACCACTTTTCAAACATGCTTTATAGTCATTCCCTGTGTACTTGTCTCATTTCATTTCATCATATCCAAAAACCATAATATCATGACTTAAAATTTTACTCCTCATACCTGAATAATATCAGAACATTCTCGGACAGCAAACCACACTATAGTTGGTTCTCCCATAACTCATGACCAAAGATGTTTTACTTAAAAACACCTATTTCATTAGTCCTTATTAAAAGACTCTGAACTGCCTATGAAAATATATGTAGTACTCACTGATTTGAAAACCCACAAAATGGAATCCTGGGAAAGAGTTTATTTTTATCTATCTAGAAGTTCACTCTTCATAGCTTATGGAAAAAGATTGAGCAATGGAAAGAAAGAGACATAAAACTTGTTTGGCTGAAAATTTACAAAGAGTGACCTAAAAAAAACCTAAGTATTTCTCATTAAGTATTCATCATATCTGAATTATTAGAAAATTAGGGTGGTGATTCAAAAGACCAAAGATTTCATAGAATCAATTATGAAATTCTAGAAATAGTCCAACTACACTCACTAGGTCCAAAGACCTATGAAAAAATTAGATCACCCTCATGTTCCTATCACTATGATCACTATAAATTTTCACAAAGATATTTAAACAAACAAAACCAAGATTAATCTTATTTTGTAATTATATGGGAAAACATGGATTAATAAATATGTTATTGGGAGAAAAATTCTCTTCATACATGAATAAAAATTTATAGGAGAATCCATAAGTTGGAGTATCTTAATCATATTTTACAAAATATCATCAATATAAATTTTCAGTAACTAAAGGGTATATTGGTTTTTATCAACGACCTATCAAATCTTGGCTATCTAGGTATTCTCATCCTCTTCATCAAGGAAAATATCCTCCTCTATAACCATAATAACATTCTTTCATTTATCCTCTACTTCTTCCAATTAATGGTGAAGTTGTACTAGCTTCCTTATGGAAGTATCCATCTCTTATTGGAGGTTCAATATTTGAAGGGATTTCTCATCAATCTATTTCTTACACCCCTCCAATTTCTTGGTGTGGTTGAGCTCTTCCTTTGATAATACTGCTCAAAGATAATCACTTTTGGTGAGTATCCTTGATTTGATAATGAGTTCTTGTTACTCATTCCCTTGATCCCATCCATGAATGATCTCCTTCATATTAGGGAAGATCATGTGATAATAGAATCAAACATACATTAACATGATAAAAAATCTTCAGAGAAGATGGAGTTGTGAAGTTATATCTTCTATAGGTGTCCCCAAGACTAACTCCCGTATGTCCGACCATATAAATTATAAACATTCCCAGAAAGCAACTTGAGCCTCCAAGATTTTTGTGGATGTAGTCTCAGGAGGAGAGGTGTGTTATGAAATTACTTCTTGTATGGAAGAAAAATGTGTTTCCCTTCTTGGAGTGACACCACCTTTTTTTTCATGATCAGGTGATCTGGGGTGGAATCCTCCCCTTTGGGCACGACCACTAGAACAAAAGGTGCTGAAAGATAAACGAATTTGTATCCAAGATCAGGAGATAGTAAATAGAAAGGTAAAAGGGGGATCAAACTAGTTTATGTAACTCACACATTGATAGATCAACTACTAGGATTGATGCTTCTCTAATACCCTTGATCTCTATGATTTGAGTGAGGATCTTCTGGTGTGAAACACCCTCTTGTGTTTTCTCAGAACCCAAGATGGAAGGCACTCTAGAATCTGTCACTTTGATACCCTTGGCTATTGTCCCCTCATTAATAGGAGTAGGATGGACCTCAAATCCATGGATATGAATCTCCTTGGAAATATTTTCTATAGATAAAGATTCACTAGTCATGATCATTAATTTAATGCATCAAACATAAGGAGGTTGGTCGTGTTTAAAAATATAAGAATGGGAAAAATCAGATCCATCCAATTCATTATTAATGTACCCAAAATCCCCCAAGGATCCTGAAATATCAATATCTTGATAAATTAATTCCATTATTTTATTATATAATACTCCAAGACTCGCAAAATACTTACCAGTAGGGATATCCAAGATGCTTGGTCCAAAACCAAAATTGGATCCTCCATCTACTCCATCTTCCACCTTCTCAATAGGCACAAACTTTCTAAGCCTATCAAATCAAGATTAGAACCATCACCTTCAGAGATTGGTCTAGAGTCAATGTCAGGGCCTTCTAGGATGGTGATAATACCAGTGATGGTGGCTTGAGTTTCCTCCAATGTATGTGAAATATCTGAAATATCATAAGGAAAAAAGTAAATGATTGGAATATGACACCTTATGATTCAAATATAACATTACCAGGATCCTACTTCCTCTATAAACTAATGGGAATAGACATGGATTCATCTCTTGTCACTTCTCCCATCAAAGGAACATACTCACCAACACAAATATGAGCCTCATCTGGAATATCCCCATCATTCCTAGAAGGATTGGTGTTGGACCCCTTGAGGGAGGAAAGTGAAACAGGTCTTCCAAAGGGTAAAAATGATCCTATATGTGTGTTGGGTGAGTTAAAAGGATGAATGACATTATGGAGACTTACTGCGACATATATAGCTGACCAACATCTTTACACTTTTCATTTTCTTTACCTAAGATGGTGAAGGTCCCTTGTCAGTCTTCTCAATTATGGGAACCTAAGGTGGAAAGGGTCTCCAACCATCTCCTTTTTCATTAAGATATATCCTAGAGATAACTCTACATGATCATGGGTATATCCCTCAACCACGATCAGGGTCCTCGTTGAAGTGTATTTTAATGAAGATGGTTCTGGTGACACCACCTTCTATAAGTCAAATTGGCTCCTTATTACCAGTTCCTCTACATAAAAAATGGTTATGGATTCAATGGAAAATTAAATAATCTTAAATCAATGGAATTGATGAATTTGTTCCATTCGTTATCAGATTGGTCAACTATTCCCCTGGTGGCACCTCTATCCAACATATCAGTTACCCTCTTTGTGGTTGGGATCCGATCATCGATTTCATATACTAACATATCTATATCTCAAATATATTTCCCCCCCTTAGAGGAATTGGATTAAGGGTGAAGATCAAAGAGTTATTTAATATCCCCAAGCTGTAGGATATGTATTCCATCTTGGATAAATACCTATAAATCTGTGATGTTGCGGGTTACACGTTGACAAGATTTGACTCCCATAGGCCGAAGATAATCTGATGTTGATGTTTACAGCTACTAGGAAGACTTGAAATCTTGTAACTTCATGGTCCTTTTGGGATACTATAATATAGAAGGAGGATAGAAAATTGGATCTTGGGTCTCTACTCGATGATAATGACTAGACTTCCTCAGTTCGTAATATTTGGTCTTTTCAACTACATCCCACTTTACAGACCATGACCGAGATCATTTTGGAAACTTTGGAGCTTCGAAATCATCACCCATAGGATGAGCCTTCCTACCACAGTTTCCAGATCTATTAGTCATTTTGGCCTCAACTCGGGTGATTCTTATTATTAACTCCCCTTGAGGGTAGGAAGAAATATTGGCATTGGTGTACCTAGAGTTTAACTCAATGGATGCACCCAGGAGAGGTAGATTAATCGATGCTTAGGATGCCTCCAAGACCATGAGGGTCCAAAACTACTAGAACACCATTGAGTTCTTCTAAAACCCAACATGTGTTAGTGGAGATACATTTAGCTATTATAGAAACTGGAACTAGTGGGTGAATCTATATGGATAATATGATTTACATATGATCTCACAATCAATATGGGCTACCAACACACTATCTCTGAACACAAAAATGTATGACCTTAGATCATCATCACTTTGGTCATTGTCCACAAACATTATGGTAGGTAGATCACTATATGGGAAGTAGTTAAACTCTCCCAACACATTTAGATTCTTCAGAGATTCACCCTATTTTAGAGGTATAGGATGAATAACAGAAACAACTTGAATGAATAGATGAATCTGGAATTTTGGAAATTCAAATCCACTTTGCATTGTATAAGAGCTAAAGTGTGCCACAACCCACCCCCATGACACCTTAAATGGACCTTAAATTTGGTATTGTTCTTCCCCGCATATATGTGTAATAATCTCTAATAAAAATTTTCCAGTATAGGAGAAACCAACCCTATGTTATTCCCCTATGATAATTTGGACGCTATGAAAAAAGTCTTTGGTCTCACACCACCACTCTATTCACAGACTGACAGTAGATATGTTCTCAACCACATCACCTAGAATCATTCAAGGAGGGTACTCAAAGGAACTCTATACTTGACTATATATCACCACTGGTCATACTAGGCTTGATCCTATGTAGGTCATAATTTTCCAAGAATTCTTAGATTATCTAACTAGGGGAATCCGATTGGGCACTGTAAGCTAGGACCCTATCCTTTCTACTTAAGGAAGGACTTCATCCAAGTCTTAGAATGAACATTGCCCCTTGGGAGAGGGTCCTTTTTTAGCACCTTACTAGCTAAATTTAATTGATTATAGGCCAAAACCAGCATCCTTCCAATGTCATACCATTTTTATTTTGATGGGATGAATTCATTATAAATTTCACCAAGAATGGATGCTATTGAGATCTTGTAAACATCACATAAACTGATGTCAACTTCTCCATGTTTTAGATGAAAAGTATTCATTTAAGGGATTCATCAGCTCAAAAGCTCTGGGATGATGTCTGGATTCTTGTATATATGAATATGGTCCACCAGAAAGCTTCATAGATTCTAACCAATTTGAGTTTAGTCTTGAATTTTTCACAAGTTTTGTGAACTCGGTATGGCCACATCCACTTGGGTTTGACTCCCGCTACAAAACAGAAGCCTCAATCCTCCTTCTAGCCTTTTGATTGATCTGCCTTAAAATCATGGAAGATTAACTATTAGTACTGAGGTTTTGATTCCTGGTTATGAGGATTTAGATCTGAGCAACACATGCTATGATGCGTGACACATGCAATGAGAATTGTTCCTTCACTGATAAATATGCAATTGGAGGAGATGTTGGTAGTGGGAAAGTTGGTGTACTCCATGAACCATGAATTCAGAAAATAACTTTGCATCTTTGGAATGAATACATATCTCATATGGATGTGGCCATACAATGGAAGTTTATCAGTTAATGGGTACTCATACTGGTACTTCTTCAAGTGTTTTTCTATGTCTGGAAGGGTGGAGTCGCACTTGTCATAATAATCTGGCTAGATAGTTTTGATCATTTATGTTACACATGTCGTATTTTGTTCATCAGAAACCCTTTGAGTTATCATTGGAAATCTATAGAGAAAACATGAGGATGTTCTTTAGCATTAAGAACTTAGTTTAGAGTGTTAGTTGACAAGGAGTAAATTTAACAAAGGAGTGACCTCATGCAAGTCACTCACTCATGTAACCTCACGCTTTTCACTCTATCAAGTAACCATGTGAAGGTCACTCGCTCAAGTAACCTCACACAAGTCACTCTCTTAAGTGACATCACGCAAGTGATCATGCTATTGTCGCAGGTCATGGTCAAATAGAATTTCAACTATCAATGTAGCCTAGTGGATGATTAGAGTAGCATCTCAAGGAGAAATGGTTGGGGAGTCTCACTATCCTAAAACTTATTTATTTTTGTTTAATTTTTTAATTTTGAATTCAACCAGAGTTGTTTGTTTTCTTTCTTGTTAAATAAAAATGGGAAGGAGAAATGAAATGAAAATTCACTAAGGATACATGTAAGAAATAAAAATGGACCTAAGGATGAATTCCAGTTAGATCAATCATCATTTACTTTTGTTCTAGATCATTTAATTCAATGAGTAGGTTCAATATAATTCACATATTCACACCAGCTTTTTTCTTTAGTATGACACTACTAATATTCTCCAGAAATCCTTAAACAGACCATCTATTCCATGTATTCTTCTGGGTGTATTGGTAAGAATCATTCCTTAATCGAGTAAACAAACTCACACACACACTTAGAAGCAATCACATACCATTATTCCAATCAAATCACACAAACCACCTTATATAAATTGTGACCCAGATGGAGGGATACTTTGTTGTGAAACAGTTGGAAGAGTGTGATGGTGTTAATGGATTAAAGAGTGGAAATATCCTTGAACTCTAATTAGAGAGGATACAGATTGATAATTAAACACAGAAACCCATGGAAGTCACTATGACCCCCCTTTGAACCACCCAAAATGGGTTATCTCTCCCTGATCACGGAGATAAAAGTCATTGGGATGTCACAGGGACAAGAAACACCAAGAAATGGAGGGGGGAAAGAACAACATAGTTCGATGAAATGAGGAAAAAATGAAACATTAAATTAGACAATGTATAAAGAAAAGAAATTAAAAAAGGAAGAAATACCTAATGGGTGTAGACAAAATATAGTTGTAAGAGGTTGAATATTTATAATGGGATAGAGATAGAGATATTTATAGAGTAGGTAGACAACAACGACCTTATTTGTCTTCAAATTCAGTGTCTAGGAAAGCTTCTATGATGGATATTTCATGTTGCATTGATCAGTTGAGATTAATTCTACTGACATGTCTTCTTTACATGATCGCATATGCATTTAAATTTTCTCTCGTGCTTCGCGGTGGTAGTTTCATGTGCTAAAAATTGGGCCTCAACTTGGAATTCAAATGTTGGGCTTCAAATAATGGGTGCAAGTATGGTTATTACTCAAAACAAAAAAGTATATTTAAACTTATATACTCCCAATTTGGGTTCCTTTTTCTCCATTTCCACAAGAACGGTGGTCTATATTCTTTCTTGGATGGCTTCACGACGGTGGTCGGTTTCTTGAATCAAGCGACTAGTAAGGAGGAGTTCGGTGAGATTCGACACCAGATCTGACTTAGTCTGGTGGTGGTTTTCTAAGAGCAGCATTTTTTTGGTGATATTTGGATAGAACGATGGCAGAAATGGATTACGGGGTAGAAATAGACTTCACAGTGGTGAGATTCTAGCCATGGAGGTGCATGGTGGTGACACAAATCTGAAATAGTGGCTTGGATTTCCAAGGGCGGTTCTTCGGGCTGTTCACAGTGGTCAGCAAGGCTTCATCTTCACACGGCTCGTACAGATCTGGTCTAGCGAGCTCTGGTGAGTTTGGATTTAGGATTTGATTTATCTGTAGTGGTTGATTTTAGATTTTGGTATAAGGACACAGCCTTAAAACATTACATATTCTTGAATTAAATTAATAATTCACATTGAGTATCTTTTTAGGTTTAGAGTTTTAGTGAATTGGGGCATAACTATTACATCTCAAAAGATTAAAAAGTAGACACTTCCACTTAGTTTCCATTTTTTTTACAAAATAAAAACTCTTTAAAGAAAAAGAGTCATGTTCAGTTCCATGTTTTAGACAACATGACTTTTCCTTGAATCCCATCCTTGACCCTATTCATCTTTAAGTCCTGTGAAAAACATTTCAAAACTTGGGATGAGCATAAAAATCTCAGTAAGGGTTATAAAACAAGGAATGAAAACATTATTTAATCATTACATACATAACATAAGATCTTTAACATACCTCATGAAATTATAAGATTTATTATTAACACAATAGAAAACATAAATCATAAAGGTAACTTGTGGCATCTATATCATACTTATATTGCATCTATCACAGCTACGTAGGGAGTTACATTTGGTATACCCATCAAAAAATATTCCCTAAATATCTTAGTAGAAACATTCACGTTTACCTCCATCACGTTACCCAATGCATTGTAGATCTATCTCGGGCTCACTTGCCCTAGGTTTATCATGAAACCACACATATTCATAGACAATTCCCAAGAACCAAAACATATTCATAACACATAAAACAAAAATAAAGGAAAGATAACATTTCCAAATTTTAATCACAATATATCATTTAAATATATTGACATAACAAATCTATTATCAAAATCATTTTCAATACAAAAATACATAAAAAGATTACATGGTATTTAGTTTCCTTTTAAAAGACATTACGACTTGTTTAGGAAGCCAAAGATCAAATAATACTCGCGGCGACGGAAAGGTCGTTGTCACCACGTACATTAAAAAGAAACATTACTTTTTTTCTTTTAGTAAAACACTTCGTAGAAAAATATTCCCTTTGAATGAAATGAAAATTCAAAGGTATTTATACACCGTATAAAATAAAGTTGAGAATAATACAAAATATGCCTCAATGAAAGGAGATTGAGACAAAGTCCCTTACCTCGTGTCCGACTCCACTCGATCATTATTTAATATCCTGAATAACAAACTAAAGTTAATTTATACTTTCTTAAGAACCATTTTCAAGTTTAATATTCCTTTTATATCACTTATTACCATGTTATAAATAGTATGTAATCATTTAAGTTATTAACGGTTGTTTCATCGATATTTGGTACTTGAGTAAAAATGAACACCTTATAATTACAAGTTGTCCTTGTGGTCAAATATCCATTATCTTTAGAATGATATTAATGATGTATATATCAAATATATCATGTATATACAGTATATAAATGTATTTATATTATCACATAACATTTGGAGGTAGGAAATGAAATGCACCGTTCATGGAGACGGTAAGTCGTACGTACGCATGAACACTACTTTCATTTCCATTTAGTATTTTAATGGAATGAAAACATAATGATACATATGTATATTATAATTCCATCATAATATATTAAATAACATCATTAACTCCATCCTTTATTCACCCCACATAATGCATTAACGAGTCATATCACTTTGAGGGGGCGGTAGTCCGCACTTCCTAAAATGAAATTATCACGTTTACCCATTATGGAAACCATAAAGGTATGATATAAATGGAAAATACAGAATCATAAGGAGAACATAAACATAATATATATCATATATAAATACAGTGCCATCATAATGACTTCCATGAGAGGCGGTAATAGATAATTGAACAATCATTGTTTCGTGATGCGTTAGTTTTCTATCCACAGAAACATTATGTTCTTTACCCATTAGATGGACGTGTGTGTAAGAGTAGTTCAAATAAATCTCATAAAAACATCCTATTATATTGAGGATAATTGTGTTGTTATAAAATAAAGGAATAAAAAGAGTTTATGGGGTTGGATAAGTAAAATAAAACAAAAGAACTTAAGAGAAGAGGATACCTTTAAATCGGGTAACTCCCTTTGGTTTGAACCAAAAGGGTTTCTTGAAGTGCCTTCTGCCTAAAGTAAGGCTTCTAGGATGAAGAGAGGGATTTAGGGAGATTAATTGAGTAGATTTTGGACGAACCAAAAGGCTTGAGAGGTGTGAGGAATTGGTAAGAAGTGAGGGATTTTTATAAGGGAGAGGAGGGGCTCTTTAGGAAAGTTTGAAACAATTATTTTATTATAACCTCATCTTCAGTTTCCAAAGTTCAACTATTCATTAATATCAAATCTAAGATGAATCATGGTCGAAATAAAATAATCCCATAATAATTGGACAGGTTTTGGATATTGTTTTAATATTTATAATCTTATTTATTTAAATCATTTATTAATGAGGTAAATATTGCATCATTATTGTATCATAAATAATTTATTTTATTTTATGTCCAAAAATTATAAAAAAATACCATGATGTAGGAAATTTTTTTATATTTACAAATAATATTTATAGTTGAAAAGATAACTTATATAACCCCATGTAAAAATTTATTTACTAAAAGATATTTGTTTATGTCATTTTTGTCTTTACTTTAAATTAATTAATATAAAATGTTATTATTACCCCCATGTGGCTCCATGGAGTCCCAAATTCAACACAAGGATGCCCATGGCCGTATATGTATAAACCAATAGGATTAGGACACATTTTAGGGTAATTTAATATTATTATAATATTATATTTTACCCTTATTTATTATGTTTACCTTTTAATCATGGTAAATAAAATATTTACTGAAGTAAATATTTAAAATGTCTATAAATAAAAGTTAATTATTTACACAATATGGAACTACTGATTCCAAATATGGAATCCATTTTTCCAAATTCAAAACACAGAAGTGGTAGAAATTAATCTAAAATTAATTCCCGCTGTTAAAACAAATAGCGTGTTTTTAGGAAATAATAACTATCAAAAGATTGACACTTTTTTTGTCCAATTTCAAAGTAAAATTAATTACAATTTCCAAAATTGGATTAATTGGTAAAAATATATTCTAATTACACTTTAGAACCAATTAAAAAGATAAACTATACATATAAATAAATAAGATTAAAAGGCACTTTTGAATTAAAATACAATATTTTTCACTATTCATTAAAAATTGACTTTATCAGAAAAATACCAAAATATCATCCAAAGTAAATTTTGAAGTCCCAATTCTAAAGAAGAATTTTATTTTGTCAAATAGAACATATAAGGGTTACAAAAATTGGATTTAAAAAGGGTTCGTCATTAAAAGGCGGTAAATCGACCTTTTAAAGAAAATTATGCTTAAAATTAGATTAATTCACATTTTAAGCCTATAACATTTATTAGATAATTGTAAAAAAACATGTATAATCATATTGTATTTAGTTATATTCATTCCCATCAATAAAATGGGTATGCGTTAACTACCATTTAAAATAATAATATTATATTATTAGTGTGCAACATAAGATTTCAAAGAAACCCGTTGTTGCGTATCGAGTACGCTATCGAACATAGCATCCCCTTTAAGTAAAATTAATATTTAATTAAAAAAATATTAATAGACATTCAAATGTATTATTATTTATTTACTTGGGAAGTTACCTTTGGTTTATGGTGTCGTCGTTCTGGAGTCTCAAATCTGCAGTGGCTAGTTGATTTTGAAATATGTTTGGGTCTGGTGCGGGTTTCTTTGGTTTTGGTTCGGTTTTTTCTTCAGAGGGGGCACCACCGACTGGTTTGTCTTTGTAGGTGGTCGGGAAAAGGTGCAGTGAAGGTGCGCGATTGTGGAAAAGGGGTGGTCATGGTTAGTAGCCTGACCATGAGTGGGAGATGCAATGGGTTAGTTTCAATTTTGGATGAAAACTGATTGGTATAATTAAAACATTTACTCCATTTACGAAATTAATACCATAATTGATTTCCAAATATTTTAAATTTGAAAAACTAATTTATTTATATCTTGAAAAATTGATTCCATGAAAATAATATATCATGAAAATCACAAATAAATTCATTTAATAACTTATGTTTAAAATTATTAAAGATCCCAAAACATTAGTTTTTCCGATAATTTGAATTAAAAGAAGGGTTATTTTCAAATAATAACAGATAAAAATATTTTGTTTTTCAACTCACATTGGTCCCCCATACTTAGACTATTGTACTCCCAGGAAACGTGTCATTGAATTTCAATTTATTCAAAAAGAAAAAGAAATTAAGTTCATCCTATCAAAATTGAAATTAACAAGCCAGAGAATAAAAACCACACAAACTCATTCATTGTTAAACCAATCATGCCTAATATGTAAATCAAAACACTAACTTATTCCATTTAATCAAAGTTTCATTTTAAGAGTGGATCAAATTATATTTAAGTGCATGAATTTTTTTAACAATAATCACCTCCATTTATTCCTCTTTCTTAAGTTTTCTAAACCACAGTTCAATTTACAACTTTATTGATACAACTTAAATGAAGATATTATAGGCCAATTGTTCCTATTTTTTTAGGTTCAATATTCACCTCACCTAAATAGAATCATTTTTAACAAACTCTTTTTGAATTTATTTTTACCACCCATAATTGTGTGCAAAGCACTGTTCATATCACTTATTAAGAATACTTTATTTAATTACACAAACACACTTGATGCCCTTGTCTCAGAGATCCATTGTGGGTCCCTAATTTCCCATTTATATTCCAGGTTCAAAATACTTATAACATGTTCATTTGAGTTTTCTCTCTAAGGTGTTGTCTTAGAGAGGTCAAGTTTGTTAGATTAAGTTCAAAATTTCAATGACTTAAAGTTATAAAATTTATTCCACATAAATATTTTCACTCACACTCCATATCTTAATTCAAAGACCAAACTTCCCTAAAACAATGATCAAATAACTCCGCAATCATTTAAAGTCTTAGATTTTTAGAATCAATTAATTCCCTCAACTCTAGCAGGGTGATTTTTAAACTAGGCATGATTGCAATGAAGTTCAATAAAAGGGGTGAAAATAAAAACAAATAACTATACAAAAATGATTGTATTTATAGAACATGCATTTTTTCAATTAAAGAAAACATAAATTTAGAAAAACTATATTTAGATTCCTACTTTTTTTAGATTTTATTTTGTTATTTTTAGTTTTTAAATTTAAGACAAAATTATACCAGGGAAAAGATATTTTCAATATTCACAAATAGAAGAAAAACTTTTTTTTATCATTTTCTTTTTTAAATCTTGGTTTTTTTTATATTTAATAAAATTTTGTATAAAATAGTGAACATGTTTTTTTATTTAAAATTTTTGAAAACATTCACTAAAAATATTACTAATTTTAGTCAGCCTAATGGTCGACCAGGGTCTTCTCTCAAGGAGAAAAGGTTAGAGAGGATCACTATCATAGTAGTTATGTTTTTTTGTTTAATTTTATTAGTTTTTAATGAATCCAGATTTGTTTGTTTGGTTTTTGATTAAATGAAAATAAGAACGATAAAGGACATGAAAATACATTGAGGATATATGAAAGAAAATCAAATGGAGCTAAGGATGAATTCCAGTGAGATCAATAATCATTTACTTTTGCTCCAAATCATCTAATTCAATGATTAGGTTCAATATCATTCACCTATTCACCCTCCACTATTTTATTTTGTATGAAATCATTAATTTACTCCTTAAATACTTAGACATACCATTCATTCCATGTATTCTTCTAGGTTATGGGTAATAAACATTCCTCAACTGAGTGAACGAATTCCCTCTCACACCTAATAGTAAATTTATACCATTATTCTAATCAAATCACACTACTCCAATGGTATTAACTCTAATCTGAATAGACGTATATTTTTTTGTGCAATAGTTGGAAGAGTGTGATGGTCTCAATGGATTGTTTAGTGAAAATAACCTCCTCTACATTCCAATTCCACTATTTCACTAGAATAAGAGATGAGATAGATTAATAATTAAACACATAAACTAATGATTGTCACTATGATCCCCCTTTGTACCACCCTTAATGGGGTAATTCTCTATGATCATGGAGATCAAAGTCATTAGGACATCACAGGGGAAAGAAACAAAAATAAATAGAGGGGGAAAAGAATAACATAGTATGATTAAATGAAGAATAGAATGAAACATTAAATTATAAAATGGAAGAAAAAATTTGAAAAGGGAAGAAAGCCCTAATTTTTGGAGACCAAATATAGTTGGAAAAAGATGAATATTTACAATGGGAGAGGGCTAGATATATTTATAGAGAATATGAGACAGCAACAACCTTCTTATCATTCAAATTCAGTTCCTATGCGAGCTTCTTTGATGGATATCACATATCACTGTGAACAGTCGAGATTAATTTTGCTGACTTCTTTCCTTTCCATGATCGTGTGTGCATTTAAATTTGTTCTAGTGCTTCATGGTGATAGTTTCATGTGCTGGTAATTGGGCATTGGCTTGGACTTCAAATTCTAAGCATCAAATGATGGGCCCAAATGTTATTGCAAACAGAAAAGAAAGACAAATAAGTATATTTAAACTTATATATATATATATGTATACTTATATATATATAAATATATATACTAATTATATTTCTATAACACATATAAATAATAATAATAATAATAATAATAATAATTATTATTATATATATTTCTTTTTATCATTTTTATGTTTTTGTTTTCTTTTCCTATTGGATTTTCAATTTTAAACGCGGGGGGGGGGGGGGGGGGGGTGGGGGGGGGGGTCACGCACAACTTCTCCTCCACGGTAGGAAGATCATGGGATCCTTATTCTCTATTTCCACAGTCACGGTGGTATGTCTTCTTCCTTGTCCATCTTGACGATGTTGGTCTGTTTCTTCAATAAAGCGGCTGATGAGGAGGGGTTCGAGGACCTTCGACACCATATCTAACTCAGCCCGATGGTTGTTCTCTATGAGTAGCACGTTTCGTGGTGAGATTTGGAGAGAACATCGGTGATACTAGATTACAGGGAAACAGTGGGCTTCACAGTGGTGAGATTCTGGCCATGGCGGTGCACGGTGGTGTCGCATTTCTGGACTAGCAGCTTGGATTTCCAGCGATGGTCCTTCAAGTTGTTCATGGTGGTTGGTGAGGCTTTGGCTACGCATGACTTATCTAGGTTTAGTGTGTACTACCATAGGTCCGGGCAAGGGATGCGCTGGATTTTATCAGCACAAACAGAAAGCATTGATAACAGGGGGTCTTTATCAGTGTTAGCTAAAAGTACTGATAAATCTACCATTTATCAGCATAAAAAAGAGCATTAATAAAGAGTAGATTTATCAGCGCTATTATTAACACTGATAAAAGTTTTTAATAAAAAATATTATTAATTAATATAAAATTATTATATTTACATTCAAAAATAATGTTTATTTGAATGCATTAAATAAAAAACACATGTTTATAATTAATATTTTTTTAATAATTCAAATAAATATATAATGTTTTAAAAAAAGTATTTCTAAGATTATAATTAAATAATTATATATTTAAATAATTATAAGATTATAATAAATTTTATTAAATAATAAATATATTTATTATATTTATAAATATATCTAAATACTTTTAAAATATATAATTATAATTATAATTATAATTAAATAAATATATATTTGCAATGAATTTGGTCTATAAATATATTGATGCGTGTGTATAATTGACGTGCATATAGGTTATGTATTTATCATAAATGTTCATTTAATTATATATAAGTACTTTCTAAATATATTTATTTGAAATTATAATTATGACTATATATATATAAATAATTTTAAAATTACAATATATACATATATTATAATTTTATAAATATATATATAAATATATTTATAATTATATATTAATATTTATAAATATATTTATTCATAGATATACCTATAAATATACATATATATATATATATCTATGTGTGTGTAAATAATTATAAAATTACAATAAATATATTTATTATAAAGTTATAAATATATATAATTAAATAAATATATTTACGAATATATACAAATATTTTTAAATAAATACAAATAGTTATAATTATAATTCTAAATAAATATGGATAAATTTAAATAATTATAAAATTATAATAAATATATTAATTATATTAATTATATATATTTATATACAAATATTTATAAATAAATACAAATAGTTAAAATTATAATTCTAAATAAATATAGATATATTTAAATAATTATAAAATTATAATAAATATATTCATTATATATATTTATGAAACTATAAATATATTTTTTATAATTTTAAAATTATTTAAATGTGTATATATATATATATATATTTATTTATAATTATAACTATAAATAAATATATATTATAATTTTTAATTACAAATAAATATATATTTATTTATAGTTATAATTATAAATAAATATTTATTTATTTAAATAATTATTAATTTATAAAAAAATATATTTATTATTCTTGTAATTTTATATATAATTAAATAAATATATTTATAAATATATACAAATATTGATAAATAAGTAAAATTATTTATAATTATAATTATAAATAAATATATATGAATTTAAATAATTATAAAATTATAATAAATAAATAAATTATATATATTAATAAAATTATAAATATAATAGATATATTTGTTATACTTTTTTAATAATTTAAATAAATATATATATATTTATCTAAATAATTATAAAACATTAAAAAATATATTAATTATAATTATAATTTAATTAATATATATAAATAATATTTTTATTATAATTTCATAAATATAAATAAATATTTATTTATAGTTATAATTATAAATAAATAAATAAATATTTATCATATATATAATCTTATTAATATATATAACAATATAAATAAATTGTTAACATTATAACTTTATCAATTCTAAAAAAATGCTAATAAAGACATGTTTTATCAGCGCTTTCTAATTTAGCACTGGCAAAACATACCTTTATCAGTGCTTTTTATCTAGTGCGGATAAAAGCTTCACCTGATTTTATAAATGAACCTTAACAGTTAGCTTCTTCTATTGCACACATCAAGCTCTCACGGAATCCAACCCCTGAACCGTCGACCACTCTACCCCAAACTCACCTATGCTGCCGCCGACCCCTCCTCTGCCGCTGACCCCTCCTTCATCGTCGTGAATCGTTCCTCCATCGTCACGAACCCCTCCTCCGCCGTGAACCAACCTCCCCAGTGAACCCTCATCCGCTGCGAACCCACCTCCGTTAGGCCCCGAACCCCACATCCTTCAGTGAACCCTTCCTCCACCACAAACCCTCCTCCTCCTCAAACCCTCCTCCATGGAGAACCCACCTCCACCGCAAACTCCACATCCTTTCCAAACCCCTATGTGGCCTCTGTTGTCGTTACCGCTGCCGCCTACCTCGACTCCACAATGACTAGACCCTACTATTGTCATCGAAGGGGTATTCCATTTTTTCAACATTATTATGAATTTTTATATATAGATATATTTTGTCTTGGTTTTGGTTTGTTCCTATATTACATTTAATATGCATGAAATTCCTTTTAATAGCTTCAAATGAAGGGTCATTGATTCAACAACTATAGTAGTATCATAAAAATCCCTTAAAGCATCTATATATATCTATATTTTACACAATAACATTGTTGGAATGATTTCCCAAAAAATAAATAAGTTAAAAAAACATTCACTTTAATGTTCTGATGTGTTCGTTAAGATGAGTGCATGTTTATGAACTATCTTTGAATTCTATTTTTAAATCCCCAAAATAATTGAATTCTAAATTAGTACAACATTGAGAAATGTGAAGAGACAAAAATGTTGTCGTTGTAAAACAAATATTCTTTTCTATAATTAGTTATCCCAGGTAGACTTAGATATGACTTACCCATGGATCATTGTTAAGAAACTTGTGGTCCCACACTTCTCTCATGTATTTTTTTTGAGTTAAATGAAAGTTGAAGAACAAAAGGGGAGAAGAAAAAATTTTCCACTCCTTTTTATTTATTATCACTAAGCGGGTGTGGGAAAGTGAATTTTTTTACATGAATTAGGAGTAAATCATTTTAATGGAATTGAAAATAAATATAAATGGGGTGATTGAAGCTCCCAGAGTTATGTTTTGTTATTTTTTTCAATAGTTATCAAGGAACATATCATTATTAATGCGGATAATCTAAGTGAGGGATTGAGTATCCAACCAATTACATGTATATTGTAGGTGATTCCCCTGCACTATGGTTATAGAGATAGAAGAAAGTTTTTACTCCCAAAAAATATCTGGCAGGATAGATTCTAGTTTGATGATATAAGATTAAATGTACTAATCTTCATGACAAAAAATGATAAGTACTAAAGGAAGTATTCCAGTGTTTCCTACAATAGTTTAGAAATAAAATTCAAAGAATCCAGTTACTTAGAGATATTGAAAATTCCTAAGTGGTTTTTTAAAACAATTTAATTGTTTTGAAATGTTTCTTAAAAAATATATGTGTTCAACATACCCTTTTTTAATGTGTTTTAAAATGTTATTTTATAAATAGTTTTCAAAGGACATATCAAATGTAGTTTTTTCCATAATCTTTTAATTTTATATTTTTATAGAATTAGGAAAAAAAATAAATTATATAGGGAAGACTGGTTCATTGATTATAACACCATGGTAAGGGAATGTCACTTACTCTATCCAACCCATAGGGTATCCATCAAGACCTCACTCCCACAAAAGGTGAATTAATGTTTAACCTAATTGAAACTCCTAAGCCTATTTTTTATCCAACATCACCTGTATGGTTTAAATTAAGGGGCCCCTTGTTTGATATATCTATTTTGGCTTTTTACCTCAGAGGGATGCAATTGATTATTAATATGAAATGTTTGGTGATTATTCATGGATGTGAAAGTGGTCTCTTTCTTGTGAGGGTGTTAGAGTTTACATGTGATTTACTACTTATATTACATTTATTTATATGATGATCATTGTCTTGATGTTTCTCAATTCCACTTGTTTAGATTCATGGGAACCATATGAATTAATAAATAGTTCTAGATGTATACTACACTAGTTATCCCACACACTAGCATGTTTCACCTAGTTGTATGGTTTTATTATTCTATAGGAGTGTCCAAAATGAGGAATGTGTGGGTAATTCATGTGGATTTTCTATGTTTTTAGGATTCAACATAGGCCGACTATTGGCCTAATTGTATTTTGAGTACAAAATGAAGGAATAATTGAATTCCTTCTATGATTTTGATACATTATTGATAATATAATTTGAACCAGGAAAGAGGGATCTATAGAACAATTAGATTTATCATCTAAAGGAGAAAGTGGATGATATGAGATAGTTCAAGGAGTCTCTAGTTGTAAATGTATTTCCATAATTAGAAGAATTATATTTCAATTGGATTTTCTCTTATGCTGTAAAGCATATAATAATTCAGATGGTTCTTGGATTATTTTCCATTGAAGGTTCATTTCTAGAACAAATGGATTTCATGATAATATTCCATCATGGAGATTCATAGGAAGATATATACATAGATCAACTAGAAGATTTCATGCTAAATGGAATAGAAGGTTTAGATCTAGTCTCAAATTGAGTTTTTGTGGGATCAAGTAGTGATGAAGTATTGTCGTACACACTCTAAAAAATATTTATAACTAAGTGCATCATAGTAGCTGACCTAGGTCGATCTCTTGAGGAGCCTTTGCGGTCAAGAAATCACTAATTATAATTCAAAACTTTTATATTTTATATATATTTGAAATTAAATGACCATAAATGAGATTTTAGAAACAAGAATGAAATATTAAAATTTAATATGCAGATGCAATGCAAACACAATTAATTCAAACATAATAATGTTAGAAGAAAGGAGTCATTCTCGAGAGCATCACCCAGAGTGATCCTTTATCATCTCATTATTAGTTTCTAATTTAAATAATGAACACACTCCATCATATGTGTGATAATCCTCCTATTCATATGGTTTTGAATATATGATACTCTCAACGATCACCGAGAGACCACACATCCACCTCCTCGATCGAGGGAAAATATTGCAGAAGTGAAAGCTAAACCTCGGGTGGATAGTGGAGACACAAATGCACCTTTCCCACTAAGATCCCACTCCATATAACTCTAAGAAAATAAGAAACATTAAGAATAAATGTTCAAAGGCTTGAGTTATTCACTGGATTACTCACCTAGTAACTTCCTTGGGTTAGCTACTCATGATCACGAGCATAAGAGTTTACAGTGATGAAGAAAACGAGAGGAGAAAACAAAAGAGATAAAGAAAAAGAGGGAAAGAAGAACACTTAAAAAAAATATATGAAATGCTATTACAGAATGATATTAAAATAAAATATAACACTAAACAACATAAAATGTACAACAAAGGCTACCCCTAATTTTCCAACTCTTTGGAAAGAAGAGGAAGTACATTTTTATAGGAAAAGGGAGTGAAAATTTGGCTCGAAAAATCTTTTCCGAAAGTTTTTACTTGTATGGAATCCTTAATGACATAATTTGGAAGTTGTTCTTTATTTAAAATTGTTCTTTTATCTCTCTTATCTTTAAACAAAAAATGTGAGAATCATTGGACAATTGGGGAGAAAGATATAGCCAAATTACTCCAGATATTTAATCTGCCCATGATGACTGTTCATATTCCAATGCAGCGAGTTCCAATGCCTTAATGACCTTGAAAATTAAAGAATAAAACGATACCATATTAATAAAACATCTTACTCCGTATTTCTTCTATATTATTGTAAAATATTAGCTTAATTTGTTAGTCCATTTATTATATATGATCCCATAAATAAAATTCTTTAGATCTGTGCACAGTTTTTGAGTCCTGACTTGTGAGCTAGATTTGAGCTTCCAAATGATGGATTGCTCTTTGGGTCCAGAATGATAAAATTAATCCCATATAACATAGAAACGTATAAAATAATATTTTATCAATATTGATGAGTTTATAAAAATTTATGTCTGAAACATTAAAATAAATTAAAACTGTTCAAATCCAAAATATGCCATTTTTCCAATTAAGCTAAAAATGATCCTAAAACATAAAATATGACAATTACCCTTTAAATAACACATTAGTGAGATTAAAAATATTTAAATTAAGAATAAAATAATTTAAAATATTTGTTATATAAATTCCCCCACACTTAGACATTGCAATCCTAGGAAATCATCTTATACCATGGTCAAAACAAACTTCTCAAAGTATAAATGACAACAGAACACAATTATCATATTAAGGAAAATATCATGCCTCATACATTGATAAAAATTTCAGAACTCCTCAAAAATCATATTAATATATTCAATCTCATGTTAATCCTCAAATTCATGTCGTACCTACCTCCTTAGAAAAATATTTCTCTCTTCACTCAAGGATATTTTATATAGATTTTTTCTCATTCCCAAGAACATGAGTGATCTCAATAGGATTTCTATCCTCCTAGTATATCCACTTCACATAGTCAAAAAATGTATCAATCATGAGGTCTTTTACATGGGTTGTTTTGATGCTGAGGGTTGGTAGGTTTAAAATGTAAAAACATCTGAGGCAGAATGAGGAGGGTTAAGCTCTAAAGTGAAGTAAATACATGAAAATGGTTTTTCTCAAGAATGGTGTGATCCTTAATCGGCACAAAAATTAATCACCTCAAACAACCTCTTCCTTTGAGAAGTTCACACATGGAATTTCAGAATAAAAGAATTTATTCTCTCTTTTCCCCAGTTACAGCATTGTTTCAGTATGAATTTAGATCTGGATTTCTCTTGAGAGTCACGTTTTTGAGGAAAAGAGAGGCAGATTTTGATCTTCAAAAATTGGTGAAATCAGCAATGTTAATTCCATCCTTGAATCAGATGGTCTTGCAACCAATTGGATGATTCCAACTGCAGAAAACCTTAAAAATGGATCAGTCCTGCTGAAAAAATATAGAAAAGAGAAAGCTCGATGATGTGAAATTAACTTTACTCTTTATAACATATGAAATAACCATAAATTCCTCTATAATAATGGATTTGATGGTGCCCTTATTAAGTGAATTGAAGGATAAGAGATTATTTTTGTCATGAAATAAGAACATAAAAGAGCCTACAGTGCCCACCATTCAGGGTTCAAGATTTCCCATAAAATATGGAGGCTTGGATACTTTTGGCCTTAAATGAATCATGATTACCAAAATTCACCAAAATTTGTCACTCCTACCAAGTGAAAAACAAATTCATATTTCAAACCCCGAAGTTTCTACACACATCCAAATACTCTGGATATTTTTTATATGGGTGATGGATGTTGTAGGTCCATATCCTCTAGCTATATCCAAGCCATTAAAATATATCCTCACTACTACCGAATTATTCTCCAATTGGGATGAAGAAATACCACTCAAATAATTGAGGACAAAAATCATTTTTAGCTTTGTGAAATCCAATATCATTACTATATTTTCAATCTCTCGTATGATACTGACAAACAATGGCACTAATTTATGTTCTGCTAAGTTAGAAAAGATGTATCATGAGTATAATATCAAGTCCAACCATTCATCTCACTATAATGTTGTGATTAATGGATAAATAGATGTCTTAAATAAGACCTTATCAAATATACTCCATAAGATGGTGTATAAATATAAAAATTCTTGTCCTGACAAGCTATTATATTCCTTGTGGGATTATCACACTATAATCTGCACCACCTCACAGGAAACCCTGTATTCACTGGTATACGAGAAAAAACCATTCCTATCCATTGAGATCCAATTTCCCTCTCTTCACATTTTCATCTATGATAAACTATCCATATATGAGAAATCACAAAAATGGATGTATGAATTAGATAGACTTGATGAGAAAATAATACATACTTTGCATCACTTGTAGGTCTACCAAAACCATATAGCATGGGATTTTAATAAGAAAGTATGCTGCTTATCATTCCTCCAAGGAGAGCTGGTACTGGTCCTTAAGACCCTAATGCTACTATGGAAGAAGCCTCCAAGTCTTAAGCCAAAGTGGGAGGGGCCTTATTCCATACATAAGGTCTACTCTAATAGAGCGTATTCATTGGTCTCAATGGATGGAGAGATAGTTATATTCCCTACCAATAAAAGGTTTCTCAAGAAATACTTTGTGTAATCACATAAAAGTATTCATAGCATGACCTTAAAAGGAATGATATATGGTCCTAGTCGTATGACCTAAAACTACAAGAAACCATAGTGTGAGCTATATGAATTTAAAACACATATCCTAATATCATATTAATAAGATGCTAAAATGTATGATAATATCCTGAATAAATGACATAAAACTACATCATTCATGTCCTCTTTTTATGATGAAAAACCGATTAATATTTCGATATGTGCTTGATTTGATCATAATCCTTAGTGTTGGTCTCCCACCACACCTCCATTTTATAAGTTCATGTGGCTTGATTCTCATATTAGTGGGATATGTATTTACTCATAGAATTTATGTCCTTGGTAGAGCTAAAAAATTAGAAAAATACTCCCTCTATTGCATAAAAACCAAAAAATATATATTCAAGGAACTTCACACTCCATAGACAATGTCGGTCCAAACGATTCCCTTATACTTTGACACATTCCTTCAACACATCATACTCTTTGTATAAGGGAAATATAGATCTCCATAATCTTCCCCCATCCATTAGTAATATAATTTCTGATACTTGAGGACACCTTTGTTTGGACTATGCATTGATAAGACCCAATTTGGATTTGCATAAGTCACCCCAAAAGTCCTGTCAACTACATTCACCTTCTTTCTCTGGAGAAACAGATTCTATATTCATAGGCCCCAACAACATCTTTATATAAACTTATTTTCATACATGATCTATAGAAAATACTTTCATACTTATCTCATATCACCTCTCCTGGTCTGAGATCCCCCAATATCATGGTATACTGTAACACCCCAAGATTTCATAGTACGTTATTTCTTCAAAGTAATTCAATAACATGTGATACACACAACACCGAGTTCAAGCACACCACGACTTACCAAACTAGTCATTCAAAAGCGGTTATGAATAGTATTAACTGACTTTTGAATTTTATATATTCCATATAATTTTAACATCCATATTATGTGTTTCTTAGACAAAATATAAGAACAAATACATTTTTTTTTTCAGATAAAGGAAGTATTTTTTCGAAAATGAAATTTTACCGCCTTTTAATGGCGAACCCTTTTTTAAATCCAATATTTGACACTTTTATATATTAAATTTGACAAAATAAACTTATTTTTTAGAATCGGGATAAAAAAATTTGGTTTAGATAAATTTTTGGTGTTTTTCTAATAACTTTCATATTTTGGTGAATAGTGAAAAATAATAAATTTTAATTGAAAACAACTTTTTAAATCAAAATAATATATAGTTTAAAATTATACATTTAAATGGTTTTGAAGTATAATTAGATCATATTTTTATCATTTAATACAATTTTGGTCATTATAAGTAATTTTACTTTTAAATTTGACATAAACACATGTCAAACTTTTAATAGTTTTTACATTTTAAAAACCCGATTTTTGGTTTTGACAACGGGAATTAATTTTAAATTAATAAATGCATCTTCTATGTTTTGAATTTGGTAAAATAGACTTCATTTTTTAATTCAGAATATCAAAATTATCTTAGTGTGAATTTTTGGTATTTTTCTGAAAACTTTCAATTCATGATGAATAGTGAAAAACACTGTGTTATTATTTAAAACATAATTTTTATTTAAATAATTATTTATTTTATTTAAATTTATTTTAGGTCAAAATAGATACATAATACCTATATAAGTTCAATTTAACTCATTAGTGTCATTTTATAATAAATTAGATATATAAAAATTTTATTGAACTTTTTACCATCTTTTACCCACCTCCTAGGAGCATTTCCAAATTTGCATATAACTTAATTTTATTGATTCTGTTAATTGAATTTCAAAAATCCAAGAGACACGGTTAACATCAGTAAGTAAAATGTGGTTCAATAAGATGAAAATAATTTTTGTTGAATAGTAACTTTTGACTTTTATTTACCATGATTAAAAGTAAATAGGGTAATTAAGGGTAAAAATGATATTATAATTACCCTAACATATGTCCTAATTATATTAGATAAGTGTATTATAATTACCCTAACAGCCCCTGGAGAACCCCACCTGCATACCCCCCTGCACCCCCCTGGACACCCCATGGAAAACCCCTGGACAAACCTTGGACACCCCCTCCTAGATACCCCACCCGCACCCTCTCCCCTTCCCTGCAGACCCCACTGCACCCCCCCCCCCTCCTGGACACCCCCACTTGCACTGCACCTGCACCCTCCCCTCTGCCCTGCAGCCCCCCGAACAACCCCCCTAGACACCCCACCTGCACCCTCTCTCCTTCCCTTCACCCTACCCCCCTCTTGGACCCCACCCTCCCCTCTTGGACAACCTCTCCTAGACACCCCACCTGCACCCTCCCCCCTCCCCTGTAGACCCCCCTGCACATCGAAAACATAGTCCCACCATTTTTATATTTCTCTCATTCTTTTTAGCTGATAGTATTGTAACCATTCAAATGTTTATACCATATAACTCTCCTAATTTCCTCCTCCATCTAGGATTGTTCTCCCTGAATCCTGTTGGTAAAATTGTAAGGCACCATAATACCGGTACCATAAGAAATAGATGGAACCATTTTCCTCCAACAAGTACTTCTCAAAATTCCATCTTTAATAAGTTCTGTCTCAATTTCCAATAAAGTAAAATCAATATGAACCTAATTCCTAGATCATGGGTGGAGGCTCAGTTTGTTTCCTCTGGTTGAAATCACCCAAAAAATAATCTTATGTACTACTACACTGGAAACTATAGAGTTCTCGATGCATGTTGCTCAAACTCCTTGATGTATTCATATACATTTCCAGTATTTCGCAATGAAATCATATACCACAATGGATCCCCATCAGCAGTCTTCCAATACATACCTAATAACTCTAGATTCATCTTATGCTAGGATTAACTTGAATAATAACCCTACCAAGATAAAAAAGAAATACAATATAGTATATTCCATGAAAATATTTTCCTGGTGATGTTTCATTTCTTCAGTTGTTTAGTTAACAAAAAATTTAGTATCAACCTTAGTTAACCAACCAAAAGGATCTTATCCAGTAAATAATGGACGATATATCCTACGTGAAACACTCTACATTACATACATGTACTTAGCTTCCTCTATAACTTTTAATTGATCTCTGATCCATAGCCCTCATCAATAATAGAGTTCCCTATCCTCTTAGATAGAACATGGAATACAAACACATATTATTCATCTTAAATATATCTAACTTACAAAACTGAATAATAATAATATATTATTGTATGAACATATATGAAAAAATTGAGAAAACATTTTTGAGAATCCATTTAAAATATTAAATATATCTGATTGAGAAACTCTAGAGGAACAAACTAATTCATATGAGAATTGGATTGAATTGTAGGATGTTCTTTATATAGACTCAGTTGAAATCGTTTGGGAGAGACTTGAAAACCGATTAGTTTGGATTCCACAAGATGTAGCTTCTAATCCATATTGGCTATCAGCATGACTAAAATTTGATATACCTCTTGAACATCACATAATGGATATCGAGGAACAAATGTTCTAGCAGCTGGTTCCATTTATGCCGCATGGCATAAAATACACTAACAACATATTATTACAATTTAGGATCAATCCTATTAGGTATTAAGATAACCTAACCTATTTTGGGAATGGAAATAAAAAAACATGATTTATGCACACTATGAGGAATTGAAATACTCTTTAAGAAGTTATATATACAATCTTTCTACATCCTAAAAAACCATGACTATCAAGCTTTTAAAGTTAGGATTATACATATTTACCAAACTAATTGAACCTAAAAACATATAATAAATAATCTGATATACTCTATATATTTCTTACAACTTACTACCAAAAAATTCTTAAGGATAACTGACCATGTAATTTAGAGACATGACCCATGCACACCACCTCCCTTTCCCCATGCACACCCCAACCCCCTACCCCCTGCACACCCCCACACTGCCCCCTACCCTACCCCCTACCCCATCCCCTGCACACCCCCACCCCCTACCCCCTACACACCCCCTACCCATGCCCCCAGCACACCCCCTGCCCCCTACCCCCTACACACCCACACCCCCCTACCCCCTGCCCACACCCCCTGCCCCCTCCCCCCAACACACCCCTTTTTCCCCTGCCCCACCCCCCACCCCCTCCCCCTGCCCCCTCCCCCTCCCCCTCCCCCTCCCCCTCCCCCTCCTCCTCCACCCCCCTGCACACCTGCACACCCCTTGCACACTAAAACAATATACACCACAACATCAATGTAAGTGGGACAAATATATTTTATATAAAATATAATGGCAAGCAGTATTAGTAAAACATTACAAATAAAAAAGGAAACTGAAATCTAAAATATTCTATATTTGTTCATAAAAAGAATAATAAACATTCTATATTTAATCATAAAATTAATCCTTAAAAAGAGATGGAAAAAAGATAACTTCAATGGAAAGCATGAGAACTAGTAACTGCAAAACTCTAAAGTCTTGTCTTGGAATATCACCTCTCCTAGGAATTGTCCCTAACCCACGCATCTTCAAAATATACTCATTTTTCCTTTTTTGTTTTTGAATCCTTCCCTATAAAAAATTATTCATTAACAAATCCGTAAAAAACTCAACCAAAGTCATTCACTCAGTGCCCTATACTGTAAGAGATAATAAAGAGAACATTGTACTGCATGGTTTTTCAACCTCTGTCCCAAGAGAGGGCTTCCACATAGAAAAACCTGATCAATCATAAAAAACACTTCCAAATAAATAATTAAGCCCTAAAATGTATTTAAATCCAAAAAATAAATTGCATATCAACCAAAATAAACCACCACATGAAAGGTATCTTAAAATAAAACGGAATTAACATTGTTTAAAATATTTTACAATGTGACATGACATATTTTTAGTCTTTGTTGTTAAATTTCCAAAACATTTAATAAGATATCATGCATGTTAAAAAATTTATAACATCCAATTAATGTTGATATAATTTCACATAATTTCTTGCACATTGATGCAAGGTTGTTGTTAATTTCACATCATTTTCAATAGACATAATAGATTTTGAAACAAATAAAAATAACTTTTGATTATTAAAAATATTAGGCAGATACAATATGGAAATAGAAACAAATTCTAGAGTGAATATTTATAAGTGAATACATAATAAATAGTGTTCAATGTAATGGGGGGGGGGTCAATAAGTGAGAAAATACAATTATGCATGCATATGTTTTTTAAACAATGTGCATGTATGTGTACATGCGTAGGTAAATTCAAAATATTTATGCATACCACATGCATTTTATTAATTTGGAAGAGGCATGGGATGAATGGGATCTTGAAATTGCATACTACATGCAGTTTACTATATGGTTATATGTGTATGTACCTTCAAAAAATGTATTCATACACTATGCATGAATGTGCATCTAATTTAAAAAAAGTAAATATTGTGCACATACAATAGATGAGTCACAGTAGAACATATGTGACCATTAATAAAGAAGACATAGAAGATAAGAACAATCATACTCTTTGAATGATGTTTTGAAGTAGAATTCATTGCAATGATGGAAGAACTGACATAGCTGTAACACTTGGGCTTTTTAGACCTACTAACCCTCCAGAAATTGGGTTGAAGAAGCAGTTCTTAGGACCATAAATTGAATGTGAAATTGAAAATGGTTACAAATCCATTGTCTAAAAGATAAATTATTAAGCTACAAGAGAACATAATGATACATGTTCTGTTAATGGAAACTACTATATCAATAGAATGAAATGCTAAGATGAGCTATCAATAAATTCATATTTTCTACATGAGAGTATAAAACTCTGGTTATAGAGTTGGATAACAAGCTCCCAACAATAAATGTTTTTAAAACAAACATTAAGGGATTGTGTGACCCCAGATGTAAAATAGACAAAAAAATTACTGAAAATAAGTGTTGAACAGTCAGGTTGGACCTTGGCTCAGAGCCATTTATATATTTGATTTATGAATATCATGTTGATTTTATACTATGATGGAATTTTAAAAACACCTCTCTCTCTGTCTCGATCCTAGCCATCCACTAAACCTAACCCATCAGGCTTCATGTCGCCTTTGGCCACCAAACCCTGATTTCAGCTTCCCAGGCCACAGCCCATCCTAGTGACCACTTCCTCCTCACCCCCTTCCTCTTGTAGCCGTGTAGCCTCTTCCAGGCGCAACCCTTCCCCTAACCCCTACACCATCCCCCAAACCCCCCACCCCTACACCCCCACCTCCTGTACTAGCCTCCCCCCTAAACTAGTCCCCTTCCCCACAACCATCCCCTAACTCCCCCACACCCCCAGCCCCTAGCCTACACTATCCCCCCAACCCCCTAGCCTACACCAGCCCCCTAACCCCCCCTGCACCACCCCCACCCTTGTACTAGCCTCCCCACCAAACCAGTCCCCCCCCACAACCATCCCCCAACCTCCCCCCACACCCCCAGCCCCCTAGCCTACACCAACCCCCACCCCCTAGCCTGCACCAGCCCCCAACCCACCCACCCCCACCCCTGCACCAGCCCCACTAACCCCCCTGCACCACCCCCACCCCTGTACTAGCCTCCCCCTCAAACCAGTCCCCTCCCCCCAAAACCATCCCCCCCCCCCCCCCCCCGAACCAACCCCCCTAAATATTCAATGCCAAACAAATGAACTACAACAGTGACAAAATGAATGAGTTGGTTTTCCAACCCATACCCCCAGAAAAAATTGAAGGTTCAAGATACAGTGAAAACATAAGGTGAAATGAGAATGCACCATCAAGTAATTGAAAGAGGATATAAACATGACTTATAATAAAACTTCATATAATGAGGAAAAAGAGTCACCATATGAGCCAGAAAGTGCAGAAAAACTCCGTACAGAAAATCCTGTTGTAACATCCACTTTTTCTGCTCTTCCATAATTAGAAGTTTTTCACTTCATCAACAAAAATTCTTCATATTACTCTCAGAACAACCTGAAAATCATGTAAATAAGCATTGTCTTTCCCTCTTTCCAAGTTAATCAAATTCAGATTCAACTGAACATGATTATATGAAACAGAAATTGAAATCATTCTACCAAATTGGCATTAACAGATATTCTTCAATAAGAATGTCCTTAACCAAAATCATGATTTCAAAAGGATGATCAAAGTGTATCATGAAAAACACCAGTGATTTCAAATTCAATAGGTAGATTTGATTAAGACCTCAAAACATGATTGCCACTAATTTCCAACTCCAATCTGAAAATGAAATACAACAGAAAATTAAAAATACTACATTTTATGGTGAGAAGAGATAGGGAACCACAAGTTCATGGAAGGATATATTCATTCATTCTACTCACACCTACACTAATATAACACTATTAATTTTAAAATAATGAATTAATGAAGGAGTGGAGCCATAAGTGCATGAAAGAAATAAAATAAAAGTAAAAAATGATGAATATAATGAAGGGTGCCCTTATATATTTCTCTCATTAATTATATAATAGTCTCTTATAAAATAAATTCACCCCCCTAAAATATACCCTGGAATGACCCAAGATCTCAATCCATTCACTATAGCTTTAGTGTGTTAGGTTAGGTAGTGAAAGAAATGATTTTTGATACACTAGTTTCACCTTCCCATGGTAATTGAGAATGATTAATCACTTCTTTATCACCCATCACTCCCCTGCATCATATTAGAAATGAATGAAAATTGTGGTAGTATTATATATAAACCAAATTAATAGATAAAACCATGATAAAATTTAAAGGCGCATGGATAATAATATACTACTCATATGGAAACAATATAATTTCATGAAAATAACACTAGAGAAATGAAAATACAAATTCATTTAAATCAATGGATTTCGATGGGGGAATGTCTCCTCAACCACACCATAGTAGTCTAAACACCATCACCATATAAAACAATTAACTAATAAAAAACTATTATGATATATTATAATTTTGTTTGAGATCAATCTATTTATAAGTGGGAATGGGGTTATTTATCTAATCATCACATCAAGGTCATATTCCACCTATTATTTCAGTGTCAATAAGAAAGATCAATCTCAATATTTATTGTATGGGTTACATGTGTCTATCTTTGATGGTTGTTATGTCTTTATCTAAACTCTTGAATCTCCTATATTTTCTTGACACTCTCCCATAAATAATACAATAATATTTAGGAAAATATCTCCAAGATGACAAATTTATCTATTTTAAATATATAAAATCACTTTTCTCCATATTTTAACACCCATCGAAAATTTCCCCATGTTCCTCTAGTTCAATTTCAACATTCCCTAACCAATTCACTCATTATCCAACTCTGATTTTTCAGTTTCAAATGTTGGTTATTCAGTTTTTTCCTATGATTTTGAAGACTCCAATGGTTTAGGAATTAATGGTTTAGGTTTTAAAATAGTTTTTTCACTCTTGGGAATAATCACAAGTTTGAGTTATTCATGAGAGGTTTGTGTGTAACAAGATTTTTCTAAGATATTGGGGAAGGGTAAACCTTAGTGGGAATGGGTTCCATAATTATTTCAATGTTTTATATATCTTATCTCAATGATAAAAACTGATAATTCATTTTCAATATTATTTTAAAAAATTATTCTAATAATTTATATGGAAAATATTGGATTCTATGTTGAGATGGTTGGGATTGAAATTGGTCATGGATTGGAAACTTTTCCAGATAGTTAGGATTTAGACCATGTAGTTGATTGGGTAATTAATTATCCAACCATTTGAATTTATTATTTTCATTGTACAAGTGATGAAAATTGTTTTATTCATAATTTTTTTTGGTATTCATATCATTCGCCTCCATTAATGGTATCCCTAGAAGAACTTCCTTGATTGATGTAATAGTTGGGAAATTATCAGTCACTCAAGAAGAACCTTTTATTGGAAAATCTTTCACTTTGCAGTCTAAAGTGTTGAATACTAAGGGTTTCACCACTAAAAATAATTTCATATTAATGTGGAATACCCCATGTTATATGACAGATAACAACAATCTCATAAGGTATCTCTTTACTAGATAGATTTTATGCAGAAAAGTTCCCCTCCCTCCAAGTATGAATGATATTTGCATGTTGATCGATGGGGGACCTACACTTCCTAATATTATAAACTGAATACCAAGGAGCACTCACATCATTATGTAGGAATATTAAAAGAATCTTGGAGATCTACTCAACCATAAAAATATTGTGGTTTTCTATCCTCTAAATTTAAAGGCTGCTGAGTAAAGATCTTTTCTCCACCAAGATAGAATTTCTTAAACCATAAAAGGAACTATATTTGATAACCATAGATCCCCTAGAATCATGAACAATCCCTCCTCATAACTTCCTATTTATGGGTGTAAGAACCCGGTTTTTTCTGCGAAAGACTTTGGAATATTCTTGATATTATTCTAGAGCAGCACCCTCAGACGGCGTGCGATTCCGAGCCCCTGAGTGGCCAGAATTAAATTTTCAGTGCATTCACACTGGAAACTCCAAATAAATGAGATAACTCCTAAACGGTGCTTCAGATCAGAGATCCAAGTGTACGGATGTGTCCGTAATGGGGTGTTTACCCTAGGAACGTCATAAAACATCTCGACATGGGATTTTTGGACTCCTCGCTTGCTTTCGGAACATTAAACGGATAAAATTAATTAATTAATTAATTCGTTTAATGGTGAAACTCAAGTATCTCTTAAAAGATGGCTCAGATTGGAAAACCGAGGGCACCTTTGAGTTCGTAGCATTCCGTTTACCCTAGGAGGGGTGTAATCTTCGCGGGTGAGGGTCGTTTGTGAAAAATGGCACCGGGGGCGTTTTAATAATTTGGCGGCCTCGGGCGCGATTATTGAAAATTTTGCACGGGGCCTCAGATTAAAATTCTGACACCACCGTTGTGCTCGGGAGGTGGTGTTTGACCTAGGGGATGCTTAACCTTGACCCCGCCGGAGGTTCGGGTTCGGGCCGATGGGCAGGTGTTTAAGAGTGTTTCTATTTAAACACTTAACCCCCTATCTCTCCCCCTTTCTTCATCTCCTGACAGGAGCTCCTCCTCCATCCTCTCCTCCTCCACTCCGGCAAGGTGGTGGTTCGACGACGAAGCTCCGGGAAACGCCTACGAGGTAGGGTTTTGTTGCGTTTTTCTTTCCCTCGCCTCCTTTGAACCTAAATTATATCCTTGAATTGTTCATTGATTTTCAAACGAACCACATGAATGCTTAGTAGATTTTATTATCTTTCCAATGCATCCTTCGAAATCGAAATCTGAGTTCAGAGTTGATCGCAAAAGCCCATCGAAGTTTGCGGGTTTTCGGTTTCCGGCGGGTTCGAGTGGCGGCGCGGCGACCTTAGAAGGCGGCGACGCGTGGGTGGATTCGGAAGCGGTTGGCTTCGGGGCAAGGCGAAGGCGGCCGGGGACTTCGGTGTCGGTTGGGGCTCACGGACGGCGAGCGGCGCCAGGCGGCTTCGGTGGAGCCAGGCGGGGAGGCGGCTTCGGCAGAGACAGGCGGAGAGGCGGCGCAGACCAAGCGGAGTCGTCGGGCAGAGAGGAGGAGTCGGGTGCGGTCGGCGGCAGATCGGGGATGAAGTGGCCGCGGCGCAGCTTCGGCCTGTCGCCCTCAGCGGAGGAACCCGAGGCGCCGCGCCTCGGGTGTGCGGCGTGGACAAGGACCCGCCAAACGTGGGTCCTGCAGGAGGCGATGAAGACCGGCCTTTTGGCCAGTCTGCTGGGGAGAACCGGACCCGAGGGGTCCGGTGCGACTGGAGTGAGCCGCGGCAAGTGGGCCGCAGTGGTCTGGACCGGGCCGACCAGTCTGGACCGGCTCACTTTGGGTCCCCCTTGTATTCGGGGAGACGTAAGTTCCAAACGGCGCATCCGTTTGACGCGTCGTCTGCGGCGGTGAGTTCGTATTGGCGAGGTGCTCTTTTTAAGGTGGGTTTCGGGATTTTTGGATTCTGTGCCCAAAGACGGACGACCCGAGGAGCTTAAAATTAATAATAAAAAATTATTATTAAGGTTGCGACGGACGTGGATCGTGAGCCGGACGTCCGTTTTGCATGCCGTCAGCGGTAGCGCAGACCTCGCGTTAAGGAAAATTTTTTGAGATGGTTTTGAAAATTTTTAATTTTTGAAACAAGGGGCTCGTTGGCACGGCAAATGCGTTAAGTGGATGAGCGTTTTCCACGGGTTTCTTGTTTTGGACGGCGCAGACACATCCAACGTCCATTTTGAGCGCCGTCAGTGGAGTTGCGACCCTGGCGTCGAGCTGGAGTTTTCTAGTATGGTTTCAGACCCCAAAACCGGAGTTGAGGTGTGGGCCCCAGAGCCCGTCTTTTATGCTGTGAGCAGCGTTTTGTAACTTTTTCATCGAAAGCCCGTTTGAGTCGTACGAGTAGTCGTTTCTGGATGTTTTCCCGAGGGGATTGCAATGGTGCACTCCGCCCGCTCCAATTCGGCACGATGGTGCGGGCCGCACGAGGGCCGTTTTGGCGTTGACGGTGATTTTCCATCTCTATCACCGGGCGACCATTTTGGAAAAGTGAATAGTCCATCATGTGTACTTTTTCTAGTGGATCGCAACGGTGCGATCTGTTAGTCGTGTTTCGGGACAAGGATGCGGGTCCCACATAGCACCGCTCGTGCGCGGTAAGCCAGAATGTATCTTTTTCTCCAGACATTCGTTCCACTCAAGTGAGTAGTGCTTTTGACGTGTTTTTTAGAGAGCATTGCGATGACGCCATTCACATGACCATTTTCGGGGATGTGGTGTGGGTCCCACCCGACCTGGCTACGGTGAATAGTACCTTTTTCACCAGGTGTCCATTTCGGGCGAGTAAGTAGTCTACCTTGTGTGTTTTTCCGTGGGGATTACAATGGTGTAATCTGTTCAGGTGAGCAGAGCCTCATACATAATCTTATTAAATGTGGAAAGATGAAGGTGCCCTGGTGTCGGTTCTTCTACCGTGGTTATAATGGACCCTTGGCGTGTGATCGAGTGCACTCCCGTGTGAGTGATGTAAATTCTTGAAGAGATTTGGTTGGTTGTGCCTCAACCATTTAGGTGGAAAGTTGGAGTTGTTACGTTCACGCCTTGGTGTTGACGTTGGGTGCTGGGTGCACGTTAGCCTTTGGGCTAGAGATGTGGTATACTCTGGGAGTATACGGGAATGCTGGGAGATACATGTGGATGTTGGTACCTAAGAATTTTTGTGCTCTTGGTCATGGTTGACTTGGGGCCACACGTCGTGTGGACCCCAGGTGTGTGTCGTGTTCTGCTTTGCATACTTTTGACCTCTCGCGACGTAGAGGGTCCCTCGGTTCTCGATTGTTGACCAGTGGGGTTGAGTTTTTCCCCTAGCTCTGTGCTCGATGGTTTAGATCAGCAGGGTTGTGTGGTTTCCCCTTGTTTTTTTTCGGATTCAGATGGTTGCGCAATACCCACTCAGTGTTCGGTTGGCCAGTGTTGTACCATCCAGTGGAGATGGCCAGAGTAGTTCCGGCTTACCCTCTAAGAGATACTGGGCAGTGGGTTGCTCACTGACTTCTAGGGTCTACCCTCTAGTAGAGACTGGGCAGTGGGTCACCCGACGACCTCTTAGGGTCTACCCTTCAGCAGAGACTGGGCAGTGGGTCACCCGATGACCTCTTAGGGTCTACCCTCTAGCAGGGCTGGGTAGTGGGTCACCCGTCGTTTAGTTCCAGGTCTACCCTCCAGCACTGCTGGGAAGTGGGTCGCCTGTCAACTTATTCCAGTTCTACCCTTCAGCGGGGCTGAGTAGTGGGTCTCCTGATGATGTATTAGGGTTTACCCTCCAGTAGGGCTGAGTAGTGGTTCACCTGATATCTGGTTAGGGTCTACCCTCCAGCAGGGTTGGGCAGTGGGTCACTTGATGATGTATTAGGGTTCACCCTCCAGTAGGGCTGGGCAGCGGGTCACCTGATATCTTATTATGAATTACCCTTTAGCTGGGCTGGGTAGTGGGACACCCGTTGATATTCCAGATAGTCCTTTCTACTAGACTAGTTTGTGTCTTTCCTCCGTGATTACCAGAGCGGGACCCTTGGTTGTACGGGCAGTGATGGAACGACCTTGACTTTAAGAAGACCTCTCGACTGCAGGGCAGTGGCGAGTTGTGGTTTGACTTAACCTGAAACTCTCAAGTACGAGGGGCACTTTCCCCCATTGAGACGCGTCCTTGTGACGCAACCTAAAACCGTGCAGGTGATTCAGTGCCGCCCAAAGTGGATAGTGTCGAGGTGCAGTGGTTTGAGCCCCTTGACTTGTAGTTCGGGGCATACATGCAGGATGCTGGGCATCAATGGTGTTTATTTCTAGGACTATTGGCGACTCACTTTTCTTAGGCTGAGCTACGGGATGGAGATCCCCTTACGGTCTTTTTCGGGCTTATTGACAGAGCATATGGATTTGTATATACCTTGTTTTAGTACCCACTCCTTGGGTTTAGTTACTCTCCCTCTAAGAGAGGTGAAGACGCGCGAGGTATGCCATGTTCTTTCCGTGTCTAGCTTCTTGTGGTTGGATGAGTCTACTCTCCTGCTATAGGTAGCGAAGACTCGATGAGAAGTTAATCTTCTCACCGTTTCTAGCTCCTTGTGTCTGGACGAGTCTACACCCTTTTTCTAGTTGGGTTGAACTGGACTCTCTCTACTGTTACTCTTTACTGCACTCTTGGTTGTACTCCTTTACTTTTCCTGTTTGCTCTACTGCTCACCCTTCGGTACCTCCTTTGTTTCCCCTCAAGCCTTCGGGGTATCCTATTGAGTATTTTTATACTCACCCCTGCTTGGGCTTTGCCTGCACTTGGTGTGCCCTTGCAGACGACGAACAGGTTGGTCGTGACTTCATTAGAGGATAGGAGTTCGAGAGCTTGGACCGCGTGCGGTGGTCGTAGTCGGGTTCCATGTGGGGAACCCTTCCAGCTATTTTTCTTTTGTTCATCTGTTTCCGGGTTGCAGAACTTCTCCGGTTGGGTGTGTGTTTTTCCCCTTTACTTTTTAGTTTACCTTCATCTCCTGCTTTGTTCTGTTTAGAGGTCAATTCACATCTGTGGCTTATTTATAGCAGTTTACCTTTACTTTACTTGTCTTTTCTCTTTTACTCTGCACTTTCACATTGAGTGTGTTGCATATGTGTGTACAGGTACTTAGGCAGAGGCCTCCCCGAGTTATTGTTCCTTCGGCGCTGGTCGCCAGCCCCTGGCCTATGGAGGTGGGCTTGGGGTAGTTGCGGCTCGAGACCAGGTAGGGTCGGGTCGTGAAAAGTGGTATCAGAGGTGGTTCGTTCCTTGGGACATTGTTCGGATGTCCCTAAAAAGGAATTGGTTGGGATTTAGGGAAATAGTGTTAACGTGTCTCGAGAGCGGCTCTCAAGCTAGGGAGTCCAGTGATGGTGCATCGGCCGACGTATCCATTCACCAAGACCTTGATAACCCACTTGTTGACTCGGCATGCTGAGACACTTGTTGCAGGGAAAATTGGTTTGTGCATCACATAGGATTGAGTCTTTGACTGTCCTTATTGAGTCAGCTCCCCATTGTTGTTATTGGTATATACATATATGCTCATCTGACCGCGACACTCCTTGATAAAATTCAGGATGTTTCCGCGAAGACAGCCAGCTAGGATACCAGCTTTGGTTTGTGACGACGACCCTGTGAGCTACGAGGACACAGTCTAGGACCCATCATGATAGCCCCTTTCTTCGGGTGGGCCAGTAGCAGCACCCATGCCTGTTGAGCAGCGGACAGCTTCAGCAGAGCAGACGGGGCTTGAGCGCAGGTTGAACGCACTCTGTGAGTTCTAGCGGTAGAGACTGCTGAGGTTTAGTGGTGAGCCAGACCCTCAGGTGGCGGAGGTTTGTCTAGAGACAGTGGTTCTCCTTTTCAGGCTTGTGCAGACGCCGGCAGATCAGAGAGTGGCTTTGGCAGCCGACCTTTTTCGTAGAGCAGTTTGGCGTTGGTGGAGTCTGGTGACTCAGTTTCTTGAAGATTCGTCACTTTCATGGGGCGACTTTCTGTTGTTGCTTCATGATGAGTTTTTTCCCTCCTGATTACGCTCCGTTCGGATTCAAGAGCTCCTTCATTTTCAGTAGGGAGGGATGACAGTGGCTGAGTACGCAACTAGTTTTGCAGACCGTGCACTCTTTTACTCGGACTTGGTCCACAACGGCAACTCCCGAGCGCAAAAGTTTGAGCAGGGTCTCTACTGAGAGATTCGTGCTATCATAGTACCCTTGGGAATTTACACATATTCTGGGGTGCTAGAGTAGGCACTAGTGACAGAGATCTCCCTGTCACGTTCTAGATTTGGTGGTGGCAGTAGGCATGTTAGAGCCGAGACGTCTGCTGCAGCTAGCGGGGGTCGGCAAGCAGAACCTTGACACATGTGGCTTCCTGACAACTGGACTCAGGGGCGTGGTCGTACACCACAGTGGCGCCGGAGGGCACCAGTGCATCCCAGAGAGAGTCAGTTCTATTCTTGTGATGGGCGACGTCACCTGGCACGAGACTTCCCGACCAGGCGTGCAGAGAGATTCAGGCAGGCAACAGGTGCACCACCACGACAGAGGCAACGTCGTGATCGGAGTAGTACCCAGAGAGGTGGCGCTATTAGAGGAGTGGTAGGAGCAGGTAGTGGGGGAAGACTTTACAAGATCTTACCATCACCACTAGGCAGTCCACATCAGGCTTCGGGAGCTGACAGTTGGGACCGCAGATAGTCGCGAGCTTTGGATGTCTGCGACCCTGCAGAGCATGAGGTGATAAGAGGTATTCTCTATCGATCTTCTACCTTTTTGCAGTAGAATTGTTAGACTCTGCGTGTGGAATGCTTTCCTCCCCGCTCCTTATTTGAGGTGTTACTAGGGTGACGCAGGGCGTCGGGTGTAACCCTATGTTGGTAAGGTAAAAGGCATGGGACCTTTTTCTCTAGTCGATAGTGTTGACTCCTTCGCCTTTCAAGCGTGTAATAGAGCCTTGGTTGTGGGACATCGACTGTGGAACCTTTCAGGACCATATATCCTTAGGAGTTTCACCATATGGATATTATGAAGGAGGGAATCACCGGGCCTTGTTCCAGGTGTCGGCAGTGATTCTAGTCGCAGCGTGCGACGTAGAGGTTCGATCGGGGAGGTGAGCTACCCCCGAGAGCCTTCGGGTAGTTTGAGACTGTGTGAAGGGATGGTGAGGTTGTCTACCGCCATTCCCTAACCCCAAAGTCTTGAGTGGGTGTACGACGTCTCCCACATGACTCACCTGAGAAGAAGTGTGCGTGATCCTATGCACGACATCAGCAAGGGCCAACCTCGAATGAACAGATCAATCCTTTGGTCTGTGTGCAGTGGTGCAGAACTGTGCAAGAGTTCTTTTGGGTACGGGAGAGCCAGGTGCATGCTTAGTACCCTGAGTTGTTCTCTGATTTTGCTTTTCGGGGACGAAAAGATTTAAGGAGGGAATGATGTAAGAACCCATTTTTTTCTGCGAAAGACTTTGGAATATTCTTTATATTATTCCAGAGCAGCGCCCTCAGACGGCGTGCGATTCCGAGCCCCGGAGTGGCCGGAATCAAATTTTTAGTGCGTTCACATTGGAAACGCCAAATAAATGCTATAAATCCTAAACGGTTCTTCAGATCAGAGATCCGAGAGTACAGATGGGTCTGGAATGGGGTTTTTACCCTAGGAACGACATAAAACATGTCGGCGCGGGATGTTTGGACCCCTCGCTCGCTTTCGGAACGTTAAACGGATAAAATTAATTAATTAATTAATTCATTTAATGGTGAAACTCAAGTATCTCTTAAACGATGGCTCGGATTGGAAAACTGAGGGCACTGTTGAGTTCGGAGCGTTCTGTTTACCATAGGAGGGGTGTAATCTTTGCGGGCGCAGACCGTTTGTGAAAAATGGCCCCGGGGGCATTTTCGTAATTTGGCGGCCTCGGGCACGGTTGTTGCAACTTTTGAACGGGGCCTCGGATTAAAATTCTGAGACCTTCGTTGTTCTCGGGAGGTGGTGTTTGGCCTAGGGGATGCTTAACCTCGACCCCACCCGAGGTTCGGGTTCGGGTCGACGGGCGGGTGGTTAAGAGTGTTTCTATTTAAACACTTAACCCCCCTCTCTCTCCCCCTTTCTTCATCTCCTAGCAGGAGCTCCTCCTCCATCCTTTCGTCCTCCACTCCGGCAAGGCGGCGGTTCAGCGGCGATGCTCCGGGCAACGCCCACGTGGTAGGATTTTTTTGCGTTTTTCTTTCCCGCACCTCCTTTGAACAAAAATTATATCCTCGAATTGTTGTTTTATTTTCGAACGAACCACATGAATTCGTAGTAGGTTTTATTATCTTTCCAACGCATCCTTCAGAATCGAAATATGAGTTCAGAGTTGATCGCAAACGCCTGCCGAAGTTTGCGGGTTTTCGGTTTCCGGCGGGTTCGAGCGGCGGCGCGGCGACCTTAGAAGGAGGAGGCGCGCGGGTGGTTTCGGCAGTGGCTGGCTTCGGGGCAAGGCGAGGGCGGTCGGGGGCTTCGATGTCGGCCAGGGCTAGCGGACGGCGAGCGGCGCCAGGCGGCTTCGGTGGAGCCAGGCGGGGAGGCGGCTTCGGCGGAGCCAGGCGGAGAGGCAGCGCAGACCAGGCGGAGCCGTCGGGTAGAGAGGAGGAGCCGGGTGCGGCCGGCAGCAGATCGAGGATGAGGCTGCCGCGGCACGGCTTCGGCCTGTCACCCTCAGCAGAGGAACCCGAGGCGCTGCGCCTCGGGTGTGCAGCGTGGACAAGGACCCACTGAACGTGGGTCCTGCGAGAGGCGACGAAGACCGGAGTTTTGGCCGGTCTGTTGGGGAGAACCGGACCCGAGGGGTCTGGTGCGGCTGGAGTGAGCCGTGGCCAGTGGGCCACGGCGGTCTGGACCGTGCCGGCGGTCCGGATTGGGCCGGCTGATCTGGACCGGCCCACTTTGGGTCCCCCTTGCATTCGGGGGGACGTAAGTTCCAAAAGGCGCGTACGTTTGACGCGCCGTCTGTGGCGGTGAGTTCGTATCGGCGAGGCGCTCTTTTTAAGGTGGGTTTCAATTTTTTTTGATTCCGTGCCCGAAGACGGGCGACCCGAGGACCTTAAATTTAATAAAAATAAATTATTATTAAGGTTGCGACGGATGGGGATCGTGAGCCGGATGTCCATTTTGCGTGCCGTCAGTGGCAGCGCAGACCTCGCGTTAAGGAGAACTTTTTTAGATGGTTTCAGGAATTTGTAATTCTTCAAACGAGGGGCTCATTGGCATGGTGAATGTGTTAAGTGGACCAACATTTTCCGGGGGTTTCTTGTTTTGGACGGCGCAGACACATCCAATGTCCGTTTTGAGTGTCGTCAGTGGCATTGCGACCCTGGCGTCGAGCCGAAGTTTTCTAGTATGGTTTCGGGCCCCGAAACCAGAGTTGAGGCGTGGGCCCCACAACCCGTCTTTTAAGCTGTGAGCAGCGTTTTGTAACTTTTTCATCGGACGTCCATTTGAGGCGTACGAGCAGTCGTTTCTAGATGTTTTTCCGAGGGGATTGCAATGGTGCAATCCACCCGCTCCAATTCGGCACTATGGTGCAGGACCCACGAGGACTGTTTGGGCCTTGATGGTGATTTTCCATCTCTATCACCAGATGACCGTTTTGGACAAGTGAATAGTCCATCTTGTGTAATTTTTCGAGAGGATCGCAACGGTGTGATCCGTTAGTTGTGTTTCGGGGCCGGGATGCGGGTCCCACGTAGCACCGCTCGTGCGCAGTAAGATAGAATGTATCTTTTTCTCCGTACATCTGTTCTACTCAAGTGAGTAGTGCTTTTGACGTGTTTTTTTGAGAGCATTACGATGACGCCATTCGTCCGAACTTTTTCAGGGACATGGTGTGGGTCCCACTCGACCTGGCTACAGTGAATAGTACCTTTTTCACCGGGTGTCCATTTCGGGCGAGTAAGTAGTCTACCTCGCGTGTTTTTCCATGGGGATTACAACAGTGTAATCTGTTCAGGCGAGCAGAGCCTCATACACAATCTTATTAAATGTGGAAAGATGAAGGTGCCCTAGTGGTGGTTCTTATACCGTGGTTGTAACGGACCCTTGGCGTGTGATCGAGTGCACTCCCATGTGAGTGATGTAAATTCTTGAAGAGATGTGGTTGGCTGTGCGTCAGCCGTTGAGGTATCAAGTTGGAGTTCTTGCGTTCACGCCTTCACGTTGACGTTGGGTGCAAAGTGCACCTTAACATTTGGGCTGGAGACGTGGTATACTCTGGGAGTATACGGGAACACTGGGAGATACATGTGGATGTTTGTACCTAATAAATTTTGTGCGCTTGGTCGGGATTGACTTGGGGACACACGTCGTGTGGGCCCCAGGTGCGTGTCGTGTTCTAATTTGTGTACTTTTGACCTCTCGCGACGTAGAGGGTCCCTCGGTTCTTGATTGTTGAGCTGCAGGGTTGAGTTTTTCCCCTGGTTCTGTGCTCGATGTTTTAGATCAGTAGGGTTGAGTGGTTTCCCCTAGTTTTGTTCTGGAGTTGGATGGTTGTGCGATACCTACTCCGTGTTTGGTTGGCCAGTGTTGTACCATCCAGTGGAGATGGCTAGAGCAGTTCCGACTTACCCTCCAGGAGAGACTGGGCAGTGGGTTGCTCACTGACTTCTAGGGTCTACCCTCCAGCAGAGACTGGGAAGTGGGTCACCCGACGAACTCTTAGGGTCTACCCTCCAGCAGATACATGGCAGTGGGTTACCCGACGACCTCTTAGGGTCTACCCTCCAGCAGGGCTAGGTAGTGGGTCTCCCGTCGTCTAGTTCCAGGTCTACCCTCCAGCAAGGCTGGGCAGTGGGTCACCTGTCAACTTATTCCATGTCTACCCTCCAGCGGGGCTAGGTAGTGGGTCGCCTGATGATGTATTAAGGTTTACCCTCCAACAGGGCTGGGCAGTGGGTCACCCGATATCTGGTTAGGGTCTACCCTCCAGTCGGGCTGGGAAGTGGGTCGCCTGATGATGTATTAGGTTTTACCCTCTAGTAGGGCTGGGAAGTGGATCACCCGATATTTTATTATGAATTACCCTCCAGCCCGGCTGGGCAGTGGGACACCTGTTGACATTCCAGACAGTCCTTTCTACTAGGCTAGTCTGTGGCTTTCCTCTGTAATTACTAGAGTGGGACCCTTGGTTGTACGGGTCAGTGATGGAATGACCTTGACTTTAAGGAGACCTCTCGACTGTAGGGTAGTGACGAGGTGTGGTTTGACTTAACCCAGAACTCTCAAGTACGAGGGGCACTTTCCCCCACCGAGACGCGTCCTTGTGACGCGACCTAAAACCGTGCGGGCGAGTCTGTGCCGCCCAAAGTGGATAGTGTCGAGGTACGGTGGTTTGAGCCCCTTGACTTGTAGTTCGGGGAAGAAATGCGGGATGCTGGGCATAGATGGTGTTTATTTCTAGGACTGTTGGCGACTCACTTTTCTTGGGCTGAGCTACGGGATGGAGATCCATTTACAGTCTTGTTCGGGCTTCTTGATAGAGAATATGGATTTGTATATACCAGGTTTTATTACCCAATCCTTGGGTTTAGTTACTCTCCCTCCCGGAGAGGTGAAGACGCGTGGGGTATGCCACGTGATTTCCGTGTCTAGATTCTTGTGGTTGGACGAGTCTACTCTCCTGCTATAGGTAGCGAAGACTTGACGAGAATTTCATCTTCTCACCATTTCCAGCTCATTGTTTCTAGACGAGTCTATGCCCTTTTTCTTGTTGGGTTGAGATGGATTCTCTCTACTATTACTCTTTACTGCACTCTCGGTTGTACTCTACTTTTCCTGTTTGCTCTACTGCTCACCCTTCGGTACCTCCTTTGTTTCTCCCTCGAGCCTTCGGGGTATCCAACTGAGTATTTTTATACTCACCCCTGCTTGGGCTTTGCCCGCACTTAGTGTGCCCTTGAAGACGACGGACAGGTTGGTCGTGACTTCAGTGGAGCATAGGAGTTTGGGAGCTTGGACCGCGTGCGGTGGTCGTAGTCATGTTCCAGGTGGGGAACCCTTCCTGCTGTTTCTCATCATATGAATAAATAGTATCATGTGTTAATAAGATAAGTAAAGAATTATATAAGTCCTATAGATTTGAAGGGAAGTAAGAGAAGAAAATGATGGAAGAGAGAAATATGGATAATGGGAAGAGGGGAAAGAAGGATTTTCCTATATGTGATAACTATAGAAAGAATCACCTTGGTAAGTGCTAGAAGGGAATGAGAGTTTTTTATAAGTGTGGATAAAAAAGACACCAAGTACGTGATTGTAAGGGTAAGAAAAAGGTTTCAAATGTACAATGCTTCATCTACAAGGAGTTAGGACACTACGCGAAGCAATGTCCAAATCATCAGAGTATACTCCAAATGCTGCTATTGGATAATAATCAAGTTATGATACTACCAAAGATAAAGGTGAATGATTAGATTTATTATGTTTTTATTAAATTATTGTGTCATTTTAGTATTGTTGGAGTCTACAAAATTTTTTGAAATAAGGATTATATCCAATATTTTATAAGTAATAAGGGAGAATGAATATAATCAATAAGGTTTTATGGTAATTCAGGGTGTTACAGTGTTTTAAAAGAATACATGATGAAGTTATTCACATGTTATTACGTGGAAAAAAGGATCTTCATTGTGTTTAACTTCCTTATAAATTTTGGACAGTGAGTTTGGACAGAAGTATTTTGGATAAGTCTAAAGGTTAGAATTGATTAAGACTCACATTGGATACTATTGTTATGGTTAAATCATTTCTTCATATTATTTTTGGATTGTCATAAAAAGGAAAACTCAGAGGTTAGGTGACAACCCATCGCGTCTGGTAAGGCTATGAGACTTGAACCCGCAATCGAAGGGCGACCAAGGTGGATCACCTATCACTGGCATACGTGATGTCTTGGTTTGTATATTTTAGTCTTTTTAAATAGTCTGACAAATGAATTATAAATTCATTATTTTTGGAACTCTATATGATTTGGATAAATAAAATAATTTTTAATTCTATTATATTTTGGAGTGAAATATGAGTTTGTGGTAGGAATTAGTTGAAGGATGAAACTCTACTTGTCAAGTATATATAAATAAATATATATATTCCTCTTATTCTATGAATAAATTAGTTCTTAAACTTTAGGGAAGTAATCTTAAAACCAAAAATTTGTTATCCAAATACCTTATATTTTGTTTTAATGATGATATTTTAAATCATCATAGATTGATGGCTTTGAGGCCCTCAATTTTACACTTGTTTGTGATTAATGACCTCAATCACTCCCAATAAATATTTATGTTTTTATTCTATTTAGGTTTCTCTAATTTCCCCCAATGTTCTCCTAATATTATATATGTTATTAGTGAACCACTTGAGGTTCTCTTGGAAGTTTAGAGTAAGTTTATTAACCATATAGTGTAATAAAACAAGAAGACATTGTAAAAGTTAAAATATTTAACTAAGTGTTAAATCTAAAAGATAAGGTTAATATGGTGACCTAAACCTATCTAAAACCTATTAGTTGAGTGGTGTTTGACCCCTCCCCACCTTATCCTATAAAAAATCATTTTAGAGCCATTATAAAACAAAAATTATTTTATTATAAAATAATATTTCAATCTTTTCCTAAAGTGACCCTCACCTCTCTTATAAAAGGGTACTTCCCCTTCTCTCAAAATCACACCTCCAAAGCCATTTGTATCAGCCAAACCCTGCCTAAATAACCTCCCAACTACCCTAAAATCAACCTAAATTCCTTAATTTTATCATAAATCCAACCTATGGATCCATTTTGATCAACTCAAAAGGAAACACCCGAAAAATAGGTAATAATATCGCCACCCTCTTTCAAGTTCTTTTCCTCTTCCACTTCCTCTTTATTTGTTGTTTCCATACCGAAATAATAAATCCAGTACCTTCTATACACTATGAAGTTATTATATATATTTTACAACCATATTCGTTATTCTATCCATCCTCTAATGATAAATTCTTCATACGTGTGTACGTACGACTTACCGTCTCCACATCATGGTGTAGTTTGTTATTCAAACACTTAATTATTTGGATGGGTATAATAATGAGTATAAATGATGTAAATAATAAATATAACATGTTAATTATTATTTATATATGATATTCCATCCAATTACATACGATTTCACCATCAATATAATGATATTGTTGCTCGTGCGTACGTATGGATTATCATCTCCACGACACGATAAGATTCATTTCCATGTTCACCATTCAACGATGATTATAAAAATATATATTATTAATAAGTATGTAATATATGACATAATAATTCTACTGGAGATATATATATATATATATATATACTTACATATATCTTATTCACTTACTTCTGTTCAATATGATATGAAAACAGAAATAGTGTTTATGCGTATGTATTCACGACCATCTCCATAAACAGTGCCTCAGATTTCATATATATATCTATTATAAATATTTATATTCTAAATATATATGATATATAAATCAAAGTTTATATTCTGGAAGTATTTAAATCATGATCTAAATGATACGATCAAAAATAACAAGTTAAAACACATACGATAAAGAAAGCGATTATTACCCAAAATGTTAATTTAACATGGAAATAATTATTAAATGGGTAGTATAAAGTCATAAATGAATCATTTATAATATAATAAATATAAATATAATTATTTAATAATTTAATAATATACTATGGTCAATATACAGGAGTTTAAACGTACCCTGAACCAAAGTAAAGTGCAAGGTAAGGGTTAATTTCACAATCTATTTATTATCCGAGGTTGTTTTTACGTAAGTATATACTGGGAAATATTTATTATCCATGTACATGTTTCATAAAAGTGTATTAAAAGGGATTCTTTTTAAAGGACTTTTTACTAAAACATCATTTTAAATGTTTTAAAGATTTATTCTCCTAAACCTTTCTCATTAATGTCCATGTTTTCAAAATAGTATTAAGGATTTATTTATATGGACATGAATGTTTTAAAATGTTAATTACTTTAAAATGTTTCAAATTGGTGTGGGACACTTTGATTCAAAACTATATTTTAAATGACTTCCTTTATATGAATTTTAAATGATTTCATGAAAAAGGGATATTTCTCTCAAAGATTTTTACTGATCATTTTTAACTATGTCAACATCCTTTACAGGATATTATTATTGATCGAGGTTGATTAATTATGATACAAATATTACATATTATATTTAAGGTTTTTTGATATGTTTTAATGTGAATATTTTATTTTTATACCATTCATGGTTTGTGGATAAAGTATTTACATTTCGTATACTATTTTTAATATGAATGTTTATGTTATGTTTTAACCTTTTCATATGAGGAATGCATTGGACTTAGTAAGTGACGGGTGGAGCCTGCTATAGATTTTTAATGAATCAGTAGGTCTCGTGAGACAAACTAGTGTCTTGGATCAAGGACTTGACAAAATCTTATTTGTAGTCTTAGCACAAGTCCTTGACTATGTGGTTATGAAGTCTGGAATTATGCATTCCATCATTATGAAATTAGCTATTGATATTACATGTGATTATTCGACTAGTATAATATCCATGTGAATAAGTAAATGACATTATTTGATTTATCTTTTCCATATTATTCTGAAGTTTAAGTTTAAAAGGATTTTTTTTAGTCTTATACTTTGCCTTAAATGTTTATACTTATTTATGAAAGTTTCGTCTATATTGTTATCCTTACTGAGCATCTGATCTCACCCCTTTCTATATTTTATTTTTCCCCAGATTCCAAGAAGTATTTTATGATTGATAAGTAGGGTTAAGCCAAGGGATTAATGGAATTCTTAAAGGATCATTTATGTTGTGTTTTATTTTCTAATGTGTAATGTAACATCCATGTATGTAAACTATTTTGCAAGACTGCTAAACTGATCGGTATTTCAGGACTTGATTCCTTGTAATAATTCCAATGTATTAAAATAATGCACCAACTTCGGGCAGTAAACTATTTTACTCCCATAACTCATAACCAAAGTTGTTTTACTTAAAACACCTATTTCATTATTCCTTCTTGAAAGACTCTGAAATGCCTATGAAAATATATGTAGTACTCACTGGGTTGAAAACACACAAAAGGGAATCCTGAGAAAGAGTTTAGTTTTATCTCTATAAAATTTCACTCTTCATAGTTTATGGAAAAAGATTGAGCAATGAAAAGAAAGAGGCATAAAACTTGTTTGGTTGAAAATATACACAGAGTGGTTTAATAAAAACTTAAGTATTTCTTGTTAAGTATTAATCATATATGACTTAGGAGAAAATCAAGGTGGTGTTGAAAATGACTTAATATTTTATAGGATCTATTATGAAATTCTAGAAACAATTGAACTACACTCACTAGGTCCAAAGGCCAAGTAAACAATTAGAGAACCCTCATGTTCCTATAACTATGATTACTATACATTTTCAAAAAGATATTTAGACAAACAAACCAAGATTAATCTTATGATGTAATTATATGGCAAAACATTGATTAAGAAATAGGTGATTGGGAGACAAATTATCTTCATTTGTGAATAAAAATCCATAGGATCATCCACAAGTTGGAGTATCTTAATAATATTTTACAAAAGACCATAAATATAAATTTTTATTTACTAAAGGTTATATTGATCCTTATCAATGACCTATCAAATCTTAGCTAGCTGGGTATTATCATCTTATTCATCAAGGAAAAGATCCTCTTCTATAACCCTAATAACATTCTTTCCTTTATCTTATACCTCTTCTAATTAATGGTGAAGTTTTAAAAGCTCCCGTATGGAAGTATCCATCTCTTATTGGAGGTTCAATATCTAAAGGTATTTCTCATCAATCTATTTCTTACACCCCCTCCAATTTCTTGGTGTGGTTTAGCTATTCCTTTAATAATATAGTTCAAAGATAATCACTTTCAGTGAGCATCCTTGTTTTGATAATGAGTTGTTGTGACTCATTCCCTTGATCCCATCCATGAATTATATCCTTAATATTAGAAAAGACAATGTGATAATAGAATCCAACATACATTAACATGATAAAAATTCTTCAGAGCAGATGAAGTTGTGAAGTTAGATCTTCCGTAGGTGTCCTCAAGACTAACTCCTATATGTCCTACCATATGAATTGGAGACATTCCCAGAAAGAAACCTGCACCTCTTAGATTTTTTTGGATATAGTCTTAGGAGGAGAGGTGTGCTGTGAATTTAGTTTGTGTATGGAAGAAACTTGTGTTTCCATTCTTAGAATGACACCACCCTTTCCTTTCATGATCAGGTGAGTTGTGGTGGAGTCCTCCCCTTTGGGAACAACCACTAAAGCTGAAGGTGCTGAAAGATAAATTAATTAGTCTCCAGGATCATGAGATAGTAAATAGAAAAGAAAAAAGGGGATAAAATCAGTTTATGGAACTCACCCATTGATGGACCAACTACTAGGGTTGATGATTCTATAATACCCATGATCTCTATGATTTGAGTGAGGATCTTCTAGTGTGAAACACCCTCTTGAGTTTGCTCAGAACCCATGATGGAAGGCACTAGAGAATCAGTCACTTTGATACCCTTGGCTATTTTCCCCTCAGTAATAGGAGTTGCATGGAACTCAACTCCATGGTTATTAATCTCCTTATAAATATTTTCTATTGATAAAGCTTCACTGGTCAAGATCATTAATTTAATGCACCAAACATAATGAGGTTGGTGTAGTTTAAAAACATAAGAAAGGGAAAAATCACATCCATCCAATTCATTATTAATGTACCCAAAATCCCCCAAGGTATTAAAAATATCAATATCGTGATAAACTAAATCCATTATTTTATTATATAACACTCTAAGCCTCTCAAAATAATTACAATTAGGGATATCCAAGATTCTTAGACCAAAACCCAAATTGGATCCTCCATTTACTCCATCTTCCACCTTATCAATAGGTACAAACCTTACAAGCCTATAAAATCAAGATTAGAACCATCAACTTCATCGATTTGTCTAGAGTCCTTGTCAGGGCCTTCTGGGATGGCGATAGGACCAGTGATGGTGGCTTCAGGTTCCTCCAATGTATTTGAAATATCTGAAATATCAAAAGGAACAAAAGTAAATGATTAGAGTATGACACCTTATGATTCAAATATAACATTACCAGGATCCTACTACCTCTATTCAGTAATGGGAATAGACATGGATTCATCTCTTTTCACTTCACCCATCAAAGGAACAAACTCACCAACACAAGTATGAGCCTCATCTAGAATATCCCCCTCAGTCCTTGAAGGATTGGTGTTGGAACCCTTGAGGGAGGAAAGTGAAGCAGGTCCTCCAAAGGGTAATAATGATCATATAGGTGTGTTGGCTGAGTTAAAAGGATAAATGACATTATGGATACTTACTGTGACACATATACCTGACCAAAATCTTTACCCTTTTCCTTTTATTTACCTAAGATGGTGAAGGTCCCTTGTCAGTCTTCTCAAATATGGGAACCTGAGGTAGAAAGGGTTCCCCACCATCTCCTTTTTCATTAAGCTCTATCGTAGAGATAACTCTAAATGATTATGGGAATATCCCTCAACCACGATTAGGGTACCCTTTGAAGTGTATTTTAAGGAAGATGGTTCTGGTGACACCACCCTCTGTAAGTCAAATTGGATTTTTATTACCAGTTCCTCTATTTAAAAAATGGTTTTGGATTCAATAGAAATGAAAAGAATCTTGCATCACTTGAATTGATGAATTTGTTCCATTCTTCATCAAATTGGTCAACTATTCCCTTTGTGGAACCTTGAGCCAATATATCAGTTACCCTCTTTGTGGTCGGGATCCAATCATCGGTTACATATACTAACATCTCTATCTCTTGAATATATTTCCCCACCTTAGAGAAATTGGATTTAGGGTGAAGATCAAAGAGTTATTGAATATCCCCAAGCTGTAGGATATGTATTTCATCATAGATAAATACCTATAAATCTATGATGTTGCAGGTAACACGTTTCAAATATTGGACTCCCATAGGCCGCAGATAATCTGATGTTGATGTTTCCAGCTGCTAGTAAGACTTGAAATCTTGTAACTTGATGGTCCTTTTGGGATACTCTACTATAGAAGGAGGATAGAAAATTGGAGCTTGGGTCTCCTCTCGTTGATGATGACTAGATTTCCTCTGCTCAGAATATTTGGTCTTTTCAACTCCATCCCACTTCATGGACCATGACCGAGATCATTTTGGAGACTTTGGAGCTTCAAAATCATCACCCATAGGATGATATTTCCTACCACAGTTACCACATCTATCAGTCATTTTGGCCTCAACTCGGGTGATTCTTATTGTTAACGACCCTTGAGGGTAGGAAGAGATATAGGCATTGGTGTACCTGAAGTTTAACCCAATGGATGCACCCAGGAGAGGTAGATTGATCGATTCTTGGGATACCTCCAAGACCATGAGGATCCAAAAATACTGGAACACCATTGAGTTCTTCTAAAACCCAACATGTGTTGGTGGAGATACATTCACCTGTTATATAAACATGAACTAGTGGGTGAATCGATATGGATAATATGCTTTAAATATGATCTCACTATCAATACGGGATACCAAAACACTATCTCTGAACACAAACATGTATAACCTTAGATCATTATCACTGTGGTCATTTTCCACAAACATTCTGGTAGGTAGATCACTATATGGGGAGTAGTTAAACTCTCCCAACACATTTATATTCCTCAGAGATTCACCCTATTTTAGAGGTATGGGATGAATAACAGAAACAACTTGAATGAATGGGTGAATCGAGACTTTAGGAAATTCAAATCCACTTTGCTTGGTATAAGAGCTGAAGTGTACCATAACCCGCCCCCACGACACCTTAAATGGCCCTTAAATTTGGTATGGTTCTTCCCTGCATATATGTGTAATAACATCTAGTAATTTTTTTCTAGAATAAGGGAAACCAACCCATTGTTATTCCCGTCTGATAATTTAGATGCTATCAAAAAAAGTCTTAGGTCTCACACCACCACTCTATTCGTATACCGACAGTAGATAGGTTTTCAACCACATCACCTGGAATATTTCTAGGAGGGTACTCAAAGGAACGTTATACTTGACTATATAACACCATTGGTCATACTAGTAATGCTCAAATATAGGCCATAATTTCCCAATAATTATTAGATTCTCCAACTATGGGCATCCTATTGGGAACTGTAAGCTAGGACTCTATCCTTTCTAGTTAAGGAAAGACTGCATCCAAGTCTTATAATGAACAATGACCCTTGAGAGAGGGTCATTTTTTAGCACCTTACTAGCCAACTTTTATATATCATAGGCCAAAATTAGCATCCTTTCAATTTCATCCCATTTTTCTTTCGATGGGATCAATTCATCATACATTTCACCAAGAATGGATGCTCCTGAGATCTTGTAGACATCACATAAACTGATGTAAAATTCTCCATGTTTCAGATAAAAAGTATCCATTTGAGGGCTCATTCGGCTCAAAAGCTCAGGGATGATGTCTGGATTCTTTTAAATATACATCTGGGCCACCAAACAGCTTCATATATTCTAACCACTTCGAGTTCAGTCTTGAATTTTTCACAAGTTTTATGAACCCCGTATGGACACATCCACTCGGGTTTGACTCCTGCTCCAAAAAAGAAGTCCCAATCATCCTTCTAACCTTTTGATTGATCTTCCTTAAAATCATGGAAGATTAACTAGAAGTAGTGAGGTTCTGAGTCTTGGGTATGAAGATTTAGATATGAGGAACACATGCTATGATGTGTGACACATCCAATGGGAATTGTTCCTTCATTGATAAATATGAAATTGGAGGAGATGTTGGTAGTGGGAAAGCTAGTGTACTCCATGAACCAAGACTTCAAAAAATAACTTTGTGGCTTTTGGATGAATACATATCTCATATGGATGTGGTCATACAGTGGAAGTTTATCACTTCTTGGGTACTCATGCTGGTACTTCTTTAAGTGTTTTTCTATGTTTGGAAAGGTGGAGTCACACATGTCATAATAATCTGGCTAGATAGTTTTGATCATTTATGTAACACATGTCGTATAGAAACCCTTTGAGTTACCATTGGAAATCTATAGAGAAAACATGAGGATGTTCCTTAGCATTAAGAACATAGTTTAGAGTGTTAGTTGACAAGGAGGAAATTTAACAAAGGAGTGACCTCATGCAAGTCACTCACTCAAGTAACCTCACACTTGTCACTCTCTCAAGTAACCATGTGAAGGTCACTTGTTCAAGTAACCTCATGCAAGTCTCTCAATCATGTTACATCTCACAAGTGATTGTGCTATTGTCGCAGGTCACTGTCAAATAGAATTTCAACTCTTAATGTATCTTAGTGGCTGATTAGAGTCTTCTATCAAAGAGAAAGGGTTGGGGAATATCATTATCCTAAAACTTATTTATTTTTTATTTATTTTTTAAATTTTGAATGCAAATAGAGTTGTTTGTTTAGTTTTTTTATATGGAAATGGGAAAGATAAATGAAATGAAAATGCATTGAGGATAGATGAAAGAAATAAAAATGGACCTAAGGATAAATTCCAGTGAGATCAATCATCATTTACGTTTGTTCTAGATCATTTAATTTAATGATTAGGTTCAATATCATTCACATATTCACCCCCACTATTTTCTTTAGTATGAAACTACTGATCTTAACAAGAAATACTTGAACATACCGTCTATTCCATGTATTATTGTAATTGTATGGGTAAGAGTAATTCCTCAATCGAGTGAACAAACTCACACACACACTTAGAAGCAATCACATACCATTATTCCAATCAAATCACACTAATCCCCTAGTATAAAGTGTGACCCAGATGGCAGGTTACTTTGTTGTGAAACATTTGGAAGAGTGTGATGGTGTTAATGGATTTTAGATTAGAAATATCTTTACACTATAATTAGAGAGGAGAAATATTGATAATTAAACATATAAAGTCATGGACATCACTATGACCCCCCTTTGAAGCACCCATAATGGGTTAGCTCTCCATGATCATGGTGATCAAAGTCACTGGGATGTCACAGGGAAAAGAAACAAAAAAAATGGTGGGGGAAAATAACAACAAAGTTCAATTAAATGAGGAAAAAATGAAACATTAAATTAGACAATGTATAAGGAAAAGAAATTACAAAAGTGAGAAAGACCTAATCGGTGAATACCAAATATAGTCGGTAGAGGTTGAATATTTATAATGGGAGAGGGATAGAGATATTTATAGAGTATGGAGACAATAATGACCTTCTTAATCTTAAAATTCAGTGTCTAGGAAAGCTTCTCTGATGGATGTCGCATGTCACATTGATTAGTTGAGATTAATTCTGGCATATGAATTTCAATTTTCTCTCATGCTTCACGGTGGTAGTTGCATGTTCTAGAAATTGGGCCTCAAATTGGAATTCAAATGTTGGGCTTCAAATATTGGGCCCAATTATGGTCGTTATTGAAAACAAAAAAGTAATTCAAAAAAGTATATTTAAACTTATATACTCCGAAGCCGGGTTCCTTTTTCTCCATTTCCACAAGTGCGGTGGTCCATCTTCTTTCTCAGTTGGCTTCATGATGGTGGTCAGTTTCTTGAATCAAGCGACCAATAAGGAGGAGTTCAGTGAGATTCGGAACCAGATCTGACTTAGTTTTGTGGTGGTTTTCTATGAGCAGCATGTTTTTTGGTGAGATTTTGAGAGAACGACAGAAAAAATGGCTTGGATTTCCAAGGGCGGTTCTTCGGGTTGTTCACAGTGGTCATCAAGGCTTCCACTTCACACGGCTTGTCCAGATCTGGTCTAGTGAGCACCAGTGAGTTTGGATTTAGGATTTTATATATCTATAGTGGTTGATTTCAGATTTTGGTGTATGGTGTCATCATTCTAAAGTCTCAAATCTGTAGGGTCCATTTGATTTTGCAATAGGTTTGGGTCTTGTGCAGGTTTCTTTAGTTGTGGTTCGGTTTGGTTCCTCAGAGGGGGCGCCACTGACTGGTTTGACTTTGTAGGTTTCCAAGAAAAGGTGCGGTGAAGGTGTGTGGTTGTGGAAAAGGGGTGCTCACGGTCAGTAGCCTGACCGTGAGGGAAAATTATCATCTTAGGTCCACCATCTGGACCTGAGGGTTAGGTACACCACTGGATGGGATCCTCATGTCGAAATTGTGATGAGGCGGAAGATGTAGATTTTAAATGATATTTATTTTTAAAAAACAAACTGATTTATCTGAATTGGTTGGACTTAAATACCCTTTAATCAATTACAAAAAAACAAAAACCAATAATCATTAAATCAAAACCAAATATATAACAAGAATTTATTAATAGTAAATATAATTGGAATTATAAAATAATAATAAATATTTAACAATAGTAAATAAAACTAAAATTATAACAATAATTAATAATTTTTTATATTTTTATAAATATATAATAACTACTAACAATTTTTTAACTATATACACTTTTTATATTTATTCAATCTAAATTAATTGGTGGAAATTTCCATTGAAATTTTACATTGTTTTATATATATTTATATATTATGTATGCATACACTAAAAAATTGTATTAAAAATTCTCATATATTTATAATAGGAAATATATTATGTATAGAAATTAATCTATGGACATTTCCGATAAAATTTTTCATATGAAATTTTCAATGGAAATAATTAGTGGAAATTTCCACCAGAATTTCGCATAGTTTATTTGTGCATTAATATACTCTAAATTATTTTTTAAGTGGATAAATAAATTGAAAATTTAAGTTGAAAATTTTCTTTTTAAATTTCTCCTGAAATTTTGTACTGTAAATTTGTAATAGAAATTTTTAGTATAGATTTATATTAGTGAGAATTTTCATTGTAAATGTAAAACACCAAATTTCAATGCAAATTTACATTGATGATTTCATGTACGTAATGAGAATTTCCACTTTAAATTTTCACTTGATGTTTATAATTTAATATTATCATGTTTATTTGTATTTGTATGTTTTATTTCATGCTTATTTAGTTTTCATTGAAAATTTACATTAGAATATGAAATTTTATTGGAAATTTTCAGTGAAAATTTGCTCTATGGATTTTAAATTATGTTATATAGTGGAAAATATACATTGAAAATTTCCAATGAAAATTTAATTAGAAATTGATAATAGAAGTTTCCAGTGAAAATTTGCACCAAATTTTTCCAGTGGAAATTTTCACTAAAGGTTTCCAATATAAATTTCCAATGAAAATTTATATTTTTTTAGTTATGTATCAATATAACTTCATTGTAATTTAATGTATAAATTTGAACTGCTAGTTGAAGTTTGCACTGGAAATTTCGAGTGCAGGTTTGCACTAGAAATTTTCGGGGAGTGTTTGCACTGAATATTTCCCTAAGAAATGTCTAGTTCAAAGTTTCTATTCATGATTTATGAACTGTTTATAGATTCTTAGAAATCTCTAAATTTTACACAAGAAGTTTTTAATGAAAAATTGGAATGAAAATATTTAGTAGAAAATTTCATTTTTTACTTATGTATTAATATATTTTCATTGTAATTTTAAGTGAAAATTTGAAGTATAAATTTCATGTGTAAATTTTCATATGAAATTTCTAGTGGAAATTTACATCATAAATTTCCAGTGGATATTTACCCAGGAATTTCTAGTGGAAATTTCGACGGGAATTTCCAGCAGCGGCAGTGTAAAAAACCCCAAAAATACATAACGGGTGCATTTTCATCCAGAACCCCAACCTGAGGGTTAAGTTTGGGTGACCAAACTGATAGGATTTAAATATGACCATGAGTGGGAGATGCAACAGGTTAGTCTAAATTTTGGATGAAAACCATTTGGTATATTTAAAAAACAATTATTCCATTTAAGAAATTAATTCCATAACTGATTTCCAAATATTTTAAAGTTTAAAAACTAATTTATGTATGTCTTGAAAAATTAATTCCAAGAAAAGAATATATCATTAAAATAAAAAATAAATTCATTTAATAACATATGTTAAAAATTATTAAAGATCAAAAAACATTATTTTTACCCATAATTTGAATTAAAAGAAGGGTTATTTTCAAATAATAACAGATAATTTTTTTTTAACTCACATCACTCCCCCATACTTAGACTATCGCACTCCCAAGAAATGTGTTGTTGAATTTCAATTTATTCAAAAAGATAAGGAAATAAAGTTCATTTTATCTAAATTCAAATTAACAAGATAGATAATAGTAACCGCACAAACTCATTCATTGTTCAACCTATCGTGCCTCATATGTAAATAAAAGCACTGCCTTATTCTAATTTAATCATATTTTATGTTTAAGAGTGGATCAAATTAGATTTAAGTGAAAGCAAAATTTTAACAATAATCACCTCCATTTATTCCCCTTTCTTAAGTTTTCTAAACCACAGTTCAATTTACAACTTTATAGATACAACTTAAATGAATATGTTATAGGTCAGTTGTTCCTATTTTTGTAGGTCTAATATTCACCTCACCTAAATGGACACATTTTTTACAAATTTCTTTTGAATTTATTTTTACCACCCATAATTGTGTACAAAGCACTATTCATATTACTTATTAAGAATACTTTATTTAATAACACAATCACACTCGATTCCCTTGTCTCAAAGATACATTGGGGTCCCCAATTGACCATTTATATTCCATGTTCAAAATACTTATAACATGTTCATTTAAGTTTTCTCTCTAAGGTGTTGTCTCAGAGAGGTCAATTTTGTAAGATTAAGTTCAAAATTCCAATGACTTAAAGTTATAAAATTGATTCCACATAAATATTTTCACTCGCACTCCATATATTAATTCAAAGACAAAACTTCCCTAAAACAATGTTCAACTAACTCAAAAATCATTTAAAGTCTTGGAGTTTTAGAATCAATGAATTCCGTTAACTCTTGCATGGTGATTTTTAAACTAGGCATGATTTCAATGAAGTTCAAGAAAAGGGGTGAAAATAAAAAAAAATAACTGTACAAAAATGATTGTATTTATAGAACACACATTTTTTCAATTATAGAAAATATAAATTTGGAAAAAATATGTGTAGATTATTGATTTTTTTAGATTTTATTTTTTTATTTTCAGTTTTTAAATTTAAGATAATATTAAATCAGGAAGAGGATATTTAAAATATTCACAAATAGAAGAATTTTTTTTTTATCATTTTATTTTTTAAATTTTGGTTTGTTTTTTAAATTTATTTAACTTTTTGTATAAAATGGTGAACATGTTTTTTTATTTAAAAATTTAGAAAACATTAACGAAAAATATTACTAATTTTAGTCAGCCTAGTGGCTGACCAGGGTCATCTCTCAAGGAGAAAAGGTTGGAGAGTCTCACTATCATAGTAGTTATGTTTTTTTGTTTAATTTTATTAATGTTTAATGAATCCAAATTTTTTTGTTTTTTTATTGATTAAATGAAAATAAAAATGATAAAGAACATGAAAATACATTGAGGATATATGAAATAAATTTAAATAGAGCTGAGGATGAATTCCAGTGAGATCAATAATCATTTACTTTTGTTCCAAATCATCTAATTAAATGAGTAGGTTCAATATCATTCATCTATTCACCCTCCACTATTTTATTTTGTATGAAACCATTAATTTAATGATGAAATAATAAAATATACCATTCATTACATGTATTCTTCTAGGTGTATGGGTAATAAACATTCCTTAACTGAGTGAACGAATTCCCTCTCACACCTAATAGCAAATGAATAACATTCTTCCAATCAAATCACACTAATAAAAAGTTATTAATTATGATCCGAATGTAGGGATATTTTGTTGTGAAATAGTTGGAAGAGTGTGATGGTCTTAATAGATTGTGTAGTGAAAATAACCTCCTCCACATTCCAGTTCCACTATTGCACTAGAATAAGAGAGGAGATAGATTGAAAATTAAACACATAAACTCATGATTGTCACTATGACCCCCCTTTGGACCACCCTTAATGGGTTAGCTCTCCATGATCATAGAGATAAAAGTCATTGGGACATTAGAGGGGAAAGAAACAAAAATAAATGGAGGGGGAAATAATAAAATAGTTCTATTAAACAAAGAACAAAACGAAACATTAAATTATAAAATGGAAAAAGAAAATAAATTGAAAAAGGAAGAAAGAACTAATTGGTGGAAACCAAATATATTTGGAAAAGTATGAATATTTACAATGGGATAGGGATAGATATATTTATAGAGAATATGAAACAAAAAAAACCTTCTTCTCATTCAAATTCAGTTCCTATGCGAGCTTCTTTGATGGATATCACATGTCGCTGCAAACAATCGAGATTAATTTTTCTGAGATGTTTTCTTTCCATGATCGTGTTCGCATTTATATTTGTTCCAGTGCTTCATGGTGATATTTGCATGTGCTGGTAATTGGGCATTGGATTGGACTTCAAATTCTAGGCTTCAAATGTTAGGCCCGAATGTTATTTCCAACAGAAAATCAAGAAAAATAAGTTTATTTAAACTTATATATATATATTTGTATATTTATATAAAAAAATATATACTTATTATATTTATATAACATATGTAAATAATAATAATAATAATTATTATTATTATTAATATAAATATATATATATATATATTTCTTTTTATAATTTTTATGTTTTGTTTTCTTTTTCTATTTGTTTTTCAGTTTTAAGCGGGGGGTCTCGCACGACTTCTCCTCCACGATAGGAAGATCGTGGGTTCCTTATTCTTTATTTCCACAGTCGTGGTGGTCTGTCTTCTTCCTTGGTCAACTTCACGATGTTGGTCTATTTATTCAATAAAGCGGCCGATGAAAAGGGGTTCGAGAGGCTTCAACACCATATCTGACTTAGTCTGATGGTTGTTCTCTATGAGCAGTGCATTTCGTGGTGAGATTTGGAGAGAACAGTGGCGGGACTAGATTACAGGGAAACAGTGGGCTTCATAGTGGTGGGATTCTGGCCATGGCAGTGCATGGCGGTGTCACATATCTGGACCAGCATCTTGGATTTCCAACGACGGTGTTTCAAGTTGTTCACGGTGGTTGGTGAGGCTTTGGCTTCGCACGACTTATCCATATTTGGTGTGTATTTCCACAGTTCTGGGCAAGGGATGCGCTGGATTTTATCAGCACAAATAGAAAACATTGATAACAGGGGGGGTCTTTATCAGCGTTAGCTAAAAGCGCTGATAAAGAGTAGATTTATCAACGCTATTATTAACAAAGATAAATTTTTTTAATAAAAAATATTATTAATTTATATAAAATTATTATATTTATATTAAAAAATAATGTTTATTTGTATGAATTAAATAAAAAATGCATGTTTATAATTAATATGTATACTTTTTAATAATTAAAAAATATATATAATTTTTTTAAAAAGTATTTCTAAGGTTATAATTAAATAATTATATTTTTAAATAATTATAAGATTATAATAAATTTCATTAAATAATAAATATAGTTATTATAATAATAATTACATCTAAATACTTTTAAAATATATATATAATTATAATTATAATTAAATAAATATATGTTTGCAATGAATTTGGTCAATAAATATATTGATGCGTGAGTATAATTGACGTGCATATATGTTATGTATTCATCATAAATGTCCATTAATACATTACACCCTTCTTATTATTCATGTTGTCCATATGCGATGACTCATTTTTTATTATCTATACTTTACTAGGTATATGATTAATTCATGTTATACCCATGAATCTATTATGTTCTAAAAAATACTAATAAAATTACAATAAATATATTTAAATAATAAATATATTTATTATATTTATAATTTTAAAATTTTAATAATATATAAGTACTTTCTAAATGTATTTATCTGTAATTATAATTATAACTATATATATATAAATGATTATAAAATTACAATAAATACATATATTATAATTTTATAAATATATTTATAATTATGTTCAAAAATTTATAAATATAATTATTTGTAGTTATACCTATAAATATATATATGTGTGTGTGTGTGTGTGTAAATAATTATAAAATTAAAATAAATATATTTATTATAATGTTATAAACATATATAATTAGATAAATATATTTATGAATATATACAAATATTTATAAATAAATATAAATAGTTATAATTATAATTATAAATAAATATAGATAAATTTAAATAATTATAAAATTATAATAAATATATTAATTATATATATTTGTATACAAATATTTATAAATAAATACAAATAGTTAAAATTATAATTCTAAATAAATATAGATATATTTAAATAATTATAAAATTATAATAAATATATTAATTATATATATTTATAAAACTATAAATATATTTTTTATAATTTTAAAATTATTTAAATAAATAAAAATTTATATTTATAATTATAACTATAAATATATATATATTTATTATAATTTTTAATTACAAATAAATATATATTTATTTATAGTTATAATTATATTTATTTATTTATTTATTTATTTAAATAATTATAAATTTATAAAAATATATATTTATTATTCTTATAAAATTATTTATAATTAAATAAATATATTTATAAATATGTACAAATATTGATAAATAAGTAGAAATATTTATTATTATAATTATAAATAAATATAGATAAATTTAAATAATTACAGAATTATAATAAATATATTAATTATATATATTAATAAAATTATAAATATAATAAATATATTTGTTATACTTTTCTAATAATTTAAATAAATATTTATTTATTTATTTAAATAATTATAAGACTATAAAAAATATATTTATTATATTTATAATTTTATTAATATATATAATTAATATTTTTATTATTATTATATAAATATAAATAAATATTTTTTATAGTTATAATTATAAATAAACAAATAAATATTAATCATATATATAATTTTATAAATATATATAACAATATAAATAAATTATTAACATTATAACTTTATCAATGCTAAAAAAGCGTTGATAAAGACATGTTTTATCAGCGCTTTCTAATTTAGCGCTGACAAAACATACCTTTATCAGTGCTTTTTAACTAGCGCTGATAAAAGCTTCACAATATTTTATAAATGAACCTTAACAGTGGGCTTCTTCTCTCGCACACCTCAAGCTCTCACGAAAGTTGACCCCTACACCGTCGACCACTCCTCTACCCTGAACTCACCTCTTCTACCGTCGACCCCTCCTTCGCCGTCGTGAATCGTTCCTCCATCACCGCGAACCCACCTCCCTAGTAAACCCTCATCCGCTATGAACCCACCTCCACTACATGCCAAACCCCACATCCTTCAGTGAACCCTTCCTCCACCACAAACCCTTCTCCACCAAAAACCCTCCTCCATTGCAAACCCACCTCCACCGAAAACCCCACCTCCTTTGTGAACCCCTCTGTGGCCTCCGCTGCCACTGTTGCTGTCGCCCACCCCGACTCCGCAGCGAACGGACCCTACTGTTTCTACCGAAGGGGTATTCCATTTTTCCACATTATTATGAATTCCAATACATTGATATATTCCTTCTTGGTTTTGGTTTGTTCTCACATTACATTAAATTTGCATGAAATTCCTTTGAATACCTTCAAATAGAGTGTCATTGATTCAAAAACCATAGTAGTATCATAAAAATCTATTAAAACATTTATATATATCTATATTTTCGATAATAACATTGTTGGAATGATTTCCCAAAAAAATAGGAAAGTGAAAAAACATTCACTTTAATGTTCTGATGTGTTCGTTAAGATGGGTGCATCTTTAGGAACTATCTTTGAATTCTATTTTTAAATCCCCAAAACAGTTGAATTATAAATTAGTACAACATTGAGAAATGTGAATAGAAAAATATGTTTTCATTGTAAAACAAATCTTGTTTTCTATAATTATTTATGCCACGTAGATTTAGATATAACTTACCCATGGATCGTTGTTAAGAAACTTCTGGTTCCACACTTCTCTCATGTAATTTTTTGAGTTAAATGAAAGTGGAAGAACAAAATTGGAGAAGAAAAAGATTTTCCACTCCTTTTTATTTATTATTATTAAGAGGGTGTGGAAAAGTGAATTTGTTTTGACATGAATTAGGAGTAAATAATTTCAATGGAATTGAAAATAAATATAAATGGGGTGATTAAAGATCCCATAGTCATGTTTCGATATATATTTTTCAATAGTTATCAATGAACATTTCATCATTAATGTGGACAATCTCAGTGATGGATTGAGTATCCAACCAATTACACGTAGATTGGAGGTTTTTCCCCTCCACTATAGTTATGGAGATAGATATAATTTTCTACTACCTAAAAATATCTGGCTGGATATATTCTAGTTTTATGATATAAGATTAAATGTACTAATCTTCATGATAAAAAATGATATGTACTAAAGGAAGTGTTCCAGTGTTGTCTAGAATAGTTTGGAAATAAGATTCAAAGAATCCAGTTACTTAGAAATATTAAAAATTCCTAAGTGGATCTTTTAAAACAATTTAAGTGTTTTGAAATTTTTCTTAAAAAAATATATTTGTTCAACATACCCTTTTTTAATGGGTTTTAAAATGTGATTTTACAAATAGTTTTCAAAGTACATTTGAAATATAGGTTTTCCATAATATTTTAAGTTTATATTTTTATAGAATTAGGAAAAACAATACATTATATATGGAAGACAAGTTGATTGATTATAACACCATGGTAAGGGAATGTCACTTACTCTATCCAACCCATAGGATATCCATCAAGACCTCACTCCCGCAAAAGGTAAATTAATGTTTAATCCAATTGCAACTCCTAAACCTACTTTTCATTCAAAATCACCTGTATGGTTTAAATTATGGGGCCCCTTGTTTGATATTTCTATTTAGGCCTTTTACCTCAGAGGGACACAATTGATTATTAATTTGAAATTCTTGATGATTATTCATGGATGTGAAAATGGTCTCTTTCTTGTGAGGGTGTTAGAGTTTACATGTGATTTTGTACTTATATTATAATTATTTATATGATGATCATTGGATTGTTGTTTCTCAATTACACTTGTTTAGATTCATGGGAACCTTATGAATTAATAAATAGGTCCAGATGTATACTACACTAGTTAGATCACAGACTAGCTAGTTTCACATAGTTGTATGGTTTTCTTAGTCTATAAGAGTGTCCATAATGAGGAATGTGTGGGTAAGTCATATGAATTTTCTATTTATTTAGGATTCTACATAGGCCTACTATTAGCCTCATTTTAGTTTGAGTACAAAATAAAGTAATAATTGAATTCCCTCTATGATTTTGATACATCACTGATAATAGAATTGGAACTAGGAAAGAGGAATCTATAGAACAATTAGATTTATCATCTAAAGGAGAAAGTGGATGGTATAAGATAGTTCAAGGTGTCTCAAGTTGTAAATTTATAGAAATAATTAGAAGGATTATATTTCAATTGGATTTTATCTTATGTTTTAAATCATATAATAATTCATATGGTTCTTGGATTAGTTTCCATTGAAGGTTAATTTCTAGAACAAATGGATGTCATGATTATATTCCATCATGGAGATTTAGAGGAAGAGATCTACATAGATCAACTAGAAGGTTTCATGCTAAATGGAATAGAAGGTTCATTTATAGTCTCAAATTGAGTTTTTGTGGGATTAAGTAGTGATGAAGTGTTTTCATGTGTGCTCTCAAAAAAATTTATAACTAAGTGCAGCATAGTAGATGACCTAGGTCGATCTCTTGAGAAGCCTTTGCGGTCAAACAATCACTACTTATAATTAAATCTTTTTTTATATTATATATATATGAAATAAAATGACCATAAAAGAGATTTTAGAAACAATAATGAAATACTAAAATTTAATATGCAGATGCAATGCAACCATAGTGAATGAAAATAGAATCATGTTAGAAGAAAGGAGACATTCCCGAGAGCATCACTCAGAGTGAACCTTCATCGTCTCATTATTAGTTTATAATTTACATAATGAACACACTCCATCGTATGTGTGAGAATCCTCTTATGCATATGGTTGTGAATATATAATACTCTCAACAATCACCGAGAGACCCCACATCCACCTCCTCGATCGAGGGAAAATATTGCAGAAGTGAAAGCTAAACCTCAGGTGGAAATTGGAGACACAAAGGCACCTTCCCCACTAAGATCCCCTAGGTATAACTCTAATAAAATAAGAAACATTAAGAATAAATGTTCAAAGGATTGGGTTCATCACTATATTACTCACCCAGTAACTTCCTTGGGTAATCTACTCATGATCACGAGCATAAGAGTTTATAGTGATGAAGAAAATAGGGGGAGGAAACAAAAGAGAGAAAGAAAAAGAGAGAAAGAGGAACACTTAAATAAAAATATGTAATGACATTACAAAATGAAATTAAAATAAAATACAACAATAAAATAAATAAAATTTCCAACAAAGGATACCCCTAAGTTTCCAACCCTTTGGAAAGAAGAGGAAGTACATTTTTATAGGCAAAGGGAATGAAAAAATGGATCCAAAAATATTCTCCAAATTTTTTCACTTGTACGACCTCCTTAATCACATAATTCTGAAGTTGTTTATTCTTTAAAGTTTTTCTTTTATCTCTCCTATGTCTACACACAAAAAGTGAGCATCATTGATCACATGGGTAGAGATACATAGCCAAATTACTCCGGATATTTATTCTTCTCATGATGAATATTTGTATTCCAATGCAGCGAGTTCCAATGCTTTAATGGACTTGAAAATGAAAGAATAATGTGCTACCATCTTAATAAAACTTCTTTATTCTGATTTATTCTAGATTATTGTAAAATATCAGCTCAATTTCTTAGTCTATTTATGATATATGATCCCATAAATAACATTCTCTAGATCTGTGTAGAGTTTTCGAGGCCTGAATTGTGAGATGGATTTGAGCTTCCAAATGATGGATTGTGCTTTGGGTCCAGATAGAAAAAAATGAATACCATAGAACATAGAAAACTATAAAAGAATAATTTTTCAATTTGGATGAGTTTAGAAAAAGTTATATCTGAAACATTAAAATAAATTAAAACTCTTTAAATCCAAAATAAGCCATTTTTTCAATTAAGATCAAGAATGCTCCTAAAACATAAAATGTGACAATTCCCCTTTAAATAACACATTTGTGGGATTAAAAACATTGAGATTCATAATAAAATAATTTAAAATATTTGTTCTATCAATTCCCCCAAACTTAAACATTTCACTCCTAGGAAATCATCTTATACCATGGTCAAAACAAACTTCTCAAAGCATAAATGAAAACACAATGAAAACATCATATTAAGTAAAATATCATGCCTCATACATTGATAAAAATTTCAGAACTCCTCAAAAATCATATGAATCCATTCAATATCATGTTAATCCTCAAATGCATGTCGTACCTACCTCCCAAGAAAAATATTTCTATCTTCACTCAAGGATATTTAATGTGGAGTTTTTCTAATTCCCAAGAACATGTGTGATATCCATAGGCCGGATATCCTCCTAGTATATCCACTTCATAGAGTCAAAAATGTATCAATATTGAGGTCTTTTACATGGGTTGTTTTTATGCTGAGGACTGACAGGTTTAAAATGTAAAAACATCTAAGGCAGAATGAGGAGGGTTAAGCTCTAAAGTGAAGTAAATACATGAAAATAGTTTTGGTCAAGAATGGTGTGCTCCTCAATCAGCACAAGAATGAATCACCTCAAAACACATCTCCTTTGGGAAGTTCACACTTGGAATTTCAGCATTAATGAATTTATTCCCTCTTTTCCCCAATTACAGCATTGTTTCAGCTTGAATTTAGATCTGGATTTCTCTTCAGAATCATGTTTTTGAGGAAAAGAGAGGCATATTTTGATCTTCGAAAATTGGTGAAATCAATGAGGTTAATTACATCCTTTAAACAGATGGTCCTGCAACTAATTGGATGATTCCCACTATAGACTACCTTAAAATGGAGCAGTCTTGCTGAAAAAAGATTGAATAGAGAAAACTAAATGATGAGAATATTAGAATGGTATGACTGAGTATGATATACTCTATTATACCAAATGTAGGATCGAATATGAAAAAGAGATATAAATACAAGAGGGGGTGAATTGTATACTTTAAAAACTCCTTAAGGAAATTTTGTGTAACCAAAATTCACAACACCTCTAAGTTCTAATGACTTTCTTAATTCCAGAAAAATGGTTCCGGAAATGAAACTTAACAAAAGTTTATAATAGATAAGATTCTACCTTAAATAATATAGAATCTAACTAAATCAGAGTACAAATATGAGGAAGTATAAGAAAGTTATACTTTCCTCAACAATACAAATGCAGCGGAAAAACAAAGTAGTAAAACTACAGGTAATAATTATAAACTCTTTTAACCCAAAGAGGAGGGTATCCAACAACCCTGGATAAGAGGTCCCTTGATTTATACTTTCAAGAAAGTCTGTCCTACCCAAACCTAGGTAAGCCCTCAATCCGAAGATCGGTATCTGTCTTGCTATCCCCGCAAGACCTCGATTTGTAAGAAAATCATCACCTCTGACTTCACAACCTGAAGTCTCTGATTTTAAGGAAATCAAACCTATGCACAAAGAAAGTCTACATGAAGCAAAGTTTGAAAAAGTCATTCAAAATTTCTGCATGAGGACTGAGAGTTTATAAGAGCCTCTCTCTCTAGAAATCACTTCTGAATGTTCTGAGCTTCAAAATTCCAAAAATCTCGAGCACGTTCAAATGAGATCCTATTTATAGGCGTAGCTCCAATGGTCGGCTCCCTCCTCCAATGGTCATATTCTTCCTTGAATTTTTAAGGGACATATACACGTGTCACTCAAATAATGGTTTGTTGATAACTGAAAGCACGCCATCATTTTATAACTAAACAGATGTAAGTATAACCAAAATTGATATTCGTAATGAAGGTAAATGAACGCTCGAAGTCTAGGAAAAAAATTAATTCGGAGTCTGTAGTACTAATATATTCGTATTCTATTTTGTAGGAATTCGGAACCTGAATTTTGTAGAATTACGGAGTCTGAAATTTAAGGAAATTTAGATTCTGGATTCATAAGAATTCGGAACCAAAACTTACAAAGTTCAGAGTCAGAGTTCATGAGAATTCAGAGTCAGTACTTAAAATAGTTTGGAATCTGAATTCTAAGAACTCAGAGTCAGAACCTAGATAAGTTCGTAATTAGAATTCATAATCATAATTCATAGTCGAACTTTACATAAGTTCGTAATCAGAATTCAGAGTCATACTTCATGAGAGTTCGTATCTAGAATTCGTAGTTTAACTTCATTAGAGTTCGTATCCAGAATTTGGAGTTGAACTTCATGAGAGTTTGTATCCAGAATTCGGAGTTAAACTTCATGAGAGTTCATAACCCGAATTCAGAGTTGAACTTCATGAGATTTCATAACCAGAAATCGGAGTTGAAATTCATGAGAGTTCGTATCTAAAATTCGGAGTTGAACTTCATGAGAGTTCATATCCAGAATTCGGAGTTGAACTTCATGAGAGTTCATAACTAGAATTCAGAGTCTTAAACAGAATTCTTCATATCTAAGTTTTATATGATTATGAGGTTTTAGTTTCAATCTGAGTTTCATACTTAGAAAATTTATAATATGAATAATGAAATCTAGGTAAGGGTAAATTTCCTTGGGGAAGGAAATTTTCTTTATAGAAGTAAAACATGGGTAAAATAAGATTTGCCTTAAAATAAGGTGTTTGTGATTTTCAAACAAGAGGAATGGTCAAGTTCATAAGGAATCCTTGATGACTCAACAATATCCCCCTTACATGAAGGAATGGAAAAGTCATAAGGTAAACCTTATTGACTCAACAATCTCCCCCTTTTTGGAAAGCACAAACATCCTTACGAAAAAGAATGTAAGGACTTAGAATAAATTTCTAGAATTTGAAATTAAAGCTTATCCCCCTTTGTTTATGGACAATGGTGAATATGACTAACTCCCCCTCAGGCTTTGGAACTCTAGGGATCGTATTCTATATTTCCGAAATGAGTGATTTTATTTGAATGTAGAAATCTTCATAATGAGAACTCTCCCTTAAATAAACTCCTCCTTACTTAGGGATAGATCTTATTTACTTAGAAATTTTTCTTCTCCCTTTTATAATTCTTTTTCCTTCTCCCCCTTTGTGATTTTCAAAAAGAGTTTGAGGGAATGGAAAAACAATAAAGTACCTGAAATATTAGTATAGACAACCAGACAAAACAAGAAACCAAAAAATTCATTACGATGGAAAGAATTAGTAAAAGGGAAAAAATACAACAAAATATCGAAGTGGTCTATTTTGTTTCTTTTTTCCTTGGGAATTAGCATCTTGACAATGGTCTTCAACTTCTTCAGCTCTTTGTGATATTCCTCAGCTTTCTTTTCTAATGCCTTGATCCTATCTTCCTGAGCCTTGAGGGCCTCTACCTGAGCCTTCATGGCCTCTTCCTAAGCCTTTAGCAATTAATCTTGCTTCAAAAGCTTTTCTTTCATTTCGCTCCAAAGATCCTTCTCTGTTTTCAAGCTTTGAACAAAATATCTCATCTTCCCATTCAGATCTTTTACATCCTGAATCTGAGAACTTTGTTCTAGAATTAGATTTTCCTAAAAAATGTTTGTAAGATCCTTGATCTTGGAGTCTTCAGTGTCAAAGGCCTCTTTGAAATCTTCTTGAAACTGATCAATCTCTCCCAAATCTTCATTGATTTTCTTTGACCAAATAGTAATTTTTCTGCAGGATTTTCTATGAGCCTCATAATTGATAAGGAAATTTTTGTATTATGCCTCAATATTAACACATTTGTCCATCACCATAGATATGAATTCTAATTTCTGATTCATGGTGTGCTAAAGCATCTGTCATCTAGACTCAATTGCTAGAAAGATTAGAATGGTATCCACCAACTTCTTCAAGGACTGGACCACAAAATCATATTCCAATGCAGATGACTCTAAGTCAGATAATATACTAAGAGATGGTTCTTCCACTAACTCTTCCAAATTCCTCTTTGAGGTTCTTCCAGCTTCTTTCTTCCTCAGAATGTCTTTAGTTGGGGTGTCAACAACCACTTTTTTGCCCTTACTGATTTTTGGATTAGCCTCTTCATCTGGTGATTCATGCTCACTTCCTGATAATTGTATAATCTTGTTTTCATCATGTTTTTCCTTCTCTTCTTCAATTTCAATATCCTCATGAAGAATAAAGTCATGATTGTGAGTCTCTTTCTCAAATTTCTTGTTAACTTCCTCTTCTCTCTTCTCATCATCTCTAGGTGTAACAAGTTTAGAAGATCTGGCTTGAGAAGTCCAGAGTGAAAATTTCTTAGAAGCACTTTCCTTATCCTGAAAGTCTTCTACTTACTTTAAAATGCCGACTGTCTTTTCAGAGCTTTGAGATTCCTGGACTTCTTCTACACCTTCCTTCTTGACTTCCTTCTCTTTGACTTTTTCTGAAGACATAAACTTCTTTCCCGGAGTCTAAGGCAATTGTTCCACCAGAAAAGATTTCGGAACATGAATATTCTCCAAAGAAATTTCAGCATCCCTAAGAAGGGATTGACAAATTTCAGCCTCTGACATCTTTTTCTTGAGCTTATTCTCCTTTTAATTCTTTTCTTGCTCATCAATAACTTTTTCTTTCAAGGTCTTAGCCTCAGTAGGATCCAAACCAAAATGTGGCTCCCCTTCTTTTCTATTCTTATTATCCTCCCTCCACTTTGCTACCACCTCATTCGGGAAGGCTTTTTGATTTTTGGGTTTAGGAGGTGTAGATTGGGATTCCTTGGATTTGGGGGTTTTTTCTATTTCCTCCACTTCCTTTATCTTTCTTTTTTTTCCTTATTTCTTTGATGGTTCTGATTTTTCAACATTTTCCGGATTGGATTCTGCCTCATCCTCAGGTAGATCATAGAACTTTCCCGACTCCTTGGAAAAACCCACTTTCACCCTCTTCAAAGTGTCATCACTGATCAGCATCACCTTGCAATTCCTCATCTTGGAGCTGCAGGGACTCTTGAAGGATTCTAAGCACCGAACTATGAGATTTGAGAGTAAGGCCAAATACATAATAATCTGAGCTCTCATATTTCCATTTTTGATGTTCTGAATCATAATGAGGATGTGTTTAATGAGATTCACCTTCCTTAGGTTTACCAAAAAATCCAAAATATACATTTCAATTTTCTTAAGGGTGTCCTTATCACCCTTTCTCGGTACGATGAGACCTTGCACCCATAATTGTATAATCTGGTTATTGGTAGATAGATGGGAAATCTTGGCTGTCTTGAAATCTTTGAGCCCAAGGCATTCCATAGCATTTGCATTAACAAAACTACCTTGAACCTCTTGCAGTTTGTGAGAGCAGAATTCGGCTTCACCTTCATATGTCATCCCCACCAAGCTTGCAGCTTTGGTGTAAGAAAGTTTTTATGTCTTTCCATAACTCTTGAACGAGAATTTTTCTCTACCCTCTTCCTTGAAGAAGCAAACTGATTCATAGAATTTGATTAGAAGATCTGGATAGACTACCTCTTAAGATGCTGTCTTCGAGATAGCTAAACTTTCCCATACATTAAGTTTGATGTTCTTGGAAATAATGGAGTCATACTTATTGAAGAAGTTTGGATGAACTAACCTCTCCTTGTATATTTTCCATTCTGGAATCAGCTAAACAGAAGACATATCCTAAGAAAGAACTTCTGCAGACATTCAGACTGAGCACTTCTTGAAGAATTCAGAATGGGCTTTTGTAGAGAAACATAGCTTCGAGACGCGAGATATTGGAAACTGATGTGGGATAACCCTTTGGGGTTCCATTATATAGGCGATGGAAATGAACTTTCAACTTCCAGTTCCAATATAACGGTTGGGAAAACTTCTAATCTGATCTAACGGTTTATATGATATCCACAAGGAAAAAATTTGGTTGAATCCGATCTTTTGAGGTTTTAAAAAAAATCATTCGAATTTAAGAAAACAAGAATCCGAGAAATTTTAAAATCAAAAGAAAATAACAACAATGAAATAATGGCTATGAAAATTTAAGAAGGAAATCATACCTTTCGGATTTCTAGGATGATTATTCATAATAGGTGATATTCTTTTTGAAGAAATTTGGATTCAAAAAAACTTGAATACGAAAAAAACATCACTACGAAAATTTCAAATCTGAGAATTTCCATTACAAAAACTTCAGGTCCGAAGAATTTCATTATGAAAACTTCAAGATCGAAGATATTCATTATGAAAACTTAAGTTCTGAAGATTTTCATTACGAAAACTTCAGGTCCGAAGAATTTCATTACGAAAACTTCAGTTATGAAGATATTCATTATGAAACCTTTTAAAAACAACGAAAAATTTTATTACGAAATTTATTTAAAAACTAACTACAAAAAAAAATTCATTTTGAAAAACAAACTATGAAAATTTTCATTATGAAAAATTTTGAAAAACTAATTACGAAAAATTTCATTACGAGAAATATGAAAAACCAACTTTGAAAATTTTCATTATGAAAATTTTGAAAAACCAACAACAAAAAATGTACTCCCCCTAAGAAAAGGAATTTATTATTATAAGGAGATTAGTTGAAAAGAAAGTTAATGGGGGAAGATTACTTCATGGTTATCATTCCTAACTTCTTTTTAATGTATTCAAATATATCGGAAGGTATTGATTTTGTGAAAATGTCATCAAGTTGATCTTGCATTCCGATGAATTGTAGAATGATATCTCCTTTTAGTGTGTGATCCCTAAGAAAGTGATGCCTAATATCTATGTGCTTTGCTCGAGAGTGATGTGAAGGGTTTTTACTAAGGGAAATGGCACTCATGTTATCACACAAAATTTGAGTTTTGGTAAAACTCAAGCCATAATATATGAGTGTGTGTTGCATCCACAACACTTGAGCACAACAACTTCCATCTACTATATATCAACCTTCAATAGTGGGAAGTGCTATTGAGTGTTGCTTCTTGCAAGACCAAGAAACTAATGAATCTCCTAAGAAATGACAAGTTCTGGATGTACTTTTTCTATCCATTCTACATCCACCAAATTCAGCATCCAAAAATCTTTTTAAAAAAAATCATTTCCAGAAGTATAAAATAGTCATAAATCAATGGTTCGCTTTAAAAAGCGAAAAATTCTCTTCAGTTCCTTTAAGTGAGATTATTAGGATTGGATTGATATCTTTCACATAATCATACTAAAAACATTACGTCTAGATGACTATCTGTCAAGTAAAGTAGACTTCCTATCATACCTCTAAAAGATGTTTGATCTATTGGTTTCCCAGAATCATCAAGATCAAGTGTATTTGAGGTACCAATGGGAGTACTTATACTTTTAGTGTTTTTATATCCATAATTTTTAAGAAGATCTTTAATATACTTATGTTGAGATATATAGATTCCTTATGGTTTTTGAAAAATTTGAAAACCGAGGAAAAATGTTAACATACCCATTATATGCATTTCAAACTCAGATTTCATTAGATCCGTAAAGTAATTGGATAAAGATTGCTGATTTGAACCAAATATAATGTAATCAACATAAATTTGAACAATCAAAACATTTTTGTTATCTTTCTTTATAAAAAGTGTTGGATCTGCATTTCCCTTAACATAGTTATTTTGAATCAAAAATCATGTGAGTCTATCATACCAAGCTCGAGGGGCTTGTTTAAGGCCATACAAAGCTTTGGTAAATCTAAAAACATGATCAGGATGTTTTTTATCTTCAAAGCTAGGAGGTTGTTCAACAAAAACTTCCTCTTAAACATAATCATTAAGGAAAGCACATTTCGCATCCATTTGAAAATTTTTGAAATTAAAGAATGTTGCACAGGAAAGTAAAATACGAATAGATTTAAGTCTAGCTACTAGAGAATATGTTTCTTCATAGTCTATTCCTTCTTGTTGATTATAGCCTTTAGCAACCAATCTAGCTTTATTTCTTACAATAATTCCATTTTCATCACAATTATTTCTAAAGACCCATTTTTCTCCAATAAAAGAGGTTTCCTTAGGTCTTTCAACCAAGGTCCATACTTTATTCCTTTCGAATTAATTTAGTTCATCTTGAATGGATTTAATCCAATCATCATCACCTAAAGCTTCATCAGTGATTTTTAGTTCTGATTGGGAAAGGAATGCTAGATGCTCTACTTCATTTCTTAAGGAACTTCTAGTCCTTACGGGTTGATTCACATCACCAATGATACTATCACTAGGATGATTCTTTAGAAATGACTGATTTGGGTTTTGTAAAACATTTTCATCAATGTAGGGTAGGAAATCTTCTGGGTTAAATGTTTTAGAAGTATCTTCTTGAAAATTTTCCTTATCAGAAGGATCTTCAATCATATATTGATAATCGGTTTTTGAAAACACATCTGAAGATGTAGATTTGGTTTGTTTAAAAACAAAAGGATTAGTTTCATCAAATTTAACATGTATTGTCTCTTCAACAGTACAAGTGTTTTTGTTGAAAACTCTATAAGCCTTAGAAGTTGTGGAGTAGCCTAATAAAATTCCTTCATCATATTTTGGTGTGAATTTATGCAGATTATCTTTAGTATTCAGTATGAATACCTTGCAACCAAAAACCTTAAAGTAGGAAAGTCTAGGTTTTCTACTATTCCATAACTCATAAGGGGTTTTATTAAGAAATGTTCTAATAAAAACAGGATTTATAGTATAACAAGCCGTACTTACAGCTTCAACCCAAAAATGTTTGGCTAAAGAATACTCACTCAACATGGTTCTAGTTATCTCTTGAAGAATTCTATTTCTTCTTTCAACAACACCATTCTATTGAGGTGTTATGGGTGCTGAGAAGTTATGAGTAATGCCTTTTCTAATACAAAAAGTTTCAAAATCAGAATTTTGAAATTCTCCACCATGATCACTATGAATAGTTATCAATGGAAGGTTTTTCTCATTTTTAACTTGGGCTCTAAAACTTTTGAAATAAATAGAAAACTTCAAACATCTTTGCTAGAAAATAGACCCATGTATATCTAGTGTAATCATCAACCAAAAAAATACATAATACTTTACCCCAATTCTTCCAGTTTGTGTAGGACCAAAAAGATCCATATGCACTAGCTGTAATAAATCAGTAGTTGAGACTTCACTAACTGATTTAAAACTTGATTTATTTTTCCTTCCATATTGATAAGGGTCACAAAATTTTTCAGAATAGAATCTAATATTCAGTATATCCTTAACTAATCTCTTCTTGGAAAGTTTGCATAAGTTCATAAGATTACAGTGTCCCAACCTTCTATTCCATAACCAAGAATGATCTTCCATTGCACTAAGGCAAGGTAGATCTTATCTCCTAAGGTCTTATAAGTTTAATGTGTAAACATTCTCTTGCCTATTGGTAGAAATAATAAATTCTTCCTTGGAATTGTGTACTAAGAACTTATCATTCCTAAAATTCATAAGGTATCCTTCATCACATAATTGGCTAATGCTAATGAGGTTGGGCTTAAGACCCTTAACAAATAAAACATTTGAAATCAAAGTTTTTCCATGAAGAAAAATTTTACCTATACCATTAATTTCTCCCTGAGCGTTATCTCCAAAAGTTATTTTTCATCCTTTCATCTTGATAATATTTTCAAAATAGTTTTTATTACTAGTCATATGCCTAGAACATCCATTATCCATGTACCATGTATTGTTGTTGGTACCTTCTTTATTTTCTTGAAAACAAAAGAGTTAGACTTTCGGAATCCAAACTTTCTTGGATCCGGAATTGTTAGATAACAAAATTTTGGGTACCCACATTTGTTTATAAAAATAAGCTTTATGAAACCCAAGAGATTGAACTCTATTCAAGGATAAATTTTTCTTCCAATGCCCACCACTTTGACACTTAGTGCAAAAAGGGGCTCTAGATGAAAAAAATAGTTGTTTTTGAAAACCTGTTTTTGGTGAGTATAACCTACTCCAGTAGTGTTTCCTTGAGGTTTAATTTGAGAATAAATATTGTGAAAATTTTCCTTCCTAGAGGTAAATTTGAAAAAATCTTCTTAAGAGAAAATATTTTTCGGATTTTAGTCTGATAACTAAATTCCTATCCCCAGGAATCATTTCCTTAGAGTTAGATTTTTCCTCAAAAAATTGCATCTCTAAAATAGAATTCTTAAGATCTTTAGAAAGTTCTTATTTAACAGAATTTTATTTCTTGAGGTCTTTAGAAAGTTTTTCTAAAAGCTCTTCTTTATCTCCAAGATATCTAGAAAGATCTGAAATCTCTTTTGTAATAATTTCTTCACTAGTATTTTTCTTGTCTAATTTCTTAGAAATTTTACAATTTTTTTGCTTCAAGTAACTTGGAAAATATAGATAATTATTAATATGAAGGTATTTATTCATTTTCGGAGGATTAAGTATCTTCATTAGAAGTACTATTTTTTGAATAGTAGTTCTTATCAAGAGATAAATTTGTTAAAGCCTCGGCAGAGCGTACCTTGGCCATAAGACATGTATTTGGGAAAGAAGTAGTTGCAAAGAATCCCATATTCTTATATACTGATGAATCATATTCAGATGATTCACTTTCTAAAGATTCTCCACAGTTAGCACTCCAAGTATCATTAGCTTTAAGGATTTTCTTGTGCTTTGATCTATAAAATTTCTTCTTATTACTTTCTGAATTCCTTTCCTTATTTTCCTTCTTTTTTAAAAAAGGGAAATCAGGTCTGATGTAAAATGTTCTCCTACATTCATAACAAGTAACTTATCCATCTTTCTTATCTCTGTAGTCTTTCTTCTTGTACTTATTCTGATGGTTCTTCTGAGTGACAATGTTGTTCATTCTCCTAGAAAGATTAGCTAATTTATTCTCAGACTTTTCTATATCACTAGATTCTGACTGAATAATGACTTTCTTTGTCTTTGATCTAATTACTCTTTCTGGGGTCTTGGATTTTATATGTTTAGAAGTGGTTGTGAAAGAAAATCCTCCATTCCCATTCTTCTTGTTGACATTTTCAGCATCTATCTTCATTCTGGTTTCATGCTGAAGAAGAGTTCCAAACAAATCATCTAAGGAAATCTGAGTGACTTTCCTATTCTCATAAATAACTATACTCTTGGACTCCCATTAATTTAGCATGATATCTATGATCTTATCCACAATATCCTCATCATCCAAACCTTTTTCTCTCATAGATTGTAAGCTATTCACGATAGTCATAAACCATTGTTGTACTTTGCATATAGGTTCTCCATAAGGAAAGTTAAAGTCATGGTATTCAGCTCTCAACATAGCTCTTCTTGTCTCTATGACTTTAGATGTACCAAAATGTGTAATTTCAAGTTTCTTCCAGATACTGTTTGCAGCTTTATATGATGATATTTGACTATAGATGTTCCTAGTCATGGAAAATAACAAAGTATTTCTGACTCTAAAATTTGATTGATATTCTGATTTCTCCTGATTCATAAAGGTTCTCAAATCCTTATCCGGAATCTTATAATATCTAGTAATAAATATATAGTTATCAAATCCAGTATTGATAACAAAATTCTTCATCCTATCTCTCCAGTACTCATAATCATTTCCATAAAAAACAAGAGGTATGGTAGGATTTAGATTATCTATAGAACCAACATTTAAACCTGCCATTACTAAGAAAGTTTTTGGCAGACAAACTTGTTAGTAATAAAAGTTTGGAAACAAGGAAAATATTCCTAAGAAAGGAAAATATAGAGAAAGAGTATCTCTAAGAAAAACTAAATCCAAACTATGTGAGTCCAAAAAATAGATTCTGAAAAAATATGAATCCGGAAAATATGATTCCAAGAAATCAATTCTGAGTATTTTCTTCTAAAACTAATCATGAGATTAATTCAGATTGAACCAATTCTCTGATACCAATTGTTAGAATGGTATGACTGAGTATGATATACTCTATTATACCAAATGTAGGATCGAATATGAAAAAGATATACAAATACAAGAGGAGGTGAATTGTAAACTTTAAAAATTCTGTAAGGAAATTTTGCGTAACCAAAATTCACAACACCTCTAAGTTTTAATGAATTTCTTAATTCTGGAAAAATGGTTCTAGAAATGAAACTTAACAAAATTTTACAACAGATAATATTCTACCTTAAAGCGTATATAATCTAACTAAATCAGATTACAAATATGAGGAAGTATAAGAAAGTTATACTTTCCTCAACAATACAAATGCAGCGGAAAAAAATAGTAAAACTACTGGTAACAAGTATAAAATCTTTTAACCCAAAGAGGTGGGTATCCAACAACCCTGGATAAGAGGTCCCTTGATTTATACTTTCAAGAAAGTCTGTCTTACCCAAACCTAGGTAAGCCCTCAATCTGAAGATCGGTATCTGTCTTACTTTCCCTGCAAGCCCTTGATTTGTAAGGAAATCGACACCTATGACTTCACAACCTGAAGTCTCTAATTTTAAGGAAATCGAACCTCTGCACGAAGCAAGTCTACATGAATCAAAGTTTGAACAAGTCGTTCAAACTTTCTGCACAAAGCCTAAGAGTTTATAAGAGCCTCTCTCTCTCTAGAAATCACTTCTGAAAGTTCTGAGCTTCAAAATTACAAAAGTCTCGAGCACGTTAAAATGAGATCCTATTTATAGTCACAACTCCAACGGTAGACTCCCTCCTCCAATGGTCATATTCTTCCTTGAATTTTAGAGGGACTTGTACACATGTCACTCAAACAATGGTTAGTTGATAACTGAAATCACGACATCATTTTATAAATAAACAGATGTAAGCATAAACAAAAATGATATTCAGAATGAAGGTAAATTAAAGTTCAGAGTCTATGAAAAAAATGAATTTGAAGTCTGTAGTACTAAGATATTCAGATTCTGTTTTGTAGTAATTTGGAACCTGAATTTTGTAGAATTCTGGAGTCTGAATTTCAAGGAAATTCAGATTCTGGATTCAAAATAATTCAGAACCGAAAATTACAAAGTTCAGAGTCAGAGTTAATGAGAATTCAGAGTCAGTACTGAAAAGAGTTCAGAGTCTGAATTCAAAGAACTTGGAGTCAGAACTTAGAGAAGTTCTTAATTAGAATTCGTAATTAGAATTCATAGTTGAACTTTACATAAGTTCTTAATCAGAATTCGGATTCGTACTTCATGAGAGTTCGTATCCAGAATTCGGAGTTGAACTTAATGAGAGTTCATATCCAGAATTCAAAGTTGAACTTCATGAGAGTTCATATCCAGAATTTAGAGCAGAACTTCATGAGATTTCCTAACCAGAATTCAGAGTTGAACTTCATGAGAGTTCATAACCAGAATTCGGAGTTGAACTTCATGAGAGTTCGTATCCAGAATTCGGAGTTGAACTTTATGAGAGTTCATAACCAGAATTCAGAGTCTTAAACAGAATGCTTCATATCTAAGTTTTATATGATTCTGAGGTTTTGTTTTCAATCCGAGTTTCATAGAAAATTTATGATATGAACAATGAAATCTAGGTAAGGGTAAATTTCCTTAGGGAATGAAATTTTCCTTATAGAAGTAAAATAGGGGTAAAATAAGATTTTCCTTAAAATAATGTGTTTGTGATTTTCAAAACAAGAAGAATGGTCAAGTTCATAAGGAATCCTTAACAACTCAACAATCTCCCACTTACATGAAGGAATGGAAAATTCATAAGGTAAACCTTATTTAATCAATAGAAAAATTAACTTTACTCTTTATAACATATGAAATCACAATAAATTCCTCTATAATCATGGATTTGATGGAGTACTTATTAAGTGAATTGAAGGATAAGAGGTTATTTTTTTCATGAAATAAGAACATACAAGAGCCTACGGTGCCCACCAGCTAGGGTTCAGGATTTCCTATCAATTCTGGAGGCTTGGATACTTTTTCTCTTCGATGAAAAAGATTACCAAAATTCACCAAATTTTTCCTTCCTACCAAGTGAAAACCAACTTCATACTTCAAACCTTGAAGTTTCTACGCACATCCAAATACTATAGCTATTTTTTATATGGGTGATGGGTGTTGTAGGTCCATATCCTCTAGCTATAGCCAAGTCATTCAAATATATCCTCACTACTACCGAATTCTTCTCCAAATGGGAAGAATAAATACCACTCAAATATGTAAGGACAAAAATAATTTTCATCTTTGTGAAATCCAATATCATTACTGGATTTTCAAACCCTCATATGATACTGACAAAAAATGTCACCAATTTCTGTTCTACTGAGTTAGAGAAGCTGTATCAGGAGTAAAATATCAAATCCAGCCATTCATCTCACTATCATGTTGTGACTAATAGATAGATAGATGTTTTCAACAAGAACTTATTAAATATACTCCATAAGATGGTGTATAAACAAAAAAATTCTTGGCCTGACAAGCTCTTATATTCCTTGTGGGATTATCAAACTATAATCAACACCATCTCATAGGAAACCCTGTATTCAATGGTATACGAGAAAAAATCAGTCCTATCCATTGATATTGAATTTCCCTCTCTTCATGTTTCCATCTATGATCAACTATCCATATATGAGAAATCACAAAAATGGATGTATGAATTAGATAGAATTGATGAGAGAATAATAAATACTCTGCATCACTTGTAGGTATACCAAAATCATATAGCATGGGATTTTAATAAGAAATTATGCCACTTATCATTCCTCCAAGGAGAGATGGTACTGGTCTTCAAGACCCCAATGTTACTATGGAAGAAGCCTCTGAATCTTAAGCCGAAGTGGGAGGGCACTTATTCCACACATAAGGTCTTCTCTAACGGAGCTTATTCATTGATCTCAATGGATGGAGAGACTGTTATAGCCCCTACCAATATAATGTTTCTCAAGAAATAATTTGTGTAATCACATAAATGACTTCGTAGAATGACCTTAAAAGGTATGACATATGGTCCTAGTCGTATAACCTAAAACTACAAGAAACTATAATGTGAGATATATAAATTTAAAACACATATCCTAATATCATATTAACAAGATGCTAAAATGTATGATAACATCCTGACTGAATGACATAAAACTACATCATAGATGTCCTTTTTTATGATGCAAACCTGATTAATATTTTGGTCTGTGCTTGATTAGATCATAATACATAGTGTTGGTCTCCCACCACACCTCCATTCTATAAGTACATGTCGCTTGATTCTCGTATTAATGGGATAAGTAGTGACTACTAGACTTTATGTCATGGGCATAGCTGCAAAATAAGAAAAATGCTCCCTCTCTTGCATAAAAACCAAAAAAATCAAGGAACTTCACACTCCATAGCCAATGTCAGTCCAAATAATTCCCTTATACCCTGACACACTCCTTCAACACATCATACTCCTTGTCCTAGGGAAATCTAGATCTCCATAATCTCCCCCCATCCATTAGTAAAATAATTTCTAATACTTGAGGACACCTTTTTTTGGAATATGCATTGATACGAACCAATTTGGATTTGCATAAGTCGCCCCAAAAGTCATGTCAACTAGATTCACCATCTTTATCTGGAGAAACGTATTCTATATCCACAGGACCCAACAACATATTTCTATAAACTTATTTTCAAACATGATCTGTAGCCAATCCTTGCATACTTGTCTCATATCACTTCTCTTGGTCTGAGATCCCCCTAAATCATGGCATACAATTTTATTCTTTATGTCTAAAGTATGTAGGAACATCCTTGGCCCAGTAATCCCTATACCACTACTTGTTTCCATGATTTATGGTCCTAGTCATATAACCTAAAAATTCAAGACACTATTCTTCCTTACTACATAATGATAAACTATATGGTCAACATCCATCTCATTCAATGTTATGTTTCTCCTAGAACAACATGTTTATTGATTATCACTCATGTGAGATATATAGTGATACTTGGATCCTTTATCTTGGTCTAGAGACTACATGACAAAAATGACCTTGTAATTTATTTCAATCACCACTGTGTAGTGAAATAAACATTTTCCAGCTCTTTTTTTGCACACTGAGCATATCTCACATGGGATTATGAGTTTTGGTAAAACATTATCAGCATGCAAGGTATGTCAGTTCGTTTTAGGGTTTACATGGTCATGGATGCAAGACCTTAAAAATCACACCAAACACCTTTACCAAATGATTTTAAACTACATGGTTAATATATCCTTCATGAATTAAAAATTTTCATTTATGTGGCCCTCACCCAAGTATTTTTCTATGTTTATAAGGGTGGGGTCACACATGTCATAATAATCTGGCTAGATAGTTTTGATCATTTATGTAACGCATGTCATATCTTGTTCATCAGAAACCCTTTGAATTACCATTGGAAATATATAGAGAAAACATGAGGATGTTCCTTAGCATTAAGAACATAGTTTAGAGTGTTGGTCGACAAAGAAGAAGTTTAACAAAGGAGTGACCTCATGAAATTCACTCACTCCAATAACCTCACGCTTTTCACTCTCTCAAGTAACCATGTTCAGGTCATTCGCTCAAGTAACCTCATGCAAGTCACTCACTCAAGTGACATCGCGCAAGTGATCACGCTATTGTCGAAGATCACGGTAATATAGAATTTCAACTCTTAATGTATCATAGTGGCTGATTATAGTTGTCTCTCAAGGAGAAAGGGTTGGGGTGCCTCACTATCCTAAAACTTATTTATTTTTGTTTTATTTTTTTAATTTTGAATTCAACCAGAGTTGTTTGTTTGGTTTTTTATTAAATGGAAATCGGAAAGAGAAATGAAACAAAAATTCACTAAGGATACATAAAAGAAATAAAAATGGACCTAAGGATGAATTCCAGTGAGATCAAACATCATTTAATTTTATTCTAGATCATTTAATTCAATGAGTAGGTTCAATATCATTCACATACTCACCCCCACTGTTTTCTTTAGTATGAAACTACTAATCTTCACAAGAAATCCTTAAACAGAACATCTATTCCATTTATTCTTCTAGGTGTGTGGGTAAGAATCATTCCTCAATCGAGTGAGAAAACTCACACACACACTTAGAAGCAATCACATACCATTCTTCCAATGAAATCACACAAATCCCCCAGTATAAAGTGTGACCCATATGGAGGAATAATTTGTTATGAAACAGTTGGAAGAGTGTGATGGTGTTGATGATTTGCAAAGTAGAAATCACACTACTCCAATGGTATTAATTCTAATCCAAATGGATGGATATTTTGTTGTACAATAGTTGGAATAGGGTGATGGTCATAATGGATTGTGTAGTGAAAATAACCTCCTACACATTCCAGTTACACTATTTCACTAGAATAAGAGAAGAGATAGATTGAGAATTCAACACATATACTCATGATTGTCACTATGATCCCCCTTTGGACCACCCTTAATGGGTTATATCTCTATGATCATGGAGATCAAAGTCATTGGGACATCACAGGGGTAAGAAACAAAATGAAATGGAGGGGGAATTAATAACATAGTTCAATTAAACAAAGAACTAAAAGAAACATTAAATTATAAAATGGAAAAAGAAAATAAATTGAAAAAGGAAGAAAGAACTAATTGGAGGAGACCAAATATAGTTGGAAAAGGATGAATATTTACAATGGGAGAGGGATAGATATATTTATAGAGAATATGAGATAGCAACAACCTTCGTCTCATTCAAATTTAGTTCCTATGCGAGCTTCTTTGATTGATATCACATGTCACTGCGAACAATCAAGATTAATTTTGCTGACATGTTTTCATTACATGATCATATATGCATTTAAATTTGTTCTAGTGCTTCATAGTGATACTTTAATGTGCTGGTAATTGGGCATTGGCTTGGACTTCAAATTCTAGGCTTCAAATGTTGGGCCCGAATGTTATTGCAAACCGAAAATAAAGACAAATAAGTATATTTAAACTTATATATATATATATTTATGTATATTTATATATATAAATATATATACTTATTATATTTACATAACATATATAAATAATAATAATTATTATTATTATTGTTATATATATATATTTATATATTTCTTTTTATCATTTTTATGTTTTGGTTTTCTTTTTCTATTGGTTTTTTAGTTTTAAGTGGGGGTGGTCTCACACAGCTTCTCCTCCATGGTAGGAAGATCATGGGATCCTTATTCTCTATTTCCACAGTCACGGTGGTCTGTCTTCTTCCTTGGAAATCTTCACGATGCTGGTCTGTTTCTTCAATAAGGAGGTCGATGGGGAGGGGTTCGAGGAGCTTCTACACCATATCTAACTCAGTCTGATGGTTGTTCTCTTTGAGTAGCACGTTTCGTGGTGAGATTTGGAGAGAACTGTGGCGAGACTAGATTACGGGGCAATAGTGGGCTTCACAGTGATGAGATTCTTGCCATGGCGGTGCACGGTGGTGTTGCATATCTGGACCAACAACTTGGATTTCCAACGAAGGTACTTCGAGTTGTTCACGGTGGTTGGTGAGGCTTTGGCTTCGTACGACTTACCCAGATTTGGTGTGTACTACCACAGGTCAAGGCATGGGATGTGCTGGATTTTATCAGCACAAACAGAAAGCATTGATAATAGGTGGTCTTTAACAGCGTTAGCTAAAAGTGCTGATAAATCTACCATTTATCAGCAAAAAAAGAGTGCTGATAAAGAGTAGATTTATTAGTGCTATTATTAACACTGATAAAAGTTTTTAATAAAAAATATTAATAATTTATATAAAATTATTATATTTATTTTCAAAAATAATGTTTATTTGTATGAATTAAATAAAAAACACATGTTTATAATTAATATTTTTTTTAATAATTCAAATATATATAATGCTTTAAAAAAATTATTTCTAATATTATAATTATATAATTATATAATTAAATAATTATAATATTATAATAAATTTCATTAAATAATAAATATATTTATTATATTTATAATTATATCTAAATACTTTTATAATATATATATTTATAATTATAATTATAATTAAATAAATATATGTTTGCAATGAATTTGGTCAATAAATATATTGATGTGTGAGTATAATTGACGTGCATATAGGTTACGTATTTATCATAAATGTTCATTTATACATTACACCCTTCTTATTATTCATGTTGTTCATATGTGATGACTCGTTTTTTATTATCTATATTTTACTAGGTATATGATTAATTCATGTTATACCCATGAATCTATTATGTTCTAAAAAATACTAATAAAATTACAATAAATATATTTAAATAATAAATATATTTATTATATTTATATTTATATATAAGTACATTCTAAATATATTTATTTGAAATTATAATTATAACTATATATATAAAAATAATTATAAAATTACAATAAATACTTATATTATAATTTTATAAATATATATATAAATATATTTATTATTATATACAAATATTTATAAATATATTTATTAATAGTTATACCAATAAATATATATATGTGTAAATAATTATAAAATTACAATAAATATATTTATTATAATGTTATAAATATATATAATTAAATAATATATTTATGTATATATACAAATATTTATAAATAAATACAGATAGTTATAATTATAATTCTAAATAAATATAGATAAATTTAAATAATTATAAAATTATAATAAATATATTTATTATATATATTTATATACAAATATTTATAAATAAATACAAATAGTTAAAATTATAATTCTAAATAAATATAGATGTATTTAAAAAATTACAAAATTATAATAATTTTATTAATTATATATATTTATAAAACTATATATATATATTTTATAATTTTAAAATTATTTTAATATATATATATATAATTATAACTATAAATAAATACATATTTATTTTAATTTTTAATTACAAATAAATATATATTTATTTATAGTTATAATTATAAATAAATATTTATTTATTTAAATAATTATAAATTTATAAAAAATATATTTATTATTCTTATAATGTTATATATAATTAAATAAATATATTTATAAATATATACAAATATTTATAAATAAGTAAAAATATTTATAATTATAATTATAAATAAATATTGATAAATTTATACAATTATAAAATTATTATAAATATAAATAAATATTTATTTATAGTTATAATTATAAATAAATAAAAAAATATTTATCATATATATAATTTTATAAATATATATAATAATATAAATAAATAATTAACTTTATAACTTTATCAATGCGGAAAAGGTGCTAATAATGACATGTTTTATTAGCGCTTTCTAATTTAGCGCTGACAAAACATACCTTTATCAGTGCTTTTTAACTAACACTGATAAAAGCTCCACCTGATTTTATAAATGAATCTTAATAGTCAGCTTCCTCTCTTGCACACCTTAGACTCTCATGGAAGCCAACCCCTACACCGTCGACCACTCCTCTACCCAGAACTCACCTCTGCTGCCGCCAACCCCTCCTCCATCGCCGACCCCTCCTTCATCATCGTGAATCGTTCTTTGATCATCGTAAACCCCTCCTCCAACGCGAACCCACATCCCTAGAGAACCCTCATCCGCTACAAACCCACCTCCTCTATGCACCAAACCCCACATCCTTCTGTGAACCCTTCCTCCACCACGAACCCCCCTCCACCGCAAACCCTCTATTGTGAACCCACATTCACCGCAAACCCCACCTCCTTTGCGAACCCCTATGTGGCCTCCGCTGCCGCTGTCACTGCCGCAATGACCAGACCCCACTATTGCCGCTAAAGGGGTGTTCCATTCTTCCATATTATTATGAATTCCTATATATAGATATATTTTGGATTGGTTTTTATTAGTTCTTTTATTACATTTAATATGCATGAAATTCCTTTGAATACCTTCAAATGGAGTGTCATTGATTCAACAACCCTAGTAGTTTTATAAAATCCCTTAAAACATCTATATATATCTATATTTTCCACAATAAAATTATTGGAATGATTTACCAAAAAATAGGGAAGTTAAAAAACATTGACTTTAGGGTTCTGATGTATTCGTTAAGACGAGGGAATGTTTATGAACTATCTTTGAATTCTATTTTTAAATCCCTAAAACAGATGAATTTTAAATTAGTACAACATTTAGAAATGTGAATTGAAAAATATGTTGTCATTGTAAAACAAATCTTCTTTTCTATAATTAGTTATCCCACATAGACTTAGAGATGGCATACCCATGGATCATTGTTAAGAAACTTGTGGTTCCACACTTCTCTCTTGTAATTTTTTAAGTTAAATGAAAGTGAAAGAACAAAAGGGGAGAAGAAAAAGTTTTTCCACTCTTACTTATTTATTATTATTAAGAGGGTGTGGAAAAGTGAATTTGTTTTGACATGAATTAGGAGTAAATAATTTCAATGGAATTGAAAATAAATATAAATGGATTTATTGAAGCTCCCAGAGTTATGTTTCGTTATTTTTTTAATAGTTATCAATGAATATTTCATTATTAATGTGGATAATCTAAGATATGGATTGAGTATCCAACCAATTACATATATATTGGAGGTGATTCCTATGCACTATGGTTATAGAGATAGATGGAATTTTCCAATACCTAAAAATATCTAGCTAGATAGATTCTAGTTTGATGATATAAGATTAAATGTAATAATCTTAATGATAAAAAATTATAAGTACTAAAGGAAGTGTTCTAGTGTTTTCTACAATAGTTTGGAAAGAAGATTCAAAGAATATAGTTACTTAGAGATATTGAAAATTCCTAAAACTAATTTTCATCTAGCATCACCTGTATGGTTTAAATTAGGGGGCCCCTTGTTTGATATGTCTATTTAGGTCTTTTACCTTAGAGGGATGTAATTTATTATTAATATGAAATGATTGATTATTATTCATGGATGTGAAAATGGTCTCTTTCTTGTGAGGGTGTTAGCGTTTACATGTGATTTACTACTTATATTATATTTACTTATATGATGATCATTGGCTTGTTGTTTCTCAATTCCACTTGTTTAGCTGCATGGGAACCCTTTGAATTAATAAATAGGTCCATATGTATACTACACTAGTTAGCTCACACACTAGCTAGTTTCACCAAGTTTTATGGTTTTCTTAGTCTATAGGAGTGTCCATAATGAAGATTGTGTTGGTAAGTCATGTGGGTTTTCTATTTTTTTAGGATTCAACATAGGCCTAATATTGGCCTTGTTGTAGTTTGAGTACAAAATGAAGGAATAATTGAATTCCCTCTATGATTTTGATACATTACTAATAATAGAATTGGAACCAGGAAAGAGGGATCTATAGAACAATTAGATTTATCATCTAAAGGAGAAAGTGGGTGATATGAGATATTTTAAGGTGTCTCTAGTTGTAAATTTACTTCAATAATTAGAAGGATTATATTTCAATTGGATTTTCTCTTATGTTGTAAAGCATATAATAATTCAGATGGTTATTGGATTAGTTTCCATTAAAGGTTCATTTCTAGAAAAAATGGATGTCATGATTATATTACATCATGGAGATTCAGAGGAAGAGATCTACATAGATAAACTAAAAGGTTTCATGCTAAATGAAATAGAAGGTTCAGTTCTAGTCTCAAATTGAGTTTTTATGGGATTAAGTAGGGATGAAGCATTGTTGTGCATGATCTCAAAAATATTTATAACAAAGTGCATCATAGTAGCTGACCTAGGTCGATCTCTTGAGGAGCCTTTGCAGTCAAGCAATCACTACTTCTAATTCAAACTTTTTATATTTTTTATATATATGAAATAAAATAACCATAAATGGGATTTTAGAAACACGAATGAAATATTAAAATTTAATATGCAGATGGAATGAAAATACAATGAATGCAAACAGAATGATGTTAAAAGAAAGGAGTCATTCCCGAGAACATCACCTAGAGTGAACCTCAATCGTCTCATTATTAGTTTCTAATTTACATAATGAACACAATTCATAGTATGTGTGAGAATCCTCCTATGCATATGGTTGTTAATATATTATACTCTCAACGATCACCAAGAAATCACACATCCACATCCTCGATCGAGGAAAAATATTGCAGAAGTGAAATCTAAACCTCGGGTGGAGAGTGGAGACACAAAGGTGCCTTTCCCACTAAGACCCCCTCGGTATAACTCTAAAAAAATTGGAAACATTAAGAATAAATGTTCAAAGTCTTTGGTTAATCATTGGATTACTCACCCAGTAATTTCCTCATGTTAGCTACTCATGATGATGAACATAAGAGTTTACAGTGATGAAGAAAATGGGAGGAGAAAGAAAAAGAGAGAACGAAAACGAGAGAAAGAATAACACTTAAATAAAAATATGAAATTCTATTACAGAATAAAATTAAAATAAAATACAACACTAAACTACATAAAATGGACAACAAAGTCTACCCTTAAGTTTCCAACCCTTTGGAATGAAGAGGAAGCACATTTTTATAGGAAAAGGGAATGAGAATTTGGATCCAAAAATCTTCTATGAAAGTTTTCACTTGTATGGACTCCTTAATGACATAATTTGGAAGTTTCTCCTTCTTTAAAGTTTGTCTTTTATCTCTCCTATGTCTAAACAAAAAATTTGATCATTATTGGACACGTGGGGGAGAGAGATATAGCCAAATTACTTCTGATATTTAATATGCCCATGATGATTGTTTTTATTCCAATGCAGCAAGTTCCAACACATTAATGACCTTGAAAATGAAATAATAACGCGCTACCATCTTAATAAAACGTCTTCCTACGGATTTCTTCTAGCTTATTGTAAAATATCAGCTCAATTTGTTAGTCCATTTATGATATATGATCCAATAAATAAAATTATTCAAAATTGTGCATAGTTTTCGAGGCCTGACTTGTGAGCTGGATTTGAGCATCCAAATGATGGATTGATCTCCAGGTAAAGAATGATAAAATTAATCCAATATAACATAGAAAAGTATAAAATAACAATTTTTCAATTTTTATGAGTTTAGAAAAATTTATGTCTGAAACATTAAAATAAATTAAAACTGTTTAAATCCAAAATAAGTCATTTTTTCAATTAAGCTAAAAAATGCTCCTAAAATATAAAATGTGACAATTCCCCCTTAAATAACACATTGGTGGCATTAAGAACATTGAAATTCAGAATAGAGTAATTGAAAATATTTGTTCTATCAATTCCCCCACACTCAAACATTACACTCCTAGGAAATCATCTTATACCATGGTCAAAACAAACTTCTCAAAGCATAAATGACAACACAACACAATTATCATATTAAAAAAAATATCATACCTCATACATTGATAAAAATTTCAGAACTCCTCAAAAATAATATGAATCCATTTAATCTCATGTTAGTCCTCAAATTCATGTCGTACCTACCTCCCTAGAAAAATATTTCTCTCTTCACTCAAGTATATTTAATATAGAGTTTTTCTCATTCCCAAGAACATGAGTGATCTCAATAGGCTTTATATCCTCCTAGTATATCCACTCCACATAGTCAAAAATGTATCAATCATGATGTATTTTACATGGTTTTTTTGATGCTGAGGGTTTCCAGGTTTAAAATGTAAAAAAATCTGAGGTAGAATGAGAAGGGTTAAGCTCTAAAGTGATGTAAATGCGTGAAAATAGTTTTGCTCAAGATTGGTGTTCTCCTCAATCAGCACAAAAATGAATCACCTCAAAGAACCTCTTCCTTTGTAAAGATCACACTCGGAATTTCAGAATTAATGAATTTATTCCCTCTTTTCCCTAGTTACAACATTGTTTCATCTTGAATTCAAATCTGGATTTCTCTTCAGAATCATGTTTTTGAGTAAAAGAGAGGCATCTTTTGATATTCAAAAATTGGTGAAATCAACGAGGTTAATTCCATCCTTGAAAAATATGGTCTTACAACCAATTGGATGATTCCCACTACAGAAAACCTTAAAAATGGAGCATTCCTACTAAAAAAAGAAAGAAAAGAGAAAACTTGATGATGTGAAATTAACTTTACCCTTTATAACATATGGAATCACCATAAATTCGACTATAAGCATGGATTTTTTGGAGTACTTCTTAAGTGAATTGAAGGATAAGAGATTATTTTGGTCATGAAATAATAACATACAAGATACTACAGTTCCCACCAGTCAAGGTGCATGATTTCCCATCAAATCTAGAGTCTTGGATACTTTTGTCTTTCAATGAAGCAAGATTACCAAAATTTTCCAAAATGTGTCATTCCTACCAAGTGAAAACCACCTTCATATTTCAAACCCCAAAGTTTCTACACACATCCAAATACTCTTACTATTTTTTATATGGGTGATGGATATTGTAGTTCCATATCCTCTAGCTATAGACAAGCTATTCAAATACATCCTCACTACTACCGAATTCTTCTATAATTGTAATGAAGAAACACCACTCAAATAAGTCAAGACAAAAATCATTTTCATCTTTGTGAAATCCAATATCATTACTATATTTTCAATCCCTCATATGATACTAACAAAAAAGGGCTCCAATTAAAGTTTTATTGAGTTAGAGAAGCTGTATCAGGAGTATAATATCAAATCCAACAATTCATCTCACTATCATGTTGTGACTAATGGATAGATAGATGTCTTCAACAAGACCTTATCAAATATACTCTATAATATGGTGTATAAAGATAAAAAGTCTTGGCCTGACAAGCTCTTATATTCCTTGTGGGATTATCACACTATAATCTGCACCACCTCACAGGCAACCCTGTATTCACTGGTATATGTGAAAAAACCAATCCTATCCATTGAGTTCCAATTTCCCTCTCTTCACATTTCCATATATGATCAACTATCCTTATATGAAAAATCACAAAAATGGATGTATGAATTAGATAGACTTGATGAGAAAATAATACATACTTTTCATCACTTGTAGGTATACCAAAATCATATAGCATGGGATTTTAATAAGAAAGTATGTCGCTTATCATTCCTCCAAGGAGAGATGGTACTGGTCCTCAAGACCCCAATGGTATTATGGAAGAAGCCACTAAATCTTAATCAAAATTGGGAGGGGCCTTATTCCATACATAAGGTCTACTCTAACAAAGCTTATTAATTGATCTCAATGGATGGAGAGATAGTTATAGTCCCTACCAATACAAGGTTTCTCAAGAAATACTTTGTGTAATCACATAAAAGTATTCATAGCATGACCTTAAAAGGCATGACATATGGTCCTATTTGTATGACCTAAAACTACAAGAAACCATAGTGTGAGCTATATGACTTTAAAAAACATATCCTAATATCATATTAACAAGATGATAAAATGTATGATAACATCCCGACTTAATGACATAAAACTACATCATTCATGTCCTTTTTTATGATGTAAAACTGATTAATATTTCAGTCTGTGCTTGATTGGATCATAATTCTTAGTGTTGGTCTCCCACCACACCTCCATTATATAAGTACATGTGGCTTGATTCTCATATTAATGGGATACATATTGAATCCTAGAATTTATTTCCTGGACATTTCTGCAAAATAAGAAAAATGATCCCTCTATTGCATAAAAACCAAAAAATATATGTTCAAGGAACTTTACACTCCATAGCCAATGTCGGTCCAATTGATTCCCTTATACTCTGACACATTCCTTCAACACATCATACTCCTTTTCCTAGGGAACTATAGATCACCATAATCTTCCCCCATCCATTAGTAATATAATTTCTGATACTTGAGGAAACCTTTTTTTGGACTATGCATTGATACGACCCAATTTGGATTTCTATAAGTCAATCCAAAAGTCCTGTCAACTAGATTCACCTTCTTTCTCTGGAGAAATGTAATCTATATCCATAGGCCCCAACAACATCTTTCTATAAACATATTTTCAAATATGATCTATAGCCAATCCTTTCATACTTTTCTCATATCACTTCTCTTGGTCTGAGATCCCACAAGATCATGATATACTGTAACACCCCAAAATTTCATAGTACGTTATTTCTTCAAAGCAATTCAATAACTTGCGCGACACACAACACCGAGTTCAAGCGCACCGCGACTTAACAAACTAGTCGTTCAAAAGCGGTTATGAATAGTATTAACTGAATTTAGAATTGTATATATTCCATATAATTTTAACATCCATATTATGTGTTTCTTAGACATAATATAAGAACAAATTCATTTTTTTAGATAAAGGAAGTATTGGCCAGAAAATGAAATTTTACCTCCTTTTAATGGTGAACCCTTTTTAAAATCCAATATTTGACACTTTTATATATTCAATTTGACAAAATAAACTTCTTCTTCTGAATCGGGACATAAAAAAAATTTCGATAAATTTTTGGTCTCTTTTTTATAACATTCATATTTGGGTGAATAGTAAAAAATACTAATTTTTAATTGAAAACAACTTTTTTAATCAGAATAATTTATAGTGTTCAATTATATATTTGAATGGTTTGGAAGTATAATTAGATTATATTTTTATTATTTAATACAATTTTGGTGGTTATAAGTAATTTCACTTTTATATTTTACATAAACACATGTCAATCTTTTGATAGTTTTTACTTTTTAAAAACCCACTTTTTTGGTTTTGACAATGGGAATTAATTTTAAATTAATAAATGCAACTTCAAAGTTTTGAATTTGGTAAACCAGACTTCATTTTTTAATCCAGAATATCAAAATTATATTAGGGTGAATTTTCTGTATTTTTCTGAAAACATTCAATTTTTGATTAATAGTGAAAAACACTATGTTATTGTTTAAAACTGAATTTTTATTTAAATAATTATTTATTTTATTTAAATATATTTTAGGTAAAAATAGATACATAATACCTATGTAATTTCAATGTAACTAATTGGAGACATTTTATAATAATTTTAGATATATAAAAATTTTATTGAACTTTTTACCGTCTTTTACCCACCTCCTTGGAACATTTGCAAATTTGCATAAAACTTAATTTTACCGCTTCTGTGAATTGAATTTCAAAAATCCAAGAGACACGGTTAACATTATTAATCAAAATTTTGTTCAATAAGATGAAAATAATTTTTGTTGAATAGTAACTTTTGAGTTTTATTTACCACGATTAAAAGTAAATAGGGTAATTAAGGGTAAAAATGATATTATAATTACACTAACACATGTCATATTTCAATTGGATAAGTGTATTTCGACCAGAAAAACCTTAGGAATAAAATATGATCCTTTAGGTCCACTTGAATTAGATTAGTACATTTATTATTATTTTATTTAAAGAAGAGTTAAAAGTGTTAAATTCAAAGTTTAATAACTAAACCATTTTTAATATAGGGTTACACACAATATAAATTTGACTATAAATATTAGTTATAAATATCAAAATATTCCTACATAATGGTATTTTATTTATAATTTTTAGAAATTAAATAATTTAATTTATTTATGACACAATGATGTTGCAGTAATTACCTTATTAATGAAACAGTCAAACAAATGGTATTATAAATATTAAAATAAATATAATTTCAAAGTTTTTATGAAATCCAAAAAATTTATAGGTGAATATGACATGTTAGGGTTGATTAAATGTATCTTTTTCTAAGTAATCAAGTTGTGATGACTTTCAAAAAAACCAAATACTAAATTGTGTCAAAATTGACACAATTGAGTTTTTAAAAAAAATACTATATTATTAATTGATATAATACTCCTAAAAATATAAGGTTAGACAAAAGGGATTAAATAATATTATATATTTCATTAATGAACCACTTGAGGTTCTCTTGGAAGTTTATATTAAGTTTATTAACCATATAGTGTAAGAATACAAGAAGACACAGTAAAAGTTAAAATATTTAACTAAGAGTAAAATCTAAATGATAAGGTTAATATGGTGACCTAAACCTATCTAAAACCTATTGGTTAAGTGTTTTTAGACCCATACCCACCTTATACTATAAATAAATAATTTTTAATCCATTATAAACCGAAAATTATTTTATTATAAAATAATATTTCAAGCTTTTACTAAAGTGAGTGTCACCTCTCTTATAAAAGGATACTTTACCTTCTCTCAAAATCACAACTCCAAAGCCATTTGGCTCAGAAAAACCCTGCCAAAATATTCTCCTAACTTCCCACACATCAAACTAGAGTTCTTAATTTGATTATAACGCAAACCTATGGAGCCATTTTTATCAACTCAAAAGGAAACACCCGAAGAAGAGGTAATAATTTCACCACCCTCTTTCAAGTTCTTTTCATCTTCCACTTCCTCTTTATTTGTTGTTTCTATACCAAAATAATAACTTCAGTACCTTATATATACTATGATGTTATTATAAATATGGTAAAACCATATTATTTATTCTATCCATCCTATAATGACAAAGTCATCATACGTGCGTACGTACGGCTTACCGTCTCAACGTCGTGGTGTAGTTTGTTATTCAAAAACTTCATTTATGGACGGGTATAATAATTAGTATAACTGATGTAAATAATAAATATAACATGTTAATTATTCTTTATATATGATATACCATCCAATTACATATGATTTCACCATCAATATAATGATATTGTCGCTCGTGCGTACGTACAGATTACCGTCTCCGTGACGCGATGAGATTCATTTCCACGTTCACCATTCAACGATGATTATAAAAATATATATTATTAATAAGTATGTAATATATGAAATAATAATTTTACTGTATATATATATATACATATACTTACATATACCTTATTCACTTACTTCCGTTCAATACGATATGAAAACGGAAACAACGTTTATGCGTACGTACGGTCTACCGGCTCCATAAACAGTGCCTCCCATTTCATATATATATATATATATCTATTATAAATATTTATATTCTAAATATATATGATATATAAATCAAATTTTATGTTATTTACATATTTAAATCATGATCTAAATGATTCGATCAAGAATAACAAGTTAAAACATGTACGATAAAGAAAGCGATTATCACCCAAAAATGTTAATTTAACATGGAAATCATTATTAAATGGGTAGTATAAATTCATAAATGAATCATGTATGATATTATAAATATTAATATGTTTATCGTATAATTTAATAACATACTATGGTCATTATACAGGAGGTTAAACGTACCCTCGACCAAAGGAAAGTACAAGATAAGGGTTAATTTCACAATCTCTTTATTATCCGAGGTTGTTTTTACATAAGTATCTACTGGGACATATTTATTATCCATGTCCATGTTTCATAAAATTTTGTTCAAAGGGATTCTTTTTAAGGGAATTTTTACTAAAACATCATTTTAAATGTTTTAAATATTTATTTTTCTAAACCTTTCTCATCAATGTCCATGTTTTCAAAATGGTTTTAATGATTTATTTATATGGACATGAATGTTTTAAAATGTTAATTCCTTTCAAAAGTTTCAAAGTGGTTTGGGACACATTGATTCAAAACTATCTTTTAAATGAATTCATTTATATGAATTTTAAAAGATTTCATGAAAAAGGGGATATTTCTCTCAAAGAGTTTTACAGATCATTTTCAACTATTTCAACATCCTTTAAGGGATATTATTCTTGATCTTGGTTGATTTATTATAATACAAATCTTCCATACTATATTGAAGGTTTTGTGATATGTTTGACTATGGATGTGTTATTTTTATACCATTCATGGTTTGTGGATAAAGTATTGGCATTTCGTATGCTAGTTTAAATATGAATGTTTATGTAATGTTTGAACCTTTTCATATGAGGAATGCATTGGACTTAGTAAGTGATGGGTGGAGCCCGCTATAGCTCCTCAATGCATCGGCAGGTCTCATGAGACAAATTATTGTCTTGGAACAAGGCCTTGAAAAAATATTATTTGTAGTCTTGGCACAAGGCCTAGACTATGTGGTTATGAGGTATGGTATTATGAATTCCATCATTATGAAATTAGCTATCGATATTACATGTGATTATTAGACTTGTAGAATATCCATGTGAATAAGTAAATGGAATTATTTGATTTATCATTTCCATATTATGCTAAAGTTTAATTTTAAAAGGCTTTTTTTTAGTCTTATACATTGCCTTAAAGGTTTATGCTTATTTATGAAAGTTTCTTCTATATTATTATCCTTACTAAGCATCTGAGATCACCCCTTTCTATGTTTTATTTTTCGCAGGATTCCAAGATGTTTTTTATGATTGATAAGTTGGGTTATGCTGGAGGATTAATGGTGTTCTCAAAGGATCATTTATTTTGTGTTTTATTTTCTAATGTGTAATGTAACTCTCATATATGTAATCTATTTTCCAAGACTGCAAAATTGATCAGTCTTTCGGGACTTGATTCCTTGTAATCATACCAATGTATTAAAATAATTCACCGAATATGGGTCTCTAGGGTTGGGGTATTACAGTTGGCATCAGAGGAAGTTTATAAACAACCTTGGAAATAGATTTAGATAAACTCTGATTAGATAACAGTACCCTAAGATAGAATTTGAGGATTAGTATAGAAAAACTTCCTAGAATTTTGGTAATGTAGATATTTTTTGTATTTTCCAAGCAATACACCCCTGTCTGGATACGATCAGGTAGAGGTGGCTCTTGCACAGATGTACTTATGAGTGAAAACTTTGACAAGGATTTTTGGGCTTGACCTGCCTAGTACATGACAACGGGCCTTGCGGCACTCTTGGTTACAACACTCCCAGGGGTTATGCTTAGGATAATTCACATTTTCATTACAATCCATTATGATGGATTTAGGAGTAAATAAATCCGCAAAGAAAACATTTTATGATTATATATTATATTCATAATCTTTTAAATTTACGTTAGGTATTTTACAAGTTTGGAATTATGTATTGTGATTTATAAACTAACCTAGTGTATTCCATTGTTTAGAAATGACGCCTAGTAGAAGGAATGAGAATTCCAGTAATATGCATGATCGAAAGATTACGAAGGATCATATCATTCATGGTATTAATCCAAAATTTAAAAGGGAAGTAGTCTCTCATGTTTTCTCATCATATGAAGAAATAGTATCATGTGTTAATAAGATAAGTAAATAATTCTCTATGTCATATGGATTTGAAGGGAAGAAAGAGAAGAAAAGGATGAAAGAGATAAATATGGATAAAGGGAAGAGGGGAAAGAAGGATTTTCCCATATGTGATAACTATGGAAAAATCACCTTGGTAAATGTTTGAAGGAAATGAGAGATTTTTATAAGTGTGGATAAAAAGGGCACCAAGTACGTGATTACAAGGCTAAGAAAAAGGTTTCAAATGTACAATGCTTCTTCTTCAAGGAGTTGGGACACTACATGAAGCAATGTCTAAATCATCAGAGTATACCCCAAATGATGCTATTGGATAATAATCAAGTTGTGATACTACCAAAGTTTAAGGGAAATGATTAGATTTATTATGTTGTTAATAAAGTATTATGTCCTTTGAGTATTGTATTAATGATGTACATGCTCTAATAATTATATAGTATAAAAGGATTGTACTGCAGTAATATTTCATTAAGGACTTGAGATTATGTGGAACCAAGAAAAGTGACTAAATAGCAGGTTATTTTTTTTTGAAAAATATATAGTTGAGAGAAAGATAAACCATAATTTGGTTCTGATACTAAGGTAGTGATTTTTTAATAATATATGATTGATTTGGATAAATTATATTAGATATTCTTGACTACCTTGAAACTGATTAATGATTTGTATATTCTATCATTGTTGGAGTCTACAACATTTTTGGATATAAGGTGTATATCCATTATTCTATTAGGAATAAGGGAGCATGAATGTAATCTATAAGGTTTTACGGTAATTTAGGGCATTACTGTGTTTTAAAAGAATACATGATGAATGTATTCACATGTTATTACATAGAAAAAAGGATCTTCATTGTGTTACCTTCCTTATAAATTTTGAACTGTGAGTTTGGACAGAAGTATTTTGGATAAGTCTAAAGGTTGGAATCGATTAAGATTGATATTGGATACTATTATTTTGGTTAAATCATTTCTGGAGATTATTTTTGGATTTTCATAAAAAGGGCAACCTGGAGATCGGGCGACAACCCGTCGCGTCCGACAATGCTGCAAGACTTGAACCCGCAACCAAAGGGTGACAAGGGTGGATCACCTAACACTGGCATACGTGATGTCCTGGTTTGAATAGTGTAGTATTTTTAAATAGTCTGACAAATGAATTATAAATTCATTATTTTTCGAACCCTATACGATTAGGATAAATAAAATATGTTTGAATTCTATTATCTTTTGGAGTGGAAGATGAGTTTGTGGTATCAATTAGTTGAAAGATGAAACTCTAATTTTCTATTGTGTGTCTATATATATATATTACACTTATTCAATTAATAAATTAATTCTTAAACTTTCAAGGAGAAATATTAAAACTGAAAATGTGTTATCCTAATACCTTATGTTTTGTTGAACTGATGATATTTTAAATCATCATAGATTGATGGCTTTGAGGCCCTCAATTTTACACTTGTTTGTGATTGATGACCTCAATCACTCCCTATAAATATTTACATTTTTTCTTCCAATTATGTGTCTCTAATTTTTAACAATGTTCTCCTAATCAAGATCATAATTTGGTGGTGACATTTTCATTTCTCTTTCCCTCTTATTAAGACTAAATTTTTTTTAACCAATTTCCGATGTGGGTTTTCCACAAAGGTATTTTTCTATTTTTAACCTTTTATTTTCGAAGAACAATTTCAAAATGTGAGGATGAAATTTACTGAAGGTGGGGAGAATGTAACACCCTAATATTTCATAGTATGTTATTTCTTCAAAGTAATTCAATAACATGCGCTACACGCAATATCGAGTTCAAGCGCACCACGACTTACCAAACTAGCCGTTCAAAAGAGGTTATGAATAGTATTAAATGAATTTTGAATTTTATATATTCCATATAATTTTAACATCCATATAAAGTGTTTCTTAGACATAATATAAGAACAAATTCATTTTTTCAGATAAAGGAAGTATTTTTCAGAAAATGCAATTTTACCGCCTTTTAATGGCGAACCCTTTTTTAAATCCAATATTTGACACTTTTATATATTCAATTTGACAAAATAAACTTCTTCTTTAGAATAGGGATATAAAAATTTAGTTTTGATAAAATTTTGGTGTTTTTCTGATAACTTTCTTATTTTGGTGAATAGTAAAAAATACTAAATTTTAATTGAAAACAACTTTTTTAATCAAAATAATTTATAGTGTTCAATTATACATTTGAATGGTTTTTAAGTATAATTAGATCATATTTTTATCATTTAATACAATGTTGGTCATTGTAGGTAATTTCACCTTTAAATTTGACATAAACACATGTCAATCTTTTGATAGTTTTTACTTTTTAAAAACCCTCTTTTTGACTTTGACAATGGGAATTAATATTAAATTAATAAATGAAAATTCTATGTTTTGAAATTGGTAAAATATAATTTATTTTTTAATTCAAAATATCAAAATTATCTTTGGGTGAATTGTTTGTATTTTTCTGAAAACTTTCAATTTTTGATGAATAGTGAAAAACACTACGTTATTGTTTAAAACCGACTTTTTATTTAAATAATTATTTATTTTATTTAAATTTATTTTATGTCAAAATAGATAAATAATACCTATATAAGTTTAATTTAACTCATTGGAGTCATTTTATAATATGTTTAGATATATAAAAATTTTATTGAACTTTTTATTATCTTTTACCCACCTCCTAGGAGAATTTGCCAATTTGCATAAAAATTTATTTTACTGCTTCTGTGAATTGAGTTTCAAAAATCCGAGAAACACGGTTAACATCAGTAAGTAAAATTTGGTTCAATAAGATTAAAATAATTTTTGGTGAATAGTAACTTTTGACTTTTATTTACCAGGGTTAAAAGTAAATAGGGTAATTAAAGGTAAAAAAATATTATAATTACCCTAACACATGTCTTAATTCTATTGGATAAGTGTATTTCGACCAAAAAAACCTTAGGAATAAAATATTACCCTTTAGGTCCAGTTGTATTAGATTAGGACATTTATTATTATTTTATTTAAAGAAGAGTTAAAAGTGTTAAATTAAAAGTTTAATAACTAAACCATTTTTAATATAGGGTTACACACAATATAAATTAGAATATAAATATTCATTAAAAATATAAAAATATTTCCTACATAATTTTATTTTATTTATAATTTTTAGACATTAAATAATTTAATTTATTTATGACACAATGATGATGCAGTAATTACCTTATTAATGAAACAATCAAATAAATAGTATTATAAATATTAAAATAAATATAATTTCAAAGTTTTTATGACATCCAAAAAAATTATAGGTGAATATAACATGTTAGGGTTTATTCAATGAATCTTTTTCTAAGTAATAAAGTTTTTATGACTTTCACAAAAACGAAATACTAAATAGTGTCAAAATTTACATAATTGAGTTCTTAAAACAAATATTATATTATTAATTGATATAATTTTCTTATAAATATAATTTTCAACCCAAGGGCTTAAATAAAATTATATATGTCATTAATGAACCAATTTATATTCTCTTGGAAGTTTAGAGTAAGTTTATTAACCATATAGTGTAAGAATACAAGAAGACAAGGTAAAAGTTAAAATATTTAACTAAGAGTTAAATATAAAAGATAAGGTTAATATGGTGACCTAAACCTGTCTAAAACCAATTGGTTGAGTGTTTTTCGACCCATACCCACCTTATCCTAGAAATAAATCAATTTTAAGCCATTATAAACCGAAAATGATTTTATTATAAAATAATATTTCAAACTTTTCCTAAAGTGACCCTCACCTCACTTATAAAAGGTTCCCCTTCTCCCAAAATCACACCTCCAAAGCCATTTGGCTCTGCCAACACCTACCGAAACATCATCCCAACTTCCATCAAATCAACCTATAGTCCTTAATTTTATCATAAATCCAACCTATGGATCCCTTTTGATCATCTCAAAAGGAAACACCCGAAGAAGAGATAATAATTTCACCACCCTCTTTCAAGTTATTTTCATCTTCCACTTCCTCTTTATCTGTTGTTTCCATACGAAAATAATAACTCCAGTCCCTTATATATACTTTGATATTATTATAAATATGGTACAACCATATTCCTTATTCTATCCATCCTATAATGAGAAAGTCACCATATGTGCGTACGTACGGCTTACCGTCTCCACGTCGTGGTGTACTTTGTTATTCAAACACTTCATTATTTGGATGGGTATAATAATGAGTATAACTTATGTAAATAATAAATATAACATGTTAATGATTCTGTATTTATTATATACCATCCAATTATATATGATTTCACCATCAATATAATGATATTGTCGCTTGTGCGTACGTACGGATTACCGTCTCCACGATGCAATGAGATTCATTTCCACGTTCACCATTCAACGATGATTATAAAAATAAATATTATTAATAAGTATGTAATATATTAAATAATAATTATAATGGATATATATATATATATATGTATGTATGTATGTATTTATATATATATATTTATGTATATATATATGTATACACTTACATATATCTTATTCACTTATTTCCGTTCAAAATGGTATGAAAATGGAAACAACGTTTACGCGTACATACGGCCTACCGTCTCCAGAAACGGTGCCTCCCATTTCATATATATATATATATATATCTATTATAAATATTTATATTCTAAATATATATGATATATAAACAAATTTTATACTCTGTAAGTATTTAAATCATGATCTAAATGATATGATCAAGAATAACAAGTTAAAACACGTGCGATAAAGAAAGCGATTATTACCCGAAATGTTAATTTAACATGGAAATCATTATTAAATGGGTAGTATAAAGTCATAAATGAATCATGTATGATATAATAAATTTGAATATGGTTCTGGAATAATTTAATAATGTACTATGGTCATTATACAGGAGGTTAAACTTACCCTCGACCATAGGAAAGTTCAAGGTAAGGGTTAATTTCACAATATCTTTATTATCCAAGGTTGTTTTTACGTAAGTATCTACTGGAACATATTTATTATCCACGTCCATGTTTCATTAATGTGTGATCAAAAATATTATTTTTAACATACTTTTTACTAAAACATTATTTTAAATTTTTAAAGATTTAATCTTCTAAACCTTTATCATTAATGTCCATGTTTTCAAAATAGTTTTAAGTATTTATTTATATGGACATGAATGTTTTAAAATATTAATTACTTTAAAAAGTTTCAAAGTGGTATGGGACACTTTGATTCAAAACTATCTTTTAAATGACTTCCTTTATACGTGTTTTAAATGATTTCATGAAAAAGGTATATTTATCTCAAAGATTTTTACTGATCATTTTCAACTATGTCAACATCCTTTACAGGATATTATTCTTGATCGAGGTTGATTTATTATGATACAAATATTCCAAATTGTATTGAAGGTTTTGTGATATGTTTGACTATGGATGTGTTATTTTTATACCATTCATGGTTTATGGATAAAGTATTGACATTTTGTATGCTAGTTTTAATATGAATGTTTATGTTATGTTTCAACCTTTTCATATGAGGAATGAATTGGACTTAGTAAGTGAAGAATGGAGCCCGCTATAACTCCTAGATGCATCAGTAGGTCTCATGAGACAAACTAGTGTCTTCGGAAAAGGCCTTGACAAAATATTATTTGTATTCATGGAACAAGGCCTTGATTATGTGGTTATGAAGTCTGGTATTATGCATTCTATCATTATGAAATTAGCTATTGATATTACATTTGATTATTAGACTAGTAGAATATCCATGTGAATAAGTAAATGGAATTATTTGATTTATCTTTTCCATATTATACTGAATTTTAAGTTGAAAAGGCTTTTGTTTTAGTCTTATGAATTGCTTTAAATTTTTATGCTTATTTATGAAATTTTCGTCTATATTATTATCCTTACTGAGCATCTGAGATCACCCCTTTTTATGTTTTATTTTTCCCATGATTCCAAGAAGTGTTTTATGATTGATAAGTAGGGTTAAGCTGGGGGATTAATGGAGTTCTCAAAGGATCATTTATGTTGTGTTTTATTTTCTAATGTGTAATTTAACGTTCATGTATGTAATCTATTTTCCAAGACTGCAAAACTGTTCAGTATTTTGGGACTTGATTACTTGTAATCATGACAATGTATTAAAATAATGCACTGACTCTGGGATTTTGGGGTCGGGGCATTACAGTTGTTATCAGAGGAAGTTCAGCAAAAACCTTGTAAATATATTTAGATAAACTCTGATTAGAGAACATTACCCTAAGATATACGTTGAGGATTAGTATATAAAAACTTCCTAGAATTTTGGTAATGTAGAGATTTTGTGTATTTTCCAAGCAATACATCCCTGTCTGGATACTAGTAGGTAGAGGTGGCTCTCGCACAGATGTACTTAGGAGTGAAAACTTTGACAAGGAGTTTCGGGCTTGACCCGGGGTATCCTGGTACACGACAATGGTCCTTGTTTCACTCTTGGTTACAACACTCTCGGGGGATATGCTTAGGATAATTGACTTTTTCATTACAAGCCATTATGATGGATTTAGGAGTAAATAATTCTGTAAAGAAAACATTTTATGATTATATATTTTATTCATAATCTTTTCAATTTATGTTTGGTATTTTAAAATTTTGGAATTATGCATTGCGATTCAAAAACTAACCTAGTGTATGCTATTGTTTAGAAATGGCTCTTAGTAGATGGAATGAGAATTCCAGCAATACACTTGATCGAAAGATTAAGAAGGATCATATATTTCATGGTATTAAGCCAACATTTAAAAGGGAAATAGTCTCTCACGTATTCTCATCATATGAAGAAATGGTATCATGTGTTAATAAGATAAGTAAATAATTTTCTGAGTCCTATGGATTTTAAGGGAAGAAAGAGAAGAAAATGATGGAAGAGAGAAAGATGGATAAAGGGAAGAGGGGAAAGAAGGATTTTCCCATATGTGATAACTATGGAAAGAATCACCTTGGTAAATACTTGAAGGAAATGAGAGTTTTTTATAAGTGTGGAGAAAAAGGACACCAAGTACGTGATTTCAAGGGTAAGAAAAAGGTTTCAAATGTACAATGATTCATCTAAAAGGAGTTGGGACACTATACAAAGCAATGTCCAAATCATCAGAGTATACCCCAAATGATGCTATTGGATAATAATCAAGTTATGATACTACCAAAGTTTAAGGGGAATGAATAGATTTCTTATGTTGTTATTAAAGTATTATGTCATTTGAGTATTGTATTAATGATGTACGTGTTATTATAATCATAGAGTATAAAAGGATTGTAATGCAGTACTATTTCATTAAGGACATGAGATTCTGTGGAACCAAGAAAAGTGACTCAATAGCAGGTTAAATATTTTGGAAAATATATGGTTGATAGAAAGATAAACCATAATTTGGTTCTGATACAGAGGTGGTTATTTTGGAAAAATATATGATTGATTTGGATAAATTATATTGGATATTCTTGATTACCTTGAAACTGATTAATGATTTTTATATTCCATCATTATTGGAGTCTAAAACATTTTTGGATATAAGGTGTATATCCAGTATTCTATAAGGAATAAGGGACCATGGATGTAATCAATAAGGTTTTATGGTAATTCAGGACATTACTATGTTTTAAAAGAGTATATGATGAAGGTATTCACATGTTATTAAATGGAAAAAAGGATCTTCATTGTGTTTACCTTCCTTATAAATTTTGGACAGTGAGTTTGGATAGAAGTATTTTGGATAAGTCTAAAGTTTTGAATTGATTAATATTTATATTGGATACTATTATTATGGTTAAATCATTTCATGAGATTATTTTCGGATTGTCATAAAAAGGACAACTTGGAGGTCAGGTGACAACCTGTTGCGTCTGATAAGGCCACGAGACTTGAACCCACAACTGAAGAGCGACAAGGGTAGATCACCTAACACTGGAATACGTGATGTCCTAGTTTGAATAGTGTAGTTTTTTTTAAATAGTCTGAAAAATGAATTATAAATTCATTATTTTGGGAACCCTATACTATTTGGATAAATAAAATATTTTTGAATTATATTATCTTTTGGAGAGAAAGATGAGTTTATGGTATCAATTAGTTGAAAGATGGAACTCTACTTTTCAAGTGTGTGTGTATATATATATATATTCCTCTTATTCTATGAATAAATTAATTCTTAAACTTTAGGGAAGGAATCTTAAAACCAAAAATGTGTTATCCTAATACCATATGTTTTTTTGAACCGACAATATTTTAAATCATCATAGATTGATGGATTTGAGGCCCTAAATTTTAAACTTGTTTGTGATTGATGACCTCAATCAATCCCTATAAATTTTTACATTTTTCCTCCAATTATGTGTCTCTAATTTCAACCAATTTCTCCTAATTGATATCATAATTTGGTGGTGACTTTTGCATTTCCCTTTCCCTCTTATTAAGAATAAATTTTATTTACCCAATTTCCAATGTGGGTATTCCATAAAGGTATTTTTCTATTTTTAACCTTTTATTTTTGAAGAAAATTTTCAAAATGAGAGGACACAATTTATTTTAGGATGGTGGAATGTAACACCCCAAGATTTCATAGTAAGTTATTTCTTCAAATTAATTCAATAACTTGCGCTATACACAACACCGAGTTCAAGGGCACCACGACTTACCAAACTAGTTGTTCAAGAGCGGTTATGAATAGTATTAACTGAATTTTAAATTTTATATATTCTATATAATTTTAACATCCATATTATGTTTTTCTTATACATAATATAAGAACAAATTCATTTTTTTCAGATAAAGGAAGTATTTTTCAGAAAATGAAATTTTACCATCTTTTAATGGAGAAACCTTTTTTAAATACAATATTTGAAACTTTTATATCTTAAATTTGAAAAAATAAACTTCTTATTTAGAATTGGGGCATAAAAATTTTGTTTTAATAAATTCTTGGTGTTTTTCTGATAACTTTCATATTTGGGTGAATAGTGAAAAATACTAAATTTTAATTGAAAACAACTTTTTTAATCAAAATAATTTATAGTGTTCAATTATACATTTGAATGGTTTGGAAGTATAATTAGGTTATATTTTTATCATTTAATACAATTTTGGTCATTATAAGTAATTTCACCTTTAAATTTTACATAAACACATGTCAATCTTTTGATAGTTTTACTTTTTGAAAACCCACTTTTTTGGTTTTGAGAACGATAATTAATTTTAAATTAATAAATATAGATTCTATGTTTTGAATTTGGTAAAATAGGCTTAATTTTTTAATTCAAAAAATCAAAATTAGCTTAGGGTGATTTTTTGGTATTTTTCTGAAAAATTTAAATTTTTGATGAATAGTGAAAAACACTACGTTATTGTTTAAAACCGACTTTTTATTTAAATAATTATTCATTTTTTTTAAATTTATTTTAGGTCAAAATAGATTTGTAATACCTATATAAGTTCAGTTTAACTCAATGAAGTCATTTTATAATAAATTAGATATATAAAAATTTTATTGAACTTTTTACCATCTTTTACCCACCTCCTAGTAGCATTTGAAAATTTGAATAAAACATAATTTTACCAATTCTATTAATTGAATTTTAAAAATCCGAGAGGCACAGTTAACATCAGTAAGTAAAATATGGTTCAATAAGATGAAAATAATTTTTGGTGAATAGTAACTTTTGACTTGTATTTACCACGGTTAAAAGTAAATAGGGTAATTAAGGGTAAAAATGATATTATAATTACCCTAACACATGTCCTAATTCTATTGGGTAAGTGTATTTCGACCAAAAACAACCTTAGGAATAAAATATGATCCTTTAGGTCCACTTGAATTCTATTAGGACATTTATTATTATTTTATTTAAAGAAGTGTTAAACGTGCTAAATTCAAATTTTAATAACTCAACCATTTTTAATATAGGGTTACACACAATATAAATTCAAATATAAATATTCCTTAGAAATATAAAAATATTTACAACATAATGGTATTTTATTTATAATTTTTAGACATTAAATAATTTAATTTATTTATGACACAATGATGATGTAGTAATTACCTTATTAATGAATCAATCAAATAAATGGTATTATAAATATTAAAATAAATGTAATTTCATAGTTTTTATGACATCCAAACAAAATTATGTGAATATGACATGTTATGGTTGATTCAATGTATCTTTTTCTAAGTAATTAATTTGTGATGACTTTCACAAAAACCAAATACTAAATAGTGTCAAAATTAACATAATTGAGTTTTTAAAACTAATACTATATTAATAATTCATATAATATTCCTAAAAAATATAAGGCTTGGACAAAGGGATTAAATAATATTATATATGTTATTAATTACTCACTTGAGGTTCTCTTAGAAGTTTAGAGTAAGTTTATCAACCATATAGTACAAGAATACAAGAAGACACGGTAAAAGTTAAAATATTTAACTAAGAGTTAAATATAAAAGATAAGGTTAATATGGTGACATAAACCAGTCTAAAACCTATTGTTTGAGTGTTTTTAGACCCATACCCACGTTATCCTAGAAATAAATCATTTTGGATATATTAGAAACCTAAAATTATTTTATTATGAAATAATTTTTTAAGCTTTTTCTAAAGTGACCCTCACCTCTTTTATAAAAGGGTACCACCCCTTCTCTCAAAATCACACATCCAAATCCATTTGGCTCAGAAAAACCCTACCCAAATATCCTCCCAACTTCCCTCATATCAACTTAGAGTCCTTAATTTTATCATAAAGCCAACCTATGGAGCCCTTTTGATCAACTCAAAAGGAAACACCCGAAGAAGAGGTAATAATTTCACCCCCCCTCTTTCAAGTTCTTTTCATCTTCCACTTGCTCTATCTTTTTTGTTTCCATACCAAAATAATAACTTTAGTACCTTATATATACTTTGATATTATTATAATTATGGTAAAACCATATTCGTTATTCAATCCGTCCTATAATGACAAAGTCACCATATGTGCGTACGTATGGATTACTGTCTCCACGTCGTGGTGTAGTTTTTTTATTCAAACACTTCATTATTTGGATGGGTATAATAATGAATATAACTTATGTAAATAACAAATATAATATTTTAATGATTCTTTATATATGATATACCATCTAATTACATATGATTTCACCATCAATATAATGATATTGTCGCTCGTGAGTACGTACAGATTACTGAATCCAGGACGCGATGAGATTCATTTCCACGTTCACTATTCAACGATGATTATAAAAATATATATTATTAATAAGTATGTAATATATGACATAATAATTCTACTATATATATATATATATTTATTTATATACACTTATATATATATTATTCACTTACTTCCGTTCAATATGATATAAAAACGGAAACATGGTTTATACGTACGTATGGCCTACCATCTCCATAAACGGTGCCTCCCATTTCATATATCTATCTATTATAAATATTTATATTCTAAATATATATGATATATAAATAAAATTTTATATTCTTTAATTACTTAAACCATGATCTAAATGATACGATCAAGAATAACAAGTTAAAACACGTACGATAAAAATCGATTATTACCCAAAATGTTAATTTAACATGAAAACCATTATTAAATGGGTAGTATAATGTCATAAATGAATCATTTATGATATAATAAATATGAATATGGTTCTGGTATAATTTAATAACATACTATGGTCATTATACAGGAGGTTAAACGTACCCTCGACCAAAGGAAAGTGCAAGGTAAGGGTTAATTTCATAATATCTTTATTATCCAAGGTCATTTTTACCTAAGTATCTACTGAGAAATATTTATTATCCATGTCCATGTTTCATAAAAGTGTGTTCAAAGGGATTATTTTTATGGGAATTTTTATTAAAACATCATTTTAAATGTTTTAAATATTTATTCTTTTAAACCTTTCTCATTAATGTCCATGTTTTCAAAATGGTTTTAAGGATTTATTTATATGGACATGAATGTTTTAAAATGTTAATTCCTTTAAAAAGTTTGAAAGTGGTATGGGACACTTTGATATAAAACTATCTTTTAAATGACTTCGTTTATATGAATTTTAAATGATTTCATGAAAAAGGGATATTTCTCTCAAAGATTTTTATTGATCATTTTAAACTATGTCAACATCCTTTATGGGATATTATTCTTGATCGAGGATGATTTTTTATGATAAAAATATTCCATATTATATTGAAGTTTTTGTGATATGTCTGACCGTGGATATGTTTGTTTTATACCATTCATGGTTTATAGATAATGTATTGACATTTCGTATGATAGTTTTAATAAGAATTTTTAAGTTATGTTTCATCCTTTTCATATGAGGATTGAATTATACTTAGTAAGTGATTGGTGGAGCTCGCTATAGCTCCTTGATGCATCGATAGGTCTCATTAGATAAACTAGTGTCTTGGCACAAGGCCTTGATAAAATCCTATTTGTAGCCTTGGCACAAGGCCTTGACTATGTGGTTATGAAGTCTGCCATTACGCATTCCATCATTATGAAATTAGCTATTGATATTAGATGTGATTATTCGACTAGTAGAATATCCATGTGAATAAGTAAATGACATTACACTACTAGAAATCTAGGCTATATCCACAGTTTGAAACCTTGGCTATATTCCCAAAAACCATGGCTATAGGTTATAGCCACGGTTCAATGGACCGTTGCTGGTATTGGCATGGCTATAGGGCAAGACCTATATCCATGGTTTGAAACTGTGGCTAAAGGCATATAGCCACGGTTCAAACCATGGCTAAAGGGTTATAGACACTGTTTAAAACCGTGGTTAAATAGATATAGTCAGGGTTTGAAATCGTGGCAGAACATTAAGCCATAAAAGTCCTATTTCCACGGTTAAAAACCATGGATATATAGTTTTAGCCACAGTTTAAAACCTTGGAAATAGACCTACAACCACAGTTTAAAAATGTGGCTTTAGGCCTTACCATTTCATAAAAAAAACCCACATCCCCCCCTTGAACACCCCCTACACCCCATGCCCCCTGGACAACCCCCTTGCACCCCCTTGAACATCCCCCATGCACCCCTGGACATCCCCCTTGCACCCCCACTAGACAACCCCCTTGCACCCCCATTGGACCCCCATTCCCCCTACCCCCTGGATAGCCCCCTTGCACCCCCCCATGCACCACCATGCCCCCCCTGGACATCCCCCTGGACAGCCCCCTTGAACACCCCCCTGCACCCCCTAGACATCCCCTTTGCACCCCCCGGGACAGCCCCTTACATCCCCACTGGACAGCCCCCTTACACCCCACTGGACCCCCATTCCCCCCTGGACAACCCCATTGCACCCCCATGCCCCCTGGACAGCCCCCTGGAATACCCCCCCACCCCTACACCCCCTGGACATCCCCCTTACACCCCCACTGGACACCCCATTGCACCCCCACTAGACACCCCCTCCCCCTAGACACCCCCTAGACACCCCCTGGACACCCCATCCCACCTAGACCCCTCCCCCAGGACACCCCATCCCCCCTAGACACCACCCTGGACATCCCCCGGAAAACCTCTCCTAGACACCCCACCTACACCCTCCCCCTACCCTACAAACCCCCTGGACAACCCCACCTGCACCCCCTGCCCTGCAGACCCCCTAGACAGCCCCCTGGAAACCCCTCCTAGACGCCCCACCTATACCACCCTGGACTACAGACCCCCTGAACACCCCCCTAGACAACCCCACCTACACCCTCCCCCCTGCCCTGTAGTCCCCCCCCGGACAGCCCCTGGAAAACCCCACCTACAGACCCCCCTGTACCCCCCCCGGACACCCCATGGACAACCCCTGGACAAACATTGGACACCCCCGGGACAACCCCTCCTCGACACCCCACCTACACCCTCCCCCTGCCCTCCAGACCCCACTGCACCCCCCCCCCCCTCCGGATATCCCCTAGACAAACCTTGGACACCCCCTAGACAACCCCTCCTAGACACCCCACCTGTACCCTCCCCCTGACCCGCTATACCCCCTTCCAGGTCCCCCACCCCCACCTCCTAGACACCCCCCTTGCACCGCACCTTCACCCTCCCCACTTCACTACAGACCCCCCCACCCCACACCCACCAGTATGCCTCCTGCCCTGCAGCTCCCCCCCCCCAAAAAACCCCCTAGAAAAACCTTGGACACCCCCTCCTACACACCCTACATGCACCCTCCCCCTTCCCTGGAGACCCCACTGCACCCCCCCCCCCCCCGAACAGCCCCTGGACAACCCCACCTGCATACCGCCCTGTACCCCCCTTGGACACCCCATGGACAGCCCCTGGACAAACCTTGGACACCCCCTCCTAGATACCCCACCTGCACCCTCTCCCCTACCCTGAAAACCCTCTGCACCCCCCCCCCCCCCACTCCTATACACCCCCACTTACACCACACCTGCACCCTCCCCCCTGCCCTACAGCCCCCGGGACAACCCTCCTAGACACCCCACCTGCACCCTCCCCCTGTCCTACACCCTACCTCCTCCTGAACCCCCCCCCCCTCTTGGACAACCCCTCCTAGACACCCCACCTACACACTCACCCTACCCTGCAGACCCCCCTGCACATCAAAAACATAGTCCCACCATTTTTATGTTTCTCTCATTCTTTTCAGATGATAGTCTTGTAACCATTCAAATGTTTATACCATATAACTCTCCTAATGTCCTCCTCCATCTAGGGTTGTTCTCTCTGAATCATTTTGGAGAAGTTGTAAGGAATTATAATACCAGCACCATAAGAAATAAATGGAACCATTTTCCTTCAATGCTTACTTCTCAAAATTCCATCTTCAACAAGTTCTGTCTCAATTTTCAATAAAGTGAAATAAATAAAAACTAAGTTCCTAGATCATGGGTGGAGACTAATTTTATTTCCTCTGGTTGAAATCACCCAAAAAATAAGGTTATGTACTACTACACTGAAAACTCTAGAGTTCTTGATGTATGTTGATCAAACTCCTCGATGTATTCATATAAATTTCCAGTATTTCACAATGAAATCATATACCATAATGGATCCCCATTAGTAGTCTTCCAATATATATCTAATAACTCTATCTTGATCTTATCCTAAGATTAACTAAGATAATAACCCTACCAAGATAAAAAATAAATACAATATAGTATATTCCATGAAAATATTTTCCAGGTGATGTTTCATTTCTCCATTTGTTTAGTTAATAAATTATTTAGTATCAACCTTAGTTAACCAACCAAAAGGATCTTATCCAGTAAATAATCGAAGATCTATCCTACGTGAAATACTCTACATTCCATCCATGTACTTAGCTTCCTCTATAACTTTTAATTGCTCTTAGATCCATAGACCTCCTCAATAATAGATTTCTATATCATCTTATTGAGAACATGGAATACAAACACATATTATTCATCTTGAATATATCAAACTTACAAAACTGAAGAATAATAATAGATTATTGTATGAACATCTATGAAAAAATTGAGAAAACATTATAGAGAATCCATTTAAAATATTAAATATATCTGATTGAGAAACTCTAGAGGAACAAACTAATTCAGACGAGAACTTGATTGAATTGTAGGATATTATTTATATAGAATCTGTTGAATTCATTTAGGAGAGACTTGAAAACTGATTAGTTTGGATTTTATAAGATGTATCTTTTAATCCATATTAGCTATCATCATGACTGAAATTTGATATACCTCTTGAACATCACATGATGGATACTGAGGAACAAATGTACTAGCAGCAGGTTCCATTTCTGCATCATAGCATAAAATACAGTAACAACATATTATTAAAATTAAGGATTAATCCTATTAGGTCTTAAGATTACCTACCCTATTTTGGGAATGGAAATAAAAAAACATGATTTATGCACACTATGAGGAATTGAAATACTCTTCAGGAAATTCTATATACAATCTTTCAACATCCTCAAAAACCATGACTAACATACTTTTAAAGTTAGGATTATATATATTTACCAAACTAATTAAACCTAAAAACATATGGTAAATAATTTGATATACTCCACATATTTCTTACAAATTACTACCAAAAATTCTTCAGGATAACTCACCACGAAATTTAGAGACATGACCCCTGCACACCCCCTCCCCTGCCCCCTGCACACCCCCTCCCCCTACCCCCTACCCCCCTACCCATGCCCCCAGCACACCCCCTGCCCCCTGCCCCCTGCACACCCACAGCCCCTACCCCCTACCCACACCCCCTACCCCCTACCCCCTTGCACACCCCTTCTACCCCTGCCCCACCCCTTACCCCTCCCCCTGCCCCCTCCCTATCCCCCCTCCCCGTCCCCCTCCCCTCCCCACCTACACACCTTCACACCCCTTGAACCCTAAAATAGTATACACCACAACATCTATGTAAGTGGGACAAATGTATTTTATATAAAATATAATTGCAAGCAGTATTATTAAAACATTAAAAATAATAAAGGAGACTGAAATCTAAAACATTCTATATTTGATCATAAAAAGAATAATAAACATTCTATATTTTATCATAAAAGGAATCCTTAAAAAAGAGATAGAAAAAATATAACTTCAATGGAAAGGTTGAGAACCAGTAACTACAAAACTCTGAAGTCTTGTCTTGGAATATCACCGCTCCTAGGAATTATCCCTAACCCACATGTCTTCAAAATCTACTAATTTTTTCTTTTTCTTTTTGGAATCCTTCCCTGTAAAAAATTATTCATCAACAAATCCGTAAAAAACTCAACCAAAGTCATTCACTCAGCACCCTATACTGTAAGAGATAATAAAGAGAACATTGTACTGCATGGTTTTTCAACCTCTATCCCAAGAGAGGGATTGCATGTAAGAAAACCGGAGCAATGATAAAAAACATTTCCAAATAAATAAATAATCCATAAAATGTATTTAAATCCAAAAAATAAATTTCATATCAAGAAAAATAAAGCACCACAAGAAAGGTCTCTTAAAAGAAAATGGAATTAACATTGTTTAAAATATTTTACAATGTGACATGACATATTGTTAGTCTTTTTTGTTAAAATTCCAAAACATTTAATAAGATATCATGCATGTTAAAAAATTTATAACATCCAATTAATGTTGATATAATTTCACACAATTACTTTCACATTGATGCAAGGTTGTTGTTAATTTCACATCATTTTCAAGAGACATAATAGATTTTGAAACAAATAAAAATAAAAATAACATTTGATTATTAAAAATATTAGGAAGATACAATATGGAAATAGAAAAAAATTCTTGAGTGAATATTTATAATTTAATATGTAATAAATAGTGTTCAATGTAATAGGGGGGTCAATAAGTGAGAAAATACAATTATGCATGCATATTTTTTTAAACAATGTGCATGTATGTGTACATGCGTAGGTAAATTCAAAAAATGTATCCATACCACATGTGATTTATTAATTTGAAAGAGGCATGGGATAAATGGGATCTTGAAATTTCATACTACATACAGTTTACTATATGTGTATAGGTGTATGTACCTTCAAACAATGTATTCATACGTTATGCATGCATGTGCATCTAATTTAAAAAAGTAAATATTGTGTGTATGTTGCATAAACCTATAAACATACAATAGATGAGTCATAGTAGAACATATTTGACCATTAATAAAGCAGACATATAACATAAGAACAAGCATACTCTTTGAATGATGTTTTGTTGTAAAATGCATTGCAATGATAGAAGAACTTACATAGCTACAATACTTGGGATTTTCAGACCTGCTAACCCTCCACAAGTTAGGTTGAAGAAGCAGTTCTTAGGACTATAAATTGAAGGTGAAAACGGAAATGGTTACAAATCCATTGCCTAAAATATAAATTATTAAGCTACAAGCGAACATAATGATACATGATCTATGAATGGACATTGTTATATCAGTAGGATGAAATGATAAGATGAGTTATCGATAAATTCCTATTTTCTACATGAGAGTATACAACTCTGGTTATATGGTTGGATAACAAGATCCCAATGATAAATGTATGTAAAACAAACATTAAGGGATTGGGTGACCCTAGATGTCAAATAGACTTAAAATTTATGAAAATAAGTGTCGAACAGTCAGGTTGGACCTTGGCCCGGAGCCTTTATATATTCAAGTTATGAATCTCACATTGATTTTCTACTATGATGGAATTTTAAAAACACTTATCCCTCTATCTCGAGCCTAGCCATCCACTAAACCTAACCCGTTAGGCTTCATGCCGCTTTTGGCCACCAAACCCTGATTTCAGCGTCCCAGGCCATAGCCCAGCTTAGTGACCACTTCCTCCTCACCCCCTCCTGTAGCCATGTAGCCTCTTCTAGGCATGGACCTTCCCTAACCCCTACACCAGCCCCCCTAACCCCCCCCCCCCCCCCACACCCCACCCCCACCTCCTCTTATACTAGCCTCCCCCATAAAATGGTCCCCTCCCCCACAACCATCCCCTAACCCCCCCCCCTCCCCACACCCCCAGCCCCTAGCCTACACCAGCCCCCCAACTCTCCTAGCTAGAACCAGCCCCCCAACCCCCCTGAACCACCCCCACCCCTATACTAGCCTCAAACCCAAACCAGTTCCCTCCCCACAACCATCCCCTAACCCCCCCTCCCACACCCACCAACCCCCTAGCCTACACCAGCCCCCACCCCCTAGCCTTCACCAGCCCCCCCCCCCCCACCCCTGCACCAGCCCCCCTAACCCCCCTGCACCACCCCCACCCCTGTAGTAGCCTCCCCCCCAAACCAGTCCCCTCCCCACAAAACCAGCCCCCCCCCCCCCCCCCCGCACCACCCCCCCTAAATATTCAATGAAAAACAAATGAACTACAACAGTGACAAAATGAATGAGTTGGTTTTCCAAACCATGCCCTAGGAAAAAAATTGAAGGTTCAAGATACAGTGAATACATAAGATGCAATGAGCATGCACCATGAAGTAATTGAAGGAGGATATAAACATGACTTATAATAAAACTTCATATAATTAGGAAAAGGAGTAACCGTATGAGCTAAAAAGTGCAGAAAAACTCCATACAGAAAGTATTGTTGCAACATACACTTTTTCCACTTTACATAATTAGATGTGTTTTACTTCATCAAAAAAAAGTCTTCAAAAAAAGTCTTCATCAAAAAAAAGTCTTCACATTTTATGGTGAAAAGAGATAGGGAACCACAAGTGCATAGAAGGATATAATCATTCATTCTCCTCACACCTACACTAATATAACACTATTAATTTTAAAATAATGAATTAATGAAGGATTAGAACCATAAGTGCATGGAAGAAATAAAATAAAAGTTAAAAATGATGAATATAATGAAGGGTTCCCTTATATAATTCTCTCATTAATTATATGATAATTTCTTATAAAATAAATTCACCCCCCATAAATAATACCCTGGAATGACAAAATATCTCAATCCATTCACTCTCTCTTTAGTGTGTTAGGTTAGGTAGTGAGAAAAAATGATTTTTGATACACTAATTTCACCTACCCATGGTAATTGAGAATTCTTAATCACTTCTTTATCACCCCTCACTCCCCTGCATCATATTATAAATGAATTAAAATTGTGGTAGTATTATATGTAAACCAAATTAATAGATAAAACCATGATAAAATTTAAAGGCGCATGGATAATAATATACTACTCATATGGAAACAATCTGATTTCATGAAAATAACACTAGAGAAATGAAAATACAAATTCATTTAAATCAATGGATTTTGATGGGGGAATGTCTCCTCAACCACACCATAGTAGTCTAAACACCATCACCATATAAAACAATTAACTAATCAAAAACCATTATGATATATTATAATTTTGTTTGAGATCAATCTATTTATAAGTGGGAATGAGATTATTTATCTAATCGTCACATCTAGGTCATCTTCCACCTATTATTTCAGTGTCGATAAGAAAGATCAATCTCATTATTCATTGGATGGGTTACATGTGTCTATATTTGAGGGTCGTTATGTCTTTATCTAAACTCTTGAATCTCCTATATTTTCTTTATACACTCCCATACATAATACAATAATATTTAGGAAAATCTTTCCAAGATGTAAAATTTCTCTCTTTTGAATATAGAAAATCACTTTTCTCCTGATTTTAACACCCATCAACAATTTACCCATGTTCCTCTAGTTGAATTTCAACATTCCCTAACCAATTCACTCATTATCCAGCTCTGATTTTTCAGTTTCTAATGTTGGTTATTCAGTTTTTTCCTATGATTTTGAAGTCTCTAATGGTTTAGTAATCAATGGTATAGATTTTAAAATAGTTTTCCCACTCTTGGGAATAATTAGAACTTTGAGTTATTCATGATATGTTTGTGTGTAACAAGATTATTCTAAGATATTGAGGAAGGGTAAACCTTAGTGGGAATGGGTTCTATAATTATTTCAATGATTTATATATGTAATCTCAATGATAAAAACTCATAATTAATTTTCAATATTTTTTTAAAAAAATTATTCTAATAATTTATATGGAAAATATTGGATTCGATGTTGAGATGGTTGGGACTGAAATTGGTCGAAGATTGGAAACTTTTCCAGATGGTTAGGATTTAGACCATTTAGTTTATTGGGTAATTGATTATCCAACTAATTGAATTTAGTATTTTCATTGTACATGTGATGAAAAAAAATTTATTCATAAATTTATTGAGTATTCAGATAATTTTCCTCCATTAATAGTATCCCTAGAATAACTTCCTTGATTAATGTAATAGTTGGGAAATTATCGTTCACTCAAGAAGAACCTTTTATTGGAAAATCAGGCACTTTGGGAGTCTAAATTGGTGAATACTGAGGGTTTCACCACTAAAAATAATTTCATAGTAATGTGGAAGATCCCCTATAATATGATAGATAACAAGAATCTAATATGGCATCTCTTTACTAGATATATTTTATGCAGAAAAGTTCCCCTCCCTCTAAGTATGAATGATATTTGTGTGTTGATAGATGGGGGACCTACACTTCCTAATATTATAAACTAAATACTAAGGAGCACTTGCATCATTATGTAGGAATCTTAAAAAGAATCTTGGAGTTCTACTCAACTATACAAATATTGTGGTTATCTATCCTCCAAATTTAAATACCGCTGAGTAAAGATATTTTCTCCACCCAGATAGAATTACCTAAACCATAAAAGGAACTATATTAGATAACCATAGATCCCCTAGAATCATGCGCAATCCCTCCTCGTAACTCCCTATTTATTGGACCCATTCACATTATGTTTTAGTCCAACATTGCAGGGTATCTACTTGATCCACCACACTAGAGGAGATCTATCATTTTTAACCACATCCCTAGGGAGGATCCCCTTACTAGTAGCCATTATCTTTTCAATAGGAAGAAGGGAACCTAGTTTATCCATGAGAGAGAGCACATGAACTTGAATGAATAGAGGGAGAAAATCTTTCCTTCACGACCCTTGTTCCTTGTCTCCTAAATCACCCAATGCACCACTAAAAACACTATTACATGAAGATTAACCATATATGAATGTTTCTCAACACTTTTAAATAATGTTCAAAAAATTTCAGAGGTGTATCCCCCATAAAATTGAAATCCCATAAGTTTCCCAAAAAGGGACCAAGCAAAGAAGGCTCGTTCTACATCAAAAAATAAGTTCTAGACTAACTCATATTTTATCCTCTCATAACACATACATGGTGAGGGTATCTAAATTACTTTTCTATGGATATTAATTTCAGTTGGTATACCCTTATTACAGAACCTCCAAAAATGTATGTTCAACTTAATTGGGATTTATTTAGACAAGTCTTTTCTCACCCACTCATCATGCTCCTAGTTATATCTTAATAAAAAGTGAAACTCCAAAGCATTAAATTATCCTAAGGTAAACTTTGAGAATGTGCACATATCCAATTCATCGAGCATATAAATCCTATCATAAAAAATCTTATGATCCTCATCGAGGGATGATGATATAAACCCAGGGTTTATTCTCATATTCCTAAAGTAAATGTGAGGGATTGGGAATCCAGGGATGAATTGAAAATTAACTAACAATTTTTATTTCTAGTAATTGATGTCCCCCCACCCGCAAACCAACACACCAAGTGTGGGATCCTCTCGACAATTTTTTTGAATAGAAAGAATGGGAATTTATTTTAGGATGTCTATTTCATTTTTTGGGTATTCCATATTTTAATCCCCACGGTCAAACCTACCTAGAAACTTTTCTAAGTTTGGGGTCAAACCTAGATAGGGTACCAACAGTGATGTCCCGGGAAACCATACCTAGAAATTTAAAATTCTCATTCATTTATCTCACCCTTATTGATAAAAAAATACAATTTATAGAAGATATAATTGTATCATTTCATACTCAAGTAATGTGCCATCAATTATTACACTCTAAGTCCTCATGATTCATGATCAATTCATAAAAATGTGGTTTTGATTTAGACATCAAAGCTCTCCATTTAACAAAGAATATGTTTCCAATATGAAATGAAACTACTCATCACATTTTTCAAGAGTCACCAAACTATTTTTTTAGGCTGGGACAATTGGTTTATACAAATTGTTATAATGATTCTCATGGAAAATTTCAAACTTATTTTTTTACCAACTTTAACACACAGGTGGAAACATTGAAATGAAGTATCACGTTTTAATTTCAGAAAATAGCCCTGAAAATTATTCAATTTTTCATATAAATTCCACAAATTTAAAAACATTATACCCCCATATAGCATTATTTTATTGTTTTTTCAAGAATTAGATATTATGAAATCATAACCTTTCAATAATAACTTTTTAAATCACCTTCCAGAATTCTAATTTTGATGAAGTGATAATTGTAGAAGATTCTTCAAAACCTTCTCTACTTTTCTAACCTTCAAGGAGACGCTACAGTTTTAAAAATTAATAATGATCCAATTTTGAATAGTACTAAATGTTTAATCAATTTCAAGATGGATATCTTCACCTTAATTTCCAACTTTGATATATTTTTCATCATCACTAAGGATAATTCTTTAATCATATGTTCTTTAGAATACGAGTTGATAGATCATTTCATAATGGAGCATTATTCATTTTATTTTATAGGTTTTGATCTCTTACAAACCTTATTTAGTTTCATCCTTGATAGTATGATAAAAATTCAATTACTAACATTTTAAGCACATATGTTCATCACATGTGATAGGGAATAAGATAAAACATCTTATTCCTCAATGTGAACAGAATGGTTTTGAGAATTTTCTCAACTAAGTATCTCTATTATTCCTACTAGGAAATATTTTTTTCAAATATTAATCTACTCTAAAAAACTATAACTCTTTTTTAAATCTATTATTAGTTTTAACCATAGAAAACTAAAATGAAAAAACCATTTTCTTTTTCCCTTTCATAAATAAAATACACCAATTTCTTTGAAAATTGGACTTCACATAAATCTTCATTTTTCTTCTTATTCTTCTTCTTATTTAGTGAAACCAATCTGCACTAGATATCCTATTTACATTATCCTTAATCCATAAAACTTATTCATAATATATTTAGTTTTGGATCTATTCTCTCCTTAAATACTCAAGGAATTTTTCTATAGGATTCAATATCAGTTATATCTTCTTGATGCAAGAATTTTTCTTTCATGGAATGATAGTTTCAAACTGACAATTTCTTTAACATGAAATATATATGTGTGTGTGTGTGTGTGTGTGATACATTAAAAAATATCCATTATATTAATTATGTTCTTTCTCTCTTATCTGTAAACATTATACCATATGAATACTACATTTTTAATTACTATAATTTTCAATAATTCAAAATTCCTAATATCTTGACATTTCATAACTCCCACTACTTCTCTTCACAATTGTTTGTAATTATATAAATACATGTAGACACCACTTCATAAAAAACTCAATGTATTCATAAATTATATACAAAAATATTCATGGTTTCATCTCCTCATTTCATGGTGTAAAAATTTCTGTAAAACATGAAGTTATGAAATGGAAGCATGAATCACAATCTTTCTTTACGATATTTATGTCGATGAAGAACAGATCCCTATGCATCATCATATTTAGTTTGTCATTTTTAATTTTATTTTGCTAAGCATAATTTGATAAGACTTTCAGATAAGTCTTATAATTTATAAAGTCTTACATAATTCCCTCAAAGTCTTATGAAGTTTGAGTCTTAGGAAATTTCCTCAAAAGTCTTTCAATTAAAAGTCTTATTCTATTCCATACAATGCCTTATGAAGTATGATTCTTTTAGTATGGATTCCAGTAGTGAATGAATAGTCTTCTGAGGATATTTAGAAACACCCAAATTCATCACAACATTTCAAATAAAGCTCTTCATAAACTCTATATGTAATTCCTTTAACTCTATATAGATATGAATGTACCTTATAAATAACCTTATATTGGAGTATATCAACCATATATTCTTCCATTTGAATCTAAAAAATATAACCTATGAAGATATTTTAACATAACTTATAATTCCTAGGATTATTAAATATGGCATGAGTTTCTCATGATCTCACATTATGGATCACTCTATAATTTATAGTGCGACTAAACTATAATCATGACACAAACTAAATAATTTAAGAAGAAATGCTATAATATATCATATAAAGTACTAATTCCTGAGTTTTTAAATGATGAAAAATAGTTATATTTGTTGTGTCTCACACCAGACTTCTGTTTGTGAGGCCTCTTATTTATTACCTATAACACTCATTAGTCTGTCATTCAAATCCATTATGTTCACGGTTCTATCATGCTTTCATGTATAGTGGTTCTAACCTTCACTCTCCTCTAATAAAAAATTGGTGCACTCTCCTCAGGTCGTTTTTGACCAACACAGGCTTTTATACATTCCATTCTAACTGGAATGACTTTAATCTTGGCCACCTGTATCTGATGACTTAGACTCTTGGGTAGTTCTGTATGAAGGTATTTTTTTATAAATACTTATATTTAATTTAAAAACAAAAAGAAAAATCATAAGGGTTAACTATGCACTCATAAAAATATTCCTTTGAAAATATCTCAGAAAAAATTCACTCATAATCTAGGTTAAAAAACAACTCGATCATAAACATTCCTTTTCAAATATAACAATATCTTATACTCCAATAATATCAACATTTTTTTAATCTTCCTCGACTTAATCTATTTATTTTCCCGAATATTTTTTTACTTTCCAAGCTTATATACAAAAGAAAGGAACTTCTAAAATACCTTCATCATACACATATAAGATTCATCATTATAAATTCTCCATGCAACTCAAATCCTTATTGAAATTTCCTTTTCAATTTCCCTTTTTGAAACAAGAATATTCCAAGAAAAAATAATCTTGGCAGTAATTCAAGAACACTTAAAACATTTTTTACTTTATATAAATGAATCTCTAAAACTCCAAAGGTTAGGTATTACATTTTTATATGAGGAATGAAAAGTATTTCATAATAAAACATAAAATATGTGTCTCTAAATCTCATTTATTTAATATAAAGCCAAACCTCTATTAGGAACCCTTCTTCTCAAAACAACTATGTTTTCTAACCAACTTCCAAGATATTCTTGTCCATAAATTCTTATTTAATACATATTGACACTAATATTCATTGAAAGTTCAAAATCATTAGAAAAAATAAAATATACACAATGTGGGATCAACAACACTAACTTCAATGCATTAAAAATGAAGAATGAATGCCCTAATTATAAAATTCAATACAATAATTTTTCCTACTATCATGCAATTATAAAAGGATAAATAAAGGACTTTAACAAGACCCTATATAATATCCTTCATATGATTGTGAACAAGGATAATAGATCTTATTCTAATAATATCTTTCATGATTTGGGGGAATATTGAAACACAAAACATACTGGTACACAAGAAACCTCGTATTGTCTAGTATATAGGAGAGAAGTATCCTTACCCATAGAAGTTAACTTTCGTTCACTTTAAACTTCAATTTTTGATCAATTTTATGAATATGAAAAGTCCTAGACGTGTATTGTTGAGCTATAATGAGTTTATGAGAATGTTTTATTCACACTACGTAACCATGGAGTATATTAAAAGCATGTCACATGAGAATTTAACCATAAGGTTCAAATCTGCTAATTCATTCGTGGAGAATTAGTATTTTTCATGAGAACTCCAATGATACATGGAACAAAGCCTCCAATTCTAGAATAGAAATTGTAATGACCTTACATCATCCATAAGGTCCACTCTAATGGGATTATTCCCTGATCAAAATGGATGGCAGGAATATCAAACCTTCCATCAACATAAGATTTATAATGTAATAAATTACATAGCCTTAGCTAAAAGTGCTTTTCACATGAATTTAAACTACTTGGATATGGTCCTTGTCATATAACCTTTAAATTTATGGCACTAAATTTCCTTTTTTCATGATGTCCAATTGCATAGTATATAATCCTTATCACATGGTGTTGTACTAAACGACCCCATATCCACCCCACATGACCCTTAAACTACATAAAGTGGTTTGTCTCATATGAAAAGGTTTACTTACATGAGATTAAGATCCATAAAATATTCTAAAAATACGGTTTCCCCTATCTATGACCCAATTTCTAGATAAAAATACCCTCATGTTCAATAACCACATATTACATAATTCATATTATCATGATATATGCAGTGAATACCAAATAACATATCTTGGGGTCAACCAAAATTCTTATCTTCTTCTTACCACCCCATCTATCCTAGTGTATTGGATCTTTACCTCATTAATACAAAGTATTCCAATGGCTCTACAATATGATAGAACTGTGTTAATTTCTCCTTGTGATGAGACCTTATTCACATCATGTTTCCTTCCTTCTATCACCATGACACTCATATATGTCATTACCACTTCCACTCTGTCTAATGTGTAATGTAATGTTCATATATGTAATATATTTTCCAAGACTGCTAAATTGATCAGTCTTTTGGGACTTTATTCATTGTAATCATGCCAATGTATTAAAATAATGCACCAACTCTGGGATTCTGGGGTCAGGGAATTACAGTTGGTATCAGAGGAAGTTTAGCAATAACCTTGGAAATAGATTTAGATAAACTCTGATTAGAGAAAATTACCCTAAGATATACTTTGAGGATTAGTGTATAAGAAATTCCTAGAGTTTGGGTAATGTAGATATTTTGTGTATTTTCCAAGAAATACATCCCTGTCTGGATATGAGCAGGTAGAGGTGGCTCTGGAACAGATGTACCTAGGAGTGAAAACTCCGACAAGGAGTTTTGGGCTTGACCCAGGGTATCCTGGTACACGACAATGGGCCTTTCTTCACTCTTGGTTATGAAACTCATGGGATATGCTTAGGATCATTCACATTTTCATTACAATCCATTATGACAGATTTAGTAGTAAATACTTCGTCAAAGAAAACATTTTATGATTATAGATTATATGCCTAATATTTTTAATTTATGTTAGGTATTTCACAAGTCTGGAATTATGAATTGTGATTCATAAACTAACCAAGTGTATTCTATTGTTTAGATATGGCGCCTAGTAGAAGGAATGAGAATTCCAGCAAGACACGTGATTGAAAGATTAAGAAGGATCGTATCTTTCAAGGTATTAATCCAACATTTAAATGGGAAATAGTCTCTCACGTATTCTAATCATTTGAAGAAATAGTATCATGTGTTAATAAGATAAGTAAATAATTCTCTGAGTCCAATGGATTAGAAGGGAAGAAAGAGAAGAAAATGGTATAAGAGAGAAAGATGGATAAAGGGAAGAAGGGAAAGAAGGATTTTCCCATATGTGATAACTGTGGAAAGAATCACCTTGGTAAATGCTTGAAGGGAATGAGAGTTTGTTATAAGTGTGAAGAAAAAGGACACCAAGTACGTGATTTCTAGGGTAACAAAAAGGTTTCAAATGTACAATGCTTCATCTACAAGGAGTTGGGACACTATGTGAAGCAATGTCCAAATCATGAGAGTATACTCCAAATGCTGCTATTTGATAATAATGAAGTTATGATACTACAAAAGATGAAGTGGAATGATTAGATTTATTATGTTATTATTAATGTATTGTGTCATTTGAGTATTGTATTAACTATTTACATGTTATAATAATTATAGAGTATAAAAGGATTTCACTATAGTATTATTTCATTTAGGACTTGAGATTGTGTGGAACCAAGAAAAGTGACTCAATAGCAGGTTATTTTTTTTAGAAAATATATGGTTGAGAGAAAGATAAACCATAATTTGGCTTTGATACTGAGGTAGTGATTTTGGAATAATATATGATTGATTTGGATAAATTATATTTGATATTATTGCCTACCTTGAAACAGATTAATGATTTGTATATTCCATCATTTTTGGAGTCTACAACATTTTTGGATATATGGAGTATATCCAGTATTCTATAAGGAATAAGGGAGAATGAATGTAATCAATAAGGTTTTATTGTAATTCATGGTGTTACTGTGTTTTAAAAGAATACAAGATGATGGTATTCACAGGTTATTATGTGGAAAAAAGGATCTTCATTGTGTTTATCTTCCTTATAAATTTTGGACTGTGAGTTTGGAAAGAAGTATTTTTGATAAGTATAAAGGTTGGAATCGATTAAGATTGACATTGGATACTATTGTTATGGTTAAATCATTTCTTGAGATTATTTTTGGATTGTCATAAAAAGTACAACCTAGAGGTCGGGCGATAACTCGTCGCATCTGGTAAGGTTGTGAGACTTGATCCCACAACTGAAGGGCGACAAGGGTGGATCACCTACCACTGGCATATGTGATTTCCTGGTTTGTATATTGTAGTCTTTTTAAATATTCTGACAAATGAATTATAAATTCATTATTTTTATAACCCTATACGATTATGATAAATGAAATATTTTTGAATTTTATTATCTTTTGATGTGAAAGATGAGTTTGTGGTAGGAATTAGTTGAAAGATGAAACTCTAATTGTCAAGTATATATATATATATACATTCCTCTTATTATATGAATAAATTAGTTCTTAAATTTTAGGGAAGGAATCTTAAAACCAATAATGTGTTATCCTAATACCTTATTTTTTGTTGAACTGGCAGTATTTTAAATCATCGAAGATTTATGGATTTGAGGCCCTCAATTTTACACTTGTTTTTTATTGATAACCTCAGTCACTCCCTATAAATATTTATATTTTTATTTTAATTATGTGTCTCTAATTTTCACCAATGTTCTCCTAATCTAGATCATAATTTGGTGGTGAATTTTTCATTTCCCTTTCCATCTTATTAAGACTAAACTTTATTTACCCAATTTCCAATGTGGGTTTTCCACAAACGTATTTTTCTATTTTTAACCTTTCATTTTCAAAGAACAATTTCAAATTGCAACGATGCAATTTATTAAAGTAGGGGAGAATGTAACATCCCAATATTTCATAGTACGTTATTTCTTCAAAATAATTAAATAACTTGCGCTACACGCAACACCGATTTCAAGCGCACCACGACTTACCAAACTAGCCGTTCAAAAGCGGTTATGAATTTTATTAACTGAATTTTTAATTTTATATATTCCATATAATTTTAACATCCATATTATGTGTTTCTTAGAAATAATATAAGAACAAATTCATTTTTTTTCAGATAAAGGAATTATTTTTCAGAAAATGAAATTTTACCTCCTTTTAATGGCGAACCCTTTTTTAAATCAAATATTTGACCATTTTATATATTCAATTTTACAAAATAAACTTATTTTTTAGAATCGGGACATAAAAATTTAGTTTTGATAAATTTTTGGTGTTTTTCTGAAAACTTTCATATTTGGGTGAATAGTGAAAAATACTAAATTTTAATTGAAAACAACTTTTTTAATCAAAATAATTTATAGTGTTCAATTATACATTTAAATGGTTTGGAAGTATAATTAGATTATATTTTTATTATTTAATAAAATTTTGGTCATTATAAGTAATTTCACCTTTAAATTTGACATAAACACATGTCAATATTTTGATAGTTTTTACTTTTTAAAAACCCGATTTTTTGTTTTGACAACGGGAATTAATTTTAAATTAATAAATGTAGCCTCTATATTTTGAATTTGGTAAAATAGACTTCATTTTTTAATTCATAATATCAAAATTATCTTCGGGTGATTTTTTTGTATTTTTCTAAAAACTTTCAATTTTTGATGAATAATGAAAAACACTTCGTTATTGTTTAAAACCGAATTTTTATTTAAATAATTATTTATTTTATTTAAATTTATTTTAGGACAAAATAGATACATAATACCTATATAATTTCAATATAACTCATTGGAGTCATTTTATTATATGTTTAGATATATAAAAATTTTATTGAACTTTTTACCGTCTTTTACCCACCTCCTAGGAGCATTTGAAAATTTGTATAAAACATAATTTTACTGCTTCTGTGAATTAAATTTAAAAAATCTGAGAGACACGGTTAACATTAGTAATTAAAATGTGGTTCAATAAGATGAAATTTTTTTTTTTGAATAGTAACCTTTGACTTTTATTTACCACGGTTAAAAGAAAATTGGGTAATTAAGGGTAAAAATGAAAATATAATTACCCTAACACATGTCCTAATTATATTGGATAAGTGTATTTCGACAAAAAACAACATTTTGAATAAAATATGATCATTTAGGTCCAATTGGATTAGATTTGGACATTTATTATTATTTTATTTAAAAAAGAGTTAAAAGTGTTAAATTCAATGTTTAATAACTAAACCCTTATTAATATAGGGTTACACAAAATAAAAGTCTACTATAAATATTCATTTGAAATATAAGAACATTTCCTAAATAATATTATTTTATTTATAATTTTTAGACATTAAATAATTTAATTTATTTATGACATAATGATGATGCAGTAATAACCTTATTAATGAAACAATCAAATAAATGGTATTATAAATATTAAAATAAATATAATTTCAGAGTTTTTATGAAATAAAAAAAATTTATAGGTTACTATTACATGTTAGGGTTGATTCAATGTATCTTTTTCTGATTAATAAAGTTTTTATGACTTTCAAAAAAACAAAATACTAAATAGTGTCAAAATTGACATAATTGAGTTTTTAAAACAAATACTATATTATTAATTGATATAACATTCCAAAAAATATAAGGCTTGGACAAAGGTATTAAATAATATTATATATGTCATTAATAAACCACTTTAGTTACTATTTTAATTCTAGAGTAGGTTTATTAACAATATTGTGTAATAAAACAAGAAGACACGTTAAAAGTTAAAATATTTAACTAAGAGTTAAATCTAAAAGATATGGTTAATATAGTGACCTAAACCTATCTAAAACCTATTGGTTGAGTTTTTTTAGACCCAAAACCTCCTTATCCTAGAAATAAATCATTTTGGAGCCATTATAACCCGAAAATGATTTTATTGTGAAATAATATTTCAATCCTTTTCCTAAAGTGACCCTCATCTCTCTTATAAAAGGGTACTTCCCCTTCTCTCAAAATCACACATCCAAAGCCATTTGTCTCAGAAAAACCCTGCCCAAATATCCTCTCAAATTCCCTCACATCAACCTAGAGTCATTACTTTGATCATAAATCCAACCTATGTATCCATTTTGATCAACTCAAAAAGAAACATCTGAAGAAGAGGTGATAATTTCACCACCCTCTTTCAAGTTCTTTTCATCTTCCACTTCCTCTTTCTTTGTTGTTTCAAAACCAAAATAATAAATCCAATACCTTCTATATACTATGATGTTATTATAAATATTTTACAACCACATTAATTATTATATCCATCCTATAATGACAAATTCACCATACGTGCGTACATACAGTTTACCGTCTCCACATCGTGGTATAGTTTGTTATTCAAACACTTAATTATTTGGATGGGTATAATAAAGAGTATAACTAATCTAAATAATAAATATAACATGTTAATGATTCTGCATATATAATATACCATCCAATTACATATTATTTCACCATCAATATAATGATATTGTCGCTCGAGCATACATATGGATTACCGTCTCCACGACACGATGAGATTCATTTCCATGTTCAACATTCAACGATGATTATAAAAATATATATTATTAATAAGTATGTAATATATGGAATAATAATGATACTGGATATATATATATATATATATGTATGTACTTACATATATCTTATTCACTTACTTTTGTTCAATACGATATGAAAACCAAAACAACGTTTATGCGTACGTACAGCCTACCGTCTCCATAAACAGTGCCTCCCATTTCATACATCTATCTATTATAAATATTTATATTCTAAATATATATTATATATAAATCAAATTTTATATTTTTTAAGTATTTAAATCATGATCTAAATGATACGATCAAGAATAACAAGTTAAAATACATACGATAAAGAAAGTGATTGTTACCCGAAATGTTAATTTAACATGGAAATAATTATTAAATGGGAAGTATAAATTCATAAATGAATCATGTAAGATATAATAAACATGAATATGGTTATTTTATAATTCAATAACATACTATGGTCATTACAAAGGAGGTTAAATGTACCCTCAACCAAAGGAAAGTGCAAGGTAAGGGTTAATTTCACAATATCTTTATTATCCAAGGTTTTTTTTATGAAGTATATACTGAGACATATTTATTATCCATGTCCATGATTCATAAAAGTGTATTCAAAGGGATTATTTTTAAGGTAATTTTTTCTAAAATATTATTTTAATTGTTTTAAAGATTTATTCTTCTAAACATTTCTCATTAATGTCCATGTTTTCATAATGGTTTTAAGGATTTATTTATATGGACATGAATGTTTTAAAATTTTAATTCCTTTAAAAAGTTTCAAAGTGGTATGGGACACTTTGATTCAAAACTATCTTTTAAATGACTTATTTTATATTAATTTTAAATGATTTCATAAAAAAGAGATATTTCTCCCAAATATTTTTACTCATCATTTTCAACTATGTCACCTTCCTTTATGGGATATTATTCTTGATCGATGTTGATTTATTATGATACAAATCTTCCATATTTTATTTAATGTTTTGTGATATGTTTGAATGTGGATGTGTTATTTTTATACCAATCATGGTTTTTAGATAAAGTATTGACATTTCGTATGCTAGTTTTAATATGAATATTTATGTTATGTTTCAAACTTTTCATATGAGCAATGCATTGGACTTAGTAAGTGACAGGTGGAGCCCACTATAACTCTTAGATTCATCAGTAGGTCTCATGAGACAAACTAGTGCCCTGGAAAAATGCCTTGAAAAAATATTATTTGTAGTCTTGGCACAAGGCCTTGACTATGTGGTTATAAAGTCTGGTATTATGCATTCCATCATTATGAAATTAGCTATTGATATTACATGTGATTATTCGACTAGTAGAATATCCATGTGAATAAGTAAATGGAATTATTTGATTTATCTTTTCCATATTATTCTGAAGTTTAAGTTTAAAAGAGTTTTGTTTTAGTCTTATACACTGCCTTAAATGTTTATGCTTATTTAGGAATGTTTCATCTATATTGTTATCCTTACTGAGCATATTATCTCACCCCTTTCTATGTTTTATTTTTTCAAGGATTCCAAGAAGTTTTTTATGATTGATAAGAAGGGTTAAGACAGGGGATTAATGGTGTTCTCAAAGGATCATTTATGTTGTGTTTTATTTTCTAATGTGTAATGTAACGTTCATGTATGTAATCTATTTTCCAAGACTACTAAACTAATTGGTCTTTCGGGAATTGATTCCTTGTAATCATGCCAATTTATTAAAATAATTCCCTGAATCTGGGCTTCTAGGGTCGGGGAGTTACATATAAAATTTTATTCTTCATGTCTAAAGTATTTAGGAACATCCTTGGCCTAGTATTCCCTATACCACTCACCGTTTGCATGATTTATGGTCCTAGTCATATAACCTAAAACTACAAGACACTATTATTCCTTACTACATGATGATAAACTATATGGTTAACATCCCTCTCGTTTAATGTTATGTTTCTCCTAGAACTACATATGTCTTGACTATCACCCATGTGAGATATATAGTGATACTTGGATCCTTTATCTTGGTCTAGAGACTACATGATAAAAATGACCTTGTAATTTATTTCAATCACCACTGTGTGGAGAAATAAACATTTTCCAGTTCTTTTTTGCACAATAAGCATATCTCACATGGGATTAGGAGTTTGGTAAAATATTCTCATCATGCTCAAGGCATGTCAGTTCGCATGAGGGTTAACATGGTCATGGATGCAAGACCTTAAAAATCAGACCAAACACATTTACTGCATGATGTTAAACTACATGGTTTATATCTATTTCATGAATTAAAACTTTTCATTTCTATGGCACTCACCCAAGAGGACCACTATCCTAGTTGTTGGTCTCCCACCACCCTACCATACAATAAATACATGTATCTTGATTCCCAATTCGAATAGATATGCAATGACATCCAGATCCAACATCCTTGTCTATCTATAATATAAAAATGTCCCCACTCTCCTATATATTAGAAAAAACTAAGTAGTATGTTCTAGTATGAGTTCTCACCTTTCTCATGAGACCATATTCAAAGAAACCCTCCATCCATATAATAATTCAATCAGTGTGGTGAGTCTACCATAGAGTTAAGTGTAGATTGATTATTTCCTTAATGAGATATGTAATGATGCCCATGTCCTATGTCTTGGGCCGAACCAAAATATAACCCCCATTCATATGTATCATACCTACATAGGAAACATTTCTCCCCATTCTTGGGTGACTTTGACATGAAATTCTCCTTCCATACTTGGGCACCTTCTTTACACGAATAAAACTCTATGTATAGGGAAATAAATATCTCCATAATCATTCTATAACCATATAAGATATAATGTCTAAAAACTAAGGACAAATTTGTTTTTACTATGCATTAATACACCCCAATTTTTATTTATATAAGTCATCCCAAAAAGTCTTGTCAACTATAGAAACATTCAACCTTAGGATAAACATCTTATATCTCTATATTCCCTGACATCATCATAGTAGTAAACTTCTTTTCTGACATGATCCGAAATATTTCCTTATATTATTGTCCTATATCACTTTTTGGATCCAAAATCCCTTAGATTTTGGCTTAAAACTTTCTATCCTCAAGCCTAAAAATGATGGAACATTTTTTGTAAGATCGCAATGAACTGGAAAATCACTAATTTTTTGGTCAAAGCTAAATGACCTTAAATTGAATCCCTCAATTTAATTTTCGTAAGATGTTAAAATGAATAGTTGACATCCTAGTCGCATGACATTAAACTACATAATGCTTCAACACTCATCTGGGAGGGAGCCTCTCTTTCTAGTGTCATTCATCCATCACATCACCCTGAAGAACTAGTTATGAATTAATGCTCATAACATCAAGGAATATAGTGTTTCATGAATCCTCTATTCTAGGCCCAACTACTATAGAAACAAAAACATTTATGTTCCTCTATTCATGGATAGAACCTTGATCTAGGTGGGAAGTTTTGGATTTCTCCTAGTACCCCTCCTTTGCAGGATTACAGTCAAAATAGAATACCCCTTTCCTTACATACAAACCAAATTTTTGAAAGGGATTTCTCATCCATGGATAGTGACGATCCATATGCTTCCTCCATTCCTAGACACATTCCTTTTATAAAACACCCTTCATGGTCTTGCGAAATTCAGATCCTCATAAACTCCCCTTGGCCATCAATAATAGAATGTATAATACTATAGGGAAACTTTATTTTTACTATGTACGATATACCCCAGTCCGGATATGCATAATTCACCCACAGTGGGGCCTATAAAAATAAGGCACCTTCATCCCCATGAGAAACAACTTCTATCACCGTAATCCCCAACAACATCATGCTAGAAACCACTTTTCAAACATGATCTATAGTCATTCCTTGTGTACTTGTCTCATGTCATTTCATCATATCCAAAAAACATAAGATCATGACTTAAAATTTTACTCCTCAAACCTGAATAATATCGGAACATTCCCGTCCAGCAAACCACACTATAGGTGTTACTACCATAACTCATAACCAAAGTTGTTTTACTTAAAACACATACTTCATTAGTCCTTCTTAAAAGACTCTGAACTGCCTATGAAAAGATATGTAGTACTCACTGGGTTGAAAACCCACAAAAGGTAATCCTGGGAAAGAGTTTAGTTTTATCTCTCTAGAAGTACACTCTTCATAGTGTATGGAAAAAATTGAGCAATGGAAAGAAAGAGGCATAAAACTTGTTTGGTTGAAAATCAACAAAGAGTGGTCTAATAAAAACCTATGTATTTCTTGATAAGTATTCACCATATCTGATGTAGGAGAAAATTATGATGGTGTTAAAAATGACCTAAGAGTTCATAGGATCCATTATGAAATTATAGAGATAGTTGAACTACACTCACTAGGTCTAAAGACCTAGGAAACAATTAGAGCACCCTCATGTTCCTATCACTATAATTACTATACATTTTCACAAATATATTTAGACAAACAAGCCAAGATTACTCTTATGATGTAATTATATGGGAAAACATGGATTAAGAAATAGATGATTGGGATAAAAATTCTCTTCATTCGTGAATAAAAATTCATAGGATTATCCACAAGTTGGAGTATCTTAATAATATTTTACAAAAGACCATCAATATGAATTTTGAGTTACTAAAGTGTATATTGATACTTATCAATAACCTATCAAATCTCAGCTATCTGGGTATTCTCAACATCTTCATCAAGGTAAATATCCTCTTCTATAACCCTAATAACAATCTTCCCTTTATCCTATACCTCTTCCAATTAATCGCGAAGTTTTAAGATCTCCCCTATGGAAGTATACATCTCTTTTTGGAGGTTCAATATCTGAAGGGATTTCTCATCAATATATTTCTTACACCCCTCCAATTTCATGGTGTGGTTTAGCTCTTCCTTTAATAATACATCTCAAAGATAATCACTTTTTGTGAGCATCCTTTCTCTTATAACGAGTTGTTGTGATTCATTCCCTTGATCACATCTATGAATGATCTACTTCATATTAGGGAAGACCATGTGATAATAGAATCCAACATACATTAACATGATAAAAATTCTTCAGAGAAGATGGAGTTGTGATGTTAGATCTTCCATAGGTGTCCTCAAGACTAACTCCCAGATGTCCTACCATATGAATTGGAGACATTCACAAAAAGAAACCTGAGCCTCCAAGATTTTTTTGGATCTAGTATTAGGAGGAGAGGTGTGCTACGAATTTATTTCATGTAGGGAAGAAACTTGTGTTTCCCTTCTTGGAGTGACACCACCCTTTGCTTTCATGATCAGGTGAGTTGAGGTGGATTCCTCCCCTTTGGGCACGACCACTAAAACTGAAGGTGGTGAAAGATAAATGAATTAGTCTTCAGGATCATGAGATAGTAAATAGAAAGGAAAAAGGGGATCAAATCAGTTTATGGAACTCATACATTGATGGATCAACTCCTAGGATTGGTTCTTCTATAATACCCTTGATCTCCATGATTTGAGTGAGGATATTCTGGTGTGAACACCCTCTTGAGTTTGCTCAGAACCCAAGATGGAAGGAACTCAAGAATCATTCACTTTGATATCCTTGGCTATTTTCCCCTCAGTAGTAGGAGTAGGATGGAACTCAACTCCATGGTTATAAATCTCCTTGGAAATATTTTCTATAGATAAAGCTTCACTGTTCAAGATTATTAATTTAATACATCAAACATAAAGAGGTTGGTCATGTTTAAAAACATAATAAAGGGAAAAATCACATCCATCCAATTCATTTTTATGGTACCCAAAATCCCCCAAGGTTCCTAAAATATCAATATCTTGATTAAGTAATTCCATTATTTTATTATATAACACTATAAGCCTCTCAAAATAATTACCGTTAGGGATATTCAAGATGCCTGGTCCAAAACCCAAATTGAATCCTCCATCTACTCCATCTTCCACCTTCTCAATAGGTAAAACCCTTCCAAGCCTATCGAATCAAGATTAGAACCATCAACTTCATCGATTGGTCAAGAGTACATGTCAGGGCCTTCTGGAATGGTGATAGGACCAATGATGGTGGCTTCAAGTTCCTCTAATGTATGTGAAATATCTGAAATATCATAAGGAAAAAAAGTAAATGATTGGAGTATAAAGCCTTATGATTCAAATATAACATTACCAGAATCCTATTCCCTCTATACAGTAACATGAGTAGACATAGATTCATCTCTTTTCACTTCTCCCATCAAAGGAACAAACTCACCAACACAAGTATGAGCCTCATCTAGAATATCCCCCTCAATCCTTCAAGGATTGGTGTTGGACCCATTGAGGGAGGAAAGTGAAGCAGGTCCTCCAAAGGGTAAGCATAATTAGATAGGTGTGTTGGGTCAGTTAAAAGGATGAATGACATTATAGAGACTTACTGCGACACATATACCTGACCAAAATCTTTACCCTTTTCCTTTCTTTAACTAAGATGGTGAAATTCCCTTGTTAGTCTTCTCAAATATAGGAACCTAAGGTGGAAAGGGTCCCCCGCCATCTCCTTTTTCATTAATCTCTATCCTGGAGATAACTCTACATGATCATGGGTAGATCCCTCAACCACGATTAGAGTTCCCTTTGAAGTGTATTTTAAGGAAGATGGTTCTGGTGACACCACCTTTTGTAAGTCAAATTGGCTCCTTATTACCTGTTACTCTACATAAAAAATGGTTGTGGATTCAATGGAAATGGAAAGAATATTTCATCACTTGAATTGATTAATTTGTTCCATTCATCATTAGATTGGTCAACTATTCCCTCAGTGGAACCTCAAGCCAACATATCAGTTACCCTCTTTGTGGTTGGGATCTGATCATCAGTTTCATATACTAACATCTCTATCTCTCGAATATATTTCCCCGCCTTAGAGAAATTGGATTCAGGGTGAAGATCAAAGAGTTATTGAATATCCCCAAGCTATAGGATATGTATTCCAACTTGGATAAATACCTATAAATCTATGATGTAGTGGGTTATACCTTGCCAATACTGGACTGCCATAAGCCACAGATAATCTGATGTTGATGTATCTATCTTCTAATAAGACTTGAAATCTTGTAACTTTATGGTTCTTTTGGGATACTCTACTATAAAAGGAGGATATAAAATTTTAGTTGGGTCTCCTCCCTATTATGATTACTAGACTTCCTCTACTCGAAATATTTGGTCTTTTCAACTCCCTCCCACTTCATGGACCATGACCGAGATCATTTTGGAGAATTTGGAGCTTCAAAATCATCACCCATAGGGTGAACCTTCCTACCATAGTTACCACATCTATCAATTATTTGGGCCTCAACTCAGGTGATTCTTATTGTTAATTATCCTTGAGGGTAGGAAGAGGTATAGGCATTGGTGTACCTGGAGTTTAACATAATGGATGAACCCAGGAGAGGTATATTAATCGATTCTTGGGATACCTCCAAGACCATGGGGATCCAAAACTACTGCAACACTATTGAGTTCTTCTAAAACCCAACATATGTTGGTGGAGATACATTCAGCTCTTATAGAAACATGAACTAGTGGGTGAATCAATATGGATAATATTCTTTACATATGATCTCACTATCAATATGGGCTGCCAACACAATATCTCTGAACACAAACATGTATGACCTTAGATCATCATCACTTTGGTCATTGTCCACAAACATTCTGGTAGGCAGATCACTATATGGGAAGCAGTTAAACTCTCCCAACACATTTATATTCCTCATAGATTCACCATATTTTAGAGGTATGGGATGAATAATAGAAACAACTTGAATGAATGGATGAATCGAGACTTTAGGAAATTTAAATCCACTTTACATGGTATAAGGGCTAAAGTGTGCCATAACCCACACCCACGACACCTTAAATGGCCTTTAAATTTTGTACGGTTCTTCCCTGCATATATGTGTAATAATATCTAGTAAATTTTTTCTAGAATAGGGGAAACCTACCCTATGTTATTCCCCTATGATAATTTGGACTCTATAAAAAAAGTCTTAGGTCTCACACCACCACTCTACTAGTATAATAACAGTAGATAGGTTCTCAACCACATAACCTAGAATCTTTCTAGGAGGTCACTCAAATAAACATTATACTTGACTATATATCACCACTGGTCATACAATCCTTGCTCCAATATAGGCCATAATTTTCCAATAATTCTTAGATTCTCCAATGAAGGTAATTCTATTGGGCACTGGAAGCCAGGACCCTATCCTTTCTTGTTAAGGAAGGACTTCATCCAAATCTTATAATGAACATTGACCCTTGATAGAGGGTCCCTTTTTAGTACCTTACTAGCCAACTTTAATTGATCGTAGTACAAAACTAGCATCCTTTCAATTTCATCCCATTTTTCTTTAGATGAGATGAATTCATCATACATTTCACAAAGAATTGATGCTCTTGAGATCTTGTATACATCACATAAACTGATGTCAACTTCTTCATGTTTCAAATGAAAAGTATTCATTTAAGGGATCCATCGGCTCAAAAGCTCGGGGTTGATGTCTGGATTCTTGTATATATAGTTTTGGGCCACCGGAAAACTTCATAGATTCAGACCACTTTGAGTTCAGTCTTGAATTTTTCACAAGTTTTGTGAACCCCGTATGGACACATCCACTCGAGTTTGAATCCCACTCCGAAACAGAAGTCCCAATCATCCTTCCAGCCTTTTGATTGATCTTCCTTAAAATCGTGGAAGATTAACTGGTAGTAGTGAGGTTTTGATTCCTTGGTACGAGGATTTAGATCTGAGAAACACATGCTATGATGTGTGACACATGCAATGGGAATTGTTACTTCACTGATAAATACGCAATTGGAGGAGATGTTGGTAGTGGGAATGTTTGTGTACTCCATGAACCCGGACTTCATAAAATAACTTTGCGGATTTTGGATGAATACATATCTTATATATATGTGGTCATACACTGGAAGTTTATCACTTCATGGGTACTGATACTGGTACTTCTTCAAGTGTTTTTCTAAGTTTGGAAGGGTCGATTCGAACATGTCATAATAATCTGGCTAGATAGTTTTGATCATTTATGTAACACATGTCATATCTTGTTCATCAAAAACCCTTTGAGTTACCATTGTAAATATATAGAGAAAACATGAGTATGTTCCTTAGAATTAAGAAATTATTTTAGAGTGTTATTTGACAAGGAGAAAATTAAACAAAGGAGTGACCTCATGCAAGTCACTCACTTAAGTAAAATCATGGCTGTCACTCTCTCAAGTAACCATGTGTAGGTCACTCACTCAAGTAAACTCACACAAGTCACTCACTCAAGTTACATAACAGAAGTGATCATGCTATTTTCACAGGTCACGGTCAAATAGAATTTCAACTCTTAGTGTTTCCTAGTGGTTGATTAGAGTCTTATCTCAAGGAGAAAGGGTTGGGGAGTCTCATTATCCTAAAACTTATTTATTTTTTATTTATTTTATTAATTTTGAATGCAACTAGAGTTGTTTGTTTTGTTTTTTATTAAATGGAAATGGGAAAGATAAATGAAATGAAAATGAACTGAGGATAGACGCAAGAAATGAAAATAGACCTAAGGATAAATTCTAGTGAGATCAATCATTATTTACTTTTGTTCTAGATCATTTAATTCAATGAGTAGGTTCAATATCACTCACATATTCACCCCCACTATTTTTTTAGTATGAAACTAATAATCTTCTCAATAAATCCTTAAACATACCATCTATTTTATATATTATTCTAGGTATATGGGTAAGAATCATTCCTCAATCGAGTGAACAAACTCTCACACACACTTAGAAGCAATCGCATACCATTCTTCCAATCAAATCACACAAATCCCATGGTATAAAGTGTGACCCGGATGGTGGGTTACTTTATTGTGAAATAGTTGGAAGAGTGTGATGGTGTTAATGGATTGCAGAGTAGAAATATCCTTGCACTATAATTATAGAGGAGATAGATTGATATTGAACACATAAAATCATGGACGTCACTCTGACCCCCCTTTGAACCACCCACAATGGGTTAGCTCTCCATGATCATGTAGATCAAAGTCACCGGGATGTCAAAGAGACAAGAAACACAAAGAAATGGAGGGGTAAAAGAATAAAATAGTTCAATTAAATGAGGACAAAAATGAAACATTAAATTAGACAATGTATAAAGAAAAGAAATTACAAAAGGAAGAAAGACCTAATCGGTGAATACAAAATATAGTCGGTAGAGGTTGAATATTTATAATGGGAGAGGGATAGATATATTTATAGAGTAGGGAGACAAAAATGACCTTCTTCATCTTAAAATTCAATGTCTAGGAAAGATTCTCTGATGGATGTTTCATATCGCATTGATCAGTTGAGATTAATTCTCATATGCTTTTAAATGTTCTCTTGTGCTTCGCGGTGGTAGTTGCATGTGCTAGTAATTGGGCCTCAACTTGGAATTAAAATTTTGGGCTTCAAATACTGGGCCCAAGTATGGTTGTTACTAAAAATATTAATTCAAATAATTATATTTAAACTTATAGACTCCCAAGTCGGGTTCCTTTTTCTCTATTTCCACAAGTGCGGTGGTCCATCTTCTTTCTCAGTTGGCATCACGATGGTGGTCAGTTTCTTGAATCAATCAACCAAAAAGGAGGAGTTTGGTGAGATTTAGCACCAGATCTGACTTAATCTGGTGCTGGTTTTCTATGAGCAGCATGTTTTTTGGTAATATTTGGAGAGAATGAAAAAAAAAATTCTTGGATTTCCCAGGGCGGTTCTTCGGGTTGTTCACGGTGGTCAGCGAGGATTAAGATTCATATGGCTCATCTAGATCTGATCTTGTGAGCATCGGTGTGTTTGGATTTAGAATATGATTTATCTATAGTGGTTGATTTTAGATTTTGATGTATGGTATCATCATTATGAAGTCTCAAATCTACAGTGGCCAGTTGATTTTTCAATAGGTTTGGGTCTTGTGTGGGTTTCTTTGGTTGTGGTTCGGTTTTGTTCTTCAGAGGGGGCACCACTGACTGGTTTGGCTTTGTAGGTTGCTGGGAAAAGTTTTGATGAAGGTGTGTGACTATGGAAAAGTGGTTCTCATGGTTAGTAGCCTGGCCATGAGCGAAAATTATTGTTTCAGGTTTGCCATCCGGACCTGAGGGTCAGGTACACCACGGGATGGGCTCCGCGTGTCAAAATTGTGATGTGGCAGAAGATGTTGATTTTAAATGATATTGATTTTTAAAAAAAAAATTATTTATTTGAATTGGTTGGACTTAAATACCCTTTAATAAATTACAAAAAAACAAAAACCAATAATCATAAAATCAAATTCAAATATATAATAAGAATTTTTTAATAGTAAATATAATTGGAAATATGAAACAATAATAAATATTTAACAATAGAAAATAAAACTAAAAGTATCAAAATAATTAATAATTTGTTATATTTTTATAAATATATAATAACTACTAATATTTTTTTTTAACTATATACACTTTTTAAATTTATTCACTCTAAATTAATTGGTGGAAATTTCCATTGAAATTTTACATTGTTTTATATATATTAATATATTATGTATGCATACACTAAAAAATTATATTAAAAATTCTCATATATTTATAATAAGAAATTTATTATGTATATGAAATAATCTATGTACATTTCAAATAAAAGTTTTCACAAGAAATTTTCAATGAAAATAATTAATGGAAATTTTCCCTGGAATTTCGCATAGTTTATTTGTGCATTAATATAATCTCAATTATTTTTTAAGTGGAAATACAAATTGAAAATTTAAGATGAAAATTTTCTTTTAAAATTTACACTATAATTTTCTAGTGCATATTTTCATTGTTTATTTATGTATTAATCTATTTTCACTTGTAATTTAAGTGGAAATTCGAATTGGAAATTATGATCAAAATTTTAATCATATGATCCTAGGTAGTGAAATAAAACTCAAATACATGTAAAATATATCTTCAATAGAACCAACATGCAAGGAATAACTTGAACTAAAAATAAATCACATCAGGAATACATTTACTGCAAAAAATTTAGACTTCACAGATTGCTTTAAACTTTCACTATAGGTTTTCATTGGAAATTTTCAATGGGATTGTGTGACTTTCCAGTGTAAATTTGTATAAATGTAGATTTATATGGATTCAAATTTTGTACTGTAAATTTGCAATAGAAATTTTTAGTATAGATTTACATTAGTGATAATTTTCATTGTAAATGTAAAACACCAAATTTCAATGAAAATTTACATTGATGTTTATATGTACGTAATGAGAATTTCCACTATAAATTTTCACTTAATGTTTATAATTTAGTATTACCATGTTTATTTGTATTTCTATGTTTGTTTTCATGATTATTTAGTTTTCATTAAAAATTTCTATTAAACTTTGAAATTTTATTGTAAATTTTCAGTGCCAATTTTCTATACGGATTTTAAAAGATGTTGTATAGTGGAAAATATACATTGAAAATTTCTGCTGAAAATTTGACTGGAAATCGACAAGATAAGTTTCCAGTGGAAATTTTCATCGATGGTTTCGAGTGGAAATTCTCACTAAAGTTTTCGAATAGAAATTTTCAATATAATTTCCAATGAAAATTTATATTTTTTAGTTATGTATCAATATAACTTCATTGTAATTTAATGTATAAATTTGAACTTCTAGTTGAAGTTTGCACTGGAAATTTCTATTGCAAGTTTACACTGGAAATTTTTAGGGAATGTTTTCACTGAATATTTCTCTAAGAAATTTCTAGTTCAATGTTTCTATTCATGATTTATGAAGTGTTTATAGATTCTTAGGAATCTTTAAATTTTACACGAGAAGTTTTTAATTCAAATTTGGAATGAAAATAATTAGTAAAAAAATTAATTTTTTTACATATGTATTAATATATTTTTATTGTAATTTTACGTGAAAATTTTAAGTGTAAATTTCATGCATAAATTTTCATATGAAATTTCTAGTGCAAATTTACATCAGAAATTTCTAGTGGAAATTTACATCAAAAATTTCCAGTGGATATTTACCCAGGAATTTCGAGCGGAAATTCCGACAGGAATTTTCAGCAGTGGTAGTGTAAAAAACCCAAAAATATATAACGGGGGAATTTTCATCCAAAACCCAACCTGTGGGTCAGGTTCAGGTGCCCAAACTGAGAGGATTTAAATCTGACTGTGAGTGGGAGACACAACAGATTGGTCTTAATTTTGGATGAAAACTGATTGGTATAATTATAAAATTTAATCCATTTATGAAATTAATTCCATAATTGATTTTCAAATATTTTAAAGTTTAAAAACTAATTTTTATATGGCTTGAAAAATTAATTCCAAGAAAATAATATATCATTAAAATAAAAAATAATGCCATTTAATAAGTTATTTTCAAAATTATTAAATATCTCAAATCATTAGTTTTACCCATAATTTGAATTAAAAAAAGGGGTATTTTCAAATAATAACATATAAAGATATTTTTTTTCAACTCAAATCGCTCCCCCATACTTATATATATGAACTCCCAGGAAATGTGTCATTGAATTTCAATTTATTCAAAAAGAAAAGGAAATATATTTTATACTATCTAAATTCAAATTAACAAGCCAGAGAATAGAAACCACACAAACTCATTCATTGTTCAACCTATCTTGCCTCATATGTAAATCAAAGCACTAACTTATTCCAATTTAATCAAAGTTTAAGTTTAAGAGTGGATTAAATTAGATTTAAGTGGAAGAAAAATATTAACAATAATCACCTCCATTTATTCCACATTCTTAAGTTTTCTAAACCACAGTTCAATTTACCAATTTATTGATACAACTTAAATGAATATGTTTTAGGTAAATTGTTCCTATTTTTGTAGGTTCAATATTCACCTCACCTAAATGGAAACATTTTTAACAAAGTCTTTTTGAATTTATTTTTACCACCCATAATTGTGTGCAAAGCACTGTTTATATCACTTATTAAGAATACTTTATTTAATTACACAAACACACTTGATTCCCTTATCTCAGAGATCCATTGTGGGTCCCCAATTTCCCATTTATATTCCAGGTTCAAAACACTTATAACATGTTCATTTAAGTTTCCTCTCTAAGGTGTTGTCTTAGAGAGGTCAAGTTTGTTAGATTAAGTTCAAAATTCCAATGACTTAAAGTTATATAATTGATTCCCCATAAATATTTTCACTCACACTCCATCTCTTAATTCAAAGATTAAACTTCCCTAAAACAGTGATCAACTAACTCAACAATAATTTAAAGTCTCAGAGTTTTAGAATCAATGAATTCCCTTAACTCTTGCATGGTGATTTTTAAACTAGGCATGATTGCAATGAAGTTCAAGAAAAGGGGTGAAAATAAAAACAAATAACTATTCAAAAATGATTGCATTAATAGAGCACACATTTTTCAATTACAGAAAACATAAATTTGGAAAAACTATGTGTAGATTCCTTATTTTTTTTAGATTTTATTTTGTTGTTTTTAGCTTTTAAATTTAAGACAATATTAAATCAGGAAAATGATATTTACAATATTCACATATAGAAGAAATTTTTTTTTATCATTTTATTTTTTAAATTTCTGTTTGTTTTATAAATTTATTTAACTTTTTGTATAAAATGGTGAAAATATATTTTTATTTACAAATTTTGAAAACATTAACTAAAAATATTACTAATTTTAGTCGGCCTAGTTACTGACCAGGGTTGTCTCTTAAGGAGAAAAGGTTGGAGAGTATCACTATCATATTAGTTATGTTTTTTTGATTAATTTTATTAATTTTTAATGAATCCAGAGTTGTTTGTTTGTTTTTTGATTAAATTAAAATAATAAAGATAAAGGACATGAAAATACATTGAGGATATATGAAAGAAATTCAAATAGAGCTAAGGATGAATTCCGGTGAGATCAATAATCATTTACTTTTGTTCCAAATCATCTAATTAAATGAGTAGGTTCAATATAATTCACTTATTCACCCTCCACTATTTTATTTTGTATGAAACCATTAATTTAATTATGAAATACTTAAATATTCCATTAATTCCATGTATTCTTCTAGGTGTATGGGTAATAAACATTCCTCATATGAGTGAACAAATTCCCTCTCACACCTAATAGAAAATGTATACCATTATTCCAATCAAATCACACTACTCCAATGGTATTAATTATGATCTGAATGTAGGGATATTTTGTAGTGAAATAGTTGGAATAGTGTGATGGTCTTAATGGATTGTGTAGTGAAAATAACCTCTTCCACATTCCAGTTCCACTATTTCACTAGAATAAGAGAGGAGATAGATTGAGAATTAAATACATAAACTCATGATTGTACTATGACCCCCCCTTTGGACCACCCTTAATGGGTTAGATCTCCATGATCATAGAGATCAAAGTCATTGGGACATCACAGGGGCAAGAAACAAAAAGAAATGGAGGGGGGAAAGAATAACATAGTTCGATTAAACAAACAACAGAACGAAACATTAAATTATAAAATGGAAAACGAAAATAAATTAAAAAGAAGAAAGAACTAATTGGTGGAGACTGAATATAGTTGGAAAAGGATGAATATTTACAATGGTAGAGGGATAGATATATTTATAGAGAATATGAGACAACAACAACCTTCTTCTCATTCAAATTCAGTTCCTATGTGAGCTTCTTTGATGGATATCACATGTTGTTGTGAACAGTCGAGATTAATTTTACTGACACATTTTCTTTCCTTGATCGTGTTCGCATTTAAATTTGTTCGAGTGCTTCATGGTGGTAGTTGCATGTGCTGGTAATTGGGAATTGGCTTGGACTTCAAATGCTAGGCTTTAAATGCTGGGCCCGAATGTTATTGAAAACAAAAAATCAAGACAAATAAGTATATTTAAACTTTTATATATATTTATGTATATTTATATATATAAATATATATACTTACTATATTTATATAACATATGTAAATAATAATAATAATAATAATTATTATTATTATATATATATTTCTTTTAATCATTTTTATGTTTTTGTTTTCTTTTTCTCTTTGTTTTTCAGTTTTATGCGGGGAGGGGGGTCTCGCATGGCTTCTCCTCCATAGTAGGAAGATCGTGGGTTCCTTATTCTTTATTTCCATAGTCGCGGTGGTCTGTCTTCTTCCTTGGCCAGATTCACGACGTTGGTCTGTTTCTTCTATAAAGAGGCCGATGAGGAGGGGTTTGGGGAGCTTCAGAACCATATCTGACTCAGTCCAATGGTTGTTCTCTATGAGTAGTGCGTTTCGTGGTGAGATTTGGAGAGAATGGCAGCGAGACTAGATTACAGGGCAATAGTGGGCTTCACAGTGGTGAGATTCTAGCCATGGCGGTGCATGGTGGTGTCTCATATCTGGACCAGCAGCTTGGATTTCCAACGACGATGCTTCAAGTTGTTTGCAGTGGTTGGTGAGGCTTTGGCTTCGCACGACTTATCCATATTTGGTGTGTACTACCACAGGTTTGGGCAAGGGATACATTGGATTTTATCAGCACAAATTGAAAGCATTGATAACAGGGGGGTCTTTATCAGTGTTAGCTAAAAGTGCTGATAAATGTACCATTTATCAGCACAAAAAAGAGTGTTGATAAAGAGTAGATTAATCAGCAATATTATTAACACTAATAAAAGTTTTTAATAAAAAATATTATTAATTTATATAAAATTATTATATTTATATTCAAAAATAATGTTTATTTGTATGAATTAAATGAAAAACACATGTTTATAATTAATATATATATATATATTAATAATTCAAATATATATATAATGTTTTAAAAAATTATTTCTAAGATTATAATTAAATAATTATATATTTAAATAATTATAAGATTATAATAAATTTAATTAAATAATAAATATATTTATTATATTAATAATTACATCTAAATACGTTTAAAAAATATATATAATTATAATTATAAATATATAAATATATATTTGCAATGAATTTGGTCAATAAATATATTGATGTGTGAGTATAATTGATGTGCATATATGTTATGTATTCATCAAAAATGTCTATTTATACATTACACCCTTCTTATTATTCATGTGGTCCATATGCGATGACTCGTTTTTTATTATCTATACTATAATTATAAAATTTAAATTATATATAAGTACTTTATAAATATATTTATTTGTAATTATAATTATAACTATATATATATATATTTATAAAATTACAATAAATACATATATTATAATTTTATAAATATATTTATAATTATGTTCAAATATTTATAAATATATTTATTTATAGTTATACCTATAAATATATATATATATATGTAAATAATTATAAAATTACAATAAATATATTTATTATAATGTTATAAATATATATAATTAAATAAATATATTTTTGTATATATACAAATATTTATAAATAAATAAAAATAGTTATAATTATATTTCTAAATAAATATAGATAAATTTGAATAATTATAAAATTATAATAAATATGTTAATTATATATATTTATATATAAATATTTATAAATAAATACAAATAGTTAAAATTATAATTCTAAATAAATATAGATATATTTAAATAATTATAAAATTATAATAAATATATTAATTATATATATTTATAAAATTATAAATACATTTATTATAATTTTTAATTACAAATAAATATATATTTATTTAAATTTATAATTATAAATAAATATTTATTTATTTAAATAATTATAAATTCATAACAAAAATATATTTATTACTCTTATAATGTTATATATAATTAAATAAATATATTTATAAATATATAAAAATATTGATAAATATGTATAAATATTTATAATTATAATTATAAATAAATATAGATAAATTTAAATAATTATAAAATTATAATAAATTTATTAATTATATATATTAATAAAATTATAAATAAAATAAATATATTTGTTATACTTTTATAATAATTTTAATAAAAATATATTTATTTATATAAATAATTATAAAACTATACAAAATATATTTATTATATTTATAATTTAATTAATATATATAAATAATATTTTTATTATAATTTAGTAAATATAAATAAATATTTATTTATAGTTATAATTATAAATAAATAAATAAATTTTTATCATATATATAATTTTATAAAAATATATAACAATATAAATAAATTATTAACATTATAACCTTATCAACGCTAAAAAAGCGCTGATAAAGACATGTTTTATCAGTGCTTTCTAATTTAGCGTTGAAAAAACATACCATTATCAGTGCTTTTTAACTAGCGCTGATAAAAGATTCACCTGATTTTATAAATGAACCACAACAGTCGACTTCTTCTCTTGCACACCTCAAGCTCTCACAGAAGCCGACCCCTGCACCGTCGACCACTCCTCTACCCCGAACTCACCTCTACTACTACTGACCCCTCCTCCGTTGTCGACCCCTCCTTCGCCGTTGTGAATCGTTCCTCTATCACCACGAACCTACCTCCCTAGTGAACCCTCATCTGCTATGAACCCACCTCTGCTAGGCGTCGAACCCCACATCCTTTAGTGAACCCTTCCTTCACCACGAACCCTTCTCTAATGCAAAACCTCTTCCATTGCGAACCCACCTCCACCGGAAACCCCACCTCCTTTGCGAACCCCTTTGTGGCCTTCGCTGCTACTGCTACTGCCGCTTACCCTGACTCCGTAGTGACCGGACCCTACTGTTGCCGCCAAAGGGGTATGCCATTTTTTCCACATTATTATGAATTCCTATACACATATATATATAGTCTTGGTTTTGGTTTGTTCTCACATTACATTTAATATGCATGAAATTCCTTTGAATACCTTTAAAGGGAGTGTCATTCATTCAACAACCATAGTATTATCATAAAAATCCTCTAAATCATCTATATATATCTATATTTTCTACAATAACATTTTTGTAATGATTTCCCAAAAAAATAGGGAAGTGAAAAAACATTCACTTTAATGTTCTGATGTGTTCATTAAGATGAGTGCATCTTTATCAACAATATTTGAATTGTATTTTTAAATCCCCAAAATAGTTGAATTCTAAATTAGTACAACATTGAGAAATGTGAATAGACAAATATGTTTTCATTGTAAAACAAATCTTGTTTTCTATAATTATTTATCCCACATAGACTTAGAGATGACTTACCCATGGATCATTGTTAAGAAACTTGTGGTGCCACACTTCTCTAATGTAATTTTTTGAGTTAAATGAAAGAGGAAGAACAAAAGGGGAGAAGAAAAAGTTTTTCCACTCCTTTTTATTTATTATCATTAAGAGGGTGTGGGAAAGTGAATTTTTTTTATATGAATTAAGAGTAAATCATTTCAATGGAATTGAAAATAAATATAAATGGGGTGATTAAAGCTCCCAGAGTCATGTTTCGATAGATTTTTTTTCAATAGTTATCAATGAAAATTTCATTATTAATGTGGATAATCTCAGTGATGGATTGAGTATCCAACCAATTACATGTAGATTGGAGGTGTTTCCCGTGCACTATGGTTATTGAGATAGATGTAATTTTCTACTACCTAAAAATATCTGGTTGGATAGATTCTAGTTTGATGATATAAGATTAAATATACTAATATTCATGATAAAAAGTGATATGTACTAAAGGAAGTGTTCCGGTGTTGTCTACAATAGTTTTAAAAGAAGATTCAATGAATCCAGTTACTTAGAGATATTGAAAATTCCTAAGTGGCTCTTTTAAAACAATTTAAGTGTTTTTAAATGTTTCTAAAAAAATTATATGTGTTCAACATACCCTTTTTTAATGGGTTTTAAAATGTGATTTTATAAATAGTTTTCAAAGGATGTCTAAAATGACATTTTCCATAATCTTTTAAGTTTAGATTTTTATAGAATTAGGAAAAACAATACATTATATAGGGAATACAAGTTGATTAATCATAACATCGTTGTAAGGGAATTTCACTTACTCTATCCAATCAATAGGATATCCATCAAGACCTCACTCCTACAAAAGGTGAATTAATGTTTAACCCAATTGCAACTCCTAAACCTAATTTTCATCCAACATCAATTGTATGGTTTAAATTAGGGGCCCCCTTATTTGATATTTCTATTTAGGCCTTTTACCTCAGAGGGAAACAATTGATTATTAATATGAAATTCTTGATGATTATTCATGGATGTGAAAATGGTCTCTTTCTTGTGAGGGTATTAGAGTTTACATGTGATTTACTACTTATATTTTATTTATTTATATTATGATCATTGGATTGTTGTTTCTCAATTCCACTTGTTTAGCTGCATGGGAACCCTTTGAATTAATAAATGGGTCCATATGTATACTACAGTAGTTAGCTCACATTCTAGCTAGTTTCACCTAGTTTTATGATTTTCTTAGTCTATAGGAGTGTCCATAATAACGAATGTGTGGGTAATTCATATGGAATTTCTATTTTTTTAGGATTCAACATAGGCCTACTATTGGCCTCATTGTAGTTTGAGTACAAAATGAAGAAATAATTGAATTCCCTCTATGATTTTGATACATTACTGATAATAGAATTGGAACCATGAAAGAGGGATCTATAGAACAATTAGATTTATCATCTAATAGAGAAAGTGGATGATATGAGATAGTTCAAGGTGTCTCTAGTTGTAAATGTATTTCAATAATTAGAAGGATTATATTTCAATTGGATTTTCTCTTATGTTGTAAAGCATATAATAATTCAGATGGATCTTGGATTAGTTTCCATTTAATGTTCATTTCTAGAAAAAATGGATGTCATGATTATATTCCATCATAGAGATTCAGAGGAAGAGATCTACATAGATCAACTAGAAGGTTTCATGCTAAATGGAATAGAAGGTTTAGTTCTAATCTCAAATTGAGTTTTTGTGGGATTAAGTAGCGATGAAGAGTTGTCATGTGTGCTCTCAAAAATATTTATAACTAAGTGCAGCATAGTAACTGACCTAGGTCGATCTCTTGAGGAGCCTTTGCAGTCAAGCAATCACTACTTATAATTCAAACTTTTTTTATTATATATATATATAGGAAATAAAATAGCCATAAAAGAGATTTTTGAAATAAGAATGAAATACCAAATTTTAATATGCAGATGCAATGCAGACACAATGGTATTATATATATTTGTGATGGCCTATTTGCGATGGGATCCTATCACAAATATGTTTTAGCGATGGGGGCCCGTCGCAAATAGCCCATTGTAGAAAATGGTGTCACAAATACATTTATTTTCAACGAGCCCGTCGCAAACATGGTATTTGTGACGAGATTTTTTCCCGTCGCAAATAATCCTCCAATTATATATATTATATATCAATCAACCATTTGCAACGAGCCCATTGCAAATACAATTTGCGGCGGGAAAATTTCCCATCACAAATAACCGTATGATTATATATATTATATATATAAAAACATTTTGCGACAGGTCCGTCGCAAATAGTATTTGCAATAAACCCAGTGCCCCGTTGCAAATACTATTTATAAAAAATTATATTTATATTATTTGCAATGGGTACCCATCGCAAAAGGTCCCATTGCAAATACTAATCATAATAAAAATAATAATAAAATTAAGATTAATGAAAAAATTATATTATTATTATTAAAATAATAAAAAAATAAAAAATATTATTATTAGTAAAATAAACAAACATTAAAAAATATAATACTAAAAAATATATTTAATAAAATTATGATTAATAAGAAATTAATATTAATATTATTAAAATAAAAAAAATATTAAAATTATCAATATTTGAAAAAAATATATAAAAAATCATAAAGTATTATTATTATTAGTAAAATAAACAAATATTAAAAAATATAATATTAATAATAAATAATAAAGTATTAAAAATAAAAAAAAATTAAATTATGCAATATTTGCATCAATATAAAAGATAGAAACTTTAAATAGTTCATATCACTACAAATCTTAAATTCAAATGTTTTTAACATAAAAAAATCACTGGGGGGGGGGGGTTGTCTGCTGGAGGAGGTGGAGGAGATAGTGGAGAAAAATCTATCCCTAAACTATGAGTTAGACGGATCCGGTACTCTATTTTCTCGTGATGCTGCTGCTGTCGCTGCTACTCCCATCGACGCATCTCCTCCTCGTGCTGCTGTTGTTGCCGCCGACACATCTCTTCATGTTGCTTCTGCAAACTCTCTATAAGCTCAGCCTGAGTTCACAACTACTCCTGATACTGTGAGGCAGAAGATGATATCTCTCCACGAGCTCCTCTCGAGTTGGACGTCGACATCGCAGAAGTACCATAATAAGTACCATGAGTCAAATGAGAGATGATACCAACTACCCAGCCCTTCTCAAAGCCATACTGAGTCACCTGAATCCATGCCGCCTCATCGAAATGGTGGGCACTGGTCTGCTCAGTCATCTTGTCCTGACTCTCAGCCTATGTCTGAGAGGTCGCAACCTCATATGACTCCTTCAATTCCAATTTGAAATTAATATGGTTAAAATATTATATGCGGTTAATAAAAATAGAAAAAAAATATTAACCACAATCTGACATTGGTGATCACCTCTAATCTCTCTAGGGGCTGGATCACTGTATATCCTCTGATAAACGTCGAACTCCATAATATCGGGATGCTCGACTGCCTATATAAATATAGAATAAACTGTTTATATTTAAAGTTATATAAAATATTTAAAAAATATACTTACCAGATGCTCTCTATGCGTATTGAATGTACGGCTACCAACTCGATGTGTCACTCCTGTCTCCCCCGATTTTGTCATCCCACTGAATATCTCCTCTGAAATCCACCACCCAACCAGTATAAACATAATCCATCTCAAATGTGAGATGAAATGTAATCTGGTCAGTGGGCTCTACAGGACTCATCAAATTCTGTCAGTCCTACGTTCTTAATGGTTGTTCTTCTAAAATTGTGCAAAAACTGACAGAAACAGTCAAACATAGACACCTGTCATGCTGCGTGCCACACATCAATGAGAATTTGTTCCCATGTGATCCATGATTGAGAAAAATAATTATGCAAGATAGCACTCCCATGTCCAATAGCTACATGCGCAAAACTGTGAAAAAGGAATAAATGGTCAAACAATGAGTATATATAAATAAATTAATGAAAGCTAAATAAAATATACAAGTTACCATACCTCCATGTGTGTGGATCAAAGCCAAGATGTGGACTCTGCTCAGGGATAGGATCAGGAATCATCATTCGTGCAAGACCGCTCCCCCTCCGCGTACCCCCTGAACCGCCAGTAGAGTGAGGGTCAGATGATCCAAAATCCCCCTCATCCAAAGGTAGATCAGCCTCCTGCAACTCGTGAAATATATCATGATCCATCTAAAACACAAAATTATTATTGTTATCAGATATTTGAAAATAACTATTATATATAGATATATATTAGTTATGATTATAACCAGCATTTAAATGTGTCAATGTCCATCTTCATCCTCATATTCATAGATGTCCATGTCAATGTCTTCATCTTTCTCCTCAGCATCATCAATATCTATATGAGTTTCAGTTTATTCATCTCTTGTCATTTCAAATTCATTTGTAACATCATTAAAATCTTCATCATCATTGATCCTTAATTTTGGGGTATCATCATCAATATTCACGTCTCTTTTTGAAAAAGATGGATTTTGAGTAATCTCTTGAAAAAATTCAATTCCTTCCTCTTCAGCGGAACCACATTCAGTTTGAGTAAACTGATTTTCTCAAGATTTCATTTTTATTATACTCCACCAATCACTCAAATATCTTGAAATAGAACAGTACTATGTGTAAAAAATTTGATGTGCCTTTTGAGCCAGTAAAAATGGTTCATTTACTGCAATAAGACTTTTATATTTAATATCTATGATTCGATGAGTTGGATGAACATGTAAGCCTCTCTCAGTATCCAACCACTGACATTTAAACATCATTATGTAATTTTTTTCCTCGATAAAACAGCTTAATAATTTCATCCAGAATGCCATAAAAGTCAACTCTCGTTTTTCTATGATGCGATCCTCTCAAGATAACTACATTGTTCATTGTTTTTTTATTCTTCATATGCACATGTATGAAATTCAAAACCATTCACCACATATGAATTATAATATTTAACCATTTTGGATGGTGGGTTACTCAATATACACAGTCTCTTATCAATTTTATCAGTATGTTGAGACACCTAAGAATTTTTAAAACAATTATCAATATCATAAATAATAAACATAATTAATATTAAACTGTCAATAATTTATGCTACCTGTTTTTGAAACCAGTGAGAATTTTTTTTGTCTGCGTTCTTCAAGGGTAGTTGTTGTAATTTGTGGAAGTTGTTTCTTGATATGATTATCATATAACGTAAAAATAAAATAAATTTAAATACTGCAACATAAATTATAGAATAAGTGATAGAATCACTCACAACACAATTGATGTCATTTCTTCACAGTTGAGTAGAATATATGTACGATATCTGTTATGTTCATCATCTGAAAGCCATCGTTCATGAACTCCACCAAAACCAAGATTTGGATGATTAAAAGATGATAATTTATTTTCCATTTAATCATTAACATTCCCCTCGTTTCATCCCATGTGATTGTGTTTTGAGGGATATCGAGAATCAAAATAATGATAGGATAAAAAAAGAAATTTCCTCTTGTAAATTGGCTTCAGAAATTGAACCTTCAACTAATGCTTTGTTTCGTATTTTTTTCTTCAATTTATGCATGAATCTCTCGAATGGGTACATCCATCGAAACTGTATGGGACCTACACATTTAGCTTCATGTGGAATATTTAATATCAGATGTTACATTGAGTCAAATAAACTCGACAGAAAGATTTTTTCCAGTTTATATATAATTACAGCAACATCCTCTTCTAGTTTTCTTAGGGAATAGTAGTCTGTTGTCACTGCACAAATGTCTCAAAAAATATATGATACGTCTATTATCGAATCCCAAATCATAGAATTCAAAAAACCTCTGAATCTAATCAGTATAATTCTTTCCATTATAATATGATAATCATGAATTTTTAATTTGGTAATATAACCATTCTTAACACATCTGCCCAAATTGGAAGCACAACCATCTAGAAGTCTCAAATCTACAATCCAATGACAAAATAATAAGCGACTCTCTTTGGAAAGTGTATAAAATGGTTTTGGATTTATTAATATATGTGATCTGACATTTTTAAATAGTTCAAGTTCTGGTCGCCTACAAATTTGGACAAGATCTAATCATGCCTTTACAGTATCGTTGGTCTTACCTAGTGTATCCAAAACTGTATGAAATAAATTATCAAAATATTTTTTCTCAATATTCATGACATCCAACATGTGGCAGACCAACAAATCAGACCAATATGGAAGATCCCAAAAGAATGCTTTGTTTTATCCAATTATGTTCTTTCCCAAAGCCATAAATTTTCTGTTGGTTTACTGTTGGCCCAAATGTGATGGGAGGTAATGAAAATACAACTGATCTTAACTCTGTACCTGAGATCATCTTTCTAGTTTCATCCCTTTCAATTATAACTTTTCTGAAATGAGATTTATTCCTTCGAAAAGGATGATCGGTTGGAAGAAATCTGTAGTGACAGTCATAATAGCAACGTTTTTTTTCCATTGATGAGCATAAAGGATTTTTTTTCTTTCATACAGTAAGGACATGATTTCGGACCATGTGTACTCCAGCCAGAGAACATGTCATATGCCGAAAATTCACTAATCATCTTCATCAATGCATCTTTTAATATGAAATTTTGTTTCGCACCAACATCATATATACTAACAGCATCACTCCACAATGCATTTAACTTATCAATCAATGGATTCAAATAAACATCAATATTCTTTTTCGGATGTCCTAAGATTAATAGATTTAAAAAGATATAGGGATCCTTTATCAACATCCATGGAGGTAAATTGTATGGAGTTATAAAGATAGGAAAACATGAATACTGACTACCATAAGAACCAAACAGACAGAAACCATCAGTATAAAGACCCAATCACGTGTTTTGGCCTTCTAAAGCAAAGGACAGATGCAGATGGTCAAAATGTTTCCATGAATCACTATCAGATAGGTGATTCGAGCTTTTATCAGTTGAAATCTTGGTTTTGTGCCATGACATCATTGACGTTGTGTTCTGAGACATAAATAAATGTTGCAACCTGGGTGTAAGGAGGAAATATCTCAACTGTTTTACTGGAATCAATCCAGACTTCCCTGGTTGAGCTTCTTTATACCTCGATTGTCCACATGTGGGACAACTATCCATTGACTCATTTTTACCAGAATATAAGATGCAATCATTTGGACATGCATGATTCTTCCGATAACTACGACCCAGATTATGAACCAGCCTCTTTCTCTCATAGTAATTTGTAGGTAACACATTTTCTTCAGGTAAAAGTATTTTAACGAAAGAAAATTTCTGATCAAAACAGTTGTTTTATATTTCATTATATGATTTAATAGTCATAAATTTTGCAACCGCTTCTAATTTTCTTATCTTGCAACATGTATATAATTCATCCTCAGCAGACCTCAATAACTCATAAAATTTAGATGGTGCCAACTCAGGTGTTAAATCACTATCATCTTGAGTTTCAGTTTGTTGAACAGATGGACCTGTAACATCATGTACTAAATTTTGAAATCGTGATGGATCTGGAATCAAGTTATTGGTATCTTCTCTGGAACTGCATTCACCATGTTGATACCAAAAAACATAATCTGGTTGAAAACCAAACCACAAGAGATATCACCCAACCTTGTCAAATGTGTCAAACATTCTCAGAGCACATTTTTTACAAGGACACTTAATTGTGCCTTCTGAAACATATTCTGGTTTGATGATGCAAATGATAAGAAAGCTTCAACACCCTCAATATATACAGGATTTAAACCAGAACCATTTGGATTTATACACTGATTTATCCAAGAATGATCATCTAATAATGACTGATGTCGATTTCCATGTTCTATATTTTTCTACTAAATATAAATCATCACAGTTTTTGAATAATTTGAAATTATAAAAACACTATCTAAAAAAAGAAGATAAATAATTACAACTACTTCTTAATAATTACCATTAAATTTAGGCGACACAATTTCCAGTGGATTGACGACTACTCTTTTATCCGACAGCTCATTTACTTGCATCTTTGTCACACTGAAATCACAATGAAGAATCTGATCAGAGGTACTCTTATTCATTCTCGTTCATACGAGAATGTATAAGCGTACCTCTTATTAGTTTCTTCATTGTGATTTCAGTGTGAGAAAGATGCAAGTAAATGAGCCGTCGGAAAAAAGAGCCCCCTTTTCATCGATGAATCATCTTCTTTCAACTATCACCACCTAAAAACATTATGAAAAATGTGGTCTTATGAATTTATATTCAAACTCGTGCATATGAGATTGGATATGCATACGTAGAAGCATACTTTTCATAATGTTTTGAGTCAGTGAAAGTTGAAAGCAGAAGAGTCACCGAGCAAAAGGAGTGTCGTCAATCCACTGGAAACTGTGCCAAGTTATTACAAGTTATTAGAATTTATTCTTATTTATTCCTATTTATTCCTATTTCTTCCTATTTCTTCCTATTTATTCCTATTTATTTATATTTTTTTCTATTTACTATTTATCATAAATTATTCCTATTTGTCACTAATTATTACTATTTATTTCTAATTATTATTTTTTATTCCTAATTATAAACATTTATTGCTAATTATAAATATTTATTACTAATTATTACTAATTATTCCTAATTTTTACAAATTTTTACAAATTATTACTAATTATTACTAATTATTACTAATTATTACTAATTATTACTAATTATTACTAATTATTACTATTTATCACTAATTATTTCTAATTATTCTTATTTATTGCTAATTATTCTAATTTATTACTAATTATTCCTAATTATTCTATTATTTATTAGTATTTATTACTATTTATTCTATTTATTACTATTTATTTAATATAATTATTACTATTTATTTAATTCTAATTTATAGCTAATTATAAATATTTATTCCTAATTTTCCTAATTATTCTATTCCTAATTATTCTAATTATTTCTATTTATTCCTAATTATTTCTAATTATTCTTAATTATTTCTAATTATTTCTAATTATTCCTAATAATTACTATTTATTCCTATTTATTACTATTTATTCCTACTTATTCGTAATTATTCTTAATTATTCCAATTTATTGCTAATTATTTCTATTTATTGCTAATTATTCCTATTTATTTCTAATTACTCCTATTTATCACTAATTATTCCTATTTATTGCTAATTATTCCTATTTATTACTAATTATTCCTATTAATTAGTATTTATTCCTATTTATTAGTATTTATTATTTATTATTTCTATTTATTAGTATTTATTATTATTTATTTCTATTTATTATTAATTATTCCTATTTATTATTAATTATTTCTATTTATTACTAATTATTCTTATTTATTACTAATTATTCTTATTTATTACTAATTATTCATATTTATTACTAATTATTACTATTTATTACTAATTATTCCTATTTATTACTAATTATTCCTATTTATTACTAATTATTCCTATTTATTACTAATTATTCCAATTTATTACTAATTATTCCTATTTATTACTAATTATTCCTATTTATTACTATTTATTCCAAATTATTACTATTTATTTCTAATTATTCGTAAGTATTACTAATTATTCTTATTTATTACTAATTATTCCTAATTATTCCTATTTATTAGCATTTCTTATTATTTATTCCTATTTGTTATTATTTATTCCTATTTATTACTAATTATTTCTAATTTTTGATATTTATTGTTAATTATAAATATTTATTCCTAATTATTCCTAATTATTCCTAATTATTCCTAATTATTCCTAATTATTCCTATTTATTATTATTTATTCCTATTTATTCGTGATTATTCCTATTTATTACTATTTATTACTAATTATTTCTATTTATTGCTAATTATTCCTATTTTTTGCTAATTATTCTTATTTATTAATAATTATTCCTATTTATTACTAATTATTCCTATTTATTACTAAGTATTCCTATTTTTTAGTATTTATTCCTATTTATTGGTATTTATTATTATTTATCCCTATTTATTAGTATTTATTATTATTTATTCCTATTTATTATTAATTATTCATATTTATTATTTATTATTCCTATTTATTACTAATTATTCTTATTTATTACTAATTATTCTTATTTATTAATAATTATTCCTATTTATTACAAATTATTCCTATTTATTACTAATTATTCCTATTTATTACTAATTATTCCTATTTCTAATTATTCTTATTTATTACTAATTATTCTTATTTAATACTAATTATTCCTATTTATTACTAATTATTCCTATTTTTTAATAATTATTCCTATTTATTACTATTTATTTCTAATTATTCCCAATTATTACTAATTATTCCTATTTATTCCTATTTATTCTTATTTATTACCAATTATTCCTATTTTTATTATTGATTTCTTATTTATTACTATTTATTTCTAATTGTTACTATTTATTGCTAATTATAAATATTTATTCCTAATTATTACTAATTCTTCCTAATTATTCCCAATAATTCCTAATTATACCTAATTATTCCTAATTATTCTTAATTATTCCTAATTATTCCTAATTATTCCTAATTATTCTTAATTATTCCTAATTATGAGTAATTATTTCTATTTATTACTAATTATTATTAATTATTATTAATTATTTCTATTTATTACTATTTATTGCTATTTATTGCTAATTATTCCTATTTATTGCTAATTATTCCTATTTATTGCTAATTATTTCTATTTATTGCTAATTATTCCTATTTATTGCTAATTGTTCATATTTATTGTAAATTATTTCTATTTATTAGTATTTATTCCTATTTATTAGTATTTATTCCTATTTATTACTAATTATTCCTATTTATTACAAATTATTCTTATTTATTTGTATTTATTCCTATTTATTAATAATTATTCCTATTTATTAGTATTTATTATTATTTATTCCTATTTATTAGTAATTATTCCTATTTATTAGTAATTATTCCTATTTATTAGAAATTATTCCTATTTATTACTAATTATTCCTAATTATTACTAATTATTCCTTTTTATTACTATTTATTTTTATTTATTATTAATTATTCCTATTTATTACTAATTATTCCAATTTATTACTAATTATTTCTTTTTATTACTAATTACTTCTATTTATTCCTATTTATTCCTAATTATTCCTAATTATTTCTAATTATTCCTAATTATTCCTAATTATTCCTAATTATTCTTAATTATTCCTATTTATTACCATTTATTCCCATTTATTACTAATTATTCTTATTTATTACTAATTATTCTTATTTATTACTATTTATTCCAATTTATTACTATTCATTCCTAATTATTACTATTTATTTTTAATTATTACAAATTATTCTATTTATTCCTAATTATACCTATTTATTTATAATTATTCATATTTATTGCTAATTATAAATATTTGTTCCTAATTATTTCTAATTATTCCTAATAATTACTAATTATTCCTATTTATTTCTAATTATAAATATTTATTCCTAATTATTTCTAATTATTTCTAATTATTCCTAATAATTACTAATTATTCTTATTTATTACTAATTATTCATATTTATTATTAATTATTCATATTTATTAAAAATTAGTACTAATACTTTCAATTTATTATAACAAATAACTACTATTAGCAAAACAATTTAAATCTAATTAAATTAAAACTAATCAAAAATAATTAAAATTAATATAAAAAATAAATATTAAATTAAATAAAATATAAATACCTTTAAACTTGATCTTTTATTGATATAGATGGCTTCAAAACTTTTTCGTCAAAAAAACTAACTCAAACAAATTCTCACTCAGAAAATAATGTTGAGAGAGAAAGATAAAGTGAGAATTGAGAGGAGGATTTGAAAAAACGGATGGGGGGTATATATAGGTTAGATTAGTTGCAACGAGGCATTTTGCGACGGGACTACTGTCGCAACAGATACCTTTTGCGACGGGGCCCGTCGCAAATACTTTTGCTCGCATTAATTGTTGTCGGCGGTTGAAAGGGTATTTTCGACGGGCTCCGTCGCAAAAGGTATCTGTCGACACACGTTTTGCGACGGGGCATCATCCCGTCGCAAAAACCCATTTACCACCGCTGGGTATTTGTGACGGGTCTCGTCGCAAATAACTTTCGCGCGGCGAACCATTTGCGATGGGGAAATTCCCCCATTGCAAATAAGCTTCCCATCCCAAAAAAACCATTTACCGCCGCCAGGTATTTGTGACGGGAATATTCCTCCCGTTGCAAATAAGCTTCCCGCGGTTTGGCGCGCAATCCGCATCAAACCGCGCATTACTTTTTGCGACGGGCCACCAAAACCCGTCGCAAATAATCTCTGGACTAGACTATTTGCGACAGGATATTATCCCGTCGCAAATAACCCGTCGCAAAAGGTTGTTTTTTCCGTAGTTCCGAGAGCATCACCCAGAGTGAACCTTCATCGTCTCATTATTAGTTTCTAATTTACATAATGAACACACTCCATCGTGTGTGTGAGAATACTGCTATTAATATGGTTGTGAATATATAATACTCTCAACGATCACCGAGAGACCCCACATCCACCTCATCGATCGATGGAAAATATTGCAGAAGTGAAAGCTAAACCTTGGGTGGCATGTGGAGACACAAAGGCACCTTGCCCACTAAGATCTCATAGGTATAACTCAAAAAAATAAGAAACATTAAGAATAAATGTTCAAAGGCTTGGGTTCATCACTGGATTACTCACCCAGTAACTTCCTCGGGTAAGCTACTCATGATCACGAGCATAAGAGTTCACAGTGATGAAGAAAACGGGGGGAGAAAACAAAAGAGAGAAAGAAAAAGAGAGAAAGAAGAACACTTAAATAAAAATATGAAATGACATTACAGAATGAAATTAAAATAAAATACAACACTAAACTACATAAAATGGCCAAAAAAGGATACACCTAATTTTCTAACCCTTTGCAAAGAAGAGGAAGTACATTTTTATAGGCAAAGGGAGTGAAATTTTGGCTCCAAAAATATTCTCCAAAAGTTTTCATTTGGATGGCCTCCTTAATCACATAATTTGGAATTTTTCCATCTTTAAAGTTGTTATTTTATCTCTCCTATGTCTAAACACAAAATTTGAGCATCACTGGACACATGGGGAGAGATATATAGCCAAATTACTCCGGATATTTAATCTTCCCGTGATGACTATTCGTATTCCAATGCAGCGAGTTCCAGCACATTAATGAGCTTGAAAATGAAGAAATAATGTGCAACCATCTTAATAAAACTTCTTCCTCCAGATTTATTCTAGCTTATTGTAAAATATCATCTCAATTTGTTAGTCCATTTATGATATATGATCCCATAAATAAAATTCTCCAGATCTGTGCATGGTTTTCGAGGCATGACTTGTGAGCTGGATTTGAGCTTCCAAATGATGGATTGTGCTTTGGGTCCAGAAGGAAAAAATGAATACCATAGAACATAGAAACCTATTAAAGAATAATTTTACAATTTGGATGAGTTTAGAAAAAGTTATTTCTGAAACATTAAAATAAATTAAAACTATTTAAATCCAAAATAAGACATTTCTCAATTAAGCTAAAGAATGCTCCTAAACATAAAATGTGACAATTCACCTTTAAATAACACATTTGTGGGATTAAAAACATTGAAATTCAGAATAAAATAATTGAAAATATTTGTTCTATCAATTCCCCCACAATTAAACATTGCACTCCTAGGAAATCATCTTATACCATGGTCATAACAAACTTCTCAAAGCATAAATGACAACATAATGCAATTATAATATTAAGGAAAATATCATGCCTCATACATTGATAAAAATTTTAGAACTCCTCAAAAGTCATATGAATCCATTCAATCTCATGTTAATCCTCAAATGCATGTCGTACCTACCTCCCAAGAAAAATATTTCTCTCTTCACTCAAGGATATTTAATGTGTAGTTTTTCTCATTCCCAAGAACATGTGTGATATCCATAGGCTTGCTATCCTCCTAGTATATCCAATTCACAGATTCAAAAATGTATCAATCATGAGGTCTTTTACATGGGTTGTTTTGATGCTGAGGGTTGGCGGGTTTAAAATGTAAAAACATCTGAGGCAGAATAAGGAGGTTTAAGCTCTAAAGTGAAGTAAATGCATGAAAACAGTTTTTCTCAATAATGGTGTGCTCCTCAATCAGTACAAAAAATGAATCACCTCCAAGCACCTCTTCCTTTGGGAAGTTCACACTTGGAATTTTAGCATCAATGAATTTATTCCCTCTTTTCCCCAGTTTTAGCATTGTTCTATCTTGAATTCAGATTTGGATTTCTCTTCAGAATCATGTTTTTGAGGGAAAGAGAAGCATCTTTTGATCTTCAAAAATTGGTGAAATCAATAAGGTTAATTACATCCTTGAACTAGATGGTCCTGCAACCAATTGAATTATTCCCACTATAGACTACCTTAAAAATGGAGCAGTGCTATTGAAAAAAAATATAGAAAAGAGAAAACTCAATGATGAGACATTAACTTTACTCTTTATAACATATGAAATCACCATAAATTCCTCTATAAGAATGGATTTGATGGAGTACTTCTTAAGTGCATTGAAGGATAAGAGATTATTTTTTTCATGAAATAAGAACGTACAAGAACCTACGGTGCCCACTAGTCAGGGTTTAGGATTTCCATCAAATCTGGAGGCTTGGATACTTTTAGTCTTAATTGAAGTAAGATTACCAAAATTCACCAAAATGTGTCATTCCAACCAAGTGAAAAATAACTTCATACATCAAACCCTGAAGTTTCTACACACATCCAAATACTCTGGATATTTTTCATATGGGTGATGGGTGTTGTAGGTCCATATCCTCTAGCTATAGCCATGCCATTCAAATTTATCCTCACTACTACTGAATTCTTCTCTAAATGGGATGAAGAAATACCACTCAAATAAGTCAGGACAAAAATAATTTTCAGCTTTTTAAAATCCAATATCATTACTAGATTTTCAATCCCTCATTTGATACTGAAAAAAAATGGCACCAATTTCAATTCTGCTGAGTTAGAGAAGCCGTATCAGGAGTATAATATCAAATCCAACTGGTTGCGCCCAAATTTACCCTACTGGTAAAAGCGATCGATGTAGTACATGTAGGGGTCGAGTCCACAGGGACCAAAGAAGTAACCTTGAGACGCTATGATTTGGTGAAGGATGGGCTATGAAGTAGAAAACTTTGGTTTTGATTTTGGATGGTTTTAAAGAACACTAAGAAACCTAAGTGAATTCAATTCAAATAAAATGGGTTGATCTTAGTATTATTCTCGGGGTGGATTGAATGAATTTTACTTCTTTAGACAATTTTGGTTTTATTAATTCTTGATGAATCCATTCTTCAAAAATAACACTACCTTCATCATTTTCTGGTTTGGTGCTTACTAAACACAATTACTAATCCCCTATACACTTAAAGAACCAAATTCATGATCTCTCCGAGGTATATGGTCATTTATTAATTGAATTTAGTTTGCTCAAACATAGTAAAGATGAAGAGTAGAAATTACTGAAGAATGGATGTCTTAAATTAATTATATAATTAACAACAATTCGTTCATAAAATAACATTCAATCCAGCCTTTGCATCCTCCTAAGATCAACCCATTAAAGGGTTAGCCCTCCATTGATGGTATACTCTCAATGGTGGGTGGAATATGACTAACAAGAATTGGATTGAAGAAATTAAAACCGCGGAAATAACGAGCACTCCTCCGTGTGTGTGAATGAAATTCAAACCTATGTGTGAACTAATTCACAACAACACAGAGATATCACTGTGCTTTGTGATAACAAAGTTTTAATAAATGAAATGGAAAATATATAATAGAAAGAAGTTGATTAAGAACTTAAAGATACAAAAAAGAAACTTACATGGAAATGGAAAACATTACAAAGGAAATTTGGAAGCATAACCTTACAATGAAACAAGCAACAAAAGATGATAATAAAAATCTCCACCTTCCTTTGGGATTCATTCATTGGACCTAAAATATAAAATGTTCCAAACAAAGTGATAAATCATATCCCAAAATTTCAAATTCGGAAAATGAATATAATGTTGTCCATAAACAAATGAATGATTGGGCCCAAATTTGCATTTTAAACATGAATTGCATTTTAGATGAGAAATGAAGTTCTATTTATGTAATTCACTAAAAACAATGTTTATTGACTTTGGAACAATGAATATAAAGATATTAACAATTATTATTATCCACTTTCAGTGACTAATCACACCCCCAACTTGAGTTTTGCTAGTCCTGAGCAAAATAAATTACAAATATGAAATTCAAATCCCCTTTTCCAAAAAAATTTTAATACACATTGTGCACCCAAATATCTCATATCAAAAAATTTTTGAAACCCATAAAAATCATTTAAAAAAGATAGGTCTACAAACATATCCCAAGCCCAAGCCCATTTTTTTGTTCAAATTCATCGCCACATTTCATCAAATTCCAATTAAGCATGATAAAGTTTTGTGCATCATAAAAGATACGGGGCCCATTTTATTGTTCAAGGGGAAAAAATGGAAGCGCTAGGCGGGAATCACATTAAACCTTAAGATGAGTATCTATTTTTTTATTTTTTTTATTTTATTTTTAACCACAATAGATATGAAAAGACTAACTCTGGGCAAGACAACTATGGAGTCACGATCCCCAAGTGCCGGACACCACACATATTGTCAATTTCATGCTCTACCATAGAGATATAAAGCCAAACTCTGGGCAAGACAACTATGGAGTCACGATCCCCAAGTATCGGACGCCACACATTTGGAAAAAACATTTCTCTATGTGGTCAATTTTTTTTTGTTTTTTTTTTGTTTTTTTTTGGATACTCAAATTAAACTAAAAGTGACCCCAGAACCCTATGCTATAATAAAAGGGACCCAATAACTCAAATTTACACCCACAATCCAGTAGACGTGTATTGTGACATTTTTATTAAGAGGATGAAAATGTAAACTTTGAAAAATCACATCGGAAAACCGCACTTTCCAAAAACTATGCTCATGAACTTAAACTTGAATTAAAATCAGAATCAAGGCATCCAAATTTTTCGATATCCAATTTCAGAGTTTGCAATGTGTGTAATCATGTTCAAGGTTAATGAAATTTTTCTTTCCATGCATGTTCTTATTGAAAAAAAATCATTTTTTATTTCATCTCCCCCCAAATTAAAATAAAATTGTTCTCAGTGTTTAAAGAAAAGAAAAGTTAGAAGGGGGTAGGAGAGGAGTTCAAAGAGGAAGTTAAAAATGATAAACATGGAACAAATTCACCTGGTTTTTGAAGTTGAAGTTCATGATGCTCCAGATTACTCCTTTGATCTCTTGGGGGATGTAGGCACCTCCTTGATTGAACATGTATCACCCAAAATAGTTCATGAACCATAAAAAGAAGAACAAAGAAGAAAAAACAAACAACACAACAATTTATTTAAAACCAAGTACAACATTTTTATGGTTTTATCTATTTTTTTTAAAAAAATCAAATTGATGGTACATTGTATTCTTTATATTTTATGGGTAATGTATTACTCAGGAATCACACCGCATGACACAGATGAATACAGTGCTCCCCTTTCAAACCCATCCATACTCATAAAAGAAAAACAGGTCAATAGTATAATTTTTTTAACCTACAAAAAACATAAATAAAATAAAATAAACTGATGATACATTGTCTTCTTTATATTTTTTGGGTAAGGTATTACTCAGGGATCACACCGCGTGACATGAATGAATACGGTGCTCCCCTTTCATACCCATCCTTACTCATAAAATAAGAACAGGTCAACAGTCTATTTTTTTATTTTTATATTTTTAAAATATCAAAATGATTTATTAATCCTATTTGAAAAATAAATATGATTCCAAAAATATTGGAAACATGAAAACCATGGGTTTCCTCTCGTGCATCACTTTTGTTTAATGTCGTTTGATCGACTTGTACCCCCCAACTTATCCAATTCCAACTTTCGACATTTTAATTAACCCATATTTTTCCACTTCAATAAGACTGAGATTGATTATTTTTTTGAAATTTGTTTCATGTAAAATCCTATTTTCTATAATGATTGGTAAAATCCAAGGAATATCGGAAATGGTTGATATAGTTGAACTTATATTCTTTCCTAAGACATCAATGACCATTCCAAAATTATTGGCTTCTTTAGATGAATGAACTAAAACTAAAAGGTGTTTTTTATCACCTATGATGGAATTTTTGTCTGGGGAAGGAAGGATACTGATTTTGAGTTCTGGTCGATTGTAATTTCGTAATAAATATTTGAAATTTGAATGAAAGTCAGTTTTTTCTCCAAAAAATTTAGAAATAATTGGTTCTATTTTAAAATATGATTCATCCCCAAAAGTGTCTAGTTGAATTTGAGGTGTGGGTATGGGCTCAATGTTTGGTATTTCTCCAAATTGTTCAGTGATTTGTGTTTTTGAAAAGTCCTAAATGGATAAATATTCAGGACTCTCCATCCACAATGTCAAGTTTCCCTCTTGTGAATACAAAAAATCAGTTTCCTCTTGATTTAAGAACCCATCAACAATTCCTTGATTATCTTAAACTATCCCAAATCTAATGGTTGGTTCTTCAATAAATTCATTTGAGGTTTGTGAGAGAAATTATTCTTGTATTAGTGATGAGGAAGAGACAACCTGAGTGGGAATGGGTTCCACAACCATTTCAATGATTTGTAGTTCTACTCTTAAAGATGAAACCTCTGAATTCATTTTATCCATTTTTTTACACAAATGTTCAAGAATTTTTTCAGAATTAGGATTGATAAATGTTTGTACATCATGAACATTATTATGTTTGATCTCTTCAATCATCCTCGAGAGGTATGGAAATTGATCCTTTAATCAATCAACATCCCATTGATTGTACATCTCATCTGGTGTGGTGTATTCAATCATGGTTTGGTCAATGAAATTTTCTATGTGAGGTGATTCAAAATATTTATTTTCCAGTTTATTATAGCCTTGGTATATTAATGGGTATTGTTAAAGATAATCCATTGGATTTGATTGAAAGTTGTTTTTGGGAATCATTGGACACGCAGAAACAGAAAGGGGAATATAGAAGAGAAATTAGGGTGAGAATAGAGTATTTGGGGTGAGAAAAGAAGATGAGTGTCTAAGGTACTTACTTGGGTCCCTGGAAACGGTGCCAAAATTTGGTTGCGCCCAAATTTACCCTACTGGTAAAAGCGATCGATGTAGTACATGTAGGGGTCGAGTCCACAGGGACCGAAGAAGTAACCTTGAGACGCTACGATTTGGTGAAGGATGGGCTATGAAGTAGAAAACTTTGGTTTTGATTTTGGATGGTTTTAAAGAACACTAAGAAACCTAAGTGAATTCAATTCAAATAAAATGGGTTGATCTTAGGATTATGCTCAGGGTGGATTGAATGAATTTTACTTCTTTAGACAATTTTGGTTTTATTAATTCTTGATGAATCCATTCTTCAAAAATAACACTACCTTCATCATTTTCTGGTTTGGTGATTACTAAACACAATTACTAATCCACTATACACTTAAAGAACCAAATTCATGATCTCTCCGAGGTATATGGTCATTTATTAATTGAATTTAGTTTGCTCAAACACAGTAAAGATGAAGAGTAGAAATTACTGAAGAATGGATGTCTTAAATTAATTATCCAATTAACAACAATTCGTTCATGAAATAACATTCAATACAGCCTTTGCATCCTCCTAAGATCAACCCATTAAAGGGTTAGCCCTCCATTGATGGTATACTCTCAATGGTGGGCGGAATATAACTAACAAGAATTGGATTGAAGAAATTAAAACCGCGGAAATAACGAGCACTCCTCTGTGTGTGTGAATGAAATTCACACCTATGTGTGAACTAATTCACAACAACACAGAGATATCACTGTGTTTTGTGATAATAAAGTTTTAATAAATGAAATGTAAAATATATAAGAGAAAGAAGTTTATTAAGAACTTAAAGATACAAAAAAGAAACTTACATGGAAATGGAAAACATTACAAAGGAAATTTGGAAGCATAACCTTACAATGAAACAAGCAACAAAAGATGATAATAAAAATCTCCACCTTCCTTTGGGATTCATCCATTGGACCTAAAAGATAAAATGTTCCAAAAAAAGTGATAAATCATATCCCAAAATTTCAAATTCAGAAAATGAATATAATGTTGTTCATAAACAAATGAATGATTGGGCCCAAATTTTCATTTTAAACATGAATTGCATTTTAGATGAGAAATGAAGTTCTATTTATGTAATGCACTAAAAACAATGTTTATGGACTTTGGAACAATGAATATAAAGATATTAACAATTAATATTAGCCACTTTCAGTTACTAATCACCAACCATTCATCTCACTATCATATTGTGACTAATGGTTAGATAGATGTCTTAAACAAGAACTTATCAAATATACTACATAATATGGTGTATAAAGATAAAAATTCTTGGCCTGACATGCTCTTATATTCCTTATGGGATTATCAAACTATTATCTGTACCACCTCACAGGCAACCCTATATTCACTGGTATACGAGAAAAAACCAGTCCTGTCCATTGAGATCTAACTTCCCTCTCTTCACATTTCCATCTACGATCAATTATCCATATATGAGAAATCACAAAAATGGATGTATTAATTAGATAGACTTGATGAGAAAATAATACATACTTTTCATCACATGTAGGTATACCAAAATCATATATCATGGGATTTTAATAAGAAATTATGCCACTTCTCATTCCTCCAAGGAGAGTTGGCACTCGTCTTCAAGACCCCAATAGTGCTGTGGAAGAAGCCTCCAAATCTTAAGCCAAAGTGGGAGGGTCCTTATTCCATACCTAAGTTCTACTCTAACGGAGATTATTCATTGATCTCAATGGATGGAGAAATTTTTATAGTCCCTACCAATATAATTTTTCTCAAGAAATACTTTGTATAATCACAAAAAAATTATTCGTAGCATGACCTTAAAAGGCATGACATATGGTCCTAGTTGTGTGACCTAAAACTACAAGAAACTATAGTGTGAGCTATATGAATTTAAAACATGTATCCTAATATCATATTAACAAGATTCTAAAATGTATCATAACATTCTAACTGAATGACATAAAACTACATCATTCATTTCCTTTTTTATGATGCAAAACTGATTAATATTTTGATATGTGCTTGATTGGATCATAACCCTAAGTGTTGGACTCCCACCACACATCCATTATATATATACATGTGGCTTGATTATCATATTAATGGGATAAGTAGTGACTCCTAGAATTTATGTCCTGGGAATAGCTGAAAAATAAGAAAAATGCTCCCTCTTGCATAAAAGCCAAAAAAAATCAAGAAACTTCACAATCCATAGCCAATGTCAGTCCAAATGATCCCCTTATACTCTGACACACTCCTTAAACACATAATACTCCTTGTACTAGGGAAATCTAGATCTCCATAATCTTCCCCCATCCATTAGTAATATAATTTCTGATACTTGAGGACACCTTTGTTTGGACTATGCATTGATACGACCCAATTTGGATTTTCATAAGTCACCCCAAAAGTCCTATCAACTAGATTCACCTTATTTCTCTAGAGAAACATATTCTATATCCATAGGCCCCAACAATAGCTTTCTATAAACATGTTTTTAAACATGATTTGTATCCAATCCTTGCATACTTGTCTCATATCACTTCTCCTGGTCTGAGATCCCCCTAGATCATGGTATACAATTTTATTCTTAATTTCTAAAGTATGTAGGAACATCCTTGGCCCAGTAATCCCTATACCACTCACTATTTCCATGATTTATGGTCTTAGTGATATAACCTAAAACTGTAAGACACTATTCTTCCTTACTACACAATGATAAACTATATGGTTAACATCCCTCTCGTTCAATGTTAAGTTTCTTCTATAAGTACATATGTCTTTATTATCACTCATGTGAGATATATAAAGATACTTGGATCCTTTATCTTGGTCTAGAGACTACATGATAAAAATGACCTTTTCATTTATTTCAATCACCACTGTGTGGTGAAATAAACATTTTCCAGTTCCTTTTTTTTTACACTGAGCATATCTCACATGGGATTAGAAGTTTTAGTAAAATATTCTTTGCATGCCAGGCATGTCAGTTCGCATCAGGGTTAACATGGTCATGGATGCAAGACCTTAAAAATTACACCAAACACCTTTACCACATGATGTTAAACTACATGGTTTATATCTCTTTCATGAATTAAAAATTTTCATTTATGTGTCCCTAACCCAAGAGGACCACTATCCTAGTTGTTGGTCTCCCATCACCCTTCCATCCAATAACTACGTGCATCTTGATTCTCAATTTGAATAGATACACAATGACGTACAAATCCTACATCCTTGTCTATCGGTAATATAAAAATATCCCCACTCTCATATGTATTAGAATAAACTAAGTAATAGGGTCTAGCATGATTTCTCACCTTTCTCATGAGCCCATATTCAAAAAAAATCCCCCATCCATATAATAATTCAATCAGTGTGGTGAATCTACCATCGAACTATATGTGGATTGATTATTTCCTTAATGAGATATGTAATGATGCCCATATCCTATGTCCTAGGCCCAAAAAAAATATAACTCCCATGCATATGTTTCATACCTACATAAGAAACATTTCTCTCCATTATCGAGTGATTTCTACATGAAATTATCCTTCCATAACTAGGCACCTTCTTTACATAAATAAAATTCTATGTATAGGGAAATACAGATCTCCATAAGCTTTCTATGACCATCTAGGATAGAATGTATGAAAACAAAGGACACCTTTGTTTTTACTATGCATTAATACACCCTAATTTAGCTTTATATAAGTCATCCCAAGAAGTCTTTTAAACCATAGAAACATTCATACTTAGGATAAACATCTTCTATCTTTATATTCTCTCACATAATCATAGTAGTAAAATTCTTTTCTGGCATGATCTAAAATATTTCCTTATATGATTGTCCTGTATCACTTTTTGGATCCAAAAATACCTCAGATTTTGGCTTACAACTTTCCATCCTCATGCCTAAAAAATGATGGAACATTCTTGGTAAGATCACAATGAACTGTAAAATCACTAAATTTTGTTTCAAAGCTAAATGACCATAAATTGAGTCCCTCAATGTCCTTTTCGTAAGATGTTAAAATGAATTGTTGTGATCCTATTCGCATGACATTAAACTACATGATGCTTCAACACTTGTCTTAGAGGGAGCCTCTCTTTCTAGTGCCATCCATCCATCAAATCAACCTGAAGAACTAGGTATAAATTGATACTCAATCCATCAAGGAATATAGTGTTTTATGTATCCTCCATTCTAGGACCAACTGTTATAGAAACCAAAACATCTATGTTCCTCTATTCATGGATAGAACCTTGATCTAGGTGGGAAATTTTGGATTTCTCCTATGACCCCACCTTTTCAAGATTACGGTCAAAATATAATACCCCTTTCCTTACATACAAACCAAATTTTTGAAAGGGGTTACTCATCCATGGATAGAGCTGATCCATATGCTTTCTCCATTCCTAGACACATTCCTTTTATAAAACACCCTTAGTTTTCTTGTGAAATTAGGATCCTCATAAACTACCCTTGGAAATCAGTAATAGAATATATGATACTATAGGGAACCTTTATTTTTATTATGTACGATATACCATAGTCTATCTCTGTATAAGTCACCCACAGTAGGGCCTATAAACTAGTGTCACCTTCATCCCCATGAGCAACCACTTCTATCACCGTAATCCATAACAACATCATGCTAGAAACCACTTTTCAAACATTCTCTGTAGTCATTCCCCATGTACTTTTCTTATTTCATTTTATCATATCCAAAAACTATAAGATCATGACTTAAATTTTCACTCCTCATACCTGAATAATATCGGAACATTCTCGGCCAGCAAACCACACTATAGTTGTTACTCCCATAACTCATGACCAAATATGTTTTACTTAAAAACACCTATTTCATTAGTCCTTATTGAAAGACTCTGAACTACCTATGAAAAGATATGTAGTACTCACTAGGTTGAATACCCAAAAAAGGGAATCCTGGGAAAGATTTTAGTTTTATCTCTTTATAAGTGCACACTTCATAGTTTATAGAAAAATATTAGAAATGGAAATAAAGAGGCATAAAACTTGTTTGGTTGAAAATCCACACATAGTGGCCTAATAAAAACCTAAGTATTTCTCATTAATTATTCATCATATCAGAATTAGGAGAAATATTGGGTGGTGATGAAAATGACCTAAGAGTTCATAGGATACATTATGAAATTCTAGAAACAGTCAAACTACACTCACTAGGTCCAGAGACTGAGGAAAAAATTAGATCACCCTCATGTTCCTATAACTATTATTACTATAAATTTTTACAAAGATATTTAAACAAAAAAACCAAGATTACTCTTATGATGTAATTATATGGGAAAACATGGATTAAGAAATAGGTGATTGGGAGCAAAAGTTTCTTTATTCGTGAATAAAAATTCATAAGAGCATCCAAAAGTTGGAGTATCTTAATCATATTTTACAAAATACCATCAATATAAATTTTTAGTTAATAAAGGGTATATTGATCCTTATCAATAACCTATCAAATCTCGTCTAGCTGGGTATTCTCATCCTCTTAATCAAGGCAAATATTCTCTTCTATAACCATAATAACAGTCTTTCCTTTATCCTATAACTCTTCCAATTAATGGTGAAGTTGTATGAGATCCCCTATGGAAGTATCCATCTCTTATTAGAGGTTCAATATCTGAAGGTATTTCTCATCAATATAATTCTTACACCCCTGAAATTTCTTGGTGTGGTTGATCTCTTCCTTTGATAATACAACTCAAAGATAATCACTTTTGGTGAGCATCCTTGATTTGATAATGAGTTGTTGTTACTCATTCCCCCGATCCCATTCATGAATGATCTCCTTCATATTAGGGAAGACTATGTGATAATAGAATCCAACATACATTAACATGTTAAAAATTCTTCAGAGTATATGGATTTGTAAAGTTAGATCTTCTATAGGTGTCCTCAAGACTAACTCCTAGATGTCCTACCATATGAATTGGAAACATTCCCAGAAATCAACCTGAGCCTCCTAGATATTCGTGGATCTAGTCTCAAGAGGAGAGGTGTACTATGAAATTAGATTTTGTATGGAAGAAACATGTTTTTCCCTTCTTGGAGTGACACCACCCTTTCCTTTCATGATTAGGTGAGCTGGGGTGGAGTCCTCCCCTTTGGGCATGACCACTAAAACTGAAGGTGTTGAAATATAAACAAATTAGTCTCTAAGATCATGATATAGTAAATAGACGGGAAAAAAGGGGATCAAACCTATTTATGGAACTCATCTTTTGATGGATAAACTACTAGGATTGATGCTTCTCTAATACCCTTGATCTTTATGATTTGAGTGGGGATCTTCTGGTGTGAAACACCCTCTTGAGTTTTCTCAGAACCCAAGATGGAAGGCACTCGATAATCAGTCACTTTGATACCCTTGTCTATTGTCCCCTCAGTAATAGGAGTAAGATGGACCTCAAATCCATGGTTACAAATATCCTTGGAAATATTTTCTATAGATAAAGCTTCACTAGTCGAGATCATTAATTTAATTCATCAAAAATAAGGAGGTTAGTCGTGTTTAAAAATATAAGAAAGGGAAAACTCACATCCATCCAATTCATTATTAATGTACCCAAAATCCCCCACAGTTCCCAAAATATCAATATCTTGATAAAGTAATTCCATTATTTTATTATATAATACTCCAAGACTCTCAAAATACTTACCAGTGGGGATATTCAAGATGCTTGGTCCAAAACCCAAATTGGATCCTCCATCTACTCCATCTTCCACCTTCTCAATAGGTACCACCCTTCAAAGCCTATCAAATCAAGATTAGAACCATCACCTTCATTGATTGGTCTAGATTCCATGTCAGGGCCTTCTAGGATGGTGATAGAACCAGTGATGGTGGCTTCATGTTCCTCCAATGTATGTGAAATATCTGAAATATCATAAGGAAAAAAAGTAAATGATTGGAATATGACACCTTATGATTCAAATATAACATTAACAGGATCTTAATTCCTCTATAAATTAACGGTATTAGACATGGGTTCATCTCTTTTCACATCTCCCATTAAAGGAACAAACTCACTAACACACTTATGAGCCTCCTCTGGAATATCCTTCTCAGTCCTAGAAGGATTTTTGTTGGACCCCTTGAGGTAGGAAAGTGAAGCAGGTCCTCCAAAGGGTAATCATGATGGTATAGGTGTGTTGGGTGAGTTAAAAGGATGAATTAAATTATGGAGACTTACTGCAGCACATATACCTGACCAAAATCATTACCATTTCCCTTTTCTTTACCTAATATGGTAAAGGTCCCTTGTTAGTATTCTCAAATATGGGAACCTAAGGTGAATAGGATCCCCCACCATCTCCTTTTTCATTAAGATCTATCCTAAAGATAACTCTACATGACCATGGGTAGATCCCTCAACCACGATTAGGGTGATCATTGAAGTGTATTTTAAGGAAGATGGTTCTAGTAACACCACATTCTATAAGTAAAATTGGATCTTTATTACCACTTTCTCTACATAAGAAAAGGTTGTGGATTCAATGGAAAATGAAAGAATCTTACATCACTGGAATTGATGAATTTGTTCCATTCATCATCAGATTGGTTAACTATTCCCTCAGTGGAACCTCGATCCAACATATTGGTTACCCTATTTTTGGTCGGGATACGATCATCAGTTTCATATACTAACACATCTATCTCTCGAATATATTTCCCCACCTTAGAGAAATTGGATTCAGGGTGAAGATCAACGAGTTATTGAATATCCCCAAACTATAGGATATGTATTCCATCTTGGATAAATACCTATAAATCTATGATGTTGTGGGTAACACGTAGATAATATTGGACTCCCATAGGCCGCAGATAATTTGATGTTGATGTTTCCAGTTGTTAGGAATACTTGAAATCTTGTAACTTTATGGTCCTTTTGGGACACTCTACTATTGAAGGAGGCTAGAAAATTTGATCATGGGTCTCCTCTCGATGATGATGACTAGACTTCCTTTTCTCAGAATATTTGGTCTTTTCAACTCCATCCCACTTCATGGACCATGACCGGGATCGTTTTGGAGACTTTGGAGATTCAAAATCAGCACCCATAGGATGATCCTTCCTACCACAGTTACCACATCTATTAGTCATTTTGGCCTCAACTTGGGTGATTCTTATTGTTAACTCCCCAGGAGGTTAGGAAGAAATATTGGCATTGGAGTACTTGGAGTTTAACCCAATGGATGCACCGAAGAGAGGTAGATTAATCGATGCTTGGGATACCTCCAAGACCATGAGGATCCAAAACTACTGGAACACCATTGATTTATTCTAAAACCCAACATGTGTTGGTGGAGATACATTCAGCTGTTATAGAAACTTAAACTAGTTGTTGAATCGATATGGATAATATGATTTACATATGATATCACAATCAATATGGGATGACAACACACTATCTCTGAACACAAACATGTATGACCTTATATCATCATCACTCTGGTCATTGTCAACAAACATTCTGGTAGGCAGATCACTATATGGGAAGCAGTTAAACTCTCCCAACACATTTAGATTCTTCAGAGACTCACCCTATTTTAGAGGTATGGGATGAATAAGAGAAACAACTTGAATGAATAGATGAATCGAGGCTTTAGGAAATTCAAATCCACTTCGCATGGTATAAGAGCTAAAGTGAGCCACAAACCACCCCCATGAAACCTTAAATGGACCTTAAATTTGGTATGGTTCTTCCCCGTATATATGTGTAATAATATCTAATAATTTTTTTCCAATACAGGGGAAACCAACCCTATGTTATTCCCATATGATAATTTGGACGCTATGAAAAAAGTCTTAGGTCTCACACCACCACTCTATTCGCAGACCGACAATAGATAGTTTCTCAACAACATCACCTGGAATCTTTCTAGGAGGGTACTCAAAGGAACGTTATACTTGATTGTATATCACCACTGGTCATAATATCCTTGGTCCAATGTAGGCTATTATTTTCCAAGAATTCTTAGATTCTCTAACTAAGGGAATCCTATTGGGCACTGTAAGCTAGGACCATATCCTTTCTACTTAAGGAAGTAGTTCATCCAAGTCTCAGAATGGACATTACCCCTTGGGAGAGGGTCCTTTTTTAGAACCTTACTAGCCAACTTTAATTGATCGTAGGCCAAAACCAGCATCCTTTCAATTTCATCCCATTTTTCTTTCGATTGGATGACTTCATCATACATTTCACCAAGAATGGAAGCTCTTGAGATATTATAGACATCACATAAAATGATGTCAAAGTATCCATGTTTTTGATGAAAAGTATTCATTTGAGGGCTCCATTAGATCAAAAGCTCAGGAATGATGTCTGGATTCTTGTATATATACGTCTAGGCCACCAGACAACTTCATAGATTCTGACCAATTTGCGTTCAGTCTTGAATTTTTCACAAGTTTATGAACTCGGTATGGCCACATCCACTCGGGTTTGACTCCTGCTCCAAAACAGAAGTCTCAATCCTCCTTCCAGCCTTTTGATTGATCTGCCTTAAAATCATGAAAGATTGACTAGTAGTAGTGAGGTTCTGATTCCTAGGTATGAGGATTTAGATCTGAGCAACACATGCTATGATGCATGACACATGCAATGGGAATTGTTCCTTCATTGATAAATACGAAATTGAAGGAAATGTTGGGAGTGGGAAAGTTGGGCTACTCCATGAACTAGGACTTCAGAAAATAACTTTGCGGCTTTGGGATGAATACATATATCATATAGATGTGGTCATACATTGGAATTTTATCACATCAAGGGTACTTATACTTGTACTTATTCAAGTGTTTTTTAAGTCTGTAAGGGTGGAGTTTCACATGTCATAATAATCTGACTAGATAGTTTTGATCATTTATGTAACACATGTCGTATCTTGTTCATCAGAAACCCTTTGAGTTACCATTGGAAATCTATAGAGAAAACCTGAAGATGTTCCTTATCATTAAGAAAGTAGTTTAGAGTGTTAGTTGACAAGGAGGAAATTTAACAAAGGAGTGACCTTGTGCAAGTTACTCACTCAAGTAACCTCACACTTTTCACTCTCTCAAGTAACCATGTGCAGGTCACTCGCTCAAGTAACCTCACGCAAGTCACTCGCTCAAGTGACATCGCGCAAGTGATCACGCTATTGTCACAGGTCACAGTCAAATAGAATTTCAACTATTAATGTAGCCTAGTGGCTGATTATAGTTGTCTCTCAAGGAGAAATAGTTGGATTTACAAGGGCGGTTCTTCGGGTTGTTCACCGTGATCAGCGAGGCTTCAGCTTCACACGGCTCGTACAGATCTGGTCTGGCGAGCTCCAGTGAGTTTGGATTTAGGATTTGATTTTTCCATAGTGGTTTATTTCAGATTTTGGTGTATGGTTTCATCGTTCTGGATTCTCAAATCTGCAGTGGCCAGTTGATTTTAAAATAAGTTTTTGTCTAGTGCGGGGTTATTTGGTTGTGGTTTGGTTTTGAAAAACTAATTTATGTATGGCTTGACAAATTAATTCCATGAAAAAATATATCATCAAAATCAAAAATAAATTCATTTAATAAATTATGTTCAAAATTATTAAAGATCAAAAAACATTAGTTTTTCACATAATTTGAATTAAAAGAAGGGGTATGTTCAAATAATAACTGATAAAAATATTTTTTTTTCAACTCACATCGCTCCCTCATACTTAGACCATTGGAATCCCAGGAAATGTGTCATTGAATTTAAATTTATTCAAAAATAAAAAGAAATGAAGTTCATCCTATCTAAATTAAAATTAACAAGCCAGAGAATAGAAACCACACAAACTCATTCATTGTTCAACCTATCATGCCTCATTTGTAAATCAAAGCACTACCTCATTCAAATTTAATAAAAGTTTTAGTTTAAGAGTGGATAAAATTAGATTTAAGTGGAAGTAAAATTTTAATAATAATCTCCTCCACTTATTCCTCTTTCTTAAGTTTTCTAAACCACATTTCAATTTACCACTTTATTGATACAACTTAAATGAATATGTTATAGGTCAATTGTTCCGATTTTTGTAGGTTCAATATTCACATCACCTAAATGGACAAATTTTTAACAAAGACTTTTTGAATTTATTTTTACCACCTGTAATTGTGTGCAAAGAACTATTCATATCACTTATTAAGAATACTTTATTTAATTACACAAACACACTTGATTACCTTGTCTCAGAGATCCATTGTGGGTCCCCAATAGCCCATTTATATTCCTGGTTCAAAATAATTATAAAATGTTCATTTAAGTTTGCTCTCTAAGGTCTTTTTCTCAGAGAGGTCAAGTTTGTTAGATTAAGTTCAAAATTCCAATGACTTAAAGTTATAAAATTGATTCCATATAAATATTTTCGCTTACACTGCATATCTTAATTTAAAGAAAAAACTTCCCAAAAACAATGATCAAATAACTCAGCAATCATTTAAAGTCTTAGAGTTTTAGAATCAATGAATTTCCTCAACTCTAGCATGGTGATTTTTAAACTAGGCATGATTGCAATGAAGTTCAAGAAAATGGTTGAAAAAAATAACTATACAAAAAATGATTGTATTTATAGAACACACATTTTTTCAATTACAAAAAACATAAATTTGGAAAAACTATGTGTAGATTCTTGATTTTTTTAGATTTTATTTTGTTGTTTTTAGTTTTTAAATTTAAGACAAAATTAAATCAGAAAAAAGATATTTACAATATTCAAAAATATAAGAAAAACTTTTTTATCATTTTCTTTTTTAAATTTTTGTTTTTATATATTTATTAAAATTTTGTATAAAATAGTGAAAATATTTTTTTATTTAAAAATTTCGAAAACATTAACTAAAAATATTACTAATTTTAGACAAGCTAATGGCCGACCAGGGTCGTCTCTCAAGGAGAAAAGGTTGGAGAGTCTCACTATCATAGTAGTTATGTTTTTTTGTTTAATTTTATTAATTTTTAATGAATCCAGAGTTGTTTGTTTGGTTTTTGATTAAATGAAAATAATAAAGATAAAGAACATGAAAATACCTTCAGGATATATGAAAGAAATTCAAATGGAGCTAAGGATGAATTCCAGTGAGATCAATTATCATTTACTTTTGTTCCAAATCATCTAATTCAATGAGTAGGTTTAATATCATTCACCTATTCAACCTCCATTGTTTTATTTTGTATAAAACCATTAATTTACTCATTAAATACTTAAACATACCATTCATTCCATGTATTATTCTAGGTGTATGGGTAATAAACATTCCTCAACTGAGTGAACGAATTTCCTCTCACACATAATAGTAAATGAATACCATTCTTCTAGTCAAATCACACTACTCCAATGGTATTAATTCTAATCTGAATGGATGGATATTTTGTTGTGCAATAGTTAGAAGAGTGTGATGGTCTTAATGGATTGTGTAGTAAAAATAACCTCCTCCACATTCCAGTTCCACTATTTCACTAGAATAAGAGAGGAGATAGATTGAGAATTAAACACATAAACTCTGGATTGTCACTATGATCCCCCTTTGGACCACCCTTAATGGGTTATCTCTCCATGATAATGGAGATAAAAGTCATTGGGACATCACAGGGGCAAGAAAAAGAAAGAAATGGAGGGGGGAAAGAATAACATAGTTCGATTAAACGAATAATAGAACGAAACATTAAATTATAAATTGGAAAAATAAAATAAATTGAAAAAGGAAGAAATACCTAATTGATGGAGACCGAATATAGTTGGAAAAGGATGAATATTTACAATGAGATAGGGTTAGAAATAATTATAGAGAATATGAGACAACAACAACCTTCTTCTCATTCAAATTCAGTTCCTATGCGAGCTTCTTTGATGGATATCACATGTCACTACGAATAGTCGAGATTAGTTTTGCTGGCACATTTTCTTTCCATGATCGTGTATGCATTTAAATTCGTTCTAGTGCTTCATGGTGATAGTTTCATGTGCTGGTAATTGGGCATTGGCTTGGACTTCAAATGCTAGGCTTCAAATGTTGGGCCCGAATGTTATTGCAAACAGAAAAGAAAGACAAATAAGTATATTTAAACTTATATATATTTATATTTATATTTATATTTATGTATATTTATATAGATAAATATATTTATATTTATTATATTTATATAACATATATAAATAATTATTATTATTATTATTATTATATATATATATATTTCTTTTTATCATTTTTATGTTTTTTTGTTTTTCTATTGATTTTTCAGTTTTAAGCGGGGGGGGGGGGGGGGGGGGGGTCTCGCACGGCTTCTCCTCCGCGGTAGGAAGATCATGGGATCCTTATTCTCTATTTCCATAGTCGCGGTGGTCTGTCTTCTTCCTTGGCCAGCTTCACGATGCTGGTCTGTTTCTTCAATAAAGCGGTCGATGAGGAGGGGTCCGGGGAGCTTCAACACCATATCTAACTCAGTCCGATGGTTGTTCTCTATGAGTAGCAAGTTTCATGGTGAGATTTGGAGAGAATTACGGTGAGACTAGATTATAGGGCAATGGTGGGCTTCGCAGTGGTGAGATTATGACCATGGTGGTGTCGCATATCTGGACCAACAGCTTGGATTTTCAACGACGGTACTTCGAGTTGTTCACAGTGGTTGGTGAGGCTTTGGCTTCGTACGGATTATCCAGATTTGGTGTGTACTACCACAGGTCCAGGCAGGGGATGATCTGGATTTTATCAGCACAAACAAAAAGCATTGATAATAGGGGGTCATTATCAGCGTTTGCTAAAAGTACTGATAAATCCTCCATTTATCAGCATAAAAAAGAGTGATGATAAAGAGTAGATTTATCAGTGCTATTATTAACTCTCATAAAAGTTTTTAATAAAAAATATTATTAATTTATATATAATTATTATATTTATATTCAAAAATAATGTTTATTTGTATGCATTAAATAAAAAATTCATGTTTATAATTAATATATATTTTTTAATAATTCAAATATATATATAATGTTTTAAAAAAACTATTTCTAATATTATAATTAAATAATTATATATTTAAATAATTATAAGATTATAATAAATTTCATTAAATAATAAATATATTTATTATATTTATGATTATATCTAAATACTTTTAAAATATATATATTTATAATTATAATTATAATTAAATAAATATATGTTTTCAATGAATTTGGTCAATAAATATATTGACGCGTGAGTATAATTGACATGCATATAGGTTATGTATTTATCATAAATTTTCATTTATACATTACACCATTCGTATTATTCATGTTGTTCATATGTGATGACTCGTTTTTTATTATCTATACTTTACTAGGTATATGATTAATTCATGTTATACCCATGAATCTATTATGTTCTAAAAAATACTAATAAAATTACAATAAATATATTTAAATAATAAATATATTTATTATATTTATAATTATAAAATTTTAATTATATATAAGTAATTTCTAAATATAATTATTTGAAATTATAATTATAACTATATATATATATAAATAATTATAAAATTATAATAAATACATATATTATAATTTTATAAATATATATATAAATATATTTATAATTATATGATAATATTTATAAATATATTTATTTATAGTTATACCAATAAATATATATATATATGTAAATAATTATAAAATTAAGATTAATATATTTATTATAAAGTTATAAATATATATAATTAAATAAATATATTTATGGATATATACTAACATTTATAAATAAATACAAATAGTTATAATTTTAATTCTAAATAAATATACATAAATTTAAATAATTATAAAATTATAAGAAATATATTAATTATATATATTTATATACAAATATTTATAGATAAATAAAAATAGTTAAAATTATAATTCTAAATAAATATAGATATATTAAAAAAATTATAAAATTATAATAAATATATTAATTATATATATTTATAAAACTATAAATATATTTTTTATAATTTTAAAATTATTTAAATATATATATATATATTTATTTACTTATATTTACAATTATAACTATAAGTAAATATATATTTATTATAATTTTTAATTACAAATAAATATATATTTATTTTTAATTATAATTATAAATAATTATTTATTTATTTAAATTATTATAAATTTATAAAAAATATATTTATTATTCTTATAATGTTATATATAATTAAATAAATAAATTTATAAATATATACAAATATTGATAAATAAGTAAAAATATTTATATTTATAATTATAAATAAATATAGATAAATTTAAACAATTATAAAATTATAATAAATATATTAATTATATATATTAATAAAATTAAAAAAATAATAAATATATTTGTTATACTTTTATAATAATTTAAATAAATATATATTTATTTATTTAAATAATTATAAAACTATAAAAAATATATTTATTATATTTATAATTTAATTAATATATATAATTAATATTTTTATTATGATTTTATAAATGTAAATAAATATTTATTTATAGTTATAATTATAAATAAATAAATAAATATTTGTCATATATATAATTTTATAAATATATATAACAATATAAATAAATTATTAACATTATAACTTTATCAATGCTAAAAATTCGCTAATAAAGACATGTTTTATTAGCACTTTCTAATTTATTGCTGACAAAAACATACCTTTATCAGTGCTTTTTAACTAGCACTGATAAAAGCTTCACCTGATTTTATAAATAAACATTAACAGTTAGCTTCCTCTCTCACACACCTCAAGCTCTCACGAAAGTCGACCCCTACACCGTCGACCACTCCTCTACCCTGAACTCACATCTACTGTCGTCGACCCCTCCTCCGCCGCTAACCCCTCCTTCGCCGTCGTGAATTGTTTGTCCATTGTTGTAAACCCCTCCACTGTCGCGAACCCGCCTCCCATGTGAACCCTCATTCGCTGTGAACCCACCTCCACTACGCGCTGAACCCCACATCCTTCAGTGAATCCTTCCTCCACCACAAACCCTCCTCCACTGCAAACCCTCCTCCATTGTGAACACACCTCCACCGCAAACCCCACCTGCTTTGCAAACCCCTCTGTGACCTCCACTGCCGCTCCCGCCTACCCGGACTCTGCAGCGACCAGACCCTACTTTTTCCACCGAAGGGGTGTGCCATTTTTTCCACATTATTATGAATTCCTATATATATATATATATTTTGTCTTGGTTTTGTTTTTTTCTCACATTACATTTTATATGCATGAAATTCCTTTGAATACCTTCAAATGGAGTGTCAATGATTCAACAACCAAAGTAGTATCATAAAAATACCTTAAAACATCTATATATATCTATATTTTTCACAATAACATTGTTTGAATGATTTCCCAAAAAAAATAGGGAAGTGAAAAAACATTCACATTAATGTTTTGATGTGTTTGTTAAGATGAGGGAATGTTTATGAACTATCAATGAATTCTATTTTTAAATCCCCAAAACAATTGAATTCTAAATTAGTACAACACTGAGAAATGTGAATTGAAAAATATGTTGTTTTTGTAAAAATAAATCTTGTTTTCTATAATTAGTTATCCCACATAGACTTAGAGATGACTTACCCATGGATCATTGTTAAGAAACTTGTGGTTCTGCACTTCTGTCATGTATTTTCTTGAGTTGAATGAAAGTGGAAGAACAAAAGGGGAGAAGAAAAAGTTTTTCCACTCCTTTTTATTTATTATCATTAAGAGGGTGTGGAAAAGTGAATTTGTTTTGACATGAATTAGGAGTAAATCATTTCAATGGAATTGAAAATAAATATAAATGGGGTCATTGAAGCTCCCAAAGTTATGTTTCGTTATTTTTTTTCAATATTTATCAATGAACATTTCATTATTAAGGTGGATAATCTAAGTGGTGGATTGAGTATCCAACCAATTACATGTAGATTGGAGGTGATTCCCCTACACTATGGTTATGAAGATAGATGGAATTTTCTACTGCCTAAAAATATCTGGCTGGATAGATTCTAGTTTGATGATACAAGATTAAATGTACTAATCTTCATGATAAAAAATGATAAGTACTAAAGGAAGTGTTCCAGTTTTGTCTACAATAGTTTGGAAAGAAGATTCAAAGAATCCAGTTACTTGGAGATATTGAAAATTCTTAAGTGGCTTTTTAAAATAATTTAAGTGTTTTGAAATGTTTCTTAAAAAAATATATGTGTTCAACATACCCTTTTTTAATGGGTTTTCAAATGTGATTTTATAAATAGTTTTGAAAGAACATCTGAAATGTAGTTTTTCCATAATCTTTTAAGTTTAGATTTTTATAGAATTAGAAAAAACAATACATTATATAGGGAAGACATGTTGATTTATTATAACACCATGGTAAGGGAATTTCACTTACTCTATCCAACCCATAGGATATCCATCAAGACCTCACTCCCATAAAAGGTGAATTAATATTTAACCCAATTGCAATTCCTAAACCTAATTTTCATCTAACATCACCTGTATGGTTTAAATTAGGGGCCTCATTGTTTGATATGTCTATTTAGGTCTTTTACCATAAAGAGATGCAATTAATTATTAATATGAAATGCTTGATGATTATTCATGGATGTGAAAATGGTCTCTTTCTTGTGAGGGTGTTAGAGTTTACATGTGATTTACTACTTATATTGTATTTATTTATATGATGATCATTGGCTTGTTGTTTCTCAATTCCACTTGTTTAGTTGCATGGGAACCCTTTGAATTAATAAATAGTTCGAGATGTATACTACACTAGTTAGCTCACAGACTATCTAGTTTCACATAGTTATATGGTTTTCTTAGTCTATAGGTGTGTCTATAATGAGGAATGTGTGGGTAAGTCATGTGGATTTTCTATTTTTTATGATTCAACATAGTCCGACTATTGGACTCATTGTATTTTGAGTACAAAATGAAGGAATAATTGAATTTCCCCTATGATTTTGATACATTACTGATAATAGAGTTGGAACTAGGAAAGAGAGATCTATAGAACAATTAGATTTATCATATTAAGGAGAAAGTGGATGATATGAGATAGTTCAATGGGTCTCTAGTTTTAAATGTATTTCAATAATTAGAAGGATTAAATTTATATTGGATTTTCTCTTATGTTTTAAAGCATATAATAATTCAAATGGTTCTTGGATTAGTTTTCATTGAAGGTTAATTTCTAGAAAAAATGGATGTCATGATTATATTCCATCATGGAGATTCAGAGAAAGAGATCTACATAGATCAACTAGAAGGTTTCATGCTAAATGAAATATAAGGTTCATTTCTATTTTCAAATTGAGTTTTTTTTTTTGGATTAAGTAGTGATGAAGCGTAGTCTTGCGCACTCTCAAAAATATTTATAACTAAGTGCAGCATAGTAGCCGACCAGGTCGATCTCTTGAGGAGCCTTTGCAGTCAAGAAATCACTACTTCTAATTCAAACTTTTTATATTTTATATATATATGAAAGAAAATGACCATAAATGAGATTTTAGAAATAAGAATGAAATACTAAAATTTAATATGGAGATGCAATGAAAACACAATGAATGCTAACAAAATGATGTTAGAAGAAAGGAGTCATTCCTGAGAACATCACCCAGAGTGAACCTTCATAGTCTCATTATTAGATTCTAATTTACGTTATGAACACACTCCATAGTATGTGTGAGAATCTTAATATGAATATGGTTTTTAATATATGATACTCTCAATGATCACCGAGAGACCACATATCCACCTCCTCGATTGAGGGAAAATATTGCAGAAGTGAAAGAAAAACCTCGGGTGGAAAGTGGAGACACAAAGGCGCCTTTCCCACTAAGATCCCCTCAGTATAACTCTAAGAAAATAAGAAACATTAAGAATAAATGTTCAAAGTCTTGGGTTAATCACTATATTAATCACCCAGTAACTTCCTCATGTTATCTACCCATGATCACGAGCATAAGAGTTTATAGTGATGAAGAAAGCGGGGGGAGAATACAAAATAATGAAAGAAAAAGAGAGAAAGAATAACACTTAAATATAAATATGAAATTCTATTACATAATGAAATTAAAATAAAATACAACACTAAACTAAATAAAATGGATAAAAGAGGCTACCCCTAAGTTTCCAACCCTTTGTAAAGAAGGGGAAGTATATTTTTATAGGAAAAGGGAGTGAAAAATTGGCTCAAAAAATATTCTCCGAAAGTTTGCACTTGTATGGCCTTCTTAATGACATAATTTGGAAGTTTTTTCTTCTTTAAAGTTGTTATTTTATCTATCCTATGTCTAAAAACAAAATTTGAGCATCATTGGACATGTGGGAGAGAGATATAGCCAAATTAATCTAGATATTTAATCTGCCCATGATGACTGTTCGTATTCCAATGCAGCGAGTTCCAACACATTAATGACCTTGAAAATGAAAGAATAATGCACTACCATCTTAATAAAACTTCTTCCTACGGATTTATTCTAGATTATTGTAAAATATCAACTCAATTTTTTAGTCCATTTATTATATATGATCCCATAAATAAAATTCTACAGATCTATGCACAGTTTTCGAGGCTTAACTTGTGAGTTGGATTTGAGCTTCCAAATGATGGATTTCTCTTCGGGTAAAGAATGATAAAATTAATCCCATATAACATAGAAACCTATAAAATAATAATTTTTCAATTTTGATGAGTTTAGAAAATGTTATGTCCGAAACATTAAAATAATTAAAACTGTTTAAATCCAAAATAATCCATTTTTCCAATTATGCTAAAAAATGCTCCTAAAACATAAAATTTGACAATTCTCCTTTAAATAACACATTGGTGGGATTAAAAACATTTAAATTAAGAATAAAATAATTGAAAATATTTGTTCTATTAATTCTTCTACACTTAAACATTACACTCTTAGGAAATCATCTTATACCATGGTCAAAACAAACTTCTCAAAGCATAAATGACAACACAACACAATTATCATATTAAGGAAAATATCATGCTTCATACATTGATAAAAATTTTAGAACTCATCAAAAATCATATGAATTCATTAAATCTCATGTTAATCCTCAAATTCACGTCGTACCTACCGCCCTGGAAAAATATTTCTCTCTTCACTCAAGGATATTTAATATAGAGTTTTTCTCATTCCCAAGAACATGAGTGATCTCAATAGGATTTCTATCCTCCTAGTATATCCACATCACATATTAAAAAATGTATCAATCATGAGGTCTTTTATATGGTATTTTTTGATGCTAAGGGTTGAAAGGTTTAAAATGTAAAAAGATCTGAGGCAGAATGAGGAGGGTTAAGCTCTAAAGTGAAGTAAATGCATGAAAACAGTTTTACTCAAGAATGGTGTGCTCCTCAATCAGTACAAAAATGAATCACCTCATAGAACCTCTTCCTTTGGGAATTTCACACTTGGAATTTCAGCATCAATGAATTTATTCCCTCTTTTCACCAGTTACATAATTGTTTCAGCTTAAATTCAGATATGGATTTCTCTTTAGAATCATGTTTTTGAGGAAAATAGAGGCATTTTTTTATCATAAAAAATTGGTGAAATCAACGAGGTTAATTCCATCCTTGAACCATATGGTCTTGCAACCAATTGGATGATTCCCACTACAAAAATCCTTAAAAATGGAGTAGTCCTATTGAAAAAAATATAAAAGAGAAAACTTGATGATGTGAAATTAACTTTACTCTATATAAAATATGAAATCACCATAAATTCCTTTATAAGAATGGATTTGATGGAGTCCTTATTAAATTCATTTAAGGATAAGAGATTATTTTTGTCATGAAATAATAACATACAAGAGTCTACAGTGCCCACCAGTCAAGGTTCAGGATTTCCCATCAAATATGGAGGCCTGGATACTTTTAGCCTTCAATGAAGCAACCAAAATTCACCAAAATGTGTCATTCCTACCAAGTGAAAACTAACTTCATATTTCAAACCCCGAAGTTGCTACACACATCCAAATAATCTAGCTATTTTTCATATGGGTGATGGCTATTGTAGGTCCATATCCTCTAGCTATAGACAAGCCATTCAAATACATCCTCACTACTACCAAATTCTTATATAATTGGGATGAAGAAACACCACTCAAATAAGTTAGGAAAAAATCATTTTCAGCTTTTTGAAATCCAATATCATTACTATATTTTCAATACCACATATAATACTGACAAAAAATGGCACCAATTTAAGTTCTGTTGAGTTAGAGAAGCTGTATCAAGAGTATAATGTCAAATCCAACCATTCACCTCACTATCATGTTGTGACTAATGGATAGATAGATGTCTTCAACAAGACCTTATCAAATATACTCCATAAGATGGTGTATAAAGATAAAAAGTCTCGACCTGACAAGATCTTATATTCATTGTGGTATTATCACACTATTATCTGCATTACCTCACTCGAAACCCTATATTCACTGGTATACGAGAAAAAACCAGTCTTATCCATTGAGATCCAATTTTCCTCTCTTAACATTTCCATCTACGATCAACTATACATATATAAGAAATCAAAAAAATGGATGTATGAATTAGATGTACTTGATGAGAAAATAATACATACTTTACATCACTTGTAGGTCTACCAAAATCATATAGCATGGGATTTTAATAAGAAAGTATGCCGCTTATCATTCTTCCAAGGAGAGTTGATACTGGTCCTCAAGACCCCAATGATACTATGGAAGAAGCCTCTAAATCTTAATCTAAAGTGGGAGGGGCCTTATTTCATACATAAGGTCTACTCTAATAGAGTTTATTCATTGATATAAATGGATGTAGAGATAGTTATAGTCCCTACCAATAAAAATTTTCTCAAGAAATACTTTGTTTAATCACATAAAATTCTTCATAGAATTACCTTAAAAGGAATGACATATGGTCCTAGTCGTATGGCCTAAAACTATAAGAAACCATAGTGTGAGCTACATGACTTTAAAACACATATCCTAATATCATATTAACAAAATGCCAAAATGTATGATAACATCCTCACTAAATGAAATAAAACTACATCATTCATGTCCTTTTTTATGATGCAAAACTGATTAATATTTCGATCTGTGCTTGATTGGATCATAATCCTTAGTGTTGGTCTCCCACCACACCTCCATTCTATAAGTACATGGGGCTTGATTATAATATTAATGGGATACGTATTTACTCCTAGAATCTATGTTCTGGTCATAGCTGCAAAATAAGAAAAATGCACCCTCTATTGCATAAAAACCAAAATAAATATATTCAAGGAACTTTACACTCCATAGCCAATGCCAGTCCAAATTATTCCCTTATACTCTGACACATTCCTTCAACACATCATACTTCTTGTCCTAGGGAAATCTAGATATCCATAATCTTCCCCCATACATTAGTAATATAATTTCTGATACTTCAGGACACCTTTGTTTGGACTATGCATTGATACGACCCAATTTGGGTTTGCATAAGTCACCCCAAAAGTCCTGTCAACTAGATTCACCTTCTTTCTCTGGAGAAACGTATTCTATATCCATAGGCCCCAACAACATCTTTCTATAAACTTAATTTCAAACATGATCTGTAGCCAATCCTTGCATACTTGTCTCATATCACTTCTCTTGGTCTGAGATCCCCCAAGATCATGGTATACTGTACCACCCAAAGATTTCATAGTATGTTATTTCTTCAAAGTAATTCAATAACTTGTGATACACGCAACACCGAGTCCAAGTGCACCATGACTTTCAAAACTAGCTGTTGAAAAGCAGTTATGAATAGTATTAACTAAATTTTAAATTTTATATATTCCATATAAATTTAGCATCTATATTATGTGTTTCTTAGACATAATATAAGAACAAATTCATTTTTTTAGATAAAGGAAGTATTTTTCAGAAAATGAAATTTTACCGCCTTTTAATGGAGAACCATTTTTTAAATCCAATATTTGAGACTTATATATTCAATTTGAAAAAATAAACTTCTTCTTTATAATCGGGATATAAAAATTTATTTATGATAAATTTTTGGTGTTTTTCTGATAACTTTCATATTTGGGTGAATAGTGAAAAAAACTAAATTTTAATTAAAAACAAATTTTTTAATCAAAATAATTTATAGTGTTAAATTATACATTTGAATGGTTTGGAAGTATAATTAGATTATATTTGTATCATTTAATACAATTTTGGTCATTATAAGTAATTTCACCATTAAATTTGACATAAACACATGTAAATCTTTTGATAGTTTTTACTTTTTAAAAACGCCCTTTTTGGTTTTGACAATGGGATTTAATTTTAAATTAACAAATGAAGCTTATATGTTTTGAATTTGTTAAAATAGACTTAAATTTTTAATTCATAATATCAAAATTATCTTAGGGTGAATTTTTGGTATTTTCCTAAAAACTTTCAATTTTTGATGAATAGTGAAAAACACTGCGTTATTGTTTAAAACCAAATTTTTATTTAAATAATTATTTATTTAATTTAAATTTATTTTAGGTTAAAATAGATACATAATACCTATATTAGTTAAATGTAACTCATTTGATTCATTTTTTAATAAGTTTAGATATATAAAAATTTTATTGAACTTTTTACCGTATTTTACCCACCTCCTATGAGCATTTGAAAATTTGCATAAAACGTAATTTTAATGATTCTGTGAATTGAATTAAAAAAATATGAGAGGAAAAGTTAACATTATTCAGTAAAATGTGGTTCAGTAAGATGAAAATAATTTTTGGTGAATAGTTACTTTTGACTTTTATTTACCACAGTTAAAAGTAAATAGGGTAATTAATGGTAAAAATGATATTATAATTACCCTAACACATGTCTTAATTCTATTAGATAAGTGTATTTCGACCAAAAAAACCTTATGAGTAAATATGATTCTTTAGTTCCACTTTAATTAGATTAACACATTTTTTATTATTTTATTTAAAGAAGAGTTAAAAGTGTTAAATTCAAAGTTTAATAACTAAACCATTTTTAATATAGGGTTACACACAATAAAAATTCAACTATAAATATTAGTTATAAATCTAAAAATATTTCATAAATAATTGTATTTTATTTATAATTTTTACACATTAAATAATTTAATTTATTTATGACACAATGATGATGCAGTAATTAATTTATTAATGAAACAATCAAATAAATGGTATTATAAATATTAAAATAATTATAATTTCAGAGTTTTTATGACATCCAAAAATTTTCTAGGTGAATATTAAATTTTAGGGTTTATTAAGTGTATTTTATTCTAATTAATCAAGTTTTTATGACTTTCACAAAAACCAAATACTAAATAGTGTCAAAATTGACATAATTGAGTTTTTAAAACAAATACTATATTATTAATTAATATAATATTCCTAAAAATATAAGGTTTGGAAAAAGGGATTAAATAATATTATATATGTCATTAATGAACCACTTTAGGTTCTATTTGAAGTTTATAGTATGTTTATTAACCATATTGTGTAAGAATACAAGAAGACACGGTAAAAGTTAAAATATTTAACTAAGTGTTAAATCTAAAAGATAAGGTTAATATGGTGACCTAAACCTGTATAAAACCTATTGGTTGAGTCGTTTTAGACCCATACCCACCTCATTCTAGAAATAAATTATTTTTGAGCCATTATAAACCGAAAATTATTTTATTATAAAATAATATTTCAAGGTTTTCCTAAAGTGACCCTCACCTCTCTTATAAAAGGGTACTTCCCCTTCTCTCAAAATCACACCTCAAAAGCCATTTGGCTCAGCCAAACCTTGCCCAAATATCCTCCCAACTTCCCACGAATAAACCTAGAGTCCTTAATTTGATCATAAAGAGAACCTATGGAGCCCTTTTGATCAACTCAAAAGGAAACACCCGAAGAAGAGGTAATAATTTCACCACCCTCTTTCGAGTTCTTTTCATCTTCCACTTCCTCTTTCTTTGTTGTTTCCATACCAAAATAACAACTATCGTACCTTCTGTATACTATGATGTTATTATAAATATTGTACAACCATATTCGTTATTCTATTCATCCTATAATGACAAAGTCACCATACGCGTGTACGTATGACTTGTCGTCTCCACGTCGTGGTGTAGTTTGTTATTCAAACACTTCATTATTTGGATGGGTATAATAATTAGTATAACTGATGTAAATAATAAATATAAAACATTAATTATTCTATATATATGATATACCATCCAATTACATACTATTTCACTATCAATATAATGATATTATCACTCGTGCGTACGCATCGATTACTGTCACCATGACGCGATGAGATTCATTTCCATGTTCACCATTCAACGATGACTATAAAAAAATATATAATTAATAAGTATGTAATATATGAAATAATAATTCTACTAGATATATATATATATATGTATGTATATTTATATACTTACATATATCTAATTCACTTACTTCCGTTCAATACGATATGAAAACAGAAACAGTGTTTATGCGTACGTACGGTCTACCATCTCCATAAATGGTGCCTCCCATTTCATATATCTATCTATTATAAATATTTATATTCTAAATATATATGATATATAAATCAAAATTTATATTCTGGAAGTATTTAAATCATGATCTAAATGATACGATCAAGAATAACAAGTTAAAACACGTACGATAAAGAAAACGATTATTACCCAAAATATTGATTTAACATAGAAATCATTATTAAATGGGTAGTATAAAGTCATAAATAAATCATTTATGATATAATAAATATGAATATAGTTCTGGTATAATTTAATAACATACTATGTTCATTATACAGAAGGTTAAACATACCCTCAACCAAAAGAAAGTGCAAGGTAAGGGTTAATTTTACAATCTTTTTATTATCTGAGATTGTTTTTATGAAAGTATATACTTGGAAATATTTATTATCCATGTGCATGTTTCATAAAAGTTTGTTCAAAGGGATTTTTTAAGTTACTCTTTACTAAAACATCATTTTAAATGTTTTAAAGATTTATTCTTCTAAAACTTTATCATTAATGTCTATGTTTTCAAAATGTTTTTAAGGATTTATTTATATGGAAATTAATTTTTTATAATGTTAATTCATTTCAAAAGCTTCAAAGTGGTATGAGACACTTTGAATAAAAAATATCTTTTAAATGAATTCCTTTATATGAATTTTAAATTATTTCTTGAAAAAGGGGTATTTCTCTCAAAGATTTTTACTGATCATTTTAAACTATGTCAACATATTTTATGGGATATTATTCTTGATCGAGGTTGATTTATTATGATACAAATATTACATATTGTATTGAAGGTTTTTTGATATGTTTGACTATGGATGTGTTATTTTTATACCATCCATGGTATATGGATAAATTATTGGCATTTCATATGATAGTTTTAATACAAATGTTGATATTATGTTTCAACCTTTTCATATGAGGAATAACTTGGACTTAGTAAGTGATGGGTGGAGCCTTCTATAGATCCTCGATGCATCAGTAGGTCTCATGAGACAAATTAGTGTCTTGGCATATGGCCCTGACAAAATCTTATTTGTAGTCTTGGCACAAGGCCTTGACTATGTGGTTATGAAGTCTATCATTATGAATTCCATCATTATGAAATTAGCTATTGATATTACATTATATTATTCGACTAATATAATATACATGTGAATATGTAAATGACATTATTTGATTTATCGTTTCCATATTATGCTGAAGTTTAAGTTTAAAAGGTTTTTGTTTTATTCTTATACATTGCCTTAAATGTTTATGCTTATTTATGAAAGTTTCGTCTATATTGTTATCCTTACTGAACATCTGAGATCACCCCTTTCTATGTTTTATTTTTCCCAAGATTCCAATAAGTGTTTTATGATTGATAAACAAGGTTAAGCTGGAGGATTAATGACATTCTCAAAGGATCATTTATTTTGTGTTTTATTTTCTAATGTGTAGTGTAACGTTCATGTTTGTAATCTATTTTCCAAGACTGCTAAACTGATCAGTCTTTCGGGACTTGATTCCTTGAAATCATTCCAATGTATTAAAATAATGCACTGAATCTTGGCTTCTAGGGTCAGGGCATTACAGTTAGTATCAGAGGAAGTTTAGAAAAATCCTTGGAAATAGATTTAGATAATCTTTGATTAGAGAAAATTAACCTAATATAGACTTTGAGGATTAGTATAGAAGAACTTCCTAGAATTTTGGTAATGTAGAAATTTTGTGTATTTTACAAGCAATACATCCCTGTCTGGATATGAGAAGGTAGAGTTCTCTCTGGCACAGATATATCTAGGAGTGAAAATTCTAACAAGGAGCTTTAGTCTTGACTCGAGGTATCCTGGTACACAACTGCGGGCATTGCTGCACTCTTGGTTACGACACTCCTGAGGGATATGCTTAGGATAATTCAAATTTTCATTACAAGCCATTATTATGTCTTTTGGAGTAAATACTTATGAAAAGAAAACATTTTATGATTATATATTATATGAAAAATCTTTTCAATTTAGGTTAGGTATTTTACAGTTTGGAATTATGCATTGTGATTCACAAACTAACCTAGTGTATGCCATTGTTTAGAAATGATGCCTAGTAGAAAGAATGAGAATTTTAGAAATACGCATGATCGAAATATTAAGAAGGATCATATATTTCATGGTATTAAGCCAAAATTTAAAAGGAAAATAGTCTCTCACGTATTCTCATCATATGAAGAAATAATATCATGTGTTAATAAGATAAGTAAATAATTCTGTGAGTCCTATGGTTTTGAAGGGAAAAAAGAGAAGAAAAGGATGGAAGAGAGAAAGATGGATAAAGGGAAGAGGGGAAAGAAAGATTTTCCCATATATGATAACTGTGGAAAGAATCACCTTGGTAAATTCTTGAAGGGAATGAGATTTTGTTATAAGTTTGGAGAAAAAGGACACCAAGTACATGATTTCAAGGGTAAGAAAAAGGTTTCAAATGTACAATGCTTCATCAAAAAGGAGTTGAGACACTATGCAAAGCAATGTCCAAATCATCAGAGTATACCCCAAATGCTGCTATTGGATAATAATCAAGTTATGATACTACCAAATATAAAGGGGAATGATTATATTTCTTATGTTGTTATTAAAGTATTATATCATTTGAGTATTGTATTAATGATGTACATGTTATAATAATTATAGAGTATAAAAGTATTGTAGTATAGTACTATTTCATTAAAGATTTGAGATTGTGTGGAACCAAGAAAATTGACTCAATAGCAGGTTATTTTTTTTGGAAAATATATGGTTGAGAGAAAGATAAACCATAATTTTGTTCTGATACTAAGGTAGTTATTTTGGAATAATATATGATTGAGTTGGATAAATTATATTTTATATTCTTGACTATCTTGAAACTTATTAATGATTTGTATATTCCATCATAGTTGGAGTCTACAACATTTTTATATATAAGGATTATATCCATTATTATATAAGGAATAGGGGATAATGAATGTAATCAATAAGATTTTATGGTAATTTAGGGACTTACTGTGTTTTAAAAGAATACATGATGAAGGTATTCACATGTTATTACGTGAAAAAATGATCTTCATTGTGTTTACCTTCCTTATAAATTTTGAACTGTGAGTTTGGACAGAAGTATTTTGGATAAGTCTAAAGGTAGGAATTGATTAAGATTGACATTGGATACTATTGTTATGGATAAATTATTTCTTGAGATTATTTTTGAATTTTCATAAAAAGGACAACTCAGAGGTCGGGTAACAACCTGTCACGTCCGGCAAGGCTGTGAGACTTGAACCTGTAACCGAAGGGTGACAAGGGTGGATCACCTACCACTAGCATATGTGATTTCCTGGTTTGTATAGTGTAGTCTTTTTAAATATTCTTAAAAATGAATTTTAAATTAATTATTTTTGGAACCCTATACGGTTAGGATAAATAATTTTTTTTTGAATTCTATTATCTTTTGGAGTGAAAGATGAGTTTGTGGTAGGAATTAATTGAAAGATGAAACTCTAATTTTCAAGTATATATATATTTATATTCCTATTATTATATGAATAAATTAATTCTTAAACTTTATAGAAGGAATATTAAAACCAAAAATGTGTTATCCTAATACCTTATGTTTTGTTGAACCGACGATATTTTAAATCATCATAGATTGATGGCTTTGAGGCTTTGAATTTTACACTTGTTTGTGATTGATGACCTCAATAACTCCATATAAATATTTACATTTTTCCTCCAATTATGTGTCTCTAATTTCCACCAATGTTCTCCTAATCGAGATCATAATTTGGCGGCGACTTTTTCATTTCCCTTTCCCTCTTATTAAGACTAAATTTTATTTACCCAATTTCTGATGTGGGTTTTCCACAATGGTATTTTTCTATTTTTAACCTTTTATTTTAGAAACACAATTTCAAATTTCAAGGATCTAATTTGTTGAAGAGGGGAGAATTTAACACTCCAATATTTCATAGTACATTATTTCTTCAAAGTAATTCAATAACTTGCGCTACACGTAACACCGAGTTCAAGCACACCACAACTTACCAAACTAGTCGTTCAAAAGCGATTATGAATAGTATTAACTGAATTTTTAATTTTATATATTCTATATAATTTTAACATCTATATTATGTGTTTCTTATACATAATATAAGAAAAAATTCATTTTTTCAGATAAAGGAAGTATTTTTCAGAAAATACAATTTTACCACCTTTTAATGGTGAACCCTTTTTTAAATCCAATATTTGACACTTTTATATTTAAATTTTAAAAAATAAACTTCTTCTTTACAATCGGGACATAAAAATTTAGTTTGGATAAATTTTTGGTGGTTTTCTGATAACTTTCATATTTGGGTGAATAGTGAAAAATACTAAATTTTAATTGAAAACAACTTTTTTAGTCAAAATAATTTATAGTGTTCATTTATACATTTGAATGGTTTGGAAGTATAATTAGATCATATTTTTATCATTTAATAGAATGTTGGTCATTATAAGTAATTTCACCTTTAAATTTGACATAAACACATGTCAATCTTTTGATAGTTTTTACCTTTTAAAAACCCACTTTTTGGTTTTGACAACGAGAATTAATTTTAAATTAATAAATGAAGCTTATATGTTATGAATTTGTTAAAATGGACTTCATTTTTTAATTCATAATATCAAAATTATCTTAGGGTGTTTTTTTGGTATTTTTCTGAAAACTTTCAATTTTTGATGAATAGTGAAAAACAATGTGTTAATGTTTAAAACCGACTTTTTATTTAAATAATTATTTATTTTATTTAAATTTTTTTTTAGGTCAAAATAGATACATAATAACTATATAATTTCAATGTAACTCATTTGAGTCATTTTATTATAAGTTTAGATATATAAAAATTTTATTGAACTTTTTACCATCTTTTACCCATCTTCTAGGAGCATTTTCAAATTTGAAAAAACATAATTTTACCGCTTCTATGAATTAAATTTCAAAAATCTGAGTGAAACGGTTAACATCATTAAGTAAAATGTGGTTCAATAAGATGAAAATAATTCTTGGTGAATAGTAACTTTTGCCTTTTATTTAGCACGGTTAAAAGTAAATAGGAAAATTAAGGGTAAAAATGATATTATAATTACCCTAACACATGTCCTAATTCTATTGGATAAGTTTATTTCGACCAAAAACAACCTTAGGAATAAAATATGATCCTTTTGTTCCACTTGTATTAGATTAGTACATTTATTATTATTTTATTTAATGAAGAGTTAAAAGTGTTAAATTCAATGTTTAATAACTAAACCATTTTTAATATAAGTTTACACACAATATAAATTTGACTATAAATATTCATTAGAAATATAAATAGATTTCCTAAATAATGGTATATTATTTATAATTTTTAGACATTAAATAATTTAGTTTATTTATTACACAATGATGATGTAGTAATTACCCTATTAATGAAACAATCAAATAAATGTTACTATAAATATTAAAATAAATATAATTTCAGAGTTTTTATGACACCCAAAAATTTTATAGGTTAATATGACATGTTAGGGTTGATTAAATTTATCTTTTTCTAATTAATAAATTTGTGATGACGTTCACAAAAACCAAATACTAAATTGTGTCAAAATTGACATAATTGAGTTTTTAAAACAAATACTATATTATTAATTGATATAATATTCTTAAAAATATAAGGTTTTGAAAAAGGGATTAAATAATATTATATATGTCATTAATGAACCACTTGAGGTTCTATTGGAAGTTTAGAGCATGTTTATTAACCATATAGTGTAAGAATACAAGAAGACCCGGTAAAAGTTAAAATATTTAACTAAGAGTTATATCTAAAAGATAAGGTTATTATGGTGACCTAAACCTGTCTAAAACCAATTATTTGAGTGGTTTTTGACCCATAACCACCTTATCCTAGAAATAAATAATTTTGGAGCCATTAGAAACCGATAATGATTTTATTATAAAATAATATTTCAAGCTTTTCCTAAAGTGACTCACACCTCTCTTATAAAAGGGAACTTCCCCTTCTCTCAAAATCACACCTCCAAAGCCATTTTTCTTGGCCAACCCCTGCCCAAATATCCTCCCAAATTACCTCAAATCAACCAAGAGTCCTTACTTTGATCATAAAGCCATCCTATGGATCCCTTTTGATCAACTCAAAAGGAAACACCTGAAGAAGAGGTAATAATTCACCACCCTCTTTCAAGTTCTTTTCATCTTCCACTTACTATTTCTTTGTTGTTTCCATACCTAAATAATAAATCCAATACCTTATATATACTTTAATGTTATTATAAATATTTTACAACTGTATTCATTAGTATATCCATCCTATAATGACAAAGTCACCATACGTTCGTACGTATGGCTAACCGTCTCCACGTCGTGGTGTAGTTTGTTATTCAAACACTTCATTATTTGGATGGTTATAATAATGATTATAACTGATGTAAATAATAAATATAACATGTTAATGATTCTTTATATATGATATACCATCCAATTACATACGATCTCACCATTAATATAATGATATTGTCGCTCGTGCGTATGTATGGATTACCGTCTCCACGACGCGATGAGATTCATTCCCACATTCACCATTCAATGATGATTATAAAAATATATATTATTAATAAGTATGTAATATATGAAATAATAATGATACGGGTGATATATATATATACTTACATATATCTTATTCACTTACTTCCGTTCAATACGATATGAAAATGGAAACAACGTTTATGCGTACGTACGACCTACCGTCTCCATAAACGGTGCCTCCCATTACATATATCTATCTATTATAAATATTTATATTCTAAATATATATGATATATAAATAAAAGTTTATATTCTGGAAGTATTTAAATCATGATCTAAATGATACGATCAAGAATAATAAGTTAAAACATGTACGATAAAGAAAGCGATTATTACATGAAATCTTAATTTAACATGGAAATAATTATTAAATGGGTAGTATAAAGTCATAAATGAATCATGTATGATATAATAAATATTAATATGGTTCTGGTACAATTTAATAACATATTATGGTCATTATAAATTAGGTTAAACGTACCCTCGAACAAAGGAAAGTTCAAGGTAAGGGTTAATTTCACTATCTTTTTATTATCCGAGGTTGTTTTTACGTAAGTATCTACTAGGACATATTTATTATCCATGTCCATGTTTCATAAAAGTGTGTTCATAGGGATTCCTTTTGAGGTACTTTTTACTAAAACATCATTTTAAATGCTTTAAATATTTATTCTTCTAAACCTTTCTCATTAATGTCCATGTTTTTAAAATGGTTTTAAGGATTTATTTATATGGACTTGAATGTTTTAAAATGTTAATTCCTTTAAAAAGTTTTTAAAGTGGTATGGGACACTTTGATTCAAAACTATCATTTAAATTAATTCCTTTATATGAATTTTAAATGATTTCATGAAAAAGGGATATTTCTCTCAAATATTTTTACTGATCATTTTCAATTATGTCTATATCCTTTAAGGGATATTATTCTTGATCGAGGATGATTTATTATGATACAAATATTTCATATTGTATTGAAGGTTATGTTATATGTTTGACTGTGGATGTTTTATCTTTATACCATTCATGGTTTACGGATAATGCATTGAAATTTCGTATGCTAGTTTTAATACGAATGTTTATATTATGTTTCAACCTTTTCATATGAGGAATGCATTGGAATTAATACGTGACAGGTGGAGCCCGCTATAGCTCCTCGATGCATCGGTATGTCTCATGAGACAAATTAGTTTCTTGGCATAAGGAATTGACAAAATATTATTTGTAGTTTTGGAACAAGGCCTTGACTATGTGGTTATGAAGTCTCGCATTGTGAATTCCATCATTATGAAATTAGATATTGATATTACATGTGATTATTTGACTAGTATAATATCCATGTGAATAAATAAATTGAATTATTTGATTTATCATTGCCATATTATGTTGATATTTAAGTTTAAAAGGATTTTGTTTTAGTCTTATACATTGCCTTAAATGTTTATGCTTATTTATGAAAGTTTCGTCTATATTGTTATCCTTACTAAGCATCTGAGATCACTTGGTTCTATGTTCTATTTTTCCCAGGATTCCAAGAAGTGTTTTATGATTGATAAGAAGGGTTAAGCTAGGGTATTAATGGCATTCTCAAAATATCATTTGTGTTGTGTTTTATTTTATAATGTGTAATGTGATGTTCATGTATGTAATCTATTTTACAAGACTACTAAACTGATTAGTCTTTCGGGACTTGATTCCTTGTAATCATGCCAATGTATTAAAATAATGCACCGACTCTGGGTTTCTACGGTCGGGGCGTCAGAGTTGGTATCAGATGAAGTTTAGCAACAACCTTGGAAATAGATTTAGATAAACTCTGATTAGATAAAATTACTCTAAGATATACTTTGAGGATTAATATAGAAGAACTTCCTAGAATTTTGGTAATGTAGATATTTTGTATATTTTCCAAGCAATATATCCCTGTTTGGATACGAGCAAGTAGAGGTGGCTCTGGCACAAATGTACCTAGGAGTGAAAACTCTGACAAGGAGTTTCGGGCTTGACCTGGGGTATCCTAGTACATGACAACATGCCTTACTCAACTCTTGGTTATGAAACTCTCTGGGGATATGCTTAGGATAATTCACATTTTCATTACAATCCATTATGATGGATTTAGGAGTAAATACTTCTGAAAAGAAAACATTTTATGATTATATATTATATGCATAATCTTTTCAATTTACGTTAGGTATTTTACAATTTTGAAATTATGAATTGAGATTTATAAAAAAACCTAGTGTATGCCATTATTTAGAAATGGCACCTAATAGAAGGAATGAGAATTCCAGCAATACGCATGGTCGAAAGATTAAGAAGGATCATATATTTCATGGTATTAAGCCAACATTTAAAAGGATAATATTATCTCACATATTCTCATCATATTAATAAATAGTATCATTTGTTAATAAGATAAGTAAATAATTATCTGAGTCCTATAGCTTTAAAGGAAATCAAGAGACGAAAAGGATAGAAGAGAGAAAGATGGATAAAGGGAAGAAGGGAAAGAATGATTTTCCCATATGTGATAACTGTGGAAATAATCACCTTAGTAAATGCTTGAATGGAATGAGAGTTTTTTATAAGTGTGGAGAAAAAGGACACCAAGTACGTGATTTCAAGGGTAAGAAAAAGGTTTCAAATGTACAATGCTTCATCTGCAAAGAGTTGGGACACTACGTGAAGCAATGTCCAAACCATCAGAGTATACCCCAAATGCTGCTATTGGATAATAATCAATTTATGATACTACCAAAGATGAAGGGGAATGATTAGATTTCTTATGTTGTTATTAAAGTATTTTTTCATCTGAGTATTGTATTAATTATGTACATGTTATGATAATTATAGATTATAAAAGGATTGTACTACAGTAATATTTCATAAAGGACTTGAGATTGTGTGGAACCAAGAAAAGTGACTCAATAGTAGGTTAATTTTTTTGGAAAATATATGGTTGAGAGAAAGATAAACCATAATTTGGTTCTGATATTGAGGTAGTGATTTTGGAATAATATATGATTTATTTGGATAAATTATATTAGATATTCTTGACTACCTTGAAACTGATTAATGTTTTGTATATTCCATCATTGTTGGAGTCTACAACATTTTTGGATATAAGGAGTATATCCATTATTCTATAAGGAATAAGAGAGCATGAATGTAATCAATAAGGTTTTATGGTAATTCAGGGAGTTACTGTGTTTTAAATGAATACATGATGAAGGTATTCACATGTTATTACGTTGAAAAAAAGATCTTCATTGTGTTTACCTTCCTTATAAATTTTGGACTGTGAGTTTGGACAGAAGTATTTTGGATAATTCTAAAGGTTTGAATCGATTAATATTGAAATTGGATACTATTTTTATGGTTAAATCATTTCTTGAGATTGTTTTTGGATTGTTATAAAAAGGGCAACATGGAGGTCGGGCGACAACCCATCGTGTCCGGCAAGGCCGCGAGACTTGAACCTGCAACCAAAGGGCGATAAGGGTGGATCACCTACCACTAGCATACGTGATGTCCAAGTTTGTATAGTGTAGTCTTTTTAAATAGTCTGACAAATGAATTATAAATTCATTATTTTTGGAACCCTGTATGATTAGGATAAATAAAATATTTTTGAATTCTATTATCTTTTGGAGTGAAAGATGAGTTTGTGGTAGGAATTAGTTGAAATATGAAAATCTATTTTTCATATATATATATATATATTCCTCTTATTCAATGAATAAATTAATTCTTAAACTTTTGGGAAGGAATCTTAAAACCAAAAATGTGTTTTCCTAATACCTTATGTTTTGTTGAACCAGCAATATTTTAAATCATCATAGATTGATGTCTTTGAGGCCCTCAATTTTACACTTGTTTGTGATTGATGACCTCAATCACTCCCTATAAATATTTATGTTTTTTCTTCTAATTATGTGTCTCTAATTTCCAAAAATGTTCTTCTAATCAAGATCATAATTTGGTGGTGACTTTTTCATTTCCCTTTCCCTCTTATTAAGACTAAATTTTATTTTCCCAATTTCTGATGTGGGTTTTCGACAAAGGTATTTTTCTATTTTTAACCTTTTATTTTGGAAGAATAATTTCAAATTGCAATGATGAAATTTATTGAAGGAGGGGACAATGTAACACCCCAAGATTTCATAGTACGTTATTTCTTCAAAGTAATTCAATAACTTTCGATACACGAAACACCGAGTTCAAGCGCACCGCGACTTACCAAACTAGCCGTTCAAAAGCGATTATGAATAGTATTAACTGAATTTTGAATTTTATATATTCCATATAATTTTAACATCCATATTGTGTGTTTCTTAGACATAATATAAGAACAAAATCATTTTTTCAGATAAAGGAAGTATGTTTTCAGAAAATGAAATGTTACCGCCTTTTAATGGAGAATGCTTAATTAAATCCAATATTTGACACTTTTATATATTAAATTATAAAAAATAAACATCTTATTTAGAATTGGGACATAAAAATTTAGTTTCGATAAATTTTTGGTGTTTTTCTGATAACTTTCATATTTGGGTGAATAGTGAAAAACACTAAATTTTAATTGAAAACAACTTTTTTAATAAAAATAATTTATAGTGTTCAATTATAAATTTTAATGGTTTGGAAGTATAATTAGATTATATTTTTATCATTTAATATAATTTTGGTCATGATAAGTAATTTCACCTTTAAATTTGACATAAACACATGACAATCTTTTGTTTGTTTTTACTTTTTTAAAACCCACTTTTTGGTTTTGACAACGGGAATTAATTTTAAATTAAGAAATGCAGATTCTATGTTTTGAGTTTGGTAAAATAGACTTAATTTTATAATTCATAATATCAAAATTATCTTAGGGTTAATTTTTGGTGTTTTTCTGAAAACTCTCAATTTTTGATGAATAGTGAAAAACACTACGTTATTGTTTAAAACTGACTTTTTATTTAAATAATTATTTATTTTATTTAAACTTATTTTAGGTCAAAATAGATACATAATACCTATATAATTTAAATGTAACTCATTGGAGTTATTTTATTACAAGTTTACATATATAAAAATTTTATTGAACTTTTTACCGTCTTTTACCCACCTCCTAGGAGCATTTGCAAATTTGCATAAAAAATAATCTTACCACTTCTGTGAATTGAATTTAAAAAATCTGAGAGACACAATTAACATAATTAAGTAAAATTTGGTTCAATAAGATTAAAATAATTTTTGGTGAATAGTAACTTTTGACTTATTTACCACGGTTAAAAGTAAATAGGTTAATTAATGGTAAAAATGATATTATATATATCCTAACACATGTCCTAATTATATTGGATAAGTTTATTTCGACCAAAGAAAACTTAGGAATAAAATATGATCCTTTATATCCACTTGTATTAGATTATGGCATTTATTATTATTTTATTTAAAGAAGAGTTAAAAGTGTTAAATTCAAAGTTTAATAACTAAACCATTTTTAATATTGGGTTACACACAATATAAATTCGACTATAAATATTCATTATAAATATTAAAAAATTTCATACATAATGTTATTTTATTTATAATTTTAAGAAATTAAATAATTTAATTTATTTACGACACAATGATGATGCAATTTTTACCTTATTAATGAAACAATCAAATAAATGGAATTATAAATATTAAAATAAATATCATTTCAGAGTTGTTATGACATAAACAAATTTTCTATTTGAATATGAAATGTTAGGGTTGATTCAATGTATTATTTTCTAAGTAATCAAGTTGTTATGACTTTAAAAAAACCAAATTCTAAATAGTGCCAAAATTGACATAATTGAATTTTTAAAACAAATACTATATTATTAATTGATATAATTTTCCTAAAAATATAAGGTTCATCCAAAGGGATTAAATAATATTATATATGTCATTAATGAATCACTTGAGGTTCTCTGGGAAGTTTAGATTAAGTTTATTAACCATTTAGTGTAAGAATACAGGAATACACTGTAAAAGTTAAAAAATGTAACTAAGAGTTAAATCTAAATGATAAGGTTAATATGGTGACCTAAATCTGTCTAAAACCTATTGGTTGAGTGGTTTTCAACCCATCCCCACCTTATCCTAGAAATAAATCATTTTTGAGCCATTAGAAACCGAAAATTATTTTATTATAAAATAATATTTAAAGCTTTTCCTAAAGTGACCCTCACCACTCTTATAAAAGGGTACTCTCCCCTTATCTCAAAATCACACCTCCAAAGCCATTTGGATCGTCCAAAACCAGCCCAAATATCCTCCCAACTTCCCTCATATCAACCTAGATTCCTTACTTTGATCATAAAGACAACTTATGGATCCCTTTTGATCAACTCAAAAGGAAACACCCGAAGAAGATGTAATAATTTCACCACCCTCTTTCAAGTTCTTTTCATCTTCCACTTCCTCTTTATTTGTTGTTTCTATACCAAAATAATAACTCCAGTTCCTTATATATATTGTGATGTTATTATAAATATTGTATAACCATATTAGTTATTTTATCCATCCTATAATGACAAAGTCACCATACATGTGTATGTTCGGCTTGCCGTCTCCACGTTGTGGTGTACTTTGTTATTCAAACACTTCATTATTTGGATGGGTATAATAATGATTCTAACTAATGAAAATAATAAATATAACATGTTAATTATTCTTTATATAAGATATACCATCCAATTACATATGATTTCACTATCTATTTAATGATATTGTCGCTCGTGCGTACGTACGGATTACCGTCTCCACGACGTGATGAGATTCATTTCCACGTTCACCATTCAATGAAGATTACAAAAATATATATTATTAATAAGTATGAAAAATATGACATAATAATTCTACCGGATATATATATATACACTTACATATATCTTATTCACTTATTTCCATTCAATACGATTTGAAAACGGAAACAGCGTTTATGCGTACGTACGGTCTACCGTCTCCATAAACGGTGCCTCCCATTTCATATATATATATATATATATTATAAATATTTATATTCTAAATATATATGATATATAAATCAAAATTTATATTCTGGAAGTATTTAAATCATGATCTAAATGATATGATCAAGAATAACAAGTTAAAACACGTACGATAAAGAAAGTGATTATTACCCGAAATGTTAATTTAACATGGAAATCATTATTAAATGGGTAGTATAAAGTAATAAATGAATCACGTATGATATAATAAATATGAATATAGTTATTTTATAATTTAATAACATACTATGGTCATTATACAAGAGGTTAAACGTACCCTCAACCAAATGAAAGTTCAAGGTAAGGGTTAATTTCACGATCTCTTTATTATCTGATCTTGTTTTTACGCAAGTATCTACTTGGAAATATTTATTATATATGTCCATGTTTTATAAAATTTTGTTCAAAGGGATTATTTTTAAGGTAATTTTTACTAAAACATCATTTTAAATGTTTTAAAGATTTATTCTTCTAAACCTTTCTCATTAAAGTCCATGTTTTCAAAATATTTTTAAGGATTTATTTATATGAACATGAATGTTTGAACATGTTAATTCCTTTTAAAAGTTTCAAAGTAGTATGGGACACTTTGATTCAAAAATAACTTTTAAATGACTTCCTTTATATGAATTTTAAATGATTTCATGAAAAATGGGTATTTCTCTCAATGATTTTTACTAATCATTTTCAACTATGTCAACATCCTTTATGAGATATTATTCTTGATCGAGGTTGATTTATTATGATACAAATATTCCATATTGTATTGAAGGTTTTGTGATATTTTTGACTGTGGATGTGTTATTTTTATACCATCCATGGTATATGGATAAAGTATTGGCATTTTGTATGCTAGTTTTAATAGGAATGTTTATGTTATGTTTCAACCTTTTCATATGAGGAATGCATTGGACTTAGTAAGTGATGGGTGGAGTCTGCTATAGCTCCTCGATGCATCGGTAGGTCTCATGAGGAAAAATAGTGTCTTGGCATAAGGCATTGACAAAATATTATTTGTAGTCTTGGCACGAGACCTTAACTATGTGGTTATGTAGTCTATCATTTTGCATCCCATCATTATAAAATTAGCTATTGATATTTCATGTGATTATTAGACTAGTAGAATATCCATGTGAATAAGTAAATGGAATTACTTTATTTATCTTTTCCATATTTTTATGAAGATTAAGTTTAAAAGGCTTTTGTTTTAGTCTTATACATTGCCTTAAATGTTTATGATTATTTAAAAAAGTTTTTTCTATATTGTTATCCTTGCTGAGAATCTGAGCTCACCCCTTTCTTTGTATTATTTTTCCTAGGATTCCAAGATGTGTTTTATGATTGATAAGAAGGGTTAAGCTAGGGGATTAATGTCATTCACAAAGGATCATTTATGTTGTGTTTTATTTTCTAATGTTTAATGTAACGTTCATGTATATACTATATTTTCCAAGACTGCTAAACTGATCGGTCCTTCCGGACATGATTCCTTGTAATCATGCCAATGTATTAAAATAATGCACCGACTCTGGGCTTCTGGAGTAGGGGTGTTACATATACAATTTTATTCTCCATGTCTAAAGTATTTAGGAACATACTTGGCCCAGTATTCCCTATACCACTCACCGTTTCTATGATTTATGGTCCTAGTCATATAACCTAAAACTGAAAGACACTACTCTTCCTCACTACATGATGATAAACTATATCGTTAACATCCCTCTCTCTCAATGTTAAGTTTCTCCTGGAACTACATATGTCTTGATTATCACCCATGTGAGATATATAATGATACTTGGATCCTTTATCTTGGTATAGAGACTACATGATAAAAATGACCATGTCCTTTATTTCAATCACCACTGTGTGGTGAAATAAACATTTTCTAGTTCTTTTTTGCACACTTAGCATATATTAGATGGAATTATGAGTTTTGGTAAAATATTCTCAGCATGATCAAGTCACGTTAGTTCGCATTAGGGTTAACATGGTCATGGATGCAAGACCTTAAAAATCAGACCAAACACCTTTACCACTTGATGTTAAACTACATGGTTTATATCTCTTTCATGAATTAAAACTTTTCATTTCTATGGCCCTCACCTAAGAGGACCAATATCCTAGTTGTTGGTCTCCCACCACCCTTCCATCCAATAACTACATGCATCTTTATTCTCAATTTGAATAGATACGCAATGACGTCCAGATCCTACATCCTTGTCTATCTGTAATATAAAAATGTCCCTACTCTTCTATGTATTAGAAAAAACTAAGTAGTAGGTTCTAGTATGAGTTCTCACCTTTCTTGTGATCCCATATTCAAAGAAAAATCCCCCCATCTATATAATAATTCAATCAGTGTGGTGAGTCTACCATATAACGAAGTGTGGATTGATTATTTCCTTAATGAGATATGTAAGGACGCCCATATCCTATATCTTAGGCCCAACCAAAATATAACCCCCATCCAAATGTGTCATACCTATATAGGAAACATTTTTCCCCATTCATGGGTGATTTCGACTTGAAATTCTCCTTCCACACTTAGGAACCTTCATTACACAAATAAATATCTATATATAAGGAAATACAGATCTCCACAAGATTTCTATAACCATATAGGATAGAATGTCTAAAAAATAAGCACACATTTTTTTACTATGCATTAATACACCCCAATTTTTCTTTATATAAGTCATCCCAATAAGTCTTGTCAACTATAGGAACATTCAACCTTAGGATAAACATCTTCTATCTCTATATTCCCTGACATCATCATAGTAGTAAACTTATTTTCTGAGATGATCCGAAATATTTCCTTATATGATTGTCCTGTATAACTTTTTGGATCTGAAATCCATTAGCTTTTGGATTACAACATTCCATCCTCATTCCTGAAAATGATGGAACATTCCAGGTAAGATCACAATGAATTGGAAAATCACTAATTTTTTGGTCAAAGCTAAATGAACTTAAATTGAATCCCTCAATTTCTTTTTCGTGAGATGTTAAAATGAATAGTTGACATCCTAGTCACATGACATTAAACTACATGATGCTTCAACACTCATCTGGGGGGAGCCTCTCTTTCTAGTGTTAGTCATCCATCACATCACCCTGAAGAACTAGGTATGAATTGATACTCATTCCATTAAGGAATATAGTGTTTCATGGATCTTATATTCTAGGCACAACTGTTATAGAAACCAAAACATTTATGTTCCTCTATTTGTAGATAGAACCTTGATCTAGGTGGGAAGTTTTGGATTTCTCCTAGAACCCCTACTTTTCAATATTACTGTCAAAATAGAATACCCCTTTCCTTACATACAAAACAAATTTTTGAAAGGGGTTTCTCATCCATTGATAGTGTCGATCCAGAAGCTTCCTCCATTCCTAGACACATTCCTTTAATAAAACACCCTTTGTGGTCTTTCGAAATTTAGATACTCATAAAATCCCATTGTCCATTAGTAATATAATGTATGATACTAGAGGGAACCTTTATTTTTACAATGTACGATATACCCCAGTCTGGATCTGCATAAGTCACCCACCGTGGGGCCTATAAACTGGAGGCACCTTCATCCCCATGCGAAACCACTTCTATCACCGTAATCCCCAACAACATCAAGCTAGAAACCACTTTTCAAACATGCTCTGTAGTCATTCCCTATGTACTAGTATCATGTCATTTAATCATGTCCAAAAAACATAAGATCATGACTTAAAATTTCACTCCTCATACCTGAATAATATCGGAACATTTTCGGCTAGCAAACCACACTATAGTTGTTACTCCCATAACTCCTGACCAAAGTTGTTTTACTTAAAACACCTATTTCATTAGTCCTTCTTGAAAGACTTTGAACTGCCTATGAAAAGATATGTAGTACTCACTGGGTTGAAAAACCACAAAATGTAATCCTAGGAAAGAGTTTAGTTTTATCTCTCTAGAAGTTCACTCTTCATAGTTTATGGAAAAAGATTGAGGAATGGAAAGAAAGAGGAACAAAACATGTTTGGTTGAAAATCCAAAAAGAGTGGACTAATAAAAACCTAAGTATTTATTGTTAAGTATTCATCATATCTGACTTAGGAGATAATTAGGGTGGTGTTTAAAATGACCTAAGAGTTCATAGGATCCATTATGAAATTCTACAAACATTCAAACTACACTCACTAGGTCCAAAGACCTAGGAAAAAATTAGAGCACCCCCATGTTCCTATCATTATGATTACTATATATTTTCACAAAGATATTTAGACAAACAAACCAAGATTACTCTTATGATGTAATTATTTGGGAAAACATGGATTAATAAATAGGTGATTGGGAGAAAAATTCTCTTCATTTTTGAATAAAAATTCATAACAGCATCCACAAGTTGGAGTATCTTAATAATATTTTACAAAATTCCATAAATATAAATTTTGAGTTACTAAATGGTATATTGATCCTTATTAATGATCTATAAAATCTCAGCTAGCTGGGTATTCTCAACCTCTTCATCAATGAAAATATTCTCTTCTATAACCCTAATAACAGTCTTTCCTTTATCCTATACCTCTTCCAATTAATGGTGAAGTTGTAATAGCTCCCCTATGTAAGTATCCATCTCTTATTGGAGGTTCAATATCTGAAGGTATTTCTCATCAATCTATTTCTTACAACCCTCCAATTTCTTGGTGTGGTTTAGCTCTTCCTTTGACAATGCAGCTCAAATATAATCACTTTTGGTGAGCATCCTTGCTTTGATAATGAGTTGTTGTGACTCATTCCCTTGATCCCATCCATGGATGATCTCTTTCATATTAGGGAAGACCATGTGATAATATAATTAAACATACATTAACATGATAAAAATTCTTCAGGGCATATGGATTTGTGAAGTTAGTTCTTCTATAGATGACCTCAAGACTAACTCCCAGATGTCATACCATATGAATTGGAGACATTCCCAGAAAGCAACCTGAGCCTCCTAGATTTTTTTGGATCTAGTATCAGGAGGAGAGGTGTGATAATAATTTAGTTTGTGTATGGAAGAAACTTGTGTTTCCCTTCTTAGAGTGACACCACCCTTTCCTTTCATGATCAGGTGAGTTGAGGTGGAGTCCTCCCCTTTGGGAACAACCAATAAAACTAGAGGTACTAAAATATAAATGAATTAGTCTCCAGGATCATGAGATAGTAAATCGAAAGGAAAATGGGATCAAGTCAGTTTGTGGAACTCACCCATTGATGGATCAACTACTAGGATTGATGCTTCTCTAATACCCTTGATCTCTATGATTTGAGTAAGGATCTTCTGGTGTGAAACACCCTCTTGAGTTTTCTTAGGACCCAATATGGAAGGCACTCGAGAATCAGTCACTTTGACACCCTTGGCTATTGTACCCTCAGTAATAGGAGTAGGATAGAACTCAAATCCAGGGTTATGAATCTCCTTGGAAATATTTTCTATAGATAAATCTTAACTAGTAAAGATCATTAATTTAATGCATCAAACATAAGGAGGTTGGTCATGTTTAAAAACATAAGAAAGGGAAAACTCACATCCATCCAATTCATTATTAAAGTACTCAAAATCCCCCAAGGTTCCTGAAATATCAATATCTTGATAAATTAATTCCATTATTTTATTATATAACACTCTAAGCCTCTCAAAATAATTTCCATTAGGGATATCCAAGATGCTGGGTCCAAAACCCAAATTGAATCCTCCATCTTCTCCATCTTCCACCTTCTCAATAGGTACAACCCTTCCAAGTCTATCAAATCAATATTAGAGCCATCAACTTCATCAATTCGTCTAGAGTCCATGTCAGGGCCTTCTAGGATGGTGATAGGACTAGTGATGGTGGCTTCAGGTTCCTCCAATGTATGTGAAATATCTTAAATACCATAAGGAACAAAAGTAAATGATTGGAGTATGACACCTTATGATTCAAATATAACATTACCAGGATCCTAATCCCTCCATATAGTAATGGGAATAAACATGGATTCATCTCTTTTCACTTCTCCCATCAAAGGAACAAACTCACCAACATAAGTATGAGCCTCATCTAGAATATCCCCCTCAGTCCATGAAGGATTGGTGTTGGCCCCCTTGAGGGAGGAAAGTAAAGTAGGTCCTCCAAAGGGTAAGAATAATCAGATAGGTGTGTTGGGTGAGTTAAAAGGATGAATGACATTATGGAGACTTACTAAGACACATATACCATACCTACATCTTTACCCTTTTCCTTTTCTTTACCTAAGATGGTGAAGGTACCTTTTAAGTCTTCTCAAATATGGGAACCTAAAGTGGAAAGGGTCCCCCACCATCTCCTTTTTCATTAATCTCTATCCTGGAGATAAATCTACATGATCATGGGTAGATCCCTCAACCACGATTAGGGTGCCCTTAGAAGTGTATTTTAAGGAAGATGGTTCTGGTGACACCACCTTCTGTAAGTCAAATTGGCTCCTTATGACCAGTTCCTCTACATAAAAAATGGTTGTGGATTCATTGGAAATAGAAAGAATATTACGTCACTGTAATTGATGAATTTGTTACATTCGTCATTAGATTGGTCAACTATTCCCTAGATGGAACCTCGATCCAACATATCAATTACCCTCTTTGTGGTTAGGATCCGATCATCAGTTGCATATATTAACTTCTCTATCTCTCGAATATATTTCCCCACCTTAGAGAAATTGGATTCAGGTTGAAGATCAAAGAGTTATTGAATATCCCCAAGCAATAGTATATGTATTCCATCTTGGATAAATACCTATAAATCTATGATGTTTCGGGTTACAGGTTTCCAATATTGGACTGCCATAGGCCGCATATAATCTGATTTTTATTTTTCTAGCTTCTAGGAAGACTTGAAATCTTGTAACTTTATGGTCCTTTTGGGATACTCTACTATAGGAGGCTAGAAAATTGGAGCTTGGGTCTCCTCTCAATGATGATGAATAGACTTCCTCTTCTCGTAATATTTGGTCTTTTCAACTCCACCCCACTTCATGGACCATGACCGAGATCATTTTGGAGACTTTGGAGCTTCAAAATCATCACCCATATGATGAGCCTTCCTACCAGATTTACAACATTTATCAGTCATTTTGGCCTCAACTCGGGTGATTCTTGTTGTTAACGCCCCTTGAGGGTAAGAAGAGATATAGGCATTGGTGTACCAAGAGTTTAACCCAATGGATGCACCCAAGAGAGGTAGATTAATCGATGCTTGGGATACCTCCAAGACCATGAGGATCTAAAACTACTGGAACACCATTGTGTTCTTCTAAAACCCAACACGTGTTGGTGGAGATACATGCAGGTGTTATAGAAACATGAAATAGTGGGTGAATTAATATGGATAATATGATTTACATATGATCTCACTATCAATATGGGCTACCAACATACTATCTATGAACACAAACATGTATGACCTTAGATCATCATCACTTTGGTCATTGTCCACAAACATTCTGGTAAGAAGATCACTATATGGGAAGCAATTAAACTCTCCAAACACATTTATATTTCCCAGAGCTTCACCCTATTTTAGAGGTATTGGATAAATAAGAGAAACAACTTGAATGAATGGATGAATCAAGACTTTCAGAAATTCAAATCCACTTTTCATGGTATAAGAGCTAAAGTGTGCCACAACCCACCCCCATGACACCTTAAATGGACTTTAAATTTGGTATGGTTCTTCCCTGCATATATGTGTAATAATCTCTAGTAAATATCTTCTATAACAGGGGAAACCAACCCTATGTTATTCCCATCTGATAATTTGGATGCTATAAAAAAAGTCTTAGGTCTCACACCACCACTCTATTCATAGACCGACAGTAGATAGGTTCTCAACCACATCACATGTAATCTTTCTAGGAGGGTAATCAAAAGAAACTTATACTTGACTATATATCACCACTGTTCATACTAGCCTTACTCCAGTGTAGGAAATAATTTTCCAAGAATTATTATATTCTCCAACTAAGGGCATCCTATTGGGCACTGTAAGTTAGTACCTTATCCTTTCTAGTTAAGGAAGTGTTGGTCGAAGTGGATACTCAAGAGGGGGGGGGTGAATTTAGTTCTTACTTAAAATTTATGTTAAAAACTTTATTATAAAGATCCTCAAAAATTTGAAAATGGACCAGTTAATTAAGGCAGTAGATATATATATGTCTAATTGGTCAACAGGTTTCTCTAAGGGTGATTAATCCTCAATTGAATCAATGTAAACACTAATTCAATTTTTGAAATAGGTTTACTAAATTAAGCACATATACACACTAACCAAAACTAACTATCAGAGTGAAAGAAAAACTATTTTATGTTTTAGATAATGTAAGCAGTAGAAAAGAGATAAAATAGAGTATAATAAAAATATAGTGCATAGTGAAGTAAAACAAGAGGTTCAGTCTCAAGACGAGACTTAGTCCTATCCACTTGGTGATCACCTTCCACCAAGCAATTTATATAAATAAACTTGATACACAACCTGTATCGGGGTTTACAATAGTTTTTACAAACTATCCAGGTTCTACAACCTCTACCATAGTTATGCATGGAAAAAACAAGCAACCAAGCCACACAAGGCTTCTTCCACAGCTATGCGTGGGAAAACAAGCAACCAAGCCACACAAGGATTCTTCCATAGTTATGTGTGGGTAAAAAAGGGTGAGAGAGATTTGAGTGAGGATTTTCAGTATCCTCCAGTTAAAGCACAGGAGACAGTGTGTGTGTAACAAATACACACTACTCAAAAGTGTAAAATAAAAAACACAATAGAGCCAGAGAAATTAGGATGGAGTTTAGACTACTCTGTGTGTTTGAAGATCAGATCTGGACTTCTTGGAGTTTGAGGAAATGATTGTTTTGTTCTTCTATCCATGTTGTCTCCAAAAATAGAGTGTCGCAACTTCTAGGTACTGAGATGTTCAACTTCTTGGTATAAGGGAGTTGATGAAGCACAGCAGGACAGCCTTGAGTATGTTCTTCAAAAAGATCTTTGTGAATCTTTTTGGATTTTCAGTATATGCACTAGAGTGTTCTTCTTCTTGTTTTTCATCTGACTTGTGAACTTCACTCCACTTCTATCTGTTTTTCTTTGTGCCTCTATATATATCTTCTTTTTATTCGGTATTTTTCTTTTGTATTTGAGGTCCGCAAATAGGAGTACGTACATCACTTGCAATCTTTCTCGTACCTCGTACTGTTGAGATATGGTCTCCAGATATGTCTACAATAAGCATTAATTAATTCAGAAGAATTAAAATTACCTCAATATGAACATTATGAATATATTAATAAAATGGATATTGTATAGAATAACTTATCAGTAGACTGGTAACAATAGCCTGTTAATCAATAGCATCTTCAGCAGCAAGCTTAATCAGCACAGACTTCTAATGGTAGGTGTATCCAGTGGTATACTTTGTCAATGGAAGGCTTGCCCAATGGTAGACTTGTACAACGTTAGACTTTTCCAATGGTAAACTTCACCAACTATAAACTTCACTAACAATAGACTTGTCTAGTGGTAGACTTTTCCAATGATAGACTTCACCAACTGTAGACTTATCAATGGTAGAATTTACAACAGTGACCTTGTACTGGTGACTTCCAATTGTAACTCTATAATTGTAGCTCTTATAATGGTAACCTTCATCATTATGGTCTTAAAAGGTGACCTTGATAGTGGCCTAAAAAATAGTGACCTTATACCAGTAACCTTCAACAGTGACCTTTGACTTAGAATATTTTATGCTATAAACTAATTCCAGTAAATTCATGAGATTAAAATAGATTAAAATAAATTGTCAAACAACTAACCCATTATAGAGTTAAACATGATTTGGGATTATCAAAATAGATGATTCCAATAATCTCCCCCTTTTTGATAATCACAAATTATGCCATTAAACTTTAGAATAATTATAATATTATCAAAGATAAGATAATAGAATAAATAGGTGTTACAGATAAGCTAATCACACATCTATCACACATGTAGCAAAGATTAATGTGACGTGGATATGAAATTACTTTTGGGTGTATGTTCTCCCACTTTTTGATTAGAAAAAAGAAATAAAATAAGAAATAATAGAGAATATTTATATTAATAAAATATCATTACATGATTCAAAGAGTAGTACAAAAGCCCTGTCAAAAGAGACAGCCACACTCAATCCACAACAAAAATGTCCATTGGAGCTTTGGCTTTGGAAGCTTAGGATGAAAGATTGAAGGTGGAGGGATAGGATGAGGGATGGGAGTTAGTAGGGTAGGAGAAGCTACAACAGAAGCATCAGTAGAACTATAGTGAGTAGATCACTGAGGAATGGTAGGGTTCAAGCATCTGATGGCTTGAGTAGAAGACATCACAGGAGTAGCACTAATAGAGCATGAGGCACCGGAGGTAGAGGGAAAGGTTGGAGGGATAATGATGGGTGTACAGTCTACATGGAGGGAAGGTAACAGATGATTCATGGAGTCCATGATGATACTTCCTCCTCTTTCCATAGCTGAAATGAAATCATCCTCATTCTCCATAAATTTCTCCAAAGCAGGAGTCATCTCTCGAAGCTTGCTCACTTGATCCTAAAATGCCTGAGTGATAGGTGGAATCCTCAAGTTCTCCAACAACAACTTGAAGTGGTCATCCATCTGATGGTTAGTGTATACCATTTTGTAATAGAAGTAAACTTGATCCTTGATGGCCTTCTAATCTTGAGCAGCTTCTCTTAAATAATCTCCCACAAGCTTATGAATTTCTCTGGTAATGGAAATGAATTGAGATTCTGAGGTACTAATACCAGAGATCATTTCCACTTCTTATCTAACAACTGTCTTGAAAGCTTCAATGTCAATTGGAGGAGAGGTGGAAGAAGATGCAGATGCACGCAGAGGTGCTAGAGTGAAATCCATAATCTCTTTAAAAGATTTGGTTAGCCCACTGATCATCCTTTTTACATCATCATCTTGACCTTTCACATGTGTTTCCATGGACTTCTTAAAGTCCTCAAAGACAACAACCATCTGTTGCACTACACCTTTGATATATTGAATATCCTTGTCCACCTAAGCCCTTGAGGTTAGAAGAGAATTCAAGCTCACCACTGATTTCTTCCGAAGCTCCACAGACTTTGATAGTTCACTCAATTGACTCTGACACTGCTTTACTTCCTGGAGCAGATTATATTGAATGCTTGATTGAATTTTGGATAACTCAGATGTTGAATGCTTCTGAACTAGAGCAATAGCTTTGTCCATATTAGAGTACCTATCCTTAGACATTCTCTTTAGGTTTGATTTCAAGGATTCAAGGTCTACCTTTTTGACATAGTCTTGAGGGAAAGATTTTTCTGGAGGTACAAAAATGAGGATTGTAACTGAAGGTCTTCTATTAGGCCTTTCATATTCTAAGTCATCATAATCTAGTCCCAACACCAGAAACCTAGGGTCCTTAGACCACCATTCAATATCGTGCACAACCGATACTGATCCTTTGGAAATAGGATTATCCCCCTCAATTGGAGCTACTTCCTGAACAACTACATCCACCTCTTCCAGTCTTGAAACCTCGATAGTTATTTCTTCTTGATCAACTGACTCACTAGTAGAGTGAGCCACAACTTCTACTGAGTCATCAACAATTTCAATAGCAAGGGCAGTAGGTATGCATTCTTCTTCTTGTTCACTCATTTCCCTTTCAGTGACTCTTATAAGAGGACTCAAACTGAGTTCTTCTCCTTCACTATCCTTATCAGCAGCAGCCTCATGTTCCTCATGGTCAGAATGACCAGATTAAACAAATTATTCCTCTTTTGAGGTATCTCTAACAGTGATATGAGCCTCATCATACTCTTCTTCACTGGTTTCTTCAATCTCATTGTCCCTTAGGATAGATTCTCTTCTCAGTAACTCTCGTGGAGGACTGGGATATCTAGAAGCTATCACTCCAACTAGAGGACTGGAAGGTAGATCAGGATCACTCTTATCATCTATAGGAGTACCCTCTTTCTCAAGTTCCACAGCCTCCTCTACTTCTTCATCAAAATATACAGGTTTTGCCTCATCAGGATTCAGACCTGGATCCCTCTTATCCTTTGGCCTAGAAGGATTATTTACAGGGTCAAACTTCTCATAAATCTTCCCTTCATCATTTACCCATTCTCTTCTATAGAGATTCCAGTTGATCTTCATGAACTTGCAGACTATATTATAGATACAAAAGTTGTTCTTGTCTACAATTTTTTCCTATTTATCTCCAGCAATACCCTTAACCTTCAGCATCACATAAATCAGTTTGGCATGAAATAGAGCATTTGATTTAGAACTGGCTTAGTCATGTCTTCCAACTGATCCATCAGCAACCTAAACAGGTTGATCTTAAGTCCATGATTCAATAAATATAGTCTGAATATGTCTTGATACTTCAACACAATGAATTACCCTCTCCTGGGACTTATCACATGTTGGATAAACTTGAATAGAAGTCTATCATCCCCATTGATTTCAATAGCAATCAACTTCCTTGAGGTCCCATTTCCTATCAACTCTTACAATGCTATCTTATATCCAAAAACCTCACTGTCTGGAGGAATCACTCCAGAGTAGTAATCAAATATACCCTCATGAGGTACCCTTAGACATTCATCCCACTCAGTAGATGAAAAGCTTACCTCAGTGCTGTGTATTCTAGATAGCATTCGGTTCTCTTCATTAGACTTCTCAAATCTTAGAAACTCATAAAATTCTTTGACTAACTTCGGGTAATAAGGCCCATTGTTGTTTGACAAACACTCCACCCAGCCTTGAGTTTCTAGAACTTCCAGCACCAAATATTTTCTTGAAAGCAACCAATCCTCGCACAATTCATTTTCTGGTACGATCTCCCTCTTTTTCAGATGTGTATTAACTAACTTCTTTGTAGTACTACTTCCACCACTGGGCTCGACTCAAGATCTCTTGGGGTTTGGTGCATTGTCATCACCAATCACCTGTCTCTTGACTCTAGCCATTGACGTTCAAAGAAGTTTCAGGGTTCAGCGGAAAGGTAGGGTTTAAGGATTTTTGGGAGCAGGGGTTCGAGAGTGAGGAAGAGAGTGGATCAAAATGTGTTTTTGATATAATTTTATAATTTAGGGATTAAAAAATGGAAAAAGAATACAAATAAAATGGTTCAGATTCCCATATAAAATATGAAGTAATGGTAAAGTCCAACAATGAGGTTCTAATAGTGAGGTGCAACGGTGAGGTTCTAACAGTGAGGTGCAATGGTGAGGTTCTAACGGTGAGGTGAACTGGTGGGGTTCTAATAGTGAGGTTCAACAGTGAGGTTCTAACTGTGAGGTTCAATAGTGAGGTTCTAACAGTGAGGTTCAACGGTGAGGTTCTAAAACTCAACAGTTTATCATACCTAACTCATGTTTGGTGTAATTTAACCTCTCAGAATTCAAAATTGTGAATATATCTTCCAATTGGTATTCAATGCCAATGAATTCAAGACTAATATAACCTATTTGATAATGATCTCTCAATAAGTTATGTCTTACATCAATATGATTTTTCTTAGCATGAGATACTGGATTTTTAGAAATGTTAATAGCACTTGTGTTGTCACAGTTTATAGAGACATGTTTGAATTGATATCCATAGTCTAGTAAAGTGTGTTTCATCAACAGAATTCGAGCACAACAACTACCAGCAGCTGTATATTCAGCTTCGACAGTTGATAATTATGACAACCCTGCTTTTTATTACAACTTAAGCATGCTTTATTACATAAAACTTCACTTGATACAACAAAGAAGATCGAGAGGTTTAGTGTCTTTGGGGCTTAGGATCATTACATAAAAACATTAAACTTTAAATAAAACATCTTTATTGAAAATTTCCTTTACATGACCATTACATTCCTTCGTACTTAGCATTGCATGGGATAACCTGAGGACATGCATAAGAAAATGGTGAGCTATAAAGCCCAGTAAGGGATTACACAATGAATAACATGAGGAGTGAAATACATGTTAGGCAATAGGCATATCAATAGAGCATAATAGAAACATGAACATAAAGGCATGATAAAGCATGATAATCATAACATGGAAATGTGGCAACAACACTTAACATTGAATTAGCATGAGCCAAGGCTCATTGCACATGGAGCATGAGTAAACCCTCATTTCACTTGAAGCACGAGTAAACCCTCGTTGCACTTGAATTAGCATGAGTAAACACTCATTGAACGTGACGTATCATGATATTATACTTTACCCAATTCATTGGAGCGCTATAAAGGGTGCACACTTCATAAACATTTCATTTCATGCATAAGTGTGCCACATGGATCATAAAACATGGATTCATAAAACATAATCATTTCTTCCAAGATAAAGGAATGTGGAATTCATACATGAAACTTTATAATCAATATGTAAATGTGCATAAAGTTGAATACCCTTGATGGAGAAATGGGCATGGTATTCACTACACAGAGACATTGGCTTAGAAAATCGGTGTGATTTCGGCAGCGTAACGGCGTGACATAAGAATTCAAAAAAAAAAGGTTGATGAGAGAGAAATGGGTTCCTCATAATATTTACATGTAATGGAGAGTAAGGAGGTCATATAGATACATTTCCCAACAATTGAAAAGTAATTTAGATTCATGATACAAAAGTATTGCTTGAATATAAAAGAGGAGAAAAAGGTTTCTTTCGGAATTTCGGCATAGTAACGGGTGTACATGGGAGGCTTTTAATGAGAGAGAAAGGGGACTCCCATCATTCAAACAATAAGAGGGCAGTATGGGAGAGATGAGAAACCATACCCCAACATTCATAATTGAAATTAAAAGGTCAATACAACTTAAAGAAAATTGACAAGAAAGAGAAAGGAAGAAAACCCCTTACTTAGAAGTGTGCTTCCAAAGGCTAGAGAGAGGCTTGTGAGAGGCTTCTTGGGAGCTTGGGGCACCTTGAGAGGATTCTAGAGATAGTAGGGAAGAGGTTGGACGAACTTAAAGGGCTTTGAGTGAGGAGGAAGTGGGATCTTGGGTGGGTTTATATAGGAAAGGTGAGAGAATTCTTTATTATTTAGGTTTGGGACCCCTTATATTAAAAAAATACAAACCACAAACCATCCCATGGTATTTGCCCATGGTTTCTGGAAAAGGAAAGAGGAAAACAATATTTTACAAGTCCAAGGTCCTAACCTATTAAAAAATTAGGGTTGCTTAGGTGGAGGTGAGTCACACTCCCATGGAAATTAATTTAAAAAGGCAAAGTGTTGAATAAGTCTTGAGGGCTCCATTAATGCTTTGAAAAGTAAGTCAAACAAACCCAAAACCTCATTATTTTAATGATAAAACACATATTGGCCGAACATAAGGATTATGGTATTTTATTACATCACCATTGGGTCATTATGATGTCATAAAACACATTATATATTTAAATGGTATTTAATTTTTACCCAAAAATTTGACTGTCTCAGAAAATTATGAAAAATTAACTGTTGGATAATTTCGACGTCCTGATTCCAAAAATAATATTTATTTTATCTAAATAATTTTCTAAATATGTGAATTTTCACTTTTAAAATAAAAACCGACATTTATAAAAAATTCACGGGTTTTGACAGAAATGGCTTTCAAACCTTAATAAAAATTTTAAATGCATTCATAAAATTATAAGATCATTTATATTTAATAAAAATTAATTTAATATTAATAATAATATTTTATTAAAATATTATTTAATTCAAAAATCCTTTAATTTAATAAAATATAATTCTTAATTAAATAATAACTAAAAACACCATTTGTACTTTAAAAACTAATTACAATGTATCAAAAAAAAATTATATTCATTATTATATACAAAAAATAATGTACATGAACATGGTGCTACTTATTTGTTACATAAACCCTTAAAATAGCCGCATAAGACCTAAGGGTAAGGTGTGCGATGGTGACAGACTCTTGGGGTTGCTCGGATAACATCGCTCGAGTGGTAATCTCTATCAACTTCCATTTTTCCTGTAGACGATCACGTTCGAGCTTGACTTGATGAAGCTCAGCTTGGGCTTGGTCAAGGGAAAAGCCCAAAGATGCCACCTCTTTTCCGAGCTTTGACAAATGGGCTTCGTAAGGGGCAATTCTACTGGATGAGGCCATCGCTTCCTTTGTCTGAGTAGAAATGGTTTCGTTAAAGCCTTATATTTATACTACTCAGATGATCACTGTTCAACGGCTATAAAAGTAACAGTCACAAATCTTATCATAAAACTAAAGAAGTTGACATCTTATAAAAACATTTTTTTCATAAAGAAACATTTAACTGGATCAAGAGGGATTTTCCATTAATGAAACTTTGGGTCGTTACAACATTCCCCCTTAAGAAATTTCACCCTCGAAATTTTCCTTTTCCCACACTAAAACAAATGTGGGTAACTTAGCTTCATCATATCCTCCGACTCCCAAGTTGCTTCTTCAAACTTGTGGTTTCTCCACAACACCTTGACGAGGGGCATTGTCTTATTTCGTAGAACTTTTTCTCTACGATCTAAGATCTTCACTGGTTGCTCCTCATAAGAAAGATCATCTTCCAATTGTACCACCTCGGAAGAGAGTGCATGTGAAGGGTCCGGTATGTACTTCCTTAAGAGGGATACATGAAAGACATCATGCACCTTGGACATAGTCGGTGGAAGTGCTAGTCGATAGGCCACAGCCCCTACCCAATCAAGAATCTCGAATGGGCCGATGTACCTTGGACTTAACTTCCCTTTCTTTCGAAACCTCATGACCTTCTTCCACGGAGATATGCGTAAAAACACCATGTCTCCGACTTTAAACTCAAGGTCTCGTCGACGATTATCTGCATAACTCTTCTGTCGACTTTCGGCTGCCTTGATATGCTGCTGAATTGTTTTTACCTTCTCCACCATTTCTTCGACCATTTCTGGTCCAAGCAGCTTACGTTCACCGACCTCATCCCAATATGCCGGTGTTCTACACCTTTTCTCATACAGGGCTTCATATGGTGCCATTTGGATGCTCGAGTATTATTATAAGAGAACTCAACTAGAGGAAGATGTTGATCCCATCCTCCTTTAAAGTACATTGAGCACGCTCTCAACATATCCTCAAGTGTTTGGATAGTCCGCTCGGATTGGCCATCAGTTTGAGGATGATAGGCCGTACTGAAGTTCAGTTCAGTATTCAGAGCATGTGGAAGACTCTTCCAAAACATAGAGGTAAATCTTGGATCTTGGTCAGACACAATAGATAGTGGTACTCCATGCAACTGTACCACTTCCCTGATATATATCCGTGCCAGTTGATCCAAAGAGAAATCCTCTCGAATAGCAATGAAGTGTGCAGTCTTTGTAAGATGATCCACAACAACCCAGATTGCATTGTTGCCTTTGGATGTCCTTGGAAGTCCAGTGACAAAGTCCATGGTGATGTTCTCCCATTTCCATTTTGGTATGGGAAATGGTTGCATCATCCCCTTAGACTTCTGCCTCTCTGCCTTCACTTGCTGACACACCAGGCACTTTGATGTATATTCAGCGATCTCTTTCTTTATATTATCCCACCAAAAGTTTTCTCGGAGATCTCGATACATCTTTGTGCTCCCTGGGTGAATAGAGAAATTTGAACTATGTGCATCCTCCAAAAGTTCCTTCTTCAGCTCCGAACTTGATGGAACACATAGTCTTTTCCCAAACCACACAATTCCTTCTTCATTAACATTAAACTCTGAGGATTTTCCCTTTTTGATATCTTCCACTTTTTCTTGGATTCTCGAATCATCCTTTTGAGCATCCTTTAACCTTTCCAAAAGAGATGGTTGAGCAATAATTTGTGAAAGGATTGATGATGTTCCCTTCTTTATGATTCCCACGTCCATCTTCATCAAGTCTAAGAAGATTGGATCCTTCTCAATTCTCATCATTGATAGAATTGCTGGATCCTTTCTACTTAGGGCATCTGCCACCTTGTTCGCCTTCCCAGGGTGGTAATGTATTGAACTGTCATAATCCTTGATGAGCTCTATCCATCTTCTCTGGCGCATATTAAGCTCTTTCTATGTGAATATATATTTAAGACTCTTGTGGTCAGTATATATCTCACATTTCTCTCCATAGAGATAATGCCGCCAGATTTTCAAGGCAAAGATCACCGCCGCCAACTCCAGATCATGCGTTGGATAGTTTCGCTCATGGATTTTCAACTGCCTTGAGGCATAGGATATCACTTTATCATTCTGCATCAGCACACATCCTAAGCCCTTCTTCGAAGCATCACTGAATACCACAAAAATCTCCCCACTTGTGGGTAAAGTGAGCACGGGTGCAGTGATAAGCCTCCTTTTCAACTCCTTGAAGCTTTCTTCACATTCATCACTCCAAGAAAACTTTACTCCCTTTCGAGTTAGCTTGGTAAGAGGGTTGGACAATCGTGAGAAATTTCTCACAAATCGTCGATAATATCCAGTTAACCCCAAGAAGCTACGGATATCAGTTACCGATGTTGGCCTCGGCCATCCCTCAATTGCATCTGTTTTGGAGGGGTCCACAGATATCCCATTGCTTGTGATGATATGACCCAAGAATGAGACTTCCTTCAACCAAAACTCACACTTGCTGTACTTTGCATAGAGCTTCTCCTTGCGCAAAGTCTCTAGTACAGTTTTTAAATGCTCCCCATGGTCCTCCTTGGTTTTGGAGTATATTAGAATATCATCTATAAAGACTACCACAAATTTTTCTTGGTAATCTCTAAAGACTCTATTCATCAAGTCCATGAATATTTCTAGAGCATTGGTGAGTCCAAAAGGCATTACTATGAATTCATAGTGCCCGTACCTTGTACGAAAAGCAGTCTTGGGGATATCTTCCTTCTTCACCCTTACTTGATAATATCCCGACCGCAAGTCGACCTTGGAGAAGTATTGTGCTCCACACAACTGATCAAACAAGTCATCGATTCTTGGGAGAGGATACTTGTTCTTTATCGTGATTTTCTTACGTTCATGATAATCGATGCAAAGCTGCATTGACCCATCCTTCTTCTTGATGAAGAGGACTGGTGCACCCCATGGTGATGCACTTGGGCGTATAAACCCTTTATCCAGATTCTCCTGTAGTTGTTTCTTCAGCTCTTCAAGCTCAACAACAGCCATTCTATATGGAGTCTTGGATATTGGTAGTGCCCCAGGTATAAGTTCAATTGAGAACTCAACTTCTCTTCTTGGAGGAAGACCAGGAAGTTCCTCGGGAAATACTTCAGCAAATTCCCTCACAATAGGCATTTCTTCAAGGGTGGTTTCTTCCTTGGACTTAATCATCTGATCTAGATATGCATGCTCATAAGGCAGTAATATCCATGCTTGAGATGATGGAGCTAAAGGAGATTCATCTTCTTCCTGATACTTGTAAAGAATCGGGGGTCGATTCTCCATATGGAGTGTGATTTCCCTCTCCCGACAATTTATGTTGGCTCTATATAAGGAAAGCCAATCCATGCCAAGAATTGCATCAAATTCCACCAAAGGGAGTATGACGAGTTTCGCTGGGAAATTCAATCCACATATTATAACAGGGGAGGACTTATACTCATGGGATGCAATGATTGCCCCATTTTCCGTACTCACCGACATCTTTACTTCCATGATTTGTGGTGGTGCAGGGATTGTTCTACTAAACTTTTGAGATATAAAAGAATGCGTATAACCTGAATTGAAAAGTACGTTCGCTATTCTTGAATGAATAACTAGCGTACCTGTCACCACTTCATTGTCGGGGTTCACTTCGGCAGAAGTGATGGAAAAAGCTCTTCCTTGCTGTCTTGGAGGTTGTTGATTGCCTCCCATAACCCTTGGATTAGGGCACTGATTCACAAAATGACCCGGTTCTTTGAATTTGAAGCATTGAACAACGCGTTGAGGTTCGAACGGAGCGTTCCGCTCCTCCGTCGCAGCTGCGGGTCCTTCTTGCTGATAGTTAACAGCTAGGTGCCCTTCTCTTCCACACTTGAAGCATTTTCTTGTCCCCCTAAGGCAATTTCCAGGGTGCTTATTTCCACACTTTTGGCAAGTGGGGTGCTGGAATTTCTTAGTGCCGTTGGATTTATCCATCAGACCACCAGCATTGAAGTCCACCTTACGCTTCTTGTCCCCATGATACCCCTATGATTCTCCGATCTCCATTTCAACCTTGAGGGCACATCGGACAATTTCCTCATAGCTGTCGAAGTCACGGATCGCTAATGCTTTCCGCAAGCTAGGCTTCAGCCCACCAAAGAAGCGGTCAACCTTGCATTCGGGGGTAACGACAAAGCCGGAAGCGTATCGTGCAAGCCTTGTGAAGTTTTCCTAGTACGCTCCCACAGATTCTTCATCTTTCTGTTTGAGGGAAATGAAGTCCCTTTCCATCTTTAGACGGAGGGTGCGTGGAAAATATTTATCGAAAAACATCTTCCGGAATTCCTTCCATTCCAAAGCCTCGATCTCCTCCTCAGGCTTCGTATTTTTTATCAACGTCCACCATTGATCAGATTCACCCTCCATACGATAAGCCGCCAGGAGAACCTTCTCTTTTTCAGAGCATTGGAGGATGTAGAATATCTTTTCAATGGAGTTGATCCATTGTTCAGCGATCATGGGATCGGATGATCCAGTAAAAGTAGGAGGCCTTTGTCTCATGAAGCTTTCAATAGCGACTTGTTCTTTCTTAGGGGGGGTTGAACGTTCCTCTTGACCAGTGTTTCTATTCAAAACTTGAGTTAGCTGAGAGAGAAGCATGACAAAGTTCGTGATTCCCGCTCCCATTGGATTGGGCATCTCATAAGTACAATCATCACACTGATCTTCACAACGGTTGTTAGCCCGAGTTCTCCTATTACCGGCCATTGGCTGGAATAAAAGGAAGGTTAGGGGTAACACATAAAGGGTAATCCAAAGACAAAATTTGATGACTTATAAATAAACTTTAATCTCTTTAACTCATTAGTCTATAGGATTCAATCCAGGCTTTTCATGATCTTCCTTCTAAAATATATTCTTAGGGGCATTTTTTCCTTAATAAGGGTTCATACTAAGATTGTGAATTTATCAAAACATATCCCCCGGGAGTGTTGTAACCAAGAGTGCAGCAAGGCCCGTTGTCGTGCACCAGTTCCCGTTCGAGTCTAGCTCAAAGCGGTGTTTTCGGGTTTTACCCCTAGGATACATCTGTGCCAGAGCCGCCTCTACCTGCTCGTATCCAGACAGGGATGTATTTTTTTGATAAACCACTTACTTAGTATTTACCAAAACTTAGGGATGTTTTTATTATGCTTAGTCTTGTATCTAAGGCTTTACTAGGGTTTCCTAATCCCAAAAATAACTAAACCTATCCTCTGATACCAACTGTGACAACCCTGCTTTTTATTACAACTTAAGCATGCTTTATTACATAAAACTTCACTTGATACAACAAAGAAGATCGAGAGGTTTAGTGTCTTTGGGGCTTAGGATCATTACATAAAAACATTAAACTTGAAATACAACATCTTTATTGAAAACTTCCTTTACATGACCACTACATTCCTTCGTACTTAGCATTGCATGGGATAACCTGAGGACATGCATAAGAAAAGGGTGAGCTATAAAGCCCAGTAAGGGAGTACACAATGAATAACATGAGAAGTGAAATACATGTTAGGCAATAGGCATATCAATAGAGAATAATAGAAACATGAACATAAAGGCATGATAAAGCATGATAATCATAACATGGAAATGTGGCAACAACACTTAACATTGAATTAGCATGAGCCAAGGCTCATTGCACATGGAGCATGAGTAAACCCTCATTGCACTTGAAGCACGAGTAAACCCTCGTTGCACTTGAATTAGCATGAGTTAACACTCATTGCACATGACGTATCATGATACTATACTTTACCCAATGCATTGGAGCGCTATAAAGGGTGCACCCTTCTTAAACATTTCATTTCATGCATAAGTGTGCCACATGGATCATAAAACATGGATTCATAAAACATAATCATTTCTTCCACGATAAAGGAATGTGGAATTCATACATGAAACTTTATAATCAATATGTAAATGTGCATAAAGGTGAATACCCTTGATGGAGAAATGGGCATGGTATTCACTACACAAAGACATTGGCTTAGAAAATCGGTGTGATTTCGGCAGCGTAACGGCGTGACATAAGAATTCATAAAAAACGTTGATGAGAGAGAAATGGGTTCCTCATCATATTTACATGTAATGGACAGTAAGGAGGTCATATAGATACATTTCCCAACAATTGAAAAGGAATTTAGATTCATGATACAAAAGTATTGCTTGAATATAAAAGAGGAGAAAAAGGTTTCTTTCGGAATTTTGGCATAGTAACGGGTGTACATGGGAGGCTTTTAATGAGAGAGAAAGGGGACTCCCATCATTAAAAAAATAAGAGGGCAGTATGGGAGAGATGCAAAACTATACCCCAACATTCATAATTGAAATTAAAAGGGCAATACAACTTAAAGAAAATTGACAAGAAAGAGAAAGGAAGAAAACCCCTTACTTGGAAGTGTGCTTCCAAAGGCTAGAGAGAGGCTTCTTGGGAGATTGGGGCACCTTGAGAGGATTCTAGAGAGAGTAGGGCAGAGGTTGGACGAACTTCAAGGGATTTGAGTGAGGAGGAAGTGGGAGCTTGGGTGGGTTTATATAGGAAAGGTGAGAGAATTCTTTATTATTTAGGTTTGGGACCCCTTATATTAAAAAAATCCAAACCACAAACCATCCCATGGTATTTGCCCATGGATTCTGGAAAAGGAAAGAGGAAAACAATATTTTACAAGTCCAAGGTCCGAAATTATTAAAAAATTAGGGTTTCTTATGTGGAGGTGAGTCACACTCCCATGGAAATTAATTTAAAAAGGCAAAGTGTTGAATAAGTCTTGAGGGCTCCATTAATGCTTTGAAAAGTAAGTCAAACAAGCCCAAAACCTCATTATTTTAATGATAAAACACATATTGGCCGAACATAAGGATTATGGTATTTTATTACATCACCATTGGGTCATTATGATGTCATAAAACACATTATATATTTAAATGGTATTTAATTTTTACCCAAAAATTTGACTGTCTCAGAAAATTATGAAAAATTCACTGTTGGATAATTTCGACGTCCTGATTCCGAAAATAATATTTATTTTATCTAAATAATTTTCTAAATATGTGAATTTTCACTTTTAAAATAAAAACCGACATTTATAAAAAATTCACGGGTTTTGACAGAAATGGCTTTCAAACCTTAATAAAAATTTTAATTGCATTCATAAAATTATAAGATCATTTATATTTACTAAAAATTAATTTAATATTAATAATAATATTTTATTAAAATATTATTTAATTCAAAAATCCTTTAATTTAATAAAATATAATTCTTAATTAAATAATAACTAAAAACACCATTTGTACTTTAAAAACTAATTACAATGTATCAAAAAAAATTATATTCATTATTATATACAAAAAATAATGTACATGAACATGGTGCTACTTATTTGTTAAATAACCCCTTAAAATAGCCGCATAAGAGCTAAGGGTAAGGTGTGCGATGGTGACAGACTCTTGGGGTTGCTCGGATAACATCGCTCGAGTGGTAATCTCTATCAACTTCCATTTTTCCCGTAGACGATCACGTTCGAGCTTGACTTGATGAAGCTCAGCTTGGGCTTGGTCAAGGGCAAATCCCAAAGATGCCACCTCTTTTCCGAGCTCTGACAAATGGGCTTCGTAAGGGGAAATTCTACTGGATGAGGCCATCGCTTCCTTTGTCTGAGTAGAAATGGTTTCGTTAAAGCCTTATATTTATACTACTCAGATGATCACTGTTCAACAGCTATAAAAGTAACGGTCACAAATCTTAACATAAAACTAAATAAGTTGACATCTTATAAAAACATTTTTTTCATAAAGAAACATTTAACTGGATCAAGAGGGATTTTCCATTAATGAAACTCTGGGTCGTTACAATAATGCTACAAAATTCTATTTCTTACTACACCATGATACTAGTGACTTTCCTAACATATGGCATGTTCTAGAGGTGCTTTTTCTATATAACTTACAACCAGAAAATTCAGCATCTGAATAACTTATTAAATCAAACGGTTGTCCTCTTGGATAAAATAGTCCTAAGTTGGGAGTATATTTTATATATTTGAAAATCTGTTTAATAGCAGTTAAATGAGATTATTTAGGATTATCTAGAAAATGAGCACACATGCATACACTGAACATAATATCAGGTCTTCTAGATGTAAGGTAGAGAAAACTCCCTATCATACCTCTATAGCTGGTTTGATCCACTGGTTCACCAGTTTCATCAGGATCCAACCTACAAGTGGTGCTCATAGGTGTATCACTACCTTTACTAATATCCAAACCAAAACATTTTATAATATCCTTAATGTATTTATATTTATTTAAGACAATGCCATTTTTGTTTTGAAAAATCTGAAATCCAAGAAAAATTTTAATTTCTCCCATTAAACTCGTTTCAAATTCACTTTTCATTATTTTTGAAAAATTGGTACATAAAGAATTTTTAGAAGATACAAAAATTATATCATCTATATAAATTTGTACTGTTAAAACATCTTTGTAAATACTTTTAATAAACAAAGTAGGATCAACTATTCCTTTAGTAAAACCTTTCTAAATAAGAAAGGAACTAAGTCTATCATACCAAGCTCTTAGAGCTTGCTTTAAACCATATAAGGCTTTAGAATGTTTAAAAACATGGTTTGGAAAATGGGGATTGTAAAACCAGGGGGTTGTTCAAAAAAACATCTTCAACTATGTACCCATTTAGAAAAGCACTTTTAACATCCATTTGATAATGTTTAAAATTCAGATGATCTGCATAAGCAAGTAGTATCCTAATGGCCTCTAATCTAGCTACAGGTTCAAAGGTATCCTCATAGTATATTCCTTACTCTTGACTATATCCTTGTGAAACTAACCAAGCTTTATTTCTAACTATATTTCCATACTCATCAACTTTGATCCAAAAAACCCATTTAGTGCCTATTGCCAAAGTGTCCTTAGGTCTTTCAACTAGTTCCCAGAGTTTGTTTCTCTAAGATTGATTTAATTTTTCTTGCATATCCATCACCCAAAATTCATCATTTATAGAATAATTAATATGTTTGGGTTTAAGCTGTGAAAGAAAATCTTGATGTTCAACCTAGTTTCTCAGAGAAGCTCTATTTTGTGTTCCTTTATTTAAATAACCTACTACAACATCTAAAGGATGATTCCTGAGAGTTCTAATACCTCTAGAAAGAATTGAACTAGAATCCTCATGATTGTTTACATGTCCAGACTCAACAGATGCAGATTCTAGAGGATTCCCAGAACAAGTTACTTTTATAGGGTGTTCACTAACATTATCATTATGGTCTATAATTGACATATCTTCCTCAAGATATTCAAGAGAGGTTTTGGGTTCATGTGGATCAGTCTCATCAAATTTGACATGAACTGAATATTCCACACATTTGGTTCTCTTATTGAATACTCTATAGGATTTACTCGAGATTGAGTAACCTAGGAAAGTTCCTTCATCACTTTTGGAGGAAAACTTGTCAAGATTGTCCTTAGTGTTAAGGATAAAGACTTTGAAACCAAAAACTCTAAAGTAATTAAACTTAGGCTTCCTATTGTTCCAAATCTCATAAGGGGTCTTCTTAAGAATAGGTCTAATTAAGACTCTATTGATGGTATAACAAGCTGTATTTACAGATTCAGCCCAAAAATAAAAAGGTATATCATATTCACTAAGCATAGTTTGGGAAATTTCTTTAAGGGTCCTATTTATTCTTTCCACGATTCCATTCTGTTGAGGTGTTCTAGGAGCAGAGAAATTGTGACTATAGCCATTGTGTGAGCAATAAGATTCAAACTCCTGATTTTCAAACTCACGACCATGATCACTTCTCAAGGACTTAATTTTAAGTCCACTAAGATTTTCTACAGACTTGGAGTATTTGATAAAATAAGAAAAAGCTTCAATTTTGTGAGCTAGAAAGTATACCCAAGTGTACCTAAAAAATCATCTACAAGAACATAAATATAGTGATTCCCATTTAAACTTGAAACTCTTGATTGTCCAAACAAGTCCATGTGAACCAACTCAAGAGGTTGAGAAGTAAAGACTTCTTTCTTTGGTTTGAAAGAAACTTTGTGTTTCTTTCCCTTTTAACAAGGATTACACACTTTGTTTAGAGGGAATTCTAATTTAGGTAAGTCTCTAACTAAACCTTTCCTAGTCAGTTTCCTAAGTGAGTGCACATTGTAGTGTCCTAATATTCTATTCCATAACCAGGATTCCTTATGAAACACATTTAAATAAGAAACATTTTGATTAGATAAAGAATTTAAATCAACATCATACACATTTTCATTTCTACAGGCAGTAAATACTAAATCATTTTTGGAATTAAAAACATTACATGCATCATTTTCAAACTTGACATTAAAACCATCATCACAAAACTGAGAGATGCTAAGTAAATTGCACTTTAATCCATCAAAAAAAGTACTTTGGAAATTAATATTGTATTAGGGTTACCAATCTGGCCTAAGCCAACAATTTTTTCCTTTGCATTGTCACCAAAAGATACATGTCCACCATTAACTTTGATTAGGCTCTTGAAGCAAGAATAATATATGGTAATATGTCTTGAACATCCACTATCCAAGTACCACAAGGTCTTACAGGAACTCTTTAGGCAGTTTCCCTGCAAAACAAGTTAGGCATGGGGTAACTTTGGTACCCAGATTTTCTTGGGTCCAGAGAGGTTAGAAAGTAAAACTTTGGGAACCCATATTTTCTTTATAGGTTTCCTAACATCAAAATACATATTCGAAAGCATAAATACTTCGTTAGTTCCTTTAGAAAATTGTCTCTCAAAAGATGGTCCAGAACTGGAACTAGTATTGAACTGTCAATATTTTGGAACAAATTTGGTTTTGATAATTTTTCTTTGTCCTCGTTGATATCCTAGACTAGCTGTATATTTTGGGGAAATTTGTTTTACTAGAAACTGAGTCAAGGTATCTCTACCTGTAGTAAACTTCTCAAGATCTCTCTTTATTTGTTCATTTGATAATTTAAGTACAGTATTTTCTTTTAACAACTGAGCACATTTTTCTTTCTCAATATCCAGATCAGACTTATAATTAGAATTTAAAGCACGTTGTCTCTTTAATTGTTTATATTTGTCCTTGAGCTCATTAAAGGTATCCTCAAGCATTTCACAGTATTCAAATAATTCATCCTTAGTCATATATTCATCATTATGTGATTCATACATATTCCCAGAATAATAGGCATTATGTAAAGGAGAATTAAGTGTTACCTCAGATGTTTCTGTCATGAAACATAAATTAGCATGATTGTTCTGTTCACTATCAGAAGCATAAGATCCATTGGATCTATCTTCTGAAGCACTCCAGGTATATTTCATAGACTTTTTATAACCCTTTCCCTTATCTTCATATTTCTTCTTAAATTTTATCTTGGGGCAGTCTATCTTCACATGAACTTTTCATTTTCACTCATAGAATATTATTTCATTTGAGTTGTCATTCCATTTTCTGTCTTTCTTATATAGTCCTTTACTATCATACTTTCCCTTGTAGTTTAACTTCCTAAAGAATTTCTTCTTTCGATATAACTTTTTGAACCTTATAGTAAGATGATCCATCTCATCATCACTGTATGAATATGACTCTTCACTAGTGGAACTATCTACAGAAGCTTGAACCTTTTTATTATCTTTTCTCTTTGGGGTTGAAGTCTTGAATGCTACTGACTTATTCCTTGGTTCCTCATCTACTTCTTGATTCACCATAAGCTCTTCTTCATACATCATAAGTTTCCCAATTAGCTCTTTCACTTGAAGTTTTCCTATGTCACAAGATTCTCAAATAGAAACAGAAGTTCCTCTCTATTTGTCATGTAGGCATCAAAGCAGTCTCATGATCTGGTTATTGTTATCCACTAGTTTCCCAAGAAGACACATGGTGTTCACTATTTCATTGAACCTGAGATACATTTCAGAGATAGGTTCATCGGGCTTCATTTTAAAATTATCATATTTAATAGTGTATGTATTTAATCTCATTTCTTTAACATTAGTTGTTCCCTCATGAGAGATAGCTAAAGTATCCCAAATTTCATATGTAGTTTTACAGGAAGATATTCTATTGAATTACTCATCACCTAGATAATAGTACAAGGCATTCATTGCTTTACATTTATTATTATATCTAGATTTAGTCAATTGTGACTATGTTTCCCTAATAGTAGTAGGTAGTACATGTTTCTCTTCAATTGTGTCCCAGATTTCAGGTCCCATGCTCTCTAGATACATTTTAATTTTTAATTTCCACTGAGCATAGTTATTACCATTAAAAAAATGTGGCATGTTAGTAGCACCACCCTCAACTATAGTTTCCATAGTTACTTAGAATTTAAAGAACTAAAAATTTAGATATGACGGAAATTTTAAGATCTTTAAGATACAACTAAAATCAGAGTTGAAAAGAATTTGAACACTTGAAAATAAAATCCCCTAATAACAAATGTTGGTTGGAGTGGATACTGAAGAGGGGGGTGAATTGAGTTCCTACTTAAAATTTCTATTAAAAAATTTATTACAAAGATCCCCCAAATTTTGAAAATGGCCCAGTTAATTAAGGAAGTAGAGATATAGATGTCTAATTGGCCAGAAGGTTTCTCTAAGGATGATTAATCCTCAATTGAATCAATGTAAACACTAATTCAATTTTTTAAATAGGTTTACTAAATTAATAACATATACACACTAACCAAAACTAACTATCAGAGTGAAAGAAAAACAGTTTTATGTTTTAGATAATGTAAGCATCAGAAAAGAGATAAAATGGAGTATAATAAAAATGTAGTGCACAATGAAGTAAAAAAAGAGATTCTATCTCAAGAAGAGACTTAGTTCTCTCCACTTGTTGATCACTTTCCACCAAGAAGTTTATATAAATAAACTTGATACACAACCTGTATCGGGGTTTACAATAGTTTTTACAAACTGTCCAGGTTTTACAACCTCTACCACAATTATGCGTGGAAAAACAAGAAACCAAGCCACACAAGGCTTCTTCCATAGTTATGCGATGGAAAACAAGAAACCAAGCCACACAAGGCTTCTTCCACAATTATTCATGAGAAAACAAGCAACCAAGAAACACAAGGCTTCTTCCACAGTTATGCATGGGAAAACAAGGGTGAGAGAGTTTTGAGTGAGGATTTTCGGTATCCTTCAGTTAAAGCATAGGAGACAGTGGGTGTATAGCAAATACACACTGCTCAGAAGTGTAAAATAAGGAAAAATTTAGATCCAGATAAATTAAGATAGAGTTTAGAATGATTTGTGTGTTTGATGATCATCTCTGTACTTCTTGGAGTTTGAGGAAATGATTGTTTTGATCTTCTCTGCAAGTTGTCTCCAAAAACAGAGTGTCACAACTTCCAGGTACTAGCTTCTAGGTACTGAGATATTCAACTTCTTGGTAGAAGGGAGTTGATGAATCATAATAGGATAGACTTGAGTATGTTCTTCAAAAATATCTTTGTGAAGCTTTTTTGATTTTCAATATATTCACTAGAGTGTTCTTCTTCTCATTCTGCATATGACTTGTGAACTTCACTTCCCTTCTATCTGTTTTTCTCTGTGCCTATATATATATCTTCTTTTTATTTGGTCTTTTTCTTTCGTATTTGAGGTCCGAAAATAGGATTACGTACATCACATGAAATCTTTCTCGTACCTCATACTATCAAGATATAGTCTCCAGATATGTATACAATAAGAATTAATTAAGTCAGAAGTATTAAAGTTAGCACAATATGGCCATTATGAATATATTAAGAAAATGGATAAAGTATAGAATAGGTTATTAGTAGACTGGTAACAGTAACCTGTCAATCGGTAGCATCTTTAGAAGCAAGCTTAATCAGCAGCAGACTTCTAACGGTAGGCGTATCCAGCGGTAGGCTTAATCAACGGCAGGCTTGTCCAATGGTAGACTTAAATAACAATAGACTTGTCCAGCAGTAGACTTTCACAATGGTAGACTTCACCAACTATATACTTCACTAATGGTATACTTTTCCAGCGGTAGACCTTTGCAACGGTATACTTCACCAACTGTAGACTTATCAATGGTAGACTTTACAACAGTGACCTTGTACTGGTGACTTCCAACAGTAACTTTATAATTGTAGCTCTTATAACGATAACCTTAATCAGTAAGGTCTTCAAAGGTGACCTTGACAGTGGCCTAAAAAATAGTGACCTCTTACCAGTAACCTTCAACAGTAACCTTTGACTTAGAATATTTTATGTTGTAAACTGATTCCAGTAAAGTCATGAGATGAAAATACATTGAAATAAATTGTCAAACAACTAACCCATTATAGAATTAAAAATGATTTGGGATTATCAAAATAGGTGATTCCAACAGGAAGTACTTCATCCAAGTCTTAGAATGAACATTAACCCTTGAAAGAGGGTCCTTTTTTAGCACCTTACTAGACAATATTAATTGATCATAGGCCAAAACCAGCATCCTTTCAATTTCATCCCATTTTTCTTTCGATGGGATGAATTCATCATACATTTCAGTAATAATGGATGATCCTGAGATCTTGTAGAAATCACATAAACTGATGTCAACTTCTCCATGTTTCAGATGAAAAGTATTCATTTGAGGGCCCCATTGGCTCAAAAGCTCAGGGATGATGTCTAGATTCTTGTATATATACGTCTAGGACACCAGACAGCTTCATAGATTCTGACCACTTTGAGTCCAGTCTGGAATTTTTCACAAGTTTTATGAACCCCATATGGACACATCCACTCGGGTTTGACTCTCGCTCCAAAATGGAAGTCCCAATCCTCCTTCCAGCCTTTTGATTGATCTTCCTTAAAATCATGGAAGATTAACTAGTAGTAGTGAGGTTTTGATTCCTGGGTATGAGGATTTAGATATGAGGAACACATGATATGATGTGTGACACATGCAATGGGAATTGTTCCTTCAGTGATAAATATGAAATTGGAGAAGATGTTGGTAGTGGGAAAGTTGGTATACTCCATGATCTATGACTTCAGAAAATAAATTTACGGCTTTGAGATGAATACATATCTCATATGGATGTGGTCATACAGTGGAAGTTTATTAATTCATGGGTACTCATGCTGGTACTTCTTCAATTGTTTTTCTAAGTCTGTAAGGGTGGAGTTACACATGTCATAATAATATGTCTAGATAGTTTTGATCATTTATGTAACACATGTCATATCTTGTTCATCAGAAACCCTTTGAGTTACCATTAGAAATATATAAAGAAAACATGAGGATGTTCCTTAGCATTAAGAACTTAGTTTAGAGTGTTAGTTGACAAGGGGGATATTTAACAAAGGAGTGACCTCATGCAAGTCACTCACTCAAGTAACCTCACGCTTGTCACTCTCTCGAGTAACCATGTGCAGGTCACTCTCTCAAGTAACCTCACGCAAGTCACTCATTCAATTTATATCACAAAATTGATCACGTTATTGTCACAGGTCACGGTCAAATAGAATTTCAACTCTTAATGTAGCCAAGTGGCTCATTAGAGCCGTCTCTCAAGGAGAAAGGGTCGGGGAGTCTAATTATCCTAAAAATTATTAATTATTGATTTATTTTTTCAATTTTGAATTCAACCAGAGTTGTTTGTTCGGTTTTTTATTAAATGGAAATGGGAAAGATAAATGAAATGAAAATGCATTGAGGATAGATGCAAGAAATGAAAATGGACCTAAGGATAAATTCCAGTGAGATCAATCATCATTTACTTTTTTTATAGATCATTTAATTTAATGAGTAGGTTCAATATCATTCACATATTCACCCCCACTATTTTCTTTAGTATAAAACTACTAATCATCTCAAGAAATCCTTAAAAAAACCATCTATTCCATGAATTCTTCTAGGTGTATGGGTAAGAATCATTCCTCAATCGAGTGAACAAACTCTTACACACACACTTAGAAGCAATCGCATACCATTATTCCAATCAAATCACATAAATCCTTTGATATAAAGTGTGACACAGATGGAGGGATACTTATTTGTGAATCATTTGGAAGAGTTTGATGGTGTTAATGGATTTCAGAGTGGAAATCTCCTTGCACTATAATTTGAGAGGGGAAATATTTATAATTAAACACATAAACTCATGGATGTCACTATGACCCCCCTTTTAACCACCCACAATGGGTTATCTCACCATGATCATGGAGATCAAATTCATTGGGATGTCATAGGAACACGAAACAAAAAGAAATGGAGGGGGGAAAGAACAACATAGTTCTATTAAATGAGGGGAAAATGAAACATTAAATTAGACAATGTAGAAATAAAAGAAATTACAAAATGAAGAAAGACCTAATCAGTGAAGACCAAATATAGTCGGTAGAGGTTGAATATTTATAATGGGAGAGGGATAGATATATTTATATAGTAGGTATACAATAACGACCTTCTTAGTCTTCAAATTCCATGTCTAGGAAAACTTCTCTGATAGATGTCTCATGTCACATTGATTAGTTGAGATTAATTCTGCTGAAATGTCTTCTTTCCATGATCTCATAAGCATTTAAATTTTCTCTTATGCTTTGCGGTGGTAGTTTCATGTTCATTGATACCCTGTAATCCATAGTCTGGTGGTGGTTTTCTACGAGCAGCATGTTTTTTTGTGAGATTTGGAGAGAACGACAACAGAAATGGATTATAGGGTATCAATAGACTTAATGGTGGTAAGATTCCGGACATGGAGGTGCATGGTGGTGACACAAATATGGAACAATGTCTTGGATTTCCAAGGGTGGTTCTTTGGGTTTTTTAGGGTGGTCAGCAAGGCTTTAGCTTCACATGGCTTGTCCAGATCTAGTCTGGCGAGCTCCAGTGAGTTTATATTTAGGATTTGATTTATCTGTAGTGGTTGATTTCAGATTTTGGTGTATGGTGTCATCATTCTAGAGTCTCAAATCTGCATTGGCCAGTTGATTTTGCAATAGGTTTGGGTATAGTGCGGGTTTATTTGGTTGTGGTTTGGTTTTGTTCTTCAGAGGGGGCACCACTGACTGGTTTGTCTTTGTAGGTAGCTAGGAAAAGGTGTGGTTAAGGTGCGTGATAGTGGAAAAGGGGTGCTCATGGTCAGTAGCCTAACTGTGAGTGGGATATGCACGAGTTTAGTCTCAATTTTTGGATGAAAAATGATTGGTATAATTAAAACATTTAATCCATTTAAGAAATTAATTCCATAATTGGTTTCCAAATATTTTAAATTTTAAAAATAATTTATGTATATCTTGAAAAATTAATTCCAAGAAAATAATATATCATTAAAATAAAAAATAAATTCATTTAATAACTTATGTTCAAAATTATTAAAGATCACAAAAAATTATTTTTACCCATAATTTGAATTAAAAGAAGGGGTATTTTCAAAGAAAAACATATAAAAATATTTTTTTTCACTCACATCACTCCCCCATACTTATACTATTGCACTCCCAGGAAATGTATCATTGAATTTCAATTTATTCAAAAAGAAAAGTAAATAAAGTTCATCCTATCTAAATTCAAATTAACAAGATAGAGAATTGAAACCACAAAAACTCATTCATTGTTCAACCCATCATGCCTCATAAGTAAATCAAAGCACTAAATTATTCCAATTTAATTAAAATTAAAGTTTAAGAGTGGATAAAGTTGGATTTAAATGGAAGAAAATTTTTAACAATAATCACCTATGTTTATTCCTCTTTCTTAAGTTTTCTAAACCATAGTTCAATTTACCACTTTATTAATACAACTTAAATAAATATGTTATAGGTAAATTGTTCCTATTTTTTTAGGTTCAATATTCACCTCACATAGATGGACTCATTTTTAACAAAGTTCTTTTGAATTTATTTTTACCACCCAAAATTGTGTGCAAAGCACTGTTCATATCACTTATTAAGAATACTTTATTTAATTACACAAACACACTTGATGCCCTTGTCTCAGAGATCCATTGTGGGTCCTGAATTTCCCATTTACATTCCAGGTTCAAAATACTTATAACATGTTCATTTGAGTTTTCTCTCTAAGGTGTTGTCTCAGAGAGGTTAAGTTCGTTAAATTAAGTTCAAAATTCCAATGAATTAAATTATAAAATTCATTCCACATAAATATTTTCACTCACACTCCATATCTTAATTCAAAGACCACACTTCCCTAAAACAATGATCAAATAACTCAGCAATCATTTAAAGTCTTAGAGTTTTAGAATCAATGAATTCCCTCAACTCTAGCATGGTGATTTTTAAACTAGGCATGATTGTAATGAAGTTGAAAAAAATGGGTGAAAATAAAAACAAATAACTATACAAAAATGATTGTATTTATAGAACACAAATTTTTTCAATTATAGAAAACATAAATTTAAAAAAACTATGTGTAGATTCCTGATTTTTTAGATTTTATTTTGTTGTTTTCAGTTTTTAAATTTAAGACAAAATTAAATCAGGAAAATGATATTTACAATATTAACAAATACAAGAAAAACTTTTTTATCATATTAGTTTTTAAATTTTGGTTTGTTTTTTTATATTTATTAAAATTTTGTATAAAATAGTGAACATGTTTTTTTATTTATAAATTTCAAAAACATTAACTAAGAATATTACTAATTTTAGTCAGCCTAATGGTTGACTGAAGAAAAGGATGGAGAGTCTCACTATCATAGTAGTTGTGTTTTTTTGTTTAATTTTATTAATTTTTAATGAATATAGAGTTGTTTTATTGGTTTTTGATTTAATAAAAATAATAAAGATAAAGGATATGAAAATAAATTGAGGATATATGAAAGAAAATCAATTAGAGCTAAGGATGCATTCCAGTGAGATTAATAATCATTTACTTTGTTCCAAATCATCTAATTCAATGAGTAGGTTGAATATAATTCACATATTCACCCTCCACTATTTTATTTTGTATGACACCATTAATTTACTCATTAAATAATTAAACATACCATTCATTCCATGTATTCTTCTAGGTGTATGGGTAATAAACATTCCTCAACTGAGTGAATGAATTCCCTCTCACACCTAATAGTAAATGAATACCATTCTTCCAATCAAATCACACTACTCCAATGGTATTAATTCTAATCCGAATGGAGGGATATTTTGTTGTGAAATAGTTGGAAGAGTGTGATGGTCTTAATGGATTTTGTATTGAAAATAACCTCCTCCACATTCCAGTTCCACTATTGCACTAGAATAAGAGATGAGATAGATTGAGAATTAAACACATAAACTCATTATTGTCACTATGATCCCCCTTTGTACGAACCTCAATGGGTTAGCTCTCCATGATCATGGAGATCAAAGTAATTGGAACATCACAGGGGAAAGAAACAAAAATAAATGGAGGGGAAAAGAATAACATAGTTCGATTAAACAAAGAATAGAAGGAAACATTAAATTATAAAATTGAAAAAGAAAATAAATTGAAAAAGGAAGAAAGCCCCAATTGGTGGAGAATGAATATAGTTGGAAAAGGATGAATATTTAGAATAGGAGAGGGATAGATACATTTATAGAGAATATGAGACAACAATAACCTTCTTCACATTCAAATTCAGTTCCTATGCGAGCTTCTTTGATGGATATCACATGTCGCTGCGAAGAGTCGAGATTAATTTTGCTGACATGTTTTCTTTCCATGATTGTGTCACTACAGGAAAACTGAATATTTGCGACGGGTGATTTGTGACGGGACCCCGTCGCAAAAGGTCTTTTGTGACGGGGCTCCATTGCAAATTGCTCGTTGCCGAAAATGACGTCACAAATAGGTGTTTTTGCGGCGGTCCCGTCGCAAAAAAAATATTTGCGACGGTATTTGTCCCCCGTCGCAAATAAGTTTTTGTTTATATATAAAAAAGGTATTTGCGACGGGCCGTCGTAGATATATTAGTTGCGACGGGTCAGAATCCCGTCGCAAATGTGAAATTTAAAAAAAATACTTGTGATGAAAGTGTTTGCGACGGACCGTCGCAGAAAGGTTTTCCCGACGGGTATTCATCCTGTCGCAAATGGTACTGTAAAAAACATTTACGACAGGACTTCCCGTCGCAAATTTACCCATCGCAAATATTAAAAAAATAAAAAAAAAATAATTAATACAAATCGTATAATATTATATAAAAATAATAATAATAATAATATAAAAAAATTATATTATTATAATATAAATAAAAAATATATAAAATATAATTATGGAATATTAATATAAAATAATAATAATATGAATATAAATAATATAATATATTAATATTAATATTAATAATATAAAAAATTAATATAATATTATTATTATTAAACTATCTATATAATAATAACATTAATATTAATAATATAAATAAATTATATTATTATAATATTAATAATAAAATATATATATAATATAATTATAAAATATCAATGTCAAAAAATAATAATAATATGAATATAAATAATATAATATTATATATTATGAAATATTAATATCAAAAAATAATAATAATAGTACTAATATTATTAATATAAAAAATTAATATAATAATATTATTATTAAAATAAACATACATATTTATGAAAAAATAATATTAATATTATTAATATTAATAAAATTATAAAATTATAAACTTCTCAATATTAACAATAAATATAAAATATTAAAAGTAATATTACTAAAATAAGCAGACATTAAAAATAATACTAATAAGTAATAATATATTAAAAAAATAAAAACAAATTAAATCACGTTATATTCGTACCAATATGAAAGAGGAATTGTAAATAGTTAATATGACAATAAACTATGAACTCAAATGTTTATTACATCTAAAAAAATCACCGGGGGTGGATAATCTGGAGGACCTGGAGGACCTGGAGGAGGTGGTGGAGGAAAATCCATCCCTAAACTATGAGTCAGACGACGCATATACTCTATATACTCTTGATGTTGCTCCTCATATCGACGTCTCTCCTCATCCTGCTACTGACGCATCTGCTCCTACCATAGACGCATCTCCTCATCGTGCTGCTGACGCATCTGCTCCTGCCCCTGACACAAATCCTCTATAAGATGACTCTGAGCACGCAGTTGCTCCTGATACTGTGAGGCAGAAGATTATGTCTCTCCATGAGCTCCTCTCGAGCTGGACGCCAACATCGCAGTAGTACCATAATAAGCTGCAGGAGTCAAATGAGAGTCGATACCAACTACTCGGCCCTTTTCGAAGCCATATTGGGTCGCCTGCATCCATGTCGTCTCATCAAAATGGTGGGCACTAGTCTGATCACCTGTCTCGTCTTGACTCTCAGCTTGTGTCTGAGAGGTCGTGACCTCATATGACCCTTAAGTTTCAATTAGAAATTAAAATAATGAAAAGATTATATGCATTTAATTTTCAAACTGAAAAGAAAATAATACTGACCACAATCTGACGCTGGCGGTCACCTCTAATCTCTCCAGTAGCCAGGTCAGTGTACATCCTCCAATAAATGCCGTATGCCGAAATACCGGGCTGCTCGGCTTCCTATATGAATATAAAATAAACTGTTTATATTTAAAGTTGTATAAAATATTAAAAAAAAGTACTTACCAGACGCTCTCTATGCGCACTGAATGTACGACTACCGGCTCGATGCGTCACCTCTTGTCTCCCCCGATTATGTCGACCCAATGCAGATCTCCTCTGAAACCCACCACCCAACCAGTGTGTACATAATCCATCCAAAACTTGAGACGAAATGTACTCTGGTCGGTGGGCTCTGCAGGACTCATCAAATTCTGTCACTCCGGCTTTCTTCACAGCCGTCTTTCTCAAATTATGCAAAAACTAACGGAAACGGTCACGCATAGACACCACTCATGCCACGTGGATAGTGGCACGCATGCTCTCGTCGATGGGATACCATAAACCCTAATATAAAGTTATTAATGAATTAAATTTCAAAATAAATAATATTTAATTACGTACCAACCAATGATCGAACATGGCGGCCTGCACATCAGCGGGAATCTGATCCCATGTGAGCCAGGGTTGAGAAAAATAATTGCGCAAGATAGTGCTCCCCTGTCCAATAGCTATATGTGTAAAACTGTGGAAAAAGAACAAATAATCAAACAATTAGAATGTTAATAAATTATAATGAAAGATAACTAAAATACATAGGTTACCATACAACCGCATGTGTGCATCGAATCCAATAGGTGGACGTCGCTCCGGGATAGGATATGGAATCATCAGTCTGGCAAGACCACGCCCCCTCCGAGTGCTCCCTGTAGTGCCAACAACCTGAGGGTCAGATGACTCAAGAACCTCATCATCCATAGGTAGATCAGCCTCCAGCAACTGACGAAACGTTTCCGAGTCCATTGAAACATGAAATGATTTTTATTAGCAAACAGTTCAAAATAACTATTATGTATAGATATATATTTGTTATGATTCAAACTAGAATTTTACTGTGTCAATGTTCATCTTCATCATCATCTTCATAGTTTTCAATGTCAATGTATTCATCTTCCTCATCAACATCATCAATTTCCATATTAGTTTCAATGTCATCATCTCTTGTCATTTCAAATTCAGTTGTAACATCATTGACAACATCGTCACCATCAACCCTTAACTGTGGGGTGTCATCCTCAATATTCATGTCTCTTTGTCAAAAAGATGTGTTTTGAGGAGTGTCCTGAAAAATTTCATTTCCTTGCACTTCAGTGGAACCACATTCAGTTTGAGTAAACTGATTTTCTCGAGATTTAACTTTTATTATACTCCACCAATCATCCAACTCTTTTGCAGTAGCACAGTATTTTTCATAATAAATTTGATGTGCCTGATGAGCCAATAAAAATGGTTCATTTACTGCAAGAAGACTTTTATGTTTAATATCAACAATTCCATGAGTCGGATGAATACGCAGGCCTCTCTTAGTATCCAGTCATCGACATTTAAACATTATTACATAATTCTGTCCCAAATAACACAGTTCAATAATTTCTTCAAGCATGCCGTAAAAGTCAACTTCAATATCTCTATGATGTGATCCCTTCAAACAAACACCACTATTCATTATTTTCTTTGATTCCCCATATGCATGTGTATGAAAGCGATAACCATTCACCACATATGCATTATAAGATTTAACCATTTTGGATGGTGGGACACTCAAAATACACAATCGACTATCAATCTTATCAGCATGTACAGATACCTGAAAATTTGTAAAACATTTATCACTATTACAAGTAATAAATTGATTTTATATGTAAAACCAAAAAAAAATGTATGTTACCAGTTTTTGAAACTAGTAGGAAATTTTTTTTTGCCGACGTTCTTCAAAGCCAGCTGCTGTAATTTGTGGAAATTATTTCTTGATATGATCATCATATAACCAACAAATACAATCTGATTAATTTACTGTAAAAGAATCTATAGGATAAGGGATAAGAGCACTCACTATACAATTGGTGAAATTTCTTCACAGTTGAGTAGAACATATGTATGAGCTCTATGATGTTCATCATCTGAAAGCCATCTATCATGAACTCCACCAAATCCAAGTTCGGGCTGATTGAAAACTGATAATTGATTGTTCATATCATCATCAACATTCCCCTCATTCCGGCCCATGTGGTGAAATTTTGAGGGATATTCAGATTCCAAATAATGAGAGCAGAATAAAGCAATTTCTTCTTGAAAATAAGCTTCAGAAATTGAGCCTTCAATTGATGCTTTGTTACGGACTTTTTTCTTCAATTTCTGCATGCATCTCTCAAATGGGTACATCCATCGAAACTGAACTGGACCTCCACATTTTTCTTCATGTGGAAAATGTAATATCAATTGTTTCATCGAGTCAAAAAAATCTGGCGGAAAGATTTTTTTCCAATTTGCATATAATTACAACAACAGCTTCTTCCAGTTTGCTTAGTGTATTGTAGTCTGTTGTCGCTGCACACATGTCTCAGAAAAAATATGATATATCTGTTATCGAATCACAAATCTTATAATTCAACAATCCTCTTAATCCAGTAGGCATAAGCCTTTACATTATAACATGACAGTCATGAATTTTTAATCTGGTAATATGACCATTTTTAACACATCTGCCCAAGTTGGAAGCATAGCCATCTGGAAGTCTCAAATCTGCAATCCACTGAAAAAATAATAAGCGACTCTCTTTGGTCAGTGTATAAGCTGCTTTTGGATTCATTAATCTCTGTGATCTGACATTTTCAAACAATTCAAGTTTTGGTCGCCTGCAAATTTGGGCAAGATCTAATCGTGCCTTTACATTATCTTTGGTTTTACCCGGTGTATCCAAAACTGTATGAAATAAATTATCAAAACAGTTCTAATCAATATTCATGACATCCAACATGTGTCAGACCAACAAATCATACCAATATGGCAGATTCCAAAAAAAAATGCTCCGTTTTGTCCAATTGTGTTCTTTCCCAAAACCATGAATTTTCTGTTGGTTTATTGTCGGTCCAAAAGTGATGGAAGGTAATGAAAATAAAACTGATTATAACTCTGTACCTGAGATCATTTTTGGAGGTTCATCTCTTTCAATTCAGCCTTTTTTGAAATGAGATTTATTCCTCCGAAAAGGATGATCGATTGGAAGAAATCTGCGATGACAGTCAAAATAGCAAGGTTTTTTTCCATTCACGATCATAAATGCTTTGTTGTCTCCCATACAGTAAGGACATGATTTTGGACCATGTGTACTCCAGCCAGATAACATTCCATATGCCGGAAAGTCACTAATTGTCCACATCAAAGCATCTTTCATTACAAAATTCTGTTTCGCAGCAGCATCATATGTACCAACACCATGACTCCACAATAAATTTAACTCATCAATCAGTGGTTTCAAATAAACATCAATATTCTTTTTTGGATGTCCTGAGATTAATAATGTCAAAAAGATATAAGGCTCTTTCATCAACATCCATGGAGGCAAATTTTACGGAGTTATAAAGACAGGTCAACAGGAATACTGATTACCAAAAGATCCAAATGGACAAAAACTGTCAGTAGAAAGTCCCAATCACACATTCCGGGATTCTAAAGCAAAAGACGGATGCACTTGATCAAAAATGTTTTCATGAATCGCCATCAGATGGATGAACCAAGCTTTTACCATTTGAAATATTGGTTTTGTGCCATGACATCATTGTCGCTGTGTTATGAGACATAAATAAACGTTGCAACCTGGGTGTAATCAAGAAATATCTCAACTGTTTTACAGGAATCAATCTAGACTTCCCTGATTGAGCTTCTTTATAACATGATTGTCCACATGTGGGACAACTATTCAACGACTCATTTTCACCAGAATATAAGATTCAATCGTTTGAACATGCATGGATCTTTTGATAATTAAGGCCTAGATTATGAACAAGTCTTTTTCTCTCATAATAATTAGCAATCATCACATTTCCTTCAGGTAACAATTATTCAACCAAAGAAAATATCTGATCAAAACAGTTATTTGAAATTCCATTATCTGATTTAATAGCCCTAAATTTTGCAACTGGTTCTAATTTTCTTATCTTGCAACCAGGATATAATGCATCCTCAGCAGACCTGAACAACTCAGAAAATTCAGATGGTGCCAACTCGGGAGGTAAATCAACATCATCCTCAATTTCTGTTTGTTGAACGGATGACCCTACAACATCATGTACTAAATTCTGAAATCGTGATGGATCCGAAATCAAATTATTAGTATCTTCTCCGGAACTACGTTCACCGTGTTGATACCAAAAAATATAATCTGATTGAAAACCATAACGCAAGAGATATTTCCCAACGATGTCAAATGTCTCAAACGTTCTCAGAGCACATTTTTTACAGGGACACTTAATTGTCCCTTCTGAAACAAATTCCGAGTTTGATGATGCAAATGATAAGAAAGCTTCAACACCATCAACATATACAGAATTTAAACTAGAACCGTTTGGATTTCTGCGCTGATTTATCCAAGCACGATCATCTAATAATGATTGATGTAGATTTCCTTATTCTATATTCATATATATGTTTCTACAAAATTTAAAACCATTACTATTGTTAAATATTTTGATATAAGAAACAATATCCTAAAAAAAGAAGATACATAATTACAGTTATTTATTAATAATTACCAATAATTATAGGCAACACAGTTAGTTTGTAATCATCCCCACTAATTATTATTAATTTAGAAATACTTAGAAATACTTGGCAAAATGAAATATGCTTGAATAATGAAATTAAATTTTTTAATCATCGTTGTGAAGATTATATTAATAATTATTCTGATTTGTCCGGTGACTCATCTCTTTTTAACTTTCTCCCGACTGAAATTAGTATGAAAAACTTGCTCTGACATACGTTAGAGCACATTTTTCATACTGATTTCAGTGGGAGAAAGTAGCAAAGATATGAGACGTTGAACAAAAGGTAGTCGTCAATCCACTGGAAATTGTGCCAATTTATAACCATGTACTTGAATTTATTTGATTTTTGATTAATTTTATTAGTAATTATTACTAATTATTACAAATCTCAATATTTCCAACAGATTTTGATTTATTCTTAACATGTTCAAATCTTAAAGGGTCACCAATTTTCAGGTCATGCCCAATAAAACGTTTGGGTCAACCTTGTCCATTTTAAACTCTATAATTGTCCTTACATGGTTGATCATCTCGCAAGTAGTGTTGCAATAGGATGACACAAGTAATGAGAAAGACATGACTTGGGTTGTCCTATTGCAATGCTACCTGTGAGGTGATCAACCAAGAAAGAACAATTATAGAGTTTACATTGGACATGGTTAACGTGAACTTTTTATTCGGAATGACCTGAAAATTGGCGACCCTTTAAGATTTGAACTGTTAATAATAAAGAAAAACATGTTGAAAATATTGATAATTGTAATATTTTATAAATTTTTTATAATTTTAATAATATTAATATTTTTTTTAAATAATAAACATATAATAATAAAATAATTATATTATAAGTATTATTTAACTATTAATATTAGAGTAATATAATATTTTATATTATGTTAATATTTATGTTACTAATTATATTACTAATTATATTACTAATTATGTTACTAATTATGTTACTAATTATGTTATTAATTAGAAATGTGAAGATATGCATATACGTCAGGTGTTTAATCAATCAATGAATAGAAAAACAAATGTAATTGTCCGCTCATCTACCTCAATTTTCTTTTCATTTGTGTGTTGAGGTTGACAGGAAACTTCTGCCTCCACATGTAATATGTGCTTTTACTGTCAAAATTATAAACCTCCTCACCTCTATATTGGCAAGGAGGTTGATAATTTTGACAGTAAAAACAGATATTAAATGTGGAGGCAGAAGTTTCCTGTCAAGCCTCAACACACAAATGAAAAGAAAATTGATGTAGATGAGAGGTCAATCATGTTTCCTAATTATACTAATTGTTTCCTAATTAAATCTAATTGTTTCCTAATTATACTAATTGTTTCCTAATTATAATAATTGTTTCCTAATTATACTAATTGTTTCCTAATTAAATCTAATTGTTTCCTAATTAAATCTAATTGTTTCTTAATTAAATCTAATTGTTTCCTAATTAAATCTAATTATTTCCTAATTATTTTAATTGTTTCCTAATTATTTCTAATCAATTAAATATAATTATTTCCTAATTATTTGATAATTATTTTAATTAAATCTAATTATTTCTTAATTATTTGATAATTATATATTTATTTCTAATTATTACCAAAACATCCCCCAGGAGTGTCGAACCAAGAGTGCAGCAAGGCCCGTTGTCATGTACCAGGTTACCCCGAGTCAAACTCGAAACACCTTGTCAGAGTTCTCACTCCTAGGTACATCTGTGCCAGAGCCGCCTCTACTTGTTCGTATCTAGAGAAGGATTATTTGGTACAAGTAGATAAACTAATTATACTATATAGCTAAACATTCTATTAAAAAAAATTAACAATTAAAAATAAAATTAACAATTAAAAATAATTTAACAATTAAAAAAATATAGATACCTTTAATAATCTGCACCTTCTAACGCCTTCCTTCCTCTTCTTGAAAGAAAAAATTAAAACAAAAAAATCCACTCAGATATGAAGATGAGAGAGAGAGAGAAGAATGGAGATCTGAATGTTATGAAAAAAACGGATGGGGTGTATATATAGGTTAGATTATTTGCGACGGTCGCATTTGTGATGGTCACCGTCGCAAATACGAGGTATTGCGATGGGATACCATCGCAAATGCATTTGCCTACATTAAATAGAGGTGGTGGGTAAAAGGCCTTTTGCGACGGGCGGCTATCCCCGTCGCAAATTTCTATTTACCACTGCCAGTATTCACGACGGGGCCCGTCGCAAATACCTTCGCCCACATTAATTACGAGCGGCGAGTAACAGGGTTGTTGCGATGGGCCCGTCTCTAATGCCACACCATTAGCGACGGGCGGATATCTCCGTCGCAAATTATTATTTATCGCCGCTTGTATTTGCGACGGGAGGATATCCCCGTCGCAAATTCATATTTACCGCCGCCGGTATTTGCGACGGGTCCCATCGCAAATACCTCTTGTTGGATTATCTATTGCGACGGGTACATAGTCCCGTCACAAAACCGTATTTACCATCTCGAGGTATTTGCGACGGGACCCGTCGCAAATAATACCAGGTGAATACTTGTTTGCGACGGGGAAATTTCCCCGTCGCAAACACTATTTACCACCGTCGGGTACTTGCGACGGGTATCCTTCTACCTGTCGCAAATATCCTTCCCGTGTTTTGGCGCGCAAACCGCGCCATTGCAATTGCGACGGGCCCGGTATTTCCGTCGCAAATAACTGACCATTTGCGACGGGAATATATTCCCGTCGCAAAAACCCTTTTCATCGGAGTTGTTGCGATGGGAATAAGACCCGTCACAAATACCCCGTCGTAATAATCATTTTTTCCCATAGTGTGTATGCATTTAAATTTGTTCTAGTGCTTCATGGTGATAGTTTCATGTGCTAGTAGTTGGGAATTGGCTTGGTCTTCAAATTCTAGTCTTCAAATGCTGGGCCCGAATGTTATTGCAAACAAAAAAAAGGACAAATAATTATATTTAAACTTATATATTTATATTTATATTTATATTTATGTATATTTATATATATATATATATAAATATATATACTTATTATATTTGTATAAAATATATAAATAATAATAATGATAATAATAATTATTATATATATATATATTTCTTCATATCATTTTTATGTTTTTGTTTTCTTTTTCTATTGATTTTTTAGTTTAAAAGGGGGGGGGTGTCTCGCACGGCTTCTCCTCCAGGGTAGAAAGATCATGGGATCCTTATTCTCTATTTCCACAGTCACGGTGGTCTGTCTTCTTCCTTGGCCAGCTTCACGATGGTAGTCTATTTCTTCAACAAAGCGGACGATGAGGAGGGGTTTGGGGAGCTTCTGCACTATATCTGACTCAGTCTGAGGGTTGTTCTCTATGAGTGGCACATTTTGTGGTGAGATTTAGAGAGAATGGAGGTGAGACCAGATTACAGGGAAACAGTGGGCTTCACAATGGTGAGATTCTGGCCATGGCGGTGCACGGTGGTGTCGCATATATGGACCAGCAGCTTGGATTTCCAACGACGTTACTTCGAGTTGTTCATGGTGGTTGGTGAGGCTTTGGTTGTGCACGACTTACCCAGATTTGGTGTGTACTACCACAGGTCTGGGCAAGGGATGCGCTGGATTTTATCAGCACAAATAGAAAGCATTGATAAGAGGGAGTCTTTATCAATGTTAGTTAAAAGTGCTGATAAATCTACCATTTATCCGCATAAAAAAGAGCGCTGATAAAGAGTAGATTTTTCAGCGCTATTATTAACACTGATAAAAGTTTTTAATAAAAAATATTATTAATTTATATAAAATTATTATATTTATATTCAAAAATAATGTTTATTTGTATGCATTAAATGAAAAACGCATGTTTATAATTAATATATATTTTTTAATAATTCAAATATAAATAAAATGTTTTGAAAAAAGTATTTCTAAGATTAAAAATGAATAATTATATATTTAAATAATTATAATATTATAATAAATTTTATTAAATAATAAATGTATTTATTATATTTATAATTATATCTAAATACTTTTAAAATATATATATATTTATAATTATAATTATAATTAAATAAATATATGTTTACAATGAATTTGGTTAATAAATATATTGATGCGTGCGTATAATTGACGTGCATATAGGTTATGTATTTATCATAAATGTTCATTTATACATTACACCCTTCTTATTATTCATGTTGTTCATATGTGATGACTCGTTTTTTATTATCTATACTTTACTAGGTATATGATTAATTGATGTTATACCCTTGAATATATTATGTTCTAAAAAATACTAATAAAATTACAATAAATATATTTCAATAATAAATATATTTATTATATTTATAATTATAAAATTTTAATTATATATAAGTACTTTATAAATATATATATTTGAAATTATAATTATAACTATATATATAAAAATAATTATAAAATTACAATAAATACATATATTATAATTTTATAAATATACATATAAATATATTTATAATTATATAAAAATATTTATAAAAATATTTATTTATAGTTATACCTATAAATAAATAAATATATATATATATATATGTAAATAATTATAAAATTACAATAAATATATTTATTATAAATTTATAAATATATATAATTGAATAAATATATTTATGAATATATACAAATATTTATAAATAAATACAAATAGTTATAATTATAATTACAAATGAATATAGATAAATTTAAATAATTATAAAATTATTATAAATATATTAATTATATATATTTATATAAAAATATTTATAAATAAATACAAATAGTTAAAATTATAATTCTAAATAAATATAGATATATTTTAATAATTATAAAATTATAATAAAGATAGTAATTATATATATTTATAAAACTATAAATATATTTTTTATAATTTTAAAATTATTTAAACATATATATATTTATTTATAATTCTATCTATAAATAAATTTATATTTATTATAATTTTTAATTACAAAAAAATATATATATATTTATAGTTATAATTATAAATAAATATTTTTTTATTTAAATAATTATAAATTTATAAAAAATATATTTATTATTATTATAATTTTATATGTAATTAAATAAATATATTTATAAATATATAAAAATATTGATAAATATGTAAAAATATTTATAATTATAATTATAAAAAAATGTAGATAAATTTAAATAATTTTAAAATTATAATAAATATATTAATTATATATATATTAATTAAATTATAAATATAATAGATATATTGGTTATACTTTTATAATAATTTAAATAAATAAATATTTATTTATTTAAATAATTATAAAAATATAAAAAATATATTTATTATATTTATAATTAATTAATATATATAATTAAAATTTTTATTATAATTTTAAAAATATAAATAAATATTTATTTATAGTTATAATTATAAATAAATAATTAAATATTTATCATATATATAATTTTATAAATATATATAACAATATAAATAAATTATTAACATTATAACTTTATCAATGCTAAGAAAATGCTAATAAAGACATGTTTTATCAGCGCTTTCTAATTTAGCACTGACAAAGCATACCTTTACCAGTGATTTATAACTTGCATAGATAAAAGCTTCAGCTGATTTTATAAATGAACCTTAACAGTCGAATTCTTCTCTCGCACACCTCAAGCTCTCATGGAAGCCAACCACTGCACCGTCGACCACTCCTCTACCCCCTTCGTCGTCGTGAATCGTTCCTCCATCGTCGTGAACCCCTCCTCCGCCGCGAACCCACCTCCCTAGTGAACCCTCATCCACTGCGAACCCACCTCCGCTAGGCACCGAACCCCACATCCTTCAGTGAACACTTCCTCCACCACAAACCCTCCTCCATCGCAAACCCTCATCCAATGTGAACCCACCTCCACCGCAAACCCCACATCCTTTGTGAACCCCTCTGTGGCCTCTACTGCCATTGTCGTTGTCACCTACCCCGACTCCGCAGTGACCAGACCCTACTATTTCCATCGAAGGGGTATGCCATTTTTTCCACATTGTTATGAATTCCTATATATAGATATATTTTTTCTTGGTTTTGGTTTGTTCTTATATTACATTTAATATGCATGAAATTCCTTTAAATACCTTCAAATGGAGTGTCATTGATTCAAAAACCATAGTAGTGTCATATAAATCCCTTAAAACATCTATATATATCTATATTTTCCACAATAACCTTTTTGGAATGATTTCCCAAAAAATAGGGAAGTGAAAAAACATTCACATTAATGTTCTGATGTGTTCGTTAAGACGAGTGCATGTTTATGAACTATCTTTGAATTCTATTTTTAAATCCCCAAAATAGTTGAATTCTAAATTAGTAAACCATTGAGAAATGTGAATAGACAAATATGTTGTTGTTGTAAAACAAATCTTCTTTTTTATAATTAGTTATCCCATATAGACATAGAGATTACTTACCCATGGATCATTATTAAGAAACTTGTGGTCCCACACTTCTCTCATGTAATTTTTTGAGTTAAATGAAAGTGGAAGAAAAAACTGGGAGAAGAAAAAGTTTTTCCACTCCTTTTTATTTATTATCATTAAGAGGGTGTGGAAAGGTGAATTTTTTTTATGTGAATTAGGAGTAAATAATTTCAATGGAATTGAAAATAAATATAAATTGTGTGATTGAAGCTCCCAGAGTTATGTTTTGTTATTTTTCTTCAATAATTATCAATGAACATTTCATTATTATTGTGGATAATCTAAGTGAGGGATTGAGTATCCAACCAATTACATGTAGATTGGAGGTGATTCCCCTGCACGATGGTTATGGAGATAGATGGAATTTGCTACTTCATAAAAATATCTGTCTGGATAGATTCTAGTTTGATGATATAATATTAAATGTACTAATCTTCATGATAAAAATGATAAGTACTAAAGGAAGTGTTCCAGTGTTGTCTATAATAGTTTGGAAATAAGATTCAAAGAATCCGGTTACATAGAGACATTGAAAATTCCTAAGTTTATTTTTAAAACAATTAAAGTGTCTTGAAATGCTTCTTAAAAAAATATACGTGTTCAACATACCCTTTTTTAATGGGTTTTTGAAATGTGATTTTATATATAGTTTTCAAAGGAAATCTGAAATGTAGTTTTTCCATAATCTTTAAGTTTAGATTTTTAAAGAATTATGAAAAACAATACATTATATAGGGAAGACAGGTTGATTGATTATAACACCATGGTAAGGGAATGCCACTTACTCTATCCAACCCATAGGATATCCATCAATACCTCACTCCCGTAAATGGTGAATTAATGTTTAACCCAATTGAAACTCCTAAACCTAATTTTTATCCAACATCACCTGTATGGTTTGAATTAGGGCCCCCCTTGTTTGATATGAATATTTATGCCTTTTACCTTAGAGGAATGCGATTGATTATTAATATGAAATGCTTGGTGATTATTCATGGATGTGAATATGGTCTCTTTCTTGTGAGGGTGTTAGAGTTTACATGTGATTTAATACTTATATTACATTTATTTATATTATGATCATTGGCTTTTTGTTTCTCAATTCCACTTATTTAGCTTCATGGGAACCCTATGAATTAATAAATAGGTCTAGATGTCTACTACACTAGTTATCTCACACACTAGCTCGTTTCACCTAGTTGTAGGGTTTTCTTAGTCTATAGGAGTGTCCATAATGAGGAATGTGTGGGTAAGTCATGTAGATTTACTATTTTTTTGGATTAAACATAGGCCAACTATTGTCCTCATTGTAGTTTGAGTACAAATTGATGGAATAATTGAATTCTATCTATGATTTTAATACATTACTGATAATAGAATTGGAATCGGGAAAGAGGGATCTATAGAACAATTAGATTTATCTTATAAAGGAGAAAGTGGATGATATGAGATGGTTCAAGGTGTATCTAGTTGTAAATGTATTTTAATAATTAGAAGGATTATATTTCAATTGGATTTTCTCTTATGATGTAAAGCATATAATAATTTAGATGGTTCTTGGATTAGTTTCCATTGAAGGTTTATTTCTAGAACAAATGGATGTTATGATTATATTCCACCATGAAGATTCATAGGAAGAGATCTACATATATCAACTAGAAGGTTCCATGCTAAATGGAATAGAAGGTTCCGTTATAGTCTCAATTTGAGTTTTTGTGGGATTAAGTAGTGATGAATCATTTTCGTGAGTGCTCTCAAAAATATGTATAACTAAGTGCAACATAGTAGTTGACCTAGGTTGACCTATTAAGGAGCCTTTGAGGTCAAGAAATCACTACTTCTAATTCACACTTTTTTTATTTTATATATATATGAAATAAAATGACCATAAATGAGATTTTAGAAACAATAATTAAATATTAAAATTTAATATGCATATGTAATGAAAACACAATGAATGTAAACAGAATAATGTAAGAAGAAATGATTCATTCCCGAGAGCATCACCCAGAGTGAACCTTCATCATCTCATTATTAGTTTATAATTAAATAATGAACACACTCCATTGTATATGTGAGAATCATCCTATGCATATGGTTGTGAATATATGATACTCTCAACTATCACCGAGACACCACACATCCACCTCCTCGATCGAGGGAAAATATTGTAGAAGTGAAAGTTAAACCTCGGGTGGCAAGTGGAGACACAAAGGCTCATTTCCCCCTACGATCCCCCTCGGTATAACTCTAAAAAAATAAGAAACATTAAGAATAAATGTTCAAATGCTTGGGTTAATCACTGTATTACTCACCCAATAACTTCTTTAGGTAAGCTACTCATGATCATGAGCATAAGAGTTTACAGTGATGAAGAAAACAGCGGGAGAAAACAAAAGAGAGAAAGAAAAAGAGAGAAAGAAGAACACTTAAATAAAATATGAAATTCTATTATAGAATGAAATTAAAATAAAATACATCACTAAACTACATAAAATTTACAACAAAGGCTACCCCTAAGTTTCCAACCCTTTGGAAAGAAGAGGAATTGCATTTTTATAGGAAAAGGGAGTGAAAAATTGGCTCTAAAAATCTTCTCTAAAAGTTTGCACTTGTATGGAATCCTTAATGAAATAATTTGGAAGTTGTTCCTTCTTTAAATTTTTTCTTTTATCTCTCCTATGTCTAAAAATAAAATGTGAGCATCATTAGACACATGGGGAGAGAGATATAGCCAATTTACTCTGGATATTTAATCTGCCCATGATGACTATTCGTATTCCAATGCAGTGAGTTCCAACGCATTAATGACCTTCAAAATGAAAGAATAATGTGCTACCATCTTAATAAAACTTCTTCCTACAGATTTTTTCTAGATTATTGTAAAACATCAGCTTAATTTATTATTCCATTTTTGATATTTGATCCCATAAATAAAATTCTTCAGATCTGTGCATAGTTTTCAAGGCCCGACTTGTGAGATGGATTTGAGCTTCCAAATGATGGATTGCTCTTGGGGTCCAGAATGATAAAATTAATCCCATATAACATAGAAACCTATAAAATAATAATTTTTCAATTTTGATGAGTTTATAAAAAGTTATGTCTGAAACATTAAAATAAATTAAAGCTGTTTAAATCCAAAATAAGCCATTTTTTCAATTAAGCTAAAAAATGATCCTAAAACATAAAATGTGACAATTCCACTTTAAATAAAACATTGGTGATATTAAAAACACTGAAATTATAAATAAAATAATTGAAAATATTTATTCTATCAATTCCCCCACACTTAAACATTGCACTCCAAGGAAATCATCTTATACCATGGTCAAAACAAACTTCTCAAAGCATAAATGACAACACAACACAATTATCATATTAAGGAAAATATCATGCCTCATACATTGATCAAAATTTCATAACTCCTTAAAAATCATATGAATCCATTCAATCTCATGTTAATCCTCAAATTCATGTTGTACCTACCTTCTTGGGAAAATATTTCTCTATTCACTCAAGGATATTTAATATAGAGTTTTCTCATTCCCAAGAACATTAGTGATCTCAATAGGCTTTCTATCCTCCTAGTATATCCACTTCACAAAGTCAAAAATGTATCAATGATGTGGTCTTTTACATGGGTTGTTTTGATACTGAGGGTTGGCAGGTTTAAAATGTAAAAACATCTGAGGCAGAATGAGGAGGGTTAAGCTCTAAATTGAAGTAAATGCATGAAAACAGTTTTTCTCAAGAATGGTGTGCTCCTCAATTAGCACAAAAATGAATCACCTCAAAGAACCTCTTACTTTGGGAAGTTCACACTTGGAATTTCAGCCCCAATGAATTTATTCCCTCTTTTCCCCAGTTACAACATTGTTTCATCTTGAATTCAGATCTAGATTTCTCTTCAGAATCATGTTTTTTAGGAAAAGAGAGGCATATTTTGATCTTAAAAAATTGGTGAAATCAGCGAGGTAAATTCCATCCTTTAACCAGATGTTCTTTCAACCAATTGGATGATTCCCACTACAAAAAACCTTAAAAATTGAGCAGTACTTCTGAAAAAAGATAGAAAAGATAAAACTCGAGGATGTGAAATTAACTTTACTCTTTATAACATATGAAATCACCATAAATTCTTCTATAATCATGGATTTAATGGAGTCCTTCTTAAGTGCATTGAAGGATAAGAGATTATTTTTGTCATGAAATAAGAACATACAAGAGCCTATGGTGCCCACCAATCAGGGTTCAGGATTTCCCATCAAATCTTTAGGCTTGGATACTTTTGGCCTTTAATGAAGCAAGATTACCAAAATTCACCAAAATGTGTCACTCCTACCAAGTGAAAACCGGCTTCATATTTCAAACCCTGAAGTTTCTACACACATTCAAATACTTTGGATATTTTTCATGTGATTGATTGATGTTGTAGGTCCATATCCTCTAGCTATAGCCAAGCCATTCAAATACATCCTCACTACTACCGAATTCTTCTCCAATTGGGATGGAGAAATACAACTCAAATAAGCCAGGACAAAAATCATTTTCAGCTTTGTGAAATCCAACATCATTACTATATTTTCAATCCCTCATATGATACTGAAAAAAATGGCACCAATTTATGTTCTGCTAAGTAATATAAGCTTTATCAGGATTATAATATCAAATCCAACCATCAATAGTGCAAAAAAAACGTTTTTTACGTCGGTTATTTTTCATTTTTTATGTCGGTTTTTAGCCGACGTTAATACGGACGACTTTATAAATATTGTTTTTTACATCGGTTATTTAAAAACTGTCGTACAAAATATAACATCGCGGTGTTGATCACGTTGGTTATTAAATAAACGACGTGCAAAAACCAATGGGGAGGGTTTAACACGTCGGTTATTATATAACCGACATGAAAAACCAGTGCAGTGGGTGTTTATGACGTCGGTTATGTAATAACCAACATGATAAACCAGGGGGAGGGTTTATCACATCGGTTATATAATAACTGGCGTAATAAAACATGTTTATCACGTCGGTTATTAAATAACCGATGTGATAAACCCCTGGTAAATGGTTTATCATGTCGGTTATATAATAACTGATGTGATAAACCAGTGAGGGGGGGTGTTTATCACATCGGTTATTAAATAACCGACGTGAAAAACCATTCCACAGGTGTTTATCAGGTCGGTTATTCAAATAACCAACATGATAAACCCTTCCCGATTCCTTTATCACATCGGTTATAAAATAACCGACATGGAAAACCAATTTTTCAAAAAAAAATACAATGCAGTCCTCTGATCTCCCTAGAAAGAACCAGAAACCAAAACAAGAATTCGTACCAGAAAAACAGAAGTAGACCAAAACAAGAACCAAAGAAAAATTAAGCATTTACATTAATAACATTTAAAACTTACCCCACTGGACAGCCCCCCACCACCCCTAAACAACCCCCCTCACCCCACTGGACAGACCCCACCACACCCCTGGACACCCCTCACACCCCTGGACTTCCCCCGACCCCATAGACAGCCCCAAACACCCCTAGACATCCCCACCAACCCCTGGACAACCCCCCACACCCTTGGAAAACCCCCCACCCTCCTGTATACCCCCACCCCCTGGAAAACACTCCCACACCACTGGACAACCCTCCCACACCCCGAAAACAGACCAAAAAGTTACCAAAAACAAACCAGAACCCCCTCACATCACTGGACAGCCCCCACCACACCCATGGACACCCCCACACCCCTGGACTGCCCCCACCCTCTGTACAACCCCTAACACCCCTGGAAACCCCCCCCCCCACCCTCCTGGACACCCCCCACCCCTGGACTTCCCCACCACCCCTTGGATAACCCCCCACACCCCTGGACACACCCCCCCCCCCCCCCCCCGCCCACACACACCCTTGGACATTCCCCCCTGGATAGCCCCCAACACCCCTGGAACCCCCCCCCCCCCCACTCCCCCCCCCCCCCCCACCCTCCTGGACTTCCCCACCACCCCCTGGACAGCCCCCTCACCCCACTGGATAGCCCCCACCACCACACCCCTGGACACCCACCAACACCCCTGGACTGCCCCCCGACCCCCTGGACAGCCCCCACAATCCTGGACATCCCCACCACCCCCTGGACAGCTCCCCAACCCATGGACAACCCCCACCCTCCTGTATACCCCCACCCCCTGGACAACACTCACACACCCCTAGACAAACCTCCCACACCCCTAAAACAGAACAAAAAGTTACCAAAAACAGACCAGAACCCCCTCACCCCACTGGACTGCCCCCACCACACCCCTGGACACCCCCCACACCCATGTACATCACCACCACCCCCTGGAAATCCCCCACCCTCCTGTATACCCCCCCCCCCCTAGAAAGAAATCCCACACCCCTGTACAACCCTCCCACACCCCTAAAAGGGACCAAAAATAGACCAGAACCCCCTCACTCCACTGGACAGCCCCTACCACACCCCTGGACACCCCCACACCCCTGGACTGCCCCCCACCCCCTGGATATCCCCCAACACCCCTGAACAACCCCCTACCCTCATGGACACCCCCACCCCCTGGACAGCCCCCCACACCCCTGGACGACCCCCACCCTCCTGGACACCCCCCACACCCCTGGACTATCTCCCCCACCCCTGGGACTGCCCCCACCCTCCTGGACACCCACTGGACACCCCCCCACCCTCCTGGACACCCTCCTGGACACCCCCTCGGGGGGCATGCCGCTAAAAGGTACTCATCACTCCCACATGCAAAGCTTTATCTCTCAAAATTTTTCACATGTGGGAGTGATGAGTACCTTCCATTGGCGTTCATCCCCCCGAGGGATGGCAGTGCCTCCTCTCCCACCCCCCTGGACTGCCCCGCCCCATCCCCATGAATTCCCTGGACCCCCCCCCCCCCCCCACTGAACAACCCCCCTCCCCCCCCCACCCCCACCCCACTGGACAGCCCTCCCACACCCCTAGAAACCCCCCTCACCCCACAGGACACCCCCTATATAGCCTTCCACTCCCCTGGACAGCCCTTCCACCCTCCTGGAAATGCTCCCACCCCACTGGACATCCCCTCTCCTCCCCATCCCATTGGACATCCCTCCCACACCCCTGGAAACCCCCCTCACCCCACATGACACCCCCACACCCCTGGACACCCCTTGGATAGCCTTCCACCCCCCTGGACAGCCCCTCTTGGAAATGCTCCCACCCCCTGGACTGCCCCCCCCCCCCAACTCTCATGGACACCCAGGACCCCCCCACCCCCACCCCACCCCACCGGACAGCCCTCCCACACCCCTGGACCCCCCACCCCACTGGACACCCCCCACACCCTTGGAACCCTTCCCCCCGAGACCAGAATCCATACCAGAAAAACCATCATAAGTAGACTAAAATAAGATGTAGAGAAAAATTAAACATTCACATATATAACATTCAAAACTTACACTGTAAACTTCAAAAAAAAACTAAATCCAACCTAAATGACTACCAAATACACAATTACAATGAAAATATTCAAAATTACATTTTACACTATAAACAACTAAAATTCTATCAAACCTGTAAAATAATTTGACTATTCCACTTGTAAGTCTTTGATGTCTTGAGCAGTATAGGGTTTAGGGTCATCAAATAGCTAAAAATTAAAAGGATAGTAGTTAACATGTATAATGAATAAATCAAATTGAAATATTATGGCAAAGTTTAAAAGGAAATCTTACCAGGTCAAAGTTCACAACTGTCCCAGTTGTTATTATTTCATACATAAATATTAACATATAATATCCGCATTCAATGACACCTTGTTGTTCATGAAAATTATGTTTGAATGAATGTCAATTCAATATATTATTTTTATGTAATAAATCAAAAATCAAAAATTATAAATGGATATTTACCTCCACATTTACATATTGGATCTTCGCACTCCTTTTCTTTGTGTTTTTTCGAAAGTAAACCCATCCCCTGTTAGAAAATAATACGAATGGGGTAAATTTAAAATTCATTATAATATATAAAACTATTGAGAAATTGAAACTTACTTTTCCAATATTTTCTTAAAACTTTCCCGCACATCATCATGGATAGAGCATATCCAATAAAGTGTTTTCTCCCTTGGGAAAAACCCCCAAACATCCAATGATCACTGATAAAAGAAAATTTAAGGTTAGTGGTTTTTAATGTTAAAAGATAATGAACTCTTTGAGAGAGATGTGTTTCATACCTCTCACAAAAAGGCATCTTCCAACATTGTGTGACGATAATCTGTTCAAGTCTTTCAGCAATATAAATAATTCTTTGTTCCTCATCCAATGCACATGCTTCAGGGGAAATCAATTGTGGGTCCATGAATCCATATACATCTGTCTGGTCATTCTTCTCACAAATTTTATAAAGATACCTAATACAAAACAGACATAAGTATACATTTTTAATAAATATAATGTAGGGAAAAGGTAGTGACCCGCCAAAAAATTTGAATATCTTGACAATATGTCAAGACTTCTAGAATATGTATCTAATGTCATAGCCATTTTTCTTCATTGCTGTCTATACAATATTTCTTTACCTTTGAAGTATTTCTGTAAAAGTAAATTGAAAAATATATTAGTTTTCAAATGATAAAACAACTTTAATTAAAAAATAAAATAAAAGTTATAACATTCATACCTCTATGGTAATGAGTTGAAGAAGTCTGGATGAAAAAAATTAAAAAATGGTCGATACTATGTCCAACTGTCATCACCTCATCTGTAGGTAATGGTACTCGAGCTGATCTATCTATAATATCCTATACAGTGACCCTCTGATTCTCTACCTCTAATTTTTTATGATGAACTATATCTCCTATAAAATATAACAACCCATATGCAACTATATGATGTTGAGAATCATCAACATACACCTCGTAATAAGTAGGAAGTTGCGGCGGAGGAGTAGGATAAAAAATGGGGTCTGAAGGCTGAGGTGGGGGAGTGGTAGTTACTGGCGGAGGTGGAGGATAAATAATGGGGTCTGAAGGGGGAGGTGGAGGAGTGGGAGCTGTAGTCTGAAATTGTCTTTGCATGTCTGCAATCATAGATTGTGTCGACGCCCTAATCTTTTCCTCCATAGTTGCATTAATATTATGAACTTCAGCCTCCAGGGATTCTATTTTTTTACAAACACCCTCAACGTTAGAATTTGAAGAATGTGGCAAAAATTTTCTTACTGATACACCTGCTGGATATCCTCATACACGACCAGGATTTTCGGGCTTTCCCAATGCTACAGATAAAATATCTTGCCTCCCAGTAGCTGTAAATGCCCTCTATGATCTCTTCTCCTCAAGAGAGTCTTGTATTAATTAATTGAACATTTCTGTAATGATTGAAATTATATGAATAAAATAGTTAGCTTAAATAAATAAAATAGATATCTTATAATACTCTCAGCTACGATTCTCGATTATTCCGAAAGATATTGCCCCGTTTTTCCCATCTGATCTCTTTTCCATTTTTCATGTCAAGATGGAGGGGGTGGAGGGACCACCTCTCCAGAGCTTGAAGACTCAGCTCTTATTTTTTGAAATTTTTCCGCCATCATTTATTCTTCCAAAAATGCATACCCTCCCTGAGATAAACTATGAGGGCATACATTTTTAGATTGGATCTCCTGATGATATTTCCTTGTTTTCTGTAAATTAAGAATTAGAAATCATTAACAAAACATTAATAAGATCATTTATATAAGAAATATTATAAAAGTTTACATTACCCTTACCAAAAATGACTCTTTTATTCTACTTTCAAAAAATTGTCTCCATGTGTCTTCATCTATAAAAGGATATAAACAACATGGATTTTTATTTCTCCTATGACCAAAAATGAAATTAGATGAGAGGGTTGATTTTAAATCCCTCCATCTCCTGGAAACCATTGATAATCATTTCTTCCTGACTCCTCCACTTTCAGGAATATCAAATGTAATCTAATAAAGAAGAGGTTAAACATATTATACATACTAGAAACATTTAAAGAATAGTCAAACAATAGCAAAATATCTTACCAAAATCATATCCCACAACTGAGAGATTGTCGCTTTATCCACACTTCTCCAGTCATCATTCAAAATTCTTATCTTGCTCTTAGCCTGAGTTGAAACAAAACTCTTAAAATATTTTGCATTTTGACCTCTAGGAATATCATCCTCATCAAACTCAATTAGTATCCTCTGATCCTGCATATGGGAAAGTGCTAATTTTGGTAAATGTGTGCACCCACGTTTACCAACTCTTAAACTCTTTGTCGTAATAGGAGCACATGGGGAAGATTGGGGAACATCAAGAGAAGCATGTGAATGTTCCTCCCCAGAGGTATGACCAATATGATCATCTACAGAATCATGTGTTTGATCAACTGATTGATCTTTCATTATCCTTCAAATCAAAAAAAAAACAAATATTAGTTCAGAAATATACAAATTCAAATATTTTAATACTACTGTAATTAGAAAATACAAAATTGTACTAAGTTACATAATAGTAAACATTATTAATATGGTAAGCATGTTAAACAATGGTAAATATGGTAAAGATGGTCAATATGGTAAGCATGGTAAACTTGGTAAACCTAGTAAACATGGTAAATTAATTGTCACTGAACAAAAATAATAGATATATAATTTATGTTATGGTAAACATGATAAAGTAAACTAAAAAAACATAAAACAAACAAAAACTTATACTTATTTTGTTTTAATACATGTTTTAATAAAGAAAAAACTTACAATATCTAACATTTTATGAAAAAAATAAATTTAAACAAGAAATAAACTAATGTTACCTATAATTTTAAGAATGTACAAATGGATTGTTTTCCCAAATTCCTTCGCCATGATAATTCCTTATGGAACAAACCATGTCATCAATATGCTCATCATTATGTTCTGTTAATCATTCCATGGAAGTAGGGATCTCACATAAATTAGAATCTTCATCAAGTTCATCCTAACCAACATATTTTTTCCCCTTGTAAAACAATAGCCCACTGCATATCTGATTGATCTACTACATAGAAATTCTTTTTTGCATGTGTTTCCATTATAAAAGAATCAGTTGTGTCTTCCAATCTATTCTGATTAACAAGTGTCATTCCAAATTCATCGTGTCTGACACTATTGTTACCGATAAACCATTTACAGTTAAAAATAGGAACTTTAATTTTAAAGTAATCAACCTCCCATATGTCTTCAATCACTCCATAATATGCACTTGATGCAGAAATTGGGTTTATGCCCTTAGCAATCGAAAAATGAATTGCTTCTGCAAACACCAATACACCACTATTCTGAACTGCACTTCTGTTGTCCTGAGCTTTCATATGAAATGTATAGCCATTAATGTCATAACTAGACCATGTTATCACATTTAAACATGGACCAACCACTATCCATTTTAATGCCTCTGATACATCTAATCTACCAAGAAAAGTCTTTTTAAACCATGACAAAAATGTTTTGTTGTGCTCATTCAAAATCCACATTTCTTTCTTCTTTGGATGACATTATTTCAACTAATTAATATGCAATGTGATATACGGTTGAGTATCAGCTATGTTATTCAATATGTATGATTCTAACTTCTTCATCTGTTCAGCTAACAATGATTTGACTTTCAAGCCACAAATCCCATTTCTCTCATTATTAACTTGTTCATGGAGAGATGGAGGAAAACCTATGTGTTGTGCCGCAGCCAAGTAGCTTGTACAAAACTCTTCAACCTCCTCAGAAATATACTTTTCAATAATGGAGGCTTCAGGTCGATATGGATTCTTAACATACCCCTTCAATATTTTCATATACCTTTTAAAAGGATACATCCAATGAAGATATATAGGTCCAAAAAGATTTATTTCTCAAACCATATGAATCATTAAATGCACCATTATATCAAAAAAAGTTGGAGGAAAATGAATTTCTAATTGAAAAAGTATAAAAATTGCATCCTTTTCCAAAAGGATCAAAGCATTCACATCAATCGCCTTATTACAAATTGAATTGAAAAAATAAAACAACTTCATTATAGTCTTTCTGACATGGATGGGAAATATTCCACGCAATGAAACTGGTAGAAGTTGTTACATCATGACATGAAAATCATGAGATTTTATACCTATCAACTTCAAGTCCTTCAATGAGACAAAATTTTGTATATTTGAAGAATAACATTGAGGCACTTTGATATCATGAAGACACTGACAAAATCTAATTTTCTCCCTCTTCGATAATGTATGACAAGTCAGGGGAAGAAATATTCATCTTACTTTAGGAGTGGGAGCTAATTCCAAACGTTTTCCCATTGATAGTAAGTCTAATCTTTCATTCAACCCATCTTTTGTCTTTTCTTTAATATCTAACAATGTTACAATAAAAAAGTCATAGATATTATTCTCCACGTGCATGACATCAATATTATGTTTAACTTCATTATATCTTCAATATGGTATCTCAAAAAATATTGACCTTTTCTTCCAAATATGTCTATCATGACCAGATTTCTATGTCTTTCCCAATTTCACATCAAGGTTTTTCACCCTCTCAAAATGAAGATCAGGGGATAAAAGTTTTGGAGAAATATAAAATTCTTGTGAGCCATTGAATGCCTTTTTTAGTCTTCTATAAGGGTGATCCATATGCAAAAACTTTCGATGACCCATGTACATTGTTTTCCTCCCATGATGTAATTAACAATATGACGTCTGTTGTTCGTAAATTGGACATTCTTTATTCCCTTTAACACCATATCCAAAAAAAATTCCATATGATGGGAACTCATTTATAGTGACCAAAAGCACTGCATGAAGTTGAAAATAGTCCATTTTATAAGAATCATACACCCTAATACCATCCACCCATAAAAGTTTCAAATCATCAATCAACGATGACAAGTAAACATCAATATCATTTTCGGGTTACTTTGGACCAGAGATCATTATACTCAACATGACATATTTGCGCTTCATACAAACTTCAAGAGAGAGGTTGTAAATTGCTAATAAAACAGGCCATGAACTATGTGTGCTACTGAGGGTTCAGTATGGATTCATTCCATATGTGCAAAACCCTAGTATGAGATTTCTAATTTCATTTCCAAATGTAGAATACTGCTCATCAATTTTCTTCAACTGTGGAAAATCAGCTGGATGATGTATTTTTCCATCACATAACTGCTCATCAACATTCCATCTTAAACTTTTTGAATTATGTGAATTAGAAAATAAATGTTTGAAATGATGAATTATAGGAAGATACCAAAATACCTTTTAAGGGATCTTTGTAATCCTTACATTAGCCTGTGATTTTTCTTTCACCTTATATTGTGATGTACCACATTTAGGACACTCTGACAGAAATTCATATTCCTTCCTATATATAATATAGTCATTCGGACAGGCATGTATTTTCTTGTATCCCAATCCCATCGGGTATAATATTTTCTTGGCCTTATAATGTGAATCTGGAAGATTGTTATCTTTTGTAATAATGTCTTTCATCAATTATAGCAGCTCTGTAAAAATTCTATCACTACATCCATGTTTCTACTTCAGGTTAATCAATCTTAACACCACTGAAAAAACCGTAAAATCTGTACAAACAGGATATAATTGTTTTTCTACATCACCATATAGACGTGCAATTATCGGTTCTATCTCAATTTTTTCTGATGAAATATCATGAATCATTTATTCAATTCCATCGGATTTACCATATTTTGAATCATCATCATCAGTGAAATTATGTCCAGTTTCACCATGCCAAATCCAAGGGATGTAACTCAGATTAAAATCATGACAAATCAGATGATCTTTTTTCTCTCTACTTTTAAACTTCTTCATATTCAAGCATTTCAGGTATGGACAGAAAAAAAATTTCACTACTTGGAACATTTCGTTTAGAAAATTCCAAAAAGGCATCAACACCTTCCTCATATTCCTTGCTCATTCGATGTGCCATAATACAACTTCGACTCATTATTACCTATAACAATTATCAAAATTATACATATTTTTAAGATAAGAAAAATATATGTTTATATGAAAAAAATCATAATTTGAATGTAAAAAAAAATTGAAATATAAAACAAATCTATGCGTATTTAAAAAAAATATGCTTGAATATGATTTTAAAAAGAAAATATAGTTAGATATAACAGTTTTAAATTCCATGGAATCAAAGAAAACCATGGGGCCTCCAATGGTTGATAGAAAACTGGAGAAAATAGAGTAAACCTATGAATCAAATCAAATTTAAAATAAAAACTCAGATGGAGAAAATCACAATGTAAAGCCAATCATCACAGCACAATGGGGTCAGGATAACTATGCATATTTGAAAACCAAGACATAGTCTCCCCCATAAACCATAATTTTCTCATAGTCGATGACTGGTCAAAATATATATAACCAAATAGAATCATATTGAAACACTAATATCCATGAAACAATACAATCATCATGTCATAATATCACAAAGCATGATGCAGTAGTCAATCCCAACTAACACATATCCCCCACCCCCTTGGACACCCCTTGGACACCACCACCCCCTTGGACAGCCCCCCCACCCCCTTGGACACCCCTGGACACCACCACCCCCTTGGACATCCCCCCACCCCTTGGAAACCACCCTCACCCCCTTGGACACCCCCTGGACACCACCACACCCTTGGATAGCCCCCCACCCCTCCTAGACACCCCACCCCTCCTGGACACCACCACCCACCTCCTACCCCCTTGGACACCCCTTGGACACCCCCAACCCTTTGGAAAACCCCCCCTGGACAACCCCCAAACCCTCTGTATAGGCCCCCACCCCCTTCGACAGCCCCCACCCCCTTAGACACACCCACCCCTTGGACCCCCCCCCCCCCCCCACACACACACACACCCCTGGACTGCCCCCCCCCCACCTCCATGGACACCCTGGACACCCCCAACCCTCTGGAAAACCCTCTGAACCCTTTGAACACCACCCCCACCCCCTTGGACACCCCCTGGACACCACCACCCCCTTGGATAGCCCCCCACCCCTTTGGACAGCCCCACCCCCTGGACAGCCCCCACCCCTCTAGACAACACCCCCACCCCGCCTGGACACCACCACCAACCCTAACCCCTTGGACACCCCCAACCCTCTGGACAGCCCCCACCCCCTGGAAAACCCCCAAACCCTCTGGACAAGCCCCCATCCCCTTGGACACCCCCCCACCCACCCCCTTGGACAACCCCCCACCCCCCTTCAACACCCCCCCCCCCCCACCTCCATGGACACCCTGGAGAGCCCCCAACCCTCTGGACAACCCCCAACCCCTTGGACAGCCCCCAACCCCCTGGATAGCCCCCAACCCTCTGGACAGCCCCACAGAACCATGATATTTTAACCTCAAGCTACTAGTTTTGGCATATCTAGGGATTTTAAACTCAAGATACTAGTTTTGGTATCATGCCATTATTCAAAATGAGAACCATGAACTGTATCTCCTACTAGTCTAAAATGATCTATTGTTCAATTAATCAACTTTTAATAGCATATGAAGGCTTATAATAGTCCACGAAAATAAGCGACGTAAATAGATTATGGAACAAAAAAAAGTGATACCCAAAATAGAAACAACCAAGGATCCAAAACAAAAATTCCACCATGAAAAACCATATATACTTATAAAATAAATCACACTGGTACACGGAATGGGAGTTTCACAATGTTTTAGATATAAATTTCAGTAATATAGGTGAATGAGACCATTAGTTGTCAATGACAACAAAAATTACCATCAATGTAGGGCATCCACGAAACAAAAACAAACGAAATAGAAGTAGTTGGGGCTTACTTGAATATTGCGAGTCGATCTAATAGATCTGGTGATAATAAATAAGATGATGATGGAAAAACAAGGTAATAGGGTTCGAAATCGAAGAATATTACCTTGTTTAAACAAAAAAATTGCAAAACATAAATATAGATTATCTGAAAAATAAAACGAATGAAATAAAGTCATGGGAGGATTACCTGAATGTTTTGAGAGGATATGATAGATCCGAGGAGAGTAAAGATGATAAAATATGATGGAAAACGATTTTAACAAAACAAGATCTAAGAGTCAATTCTAGGTTTTCCGCACAAGACAGACGCGTCGTAGGTCTATCGATCAAAAAATCAGCAATAACAATCCACGGGGCATGATAATTTTTTAAATGTTTTATAACGTCATTTATTTAATAACCGACGTTATAAAATATTTTTATTACATTTATAATGTAGGTTATTATAATAACCGATGTTATAAATGTATCATTACCACATTTTTTACATTGGTTATAAAATAACTGACGTAAAAAAAGCCGCGTGTTGGTTTTTTACGTCGGTTATTCTATAACCGGCCTAAAAAACACATCAGAATCCACAGTTTTTACGTCAGTTATTTGATAACCGATGTAAAAACTACCAGGTGTTGGTTTTTTACATCAGTTATAATATAACTGACATTAAAAATTCTGTGGGTTGGGTTGTTACGTCGGTTATCAAATAACCGACACCAAAAAGGACTCTGATGCTGCCTTTTTTATGTCGGTTATAAAATAACTGACGTAACAAATCCGTAGATACCTCATTTGTTACATCGGTTATAAAATAACTGATGTAAAAAATTCATAGATGCCTCATTTTTTACATCGGTTATCAAATAAAGGACGTAAAAAATGCCTCGCTCTGGTTTTTTATGTCGGTTAATTTATAACCGACGTGAAAAATCACCGCGCGGTATTTTTTACATCCTTTATTAAAATAACCAACGTAAAAACTTTATTATCAGTATTTTTTACATCGGTCATAAAATAACCGACGTAAAAAACCACGTATCACGTATTTTCACGTCAGTTATATATAACCGACCTAAAAAATGGTGACGTTAAAAACGTTTTCTTCACTCGTGCATTCATCTCACTATCATGATGTTTCTAATGGATAGATAGATGTCTTCAATAAGAACTTATCAAATATACTCCATAAGATGGTGTATAAAGATAAAAATTCTTGGCTTGACAAGATATTATATTCCTTGTGGGATTATCACACTCTAATCTGCACCACCTTACAAGCAACCTTGTATTCACTGGTATACAAGAAAAAACCAGTCCTATCCATTGTGATCCAATTTCCCTCTCTTCACATTTCCATCTATGATCAACTATCCATATATGAGAAATCGCAAAATTGGATTTATTAATTAGATAGACTTGATGAGAAAATAATACATACAATGCATCACTTACAGGTCTACCAAAATCATATAGCATGGGATTTTAATAAGAAATTATGGTGTTTATCATTCCTACAAGGAGAGATAGTACTGATCCTCAAGACCCCAATGATACTATGGAAGAATCCTCCAAATCTTAATCCAAAGTGGGAGGGGCCTTATTCCATACATAAGGTCTACTCTAACAGAGCTTATTAATTGGTCTCAATGGATGGAGAGATAGTTATAGTCCCTACCAATACAAGGTTTCTCAAGAAATACTTTTTTGTAATCACATAAAAGTCTTCGTATCATGACCTTAAAAGGCATGAGATTTGGTCCTAGTTATATGACCTAAAACTACAAGAAGCCATAGTGTGAGATATATGACTTTAAAACACATATCCTAATATAATATGAAAAAGATGCTAAAATGTATGATAACACCATGACTAAATGACATAAAACTAAATCATTCATGTCCTTTTTTTAGGATGAAAAACTGATTAATATTTCGGGCTCTGCTTGATTGGATCATAATCCTTAGTGTTGGTCTCCCACCACACCTCCATTCTATAAGTTCATGTGGATTGATTCTCATATTAATGGGATACAAATTGAGTCCTAGAATTTATGTCTTAGGCAGAGCTGCAAAATAAGAAAAATGCTCCCTCTATTGCATAAAAACCAAAAAAATATATTCAAGGAACTTTACACTCCATAGACAATGCCAGTCCAAATGATTCCCTTATACTCTGACACATTCCTTCAACACATCATACTCCTTGTCCTAGGGAAATATAGATCTCCATAATCTTCCCTCATCCATTTGTAATATAATTTCTGGTACTTGAGGACACCTTTGTTTGGACTATGCATTGATACGACCCAATTTGGATTTGCATAAGTCACCCCAAAAGTCCTGTCAACTAGATTCACCTTCTTTCTCTAGAGAAACGTATTCTATATCCATAGGCCCCATCAACATCTTTCTATAAACATATTTTAAAACATGATCTATAGCCAATCCTTGCACACTTGTCTCATAACACTTCTCCTAGTCTGAGATCCCCTAAGATCATGGTATACTATAACACCCCAAGATTTCATAGTATGTTATTTTTTCAAAGTAATTCAATAACTTGCGCTACACGCAAAATCGAGTTTAAGCGCACCACGACTTACCAAACTAGCCTTTCAAAAGCAGTTATGAATAGTATTAACTAAATTTTGAATTTTATATATTCCATATAATTTTAGCATCCATATTATGTGTTTCTTAGACATAATATAAGAACAAATTCATTTTTTTAGACAAAGGAAATATTTTTCAGAAAATGAAATTTTACCGCCTTTTAATGGCGAACCCTTTTTTAAATACAATATTTAACACTTTTATATATTAAATTTGACAAAATAAACTTCTTATTTAGAATCAAGACATAAAAATTTTGTTTCGGTAAATTTTTGGTCTTTTTATGATAACTTTCATATTTTGGGTGAATAGTGAAAAATACTAAATTTTATTTGGAAACAACTTTTTTAATCAAAATAATTTATAGTTTTCAATTATAAAATTGAATTGTTTTGAAGTAAAATTAGATTATATTTTTATCATTTAATACAATTTTGGTCATTATAAGTAATTTCACCTTTAAATTTGACATAAACACATGTCAATCTTTTGATAGTTTTTACTTTTTAAAAACCTGCTTTTTGGTTTTGACAACGGGAATTAATTTTAAATTAATAAATGGAGATTCTATTTTTTGAATTTGGTACAATAGACTTCATTTTTTAATTCAGAATATAAAAATTATATTAGGGTGATTTTTTTGTTATTTTTCTGAAAACTTTCAATTTTTGATGAATAGTGAAAACACTCCTTTATTGTTTAAAATCAACTTTTTATTTAAATAATTATTTATTTTATTTAAATTTATTTTAGGTCAAAACAGATACATAATACCCATATTAGTTCAATGTAACTCATTGGAATCATTTTATAATAAGTTTAGATATATAAAAATTTTATTGAAATTTTTACCATCTTTTACCCACCTCTTAGGAGCATTTGCAAATTTGCATAAAACATAATTTTACCACTTCTGTGAATTGAATTTCAAAAATCTGAGAGACACGGTTAATATTAGTAATTAAAATGTGGTTCAATAAGATGAAAATAATTTTTTGTGAATAGTAACTTTTGACTTTTATTTACCACGGTTAAAAGTAAATAGGGTAATTAAGGGTAAAAATGATTTTATAATTACCCTAACACATGTGATAATTATATTGGATAAGTGTATTTAGACAACAAACAACCATAAGAATAAAATATGATCCTTTATATCCACTTTTATTAGATTAGGACATTTATTATTATTTGATTTAAAGAAGAGTTAAAAGTGTTAAATTCAAAGTTTAAAAACTAAACCATTTTTAATATAAGGTTACACAAAATATAAATTCAGCTATAAATATTCATTAGAAATATAAATATATTTCATACATATTGGTATTTTATTTATAATTTTTAGACATTAAATAATTTAATTTATTTATGACACAATGATGATGCAGTATTTATCTTATTAATGAAACAATCAAATAAATGGTATTATAAATATTAAAATAAATATAATTTCAGAGTTTTTCTGACATCCACAAATTTTCTAGGTTAATATGAAATGTTAGGGTTGATTCAATGTATCTTGTTTTAAGTAATCAATTTTTTATGACTTTCACAAAAACCAAATACTAAATAGTGTCAAAATTGACATAATTGAGTTTTTAAAACAAATACTATATTAATAATTAATATAATATTCCTAAAAAATATAAGGTTCTTCCAAATGGCTTAAATAATATTATATATGTCATTAATGAACCACTTTAGGTTCTCTTGGAAGTTTAGAGTAATTTTATTAACCATATAGTGTAAGCATACAAGAAGACACGGTAAAAGTTAAAATACTTAACTAAGAGTTAAATCTAAAAGATAAGGTTAATATGGTAACCTAAACCTATCTAAAACCTATTGTTTAAGTTTTTTTCAACCCATAACCACCTCATCCTAGAACTAAATCATTTTTGAGCCATTATAAACCGAAAATGATTTTATTATAAAATAATATTTCAAGCTTTTCCTAGAGTGACCCTCACCTCTCTTATAAAAGGGTACTACCCCTTATCTCAAAATCACACCTCCAAAGCCATTTAGATCAGCCAACCCTTGCCCAAATATCCTCCCAACTTTCCTAAAATAAACCTAGAGTCCTTAATTTGATCATAAATCCAACATATGGATCTTTTTTGATCAAATGAAAAGGAAACACCCGAAGAAGAGGTAATAATTTCACCACCCTCGTGCGTACGTACAGATTACCGTCTCCACGACGTGATGAGATTCATTTCCACATTCACCATTCAACGATGATTATAAAAATATATATTATTAATAATTATGTAATACATGACATAATAATTCTACTAGATATATATATATATATATCTTTTTATATACTTACATATATCTTATTCACTTACTTCCGTTCAATACAATATGAAAACGTAAACAGCGTTTATGCGTACGTACAGCCTACCATATCCATAAACGGTACCTCCCATTTCATATATATATCTATTATAAATATTTATATTCTAAATATATATGATATATAAATCAAATTTTATATTCTAGAAGTATTTAAATTATGATCTAAATGATACGATCAAGAATAACAAGTTAAAACACGTACGATAAAGAAAGCGATTATTACCCAAAATGTTAATTTAACATGGAAATAATTATTAAATGGGTAGTATAAATTCATAAATGAATCATGTATGATATAATAAATATGAATATGGTTCTAGTATAATTTAATAACATACTATGGACATTATACAGGAGGTTAAACGTACCCTCGGCCAAAGGAAAGTGCAAGGTAAGGGTTAATTTCACAATCTCTTTATTAACCGAGGCTGTTTTTATGTAAGTATCTACTGGGAAATATTTATTATCCATTTCTATGTTTCATAAAAGTGTGTTTAAATGGATTATTTTTAAGGGAATTTTTACTAAAACATCATTTTAAATGTTATAAAGATTTATTCTTCTAAACCTTTCTCATTAATGTCCATGTTTTTAAAATAGTTTTAAGGATTTATTTATATGGACATGAATGTTTTAAAATGTTAATTCCTTTCAAAAGTTTCAAAGTGGTATGGAAAACTTTTATTTAAAACTATGTTTTAAATGACTTCCTTTATATGAATTTTAAATTATTTCATAAAAAAGAGATATTTCTCTCAAAGATTTTTACTGATCATTTTCAACTATGTCAACATCCTTTATGGGATATTATTCTTGATCAAGGTTGATTTATTATGATACAAATATTCCATATTTTATTGAAGGTTTTGTGATATGTTTGATTTTGGATGTGTTATTTTTATACCATTCATGGTTTATGGATAAAGTATTGACATTTCGTATGCTAGTTTTAATACGAATGTTTTTGTTATGTTTCAATATTTTCATATGAAGAATGTATTGGACTTAGTAAGTGGCGGGTGGATCCCGTTGCAGCTCCTCGATGCATCGGTATGTCTCATGAGACAAACTAGTGTCTTCGCACAAGGACTTGACAAAATCTTATTTTTAGTCTTGGAACAAGGCCTTGAATATGTGGTTATGAAGTCTGGAATTATACATTCCATCATTATGAAATTAACTATTGATATTACATGTGATTATTAGACTAGTAGAATATCCATGTGAATAAGTAAATGGATTTACACTGTTGGAAATTTAGGCTATATCCACTGTTTGAGACCGTGGATATATGGCCAAACATCGTGGCTATAGGTTATAGCCACGGTTTGATGGACCATGTCTTGTATTGACATGGATATAGGGCAAGACCTATATCCACGGTTTGAAACCATGTCTAAAGGCCTATTTCCACGGTTCAAACCGTGTCTAAAGGACTATAACCACGGTTTAAAACTATGGCTAAAGGGATGTAGCCACTGTTTGAAACCGTGGCAGAACATTAATCCATACAGGTCTTATTTCCATGGTTCAAAACCATGGATATATAGTTTTAGCCGCAGTATAAAACCATGGCAATATACCTACAACCACGGTTTAAAACTGTGGCTATAGGCCTTCCCATTTCATAAAAAACCCACATCCCCCCTTGAACACCCCCATGCCCCCCTGGAGATCCCCCTTGCAACCCCTTGAACATCCCCCCAGCACCCCCTGGACATCACCCTTGCACTGCCTTGAACACCCCCTACAACCTCATGCCCCCCCTGGACAGCCCCCTTGCACCCCCACTGGACAGTCCCCTTGCACCCCCACTGGACCCCCATGCCCCCCTGAACAGCCCCCTTGCACCCCCCCTGCACCCCCTGGACAACCCCCTTGAACACCCCCCATGCACCCCCCTGGATAGGGAATAAGATAAAACTTCTTATTCCTCAATGTGAAAAAAATGGTTTTGAGAATTTTCTCAACTAAGTATCTCCATTATTCCTACTAGGAAATATTTTTTTTCAAATATTAATCTACTCTAAAAAACTAGAACTCTTTTTTAACTCTCTTCTTAGTTGTAACCATAGAAAACTAAAATGAAAAAACCATTTTCTTCTTCCCTTTTCATAAATATAATACACTTTTCTTTGAAAATTGGACTTCACATAAATCTTGTTCCCTATTCTTATTCTTCTTCTAATTTAGTGAAACCAATCTGCACTAGATATCCTATTTACATTATCCTTAATAGATAAAACTTATTCAGAATATATTCAGTTTTAGATCTATTCTCTTCTTCAATACTCAAGGAATTTTTCTATAGGATTAAATATCAGTTATCTCTTCTTGATGCAAGGATTTTTCTTTCTTGGAATGATAGTTTCAAACTTAAAATTTCTTTTACATGAAATATATATATGTGTGTGTGTGTGATACATGAAAAAATATCCATTATATTAATTCTATTCTTTCTCTCTTATCTATAAACATTATACCATGTGAATACTACATTTTTAATTACTATAATTCTCAATAATTCAAAATTTATAATATCTTTACATTTCAAGACTCCCACTACTTCTCTTCAAAGTTGTTTGTAACTGTATACAGACATGTAGACACCAATTCATAAAAAACTCCATGTATACATAAATTATATATAAAAATATTCATGGTTCCATCTCCGCATTTCATGGTGTATAGATTTCTGTAAAACATGAAGTTATGAAATGGAAGCATGAATCACAATCATTATTTACAATATTTATGTCGATGAAGAACAAAACACTATGCATCATCATATTTAGTTTATCATATTTCATTTTCTTTTTCTAATCATAATTTTATAAGACTTTCAAATAAGTCTTATAATTTATAAAGTCTTACATAATTCCCTCAAATTATTATGATGTTCGAGTCTTATGAAATTTCCTCAAAAGTCTTTCAATTCAAAGTCTTATGTTATTCCATAAAATTCCTTATTAAGTATGATTATTTTAGTATGGATTCTAGTAGTTCATGAATAGTCTTCTGAGGATATTTAGAAACACCCAAATTCATCACAACAATTCAAATAAAGCTATTCATGAACTCTATAAGGAATTTTGTCAACTCTATACAGATATGAATTTACCTTATAAATAACCTTATATTGGAATATATAAACCCTATATTCTTCCATTTTCATCTAAAAAATATAACCTATGAAGATATTTTCACATAACTTATAATTCCTAGGATTCTTGAATATGGCATGAGTTTCTCTTGATCTCACATTATGGATCACTATATAATTTATAGTGAGGATAAACTATAATCATGACACAAACTAAATAATTTAAGAAGAAAACTTATAATATATCATATCAAGTACCAATTCCTGAGTTTTTAAATAAAGAACAATAGTTCTATTTGATGTGTCCCACAACATACTTCTGTTTGTGAGGCCTCTTATTTATTACCTATAACACTCCTTAGTCTGTCATTCAAATCCATTATAGTCACGGTTCTATCATGCTTTCTTGTACAGTGGTTCTAACCTTCACTCTCCACTAATAAAAAATTGTTATACTCTCCTCAGGTCATTTTTGACTAACACAGGCTTTTATACATTCCATCCTAACTGGAATGACTTTAATCTTGGCCACCTATATCTGATGACTTAGCTTCTTGGGTAGTGCTGTATTAAGGTATTTTTTATAAATCTTTATCCTTAATTTAAAACAAACAAAAAAAATCATAAGGGTCAACTATTCACTCATAAAAATGTTCCTTTGAAAATATCTTAGCAAAAATTCACTAATAATCCAAGTTAAAAAACAACTCAAACATAAACATTCCTTTTCAAAAATAACAATATCCAATACTCCAATAATATCAACATTTTTTTAATCTTCCTTGACTTCATCTATGTATTTTTCTAAATAGTTTTTTACTTTCCAATCTTATATACATAAGAAAGGAACTTCTAAAATACCTTCATCATACACATATAAGATTAATCATTATAAGTTCTCCATGCAACTCAAATCCTTATTGAAATTTCATTTTCAATTTTCCTTTTTAAAACTAGAATATTCCAAGAAAAATGAATCTTGGCAGTAATTCAAGAACACTTACAATATTTTTTACTTTATATAAATGAATCTGAAAAACTCCAAAGGTAAGGTATTACCTTTTCATATGAGGAATGAAAAGTATTTCATAATAGAACATAAAATATGTGACTCTAAATATCATTTACTTAATATAATGTCACACCTCTCTTAGGAACCCTTCTTCTCAACAAAACTAAGTTCACTAGCCAACTTTTAAGATATTATTATCCATAAATTATTATTTCTTACATATTGACACAAATATTAATTGAAACTTCAAAATCATTGGAAAAAATAAAACACACACAATATGGGATCAACAACACTAACTTCTATGCATTAAAACTGAATAATGAATGCCATAATTATAATATTCAATAAAATAATTTGTCCTACTATCATGAAACTATAAATGGATAAATAAACAACTTTAATAAGACCCTATATAATATCCTTCATATGATTGTGAAAAATGATAATAGATCTTATTATAATAATATCTTTCATTCTTTGGGGTAATATTGAAACAAAAAACATACTGGTACACAAGAAACCCCATATTGTCTAGTATATAGGAGATAAGTATCCTTACCCATAGAAGTTTACTTTTGTTCACTTTAAACTTCTATTTTTGATCAATTTTCAAAATATGGAAAGTCCTAGACATAGATTGATGAGATATAATTAGTTTATGAGAAAATGTTATTTACAATATATAACCATGGAGTCTATTAAAAGAATGTCACGTGAGAATTTAACCATAAGGTTCACATCTGCTAATTCATTCGTGGAGAATAAGTATTTTCCATGAGAACGTCAATAATACATGGAAAAAAGCCTCCAATTATACAATAGAAATGGTAATGACCCTACATCATCCATAAGGTCCACTCTAATGGGATTATTCCCTGATCACAATGGATGGAGGGAATATCAAACCTTCCATCAACAAAAGATTTATAATAAAATAAATTATACAGCCTTAGCTAAAAGTGTGTTTCACGTGAATTTAAACTACCTGGATATGGTCCTTGTCATCTAACCTTTAAATTTATGGCACTAAATGTCCTTTTTTTCATGATGTCAAATTTCATAGTATATAATCCTTATCACATGGTGTTGTACTAAACGACACCATATCCACCCCACATGACCCTTAAACTACATGGAGTGGTTTGTCTCATATAAAAAGGTTTACTTACATGAGATTGAGATCCATAGAAGATTCTAAAAATACAGTTTCCCCTTTCTATGACCCAATGTCTAGATAAAAATACCCTCATGTTCAATAACCACATATTACTTAATTAATATTATCATGATATATGTAGTGAATACCAAATAACTTATCTTGGGGTCAACCAAAATTCTTATCTTCTTCAAACCACCCTATCTATCCTAGTGTTTTGGATCTTTACCGCATTAATACAAGGTCTTCCAATGGCCCTGCATTATGATAGAACTGTGTTAATTTCTCCTTTTGATGAGACCTTATTCACATCATGTTTCCTTCATTCTATCACCATGACACTCATATATTTCATTACCCTTTACACTATATATAATCCATATATATATATATATACATTTTTCAAGAACTATATGTGGCTTGATTACTATTGTCATAGGATATATAGTGAAACCAGGACACTCTATCTTGGGGACAACCACAAGTATAATTCCCACCAATTTCATATCTTATTTTGGTATGTTGTCCCTCGTTGATTCACACCAAGTATTCTCCAATAACACTTCATTTGGATGAAATATTTTCATTTTATTTTGTGTTTAATCCAGATATGCATAGGGAAAATTTTACCAAGAACTATTTGTAACCTTATTCTTGTTATTATAAGATATGTTGTAACCCCAAAATTTTTTATCTAAGTTTCGTCCAGGAATTCCATTTCCATCGCATTTCCCATCAATATTATGACACTCAAGTTTACTTATTCTCGTAGGATTTTCCTTCATTAAACCTACATCGGGATGTGAATTCTTATACCATCCCATAGATACCTATAGTTTGATTGCTATTATTTTAGGATATATAATGACATCCATATAACCTTTCTTGGTCCAAATTTTAAATTTTAATCCACTCAAACTCCTCCATAATTTTCCTCAAGGACACAATACTAATCAGATCTGAACTAGAAACTATCTTTAAAATATCCTTTTCCTTTTTAACATAATTTTTAACTTTATCATTTGATTCCCCTAAAATTTTCCATGTATACTGGTAATGTGTACATAAAATCTTGAAAGACACCTCTATCGAGATATGGTAAATACACTATGTATCTAACCTATCTATAACCAACCAAAGGCATGTCCTTTCCCAGAAGGATAAAACCCAATAATCTTATATTCTTTCAATAAAAATACAGTAGAACCTATAATTCAAGTTTGTACAACATCTATCCTTATTCTGATTTTTCAATGGTATGGTAATAGACACACCATTTTAAATATAGTTTGTCATTATCCTAGTCTACCCATATGCATTTCATCATTATATAATTTAAATGACACAAGTTATTTCCCTAATTTAAAAGGTTATAAAATACTTATGGATTTAAAAACCCCTTTTGGGTTATCACATTCCTTCTGATTAGACTAAACTCTATGACTTGCATGAATTTCTGAGAGAATTTCTAATATGTCTTAAATTGACATTGTATATATCAAAATAATTAAAGATGACTAAATTAAAATTAAAATTAGTGATAAACAGTCCAAATGACAAAATAATCATGAATTAAAATAAAATTAACATATCTAGATGAGATTAGAAAAATACCCCTCATAAAAAAATTCTGCAAAAAAAGTGAAAGGAGAAAATTAAAGTACATATAGAGGAAATGGACTCTATTGCAGCTATACGTGAATCAAGGAGAAGAACCCTAGAAAAAACAAGTCGTAAGGAGGTAAAAAGGAATGAGACAAGGAGGCATGGAAGGTTGATGCATTATCAGGGATGAAAGTCGTAGAAGGAAGGTGTGGCTGAGTGATATCATTATGGAGAAGGTGAAGGGGGTGGAGAAGGCAGGGAAGCAAGGCTAGGGGGCACGATGAGGATCAGTTTGGCAGGGAGGAGGTGAGGCGGGCGGGCGGAGAGGCACGACAGTGGAGGCACGCAACGAAGCAGCCACCACTGGTATGTTGGGTTTGAGATTCGAGGAGGGGTTAATGAGACCATGTCGGAGCCACATCGTAACCATGCTAGAGATGAGTTGGATAAAGAGGGTCACATGGATGTGGGGTGGCCATGTTGGAGACGTTGGGAGAGAAGTAGGATCGCGAGAGGGAGGAGGATTGCGTGGGCAGTGGCGATGGGAAATTCGCGAGGGCGGGGGGGGGGGGGAGGGGATCGCGTGGGGAGCTATTTCCACCAACAAAAAACACAACCATGGGTATAAGTGATCTATAGCCACAGTTTTTATTGTCTGTGGTTATAGATCCATAGCTATAAGTCCAAATTCTAGTAGTGTTATTTGATTTATCTTTATCATATTATACTGATGTTTAAGTTTAAAAGTATTTTTTAGTCTAATACATTGCCTTAAATGTTTATGCTTATTTATGAAAGTTTTGTCTATATTTTTATCCTTACTGAGCATCTATGATAACCCCTTTCTATGTTTTATTTTTCCTAGGATTCCAAGAAGTGTTTTATGATTGATAAGCAGGGTTAAGCTAGGGGATTAATGGAATTCTCAAAGGATCATTTATGTTGTGTTTTATTTTCTAAAGTGTATTGTAACATTCATGTATGTAATCTATTTTCCAAGACTGCTAAACTAATCAGTATTTTGGAACTTGATTCATTGTAGTCATGCCAATGTATTAAAATAATTCACCAACTATGGGATTCTGGGGTTAGGCCGTTACAGTTGGTATCAGAGGAAGTTTAGCAACAACCTTAGAAATAGATTTAGATAAACTATAATTAGAAAACATTACCCTTAGATAGACTTTGAGTATTAGTATAGAAGAACTTCCTAGAATTTTGGTAATGTAGTGATTTTTTGTATTTTCCAGGCAACACATCCCTGTCTAGATACGAGCAGTTAGAGGTGGCTCTAGCACAGATGTACCTAGGAGTGAAAACTCTAACAAGGAGTTTCGGTCTTGACCTGGGGTATCCTGGTACAAAAAAACAGGCCTTGATGCACTTCTTGTTATGAAACTCCTGGGGGATATGCCTAGGATAATTCACATTTTCATTACAAGCCATTATGATGGATTTAGGAGTAAATACTTCGGTAAAGAAAACATTTTATGATTATAGATTATATGCATAATATTTTCAATTTACGTTAGGTATTTTACAAGTTTGGAATTATGCATTGTGATTCATAAACTAACCTAGTGTATTACATTGTTTAGAAATGGCGCCTAGTAGAAGGAATGAGAATTCTAGCAATACCCATGATCGAAATATTAAGAAGGATCATATCTTCCATGGTATTAAGCCAACATTTAATAGGGAAATAGTCTCTCACGTATTCTCATCATATGAAGAAATAGTATCATGTGTTAATAATATAAGTAAAGAATTATCTGAGTCTTATGGCTTTGAAGGGAAGCAAGAGAAGAAAATGATGGAAGAGAGGAAGATAGATAAAGGGAAGAGGGGAAAGAAGAATTTTCCCATATGTGATAACTGTAGAAAGAATCACCTTGGTAAATGCTTGAAGGGAATGAGAGTTTTTTATAAGTGTGGAGAAAAAGGATACCAAGTATGTGATTTCAAGGGTAAGAAAAAGGTTTCAAATGTACAATGCTTCATCTGCAAGGAGTTGGTACACTACGTGAAGCAATGTCCAAATCATCAGAGTATACCCCAAATGATGCTATTGGATAATAATTATGTTATGATACTACCAAAGATGAAGGAGAATGATTAGATTTCTTATGTTGTTATTAAAGTATTGTGTCATTTTAGTATTGTATTAATGATGTACATGTTATAATAATTATAGAGTATAAAAGGATAGTATTGTAGTACTATTTTATTAAGGACTTGAGATTGTGTGGAACAAAGAAAAGTGACTCAATAAAAGGTTAATTTTTTTTGGAAAATATATGGTTCAGAGAAAGATAAACCATAATTTGGTTATGATACTGAGGTAGTGATTTTTTGAATAATATATGATTGATTTGGATAAATTATATTGGATATTCTTGACTACCTTAAAACTGATTGATGATTTGTATATTCCATCATTATTGGATTCTACAACATTTTTGGATATAAGAAGTAAATCTAGTATTATATAAGGAATAAGGGAGTATGAATGTAATCAATAAGGTTTTATGGTAATTCAGGGTGTTACTATGTTTTAAAATAATACATGATGAAGGTATTCACATGTTATTACGTGGAAAAAAGGATCTTTATTGTGTTTAACTTCCTTATAAATTTTGGACTGTGAGTTTGGACAAAAGTATTTTGGATAAGTCTAAAGGTTGGAATAAATTAAGATTGACATTGGATACAAATTTTATGGTTAAAACATTTCTTGAGATTATTTTTGGATTGTCATAAAAAGGACAACCTGAAGGTTGGGCAACAACCTGTCACGTCCGGTAAGGTCGTGAGACTTGAACCCACAACCGAAGGGCGACAAGGGTGGATCACCTACCACCGGCATACATGATGTCCTGATTTTTATTATGTAGTCTTTTTAAATAGTCTAACAAATGAATTATAAATTCATTATTTTTGGAACCCTATACGATTAGGATAAATAAAATATTTTTGAATTCTATTATCTTTTGGAGTGAAAGATGAGTTTGTGGTTGGAATTAGTTGAAGAATGAAACTATACTTGTCAAGTATATATATATGTATATATATATATTCCTCTTATTCTATGAATAAATTAGTTCTTAAACTTTAGGGAAGGAATCTTAAAAACAAAAATGTGTTATCCTAATACCTTATGTTTTGTTGAATCGATGATATTTTAAATCATCATATATTGATGGATTTAAGGCCCTCAATTTTACACTTATTTGTGATTGATGACCTCAATCACTCCCTAAAAATATTTTCGTTTTTCTTCTAATTATGTGTCTCTAATTTCCACTAATGTTCTCTTAATCGAGATCATAATTTAGTGGTTACTTTTTCATTTCCCTTTCCGTCTTATTAAGACTAAATTTTATTTACCCAATTTCCGATGTGGGTTTTCCACAAACATATTTTTCTATTTATAACCTTTTATTTTGAAAGAACACTTCCAAATTGTGAGGATGCAATTTTTTGAAGGATGGGATAATGTAACACCCCAATATTTTATATTTCTTTGTTTCTTCAAAGTAATTCAATAACTTGCACTAGACGTAACATCAAGTTCAAGCGCACCACGACTTACCAAACTAGTCATTCAAAAGCAATTATAAATATTATTAACTGAATTTTGAATTTTATATATTCCATATAATTTTATCATCCATATTATGTGTTTCTTAGACATAATATAAGAACAAATTCATTTTTTTCAGATAAAGGAAGTATTTTTCAGAAAATACAATTTTACCACCTTTTAATGGAGAACCCTTTTTTAAATCCAATATTTGACACTTTTATATATTAAATTTGACAAAATAAACTTCTTCTTTAGAATTGGGACACAAAAATTTCGTTTTGATAAATTTTTGGTGTTAATCTGATAACTTTCATATTTGGGTGAATAGTGAAAAATACTAAATTTTAATTGAATACAACTTTTTTAATCAAAATAATTTATAGTGTTCAATTATACATTTTATTGGTTTGGAAGTATAATTAGATTATATTTTAATAATTTAATACAATGTTGGTAATTATAAGTAATTTCACCTTCAAATTTGACATAAACACATGTCAATCTTTTGATAGTTTTTACTATTTAAAAATCCGCTTTTTGGTTTTGACAACAGAAATTAATTTTAAATTAATAAATGTAGCTTATATGTTTTGAATTTGGTAAAATAAACTTCATTTTTTAATTCAGAATATCAAAATTATCTTAGGGTGAATTTTTGGTATTTTTCTGAAAACTGTCAATTTTTTATGAATAGTGAAAAACACTAGGTTATTGTTTCAACCCGACTTTTTATTTAAATAATTATTTATTTTATTTAAATTTATTTTATGTCAAAACAGATACATAATACCTATATAAGTTCAATGTATCTCATTGGAGTAATTTTATAATAAGTTTAGATATATAAAAATTTTATTGAACTTTTTACCGTCTTCTACCCACCTCCTAGGAGCATTTGCAAATTTGCATAAAACTTAATTTTACCACTTCTATGAATTGAATTTAAAAAATCTGAGACAAACAGTTAACATTATTAAGTAAAACGTGGTTCAATAATATTAAAATAATTTTTGGTGAACAGTAACTTTTGACTTTTATTTACCACGATTAAAAGTAAATATGGCAATTAAGGGTAAAAATGATATTATAATTACCCTAACACAAGTCTGAATTCTATTGGATAAGTTTATTTAAACCAAAAAGAACCTTAGGAATAAAATATAACCCTTTTTGTCCACTTGTATTAGATTAGTAAATTTATTATTATTTTATTTAAAGAAGAGTTAAAAGTGTTAAATTCAAAGTTTAATAACTAAACCATTTTTAATATAGGGTTACACACAATATAAATTCAACTATAAATATTAGTTAGAAATATAAAAAGATTTCATAAATAATTGTATTTTATTTATAATTTTTAGACATTAAATAATTTAATTTATTTATGACACAATGATGATGGAGTAATTACCTTATTAATGAAACAATCAAATAAATGGTTATATAAATATTAAAATAAATATAATTTCAGAGTTTTTATGACATCCACAAATTTTCTAGGTGAATATGAAATGTTAGGGTTGATTCAATGTATCTTTTTCTAATTAATCAAGTTGTGATTACTTTCATAAAAACCAAATACTAAATAGTGTCAAAATTGACATAATTGAGTTTTTAAAACAAATACTATATTATTAATTGATATAATATTCCAAAAAATATAAGGTTTGGATAAAGGTCTTAAATAATATTATATATGTCATTAATGAACCACTTGAGTTTCTCTTGGAAGTTTAGAGTAAGTTTATTAACCATATAGTGTAATAAAATAAGAAGACCCGGTAAAAGTTAAAATATTTAACTAAGAGTTAAATCTAAAAGATAAGGTTAATATAGTGACCTAAACCTATCTAAAACATATTTATTGAGTGGTTTTCGACTCATCCCCACATTAATCTAGAAATAAATCATTTTTGAGCCATTATAAACTGAAAATGATTTTATTATAAAATAATATTTCAATCTTTTCCTAAAGTGACCCTCACCTCTCTTATAAAAGGGTACTTCCCCTTCTCTCGAAATCACACCTCAAAAGCCATTTCTCTCAGTGAACCCCTGCCAAAATATCCTACCAACTTCCCTCACAACAACTTAGAGTCCTTAATTTGACCATAAAGCCAACCTATGGAGCCATTTTGATCAACTCAAAAGGAAACACTCGAAGAAGAGGTAATAATGTCACCACCCTCTTTCAAATTCTTTTCATCTTCCACTTCCTCTTTATTTGTTTTCCCCATACAAAAATAATAAATCCAATACCTTATATGTACTGTGATTTTATTATAAATGTTTCACAACCATATTCATTATTCTATCCATCATATAATGACAAAGTCACCATACGTGCGTACATACGTCTTACCGTCTCCACATCGTGGTGTAGTTTGTTATTCAAACACTTACTTAATTGGACGGGTATAATAATGAGTATAAATGAATTAAATAATACATATAACTTGTTAATGATTCTATATATATGATATATCATCCAATTACATACTATTTCACAATCAATATAATGATATTGTCGCTCATACGTACGTATGAAATACCGTCTCCACGACCCGATGAGATTCATTTCCAAGTTCACCATTCAACGATGATTATAAAAATATATATTATTAATAAGTATGTAATATATGAAATAATTATGATACTTTAGATATATATATTTGTGTGTGTGTGTGTGTGTATACTTACATATATCTTATTCACTTACTTCCGTTCAATACGACATGAAAACTGAAACAACGTTTATGCGTACATACGGCCTACCGTCTCCATAAACGGTGCCTCCCATTTCATATATCTATCTTTTATAAATATTTATATTCTAAATATATATGATATATAAATCAAAGTTTATATTCTGGAAGTATTTAAATTATGATCTAAATGATACGATCAAGAATAACAAGTTAAAACAGATACAATAAAGAAAGCGATTATTACCCGAAATGTTAATTTAACATGGAAATAATTATTAAATGGTTAGTATAAAGTCATAAATTAATCATGTATTATATAATAAATATGAATATGGTTATTTTATAATTTAATAACATACTATGGTCATTATACAGGATGTTAAACATACCCTCGACCAAAGGAAAGTGCAAGGTAAGGTTTAATTTCACAATCTCTTTATTATCTGAGGTTGTTTTTACGTAAGTATATATTGGGACATATTTATTATCCATGTACATGTTTAATAAAAGTGTATTCAAAGGGATTATTTTTAAGTTACTTTTTAGTAAAACATCATTTTAAATGTTTTAAATATTTTTTCTTCTAAACCTTTATCATTAATGTCAATGTTTTCAAAATGGTTTTAAGGATTTATTTATATGGACATGAATGTTTTAAAATGTCAATTCCTTTAAATAGTTTAAAAGTGGTATGGGACACTTTTATTCAAAACTATCTTTTAAATGACTTCTTTTATATGAATTTTAAATGATTTCATGAAAAAGGGATATTTCTCTCAAAGATTTTTACTGATCATTTTCAACTATGTCAACATTATTTATGGGATATTATTCTTGATTAAGGTTGATTTATTATGATAAAAATCTTCCATATTGTATTGACAGTTTTGTGATATGTTTGAATGTGTATGTTTTATTTTTATACCATTCATGTTCTGTGGATAAAGTATTGACATTTCGTATGCTAGTTTTAATATGAATGTTTATGTTATGTTTCAACCTTTTCATATGAGGAATGCATTGGACTTAGTAAGTGACGGGTGGAGCCCTATATAGATTTTGGATGCATCGGTTGGTCTCATGAGACAAAAATAGTGTCTTGTCACAAGACCTTGATAAACTCTTATTTTTAGTCTTGGAACAAGGCCTTGACTATGTGGTTATGAAGTCTGGAATTATTCATTCCATCATTATGAAATTAGGTATTGATATTACATGTGATTATTCAACTATTATAATATCCATGTGAATAATTAAATGGCATTATTTGATTTATTTTTTCCATATTATGCTAAATTTTAAGTTTAAAAGGATTTTGTTTTTGTCTTATACATTGCCTTATATGTTTATGCTTATTTATGCAAGTTTCATCTATATTGTTATCCTTACTGAGAATCTAAGATCACCCCTTTCTATGTTTTATTTTTACCAGGATTACAAGAAGTGTTTTATGATTTATAAGCAGGGTTAAGCAAGGGGATTAATGGCGTTCTCAAAGGATCATTTATTTTGTGTTTTATTTTCTAATGTGTAAGGTAGCGTTCATGTATGTAATCTATTTTCCAAGACTGCTAAACTGATCCATCTTTCGGGAATTTATTCCTTGTAATCATTCCAATGTATTAATATAATGCACCAACTCTGGGCTTCTGGGGTCGAGGCGTTACATATACAATTTTATTCTTCATGTCTAAATAATGTAGGAACATCCTTGGCCCAATATTCCCTATACCACTAACCATTTCCATGATTTATGGTCCTAGTCATATAACCTAAAACTGCAAGACACAATTCTTTCTTACTACACGACGATAAACTATATGGTTAACATCCCTCTCATTAAATGTTAAGTTTCTCCAAGAACTACATATGTCTTGATTATCACACATGTGAGATATATAGTGATAATTAGATCCTTTATATTGGTCTAGAGACTACATGATAAAAATGACCTTGTACATTATTTCAATCACCACTGTGTGGAGAAATAAACATTTTCCAGTTCTTTTTTTCACACTAAGCTTATCTCACATGGGATTAATATTTTTGGTAAAATATTCTCGGCATGCTCAAGGCATGTCAGTTCGCATCAGGGTTAACCTGGTCATGGATGCAAGACCTTAAAAATCAGACCAAACACCTTTACTGCATGATGTTAAACTACATGGTTTATATCTCTTTCATGAATTAAAACTGTTCATTTCTATGGACCTCACCCAATAGGACCACTATCCTAGTTGTTGGTCTCCCACTACACTTCCATACAATAACTACATTAATCTTGATTCTCAATTTGAATAGATATGAAATGACGTCCAGATCCTATATACTTTTCTATCTGTAATATAAAAATGTTCCCACTCTCCTATATATTAGAAAAAACTAAGTAGTAGGTTCTAGTATGAGTTCTCACCTTTCTCGTGAGCCTATATTCAATGAAATATCCCCCATCCATATAATAATTCAATCAGTGTAGTGAATCTACCATATAACTAAGTGTGGATTGAGTATTTCCTTAATGAGATATGTAATGATTCCCATATCCTATGTCTTGGGCCTAACCAAAATATAAACCCCATGAATATGTTTCATACCTACACAGGAAAAATTTCTCCCCATTCTTGGGTGATTTAAACATGAAATTTTCCTTCCATACTTAGGAACCTTCTTTAAACAAATAAAACTCTATGTATAAGGAAATACAGATCTCCATAATCTTTCTATAACCACATAAGATAGAATGTATAAAAAATAAGGACAAATTTGTTTTTACTATGCATTAATACATCCCAATTTGAATTTTTATAAGTCATCCCAATATTTCTTGTCAACCATAGGAACATTCAACCTTAGGATAAACATCTTCTATCTCTATATTCCCTTACATCATCATATTTGTAAACTTCTTTTCTGACATGATCCGAAATATTTCCTTATATGATTGTCCTGTATCACTTTTTGGATCCGAAATCCATTAGATTTTGGCTTAAAACATTCCATCCTCATGCCTTAAAATGATGGAACATTCTTGGTAAGATCACAATGAAGTGGAAAATCACTAAATTTTTTGTCAAAGCTAAATGAACTTAAATTTAATCCCTCAATTCCTTCTGACGATCAAAGTGATTGGACATCAATGGTATCGGAGGGTGCCTCTTCCCTATGGAAATGATTCTGGTTTCTCCGGTAGATCACTCGGGACTACTATTATTCTAATAGTTGGCCCATCTAGTGTATACTATTATAGTAGAGTACTGAAATGTTTCCAAACTGTTGACTGCTCTGATTGGGCAACTAGAACAAACAAGTGGGTCAACTTTTCTCCCATATCAATGAAGAAATTGAATCCCTCAATTCCCTTTTCATAATATGTTAAAATGAATAGTTGACATCCTAGTCACATGACATTAAACTACAAGATTCTTTAACACTTGTCTGGGAGGGAGCCTCTCTTTCTAGTGTCAGTCATCCATCACATCACCCTAAAGAACTAGGTATGAATTGATACTAATTACATCAAGGAATATAGTGTTTCATGGATCCTCTATTCTAGGCCCAACTATTATAGAAACCAAATAAAATTATGTTCTTCTATTCATGGATAGAACCTTGATCTAGGTGGGAAGTTCTAGATTTCTTCTAGGACCCCTACTTTGCAAGATTACGGTCAAAATAGAATACCCCTTTCCTTAAATAAAAACCAAATTTTCGAAAGGGGTTTCTCATCCATGGAAAGTGCCGATCCAAATTCTTCCTCCATTCCAAGACACATTCATTTTATAAAACACCCTTCGTGGTCTTGAAAAATTTGGATCCTCATAAAATCCCCTTGGCCATCAGTAATAGAATGTATGATACAAGAGGGAACCTTTATTTTTACTATGTACGATATACCCAAGTCCAGATCTACATAACTCACCCACAGTGGGGCCTATACACTGGAGGCACCTTCATCCCCATGAGAAACCACTTTTATCACCGTAATCCCCAACAACATCACACTAAAAACCACTTTTCAAACATTCTCCTTGGTCATTCCCTGTGTACTTGTCTCATGTCATTTCATCATATTAAAAAATCATAAGATCATGACTTAAAATATCACTCCTCATACCTAAATAATATCGGAACATTCTCAGCCAGCAAACCACACTATAGTTGTTACTCCCATAACTCATAACCAAAGTTGTTTTACTTAAAACGCCTGTTTCATTAGTCCTTATAGAAAGACTCTGAACTTACTATAAAAATATATGTAGTACTCACTGAGTTAAAAACTCACAAAAGGGGATCTTGGGAAAGATTTTAGTTTTATCTCTTTAAAATTTCACTCTTCATAGTTTATGGAAAAAGATTGAGCAATGGAAAGAAATAGGTATAAAAATTGTTCGGTGGAAAATCCACAAAGAGTGGTCTAATAAAAACTTAAGTATTTCTTGTTAAGTATTAATCATATATGAATTAGTAAAAAATTATGGTGGTGTTGAAAATGACCTAAGAGTTCATATGATCCATTATGAAATACTAGAAATATTCAAACTACACTCACTGGGTCCAAAGACCTAGGAAAAATTAGAGCACCCTCATGTTCCTATCACTATGATTACTATACATTTTCACAAGGATATTTAGGCAAACAAACCAAGATTACTCTTATGATGTGATTATATGGGAAAACATGGATTAAGAAATAGGTGATTGGGAGAAAAATTCTCTTCATTCGTGAATAAAAATTCATTGGAGCATCCACAAGTTAGAGCATCTTAATAATATTATACAAAAGGCCATCAATATAAATTTTGAGTTACTATTGGGTATATTGATCTTTATCAATGACCTATAAAATATCAGCTAGCTGGGTATTCTCAGCCTCTTCATCAAGGTAAAGGTCCTCTTCTATAACCCTAATAATAGTATTTCCTTTATCTTATACCTCTTATAATTAATGGTGAAGTTGTAAGAGCTCCACGATTGAAGTATCCATATCCTATTGAAGGTTCAATATCTGAATGGATTTCTTGTCAATCTATTTCTTAAACCCCTCCAATTTCTTGGTGTGGTTTAGGTCTTCCTTTAAAAATACTGCTCAAAGATAATCACTTTTTGTGAGCATCCTTGCTTTGATAATGAGTTGTTGTGACTAATTCCCTTAATCCCATCCATGAATGATCTCCTTTATATTAGGGATGACCATGCGATAATAGAATCCAACATACATTAACATGATAAAAAGTCTTCATAGCAGATGGAGTTGTGAAGTTAGATCTTCCATAGGTGTCCTCAAGACTAACTCCCAGATGTCCTACCATATGAATTGGGGACATTCCCAGAAAGCAACCTGAGCCTCAAAGATTTTTTTTGATCTAGTCTTAGGATGAGAGGTGTGCTAAAAATTTTGTTTGTGTACGGAAGAAACTTTTGTTTCCCTTCTTGGTGTGACACCACCCTTTCCTTTCATGATCAGGTGAGTGGAGGTGGAGTCCTCCCCTTTGGGCATGACCACTAAAACTGAAGGTGCTGAAAGATAAATGAATTAGTCTCTAGGATCATGAGATAGTAAATAGAAAGAAAAAAGGGGATAAATCAGTTTATGGAACTCACCCATTTATGGATCAACTTCTAGGATTCATGCTTCTATAATAACATTGATCTCTATGATTTTAGTGAGGATCTTCTAGTGTGAAACACCCTCTTGAGTTTGCTCAGAACCCAAGATAGAAGGCACTTGCGAATCAGTCACTTTGATACCCTTGGATATTGTCCCCTTAGTAATAGGAGTAGGATGGAACTCAACTCCATGGTTATGAATCTCCTTGGAAATATTTTCTATAGATAAAGCGTCACTAGTCAAGATCATTAATTTAATGCATCAAACATGAGGAGTTTGGTCGTGTTTAAAAACAAAATAAAGGGAAAACTCACATCCATCCAATTCATTATTAAAGTACCCAAAATCCCACAATGTTCCTAAAATATCAATATATTGATAAAGTAATTCCATTATTTTATTATATTACACTCCAAGACTCTCAAAATAATTACCATTAGGGATATCCAAGATGCTTGGTCCAAAACCCAAATTGGATCCTCTATCTACTCCATCTGCCACCTTCTAAATAGGTACAACCCTTCCAATCTTATAAAATCAAGATTAGAACCATAAAATTCATCGATTGGTCTAGATTTCATGTCAGGGCCTTCTAGGATGGTGATAGGACCAGTGATGGTGGATTCAGGTTCCTCTAATGTATGTGAAATATCTGAAATATCATAAGGAACAAAAGTAAATGATTGGAGTATGACTCCTTATGATTCAAATATAACATTACCAGGATCCTACTCCCTCTATACAGTAATAGGAATAGACATGGATTCATCTCTTTACACTTCTCCCATCAGAGGAACAATCTCACCAACACGAATATGAGCCTCATCTAGAATATCCCCCTCGGTCCTTGAAGGATTGGTGTTTGACCCCTTGAGGGAGGAAAGTGAAGAAGGTCCTCTAAAGGGTAAGCATGATCACATAGGTGTGTTGGGTGAGTTAAAAGGATGAATGACATTATGGAGACTTACTGCAACACATATACCAGACCAAAATCTTTACCGTTTTCCTTTTCTTTACCTAAGATGGTGAAGGTCCCTTGTCAGTCTTCTCAAATATGGGAACATGATTTGGAAAGGGTCCCCTTCTCTTTTTTCATTAATCTCTATCCTGGAGATAACTCTACATGATCATGGGTAGATCCCTCAACCACAATTAGGGTGCCCTTTGAAGTGTATTTTAAGGAAGATGGTTCTGGTGACACCACCTTCTGTAAGTCAAATTGGCTCCTTATTACCAGTTCCTCTATATAAAAAATGGTTGTGGATTCAATAGAAATGGAAAGAATCTTGCATCACTTGAATTGATGAATTTTTTCTTTTCATCATCAGATTGGTCAATTATTCCCTCAATGGAACCTCGAGCCAACATATCAGTTACCATCTTTATGGTCGGGATCCGATCATCGGTTTCATATACTAACATCTTTATCTCTCGAATATATTTCCCTACATTAGAGAAATTGGATTCAGCGTGAAGATCAAAGAGTTATTTAATATCCCCAAGTTGTAGGATATGTATTCCAACTTGGATAAATACCTATAAATCTATGATGTTGCGGGTTAAACGTTGCTAATATTGGACTGTCATAGGTCACAGATAATCTGATGTTGATGTTTCCAGCTTTTAGGAAGACTTGAAATCTTGAAACTTTATGGTCCTTTTAGGATACTCTACTATAGAAGGAGGATATAAAATTAGAGCTTGGGTCTCCTCTCGATGATGATGACTAGACTTCCTCTGCTCGGAATATTTGGTGTTTTCAAATCCATCCTACTTTAGGGACCATGACCGAGATCATTTTGGAGACTTTGTAGCTTTAAAATCATCACCCATAGGATGATCCTTCCTACCACAGTTACCACATCTATCAGTCATTTTGGCCTCAACTCGGACGATTCTTATTGTTAACGCCCCTTGAGGGTAGGAAGAGATATAAGAATTAGTGTATCTGGAGTTTAACCCAATGGATACACCTAGGAGAGGTAGATTAATCGATTCTTGGGATACCTCCAAGACCATGAGTATCCAAAACTACCAGAACACCATTGAGTTTTTCTAAAACCCAACATGTGTTGGTGGAGATACATTCAGTTTTTATAGAAACGTGAACTAGTGCGTGAATCGATATGGATAATTTGATTTTCATATGATCTCACTATCAATACGGGCTACCAACACACTATCTCTGAACACAAACATGTATGAACTTAGATCATCATCACTTTGGTCATTGTCCACAAACATTCTGGTAGGAAGATCACTACATGGGAATCAATTATATTCTCCCAACACATTTATATTCCTCAAAGATACAACCTATTTTAGAGGTATGGGATGAGTAACAGAAACAACTTAAATGAATGAATGAATCGAGACTTTAGGAAATTCAAATCCACTTCGCATGGTATAAGAGATAAAGTGTGTTATAACCCACTCCCACAGAACCTTAAATGTCCATTAAATTTAGTATGGTTCTTCCCCGCATATATGTGTAATAATCTCTAGTAAATTTTTTCTATAATAGGGGAAACCAACACTATGTTATTCCCCTCTGATAATTTGGACGTAATAAAAAAGTCTTAGGTCTCACACCACCACTCTTTTCATAGACCAACAATAGATAGGTTTTCAACCACATCACCTAGAATATTTCTAGAAGGGTACTCAAAGAACGTTATACTTGATTATATATCACCACTGGTCATACTAGCCTTGCTCCAATATAGGCCATAATTTTCCAAGAAATCTTAGATTCTCCAACAAAGGGATCCTATTGGGAACTGTAAGCTAGGACCCTATCCTTTCTTGTTAAGGAAGAACTTCATCCAAGTCTTATAATGAACATTGAACCTTGAGATATGGTCCTTTTTTAGAACCTTACAAGCCAACTTTAATTGTTCATAGGCCAAAATGATCATCCTTTCAATGTCATCCCATTTTTCTTTCTATGGGATGAATTCATCATACATTTCACAAAGAATGGACACTCCTGAGATCTTGTAGACATCACATAAACAGATGTCAAATTCTCCATGTTTCAGATGAAAAGTATTCATTTGAGGGCTCCATCGGCTCAAAAGCTCAGGGATGATGCCTGGATTCTTGTATATATACGTCTGGACCACCAGAAAGCTTTACAGATTCTAACCACTTTGAGTTCAATCTTGAATTTTTCACAAGTTTTGTGAACCCCGTATGGAGACATCCACTCGAGTTTGACTCTCACACCAAAACGGAAGTCCCAATCCTCCTTCCATGCTTTTGATTTATCTTCCTTAAAATCATGGAAGATTAACTAGTAGTAGTGAGGTTTTGATTCCTGGGTATGAGGATTTAGATCTGAGAAACACATGCTATGATGTGGGACACAAGCAATGGGGATTGTTCTTTTATTGAGAAATATTCAATTGGATGAGATGTTGGTAGTGGAAAATTTGGTGTAATCCATGAACCAGGACTTCATAAAATAATTTTGTGGGTTTTGGATGAATACATATCTCATATGGATGTGGTCGTACAGTGGAAGTTTATCAATTCATGGGTACTCAGTCTTGTACTTCTTCAAGTGTTTTTCTAAGTCTGGAAGGGTGGATTCGCACATGTCATAATAATCTGGCTAGATAGTTTTGATCATTTATGTAACACATGTCGTATCTTGTTCATCAGAAACAATTTGAGTTACCATTGAAAATATATAGAGAAAACATGAGGATGTTCCTTAGCATTAAGAACTTAGTTTAGAGTGTTAGTTAACAAGGAGGAAATTTAATAAAGGATTGACCTCATGAAAGTCACTCACTCAAGTAACCTCACGCTTGTAACTCTCTCAAGTAACCATGTGCAGGTTACTCACTCAAGTAACCTCACGCAAGTCACTTGATCAAGTTACATAGCACAAGTGATCGCGCTATTGTCACAGGTCACAATCAAATAGAATTTCAACTCTTAATGTATCCTACTGGCTGATTAGAGTCTTCTCTCAAGGATAAAGGGTTGGGGAATCTCATTATCCAAAAACTTATTTATTTTTGATTTATTTTTTTAATTTTGAATGAAACTAGAGTTGTTTGTTTGGTTTTTTATTATATGGAAGTTGGAAAGAGAAATGAAATGAAAATTCACTGAGGATAGATGTAAGAAATAAAAATGGACCTAAGGATAAATTCCAGTGATATCAATCATCATTTACTTTTGTTCTAGATCATTTAATTCAATGAGTAGGTTCAATATCATTCACATATTCAACCCCACTATTTTCCTTAGTATGAAACTACTAATATTCTCAAGAAATCCTTAAACAGACCATATATTCCATGTATTCTTCTAGGTGTATGGGTAACAATCATTCCTCAATCGAGTGAACAAACTCACACACACACTTAGAATAAATCACATACCATTCTTCCAATCAAGTCACACAAATCCCCTGGTATAAAGTGTGGCCTGTATGGCGGGTTACTTTTTTGTGAAATAGTTGGAAGAGTGTGATGGTGTTAATGGATTGTAGAGTGGAAATATCCTTTCACTATAATTAGATAGGAGATATATTTATAATTAAACACATAAACTCATGGACGTCACTATGAACCCCCTTTGAACCACCCACAATGGGTTAGCTCTCTATGATCATGGAGATGAAAGTCATTGGGTTGTCACAGGGACAAGAAACACAAAGAAATGGAGGCGAAAAGAACAAAATATTTTGATTAAATGGGGAAAAAAATGAAACATTAAATTAGGCAATGTAGACTGAAAAGAAATTAAAAAAAGAAGAAATACCTAATCGATGAATACCAAATATAGTTGGCAGAGGTTGAATATTTATAATTGGAGAGGGATAGAGATCATTATAGAGTAGGGAGACAACAATGAACTTCTTCATCTTCAAATTTAGTGTCTAGTAAAGATTCTCTGTTGGATGTCACATTTTGTATTGATCAGTTGAGATTAATTCTCACATATGCATTTAAATTTTCTCTTATGCTTCGCGGTGGTAGTTTCATGTGTTAGCAATTGGGCCTCAACTTGGAATTCAAATGTTGGGATTCAAATACTGGGCCCAAGTATGGTTGTTACTGAAAACAAAAAGTATGACAAATAAGTATATTTAAACTTATATACTCTCAAGTCAGTTTCCTTTTTCTCCATTTCCACAAGTGTGGTGGTCCATCTTCTTTCTCGGTTGGCTTCACGATGGTGGTTAGTTTCTTGAATCAAGCGACCAGCAAGGAGGAGTTCGGTGAGATTCGGCACTAGATCTGACTTATTATGATGGTGGTTTTCTATGATCATCATGTTTTATGTGAGATTTGGAGATAATGACAGAAAAAATGGCTTGTATTTCCAAGGGCGGTTCTTCGGGTTGTTTACGGTGGTCAGCGAGGCTTCAGCTTCACACGGCTCATCCAGATCTGGTCTGGTGAGCATTGGTGAGTTTGGATTTGGGATTTAATTTATCTGTAGTGGTTGATTTTAGATTTTTTTGTATGGTGTCATCTTTTTGAAGTCTCAAATCTGCAGTGGCCAGTTGAATTTTCAATAGGTTTCGCTCTTGTGCATGTTTCTTTGGTTGTGGTTCGGTTTTGTTCTTCAGAGGGGGTGCCACTGACTGGTTTGGCTTTGTAGGTTTCCAGGAAAAGGTGCGGTGAAGGTGTGTGACTATGTAAAAGGGGTGATCATGGTTAGTAGCTTGACTGGGAGTGAAAATTATCGTCTCATGTCTACTATCTGGACCTGAGGGTCAGGTACATAGCAGGATGGGCTCCGCGTGTCAAAATTGTGATGTGGTGAAAGATATAGATTTTAAATGATAGTGATATTTAAAAAAAACTGATTTATTTGAATTGTTTGGACTTAAATACCCTTCAATCAATTACAAAAAAAATATAAACCCATAAAAATTAAATCAAAATCAAATATATAATAAGAATTTATTAATAGTAAATATAATTGGAAATATAAAACAATAATAAATATTTAACAATAGTAAATAAAACTAAAATTATAACAATAATTAATAATTTTTTATATGTTAATAAACATATAATAACTACTAATAATTTTTTTTAATTATATATACATTTTATATTTATTCACTTTAAATTAATTGGTGGAAATTTCCATTGAAATTTTACATTGTTTTATATATATTAATATATTATGTATGAATACACTAAAAATTTGTATTAAAAATTATCATATATTTATAATATGAAATATATTATGTATAGAAAATAATTTATGGACATTTCCAATAAAAGTTTTGACCAGAAATTTTCAATGGAAATAATTAGTGGAAATTTCCACTAGAATTTCTCATAGTTTATTTGTGAATTAATATACTCTCAATTATTTTTTAAAATGGAAATCCAAATTGAAAATTCAAGATGACAATTTTCTTTTTAAATTTCCACTGTAATTTCCCAGTGCATATTTGTATTGTTTATTTATGTATTAATCTATTTTCACTTGTAATTTAAGTGGAAATTTGAATTGAAAAATTGTGATGAAAATTTTAATCATATGATCCTAGGTAGTGAAATCAAACTCAAATAAATGTAAAATCTATCATCAATAGAATCAACATGAAAGTAATAACTTGAACCAAAATGAAATCATGTCAGGAATTCATTTTCCGCAACAAATATAGATTTAACTGATAGCTTTAAACTTTCACTATATGTTTTCATTGGAAATTTTCAATGGGATTGTGTGACTTTCTAGTGTAAATTTGTACAAATATAGATTTCTATGGATTAAAATTTTGTACTGTAAATTTTCAATAGAAATTTTTAGTATAGATTTATATTAGTGAGAATTTTCATTGTAAATGTAAAACACCAAATTTCAATGCAAATTTACATTTATGTTTGTATATACGTAATGAGAATTTCCACTGTAAATTTTCACTTGATGATTATAATTTAATATTACCATGTTTATTTGTATTTGTATGTTTGTTTTTGTGCTTATTTAGTTTTCATTGAAAATTTACATTATACTTTGAAATTTTATTAGAAATTTTCATTGAAAATTTTCTCTATGGATTTTAATAGATGTTATATAGTGGAAAATATACATTGAAATTTTCCACTGAAAATTTGATTGGAAATTGACAATATAAGTTTCCTGTGGAAATTTGCACCGAAGTTTTCCAGTGGAAATTTTCACTAAAGGTTTCCAATAGAAATTTGAAATGCAAATTTCCAATGAAAATTTATATTTTTTAGTCATGTATCAATATAACTTCATTGTAATTTCATGTATAAATATGAACTTCTAGTTGAAGTTTTCACTGGAAATTTCTAGTGCAAGTTTTCACTAAAAATTTTTGGGGAATGTTTGCACAGAATATTTCCCTAAGAAATGTCTAGTTAAAAGTTTCTATTCATGATTTATGAAGTGTTTATAGATTCATAGGAATCTCTAAATTTTACACGAGAAGTTTTTAATGCAAATTTGGAATGCAAATATTTAGTAAAAAATTGCACTTTTTACTTATGTATTAATATATTTTCATTGTAATTCTAAGTGAAAATTTGAAGTGTAAATTTCATGTGGAAATTTTCATATGAAATTTCTAGTGGAAATTTACATCAGAAATTTCCAGTGGATATTTACCTAGAAATTTCTACTGGAAATTCTGATGGGAATTTCCAGCAGTGACAGTTTAAAAAAAACACCAAAAATACATAACGGGGGCATTTTCATCCAAAACCCCAACTTGAGGGTCAGGTTCATGTGACCAACCTGAGAGGATATAAATCCGACCATGAGTGGGAGACGCAACATGTTAATATTAATTTTGGTTGAAAACTGATTGGTATAATTAAAAAATTTAATCCATTTAAGAAATTAATTCCATAATTGATTTCCAAATATTTTAAAGTTTAAAAAATAATTTATGTATGGCTTGAAAAATTAATTCCAAGAAAATAATATATACTTAAAATAAAAAATAAATTCATTTAATAACTTATGTTCAAATTTATTGAAGATTACAAAACATTAGTTTTACCCATAATTTGAATTAAAAGAAGGGGTATTTTCAAATAATAACAGATAAAAATATTTTTTTTTCAACTCACATTGCTCCCCCATACTTTGACTATTTCACTCCCAAGAAATGTGTCATTTAATTTCAATTTATTCAAAAAGAAAAGGAAATAAAGTTCATCCTATATAAATTCAAATTAACAAGCCAGAGAATAGAAACCACACAAACTCATTCATTGTTTAACCTATCCTGCCTCATATGTAAATCAAAGCACTACCTTATCCCAATTTAATCATAGTTTAAGTTTAAGAGTGGATCAAAATAGATTTAAGTGGAAGAAAAATTTTAACAATAATCACCTCCATTTGATCCTCTTTCTTAAGTCTTCTAAACCATGGTTCAATTTACCACTTTATTGATATAACATAAATGAATATGTTATAGGTCAATTGTTCCTATTTTTGTAGGTTCAGCATTCACCTCACCTAAATGGACACATTTTTAACAAAGTCCTTTTGAATTTATTTTTACCACCCATAATTGTGTGCAAAGCACTATTCATATCACTTATTAAGAATAATTTATTTAATTACACAAACACACACGATTCCCTTGTCTCATAGATCCGTTTTGGGTTCCCAATTGACCATTTATATTACAGATTCAAAATACTTATAACATGTTCATTTAAGTTTGTTCTCTAAGGTGTTGTCTCAGAGAGGTCAAGTTTGTTAGATTAAGTTCAAAATTCCAATGACTTAAAGTTATAAAAATTGATTCCACATAAATATTTTCACTCACACTCCATCTCTTAATTCAAAGAAAAAACTTCCCTAAAACAATGATCAACTAACTCAGTAATCATTTAAAGTCTCAGAGTTTTAGAATCAATGAATTCCCTTAACTCTTGCACGGTGATTTTTAAACTAGGCATGATTGCAATGAAGTTCAAGAAAAGGAGTGAAAATAAAAACAAATAACTATACAAAAATGATTGTATTTATAGAACACGCATTTTTTCAATTAAGAAACATAAATTTGGAAAAACGATTTGTAGATTCCTACTTTTTTTAGATTTTATTTTGTTGTTTTCAGTTTTAAAATTTAAGACAATATTAAATCAAGAAAAGCATATTTACAATATTCACAAATAGAAGAATTTTTTTTATCATTTTCTTTTTTAAATTTTGGTTTTTTTATATTTATTTAACTTTTTGTATAAAATGGTGAACATGTTTTTTTATTTACAAATTTTGAAAACATTAACTAAAAATATTACTAATTTTAGTCTGCCTAGTGGCTGACCAGGGTCATCTCTCAAGGAGAAAAGGTTAGAGAGTCTCACTATCATAGTAGTTATGTTTTTTTGTTTAATTTTATTAATTTTTAATGAATCTAGAGTTGTTTGTTTGGTTTTTTATTAAATGAAAATAATAAAGATAAAGGGCATGAAAATACATTGAGGATATATGAAATAAATTCAAATGGAGATAAGGATGAATTCTATTGAGATCAATAATCATTTACTTTTGTTCCAAATCATCTAATTAAATGAGTAGGTTCAACATCATTCACATATTCACCCTCCACTATTTTATTTTGTATGAAACCATTAATTTAATGGTGAAATACATAAATATACCATTCATTACATGTATTCTTCTAGGTGTATGGGTAATAAACATTCCTCAACTGAGTGAACGAATTCCCACTCACACCTAATAGAAAATGAATACCATTCTTCCAATCAAATCACACTACTCCAATGGTATTAATTCTGATCCATATGCATGGATATTTTGTTGGGAAATAGTTGGAAGAGTGTGATGGTATTAATGGATTGTGTAGTGAAAATAACCTCCTCTACATTCCAGTTCCACTTTTTCACTAGAATAAAAGAGGAGATAGATTGATAATTAAAAACATAAACTCATGATTGTCACTATGACCCCCCTTTTGGCCCACCCATAATGGGTTATCTCTCCATGATCATGGACATTAAAATCATTGGGACATAACATTAGCAAGAAACAAAAATAAATGGAGGGGGAAAATAATAACATAGTTCGATTAAACAAAGAACAGAACGAAACATTAAATTATAAAATGGAAAAAGAAAATAAATTGAAAATGGAAGAAATAACTAATTGTTGGAGACCGAATATAGTTCTAAAAGGATTAATATTTACAATGAGAGAGGGTAGAAATATTTATAGAGAATATGAGACAGCATCAACCCTATTCTCATTCAAATTCAGTTCCTATGCGAGCTTCTTTGATGGATAACACATGTCTCTGCGAACAGTCGAGATTAGTTTTGCTGATACGTTTTCTTTCCATGATCGTATTCGCATTTAAATTTGTTCCAGTGCTTCATGATGGTAGTTTCATGTGATGGTAATTGGGCATTGGATTGGACTACAAATGTTAGGCTTCAAATGTTGGGCCCGAATGTTATTGCAAATAGAAAAGCAAGACAAATAAGTATATTTAAACTTATATATATTTATATATTTATGTATATTTATATATATAATTATATATAATTATTATGTTTATATAACATATGTAAATTATTATTATTATTATTATTATTATTATTAATATATATATATTTCTTTTTATCATTTTTATGTTTTTGTTTTGTTTTTCAGTTTTAAGTGGGGGGTCTCATAGGGTTTCTCCTCCGTAGTAGGAAGATCGCAGGTTCTTTATTCTTTATTTCCATAGTCGTAGTGGTATGTCTTCTTCCTTGGCTAGCTTCACGATGTTGGTCTGTTTCTTCAATAGAGCGAACGATGAGGAGGGGTTCGGGGAGCTTCAGAACCATATCTGACTCGGTCTGATGGTTGTTCTCTATGAGCAGTGCGTTTCGTGGTGAGATTTGGAGATAAAGGTGGTGAGATTAGATTACGGGGAAACAGTGGGCTTCACAGTGGTGAGATTCTAGCCATGGCGGTGCACGGAGGTGTCACATATCTGGACCAGCAGCTTGGATTTCCAATGACGATGCTTCGAGTTGTTCACAGTGGTTGGTGAGGCTTTGACTTCACACGACATATCCATATTTGGTGTGTACTACCACAGGTCTGGGCATGGGATGTGCTGGATTTTATCAGCACAAACAAAAAGCATTGATAATAGGGGGTATTTATCAGCATTAGCTAAAAGTGCTGATAAATATACCATTTATCAGCACAAAAAAGCATGCTGATAAAGATTAGATTTATCAATGCTATTATTAACACTGATAAATGTTTTTAATAAAAAATATTATTAATTTATTATAAATTATTATATTTATACTCAAAAATAATGTTTATTTGTAGGAATTAAATAAAAAATGCATTTTTATAATTAATATATATTTTTTTTAATAATTCAAATATATATATAATGTTTTAAAAAAGTATTTCTAAGATTATAATTAAATAATTATATATTTAAATAATTATAAGATTATAATAAATTTCATTAAATAATAAATATATTTATTATATTAATAATTACATTTAAATACTTTTAAAATATATATATATATAGATAATTATAATTATAATTAAATAAATATATGTTTGCACTAAATTTGGTCAATAAATATATTCATGTGTGGGTATAATTGACGTGCATATATGTTATGTATTGATCATAAATGTCCATTTATACATTACACCCTTCTTATTATTCATGTTTTCCATATGCGATGACTCGTTTTTTTATCTATACTTTACTAGGTATATGATTAATTCATACTATACCCATGAATCTATTATGTTCTAATAACTACTAATAAAATTACAATAAATATATTTAAATAATAAATATATTTATTAAATTTATAATTATAAAATTTTAATTATATATAAGTACATTCTAAATATATTTATTTTTAATTATAATTATAATTATATATATATATATAAATAATTATAAAATTACAATAAATACATATATTTTAATTTTATAAATATATTTATAATTATGTTCAAATATTTAAAAATATATTTATTTATAGTTTTTACTATATATATATGTGTAAATAATTATAAAATTACAATAAATATATTTATTATAACGTTATAAATATATATAATTAAATAAATATATTTATGAATATATACAAATATTTATAAATAAATAACAAAAGTTATAATTATAATTCTAAATAAATATAGATAAATTTAAATAATTATAAAATTATAATAAATATATTAATTATATATATTTATATACAAATATTTATAAATAAATACAAATAGTTAAAATTATAATTCTAAATAAATATAGTTATATTTAAATAATTATAAAATTATAATAAATATATATATTATATATATTTATAAAACTATAAATGTATTTTTTATAAATTTATAATTATTTAAATAAATAAATAAATATATTTATAATTATAACTATAAATATATATATATATATATATATATATTTAATATAATTTTTAATTACAAATAAATATATATATTTATATTGATAATTATAAATAAATATTTATTTATTTAAATAATTATAAATTTATAAAAAATATATTTATTATTATTATAATGTTATATATAATTAAATAAATATATTTATAAATATATACAAATATTGATAAATAAGTAGAAATATTTATAATTATAATTATAGATAAATATAGATAAATTTAAATAATTATAAAATTATAATAAATATATTAATTATATATATTAATAAAATAATAAATATAATAAATATATTTTTTATAATTTAATAATAATTTAAATAAATATATATTTATTTATTTAAATAATTATAAAGCTTTAAAAAATATATTTATTATATTTATAATTTTATTAATATATATAATTAATATTTTTATCATAATTTTATAAATATAAATAATTATTTATTTATAGTTATAATTATAAATAAATAAATAAATATTTATCATATATATAATTTTATAAATATATATAATAATATAAATAAATTATTAACATTATAACTTTATCAACGCTAAAAAAACACTGATAAAGACATGTTTTATCAGTGCTTTTTAACTAGCGTTGTTAAAAGCTTCACCTGATTTTATAAATGAACCTTAATAGTCGGCTTCTTCTCTCGCACACCTCAAGCTCTCATGGAAGTCGACCCCTGCACCTTCGACCACTCCTCTACCCCAAACTCACCTCGGTTGCCGCCGACCCCTCCTCCGCCGCCGACCCCTCCTTCACCGTCGTCAATTGTTCCTCCATCGTCGCAAACCCACCTCCCTAGCGAACCCTCATCCGCTGCGAACCCACCTCCGCTACGCTCCGAACCCCACATCCTTCAGTGAACCCTTCCTCCACCACGAACCCTTCTCCACCGCAAACCCTCCTCCATTTGGAACCCACCTCCACCAGAAACCCCACCTCCTTTGTGAACCCCTCTGTGGCTTCTGCTGCCACTGCTGCTTCCGCCTACCCCAACTCCACAGTGACCAGACCCTACTGTTGCTGCTGAAGGGGTATTCCATTTTTTCAACATTATTATGAATTCCTATATATAGATATATTTTGTCTTGGTTTTGGTTTATTCTCACATAACATTTAATATGCTTGAAATTCCTTTGAATACCTTCAAATGGAGTGTCATTGATTCAACAACCATAGTAATATAATACAAATCCCTTAAAACATCTATATATATCTATATTTTCTATAATAACATTGTTGGAATGATTTCCCAAAAAAATAGGGAAGTGAAAAGGCATTCACTTTAATGTTCTCATGTGTTCGTTAAGATGAGTGCATCTTTATGAACTATCTTTGAATTCTATTTTTAAATCCCCAAAACAGTTGAATTCTAAATCAGTACAACATTGAGAAATGTGAATAGACAAATATGTTTTCTTTGTAAAACAAATCTTGTTTTCTATAATTATTTATCCCACGTAGACTTAGAGATGACTTACCCATGGATCATTGTTAAGAAATTTGTGGTTCCACGCTTCTATCATGTAATTTTTTGAGATAAATGAAAGTGGAAGAACAAAAGGGGAGAAGAAAAAGTTTTTCCACTCCTTTTTATTTATTATCATTAAAAGGGTGTGTAAAAGTGAATTTTTTTTACATTAATTAGGAGTAAATCATTTCAATGGAATTGAAAATAAATATAAATGGGGTGATTGAAGCTCCCATAGTCATGTTTCGATATATATTTTTTCAATAGTTATCAATGAACATTTCATTATTAATGTGGATAATATTAGTTATGGATTGAATATCCAACCAATTACATGTATATTGGATGTGTTTCTATTGCACTATGGTTACGAAGATAGATGGAATTTTCTACTACCTAAAAATATCTGGCTGGATAGATTCTAGTTTGATGATATAAGATAAAATGTACTAATCTTCATGATAAAAAATGATATATACCAAGGAAAGTGTTCCAGTGTTTTCTACAATAGTTTGGAAAGAAGATTCAAAGAATCCAGTTACTTAGAGATATTGAAAATTCATAAGTGGCTCTCTAAAACCAATTTAAGTGTTTTGAAATGTTTCTTAAAAATTTATATGTGTTTAACATACCCTTTTTAATGGGTTTTAAAATGTGATTTCATAAATAGTTTTCAAAGGACATCTGAAATGTAGTTTTTATATAATCTTTTAAGTTTATATTTTTATAGAATTTGTAAAAACAATACATTATATAGGGAAGACAGGTTGATTGATTATAACACCTTGGTAAGGGAATTTCACTTACTTTATCCAACCCATAGGATATCCATCAAGTCCTCACTCCCGAAAATAGTGAATTAATGTTTAACCCAATTGCAACTCCTAAACCTACTTTTCATCCAACATAACATGTATGGTTTAAATTAGGGGGCCCCTTATTTTATATGTCTATTTAGGCCTTTTACCTCAGAGGGATACAATTGATTATTAATATGAAATGTTTGATGATTATTCATGGATGTGAAAATGGTCTCTTTCGTGTGAGGGTGTTAGAGTTTACATGCGATTTACTACTTATATTATATTTATTTATATGATGATCATTGGGTTATTGTTTCTCAATTCCACTTGTTTATCTGCATGAGAACCCTATGAATTAATAAATAGGTCCAGATGTATACTACACTATTTATCTCACATACTAGCTAGTTTCATCTAGTTGTATGGTTTTCTTAGTCTATAGGAGTGTCCATAATGAGGAATATGAGGGTGAGTCATGTGGATTTTCTATTTTTTTAGGATTCAACATTGGCCTAATATTGGCCTCATTGTAGTTTTATCACAAAATGAAGGAATAATTGAATTCCCTCTATGATTTTGATACATTACTGATAATAGAATAGGAACTAGGAAAGAGGGATCTATAGAACAATTAGATTTATCATATAAAGGATAAAGTGAATGATATGAGATAGTTCAATGTGTCTCTAGTTGTAAATGAATTTCAATAATTATAATGATTATATTTCAATTGGATTTTATCTTATGTTTTAAAGAAAATAATAATTCAGATGGTTCTTGGATTAGTTTCCATTGAAGGTTCATTTCTAGAACAAATGGTTGTCATGATTATATTCCATCATGGAGATTCAAAGGAATAGATCTACATAGATCAACTAGAAGGTTTCATGCTAAATGTAATATAAGGATTAGTTCTAGTCTCAAATTGAGTTTTTTTGGGATTAATTAGTGATTAATAATTGTCGTGCGTGCTCTCAAAAATATTTATAATTGAGTGCAGCATAGTATCTGACCTAGGTCAATCTCTTGAAGAGCCTTTTCAGTCAAGAACTCACTACTTATAATTCACACATTTTATTTTATATATATATGAACTAAAATTAACATAAAATAGATTTTAGAAACAATAATGAAATACTAAAATTTAATATGAAGATGCAATTCAAACATAATGAATGCAAATAAAATTATGTTAGAAGAAAGGAGACATTCCCGAGAGCATCACCCAAAGTGAACCTTCATCTTCTCATTATTAGTTTCTAATTTACATAATGAACACACTCCATAGTATGTGTGAGAATAATCCTATGCATATGGTTTTGAATATATAATACTCTCAACGATCACCGAGATACCCAACATCCACCTCCTTGATTGAGGGAAAATATTGCATAAGTGAAAGTTAAACCTCAGGTGGCAAGTGGAGACACAAAGGTGCCTTGACAACTAAGATCCCCTAGGTATAACTCTAAGAAAATAAGAAACATTAAGAATAAATGTTCAAAGTATTGGGTTCATCACTAGATTACTCACCCAGTAACTTCCTCAAGTAAGCTACTCATGATCACGAGCATAAGAGTTCACAGTGATGAAGAAAATGGGGGGAGAAAACAATAGAGGGAAAGAAAAAGAGAGAAAGAAGAACACTTAAATGAAAATATGAAATGAAATTAAAATAAAATACAAAACTAAACTATATAAAATGTCCAACAAAGGCTACCCCTATGTTTCCAACCCTTTGGAAAGAAGAGGAAGTACATTTTTATAGGAAAAGGGAGTGAAAATTGGCTTCAAAAATCTTATCCAAAAGTTTTCACTTGGATGGACTCCTTAATAACATAATTTGGAAGTTGTTCCTTATTTAAAGTTTTTCTTTTATCTCTCTTCTATATAAAAAAAATTATCATCATTGGACATATGGGGAGAGAGATATAGCCAAATTACTCCGGATATTTAATCTTACCATGACAATTGTTCATATTCTAATACAGCGAGTTCCAATGCATTAATGACCTTGAAAATGAAAGAATAATGGGATACCATATTAATAAAACTTCTTCCTATGGATTAATTATAGATTATTTTGAAATATTAGCTCAATTTGTTAGTCCATTTATGATATATGATACCATAAATAAAATTATCCAGATCAGTGCACAGTTTTCGATGCCTGACTTGTGAGTTGGATTTGAGCTTCCAAATGATGGATTGTGCTTTGGGTCGAGAAGCAAACAAATGAATACCATAGAACATAGAAAACTATAAAAGAATAATTTTTCAATTTGTATGAGTTTAGAAAAAGTTATTTCTGAAACATTAAAATAAATTAAAACTGTTTAAATACAAAATAAGTTATTTTTCCAATTAAGCTAAAGAATGCTCCTAAAACATAAAATGTGACAATTCCCCTTTAAATAAGACATTTACCAGATTAAAAACATTGAAATTAAGAATAAAATAATTGAAAATATTTGTTCTATAAATTCCCCCACTCTTAAACATTGCACTCTTAGTAAATCATCTTATACCATGGTCAAAACAAACTTCTCAAAGCATAAATCACAACACAACGCAATTATCATATTAAGGAAAATATCATTCCTCACACATTGATCAAAATTTCATAACTCCTCAAAAATCATATGAATCTATTCAATCTCATGTTAATCCTAAAATTCATGTTATACCTACCTCCCTAGAAAAATATTTCTCTCTTCACTCAAGGATATTTAATGTGGAGTTTTTCTCATTCCCAAGAACATGTGTGATCCCTATAGGCTTGCTATCCTCCTAGTATATCCACTTCACAGAGTCAAAAATGTATCCATCAGGAGGTCTTTTAAATGGGTTTTTTTATGCTAAGGGCTGACAGGTTTAAAATGTAAAAACATCTGAGGCAGAATGAGATGGGTTAAGCTCTAAAGTGAAGTAAATACATGAAAAAAGTTTTTCTCAAGAATGGTGTTCTCCTCAATCAGCACAAAAATGAATCACCTCCAAGAACCTCTTCCTTTTGGGAAGTTCACACTTGTAATTTTAGCATCAATGAATTTATTCTCTCATTTACCCTATTACAGCATTGTTTCAGTTTGAATTCAGATCTGGATTTCTCTTCATAATCATGTTTTTGAGGAAAAGAGAGGAATATTTTGATCTTTAAAAATTGGTGAAATCAACGAGGTTAATTACATCCTTGAACCAGATGGTCCTAAAACCAATTGGATGATTCCCACTACAGACTACCTAAAAAATGGATCAGTCCTGATGAAGAAATATATAAAAGAGAAAACTCAATGATGATAAATTAACTTTACTCTTTATAACATATGACATCACCATAAATTACTCTATAAGCATGGATTTGATGGATTACTTCTTAAGTGAATTAAAGTATAAGAGATTATTTTTTTCTGAAATAAGAACATACAAGAGCCTATAGTTCCCACCAGTTAGGGTTCGGTATTTTCCATCAAATCTGGAAGCTTGGATAATTTTGGTCTTCATTGAATCAAGATTACCAAAATTCACCAAAATGTGTCATTCCTACCAAGTGAAAACCAACTTCATACTTCAAACCCCGAAGTTTCTACACACAACCAAATACTCTGGAAATTTTTCATAAGGGTGATGCGTGTTGTGGGTCCATATCCTCTATCTATATCCAAGAAATTCAAATACATCCTCACTACTATCGAATTATTCTCCAAATGGGATGAATAAATACCACTCAAATAATTCAGGACAAAAATAATTTTCATCTTTGTGAAATCCAATATCATTACTAGATTTTCAATCCCTCATATGATACTAACAAAAAATGGCACCAATTTCTATTCTGCTGAGTTAGAGAAGCTGTATCAGGAGTATAATATCAAATCCCACCATTCATATCACTGTCATGTTGTGAATAATGGATAGATATATGTCTTTAACAAGAACTTATCAAATATACTCAATAATATTTTGTATAAAGATAAAAATTCTTAGCCTGACAAGCTCTTATATTCCTTGTGGGATTATCAAACTATAATCTGCACCACCTCACAAGCAACCATATATTCACTGGTATACGAGAAAAAACCAGTCCTATCCATTGAGATCTAATTTCCCTCTCTTCACATTTCCATCTGCGATCAAGTATCCATATATGAGAAATCACAAAAATGGATGTATGAATTAGATAAACTTTATGAGAAAATAATACATACTTTTCATCACTTGTAGTTATACAAAAATCATATAGCATGGGATTTTAATAAGAAAGTATGACACTTATCATTCCTCTAAGGAGAGTTGGTACTGATCTTCAAGACCCCAATGGTACTATGAAAGAAGCCTCCAAATCTTACGCCAAAGTTGGGTGGGTCCTTATTCCAAACATAAGGTCTACTCTAATAGATCTTATTCATTTATCTCAATGGATGGAGAGATTGTTATAGTCCCTAAAAATACAAGGTTTCTCAATAAATACTTTGTGTAATCACATAAAAGTCTTCGTAGCATGACCTTAAAAGGCATGACATATGGTCCTAGTCGTATGACCTAAAACTATAAGAGACTATAGTGTGAGATATATAAATTTAAAACAAATATCCTAATATCATATTAAAAAGATTCTAAAATTTAAGATAACATCCTGACTGAATGACATAAAACTACATCATTCATGTCCTTTTTTATGATGTAAAACTAATTAATATTTTGGATTGTGCTTGATTGGATCATAATCCTTAGAGTTGGTCTCCCACCACACCTTCATTCTATAAGTACATGTGGCTTGATTCTCATATTAATGGGATACATAGTGACTCCTAGAATTTATGTCCTGGGCATAGCTGAAAAATAATAAAAATGCTCCCTCTCTAACATAAAAACCAAAAAAAATCAAGGAACTTGACACTCCATAGCGAATTTCAGTTAAAATGATTCCCTTATACTCTGACACACTTCTTCAACACATCATACTCCTTGTCCTAGGGAAATATAGATCTCCATAATCTTCCCCCATTCATTAGTAATGTAATTTCTGATACTTGAGGACACCTTTGTTTGGACTATGCATTGATTCGACCCAATTTGGATTTGCATAAGTCACCCCAAAAGTCCAATAAACTAGATTCACCTTCTTTCTATGGAGAAACATATTCTATATCCATAGTCCCCAACAACAACTTTCTATAAACTTATTTTCAAACATGATTTTATTCAATCCTTGCATACTTGTCTCATATCACTTCTCCTGGTCTTAGATCCCCCTAGATCATGGTATACAATTTTATTCTTCATGTCTAAAGTATGTAGGAACATCCTTGGCCCAGTAATTCCTATACCACTCACTATTTCCATGATTTATGGTCCTAGTCATATAACCTAAAACTACAAGACACTATTATTCCTTACTACACTATGATAAACTCTATGGTTAACATCCCTCTCATTTAATGTTAAGTTTCTCCTAGAACTACATATGTCTTTATTATCACTCATGTGAGATATATAGTGATACTTGGATCCTTTATCTTGGTCTAGATACTACATGATAAAAATTACCCTGTAATTTATTTCAATCACCAGTGTGTGGTGAAATAAACATTTTCCAGTTCTTTTTTTCACACTGAGCATATCTCACATGGGATTAAGAGTTTTGGTAAAATATTCTCAGCATGAAAGGCATGTCAGTTCGCATCTGGGTTAACATGGTCATGGATGAAAGACCTTAAAAATCACACCAAAAACCTTTACCGCATGATGTTAAACTACATGGTTTATATCTCTTTCATGAATTAAAATTTTTCATTTCTGTGGCCCTCACCCAAGAGGACCATTATCCTAGTTTTTGGTCTCCCACCACCCTTCCATCCAATAACTACGTGCATCTTGATTCTCAATTTTAACAGATACATAATGACGTCCAGATCCTACACCTTTTTCTATCTGTAATATAAAAATATACCCACTCACCTATGTATTAGAAAAAACTAAGTAGTATGATCTATTATGAGTTCTCACCTTTCTCATGATCCCATATTCAAATAAAATCCCCCCCATCCGTATAATAATTCAATAGGTGTGGTGAATCTAAAATAGAAATAAGTGTGGATTTATTATTTCCTTAATGATATATGTAATGATGCCCATATCATATGTCATGCGCCCAACCAAAACATAACTCCCATGCATATGTGTCATACCTACATAGGAATCATTTCTCCCCATTCTCGGGTGATTTCGACATGAAATTATCCTTCCATAATTAGGCACCTTCTTTACATAAATAAAGCTCTATGTATAGGGAAATATAGATCTTCATAATATTTCTATGACCATCTAGGATAGAATATATGAAAACTAAGTACACATTTTTTTTACTATGCATTAATACACCCCAATTTGGCTTTATATAAGTCGTCCAAAGAATTATTTTCAACCTTAGGAACATTCATCCTTAGGATAAACATCTTCTATATCTATATTCCCTCACATCATCATAGTAGTAAACTTATTTTCTGACATGATCTGAAATATTTCCTTATATTATTGTCTTGTATCACTTTTTTGGATCCTAAATCTCTTAGATTTTGGCTTACAACTTTCCATCCTAATGCCTAAAAAATGATGGAACATTCTGGGTAAGATCACAATGAAGGGGAAAATCACTAATTTTTTGGTCAAATCTAAATTCCCTTAAATTTAATCCCTCAATTTCCTTTTCCTAAGATGTTAAAATGAATAGTTGAGATCCTAGTCGCATGATATTGAACTACATGATTCTTCAACACTTTTTTGGGAGGGATCCTCTCTTTTTAGTGTCAGCCATCCATCACATCACCGTGAAGAACTAGGTATGAATTTATACTCATTCCATCAAGGAATATAGTGTTTTATGTATCCTATATTCTAGGCCCAACTATTATAGAAACCAAAACATTTATGTTCCTCTATTCATGGATAGAACCTTGATCTAGGTGGGAAGTTTTGGATTTCTCCTACGACCCCTCCTTTGCAAGATTACAGTCAAAATAGAATACCCCTTTCCTTACATACAAACTAAATTTTTGAAAGGGGTTTCTCATCCATGGATAGTGACAGTCCAGATGCTTCCTCCATACCTAGACACATTCCTTTTATAAAACACCCTTCGTAGTCTTACGAAATTCAGATCCTTATAAACTCCCCTTGGCCATCGATAATATAATGTATGATACAGGAGGGAACCATTTTTTTTACTATGTATCATATAACTCGGTCCGGATCTTCATAATTCACCCATAGTGGGGCCTATAAACTAGAGGCACCTTCATCCCCATGAGAAACCACTTCTATCACCATAATCCCCAACAACATCACACTAGAAACCACTTTTCAAACATGCTCTGTGGTCATTCCCTATGTACTTATCTCATTTCATTTCATCATATCCAAAAACCATAAGATCATGACTTAAGTTTTTACTCCTCATACCGTAATAATATCAGAACATTCTCGACCAACAAACCACACTATAGTTGTTACTCCCATAACTCATGGTCAAAGATGTTTTACTTAAAAACACATATTTCATTAGTCCTTATTGAAAGACTCTGAACTGCCTATGAAAAGATATGTAGTACTCACTGGGTTGAAAACCCACAAAAGGGAATCCTGGGAAATAGTTTAGTTTTATCTCTCTATAAGTGCACTCTTCATAGTTTATAGAAAAAGATTGAGCAATGGAAAGAAAGAGTCATAAAACTTTTTTGGTGGAAAATCCACAAAGAGTGGCCTAATAAAAACCTAAGTATTTCTCATTAATTATTCAACATGTCTAACTTAGGACAAAATTAGGGTGGTGATTAAAATGACCTAAGAGTTCATAGGATCCATTATGAAATTATAGAAACAGTTAAACTACACTCACTAGGTCCAAAGACCTAGGAAAAAAATAGATCACCCTCATGTTCCTATCACTATGATTACTATAAATTTTCACAAAGATATTTGAAACAACCAAACCAAGATTACTCTTATGATGTAATTATATGGGAAAACATGGATTAAGAAATATTTTATTGGGGGAAAAATTATCTTCATTCGTGAATAAAAATTCATAGGAGCATCCACAAGTTGGATTATCTTAATCATATTTTACAAAAGACCATCAATATAAAATTTGAGTTACTAAAGGATACATTGATCCTTATCAATGACCTATCAAATCTCATCTAGCTAGGTATTCTCATCCTCTTCATCAAGGAAAATATCCTCTTCTATAACCATAATAACATCCTTTCCTTTATCCTATACCTCTTCCAATTAATGGTGAAGTTGTATGAGATCCCCTAGGGAAGTATCCATCTCTTATTAGAGGTTCAATATCTGAAGGGATTTCTCATCAATCAATTTCTTACACCCCTCCAATTTCTTGGTGTGGTTGATCTCTTCCTTTGATAATACATCTCAAAGATAAGCACTTTTGGTGAGCATCCTTGATTTGATAATGAGTTTTTGTTACTCATTCCCTTGATCCCATCCATGAATGATCTCCATAATATTAGGGAAGACCATGCGATAATAGAATCCATCATACATTAACATGATAAAAATTCTTCAGAGCAGATGGATTTGTAAAGTTAGATCCTTTATAGGTGTTCTTAAGACTAACTCCCAGATGTCATATCATATGAATTGGATACATTCCCAGAAAACAACCTGAGCCTCCTAGATTTTTGTGGATCTAGTCTCAAGAGGAGAGGTGTGCTATGAAATTAGTTCGTGTATGGAAGAAACATATTTTTCCCTTCTTAGAGTGACACCACCCTTTCCTTTCATGATCAGGTGAGCTAGGGTGGAGTCCTCCCCTTTGGGCACGACCACTAAAACTGAAGGTGATGAAAGATAAACGAATTATTCTCCAAGATCATAAGATAGTAAATATAAAGGAAAAAATGGGATCAAACTAGTTTATGGAACTCACCCATTGATGGATCAACTACTAGGATTGATTCTTCTCTAATACCCTCGATCTCTATGATTTGAGTGAGGATCTTCTGGTGTCAAACACCCTCTTGAGTTTTCTCAGAACCCAAGATGGAAGGTACTCAAGAATCAGTCACTTTGATACCCTTGTCTATTTTCCCCTCAGTAATAGGAGTATGATGGACCTCAAATACATGGTTATGAATCTCCTTGGAAATATTTTCTATAGAGAATGCTTCACTGGTCAAGATCATTAATTTAATGCATCAAACATAAGGTGTTTGGTCGTGTTTAAAAATATAAGAAAGGGAAAACTCGCATCCTTCCAATTCATTATTAATGCACCAAAAATCCCCCAAGGTTCCTGAAATATCAATATCTTGATAAAGTAATTCCATTATTTTATTATATAATACTCCAAGCCTCTCAAAATACTTTCCAGTAGGGATATCCAAGATGCTTGGTTCAAAACCCAAATTGGATCCTCCATCTACTCCATATTCCACCTTCTCAATAGGTACAACCCTTCCAAGCCGATCAAATCAAGATTATAAACACCACCTTCATCGATTGGTCTAGAGTTCATGTCAGGGCCTTCTGGGATGGTGATAGGACCAGTGATAGTGGCTTTAAGTTCCTCTAATGTATGTGAAATATCTGAAATATCAAAAAGAAAAAAAGTAAATGATAGGAATATGACACCTTATGATTCAAATATAACATTACCATGATCCTACATCCTCTATAAAGTAACGGGAATAGACATGGATTCATCTCTTGTCACATCTCCCATCAAAGGAAAAAACTCACCAACATAAGTATGAGCCTCATCTGGAATATCCCCCTCAGTCCTTAAAGGATTGGTGTTGGACCCCTTGAGGGAGGAAAGTGAAGCAGGTCCTCCAAAGGGTAAGAATGATGGCATAGGTGTGTTGGGTGAGTTAAAAGGATGAATGAAATTATGGAGACTTACTGTGACACATATACCTGAACAACATCTTTACCCTTTTCATTTTCTTTACCTAAGATGGTGAAGGTCCCTTTTCAGTCTTATCAAATATGGGAACCTAAGGTGGAAAGGGTCCCCCGCCATCTCCTTTTTCATTAAGATCTATCTTGGAGATAACTCTACATGATAATGGGTAGATCCCTCAACCACGATCAGGGTTCTCATTGAAGTGTATTTTAAGGAAGATGGTTCTGGTGACACCACCTTCTGTAAGTCAAATTGGCTTCTTATTACCAGTTCCTCTACATAAAAATGGTTGTGGATTCAATGGAAAAGGAAGGAATATTACATCACTGGAATTGATGAATTTGTTCCATTCGTCATCAGATTGATCAACTATTCCCTCAGTGGAACCTCGATCCAACATATCGGTTACCCTCTTTGTGGTTAGGATCTAATCATCAGTTTCATATACTAACATATCTATCTCTCAAATATATTTCCCGACCTTAGAGAAATTGGATTTAGGGTGAAGATCAAAGAGTTATTGAATATCCCCAAGATGTAGGATATGTATTCTATCTTGGATAAATACCTATAAATATATGATGTTGCAGGTTACACGTTTCCAAGATTGGACTCCCATAGGCCATAGATAATCTGATGTTGATGTTTCTAGCTGTTAGGAAGACTTGAAATATTGTAAATTTATGGTCCTTTTGGGACACTCTACTATAGAAGGAGGCTAGAAAATTGGAGCTTGGGTCTCCTCTCAATGATGATGACTAGACTTCCTCAGCTCAGAATATTTGGTCTTTTCAACTCCAACCCACTTCATGGACCATGACCAGGATCATTTTGTAGACTTTGGAGCTTCAAAATCATCACCCATTAGATGAGCCTTTCTACCACAGTTACCACATCTATCAGTCATTTTGGCCACAACTAGGGTGATTCTTGTTGTTAAATCCCCTTGAGGGTAGGAAGAAATATAGTCATTGGTGTCCCTAAAGTTTTACCAAACGGATGCACCCAAGAGAGGTAGATTAATCGATGCTTGGGATACCTCCAAGACCATTAGGATCCAAAACTACTGGAACACCATTAAGTTCTTCTAAAACCCAAGATGTGCTGGTGGAGATACAATCAGTTGTTATAGAAAATTGAACTAATGGGTGAATCGATATGGATAATATACTTTACATATGATATCACTATCAATAAGGGATGCCAACACACTATCTTTGAACACAAACATGTATGACCTTAGATCATCATCACTTTGGTCATTGTCCACAAACATTCTGGTAGGAATATCACTATATGGGAAGTAGTTAAACTCTCCCAACACATTTAAATTCTTCAGAGATTCACCATATTTTTGAGGTATGGGATGAATAAGAGAAACAAATTGAATTAATAGATGAATCCAGACTTCAGTAAATTCAAATCCACTTTTCATGGTATAAGATCTAAAGTGTGCCACAACCTACCCCCACGACACCTTAAATGTCCCTTAAATTTGGTATGGTTCTTCCCCGCATATATGTGTAATAAACTATAATAAATTTTTTCTAGTATAGGGGAAAACAACCCTATGTTATTACCCAATGATAATTTGGGTGCTATGAAAAAAGTCTTAGGTCTCACACCACCACTCTATTCACAGACCGACAGTAGATTGGTTCTCAACCACATCGCCTGGAATCTTTCTAGGAGGGTACTCAAAGGAACATTATACTTGACTATATATCACCACTGGTCATACTATCCTTGCTCCAATGTAGGCCATAATTTTCCAAGAATTCTTAGATTCTTTAACTAAGGTCATCCTATTGGGCATTGTAAGTTAGGACCCTATCATTTCTACTTAAGGAAGGACTTCATCCAAGTCTTAGAATGAACATTACCCCTTGGTACATGGTCCTTTTTTAGCACCTTACTGGCCAACTTTAATTGATCGTAGGCCAAAACCATCATCCTTTCAATGTCATCCCATTTTTCTTTTTATGGGATAAATTCATCATACATTTCACCAAAAATGGACACTCATGAGATCTTGTAGACATCACATAAACTGATGTCAATTTCTCCATGTTTTAGATGAAAAGTATTCATTTAAGGGATCTATTAGCTCAAAAGCGTCGGGATGATGGCTGGATTCTTGTATATATATGTCTAGGCCATGAGACAGCTTCATAGATTATGACCAATTTGAGTTCAGTCTTGAATTTTTCACATGTTTCAGGAACTCGGTATGGCCACATCCACTCGGGTTTGACTCCCACTCTAAAACAGAAGTCTCAATCCTCCTTCCAGCCTTTTGATTGATCTACCTTAAAATCATAGAAGATTAACTAGTATTAGTGAGGTTTTGATTCCTGGGTACGAGGATTCAGATATAATAAACACATGTTATGATGCATCACACATGCAATGGGAATTGTTCTTTCATTGATAAATACGCAATTGGAGGAGATGTTGGTAGTGGGAAAGTTGGTGTACTCCATGACCCAGGACTTTATAAAATAACTTTGTGGCTTTGGGATGAATACATATCTCATATGGATGTGGTCATATAGTGGAAGTTTATCGCATCATGGGTACTCATAATGGTACTTCTTTAAGTGTTTTTCTAAGTTTGTAAGGGTGGAGTCGCAGATGTCATAATAATCTCGCTAGATAGTTTTGATCATTTATGTAACACATATCATATATTGTTTATCATAAACCCTTTGAATTACCATTGGGAATCTATTGAGAAAACATGAGGATGTTACTTAGCATTAAGAACATAGTTTAGAGTGTTAGTTAACAAGGAGGAAATTTAACTAAGGAGTGAGCTCATGCAAGTCACTCACTAAAGTAACCTCACACTTTTCACTCTCTCAAGTCACCATGTTCAGGTCACTCACTCAAGTAACCTCACGCAAGTCACTCGCTCAAGTGACATCGTGCTATTGTTACAGGTCACAGTCAAATAGAATTTCAACTCTTAATTTAGCCCAGTGTCTAATTAGAGTTTTCTCTCAAGGAGAAATGGTTGGGGAGTCTCACTATCCAAAAACTTATTTATTTTTGTTTTATTTTTTTAATTTTGAATTCAACTAGAGTTGTTTGTTTGGTTTTTTATTAAATGGAAAAGGTAAATAGAAATGAAATTAAAATTCACTAAGGATACATGAAAGAAATAAAAATAGACCTAAGGATGAATTCTATAGAGATAAATCATCATTTACTTTTGTTCTAGATCATTTAATTCAATGAGTAGGTTCAATATAATTCACATATTCACCCCCACTTTTTTCTTTAGTATGAAACTACTAATCTTCTCAAGAAATCCTTAAACAGACCATCTATTCCATGTATTCTTCTAGGTATATGGGTAAGAATCATTCCTCAATCGAGTGAACAAACTCACATACACACTTAGAAGCAATCACATATCATTCTTCCAATCAAATCACACAAATCCCCTAGTATAAAGTGTGACCCGTATGAAGGGATAATTTGTTGTGAAATAGTTGGAAGAGTGTGATGGTATTAATGATTTGCAGAGTGGAAATCTCCTTACACTATAATTAGAGAGGAGGTAGATTGATAATTAAACACATAAACTCGTGGACATCACTATGACCCCCCTTTGAACAACCCACAATGGGTTAGCTCTCTATGATCATGGAGATCAAAGTCACTGGGATGTCACAGGGACAAGAAACACAAAAAAAATGGAGGGAGAAATAAACAACATAGTTCAATTAAATGTGGAAAAAAATGAAACATTAAATTAGACAATGAATAAAGAAAAGAAATTACAAAAGGAAGAAAGAACTAATCGGTGAAGACCAAACATATTTAGTAGAGGTTGAATATTTATAATGGGATAGGGATAGAGATATTTATAGTGTAGGTAGACAACAACAACCTTCTTCGTCTTCAAATTCAGTGTCTAGGAAAGCTTCTCTGATGGATGTTTCATGTCGCATTGATCAGTTGAGATTAATTCTGCTAACACATCTTCTTTCCATGATCACATACACATTTATATTTTCTCTCATTCTTCTTGGTGGTAGTTTCATGTGCTAGAAATTGGGCCTCACCTTTGAATTTAAATTTTGGGCTTCAAATATAGGTCCCAAGTATGGTTGTTATTGAAAACAAAAAATTAATACAAATAAGTATATTTAAAATTATATACTCCCAAGTCGGGTTCCTTTTTCTCTATTTACAAAAGTGTAGTGGTCCATCTTTTTTCTCGACTGGCTTCACAATGGTGGTTAGTTTATTGAATCAAACGACAGGCAAGGAAGAGTTCATTGAGATTCGGCACCAGATCTGACTTAGTTTGGTGGTGGTTTTCTACGAGCATCATGTTTTTTAGTGAGATTAGGAGAGAACGACGACATAAATAGATTATGGGGTAGAAATGGACTTCACAGTGGTGAGATTCCATCCATGGAGGTGTATGGTGGTGACACAAATCTGTAACAGGGGCTTGGATTTCCAAGGGCGGTTCTTCAGATTGTTCACGGTGGTCAGCGAGGCTTCAGATTCACATGGCTCTTCCAGATCTGATCTGGCGAGCTCCGGTGAGTTTGGATTTAGGATTTTATTTATCCATAGTGGTTTATTTCAGATTTTTGTATATGGTGTCATTATTATGTAGTCTCAAATCTCCAGTGGCTAGTTTATTTTTCAATAGGTTTGGGTCTGGTGCGGGTTTCTTTTGTTGTGATTCAGTTTTTTTCTTCATAAGGGGTGCCACTAACAGTTTTGGATTTGTTGGTTGCTGGGAAAAGGTGCGGTGAAGGTGTGTGACTCTGGGAAAGGGGTCCTCATGGTCAGTAGCCTGACCCTGAGTGGGATATGCAACAGATTAGTCTCAATTTTGGATGAAAACTGATTGGTATAATTAAAACACTTAATCCATTTAAGAAATTAATTCCATAATTTATTTCCAAATATTTTAAAGTTAAAAAACTAATTTATGTATGGATTGACAAATTAATTCCATGAAAATAATATATCATTAAAATCAAAAATAAATTCATTTAATAACTTATGTTCAAAATTATTAAAGATCACAAAACATTAGATTTCCCGATAATTTGAATTAAAAGAAGGGGTATTTTCAAAGAATAACAGATAAAAATATTTTGTTTTTCAACTCACAACGCTCCTCCATACTTGGACTATTTTACTCCCAGGAAATGTGTCATTGAATTTTAATTTATTCAAAAAGAAAAGGAAATAAATTTCATCCTATCTAAATTTAAATTAATAAGCCAGAGAATATAAACCACACAAACTCATTCATTTTTCTACCTATCATACCTCATATGTAAATCAAAGAACTACCTTATTCCAATTTAATCAAAGTTTCAATTTAAGAGTGGATCAAATTAGATTTAAGTGCAAGAAATTTTTTAACAATAATCACCTCCAATTATTCCTCTTTCTTAAGTTTTCTAAACCACGGTTCAATTTACCACTTTATAAAAACAACTTAAATGAATATCTTATAGGTCAATTGTTCCTATTTTTGTAGTTTCAATATTCACCTAACCTAAATGGACTCATTTTTAACAAAGTCCTTTTGAATTTATTTTTACCACCCATAATTGTGTGCAAATCACTGTTCATATCACTTATTAAGAATAATTTATTTAATTACACAAACACACTTGATGCCCTTGTCTCAGAGATCCATTGTGGGTCCCCAATTTCCCATTTATATTCCAGGTTCAAAATACTTATAACATGTTCATTTTAGTTTGCTCTCTAAGTTGTTTTCTCAGAGAGGTCAAGTTCATTATATTAAGTTCAAAATTCCAATGACTTAAAGTTATAAAATGGATTCTACATAAATATTTTCACTCAAAATCCATATCTTAATTCAAAGACAAAACTTACCTAAAACAATTATCAAATAACTCAGCAATAATTTAATGTCTTAGAGTTTTATAATAAATGAATTCCATCAACTCTAGCATGGTTATTTTTAAACTAGTCATGATTGCAATGAAGTTCAAGAAAATGGGAGAAAATAAAAACAAATAACTATACAAAAATGATTGTATTTATAGAACACACATTTTTTCAATTATAGAAAACATAAATTTGGAAAAATTATGTGGAGATTCCTGCTTTTTTTAGATTTTATTTTGTTGTTTTCAATTTTTAAATTTAAGACAAAATTAAATCAAGAAAAGGATATTTACAATATTCACAAATAGAAGATTTTTTTATCATTTTATTTTTTAAATTTTGGTTTTTTTATATTTATTAAAAAATTTATAAAATAGTGAACAAGTTTTTTTATTTACAAATTTTGAAAACATTAACTAAAAATATTACTAATTTTAGTCAGCTTAATGGCCAACGAGGGTTGTCTCTCAAGGAGAAAAGGTTGGGCAGTCTCACTATAATAGTAGTTATGTTCTTTTGTTTAATTTTATTAAATTTTAATGAATCCAGATTTGTTTGTTTGGTTTTTGATTAAATGAAAATAATAAATATAAAGGACATAAAAATACATTGAGGATATATGAAAGAAATTCAAATGGAGCTAAGGATGAATTCCAGTGAGATCAAAAATAATTTACTTTTGTTCCAAATCATCTAATTCAATGAGTAGGTTCAATATCATTCACCTATTCACCCTCCACTATTTTATTTAGTATGAAACCATTAATTTACTCATTAAATACTTAAACATACCATTCATTCTATGTATTATTTTAGGTGTATGGGTAATAAACATTCCTCAACTGAGTGAATGAATTCCCTCTCACACATAATAATAAATGAATACCATTCTTCCAATAAAATCACACTACTCTAATGGTATTAATTCTAATCTGAATGGATGGATATTTTTTTTGTTCAATAGTTGGGAGAGTGTGACAGTCTTAATGGATTGTGTAGTGAAAATAACCTCCTCCACATTCTAGTTCCACTATTTCATTAGAATAAGAGAGGAGATAGATTGAGAATTAAACACATAAACTCATGATTGTCACTATAATCCCCATTTGGACCACCATTAATGGGTTATCTCTCCATGATCATGGAGATAAAAGTCATTGGGAAATCACATGGGAAAGAAACAAAAAGAAATGGAGGGGGGAAAGAATAACATAGTTCTATTAAATGAAGAACAAAATGAAACATTAAATTATAAAATTTAAAAGGAAAATAAATTGAAAAAGGAAGAAAGACCTAATTGGTTGAGACCAAATATAGTTGGAAAATGATGAATATTTATAATGGGAGAGGGGTAGATATATTTATAGAGAATATGAGACAAAAACAACCTTCTTCTCATTCAAATTAAGTTCATATGGGAGCTTCTTTGATGGATATCACATGTTACTACGAGCAGTCGAGATTAATTTTGCGTACACGTTTTCTTTCCATGATAGTGTACACATTTAAATTTTTTCTAGTGATTCATGGTGATAGTTTCATGTACTGGTAATTGGGAATTGGCTTTGATTTCAAATGCTAGGCTTCAAATGCTGGGCCCGAATGTTATTGCAAATAGAAAAGAAAGACAAATAAGTATATTTAAACTTATATATATATATTTGTGTATATTTATATATATAAATATATATACTTATTTTATTTATATAACATATATAAATAATAATAATAATAATTATTATTATTATTATTATTATTATTATATATATTTATATATTTATATATTTCTTTTTATCATTTTTATGTTTTTGTTTTCCTTTTCTATTGGTTTTTCGGTTTTAAGCGGGGGGTCTCACATGGCTTCTCCTCCATGGTAGGAAGATCATGGGATCCTTATTCTCTATTTCCATAGTCATGGTGGTCTGTCTTCTTCCTTGGCCAGCTTCATGATGATGGTCTGTTTCTTCAATAAAGTGGTCGATGAGGAGGGGTTCAGGGAGCTTCAGCACCATATATGACTCAGTTTGATGGTTGTTCTCTATGAGTATCACGTTTCATGGTGAGATTTGGAGAGAAATCTGGCGAGACTAGATTACAGGGCAACAGTGGGCTTCACAGTGGTGAGATTCTGGCCATAGCGGTGCATGGTGGTGTCACATATCTGGACCGACATCTTGGATTTCCAACGACGGTACTTCGAGTTGTTCATGGTGGTTGGTGAGGCTTTGGATTCATAAGACTTATCTATATTTGGTGTGTACTACCACATGTCCAGGCATGGGATGTGCTGAATTTTATCAGCACAAATAGAAAACATTGATAACAGGGGGTCCTTATCAGCGTTAGCTAAAAGTGCTGATAAATCTACCATTTATCAGCACAAAAAAGATCACTGATAAAGAATAGATTTATCAACGCTATTATTAACACTGATAAAAGTTTTTAATAAAAAAATATTATTATTTTATATAAAATTATTATATTTATATTCAAAAATAATGTTTATTTGTATGCATTATATAAAAAATGCATGTTTATAATTAATATTTTTTTTAATAATTCAAATATATATATAATGTTTAAAAAAAGTATTTATAATATTATAATTAAATAAGTAGATATTTAAATAATTATAATATTATAATAAATTTCATTAATTACTAAATATATTTATTATATTTATAATTATATCTAAATAATTTTAAAATATATATATTTATAATTATAATTATAATTAAATAAACATATGTTTTTTTTGAAAAGTGGTGCCTCGGTCAAAGACCAAAGCACATTTTATTGAATAAAAAAGTCGAAAGGATTACAGGAGACAAAAAGAAGGGATTTTTGTACAATCTTTATCAAATAGCTGAAATAAATCTGGGGGGAGGGTGTATATCTAGGTCATGGTCTGATGAACACCCTTATTAGCAAGGGCATCAGCAACAGTTTTAGCCTCTATGACGGTATGCGTGGCAATGTAGTCTATTTCATGCAGAGATTCCATGCATTGCATCCAAAGATTGATCAAAGGCCAGGCAAGGTGAGTCACACCATTCCAGATTGTCTGGAAAATGGTGGTAGAATCACTTTCAATCCATAGTTTCCTCAAGCCTTTTTGAATGGAAAACTTGACAGCATGAATTACTCCCATCATTTCGGCCTCCAATGATGAAGTTATGCTGCAATTTCCAAAGAAACACCCATGACACTTGCCAGCAGAATCTTTAAAAATGGCTCCATAGCTGGCAGGTCCAGGATTTCCCTTTGAGGCACCATCAACGTTGACTTTGATCCATCCCAGCATTGGAGTTTTCCAGAAAACCTCAAAGGTGTGAAGAGGTTGATGGTATATGCCATCAACCCGAATCCTGTACAAAATCTCCCAGTCACCAACCGAGTTGTTGTAGTGAGCTTTTTGGATAGATGCAGCTTCTCGAATCGCAATGAGGATCCATGCTTTCCCTGCATTTAGATTTAATGAGCATTTATTGTGTAGAATATCATTTCTGTCATACCAGATCACATGCAGGAGCTCAGCAACAGCAGCTAGAAAAATATTCTTAATTTGCTGAGAGGCTTGGCACTGCACACAACATTTAAAAAGGGTGAAAATTATGTCGGGAGTATTCCATCTGCAATCAAAAATGTCAAAAATATATTTCCAAAGAGAAGAAGCTATGACACAAGATAAAAATAGATGGTTTGTGTCTTCCCTATGTTGATTACATAGGTGACATTTAGAGCATATCTGGATACCAAAAGATTGAACGCAGACCTTAGTGGGCAATCTGTTATGAGCAATGTGCCAAATTAGAGTTAGTCTAGTAGGCTTAATCAACGTCTTGTGGAAAGAATTTAACCATTGAAATCTAGATTCAGATCCAAGAAAGTTGTGCATATAGGAATTTTTTGAGTCAAGAATACCATTCAGAGCGGGTTCCCAGACAAGAAAATCATCACAGTTAATAAAAGGATAGTTATCAATGATCTGAGCAACATTGTCAGGGAGATTATCCCTATGGGAATGGAGAAAATCTTTAATAGTGTGACTAGTGTTCACATTTGTAGTTATTTTTAGATTTGGTTGTTTGAGAGGGTATGACATTAGCCATCGGATCGGTTATGTGCTTTGACACAGGACACTTGCTTGATGATTTTCCTTGCAACGTTGGAGTGCTTCAACAAAATTTTCTTCTTGGGAGGGGTTGTTCTGGTTTTCAGTGTAGTTTTCACACTTTTTGTCCTTCAGTTGTGATTGTCCTAAGTCTATGAAGTCCTTGGGTTTTCCCATTCTTCCCTTAAAAAGAGGATTTATCAATAATAAAAATATTTAAAGGCTTTCGGGCCATTGGATGACTAGTGTCCACCAGAGTAGAATTAAGGGAAAGCATCGAGGCCAGGGAAATACCAGTCCAATTTTCAAGCCAGAAATTTATATTGGAGTCAGCGCTCACTATAAATCTAGAGTTTTCCATGCTTTTATGATAAGTGTAACTAATGGAAGGCCATATCGAGGAAGAGATATAATTGAAGTTCCCCTTCATTTATACATTACACCCTTCTGATTATTCATGTTGTTCATATGTGATGACTTGTTTTTTATTATCTATACTTTACTAAGTATATGATTAATTCATGTTATACCCATTAATCTATTATGTTCTAAATAATACTAATAAAATTACAATAAATATAATTAAATAATAAATATATTTATTATATTTATCATTATAAAATTTTAATTATATATAAGTACTTTCTAAATATATTTATTTTAAATTATAATTATAACCATATATATAAAAATAATTATAAAATTACAATAAATACATATGTTATAATTTTATAAATATATATATATAAATATATTTATAATTATATAAAAATATTTATAAAAATATTTATTTATAGTTATACCAATAAATATATATATATATATATGTAAATAATTATAAAATTACAATAAATATATTTATTATAAAGTTATAAATATATATAATTAAATAAATATATTTATGAATATATACAAATATTTATAAATAAATACAAATAGTTATAATTATAATTCTAAATAAATAAAGATAAATTTAAATAATTATAAAATTATAATAAATATATTAATTATATATATTTATATACAAATATTTATAAACAAATACAAATAGTTAAAATTACAATTCTAAAGAAATATAGATATATTTAAAAAATTATAAAATTATAATAAATATATTAATTATATATATTTATAAGACTATAAATATATTTTTTATAATTTTAAAATTATTTAAATATGTATATATATTTATTTATTTATAATTATAAACTTATAAAAAATATATTTATTATTCTTATAATGTTATATATAATTAAATAAATATATACAAATATTGATAAATAAGTAAAAATATTTATAATTATAATTATAAATAAATATAGATAAATTTAAATAATTATAAAATTATAACAAATATATTAATTATATATATTAATAAAATTATAAATATAATAAATAAAATTGTTTTAATTTTATAATAATTTAAATATATATATATATTTAAATAATTATAAAACTATAAATAATATATTTATTATATTTATAATTTAATTAATATATATAATTAATATTTTTATTATAATTTTATAAATATAAATAAATATTTATTTATAGTTATAATTATAAATAAATAAATATTTATATATCATATATATAATTTTATAAATATATATAACAATATAAATAAATTATTAACATTATAATTTTATCAATGCTAAAAAAGTGCTAATAAATACATGTTTTCTCAGCGCTTTCTAATTTAGCGATGAAAAAACAGACCTTTATCAGTGTTTTTTAACTAGCGCTGATAAAATCTTCACCTAATTTTATAAATGAACCTTAATAGTTAGCTTTCTCTCTCGCACACCTCAAGCTCTCACGGAAGCCAACCCCTGCACCGTCGACCATTCCTCTACCCCGAACTCACCTCTGTTGCTGTCGACCCCTCCTTTGCCATTGACCCCTCCTTCGCCATCGTGAATCGTTCCTCCATCACCATAAAACCCTCCTCCTTCGCGAACCCACCTCACTAGCGAACCCTCATCCGCTGCGAACCCACCTCCGCTACACACTGAACCCCACATCCTTCAGTGAACCCTTCCTCCGCCACGAACCCTCCTCCACCGCAAACCCTCCTCTATTCCGAACCCACCTCCACCACAAACCCCACCTCCTTTGTGAACCCCTCTGTGGCCTTCGCTGCCACTGTCGTTGCCGCCTACCCCGACTCCGCAGTGACTAGACCCTACTATTGGCATCGAAGGGGTGTGCCATTTTTTAAACATTATTATTAATTCCTATATATAGATATATTTTGTCTTGGTTTTGTTTTGTTCTTATATTACATTTAATATGCATGAAATTCCTTTGAATACCTTCAAATGGAGTGTCATTGATTCAACAACCATAGTAGTATCATAAAAATCCCTTAAAAATCTATATATATATCTATATTTTCCACAATAAAATTGTTCGAATGATTTCCCAAAAAAAATGGGAAGTGAAAAAATATTCACTTTAATGTTTTGATGTGTTCGTTAAGACGAGTGCATGCTTAAGAACTATATTTGGATTCTATTTTCAAATCTCCAAAATAGTTGAATTCTAAATTAGTACAACATTGAGAAATGTGAATAGAAAAATATGTTGTCATTGTAAAAAAAATCTTGTTTTCTATAATTATTTATCCCACATATACTTAGAGATGACTTACCCATGGATCATTGTTAGGAAACTTGTGGTTCCACACTTCTCTCATGTAATTTTTTGAGTTAAATGAAATTGGAAGAAAAAAAGGGGAGAAGAAAAAGTTTTTCCACTCCTTTTTATTTATTATCATTAAGAGGGTGTGGAAAAGTGAATTTTTTTTGACATGAATTAGGAGTAAATAATTTCAATGGAATTGAAAATAAATATAAATGGGGTGATTGAAGCTCCCAGAGTGATGTTTCGTTATTTTTTTTAATAGTTATCAATGAACATTTCATTATTAATGTCGATAATCTAAGTGATGGATTGAGTATCCAAACAATTACATGTAGATTGGATGTGATTCCCATGTACTATGGTTATGGAGATAGATGAAATTTTCTACTACCTAAAAATATCTGGATGGATAGATTCTAGTTTGATGATATAAGATTAAATGTACTAATCTTCATGATAAAAAATGATAAGTACTAAAGGAAGTTTTCCAGTGTTGTCTAAAATAGTTTCGAAAAAAGATTCAAGTAATCCAGTTACTTAGAGATATTGAAAATTCCTAAGTGTCTTTTTAAAACAATTTAAGTGTTTTTAAATGTTTCTTAAAAAAATATATGTGTTCAACATACCCTTTTTTAATGGGTTTTCAAATGTGATTTTATAAATAGTTTTCAAAGGACATATGAAATGTTGTTTTTCCATAATCTTTTAAGATTATATTTTTATAGAATTAGAAAAAAAAATACATTATATATGGAAGACAGGTTTATTTATTATAACACCATTGTAAGGGAATGTCACTTTCTCTATCCAACCCATAGGATATCCATCAAGACCTCACTCCCGCAAAAGGTGAATTAATATTTAACCCAATTGCAACTCCTAAACCTAATTTTAATCTAACATCATCTGTATGGATTAAATTAGGGGCCCCCTTGTTTGATATGTCTATTTAGGCCTTTTACCTAAAAGGGATGGAATTGATTATTAATATGAAATGCTTGATGATTATTCATGGATGTGAAAATGGTCTCTTTCTGGTGAGGGTGTTAGATTTTACATGTGATTTACTACTTATATTATATTTATTTATATGATTATCATTGGCTTGTTGTTTCTCAATTACAATTTTTTAGCTATGTGGGAACCCTATGAATTAATAAATATGTGGAGATGTATACTACACTAGTTAGCTCACACACTAGCTAGTTTCACCTAGTTGTATGGTTTTCTTAGTCTATTGGAGTGTCCATAATGAGGAATGTGTGGGAAAGTCATATGGATTTTATATTTTTTTTAGGATTCAACATAGGTCGACTATTGGCCTCATTGTAGTTTGAGTACAAAATGAAGGAATAATTTAATTAACTCTATGATTTTGATACATTACTGATAATAGAATTGGAACCAGGAAAGATGGATCTGTAGAAAAATTAGATTTATCATCTAAAGGAGAAAGTGGATGATATGAGATAGTTCAAGGTGTCTCTAGATGTAAATGTATTTCAATAATTAGATGGATTATATTTCAACTAGATTTTTTTATTATGTTGTAAAGCATATAATAATTCAGATGGTTCTTGGATTAGTTTCCATTGAAGGTTCATTTCTATAAAAAATGGATGTCATGATTATATTCCATCATGAAGATTCCGAGGAAGATATCTACATAGATCAACTTGAAGTTTTCATGCTAAATTCAATAGAAGGCTCAGTTATAGTCTCAAATTGAGTTTTTGTGGGATTAAGTAGTGATTAAGCCTTGTCATGCGCGCTCTCAAAAATATTTATAACTAAGTGCAGCATAGTAGCTGACCTAGGTCAATCTCTTGAGGATCCTTTGAGGTCAAGCAATCACTGCTTCTAATTCACCATTTTTATATTTTATATATATGTGAAATAAAATGACCATAAATGATATTTTAGAAACAAGAATGAAATACTAAAATTTAATATGCAGATGCAGTGAAAACACAATGAATGCAAACAGAATGATGTTAGAAGAAAAGATTCATTTCCGAGAACATCACCCAGAGTGAACCTTTATCGTCTCATTATTAGTTTCTAATTTACATAATGAACACACTCCATAGTATGTGTGAGAATAATCCTATGAATATGGTTGTGAATATATGATACTCTCAATGATCACTGAGAGACCACACATCCACCTCCGCGATCGAGGGAAAATATTGCAGAAGTGAAAGCTAAACCTCGGGTGGAAAGTGGAAACACAAAGGCGTATTTCACACTAATATGCCCCTTGGTATAACTCAAATAAAATAAGAAACATTAAGAATAAATGTTCAAAGTCTTAGGTTAATCACTGGATTAATCACCCAGTAACTTCCTCATGTTAGATACTCATGATCACAAGCATAATATTTTATAGTGATGAAGAAAACAGGAAGAGAAAGCAAACGAGAGAAAGAAAAAGAGAGAAAGAAGAACACTTAAATAAAAATATGAAATGCTATTAGAGAATGACATCAAAATAAAATACAAAACTAAACTACATAAAATGGACAACAAAGGATACCCCTAATTTTCCAACCCTTTGGAAAGAAGAGGAAGTAGATTTTGATAAGAAAAGGGAGTGAAAAATTGGCTCCAAAAATATTCTCCAAAATTTTGCACTTGTATGGACTCTTTAATGACATAATTTGGAAGTTATTCCTTCTTTAAAGTTGTTATTTTATCTATAATATGTCTAAAATCAAAATGTGAGCATCATTGGACACGTTGGGAGAGAGATATATCCAAATTACTCTGGATATTTAATCTTCCCATGATGACTATTCGTATTCCAATGCAGCGAGTTCCAACACATTAATGACCTTGAAAATGAAAGAATAATGCGCTACCATATTAATAAAAATTATTCCTTCAGATTTATTCTAGATTATTGTAAAATATCAGCTCAATTTGTCAGTACATTTATGATATATGATCCCATAAATAAAATTCTCCAGATCTGTGCACAGTTTTCGAGGCCTAACTTGTGAGCTGGATTTGAGCTTCCTAGTGATAGATTGCTCTTCGGGTAAAGAATGATAAAATTATTCCCATATAACATAGAAACATATAAAATAATAATTTTTCAATTTTTATGAGTTTAGAAAAGGTTTTGTTTGAAACATTAAAATAAATTAAAACTGTTTAAATCCAAAATAATCCATTTTTCCAATTAAGCTAAAAAATGCTCCTAAAACATAAAATGTGACAATTCCCCTTTAAATAACACATTGGTGGGATTAAAAACATTGAAATTCATAATAAAATAATTAAAAATATTTGTTCTATCAATTCCCCGGCACTTAAACATTTCACTCCTAGGAAATCATCTTATACCATGGTCAAAACAAACTTCTCAAATCATAAATGACAACACAACACAATTATCATATTAAGGAAAATATCGTGCCTCATACATTGATAAAAATTTCAGAACTCCTCAAAAATCATATGAATCCATTAAATCTCATGTTAATCCTCAAATTCATGTCATACCTACCTCCCTGGAAAAATCTTTCTCTCTTCACTCAAGGATATTTAATATAGAGTTTTTCTCATTCCCAAGAACATGAGTGATCTCAGTAGGCTTTCTATCCTCTTAGTATATCCACTTCACAGAGTCAAAAATGAATCAATCATGAGTTATTTTACATGGGTTGTTTTGATACTAAGAGTTTGTATGTTTAAAATATAAAAACATCTGAGGTAGAATGAGGAGGGTCAAACTCTAAAGTGAAGTAAATGCATGAAAACAGTTTTCCTCAAGAATGGTGTGCTCCTCAATCAGCACAAAAATGAGTCACCTCAAAGAACCTCTCCTTTGGGAAGTTCACACTTGGAATTTCAGCATCAATGAATTTATTACCTCTTTTCCCCACTTGAAATATTTTTTCAGCTTGAATTGAGATATGGATTTATCTTCAGAATCATGTTTTTTAGGAAAAGAGAGGCATCTTTTGATCTTAAAAAATTGGTGAAATTAGCAAGGTTAATTCCATCCTTGAACAAAATGGTCTTGAAAACAATTGTATGATTCCCACTAAACACAACCTTAAAAATGGATCAGTCTTATCAAAAATAGATAGAAAAGAGAAAACTCGATGATGTGAAATTAACTTTACTCTTTATAACATGTGAAATCACTATAAATTCCTATATAAGCATGGATTTGATGGAGTCCTTCTTAAGTTTATTGAAGGATAAGAGATTATTTTTGTCATGAAATAAGAACATACAAGAGCCTACCCACCAGTCAAGGTTCAGGATTTCCCATCAAATCTGGAGGCTTGGATACTTTTGGCCTTCAATGAAGTAAGATTACCAAAATTCACCCAAATGTGTCATTCTTACCAAGTGAAAACCAACTTTATATTTCAAACCCGAAATTTTCTACACACATCCAAATACTCTGGCTATTTTTCATATGGGTTATGGTTGTTTTAGGTCCATATCCTCTAGCTATAGCCAATCCATTCAAATACATCCTCACTAATACCAAATTCTTTTATAATTGGAATGAAAGAACAACACTCAAATAATTCAGGACAAAAAACTTTTTCAGCTTTGTAAAATCTAATATCATTCCTATATTTTAAATCCCTTATATGATACTGACAAAAAATGGCACCAATTTATGTTCTGCTAAGTTAGAGAAGCTGTATCAGGAGTATAATATCAGTTTCAACCATTCATATCACTATCATGTTGTGACTAATGGATAGATAGATATCTTCAACAATACCTTATCAAATATATTCTGTAAGATGGTGTATAAAGATAAAAATTTTCGGCCTGACAATCTCTTATATTCCTTGTGGGATTATCACACTATAATATGCACCACCTCACCGGAAAACCTATATTCACTAGTATACAAGAAAAAACCCGTCCTATCCATTGAGATCCAATTTCCCTCTCTTCAAATTTCCATCTATGATCAACTATCCATATATGAGAAATCAAAAAAATGGATGTATGAATTAGATAGACTTGATGATAAAATAATACATACTTTGCATCACTTGTAGGTCTACCAAAATCATATAGCATGGGATTTTAATAAGAAATTATGATGCTTATCATTCCTACAAGGAGAGCTGGTACTGGTCCTCAAGACCCCAATGGTATTATGGAAGAAGCCTCTAAATCTTAATCCAAAGTGGTAGGGGCCTTATTCCATACAGAAGGTCTACTCTAACGGATCTTATTCATTGATCTCAGTGGATGGAGAGATAGGTATAGTCCCTACCAATACAAGGTTTCTCAATAAATAATTTGTGTAATTAGATAAAAGTCTTCATGGCATGACCTTAAAAGGTATGACATATGGTCCTAGTCGTATGACCTAAAACTACAAGAAACCACAGTGTGTGCCATATGAATTTAAAACACGTATCCTAATATCATATTAACAAGATGCTAAAATGTATGATAACATCTTGACTAAATGACATAAAACTACATCATTCATGTCCTTTTTTTATGTTGAAAAACTAATTAATATTTTAGTCTATGATTGATTGGATCATAATCCTTAGTGTTGGTCTCCTACCACAGCTCCATTCTATAAGTACATGTTCCTTGATTCTCATATTAATGGGATACGTATTGACTCCTAGAATTTATGTTCAGGGCATAGCTGAAAAATAGAAAAAATGCTTCCTCTATTGCATAAAAACCAAAAAAAATATATTCAAGGAACTTTACACTCCATAGCCAATGCCGGTCCAAATTATTCCCTTATACTCTGACACATTCCTTCAACACATCATACTCCTTGTCCTAGGGAAATCTAGATCTCCATAATCTTCCCCCATCCATTAGTAATATAATTTCTGATACTTGAGGACACCTTTGTTTGAACTATGCATTGATATGACCCAATTTGGGTTGGCATAAGTCACCCCAAAAGTCTTGTCAACTAGATTCACCTTCTTTCTCTATAGAAACATATTCTATATCCATAGCCCCCAACAACTACTTTCTATAAATTTATTTTCAAACATGATATATAGCCAATCCTTGCATACTTATCTCATATCACTTCTCTTAGTCTAAGATCCCCCAAGATCATGGTATACTATAACACCCCAATTTTCATAGTACGTTATTTCTTCAAAGTAATTCAATAACTTGCGCTACATGCAACACTGAGTTCAAGTGCACCACGACTTACCAAACTAGTCTTTAAAAAGTGGTTATGAATAATATTAACTGAATTTTGAATTTTATATATTCCATATAATTTTGAAATCCATATTATGTGTTTCTTATACATAATATAAGAACAAATTCATTTTTTTCAGATAAAATAATTATTTTTCAGAAAATAAAATTTTACAACCTTTTAATGGAGAACCCTTTTCTAAATCCAATATTTGACACTTTTATATATTCAATTTGACAAAATTAACTTTTTCTTTAGAATCAAGACATAAAAATTTAGTTTCGATAAATTTTTAGTATTTTTCTAATAACTTTCATATTTGGGTGAATAGTGAAAAATACTAAATTTTAATTGAAAACAACTTTTTTAATAAAAATAATTAATAGTGTAAAATTATAAATTTTAATGGTTTGGAAGTATAATTATATTATATTTTTATCAATTAATACAATTTTGGTCATTATAAATAATTTCACCTTTAAATTTGACATAAACACGTGTCAATCTTTTTATAGTTTCTACATTTTAGAAACCCACTTTTTTGGTTTTGAAAAAGGGAATTAATTTTAAATTAATAAATGCAGATTATATGTTTTGAATTTGGTAAAATAGTCTTCATTTTTTAATTCATAATATCAAAATTAGCTTAGGGTGAATTTTTGGTATTTTTCTGAAAACTTTCAATTTTTGATGAATAGTGAAAAACACCGCGTTGTTGTTTAAAACCGACTTTTTATTTAAATAATTATTTATTTTATTTAAATTTATTTTAGATCAAAATAGATACATATTATCTATATAAGTTCAATGTAACTCATTTGATTTATTTTATAATAAGTTTAGATATATACAAATTTTATTAAACTTTTTACCATTTTTTACCCACCTCCGAGGAGCATTCGCAAATTTGCATAAAACTTAATTTTACCACTTCTGTGAATTGAATTTAAAAAATAAGAGAGACACGGTTAAAATTAGTATGTAAAATGAGGTTCAACAAGATGAAAATAATTTTATTTGAATAATAACTTTTGACTTTTATTTACCACGGTTAAAAGTAAATTGGGTAATTAAGGGTAAAAATGATACTATAATTACCCTAACACATGTCCTAATTTTATTGGATAAGTGTATTTCGACCAAAAATAACATTAGTAATAAAATATGACCCTTTAGTTCCACTTGTATTAGATTAGGACATTTATTATTATTTCATTTAAAGAAGAATTAAAAGTGTTAAATTCAAAGTTTAGTAACTAAACCATTTTTAATATATGGTTACACACAATATAAATTCGACTATAAATATTCATTAGAAATATAAAAATATTTCCTACATAATGGTATTTAATTTATAATTTTTAGACATTAAATAATTTAATTTATTTATGACACAATGATGATGGAGTAATTAACCTATTAATGAAACAATCAAATAAATGGTATTATAAATATTAAAATAAATATAATTTCAGAGTTTTTATGATGTCCAAAAAAATTAAAGGTGAATATTAAATGTTAGGGTTGATTCAATGTATCTTTTTCTAAGGAATCAAGTTTTTATGACTTTCACAAAAACCAAATACTAAATAGTGTCAAAATTGACATAATTGAGTTTTTAAAACAAATAATATAATATTAATTGATATAACATTCCTAAAAATATGAGGTTCAGAAAAATGGCCTAAATAATACTATATATGTCATTATTGAACCACTTTAGGTTCTATTTGAGGTTTATAGTAAGTTTATTAACCATATTGTGTAAGAATACAAGAAGACACGGTAAAAGTTAAAATATTTAACTAAGAGTTAAATCTAAAAGATAAGGTTAATATGGTGATCTAAACCTGTCTAAAACCAAGTGGTTGAGTGGTTTTCTACCCATACCGACCTTATCCTAGAAATAAATCATTTTGGGGCCATTATAAACTGAAAATTATTTTATTATAAAATAATATTTCAAGCTTTTCCTAAAGTGACCCTCACCTCTCTTATAATAGGGTACTTCCACTTCTCTCAAAATCACACCTCCAAATCCATTTGGCTCAGCCAAACCCTACCCAAATATCCTCCCAAATATCCTCAAATCAACCTAGAGTCCTTAATTTGATCATAAAGCCAACCTATGGATCCCTTTTGATCAACTCAAAAGGAAACACTCGAAGAAGAGGTAATAATTTCACCACCCTGTTTAAAGTTTTTTTCATCTTCCACTTCCTCTTTATTTGTTGTTTACATATCAAAATAATAACTCAAGTACCTTATATATACTGTTATGTTATTATTAATATGGTACAACTATATTCATTATTTTATCCATCCTATAATGACAAAGTCACCATACGTGTGTACGTACAGCATACCGTCTCCACGTCCTGTTGTAGTTTGTTATTCAAACACTTCATTATTTTGATGGGTATAATAATTAGTATAAATGATGTAAATAATAAATATAACATTTTAATGATTCTTTATATATGATATACCATCCAATTACATACGATTTCACCATCAATATAATGATATTGTCGCTTCTGCGTACGTACGGATTACCATCTCCACGACGTGATGAGATTCATTTCCACGTTCACCATTAAACGATGATTATAAAAATATAAATTATTAATAAGTATGTAATATATGAAATAATAATTATACTTTTCATGACCCGTCCTCGGGACCCGTGTCGTGACTACCCCAAGCCTGCCTCCCATAGGCCAGGGGTTGGCGACAAGCACCAAGGCGTAAATCCCGACAAAAAGGGGAAGGAATTTCCTTTATAAAGTAAACAAACACCACAGAGTAAGCAAGTAGAAGTATACACTAAGTAAAACTGGGTACAAAAGTAGGTGCGGAAAGTAAATGGGCCAGAATACAAACTCAAACTGAAAGTAAGGTACATCAACTGAAAGTAAAGCAGTAATGTCGAGCCGTCCACTAGAAGTCCCACCTGAAGGGTGGGTACAGATAGCCTCCTCAGCTCCTCGGTCCAGTCGTCCGCTCCGTGTACGTCCCACCCAGTGGTCCACCTCCAGGTACCGACTTTCTCCACAAGCCTCAACCACGATCAGCGCTGTCTGTCGTCTGCATCCAACACAACGTAGTGTGGGCATAGCCCGTGCAGGGGTGAGTATACGCTACTCAGTAGGGACCCCGAGACCCCTAAAGGTCTCCCAGAATCCACAAAGGATAATCCACAAAGGAAAGATACAATCATGAAGTAACAACCAACACTACTTATGTATATGCCCATACATATACCTAAGTCATCAATTTCTCGTTCGGCTCCATCATCCGAGCCCAAGTTCGATCACGTCCACATAGGAGTACAACCCAATCCACACAGGATAACACAACTCAATCCACATAGGAAAGAAATTCAATCATATCGAAGATAATGATTTAAAGTCAAGACTCAGCTCACACAGGTATACTTCTTCGTAAGGTGATAGAGATGATCAGATATAGCCACTGATTCATCTAAGTTGGGACCCATGTAGGATACTAAACTAGCTAAGCTATCGGACCCACATAGGATACAGACCAGCTACTCTGCCAGACCCACGTAGGATAGCAAGAACAGAGTCAAACACTACCAGACCCAGGTAGGATACAAGAACAGTAGTCATCGCCGTCGAACCCAGGGAGGATTTCAGTACGGTCTTCATCGTTGCCGAACCCACGGAGGATTTCAGTGCAGTCTCCATCGCTGCCGAACCCACGGAGGATTTCAGTACGGTCTTCATCGCTGTCGAACCCACGGAGGATTTCAGTGCAGTCTTCATCGTCGTCGAACCCACAAATGATTTCAGTACGGTCTTCATCGGTGCCAATCCCACAGAGGATTTCAGTGCAGTCATCATCGCTGTCGAACCCACGGAGGATTTCAGTGCAGTCGTCGCAGTCGTAGCCAGCTCTAGGGTTCCCGCTCATAGCATGGTCGATTCCGGGAGGGTCCGCTCCATGAGACAAGGGGTCGATACATCAACTGACACGTATTCCGGAGTTGATGTATCTCAAAGTTCCGTCTCGACAAGAGGAACTCAACATGACAGACGGCGCGTCAATCAGACGCTCGGTCTGAGAGTTATTGGCTTTTTCGTTCCAGGGGCCCGGTTGGTTTTTAAGTCAAAACCAACCCGACCGCACTCCAACTACATGCAAAACTCAAGTGGAGTAATCCAAAAGGTCTGTCTCACTAAGAAGAATCCAACAAAGTCGACGGCACGTCAATCGGACGTTCGGAGCTCAAGTTATAAGTGTTTCCCCTCCAAGGGCCCGGTTGGTTTCGTGCTCGAACCAACCCGGATGTACCCAAAATTCTCCTAAACCTTGAGTGTAATATACTGAAACGACCGTCTCAATCCAAGGATTGCATCGCAACTGACATTGCATCGATTGGAGGTCTGTATCCCAAGATACAGGCGTTTGAACAAAACTCTTCGAAAACAGGGGGTCTGGGCCCAGTCCAACCCGGCCCAGTACCCCCTGGGTCAGCCCGACCTGGGTCCGGGTCTGGCCCATTAGGGCCCGAAACGGGCGGCCAGTTGGCTCAGCCGTTTCGGTCGAGCGAGAAACGGGGGGGGCACTGCCCCCCCCCCCTTGATTGAACGGCGCGGCTTTAGTGTCGCGCCCTCTCCCCAAAACCCAGAACGGCAAAACCAGTCTGGTCCGCCGCGGCGGTCTCCTCTGGCGGCGCGCCGCCTCCGCTCTCCGCGGACCACCGGATGCGCACCGGTGGTCCGTTTCACCCGCCATCTGCGCCAGAGGTCTTTACGGGACCCGAACTACACTACAGAAACTTCAAATCACCATTGTGGCCCGTTTCATTGTCGTCGCCAATCCGCACATCAATAAACAAGCTGCGGAGGGTTGTCGGGTCGTGTTTGTTCGGCCCGCACCCTCCGCGTTAGGTGTTATCAAATGGAAAAAATTTAAACACATGCTTTTAATCATTGACGAGGGTATAATTTATTCAAAATAAATTACACGAACGTCCTACAATTAAATACCCACGCACAAGGGTATAATTCACATAATCATTATATACAAAAACCCCCTACCTCAAAATTGACGTCGCACGTCGTCGAGTCGTGGAAGTCGAACGTCGTGGTAGTCGGGTGTCGCGGTAGTCGGGTGTCGTGGAAGAACAGTATCGATTATGTCGACATTGGAAGAAGAATAAGAACGTTGTTGTTGGCGTCGGTCTCCACGGTCAGCATCTCTTTCCTTGTCACAGAAGAGGAAGTGGATGGAGAATTCCGGGATCACCAAGTCGATGTCCTTCTTCGGAGACATATCCTTCTTCAACGAAGGAGATGAAGTTCTTCAAAACTAGGGCTTTCTTCTCTATTCCTTAACACAACCCACTAACCCAAAAATAAAATAAGCTCCACTTATTTTATTAAGTCATGTCATGAGTTCAAAATTTAAAAACTCAAATCCATTAATTGAATTAATGTGTTGGCTTGATTAAATGATAGGAGAGGGAAAGTGACAACATTAAAGGAGGAGTTCATGAGTTATACAACTTAAGTGGGGGGGTTTTGAGGAGTTAGGAATGTGAGGGGTTGGGCTCGTGTGGGCCCCACCCCACCTTTATCCTCTCAAGCTTAGTTAACAACAAGTGGATCCCACCCCCAACTACCTTACTTAGGATATAACTACCTAGAGAAAAAGAAATATAATTTTAATATAATTTTATTTTATTCCTCACTAAATCCACATTTTTAACAACTCCTCCCGAGCAAAAACACCTTCGGAAAAGGTGATCCTAAGCAATTAATGGCGTTGCTGTTCCATCGGTACCCTCGGATTTCGATTCCGAGCACCGGTTCAAAAGTTAGGAAATCCCGCTCGTTCGTTCATTGAACGTACCTAAGCTAAACTTCGGAAATTGATTCCGGGCACACCGGGCCTCGGAATCAGGTTCCCTCAGAAACTACATTCTTGTAAAATCTCAAAAAAAAATTAAGAAAAAAATTTCCTTGAATTTTATGGGTCTTTACATTACTCCCACCTCAGGGATTTACGTTCCCGTAAAGATACATCACAAACTAGGGGAACAAATGAGGGTACTAAGCACGCATCTGAGCCTCCCGCTCCCAAGTGCTCTCATGGAGGTTCCTGTGCTGCCATCTTATGTGCACTAGAGGAGTCGACGGCCCATATAGGACCCTCTCTTATCAATCCTCGATCTCCACCGGGACCTCTTCAAAAGTCGCCCCATCGTCAAAGTCCATCTCCACATGGTCGATGATATGCGTTGGGTCGTGCACGTATCTCCTCAGCTGAGATATGTGGAAGACGTCGTGCACCCGGTGCAACTAAGGTGGTAGAGCCAGGAGATAAGCCACCTTGCCTATCCTGCTGAGAACCTAGAACAGTCCGATGAAGCGCGAAGATAACTTGTCACCCCGGCCAAATCTCCGTAATCCACGTCGAGGTGAGACCTGCAAGAAAATGTGGTTTCCATCCTCGAACTCCAGTGGCCTCCGCCTCCTGTCAGCATAAGTCTTCTGTCGGCTCTGAGCAGTCCTCATCCACTCCTGGATGACCAGGATCTTCTCTGTCATGGCCTGGACCATCTCCAGTCCCACAAGTGCTGACTCCCTAGGTTTTGTCCAGCACAGAGGTGATCTGCAAGGTCGGTTGTACAATGCCTCGTATGGTGCCATCCTGATGGTGGAGTGGTAGTTTTTGTTGTACGCAAACTCCACCAAGGGTAGATGGTCCTCCCAGATGCGACCAAAGTCGAGGACACATGCACGGAGCATGTCCTCGAGAGTCTGAATGGTCTTCTCCGTCTGACCATCCGTCTGAGGGTGAAAGGCGGTGCTCAGACGTAGCTGCGTCCTGAATGCCTCCTGCAACCCCTTCCAAAGCCGGGAAGTAAAGAGAGCATCTCGATCAGAGACGATAGATGATGGCACACCATAAAGCCGTACGATCTCCTGAACATAGAGGCTTCCCAATCTCTCCACAGAGCCCTGGTCTCTGATGGGTAAGAAGTGAGACGACTTGGTGAGTCGGTCGACAATCACCCAAATGGAGTCATGACCTCTGGAAGTACGTGGAAGTCCAGTCACAAAGTCCATATATATCCCATCCCACTTCCACTCCGAGACCTCCAAGGGCTGCACCAAGCCTGCTGGTACCTGGTGCTCTGCCTTCACCTGCTGACAGGTGAGGCATCGAGAAACGAAATTAGCTATAGCCTTTTTCATACCCAGCCACTAGTGTTGACGTCTGAGATCCTAGTACATCTTCACCACTCCTGGATGTACCGCTAAAGTGGAAGTGGGAAACTCCCTCAGAACCTCCTCCTATAAAGCATATGGTACCATGGTACGTCCTCTGAAAAGGACGACGTGCTCTCCCCCCACAGAGAATCCATCAGGTGCATGTCCTAAGGATATCTGTGCACGCCGCATATCATAGTCAATGTCCCCATGTTGTACCTCTCTGACCCACTGAAGACGTAGAGGAGTGACTGTGAGTGACTGAAGAAAGGCTACTCCATCTCTATCTACGAAGTATATCTGCAAAGCGGCTAGCTTCTCCGTCGCCTCCCCGAGTAGCTGAATGCCCGCCCTCCTACTGAGGGCATCGGCTAATATGTTCCCCATTACAGGAGTATAGACTATCTCAAAGTCATAGTCCTGGAGGAACTCGAGCCATTTCCGCTGTCTCAGATTCAGGTCCTTCTGCGAGAAAATGTACCTGAGAATCTGGTGGTTAGAGAACACTGTAAAGCGCTCGCCCATCAGGTAGTGTCGCCACATCTTTAGAGCGAAGACCACTGCTGCTAACTCCAGGTCATGGGTAGAGTAGTTCTGTTCATGCTTCCTCAACTGACGTGATCTATAGGCGATCGATGCCCGCTCCTACATCAGGACACATCCAAGTCCAGTCCCTGATGCATCGCAGTAGACTACGTACCCCACTCCCTTCTCCGGTAGCCTCAAGATAGGTGCGCTGGTCAATCTCTGTCTCAGCTCTTGGAATCTCTGCTGACATCTGTCTGACCACACAAAGGGTTTCCTCTTCTTCGTCAAAGCTGAGAGTGGTGCCACAACTCTAGAAAAGTCTGGAACAAATCTCCAGTAGTACCCAGCTAGACCAAAGAAACTCCCCACCTCTGTCACGCTCCTGGGTGGCTCCCAAGCTAGTACTGCCTCGATCTTCGCATGATCCACTGCAAATCCTGCCTCATAGATGATGTGTCCCAAGAAGTAGACCTCACATAACCATAATTGACACTTTGAGAGCTTACCATAAAGCTGGTGCTCCCGGAGTGTGTCTAGTACAACCCGCAAGTAGTAGGTGTGCTCCTCCTCAGTGGTCGAGTATATCAATATGTCGTCGATGAAGACCACGACAAATCGATCGAGGTATGGCTGAAATATCCTCTTCATGAGACCCATGAACACTTCTGTAGCATTGGTTACGCCGAAAGGCATAACCAAGAACTCATAGTGTCTATACCGACATCTGAAGGTTATCTTCTGCACGTCCTCGTCTCGAACTCTGAGCTGATGATAGCCTGGCCTGAGGTCTATCTTCGAGAACCACCGTTCCCCCTTGAGCATATCGAAGAGGTCTTAAATCCTTGGTAGAGGATACTTGTTCCTCATGGTCACCTGGTTCAGGAGATGATAGTCGACACACAGTCGCAAGCTCCCGTCCGCCTTCTTGGAGAACAATATCGGGGAAGCCCAGGGTAAAACACTGGGTCAGATGAATCCCTTGACCTGAAAGTCCTCCAGCTATACCCGTAGCTCTCGAAGCTCAGCGGGAGCCATCCGATATGTTGGAGTGGATATCAGTGCTGTCCCGGGGTACAGGTCAATATAAAATTCTACCTCTCTTCGAGGAGGTAGTCTTGGAACGTCGTCAGGGAAAACGTCCGCATACTGATCCACCACTATAGAAAACTAGGACTCTGCACGTCAACTGCTCCTAGGATGAGGCTAGCCAACTGATGAGTGATGGGTTTTCCTCTCCTCTGTGTGAGTCTATCTTGTGCTGCAAAGGCTCCCTTCTCACCGGTGAAGGTGAACCTGCTCACGTCGGTGCATATACACCGCACCTTGCGCCTAATACAGTCGATCTGATCATGGACTATAGATAACCAATCCATACCCAAGATGACTTCGTAAGGCCTCAACGCCACTACAAGAATATCCCAGCCGAAGCTCTCGCCTCCTAGAGTAAGCTCACATTGCCGTCACCAGTGCGTAATCGTTGAATCTGCTCCCGTAGGAGTCTCTAGCTGTAAGGATCGAGCCAACGGCTCCGTCGGAATCTCCGAGCTCTGAACAAGGGTAGAGGCAATAAAATAATGACTCGCTTATATGTCTATAAGAACTACAGAAAGGGTAGAGTAGACACAGATAGTACCTCGAATCATCTCTGGTGCACCGTGGACGTAGGCCTCTGCTGCCTGAAGCTGAGCCTGTCTCTGCCCGCCATCTCCATGTGGTCGGGGTGGAACTCCTGGTGGTGGTAATGGTAAAGTCTCAAAGCGTCACCCACCACCTTCTGCTCGGCTAGCTCCCCTGCCTCATCCGTCTGCTCTCGGTGGACCGCCATGGTCGACCCTCTGCCTCTGTCGGGGTGGCCCCTCAACTATCTGCTGCTCCTCTGCATGGCGGGTCGGGCAGTCACGAGCCATGTGGCCCTGCCCGCCACATGTGTAGCACTGTCTACTCCTCGGAAGGCTGGCTCTGCACCGTGTGCCCCACACCTCGGAGCCAGTGTCCTGAGGTCGTCTGCCTGATGGTCTGGTCCGCCTGGACCCCTGTGACATCCATTGACTGCCAGCTGCAGACGACTCTGCTACGTGCCACCATGCGGTAGGTCTCGCTGCTGGCGTAGGCTCAGCAAGAAAGCTCTCTATGAGAAGGTCTCGCTCCAGTACTCTTGCTTGTGTCGTAATGCTGAGGGAGATCACTGATGCCCTGATATCATGCCTCAGTCCTTGCTCGAAGGTCTAAGCCCGGAAGAATGGGTCTCGTACCATGTCCGTCGAATAGCGCGAGAGATCAGTAAATCTTGCCGAGTACTGGGCGACCGTCATGTTGCCCTGCTGCAGCTGTAGAAGCTCCCGGATGCGCACCGTACGGAGGGTGGCTGGGACGAACTCCAAGCGAAAGAGGCTCTCAAAGTCCTTCCAGAGGAGAGATGCCTCGTCGTGCACCTGGAGCATCAAGCTCCACCATCTGCCTACTGCTGCGTGCAGGAGGCTCGCTGCATGGATCACCATGAGGTCAGTTGGTGTCCCCACTAACCTGAAAACTCGAACTACAGCCTCCAGCCAATCCTCAGCAACCTGAGGGTCCATCTCCCCATGGAACATGGGCGGTCTCTAATGCTGAAACTCACGCAATGCACTAAGGCGACGTGCACTCTCAGCGGATGGAGATGGTGGCATCGGTGGCTCGGTGGGTAGAGGTATCGCCGGTGCCTCCGCTGAAAAAGGGCCCTCCACCGAGGCCTCGTCGCTCGGTGGGCTGTCGGCTCGCACAAAACTCAGAACCCTAGCTGGCTGCCGTCGTGGGGCCATCCTAAAATTAAATAGGTGTGCCACGGTCAAACAGTATACCTGGTGAGCTGATACTAAGTAATCACAAAGAAAACTTTTGAAACACACATGCAATCAATGTTTTCGTGCATTGAGTCGGGAATCAGAAGTCAGGGTCTTGGTGTACAGATACGTCGGCTGCCGCACCAACACTGGACTCCCTGGACTGATAAACACACTCAATACCCTTAACACTATTACTTCACATAGCAGAAAGATCAGAGTCCTGAGTTCTGCGGTAGAAACGAACTCCGCTGATACCAATTTTTCATGACCCGTCCTCGGGACCCGTGCCGTGACTACCCCAAGCCCGCCTCCCATAGGCCAGGGGCTGGCGACTAGCACCAAGGCATAAATCTCGACAAAAGGGGAAGTCATTGCCTTTATAAAGTAAACAAACACCACAGAGTAAGTAAGCAGAAGTATACACTAAGTAAAACTGGGTACAAAAGTAGGTGAGGAAAGTAAATGGGCCAAAATACAAACCCAAACTAAAAGTAAGGTACAGAAACTGAAAGTAAAGCATCAACGTCGAGTCGTCCACTGGAAGTCCCACCTGAAGGGTGGGTACAGATAGCCTTCTCAACTCCTCAGTCCAACCGTCTGCTCCATGTACGTCCCTCCCAGTGGTCCACCTCCAGGTACCGAATTGCTCCACAAGCCTCAACCACGATCAGCGTTGTCTGTCATCTGCATCCAACACAACGTAGTGCAGGCATAGCCCGTGCAGGGGTGAGTATACGCTACTCAGTAGGGACCCCGAGATCCCCGAAGGTCTCCCAGGATCCAAAAAGGATAATCCACAAAGTAAAGATACAATAACAAAGTAACAACCAACACTACTTAGGTATATTCCCATACATATACCTAAGTCATCAATTTCTCGTTCAGCTCCAACATCCGAGCCCAAGTTCGATCACGTCCACATAGGAGTACAACCCAATCCACACAGGATAACACAACTCAATCCACAGAGGAAAGCAAGTCAATCATATCGAAGATAATGATTGAAAGTCAAAACTCAGCTCATACAGGTATACTTCTTCGTAAGGTGATAGAGATGATCAGATATAGCCACTGATTCATCTAAGTTGGGACCCACATAGGATACTAAACCAGCTAAGCTGTCGGACCCACATAGGATACAAACCAGCTACTCTGCCAGACCCACATAGGATAGAAAGAATAGATTCAAACACTGCCAGACCCAGGTAGGATACAAGAACAATAGTCATCGCTGTCGAACCCACGGAGGATTTCAGTACGGTCTTCATCATTGCCGAACCCATGGAGGATTTCGGTGCAGTCTTCATCGTCGTCGAACCCATGGAGGATTTCAGTACGGTATTCATCGCCGCCGAACCCATGGAGGATTTCAGTGCAGTATTCATTGTCGTCGAACCCACGGAGGATTTCAGTATGGTCTTCATCGCTGCTGAACCCACGAAGGATTTCAGTGCAGTCATCATCGTTTCAGAACCCATGGAGGATTTCAGTGCAGTCGTCGTAGTCGCAGCCAGCTCTAGGGTTCCCACACACAGCATGCTCGATTCCGGGAGGGTCTGCACCCAGAGCCAAGGGGTCGATACATCAACTTACATGTAGTCCGGATTTTATGTATCTCAAAGTTCCGTCTCGACAAGAGCAACTCAACGTGACAGACGGCGCGTCAATCGGATGCCCGGTCTGAGAGTTATTGGCTTTTTCGTTCCAGGGGGATGGTTGGTTTTTAAGTCAAAACCAACCCGACCGCACTCCAACTGCATCCAAACCTCGAGTGGAGTAAGCCAAATGGTCCTTCTCACTAAGAGGAATCCAACAAAGTCGACGTCACATCAATCAGACATCTGGAGCTCAAGTTATAAGTGTTTCCGATCCGAGGGCCTGGTTGGTTTCGTGCTCGAACCAACCCGGCCATACCCAAAGTTCTCCAAAACCTTGAGTGTAATATACCAAAACGACCTCCTCGATCCAAGGATCTCATCTCAACTAACGGTGCGTCGATCGGAGGTTCGTAGCCCAAGATATGCACCTTTAAACAAAACTGCCCGAAAACAGGGGGTCTGGGCCCGGTCCGACCCGACCCGGGTCCAGGTCCGGCCCATTAGGGTGCGGCCTGGCCCAGTGGCGCGGCCCGGCCCGGTGCGGCCGGTCCAGCCTGGGTGGGCGCGGATCGCGCGGTCGGTCAGCTCGGTCGTTTCGGTCGAGTGGGAAACGGGGGGGCGGCGCTGCCCCCCCCCCCCTGATTGAACAACACGACTTTAATGTCACACCCTCTCCCCAAAACCCGGAACGGAAAAGCCATTCTCGTCCGCCGCGGTTCAGACGCGGCGGTCTCCTCCGGCGGTGCGCCGCCGCCGCTCTCCGCGGACCATCGGATGTGCACCGGTGGTCCATTTCACCCGTCGTCTGCGCCAGAGGTCTTTACGGGACCCGAACTACACTGCGGAAACTTCAAATCACCATTGCGGCCCATTTCGTCATCACCGAAAATCTGCACATCAATAAACAAGCTTCAGAGGGTTGTCGATCCGTGTTTGTTCGGCCCCGCCCTTTGTGTTAGGTGTTATCAAATGGCAAACATTTAAACATAGGATTTTAATCATTGACGAGGGTATAACTTATTCAAAATAAATTATACGAATACCCTGCAATTAAATAACCACGCACGAGCATATAATTCACATAATCATTATATATGAAAACCCCCTACCTCGAAATTGACATCGCACATCATCGAGTCACGGAAGTTGAACGTCGCGGTAGTCGGGTGTCGCGGAAGAACGATATCGATTCCGTCGACGTCGAAAGAAGAAGAAGAATGTTGTTGTTGGCATCGGTCTCTACGGTCGGCGTCTCCCTCCTTATCATGGAAGAGGAAGTGGATGTAGAATTCTGGGACTGCCAAGTCGATGTCCTTCTTCGGAGACGTAGCATTCTTCAACGAAGGAGATGAAGTTCTTCAAAACTAGGGCTTTCCTCTCTAATCCTTAACACAACCCACTAACCCAAAAATAAAATAAGCTCCACTTATTTTATTAAGCCATGTCATGAGTTCAAAATTTAAAAACTCAAATCCATTAATTGAATTAATGTGTTGGCTTGATTAAATGAGAGGATAGGGAAAGTCACAACATTAAAGGAGGAGTTCATGAGTTATACAACTTAAGTGGGGGGTTTTGAAGAGTTAGGAATGTGAGGGGTTGGGCTCCTGTGGGCCCCACCCCACCTTTATCCTCTCAAGGATCGTTAACAACAAGTGAGTCCCACTCCCAACTCCCTTACTTAGGATATAACTACCTAGAGAAAAATAAATAAAATTGTAATATAATTTTATTTTAATCCTCACTAAATCCACATTTTTAACAACTCCCCCCGAGCAAACGCACCTTTGAAAAAGGTGCTCCTAAGAAATTACCGGTGCTTTGGTTTCATCGGTGAACTCGGATTTCGATTCCTAGCACCGGCTCAAAAGTTAGGAAATCTCGCTCGTTCGTTCACTGAACATACCCGAGCTAAACTTCAGAAATTGATTTCGGGCACACTGGGCCTCGGAATTAGGTGCCGTCAGAAACTACGTTCTTGTAAAATCTCAATGAAAATTAAGAAAAAATTTCCCTTAAATTTTACAAGTCTTTATAATACTGGAGATATATATATATATATATATATATATATATATATATATATATATTTATTTATTTGTGTGTGTGTGTACTTACATATATATTATTCACTTACATCCGTTCAATACGATATGAAAACAGAAATAGCGTTTATGCGTACGTACAGCCTACCGTATCCATAAATGGTGCCACCCATTTCATATTTCTATCTATAATAAATATTAATATTCTAAATATATATGATATATAAATCAATATTTATATTCTGTAAGTATTTAAATCATAATCTAAATGATACGATCAAGAATAACAAGTTAAAACATGTACAATAAAGAAAGCAATTGTTACCCGAAATGTTAATTTAACATGGAAATGATTATTAAATGGGTAGTATAAAGTCATAAATGAATAATGTATGATATAATAAATATTAATATGGTTCTGGTATAATTTAATAACATACTATGGTCATTATACAGAAGTTTAAATGTACCCTTGACCAAAGGAAAGTGCAAGGTAAGGGTTAATTTCACAATCTCTTTATTATCCAACGTTGTTTTTACGTAAGTATCTACTGGGAAATATTTATTATCCATGTCCATGTTTCATAAAATTGTGTTCAAAGGGATTATTTTTAAGGGACTTTTTACTAAAACATCATTTTAAATGTTTTAAATATTTATTCTTCTAAACCTTTCTCATTAATGTCCATGTTTTTAAAATGGTTTTAAGGATGTATTTATATTGACATGAATGTTTTAAAATGTTAATTCATTTCAAAAGTTTCAAAGTGGTATGATACACTTTTATTCAAAACTATATTTTAAATTAATTCTTTTATATGAATTTTAAATGATTTCATGAAAAAGGGATATTTCTCTCAAGGATTTTTACTGATCATTTTCAACTATGTCAACATCCTTTACGGGATACTATTCCTGATCGAGGTTGATTTATTATGATACAAATCTTCCATATTGTATTGAAGTTTTTGTGGTATGTTTGACTGTGGATGTGTTATTTTTATACCATTCATGGTTTATGGATAAAGTATTGAGATTTCGTATGCTAGTTTTAATACGAATGTTTTTGTTATATTTCAACCTTTTCATATGAGGAGTGCATTGGACTTCGTAAGTGATGGGTGGAGCCCACTATAGCTCCTCGATGCATCGATATGTCTCATGAGACAAATTAGTGTCTTCTCACAAGGCCTTGACAAAATCTTATTTGTAGTCTTGGCACAAGGCCTTGACTATGTGGTTATGAAGTCTGGCATTTGAACTCCATCATTATGAAATTAGCAATTGATATAACATGTGATTATTTGACTAGTAGAATATCCATGTGAATAATTAAATGGAATTACTTGATTTATCTTTTCCATATTATGCTGAAGTTTAAGTTTAAAAGGGTTTTGTTTTAGTCTTTTACATTTCCATAAATGTTCATGATTATTTATATAATTTTCATCTATATTGTTATCCTTACTGAGCATCTGAGATCACCCCTTTCTATGTTTTATTTTTTCCAGGATTACAAGAAGTGTTTTATGATTAATAAGTAGGGTTATGCTTGGGGATTAATGGCATTCTCAAAGGATAATTTATATTGTATTTTATTTTCTAATGTGTAATGTAACGTTCATGTATGTAATATATTTTCCAAGACTACTAAACTGATTAGACTTTTGGGACTTGATTCCTTGTAATCATGCCAATGTATTAAAATAATACACCAACTCTAGGTTTCTGGGGTCTGGGTGTTACAGTTGGTATCAGATTAATTTTAGCAACAACCTTGTAAATAGATTTAGATAAACTCTGATTAGAGAACATTACCCTAAGATAGACTTTGAGGATTCGTATAGAAGAACTTCCTAGGATTTTGGTAATGTAGATATTTTGTGTATTTTCCAGGAAATACATCCCTGTATAGATATGAGAAAATAGAGGTGGCTCTGGCATAGATGTACCTAAGAGTGGAAACTCCGATAAGGATTTTTGGGCTTGACCCGGGGTATTCTGATACACGACAATGGGCATTACTGCACTCTTGGTTATGACACTCACAGGGGATATGCTTAGGATAATTCACATTTTCATTACAAGCCATTATGATGGATTTAGGAGTAAATACATTCGCAAAGAAAAAATTTTATAATTATATATTATATGAATAATATTTTCAATTTACGTTAGATATTTTACAAGTTTGGAATTATGCATTGAGATTTATAAACTAACCTAGTGTATGACATTGTTTAGAAATGGCGCCTAGTAGAAAGAATGAGAATTCCAGAAATACGCATGATATCAAGATTAAGAAGGATCATATCTTTCATGGTATTAAGACAACATTTAAATGGGAAATAGTCTCTCACATATTCTCATCATATGAAGAAATAATATCATGTGTTAATAATATAAGTAAATAATTCTCTGATTCCTATGGATTTGAAGGGAAGCAAGAGAAGAAAAGGATAGAATAGAGAAAGATGGATAAAGGGAAGAGGGGAAAGAGGGATTTTCTCATATGTGATAACTATGGAAAGAGTTGCCTTGGTAAATGCTTGAAGGGAATGAGAGTTTTTTATAAGTGTGGAGAAAAAGGAAACCAAGTACGTGATTGCAAGGGTAAGAAAAAGGTTTAAATGTACAATGCTTAATATGCAAGGAGTTGGGACACTATGCGAAACAATGTCCAAATTATCAGAGTATACCCTAAATACTGCTATTGGATAATAATCAAGTTATGATACTACCAAAGATAAAGGGGAATGATTAGATTTCTTATGTTGTTATTAAAGTATTGTGTCATTTGAGTATTGTAATAATTATGTACATGTTAAAATAATTATAGAGTATAAAATGATTGTACTGCAGTACAATTTCATTAAGGACTTGAGATTGTGTGGAACCAAGAAAAGTGACTCAATAGCAGGTTAAATTTTTTGGAAAATATATGGTTGAGAGAAATATAAACCATAATTTGGTTGTGATACTGAGGTAGTGATTTTGGAAAAATATATGATTGATTTGGACAAATTATATTGGATATTCTTAACTTCCTTGAAACTGATTAATGATTTGTATATTCCATCATTGTTAGAGTCTAAAACATTTTTGGATATAAGGAGTATATCCAGTATTCTATATGGAATAAGGGAGCATGAATATAATTAATAAGGTTTTATGGTAATTTAGGGCATTACCTTGTTTTAAAATAATACATGATGAGGGTATTCACATGTTATTACGTGGAAAAAGGATCTTCATTATGTTTACCTTTCTTATAAATTTTGGACTATGAGTTTGGACAGAAGTATTTTGGATAAGTCTAAAGGTTTGAATTGATTAAAATTAACATTGGACACTATTGTTATGGTTAAATCATTTCTTGAGATTGTTTTTGTATTGTCATAAAAAGGACAACTCGGAGGTCGAGCAACAACACGTCGCTTCTGGCAAGGCTGCGAGACTTGAACCTGTAACGGAAGGGCGACAAGGGTGGATCACCTACCCCTGGCATATGGGATGTCCTGGTTTGTATAGTGTAGTATTTTTAAATAGTCTAACAAATGAATTTTAAATTCATTATTTTTGGAATCCTATACAATTAGGATAAATAAAATATTTTTAAATTCTATTATCTTTTAGAGTGAAAGATGAGTTTGTGGTACGAATTAGTTGAAAGATGAAACTATATTTGTCAAGTATACACACACACACACACACACAGAGACAGATATATATATATATATATATTCTTCTTATTCTATGAATAAACTAATTCTTAAACTTTAGGGAAATAATCTTAAAACCAAAAATGTGTTATCCTAATACCGTATTTTTTGTTGAACCGATGATATTTTAAATCATCATAGATTGATGGCTTTGAGGCCCCCAATTTTAAAATTGTTTGTGATTGATGACATCAATCACTCCCTATAAATATTGAAATTTTTTATTCCAATTATGTGTCACTAATTTCCACCAATTTTATCCTAGTCCAGATCATAATTTTGTGGTGACTTTTTCATTTCTCTTTCCCTCTTGTTAAGACTAAATTTTATTTACCAAATTTCCGATGTGGGTTTTCCACAAAGGTATTTTTCAATATTTAACCTTTTATTTTCGAAGAAAATTTTAAAATTGCGAGGAATCAATTTATTGAAGTAGGTTAGAATGTAACACTCTAAGATTTCATAGTGCGTTATTTCTTCAAAGTAATTCAATAACTTGCGCTACACGCAACACCGAGTTTAAGCGCACCACGACTTACCAAACTAGCTGTTCAAAAGCTGTTATGAATAGTATTAACTGAATTTTTAATTTTATATATTCCATATAATTTTAACATCCATATTATGTGTTTCTTAGACATAATATTAGAACAAATTCATTTTTTCAGATAAAGGAAGTATTTTTCAAAAAATGCAATTTTACCGCCTTTTAATGGCAAACCCTTTTTTAAACCCAATATTTGAAACTTTTATATATAAAATTTGACAAAATAAACATCTTATTTAGAATATAGACATAAAAATTTAGTTTCAAATTTTTTTTGGTGTTTTTCTGATAACTTTCATATTTGGGTGAATAGTGAAAAATACTAAATTTTAATTGAAAACAACTTTTTTAATCAAAATAATTTATAGTGTTAAATTATACATTTTAATGGTTTGGAAGTATAATTAGATTATATTTTTATCCTTTAATACAATTTTGGTCATTTTAAGTAATTTCACTTTTAAATTTGACATAAACACATTTCAATCTTTTGATAGTTTTTACTTTTTAAAAACCCGCTTTTTGGTTTTTGACAATGGGAATTAATTTTAAATTAATAAATGAAGATTATATGTTTTCAATTAGGTAAAATAGACTTCATTTTTTAATTTATAATATCAAAATTATATTAGGGTGAATTTTTGGTATTTTTCTAAAAACTTTCAATTTTTGATGAATAGTGAAAAACCCTGCATTATTGTTTAAAACCGAATTTTTATTTAAATAATTATTTATTTTATTTAAATTTATTTTAGGTAAAAATATATACATAATACCTATATAATTTCTATGTAACTCATTGGATTCATTTTATAATAAGTTTAGATATAGAAAAATTTTATTGAACTTTTTACCGTCTTTTACCCACATCCGAGGAGCATTTTCAAATTTGCATAAAACTTAATTTTACCGCTTCTGTGAATTAAATTTCAAAAATACAAGAGACATGGTTAACATCAGTAAGTAAAATTTGGTTCAATAATATTAAAATAATTTTTGGTGAATAGAAACTTTTGACTTTTATTTACCAGGGTTAAAGGTAAATAGGGTAATTAAGGGTAAAAATAATATTATAATTACCCTAACACATGTCCTAATTCTATTGGATAAGTGTATTTATACCAAAAAAAACCTTAGGAATAAAATTCTATCCTTTAGGTCCACTTGGATTAGATTTGGTCATTTATTATTATTTTATTTAAAAAAGATTTAAAAGTGTTAAATTCAAAGTTTAATAACTAAACCATTTTTAATATAGGGTTAAAACAAATATAAATTCGACTATAAATATTCATTAGAAAGATAAAAAAATTTCCTACATAATGGTATTATATTTATAATTTTTAGACATTAAATAATTTAATATATTTATTACACAATGATGATGCAGTAATTAACTTATTAATGAAACAATCAAATAAATGGTATTATAAATATTAAAATAAATATAATTTTAGAATTTTTTTGACAACCACAAATTTTCTAGGTGAATATGAAATTATAGGGTTGATTAAATGTATCTTTTTATAAGTAATAAAGTTGTGATGACTTTCACAAAAACTGAATACTAAATAGTGTCAAAATTGACATAATTGAGTTTTTAAAACAAATACTATATTATTAATTGATATAATATTCCTAAAAATATAAGGTTTGGAAAAAGGGATTAAATAATATTATATATTTAATTAATGAACCAATTTATGTTCTATTGTAAGTTTATAGTAAGTTTATTAACCATATAGTGTAAGAATACAAGAAGACACGGTAAAAGTTAAAATATTTAACTAAGAGTTAAATCTAAAATATAAAGTTAATATGGTGACATAAACCTGTCTAAAACCTATTGGTTGAGTTTTTTTAGACCCATAACCATCTTATACTATAAATAAATCATTTTTGAGCCATTATAAACCTAAAATGATTTTATTATAAAATAATATTTCAATATTTTCCTAAAGTGACTCTCACCTCTCTTATAAAAGGGTACTTCCCCTTCTCTCAAAATCACACCTCCAAAGCCATTTTTCTCGGCCAATACCTGCCCAAATATCCTCCATACTTCCCTAAAATCAACATATAGTCCTTAATTTGATCATAAATCCAACCTATGGAGACCTTTTAATCAACTCAAAAAGAAACACCCGAAGAAGAGGTAATAATTTCACCACCCTCTTTCAAATTATTTTCATCTTCCACTTCCTCTTTATTTGTTGTTTCCATACCAAAAAAATAAATCTAGTAACTTCTATATAATTTGATGTTATTATAAATATGGAACAACAATATTCCTTATTCTATCCATCCTATAATGACAAAGTCACCATACGTGTGTGCGTACGGCTTACCGCCTCCACATCTTGGTGTACTTTGTTATTCAAACACTTAATTATTTTGATGGGTATAATAATGAGTATAACTAATGTAAATAATAAATATAACATGTTAATAATTCTTTTTATATGATATACCATCCAATTACATACTATTTCACTATCAATATAATGATATTATCGCTCATGCGTACATACGGATTACCGTATCCATGAGGCGATGAGATTCATTTCCATGTTCATCATTCAACTATGATTATAAAAATATATTTTATTAATAAGTCTGTAATATATGACATAATAATTCTATTGGATATATATATATATATATATATATATCTGTATATACTTACATATATCTTATTCACTTACTTCCGTTCAATACGATATGAAAACGGAAACAACGTTTACGTGTAAGTATGGCCTACCGTCTACATAAATGGTGCCTCAGATTTCATATATATATCTATTATAAATATTTATATTCTCAATATATATGATATATAAATCAAATTTTATATTCTGGAAGTATTTAAATCATGATCTAAATTATAAGATCAAGAATAACAAGTTAAAACACGTGCGATAAAGATAGCGATTATTACCCAAAATTTTAATTTAACATGGAAATCATTATTAAATGGGTAGTATAAAGTAATTAATGAATCATGTATATAATAATATGAATATTTTTCAGGTATAATTTAATAACATACTATGGTCATTATATAGGAGGCTAAACATACCCTTGACCAAAGGAAAGTGCAAGGTAATGGTTAATTTTACAATCTCTTTATTATCTGAGGTTTTTTTACATAAGTATCTACTGGGAAAATTTATTATCCATATCAATGTTTCATAAAAGTGTGATCAAAGAGATTATTTTTAAGGGAATTTTTACTAAAATATCATTTTAAATGTTTTAAAGATTTATTCTTCTAAACCTTTCTCATTATTGTCCATGTTTTCAAAATGGTTTTAAGGATTTATTTATATGGACATGAATGTTTTAAAATGTTAATTACTTTCAAAAGTTTCAAAGTGGTATGGGAAAATTTGATTCAAAACTATCTTTTAAATTTCTTTATATGAATTTTAAATGATTTCATGAAAAAGAGATATTTCTCTCAAATATTTTTACTGATCATTTTCAACTATGTTAATATCCTTTATGGGATATTATTATTGATTGAGGTAGATTTATTATGATACAAATATTCCATATTATATTGAAGGTTTTGTGATATTATTGACTTTGGATGTGTTATTTTTATACCATTCATGGTTTATTGATAAAGTATTTACATTTCGTATGCTAGTTTTAATAATAATGTTTATGTTATGTTTCAACCTTTTCATGTGAGGAATGCATTGGACTTAGTAAGTGACAGGTGGAGCCCGCTATTAATCCTCAATGCATCGGTAGGTCTCATGAGACAAACTAGTGTCTTGGCACAAGGCCTTAACAAAATCTTATTTTTAGTCTTGGCACAAGGCCTTGAATATGTGGTTATGAAGTCTGGCATTATGCATTATATCATTATGAAATTAGTTATTGATATTACATGTGATAATTTTACTAGTAGAATATCCATGTTAATAAGTAAATGGAATTATTTGATTTATCTTTTCCATATTATGTTGAAGTTTAAATTTAAAAATCTTTTGTTTTATTCTTATATTTTTTCTGAAATTTTTATGCTTATTTATGAAAGTTTTTTCTATATTGTTATCCTTAGTGAGCATCTGAGATCACCCCTTTCTATGTTTTATTTTTTCCTGGATTTCAAGAAGTGTTTTATGATTGATAAGAAGGATTAAGCAGGGGATTAATGGAATTCTCAAAGGATCATTTATGTTGTGTTTTATTTTCTAATGTTTAATGTAACATTCATGTATGTAATCAAGACTGCTAAATTGATCAGTCTTTCGGGACTTGATTCCTTTTAAGCGTGCCAATATATTAAAATAATGCACCGACTATGGGCTTCTGGGGTCGGGGTTTTATAGTTGGTATTAGAGGAAGTTTAGCAACAACCTTGGAAATAGATTTAGATAAACTCTGATTAGAGAAAATTACCCTAAGATAGACTTTGAGTATTAGTATAGAAGAACTTCCTAGAATTTTGGTAATGTAGAGATTTGTGTATTTTCCAAGTAATACATCTGTTTCTGGATAGGATTAGGTAGAGGTGTCTCGGACACAGATGTACCTAAGAGTGGAAACTCTGACAATGAGTTTCGGGCTTGACCCGGGGTATCCTAGTACACAATAACAGGCCTTGCTGCACATTTGGTTGCGACACTCCTGGGGGATATGCTTATAATAATTCACTTTTTCATTACAAGCCATTATGATGGATTTAGGAGTAAATACTTCCAAAAAGAAAACATTTTATGATTATATATTATCTTCATAATCTTTTAAATTTATGTTAGGTATTTTACAAGATGGGAATTATTAATTGTGATTCATAAACTAACCTAGTGTATGCTATTGTTTAGAAATGGCGCCTAGTAGAAGGAATGAGAATTCTAGCAATACGCATGATCGAATGATTAAGAAGGATCATATATTTCATGGTATTAATCCAACATTTAAAAGATAGATAGTCTCTCACGTATTCTCATCATATTAATAAATAGTATCATGTGTTAATAAGATAAGTAAAGAATTCTCTGAGTCCTGTGGCTTTGAAGGGAAGCAAGAGAAGAAGAGGATGGAAGAGAGAAATAGGGATAAAGGGACGAGGGGAAAGAAGGATTTTCCCATATGTGATAAATGTGGAAAGAATCACCTTGGTAAATGCTAGAATGGAATTAGATTTTGTTATAAGTGTAGAGAAAAAGGAAACTAAGTAAATGATTGAAAGGGTAAGAAAAAGGTTTCAAATGTACAATGCTTCATCTAGAAGGAGTTGGGACACTACGCAAAGCAATGACCAAATCATCAGAGTATAACCCAAATGTTGCTATTGGATAATAATCAAGTTATGATACTACCAAAGATAAAGGGTAATGATTATATATCTTATGTTTTTTTAAAGTATTATTTCATTTGAGTGTTGTATTAATGATGTACATGTTATAATAATTATAGAGTATAAAAGGATTGTACTACAGTACTATTTCATTAAGGACTTGAGATTGTTTGGAACCAAGAAAAGTGACTCAATAAGAGGTTAATTTTTTTGGAAAATATATGGTTGAGAGAAAGATACACCATAATTTGGCTCTGATACTGAGGTAGTGATTTTGGAATAATATATGATTGATTTGAATAAATTATATTGGATATTCTTGACTACCTTGAAACTAATTAATGATTTGTATATTCGATCATTATTGGAGTCTACAATATTTTTTGGATATAAGGAGTATATATAGTATTCTATAAGGAATAAGGGAGCATAAATGTAATCAATAAGGTTTTATGGTAATTCAGGGATTTACTGTGTTTTAAAAGAATACATGATGAAGGTATTCACATTTCATTACATGGAAAAAAGTATCTTCATTATGTTTACCTTACTTATAAATTTTGGGCTGTGAGTTTGGATAGAAGTATTTAGGATATTTCTAAGGGTTGGAATCGGTTAATATTGACATTGGATACTACTATTATGGTTAAATCATTTTTTATATTATTTTTAGATTGTCATAAAAAGGACAACCCGAAGGTCTGGCGATAACCCGTCGCATACGGAAAGGCTGTGAGACTTGAACCTGCAACTGAAGGGCAACAAGGGTGGATCACCTACCACTGGGATACGTGATGTCCTAGTTTGTATAGTGAAGTCTTTTTAAATAGTCTGAAAAATGAATTATAAATTTATTATTTTTGGAACGCTATACGATTAGGATAAATAAAATATGTTTGAATTCTATTATCTTTTGGAGTGAAAGATGAGTTTGTGGTAGGAATTAGTTAAAAGATGAAACTATACTCTTCAAGTGTATATATATATATATTCCTATTATTCTATGGATAAATTAATTCTTAAACTTTAGGGAAGGAATATTAAAAATAAAAATGTGTTATCCTAATACCTTATGTTTTTTTGAACCAACGATATTTTAAATCATCATTGATTGAAGGCTTTGAGGCCATCAGTTTTACACTTGTTTGTGATTGATGACCTCAATAAATCCCTATAAATATTTATGTTTCTCCCCCAATTATGTGTCTTTATTTTCCACCAATGTTCTCCTAATTGAGATCATAATTTGGTGGTGACTTTTTCAATTCCCTTTCCCTCTTATTAAGACTAAATTTTATTTACCAAATTTCTGATGTGGGTTTTCCACAAAGGAATTTTTCTATTTTTAACCTTTTATTTTTGAAGAACAATTTAAAATTTTGAGGATGAGATTTATTGAATGAGGGGATAATGTAACACCCCAAGATTTCATAGTACGTTATTTCTTCAAAGTAATTCATTAACTTGCGCTACACGCAACATCGAGTTCAAGCGCACAACAACTTACCAAACTAGCCATTAAAAAGCGGTTATGAATATTATTAACTGAATTTTGAATTTTATATATTCCATATAATTATAACATCCATATTATGTGTTTATTAGACATAATATAAGAACAAATTCATTTTTTTCAGATAAAGGAATTATTTTTCAGAAAATTAAATTTTTCCGCCTTTTAATGGAGAACCCTTTTTTAAATCCAATATTTGACAATTTTATATATTAAATTTGACAAAATAAACTTCTTATTTATAATTGAGACATAAAATTTTAATTTTTATAAATTTTTGGTGTTTTTTGATAACTTTCATATTTGGGTGAACAGTGAAAAATACTAAATTTTAATTGAAAACAACTTTTTTAATCAAAATAATTTATAGTGTTCAATTATACATTTGAATGGTTTGGAAGTATAATTATATCATATTTTTATAATTTAATTCAATTTTGGTAATTATAAGTAATCTTATCATTAAATTTGACCTAAACACATGTCAATATTTTGATAGTTTTTACTTTTTAAAAACCAACTTTTTGGTTTTGACAACGGGAATTAATTTTAAATTAATAAATTCAGATTATATGTTTCAAATTTGGTAAAATAGACTTCATTTTTTAATTTATAATATCAAAATTATCTTAGGGTGAATTTTTGGTATTTTCCTAAAAACTTTCAATTTTTGATGAATAGTGAAAACACTAGGTTATTGTTTAAAACCGACTTTTTATTTAAATAATTATTTATTTTATTTAAATTTATTTTATGTCAAAATAGATACATAATACCAATATATGTTCAATGTATCTCATTGGAGTCATTTTATAATAAGTTTAGATATATAAAAAATTTATTGAACTTTTTACCGTCTTTTACCCACCTCCTAGGAGCATTTGCAAATTTTCATAAAACCTAATTTTACCACTTCTCTGAATTGAATTTAAAAAATTCGAGACACACAGTTAACATTATTAAGTAAAATGTGGTTCAATAATATTAAAATAATTTTTGGTGAACAGTAACTTTTGACTTTTATTTACCACGGTTAAAAGTAAATATGACAATTAAGGGTAAAAATGATATTATAATTACCCTAACACATGTCCTGATTCTATTGGATAAGTGTATTTCGACCAAAAATAACCTTAGGAATAAAATATGACCTTTTATGTCCACTTTTATTATATTAGGACATTTATTATTATTTTATTTAAAGAAGAGTTAAAAGTGTTAAATTCAAAGTTTAATAACTAAACCATTTTTAATATAGGGTTAAACACAATATAAATTAGACTATAAATATTAGTTAGAAATATAAAAATATTTCATAAATAATGGTATTTTATTTTTAATTTTTATACATTAAATAATTTAATTTATTTATGACACAATGATGATGGAGTAATTACCCTATTAATGAAACAATCAAATAAATGGTATTATAAATATTACAATAAATATAATTTCAGAGTTTTTATGACATACACAAATTTTCAAGTTGAATATGAAATTTTAGGGTTGATTCAATGTATCTTTTTATAAGTAATAAAGTTTTTATGACTTTCATAAAAACCAAATACTAAATAGTGTCAAAATTGACATAATTGAGTTTTTAAAACAAATACTATATTATTAATTGATATAATATTCCTAAAAATATAAGGTTCAGAAAAATAGATTAAATAATATTATATATTTCATTATTGAACCACTTGAGGTTATCTTGGAGGTTTAGAGTAAGTTTAATAACCATATATTGTAAGAATATAAGAAGATAGGGTAAAAGTTAAAATATTTAACTAAGAGTTAAATCTAAAAGATAATGTTAATATGGTAACCAAAACCTATATAAAACCTATTGGTTTAGTGGTTTTCTACCCATACCCACCTTATCCTAGAAATAAATCATTTTTGAACCATTAGAAGACGAAAATTATTTTATTATAAAATAATATTTCAAGCTTTTCCTAAAGTGACCCTCACCTCTCTTATAAAAGGGTACTTCCCCTTCTCTCAAAATCACACCTCCAAAGCCATTTGGATCGCCTAAACTCTGCCCAAATATCCTCAAAACTTCCATAAAATAAAACTAGAGTCCTTAATTTGATCATAAAGCCAACCTATGGATCCCTTTTGATCAACTCAAAAGGAAACACCCGAAGAAGAGGTAATAATTTCACCACCCTCTTTCAAGTTCTTTTCATCTTCCACTTCCTCTTTCTTTGTTGTTTCCATAACAAAATAATAAATCATGTACCTTCTATATAATATGATGTTATTATAAATATGGTAAAACCATATTTGTTATTCTATCCATCCTATATTGACAAAGTCACCATATGTGCGTACGTACGGCTTACCGTCTCCACGTCATGGTGTGGTTTGTTATTCAAACACTTCATTATTTGGATGGGTATAATAATGAGTATAACTAATGTAAATAATAAATATAAAATGTTAATGATTCTATATATATGATATACCATCCAATTACATACTATTTCACCATCTATATAATGATATTTTCGCTCGTGCGTACGTACGGATTACCATCTCCACAACACAATGAGATTCATTTCCACGTTCACCATTCAACGATGATTATAAAAATATATATTATTAATAAGTATGAAATATATGACATAATAATTCTACTGGAGATATATGTGTGTGTGTGTGTGTGTGTGTCTACTTACATATATCTTATTCACTTACTTCCGTTCAATATGATATGAAAACGGAAATAGTGTTTATGCGTACGTACGGCCTACCATCTCCATAAATAGTGCCTCCCATTTCATATATCTATCTATTATAAATATTTATATTCTAAATATATATGATATATAAATCAAATTTTATATTACTAAAGTATTTAAATCATGATCTAAATGATACGATCAAGAATAAAAAGTTAAAACGCGTACAATAAAGAAAGTGATTATTACCCGAAATGTTAATTTAACATCGAAATAATTATTAAATGGATAGTATAAAGTCATAAATGAATCATATATGATATAATAAATATGAATATGGTTCTATTATAATCTAATAACATACTATGTTCATTATAAAGGAGGTTAAAGGTACCCTCGACCAAAGGAAAGTGCAAGGTAAGAGTTACTTTCACAATCTCTTTATTATCCGATGTTGTTTTTACATAAGTATCAACTGAGAAATATTTATTATCCATGTCCATGTTTCATAAAATTGTGTTCAAATAGATTATTTTTAAGGGAATTTTTACTAAAACATCATTTTAAATGTTTTAAATATTTATTCTTCTAAACCTTTCTCATTAATATCCATGTTTTCAAAATGGTTTTAAGGATTTATTTATATTGACATGAATGTTTTAAAATGTAAATTTCTTTTGAAATTTTAAAATTGGTATGGGACACTTTGATTCAAAACTATCTTTTAAATGACTTCCTTTATATGAATTTTAAATGATTTCTTGAAAAAGGGATATTTCTCTCAAATATTTTTACTAATCATTTTCAACTATGTCAACACCCTTTACGAGATATTATTCTTGATAGAGGTTGATTTCTTATGATACAAATATTCCATATTGTATTTAAGGTTTTGTGATATTTTTGATAGTGGATGTGTTATTTTTATACCATTCATTGTTTATAAATAAAGTATTGACATTTCGTATGTCAGTTTTAATACGAATGTTTATGTTATGTTTCAACCTTTTCATATGAGGAATGCATTGGACTTAGTAAGTAATGGGTCGAGCCCACTATAACTCCTCGATGCATCGGTTGGTCTCATGAGACAAACTAATGTCTTGGAACAAGGCCTTGACAAAATCTTATTTGTAGTCTTGGCACAAGGCCTTGACTATGTGGTTATGAAGTATGGAATTATGTATTCTATCATTATGAAATTAGCTATAGATATTACATGTGATTATTCGACAAGTAGAATATCCACGTGAATAAGTAAATGGCATTATTTGATTTATCTTTTCCATGTTTTTCTGAAGTTTAAGTTTAAAAGGATTTTTTTTAGTCTTATACATTGCCTTATATGTTTATGCTTATTTATGAAAGTTTTGTATATATTGTTATCCTTATTGAGAATTTGAGATCACCCCTTTCTATGTTTTATTTTTCCCAGGATTCCAAGAAGTGTTTTATGATTGATAAGAAGAGTTTAGTTGGGGGATTAATGGTGTTCCCAAAGGATCATTTATGATGTGTTTTATTTTCTAATGTGTAATGTAACATTCATGTATGTAATATATTTTCCAAAACTACTAAACTGATCAGTCTTTCAAAACTTGATTCCTTGTAATCATGCCAATGTATTAAAATAATGCACCGACTCTGGGCTTCTGGGGTTGGGGCATTATAGTTGGTATCAGAGGAAGTTTAGCAACAACCTTGGAAATAGATTTAGATAAACTCTGATTTGAGAACATTACCCTAAGATAGACTTTGAGTTTTAGTATAGAAGAACTTCCTAGAATTTTCGTAATGTAGAGATTTTGTGTATTTTTAGAGAAATACATCTCTGTATGGATACGAGTAGGTTGAGGTGTCTCTGGCACAGATGAACCTATGGGTGAAAACTCTGACAAGGAGTTTCAGGCTTGACCCGGGGTATCTTGGTACATGAAAATGGCCCTCACTGCACTCTTGGTTATAAAACACCCTAGGGATATGCTTAGGATAATTCACATTTTCATTACAAGAGATTATAATGGATTTAGGAGTAAATAATTCCATAAAGAAAACATTTTATGATTATATATTATATTCATAATATTTTCAATTTATGTTAGGTATTTTAAAATTTTGGAATTATGCATTGTGATTCATAAACTAACCTAGTGTATACTATTGTTCAGAAGTGGTGCTTAGTAGAATGAATGATAATTCTAGCAATACGCATGATCTCAAGATTAAGAAGGATCATATCTTTCATGGTATTAAGACAACATTCAAATGGTAAATAGTCTCTCACATATTCTCATCATATGAAGACATTGTATCATGTGTTAATAATATAAGTAAATAATTCTCGGATTCTTATGGATTTTAAGGGAAGCAAGAGAAGAAAAGGATGGAATAGAGAAAGATGGATAAAGGGGAGAGGGGAAAGAAGGATTTTCCCATATGTGAAAACTATGGAAAGAATTTCCTTGGTAAATGATTGAAGGGAATGAGAGTTTTTTATAAGTGTGGAGAAAAATAAAACCAAGTACGTGATTGCAAGGTTAAGAAAAATGTTTCAAATGTACAATGCTTCATCTTCAAGGAGTTGGGACACTACGCGAAACAATGTCCAAATTATCAGAGTATACCCAAAATACTGCTATTGGATAATAATCATGTTATGATACTATCAAAGATTAATGGTAATGATTATATTTCTTATATTGTTATGAAATATTGTGTCATTTGAGTATTTTATTAATGATGTACGTGTTATAATAATTATAGAGTATAAAAGGATTGTACTGTAGTACTATTTCATTAAGGACTTGAGATTTCGTGGAACCAAGAAAAGTGACTCAATAGAAGGTTAAATTTTTTTGGAAAATATATAGTTCAGAGAAAAATAAACCATAATTTGGTTCTGATACTGAGGTAGTGATTTTGGAATAATATATGATTGATTTGGATAAATTATATTGGATATTCTTGACTACCTTGAAACTGATTAATGATTTTTATATTCCATCATTGTTGGAGTCTCCAATATTTTTGTATATAAGGAGTATATCCAGTATTCTATAAGGAATAAGGGAGCATAAATGTAATCAATAAGGTTTTATTTTAATTCAGGGCTTTACTGTGTTTTAAAAGAATACATGATGAAGGTATTCACATGTTATTACATGGAAAAAAGTATCTTCATTGTGTTTACCTTCCTTATAAATTTTGGAATGTGAGTTTGGACAGAAGTATTTTGGATAAGTCTAAAGGTTGGAATCGATTAATATTGACATTGGATACTATTATTATGTTTAAATCATTTTTTTAGATTATTTTTATACTATCATAAAAAGGACAACCCATAGGTCTAGCGACAACCCGTCGCATACGACAAAGTTGCGAGACTTGAAACCATAACCGAAGGGCGACAAGGGTGGATCACCTACCACTGGAATATGTGATGTCCTGGTTTTTATAGTGGAGTCTTTTTAAATAGTACGACAAATGAATTATAAATTAATTATTTTTGGAACCCTATACGATTAGGATAAATAAAATATTTTTGAATTCTATTATCTTTTGGAGTGAAAGATGAGTTTGTGGTAGGAATTAGTTGAAAGATGAAACTCTTTTTTTCAAGTGTATATATATATATATTCCTCTTATTCTATGAATAAATTAATTCATAAACTTTATGGAAGGAATCATAAAACAAAAAATGTGTTATCCTAATAACTTATGTTTTTTTGAACAGGTGATATTTTAAATCATCGTAGATTGATGGATTTGAGGCCCTCAATTTTAAACTTGTTTATGATTGATGACCTCAATCACTCCCTATAAATATTTACCTTTTTCCTCCAATTATGTGTCTCTAATTTCCACCAATGTTATCCTAATCGAGATCATAATTTCATGGTGACTTTTTCATTTCCCTTTCCCTCTTATTAAAACTAAATTTTATTTACCCAATCTCTGATGTGGGTTTTCCAAAAAGGTATTTTTCTATTTTTAACCCTTTATTCTCGAAAAACAATTTCAAATTGTGAGGACACAATTTATTGAAGGAGGGTAGAATGTAACACCCCAAAATTTCATAGTACGTTATTTCTTCAAAGTAATTCAATAACTTGTGCTACACACAACACCGAGTTCAAGCGCACCACGACTTACCAAACTAGCCGTTCAAAAGAGGTAATGAATAATATTAACTGAATTTTGAATTTAATATATTACATATAATTTTAACATCCATATTATGTGTTTCTTAGACATAATATGAGAACAAATTCATTTTTTTCAGATAAAGGAAGTATTTTTTAGAAAATGCAATTTTACCACCTTTTAATGGCAAACCCTTTTTTAAATCAAATATTTGACACTTTTATATATTCAATTTGACAAAATAACTTCATATTTATAATTGGGACATAAAATTTAGTTTCGATAAATTTTTGGTGTTTTTCTGATAACTTTCATATTTGGGTAAATAGTGAAAAATACTAAATTTTAATTGAAAACAACTTTTTTAATCAAAATAATTTATAGTGTTAAATTATACATTTGAATGATTTGGAAGTATAATCAGATTATATTTTTATCATTTAATACAATTATTGTCATTATAAGTAATTTCACTTTTAAATTTGACATAAACACATGTCAATCTTTTGATAGTTTTTACTTTTTAAAAACCCACGTTTTGGTTTTGACAACGGGAATTAATTTTAAATTAATAAATTAAGATTATATGATTTGAATTTGTTAAAATAGAATTCATTTTTTAATTCATAATATCAGAATTATCTTAGGGTTATTTTTTGGTATTTTTCTGAAAACTTTTAATTTTTGATGAATAGTGAAAAACATTGCGTTATTGTTTAAAACCAGCTTTTTATTAAAATAATTATTTATTTTATTTACATTTAGTTTATAAAAAAATAGATACATAATACCTATATAATTTCAATGTAACTCATTGGAGTCATTTTATAATAAGTTTAGATATAAAAAAATATTATTGAACTTTTTACCGTCTTTTACGCACCTCCTAAGAGCATTTACAAATTTCCATAAAAATTAATTTTACCACTTCTGTGAAATAAATTTAAAAAATCAAAGAGACACTACTAACATCAGTAAGTAAAATTTGGTTCAATAAGATGAAAATAATTTTTAGTGAATAGTAACTTTTGACTTTTATTTACTACGGTTAAAAGTAAATAGGTTAATTATGGGTAAAACTGATATTATAATTACCCTAACACATGTCCTAATTCAATTGGATAAGTGTATTTCAACCAAAAAAACCCTTAGGAATAAAATATGATCCTTTATTTTCACTTGGATTAGATTAGGACATTTATTATTATTGTAATTAAAGAAGAGTTAAAAGTGTTAAATTCAAAGTTTAATAACTAAACCATTTTTAATATAGGGTTACACACAATATAAATTCGACTATAAATATTCATTATAAATTTAAAAATATTTCTTACATAATGGTATTTTATTTATAATTTTTTTACATTAAATAATTTACTTTATTTATGACACAATGATGATGGAGTAATTACCCTATTAATGAAGCAATCAAATAAATGGTATTATAAATATTAAAATAAATATAATTTCAATGTTTTTATGACATAAACAAATTTTCTAGGTGAATATGATGTGTTAGGAATGATTCAATGTATCTTTTTCTAAGTAATCAAGTTGTGATGACTTTCAGAAAAACCAAATACTAAATAGTGTCAAAATTGACATAATTGAGTTTTTAAAACAAATACTATATTATTAATTGATATAATATTCCTAAAATTATAATGTTCAGACAAATGGCTTAAATAATATTATATATTTCATTATTGAACCACTTGAGGTTCTCTTGGTGGTTTATAGTATGTTTATTAACCATATAGTGTAAGAATACAAGAAGACACGGTAAAAGTTAAAATATTTAACTAAGAGTTAAATCTAAAAGACAAGGTTAATATGGTGACCTAAACCTCTATAAAACCTATTTTTTGAGTGGTTTTATACCCATACCCGACTTATCCTAGAAATAAATCATTTTGGATTCATTAGAAGATGAAAATTATTTTATTATAAAATAATATTTCAAGATTTTCCTAAAGTGACGCTCACCTCTCTTATAAAAGGGTACTTCCCCTTGTCTCAAAATCACAACTCCAAATCCATTTGTCCCAGCCAAAACATTCCCAAATATCCTCCCAACTTCCATCAAATCAACCTATATTACTTAATTTGATCATAAAGCCAACCTATGGATCCCTTTTGATCAACTCAAAAGGAAACACCCGAAGAAGAGGTAATAATTTCACCACCCTCTTTCAAGTTCTTTTCATCTTCCACTTCCTCTTTCTTTGTTGTTTCCATACCAAAATAATAACTCCAGTACCTTATATATAATATTATGTTGTTATAAATATGGTACAACCATATTAATTATTCTATCCATCCTATAATGATAAAGTCGACATACGTGTGTACGTATGGCTTACCGTATCCACGTCGTGGTGTAGTTTGTTATTCAAACACTTAATTATTTGGATGGGTATAATAATGGGTATAACTGATTAAATAATAAATATAACATGTTAATGATTCTTTATATATGATATAATATCCAATTATATACTATTTCACCATCAATATAATGATATTGTCGCTCGTGCGTACGTACGGATTGTCGTCTCCACAACGCGATGAGATTCATTTCCAGGTTCACCATTCAATGATGATTATAAAAATATATATTATTAATAAGTATGTAATATTTGACATAATATTGCTATTGGAGATATATATATATATATATATTTGTGTGTGTTTGTGTGTCTACTTACATATATCTTATTCACTTACTTCCGTTCAATACGATATGAAAACGAAAACAACGATTTTGCGTACGTATGACCTACCGTCTCCATAAACGGTGCCTCCAATTTCATATATATATATATATATATAATAAATATTTATATTCTAAATATATATAATATATAAATCAAATTTTATATTCTGGAAGTATTTAAATCGTGGTCTAAATGATACGATTAGGAATAACAAGTTAAAACACGTATGATAAAGAAATCGATTATTACCCGAAATCTTAATTTAACAAGGAAATAATTATTAAATGAGTAGTATAAATTCATAAATGAATCATTTATGATATAATAAATATGAATATGGTTCTGGTATATTTTAATAACATACTATGGTCATTATACAGGAGGTTAAACATACCCTCGACCAAAGGAAAGTGCAAGGTAAGGGTTAATTTCACAATCTCTTTACTATCCGAGGTTTTTTTACGTAGGTATCTACTAGGAAATATTTATTATCCATGTCCATGATTCATAAAAGTGTGTTCAAAGGGATTATTTTTAAGGTAATTTTTACTAAAACATCATTTTAAATGTTTTAAGGATTTATTCTTCTAAACCTTTCTCATTAATGTTCATGTTTTCAAAATGATTTTAAGGATTTATTTATATGGACATGAATGTTTTAAAATGTTAATTCCTTTAAAAAGTTTCAAAGTGGTTGATGAAGCTCAAATTTTCATATATTTTATACTGTAAAACATTGTTTATAATCCCACAAAAGTGTTATTGAATGGGTAATTATCATGTTTTTTAGGTTTTAGTGCTATTTTGAACCCAAATGTGAAAAACGACTAATTCTGGATTTTTGACAAAATTTTACGTCAGGGGTATTTTGGTCATTTCAGGAAAAATAAAATTCCAAATGTTATGATTAAATTTTTTTTATAATCCTTATTGTATTTCCTTCATTTTTGTCGTCTGGACCAGGAGCTGATTTTGTCATCTATAGGGTCTAAAAAATCATTGAAGATTGGAATTTTTTCCGGGCGGACAGCATGGACCAACCCAAGGTAACGGGCATCAAACGCGGTCTAAACATATTCAAATGATGTGTTTCAACCTGGCATACCTCGAGAACATATAGGTCCGTCTCTACAATAAATTGGGAGGATATTTGAGGTCATTAAGGAGGCTATTGAATGACATTAGTTTGGAGGAACCTTCCTGGATGCTTCGTCCAGAAACAGAAACCGAGAATGAAAAATTCATAAATCCTACATACGGTTTCCAAATTGTCTTAAATTTGGAGAGGAGACGGCCAAGACATTTATGAACAACATTTATGAAGGGTGGAACGCGTTAATATGTCATTAAAGGGGTATACAACGCGTCGACATTCGGGGGTCGAATTCTGCCTATAAAAGGAGGCCCCCACCTCCTTCCCAAATCATCCCATTCTCCATCCATTTCTTCAAGGCACCAAGGAGGAGATCTCCACCGAGGGAGGCCGGCCGCAAATCTTCCACCTTTATTTTTATTTTATTTCTTTTCTTTATTTTTAGTTTTTAATTGTAATTTAGATTTCTAATAAATTCATGCATTGTTTTTATTTTTGTGTCCACCGATTCACCCTCTTTTCTTCCTCTCATATTACCATTGTGAACTATAATACTCATGATCATGAGTAACTAATCTGAGGAATATCCCAAGGGATTAATCAGGTTCTTGAACCCAAGACCATGTTTTTCATATTCTTTGAGTTAATTCTAAGGATAATTTATAGTGGGTGTAATCCTCACTATGGTTGTCTAAAGATTAACTTCTTAATCTACAACCATTTTCCCTCGATTGAGGAGGTGGATGGAAGGTGTGCTTGGCGATCACTAAGTAGACTTTTCATTCATAACCGGTGTAGAATAATGTGGGAACACATACGATGGAGTGTGTAAACTAAGAATATTTGAATCTGGCCAATGAAGGTGCTCCCTGAATATTCTCTCGGGAGAACTTCATTTCTTCCCTAATTACATTCTGTTTAGCTTTGCATGGTAATTTATAATTAAATTTTAGTTTCTTCTGATTTATGAATTTCATTTATTTTATTAAATTACATTTATTTCATAAAATATTAAACAAAAAAAAGAATTAGATTAGGTGGAATAGAAGTAGTGATTTATTAACCACAAAAGCTCCTCAAGAGAAAGACCTAGGTCAGCCCCTGTGCTGCACTTAGCTATAAATATTTTTGAGAGCGTGCACGACAACGCTTCGTCAAATTGGCGCCGTTGCCAGGGATCCAAGTGGTTTTAATTCACTATTTTTATTCACATTGTGTAAATAATTTTCCTTTCATTTAAAAAAACAACAAAAAAATCATAAATTTCAAAAACTAAAAAAAAAACTTTTTTGTTCATGATGTATTTCAATGGTGATTATTCTGCATGGACTGACCAATCTCAGGTGCCAGAAAATGTTTGCAATGAAATTGATGCTAAATTTCATACGATTAGTGATAAAGTTCAAAAACTGGAGAGCCAAATTGAATGGATTGCTGAATATGTACGCACATCCCAAGAACAATCCAAACCTGAGCCTGAACCTGAACCAGAACGAGTGGTGGAAGAGATTTCACCGATCACATTTTATGTTAATGAACCTGAGGCGGGTGAGAAAGAACTTCTAAAAGAATTAATCACATCATCTCGCACTCAACCATTGGTCGAGGAGGTCCTAGAAGTAAACATTCCAACTGATGCATTGATGGGAGGTCAACATTTTTTGGAAGAATCTTGGAATAACTTTGTTGAAGATAACTTGAAACATGATCTTCCCATACTTAGTAATGAAACATCAGACACTTTCTACCTCTCTCTTTCTTTGTAAGATAAGGAAGAAGACACACCTGCTGAGATTGAGTTTCCAATGGTCATGCCTGAAGAGATCAATTACCAAGCTGAATTACTTGAAAGGGAAGATTTCTTTGTTAATTCTTCATGTTTTAATCTTATTCAAGCTAAATTGTTTTCTGAAATCTCTTCCTTTGAAATTTCTGATACAGCACAAATGGAGCAGACCATGGATGATATGAAAGATACCACTAAATTAGTGGTGATCATGGAAGAAGATCTGGAGAAGGTGGCGGTGGTGCCACTACCTCCTCAACAAAAATTTTCATACCATATGGAGGAGGACACCACCGAAGTTAATAGGGAGCACCCTTATCTTTTATTCCCTCCCACTTCGAACCTCAAATTTCTTCTTTATTCTTTCTCGGGGGTTGGGAACATTCAAATATTATTTGGGGTTATCTACTTTCAGGTTTTACTCATGGATATCGGGAAAACTCACATGTGGTGGTTCATCTCAAAGAAACCACACCCACCTTCTGATTGGGGATAATCTACTGAAACTGCCTGACTAGGGGCAGTAAAAACCTAGCACCCGCTTGGGGGTCTAAACCAAGCATTATCTCTTTTCTTTTCCTTTTCTCATTCTTTTTATTTTTTTTTCTTATTTTTTTTATTAATTTCTTGTAGTCTTAAAGTGGTTGCTTCTAGGAGCTTAACTCAAGGCATCCACTTCTAAAATAATGTCAGGTTGTATCTTTCCTTCCCTTTGATTTTTTTTTACCTTTATATTTATATTTTGTTGAGTTGAAATAAGGGGTAGTTAAATTTAAGTGTGGGGGAGTGTCAACCTGCTTAGTTCTTATTGTGTGCTTTTCATTTTTCTTATATTTTTAGGATTTTTGAGCTTTAATGAATATTATTATCACTTTTCACACATCAATTTATTTTAAAAGAGTTGAAATGATTTTTGAAATAATGGATTTTAAATGATTGTTGATGTGAAAACATTTTTCTTGAATTGGATTATCAATCATTTTTATGAGTTTGACTGATTTTTGAAATCCATGACCATGAAACACTGACTCAAAATATTTTTTTTCCAATCCTGTGAGGTATTCTAAACCACTTTTACATATTCTTCCTAATACCCACACTTTCTTGAGGGAAACTTGAATTTTGTGTGAGAACCAGAATTTGTGAATATTCTCTTTCGAAGCTTTGGATTTCATGGAATGTATTTAAAATGATTGAGGCATCTCTTTGGCTAGTCACATTTTATCTTGAGACCCACCTTTACATTTATCCTTCGTAAGCCCTTAGATGCCATGAATTGCCTTATAGGTTTAAGCCACATTACAAGCCAATTTTTCCATACCTACCCGCACTTTTAGTATTTTTGCATGGATATTTCAAGTTTGAGTGTGGGGGAAGGGCCTTTCGTGTGCGTTCATTGGAATGTGTATCATTTATCGGTAGTGTGAAGTGTGTGTCAATATTTTGGGCAGTGGATAACAAGAGAATTGGGCATGTGTCATCATTTCATTGTGCTTTATTTGGTTCATCCATTTCTCCTAAAAAAAAGAAGAAAAAATGGAGATGAGCTTGAATATTCATTGTACATTCTTTTATGACTCATGTCCCTCCCAAAAATCAAGTGAATGAATTGTCATTCATTCATTGTATTCAATTTTTCAGCTCATCCTCTATAAAAAAAAAGAAAAAAAAAGAAAATAAAGTTGTGCCTTTCTGGAGCTTTGAAAAAAAAAGAGGAGAACTTAGATGATATCATTCATTATAATCACTTATTGGCTCATGTACCATGTCATAAATATGGCCGGGGTTGTTTTCACATTTACAAGCAGTATTGAGTGAGAAATTTCCTGTGTTTTCACTTGATTTAATCATGCATTGTACTTAAAAGTTCAACCTCCTCTTTCTAGCTTGGAACATTTTTCAATCATTTTACCACCGACCCTAAGCCTTAGAATCATTTGAACCTTTAATTAAATCCCTCATGATTAAATTCATTTTCATGTTTCACGCTGTGGAGAAATGATAATTTTCACAAACCTATGGTGATACATGCGATTTTCAAGTATGAGTATAACTCTAGATTCAATTTCTCTTGAGTGAGGAGTGACATAAAATTCAACGTGAGGTAGGTTGTGATTGGTTCATGGATTGATTTATGAGTTTGAACAAATTTTAATGATTGAAATGAAAATGAGAGAATTATTATTCATAAATGAGACATGACGGAATTCTGTTTTGGATAAAATCATTAATATTTTCTCATTTTTGATTGTTGTGTGGATTTTGATTTGGATGTAAGATGATTGCCCAGGAGTGCAATGTTTAAGTGTGGGGGTGTGATGAAGCTCAAATTTTCATATATTTTATACTGTAAAACATTGTTTATAATCCCACAAAAGTGTTATTGAATGGGTAATTATCATGTTTTTTAGGTTTTAGTGCTATTTTGAACCCAAATGTGAAAAACGACTAATTCTGGATTTTTGACAGAATTTTATGTCAGGGGTATTTTGGTCATTTAAGGAAAAATAAAAATCCAAATGTTATGATTCAAATTTTTTTAGAATCCTTATTGTATTTCCTTCATTTTTGTCGTCTGGACCAGGAGCTGATTTTGTCATCTATAGGGTCTAAAAAATCATTGAAGATTGGAATTTTTTCCGGGCGGACAGCATGGACCAACCCAAGGTAACGGGCATCAAACGCGGTCTAAACATATCCAAATGATGTGTTTCCACCTGGGATACCTCGAGTACAGATATCTCCGTCTCTACAATAAATTCGGAGGATTTTTGAGGTCATTAAGGAGGCTATTGAATGACATTAGTTTGGAGGAACCTTCCTGGATGCTTCGTCCAGAAACAGAAACCGAGAATGAAAAATTCATAAATCCTACATACGGTTTCAAAATTATCTTAAATTTGGAGAGGAGACGGCCAAGACATTTATGAACAACATTTATGAAGGGTGGAACGCGTGAATATGTAATTAAAGGGGTATAAAACGCGTCGACATTCGGGGGTCGAATTCTGCCTATAAAAGGAGGCCCTCACCTCCTTCCCAAATCATCCCATTCTCCATCCATTTCTTCAAGGCACCAAGGAGGAGATCTCCACCGAGGGAGGCCGGCCGAAAATCTTCCACATTTCTTTTTATTTTATTTCTTTTCTTTATTTTTAGTTTTTAATTTTAATTTAGATTTCTAATAAATTCATGCATTGTTTTTATTTTTGTGTCCACCGATTCACCCACTTTTCTTCCTCTCATCTTACCATTGTGAACTATAATACTCATGATCATGAGTAACTAATCCGAGGAATATCCCGAGGGATTAATCAGGTTCTTGAACCCAAGACCATGTTTTTCATATTCTTTGAGTTAATTCTAAGGATAATTTATAGTGGGTGTAATCCTCACTATGGTTGTCTAAAGATTAACTTCTTAATCTACAACCATTTTCCCTCGATTGAGGAGGTGGATGGAAGGTGTGCTTGGCGATCGCTAAGTAGACTTTTCATTCATAACCGGTGTAGAATAAGGTGGGAACACATACGATGGAGTGTGTAAACTAAGAATATTTGAAGCTGGCCAATGAAGGTGCTCCCTGAATATTCTCTCGGGATAACTTCCTTTCTTCCCTAATTACATTCTGTTTAGAATTAAATGGTAATTTATAATTAAATTTTAGTTTCTTCTGATTTATGAATTTCATTTATTTTATTAAATTACATTTATTTCATAAAATATTAAACAACAAAAAAAAGAATTAGATTAGGTGGAATAGAAGTAGTGATTTATTAACCACAAAAGCTCCTCAAGAGAACGACCTAGGTCAGCCCCTGTGCTGCACTTAGCTATAAATATTTTTGAGAGCGTGCACGACAATGCTTCGTCAGTGGTATGGAACACTTTTACACAAAACTATCTTTTAAATGACTTCCTTTATATGAATTTTAAATGATTTCATGAAAAAATGGATATTTATCTCAAAGATTTTTACTGATCATTTTCAACTATGTCAACATCCTTTACAGGATATTATTCTTGATCGAGGTTGATTTATTATGATACAAATCTTCCATATTGTATTGAAGGTTTGGTGATATTTTTTACTGTGGATTTTTTTATACCATTTATGGTTTTTGGATAAAGTATTGACATTCCGTATGCTAGTTTTAATACGAATGTTTATGTTATTTTTCAACCTTTTAATATGAGGAATGAATTGGACTTAGTAAGTGATGGGTAGAGTCCTCTATAGCTTTTTGATGCATCAGTAGGTCTCATGATACAAACTAGTATCTTGGCACAAGGCCTTGACAAAATATTATTTGTGGTCTTGGCACAAGGCCTTGACTATGTGGTTATGAAGTCTGGAATTATGCATTCCATCATTATCAAATTAGCTATTGATATTAAATGTGATTATTTGACTTGTAGAATATCAATGTGAATAAGTAAATTGAATTATTTGATTTATCTTTGCCATATTATGCTGAAGTTTAAGTTTAAAAGGCTTTTGTTTTAGTCTTATACATTTCCTTAAATGTTTATGCTTATTTATAAAAGTTTCGTCAATATTGTTATCCTTACTGAGCATATGAACTCACCCCTTTCCATGTTTTATTCTTCCCAATATGCCAAGAAGTTTTTTATGATTGATAAGTAGGGTTAATCTAGGGGATTAATGGAATTCTCAAAGGATCATTTATTTTGTGTTTTATTTTCTAATGTGTAAAGTAACGTTCATGTATGTAATCTATTTTCCAAGATTGCTAAACTGATTGGTCTTTTGGGACATTATTCCATGTAATTATGTCAATGTATTAAAATAATGCACCGACTCTAGGATTTTGGGGTCGGGGTGTTACATATACAATTTTATTCTTCATGTCTAATGTATGTAGGAACATCCTTGGCCCAATATTCCCTATACCACTCACTGTTTCCATGATTTATGGTCCTAGTCGTATAACCTAAAACTGCAAGACACTATTCTTCATCACTATATGATGATAATCTATATGGTTAACATCCCTCTTGTTCAATTTTATGTTTCTCATAGAACTACATATGTCTTGATTTTCACCCCTGTGAGATATATAGTGATACTTGGATCCTTTATCTTGGTCTAGAGACAACATGATAAAAAAGACCTTGTCCTTTATTTCAATCACCACTGTGTGGTGAAATAAACATTTTCTAGTTATTTTTTTGCACACTAAGAATATATCACATGGGATTAGCAGTTTTGGTAAAATATTCTCGGCATGATCAAGTCATGTCCATTCACATCAGGGTTAACATAGTCAAGGAATGAAAGACCTTAAAAATCAGACCAAACACCTTTATCACGTGATGTTAAACTACATGATTTGTATCTATTTCATGAATTAAAACTTTTCATCTTTATGGACCTCACCCAAGAGGACCACTATCCTAGTTGTTGGTCTCCCACCACCCTTCCATCCTATAACTACATGCATCTTGATTCTCAATTTGAATAGATACGGAATGAAATCCAGATCCTACATCCTTGTCTATCTGTAATATAAAAATGTTCCCACTCTCTTATATATTAGAAAAAAACTAAGTAGTAGGTTCTAGTATGAGTTATCACCATTCTTGTGAGCCCATATTCAAAGAAAAACCCCCCATTCATATAATAATTCAATCAGAGTGGGGAATATACCATAGAACTAAGTGTGGATTGATTATTTCCTTAATGAGATATGTAATGATGCCCATATCCTATGTCTTGGGCCCAACCAAAATATAACCCCCATGAAAATGTTTCATGCCTACATAGGAAACATTTCTACCCATTCTTGGGTAATTTTGACATGAAATTATCCTACCACACCTAGGCACCTTCTTTACAAAAATAAAACTCTACGTATAGGGAAATACAGATCTCCATAAGCTTTCAATAACCATATAGGATAGAATGTCTGAAAACTAAAGACACCTTTGTTTTCACTATACATTAATACATCCCAATTTGGATTTATATAAGTCATCCCAATAAGTCTTTTCAACCATAAGAACATTCAACCTTAGGATAAACATATTCTATCTCTATATTCCCTGACATCATCATGGTAGTAAACTTTTTTTCTGACATGATCTGAAATATTTCCTTTTATGATTGTCCTGTATCACTTTTTGGATCTGAAATCCCTTAGATTTTGGCTTACAAAATTCCATCCTCATGCCTGAAAATGATGTAACATTTTTGGTAAAATCACAATGAAGTGTAAAATCACTAATTTTTTTGTCAAAGATAAATGACCTTAAATTGAATCCCTCAATTTTTTTTTGAAAGATGTTAAAATTAATAGTTGACATTCTAGTCACATGACACTAAACTACATGATGCTTCAACACTCGTCTAGGAGGGAGGATCTCTTTCTAGTGTTATTCATCCATCACACCACCCTGAAGAACTAGTTATGAATTGATACTCATTACATCAAGGAATATAGTGTTTCATGGATCCTCTATTCTTGGCCCAACTGTTATATAATCAAAAACATTTATGTTCCTCTATTCGTGGATCGAACCTTGATCTAGGTGGGATGTTTTGGATTTCTCCTAGGACCCATCCTTTGCAAGATTACAATCAAAATATAAAACACCTTTACTTATATACGAACCAAATTTTTGAAAGGGGTTTCTCATCCATGGATAGTGCTAATCTAGATGCTTCCTCTATTCCTAGACACATTCCTTTTATAAAACACCCTCTGTGGTCTTGCGAAATTCGGATCCTCATAAACTCCCCTTGGCCATTAGTAATATAATTTATGATACTAGAGGGAACCTTTATTTTTAATATGTACGATATACCCCATTCTATCTCTACATAAGTCACCCACAGTGGGGCCTATAAACTGGAGGCACCTTCATCCCCATTAGAAACCACTTCTATTACCGTAATCCCCAACAACATCATGCTAGAAACCAATTTTCAAACATGCTCCATAGTCATTCCCTATGTACTTGTCTCATGTAATTTTATAATATCCAAAAAAACATAATAACATGACTTAAAATTTCACTCCTCACACCTGAATAATATCATAACATTCTCGGCCAGCAAACCACACTATAGTTGTTACTCCCATAACTCATGACCAAAGTTGTTTTACTTAAAACACTTATTTCATTAGTCCTTATTGAAATACTCTAAACTAACAATGAAAAGATATGTAGTACTCACTGGGTTGAAAACCCACAAAAGTGAATCCTAGGAAAGAGTTTAGTTTTATCTCTCTAGAAGTTCACTCTTCATAGTTTATGTAAAAAGATTGAGCAATGGAAAGAAAGAGGAATAAAACTTGTTTGGTTGAAAATCCACAAAGAGTGGCCTAATAAAAACCTAAGTATTTATTGTTAAGTATTAATAATATTTGACTTATGAGAAAATTAGGGTGGTGTTGAAAATTACCTAAGAGTTCATAGGATCCATTATGAAATTCTAGAAACATTCAAACTACACTCACTAGGTCCAAAGACCTTCGAAAAAATTAGAGCACCCTCATGTTCCTATCACTATGATTACTATAAATTTTCACAAAGATATTTAGAAAAACAAACTAATAATTACTCTTATGATGTAATTATATGGGAAAATATGGATTAAGAAATAGGTGATTGGGAGAAAAAATCTCTTCATTCATGAATAAAAATTCATAGGAGCATCCACAAGTTGGAGTATATTAATAATATTTTACAAAAGACCATTAATATAAATTTTGAGTTACTAAAGGGTATATTGATCCTTATCAATGACCTATCAAATCTTAGCTAGCTGGGTATTCTCAACCTCTTTATTAAGGAAAAGATCCTCTTCTATAACCCTAATAACAGTCTTTCCTTTATCTTATACCTATTCTAATTAATGGTGAAGTTGTAAGATCTACCCTATGGAAGTATCCATATCTTATTGGAGGTTAAATATCTGAATGGATTTCTCATCAATATATTTCTTACACCCCTCCAATTTCTTGTTGTGGTTTATCTCTTCCTTTGATAATACAACTCAAAGATAACCACTTTTTTTGAGCATCCTTGCTTTGATAATGAGTTGTTGTGACTCATTCCCTTGATCCCATCCATGAATTATATTCTTCATATTAGGGAAGACCATGCGATAATAAAATCCAACATACATTAACATGAAAAAAATTCTTCAGAGCCTATGGAGTTGTGAAGTTAGATCTTCCATAGGTTCCCTCAAGACTAACTCCCAGATGTCCTACCATATGAATTGGCGACATTCCCAGAAATAAACCTGAGCCTCCTAGATTTTTTTGGATCTAGTATTAGGAGGAGAGGTGTGCTGTGAATTTAGTTCGTGTATGGAATAAACTTGTGTTTACCTTCTTGGAGTGACACCACCATTTCCTTTCATGATCAGGTGAGTTGAAGTAGAGTCCTCCACTTTGGGCATGACCACTAAAAGTGAAGGTGCTAAAAGGTAAATGAATTAGTCTCCAAGATCATGAGATTGTAAAAATAAATGAAAAAGGGGATCAAATCAGTTTATGGAACTCACCCATTGATGGATAAACTACTAGGATTTGTGCTCCTCTAATACCATTGATCTCTTTGATTTGAGTGAGTATCTTCTGGTGTGAAACACCCTCTTGAGTTTGCTCAGAACCCAAGATGGAAGGCACTCAAGAACCAGTCACTTTGATACCCTTGGCTATTGTACCCTCATTAATAGTAGTATGATGGAACTCAAATCCATGGTTATGAATCTCCTTGGAAATATTTTCTATAGATAATGCTTCACTAATCAACATCATTAAATTAATGCATCAAACATAAAGAGGTTGGTCATGTTTAAAAACATAAGAAGGGGAAAACTCTCATCCATCCAATTCATTATTAAAGTACCCAAAATTCCCCAAGGTTCCTAAAATATCAATATCTTGATAAATTAATTCCATTATTTTATTATATAACACTACAAGCCTCTCAAAATAATTACCATTATAGATATCCAAGATGCTTGGTCCAAAACCCAAATTGAATCCTCCATCTACTCCATCTGCCACCTTCTCAATAAGTATAACCCTTACAAGTCTATCAAATCAATATTAGAACCATCAACTTCATTGATTGGTCTAGAGTCCATGTTAGGGCCTTCTAGGATGGTGATAGGAATAGTGATGGTGGCTTCAGGTTCCTCCAATGTATGTGAAATACCTAAAATATCATAAGGAACAAAAGTAAATGATTGAAGTATGACACCTTATGATTCAAATATAAAATTACCAGGATCCTATGCCCTCTATAGAGTAACGGGAATAGACATGGATTTATAGCATCCTGCCTTTTTATAACATAAATTTTCATTACATTTTACAAAACTGAGGATCTTTAAGGTTTAGTGTCTTGGAAACCAGGAACTTAAAACATGAAAACATAAAACATTTTTCATAAACACTTGAAAGGATTATCCTTATGTTTATCCTAGGTTCATTACTGCATCTCATAACCTGGGGACATACATCAAAAGAAAGGGTGAGCAGAAGGCCCAGTAAGGGAAACAAGGGGAAACATTTAACATGTGAACTTGAGATACATCAATAATGTCATGAAAAAGAACTTTAAGGCATGAGAAAGAAATCATGAGGAATATCATAATAAAAATAACATATTTCATAACTTTAAGATGTGGCTACAAAATTTAATATTGACAATCATTTCCCTTTAATATAGACAATTATTGCGAAGAATTTACATGTACTTTATTCATCATGATCCATCTCAGCATAGGACTTGCATTGTTCCCTTCTACTTGAAGATTATTGATGCTCATCATGCTTCTCATCCCTTACAAGAGATCATTTCCTTGGATAATTTATAACTCCTCCACATTTACGACATTGAAAATTATAAGGTACATTAGATTGAACCTTATCTCTATTCATCACATTATCCATTTTTTTGAAGCAATTGGCCACTTTATGCCCAATATTTCCACACTTAAAACATCTCCGGGTTCCTTTTTTACATTCTCCTTGGTGCCTCTTCCCAAAAAAAATTTCAAAAAAGAAATTGGGTCTTCTTTCCCTTATCAACTTTATCAGATGAACGTCCTTGAGACTTTGTCTTCTTCTTCCTTGATGAATTTGGTCATTCAACTATGTACCAATTATTAATTGTGATTTTTGTTAGCTGGTGTGGATTAATCACAATATGTTAAACTTGATATTTCGTCATCTCTATCACATTAATAGGTAAATCTTCACATTTCCTATCACATTGGTTGTTGGGACATGCTCTTCTATTTCCCACCATTAACTAAGAAAAGAACGTATAATTAGGGGGCTTAAATACTTAGCCAATAATCATTACAAGGAAACTTTAAGCATAGAAGGATAAACTTGTAGAAGGAAAGTGTACCCTAACTGGTGATCCCCTAGGTTCCAATCTAGGTTATCCATGATCATATATTATTATGTGAATCTTTATTTTATTTTAACTTTGTTCCTTTAATAATGGTTCATACTAAGCATATGAATTTACCAAAGCATATCCCCCGAGAGTGTCGTAACCAAGAGTGCAGCAAGGCCCATTGTCGAGTACCAGTTCTCGTTCGAGTATCGCTCAAAGCGGTGTTTTTGGGTTTTACCCCTATGTACATTTGTGCCAGAGCCACCTCTACCTGATCATATCCAAATAGGGATGTATTTTCTTGGCAACCCCTTACTCAATACTCACCAAAATACCAGGAAGATTTCCTATATTTAAAATTTTCTATAGGGTTCTTCCTAGAGTTTTCATATCCTAATTTCCACAAATAACTAAACCATCCTTTGATACCAACTATAGCATCCTGCCTTTTTATAACATAACTTTTCATTACATTTTACAAAACTGAGGATCTTTAAGGTTTAGTGTCTTAGAAACCAGGAACTTAAAACATGAAAACATAAAACATTCTTCATAAACAATTGAAAGGCTTATCCTTATGTTTATCCTAGGTTTATTACTGCATCTCATAACCTGGGGAAATACATCAAAAGAAAGGGTGAGCAGAAGGCCCAGTAATGGAAACAAGGTGAAACATTTAACATGTGAACTTGATATACATCAACAATGTCATGAAAAATAACTTTAAGGCATGAGAAAGAAATAATGAGGCATATAATAATAAAAATAACGTATTTCGTAACATGAATATGTGGCTACAACATTTAATATTGACAATAATTTTCGTTTCACCACGGTCCATCCCCATGGTGTCATTAAAAATTACCAAGGTTATTCACCAAGGCATCGTTAAAAATGGTCATCTCTAGAGATTAAGTCTTTACCCAATGCATTGGAGCGCTATCAGGGCGCACCATTAATTTGTCTTTATTATCATGTGAGACACATATATCATCATCAATAATTTCATAAACAACCCATATAGAATAAAAGAAATGGGTTTCATTTCATAATCATAACGTTTTAAAAACTGCTTTAAAGACATGATCTTTATGTCACTTTAAACCCACGGAAAGGGAAAGCGGGTCTCATGTATGTAAATCCCAGAATTTAAACTAGAAAATTTTGGTATATATGTGAATAACCCTTTAGAATAAATATCTTTGAGTATTCACTTAATAAAATAAATTAATTTGAGAATAAGAGAGAGACATTTTGATACGGAAATTCTGCAGCATAACGGCTATGTTACGAGGTTTTAGAAAACATTGAAAAGAGAGGGGACATGGGTCACCCACTCATAAATGATCCATAAAACAGTAGGGGTACAGAGTATAAAGGATTTAATAACATGGTAATTAAATTTTAAAGATATACCATATGAAATGAAGAACATGAAAGGAAGACAAAAATAATATTTCTCTTATGAAAATTCGGTAGCCTAACGACGTCACTCAAACTTCAAAAAAATGAATTGACGAGATCAAATAGGGTATCTCGTCATATGAACATAAAAGATAAGTATGATAGATATAGATATCATACCCCAACATAATAAAAAGGAACTTGAAATATTTGACATGAAAGTAGATCTTTGGAAAATGAGAAAGGTGAACGAATCCCTTAAAAATTCGGCAGCCTAACGGTGTCACCTAAACTTCAACAAAAATGAATTGAAAAGATCAAATAGGGTCTCTCATAATATGAACATAAAATATCATTATGATAGATATAGAGATCATACCCCAACATAATAAAAATTAACTTGAAATACTTGACATGAAAGTAGAACTTTGAAAAATGAGAAAGGGGAACGAATCACTTAAAAATTCAGCAGCCTAACGGCGCCACGTAAACTTCAACAAAAATGAATTGATGAGATAAAATAGGGTCTCTCATCATATGAAAATAAAAGATAAGTATTATAGATATAGATATCATACCCCAACATAATAAAAAGGAACTTGAAAGACTGGACATGAAAGTAGAACTTTGAAAAATGAGAAAGGTGAACGAATCACTTAAAAATTCGGCAGCCTAACGGCGCCATTAAACTTCAACAAAAATGAATTGACGCGATAAAATAGGGTCTCTAATCATATGAAAATAAAAGATAAGTATGATAGATATAGAGATAATACCCCAACATAATAAAAAGGAACTTGAAAGACTTGACATGAAAGTAGAACTTTGAAAAATGAGAAAGGTGAATGAATAACTTAAAAATTTGGCAGCCTAATGGCGCCACTTAAACTTCAACAAAAATGAATTGACGAGATCAAATAGGGTCTCCCATCATATGAAAATAAAAGATAAGTATGATAGATATAGATATCATACCCCAAAATAATAAAAATGAACTTGAAAGACTTGACATGAAAGTAGAACTTTGAAAAATGAGAAAGCTCAACGAATCACTTAAAAATTCGGCAGCCTAACGGCGCCACTTAAAATTCAAAAAAAATGAATTGATGAGACAAATTGGGGGTATCTCATAATATTAACATGAAAAGGGAAGTAAGAGTAATATAAAATAACATACTTCAACATAATATCATGGAGCATAAAAGAAATGACATAAAAGAGATTACTTGAAAAGAAAGATAGAGGTGGGATCCCTTACCTTAAAACGAATCTCTTAAAACGAAAAGGTTAGGATCTTGAGGTCTTGGGGTCACCTTGAGAGGACTCCTTGAGAGGTAATGAGACCAGATCTTTGTTTGGGGAGAGTTGGGAGTGAAAACTAAAGGAGGAAAGGGTGGGTATTTATAGGGAATGTGAGGGTACAAGGCATTAATGGCCAAGGGACACCTCACAAGTGGTTTTTTGAAAACCATGGGCTCTCCCATGGTATTTCCCATGGAGTTAGGCCACATGGGGCCCCCCAAAAAATAATTCATCACCTTTGGTCGGCCAACCCTTAAAACATCTCATGAAATCATCATGACATAGTTATGATGTCATTAAACATACCGAAACTGTAACACCCCAAGAATTCATAGTGTGTTATTTCTTCAAAATAATTCAATAACTTGCACTACACGCAACACCGAGTTCAATTACACCATGACTTACCAAACAAGCCGTTCAAAAGAGGTTATGAATAGTATTAACTAAATTTTAAACTTTATAAAATCCTTATAATTTTAGAATCCATATTATGAGTTTCTTAGACATAATGTAAGAACAAATTCATTTTCAGTATTGCACTTTTACCGAATTTTAATGGTGAACCCTTTTTAAATAAAATATTTTAAACTTTTTGACTAAATGGGGAAATCAAAAAAAATTAAAATGAAACATCACAGGCTTCCACGGTACGTTTTCCTTTGAATAATACAGTAGCGTGTGTTGTACGCAACTTCGAGTTCTAACACACACCACAACCAATCAAACAAGCCGTTATGAATAGTAATACCTACTTTTTGAAATTATATATATTTTATATTTCAAAATTGACTTCATTTTTGGATTCGGAATATCTAATTTAGCCTAAGGTGAAATTTTGGTACTTTTCGGATAACTTTAATATTTTGATGAATAGTGAAAATTACTAAATTTTAATTAAAAACAACTTTTTTAATCAAAATAATTAATAGTGATAAATTATGAATTTGAGTGGTTTTAAAGTATATTTAGAATATATTTTTACCATTTAATATAATTTTGGTCATTGGACATAATTTTACAATTAAACCGAACATAAACAAGTGTCAATCTTTTGATAGTTATTATCTCTTAAAAACACGCTTTTTGTTTTTACAGCGGGAATTAATTTTAAATTAATTTCTGCCACTTCTGTTTTTTGAATTTAGAAAAATGGATTCCATATTTGGAATCAGGATTTTCAAATTGTGTAAATAGGTAACTTTTATTTTTAGACATTTTGAATAATTACTGCGGTAAATATTTTATTTACCATGGTTAAGGGTAAATCCGGTAAATAAGGGTTAAAAAATAATATTATAATAATAATAAATTACCCTAAAACGTGTCCTAGCCTTATTGGTTGATACATGTTCGGACATAGGCATATTTGGGTCGATTTTGGGACCCCATGGTGCCACTTGTAGGTGATAGGGACACTTTATTTTAATTAAGTTAAAATGAATACAAAAATGACACAAGCATATATCTTTTAGAAAAAAAAATTTACATAGGGTTATATATGTTGGATTTTAGATTATAAATACTAATTAGAAATATAAAAATATTTCCTACATAATGTTATTTTATTTATAATTTTTAAACATTAAATAATTTAATTTATTTATGACACAATGATGATGAAGTAATTACTATAATAGTGAAAAATCAAAATAATTGATATTATAAATACCCAAATAAATATAATATAAAACTTTTAATGAATTACACTAATTTTCTAGGATAATATGACATATTAGTATTGATTTAATTAGCTTTTTTCGAAGTAATCATTCTTTTATGAGTTTCAAAAAAATCAACTATTGAATAGTGTCAAAATTGACATAAAAGAGTTTTTAAAAAAATATTATATTATTAATTGATATTAAATTCCTAAAAATCTAAGGTTCGGCCAAGAGACTTATATCTTGATAGGTGTATCATTAATGGACCACTTGGGGGTCGCTTGGATTTATATGGTAAGTTTATTAACCATATAATATAAAAATACAAAGAGACATTGTAAAAGTGAAACTAATTAACTTAGAGTTAATACTTAAAGATAAGGTTAATATAAGTACCCAAACCTGTCTAAATTCTATTGGTTTAGTTGTTTTCGACCTATCCCCACCTTAACCTTTGAATAATAAACTTTGAATCCATTAGAAACCAAATATGAATTTATTATAAACTAATATTTCTATCTTTTCCAAAGGTGCCCCTCACCCCTCTTATAAAAAGGGCACTCCTCCTTCTCATTTATTAACACCTTCAAAGCATTTTGGTTCGGCCAAACTCTACCCAAATACTCTCCCAACATCCCTCACTACAACCTAGAGGCTTTAGTTTGACAGAAAGGCAACCTAAGGAGCCAGTTTGATCAAATCAAAAGGAAGAACCCGAAGAAGAGGTAATGATTTCACCACCCTTTTCCAAGTTCCTTTCTTCTTCCACTTCTTCTTCCGTTGTTTTTACCATTCTAAAATAATAACTCCAGTATCATATATATAATTTGATGTTATTATAAATATGGTACAACCATATTCAGTATTCTATCCACCCTTTTGAGTAACATGTCACCATACGTGCGTACGTACGGCTTACCATCTCCACGTCGTGGTGTAATTGTTATTCAATATATTATTATTTGGATGGATATAATAATGATGTGTAAATCATGTAAATAATAAATATAACATGTTAATTATTCTTTATATATGATATACCAGCCATTTATATATTATTTTAATATCAAAAGAATGATATTTTCGCTCGTGCGTACGTACGGACTACCGTCTCCACGAACGCGATGGGATTCATTCTCCATCGTATCCATTCAAGTATAATTATCATTTGATGATTTAAAAATGATGTTTAAGGACTTTATATCATTCTGCATATGAATAATATACCACCTATCCATTACAAACATGGCTTACGTAACAAAACATATAAAATAAAACAAGTAAGTTAACACCCGAAACAACGATAATACTAAGATATTATTATCAACTCAATATTAAAAGATCATATACGATATCATATTAATGTATATAATTCTTGTATAATTTAATAACAATTATTTCACCATTATACAGGAGGTTAACCTACCCCAACCAAGGAAAAGTACAAGGTAAGGGGTTTTCATCTCACTCCTTATTCCCGTGAGATTCATGCCATATTGCCACCATCACCTTTTGTGTGGTGTATGTACTGCCCATAATTATATTCTTTGTGCAATACACTCTAATTTATGTGTATTTACATATTCATTGTATGATACCTCTTTCATGGGTTGTATGTTTCATAAGTTACCAAATTGGTAAGGGTTATTTCACAATCTATTCATTATCCGAGGTTGTTTATACGTAATAATCTACTGGGATCTCTTTATCATCCATATCCATGTTTCTTAAAAATGTATTTCAAAACATTTTTACTATTTACAAGAATATGGGTTAAAGTCATTTATACCCTTGTTTGACTTTTTATAAGAGGTTTATAAAGGAATCTTTCCGTCGTTTTCCAAACAAGGTTCTTTTTAACCTTTTCGACAAAATTAAGGTAAGAATGTTTTTTTTAACTTATACGGCTAGTGCGGCTATTTACCACCATTATAAAATCTTCAAAGCTTCCCTTACAAGCTTATAAGAATATTTTCAAATTGAATGTATTATTTCATAATTATGTTACTTTTAAAATGATTTAAAAAAAAGATATTTCTCTAAAATAGTTTTTATTTCATCTATGTCATCATCCTTTGATGGATTTTAAGCTTATTTGAAGTTGATTTATTATGATACAAAACATCCATATTTTATTGAAGGTTTTGTGATATTTTTGACTGTGGATAAGTTATTCTTATGTCACTCATGGTTTTTGTTTAGAGTATTGACATTTCATAAGTTATTTGTAATCCGAATGTTTATGTTATATTTCAACATTTCATTCAGATGAATGTGTTAGACAAGTATGTTCCGGTTGAGGACCGGTAAAAGTAAGCCCTCCGGTTTGGTCTCTGGTTATTAGAGGAACTTCGGTTTGGTCTCCGGTTATTAGAGGAACTCCGGGTTGGTGTCCGGTTATTAGAGGCACTCCGGGTTGGTGTTTGGTTATTAGAGGCACTCCGGGTTGGGTTCCAGTTACAGTTAGCCCCTAGGTCTTGGGACGAGGCCTTGAAAAAGAAATTAAAGTTTAGCATTATGCATTCTGACATTATGAAAGTGGTTATTGATATTGCATGTGATTATTCTATTAGTAGAATATCCATGTGAATAAGTAAATTACATTATTTCATTTTACTTTTTCCATACTATGTTGAAGTTCAAGTTTAAAAAGCTTTTGTTTTAGTAATGCATTGCCTTAAATGTTTATGCTTATTTTTGAATGTTCCGCTATATTGTTATCCTTACTGGGCATTTGAGCTCACCCCTTTTCTATTTTTTGTTTTTCCCAGGATGTGAAGAAGTAAGTTATGAATGACCTGCAGGGATATTATGAGGGGATAATAGTGTGGACTATGGAGACATTATGTTGTCGTAGTAGTTTTTCACTTTATGATGTAATGTAAAACTTATGAATATATCTAGTTTTTCCAAGGCTACTAAACCAATCGGTCTTTCGAGATTTAACCTTTCTTGTGATCATGCCAATGTTATGTAATAATGCACCGACTCTGGGTAACTAGGGTCGGGGCGTTACAGTTGGTATCAGAGGAAGTTTAGTACAAACCTTGGAAGCTAGATTTAGATAAACTCTGATTAGAGAACGTAGACCTAAGATGAACTTTGAGGATTAGTATAGAAGAACTTCCTAAAATTTTGGTATTGTAGAGATTTTGTGAGTTTTCTGAGCAATACATCCCTGTCTGGATACGAGAAGGTAGAGGCGGCTCTGGCACATATGTACCTAGGGGTAAAACCCGAAAACACCGCTTTGAGCTAGACTCGAACGGGAACTGGTGCACGACAACGGGCCTTGCTGCACTCTTGGTTACGACACTCCCAGGGGATATGCTTAGGATAATTCTCATTTTCTTTACAAACCATTATGAAGGGTTTATGAGTATATACTTCCTCAAAAGAGAAATTTTTATGATTATGGATTATATCCATAAACTATTTAATTTATGTTATGTGTTTTACAAGTTTGGGATTAGGTATTGTTATTCATAAACTAATCTAATGTATGCTATTGTTTATAAATGGCGCCCAGTAGAAGGAATGAGAACTCTAGCAATGCACATGATACAAAGAGAAAAAAGGATCATATATTTTATGGTCTTAAGCCAGAATTTACAAGAGAAATAGTCTCGCACGTATTATCATCATATGAAGAAATAATATCATGTGTTGATAAGATAAGTAAAGAGTTTACTGAGTCCTATGGATTTGAAGGGAAGCAAGAGAAGAAAAGGATGTAAGAGAGAAAGATGGATAAGGGGAAGAGGGAAAAGAAGAATTTTCCCATATGTGATAACTGTGAAAAAAAAAACACCCTGGAACTTGCCTGAAAGGAATGGGAGTTTGTTATAAGTGTGGAGGAAAAGGTCACAAAGTACGCGACTGCAAGGGTAAGAAAATGGTTTCAAATGTACAATGCTTCATTTGCAAGGAGTTTGGACACTACGCGAACCTATGTCCCAGTCATCAGACTATGCCACAAATGATGCTATTGGATAATAATCAAGTTATGATACTACTACAGATGAAGAGGAATGATTAGAGTTCTTATGTTGATTATGTCAATTGAGTGTTGTATCAACAATGTACTTGTTATAATAATTATGGAGTATATAAGGATTTTACTGCAGTACTATTTCATTAAGGACTTGAGATTGTGTGGAACAAAGAAAAGTGACTCAATAGCAGGTTAAATTTTTGGGAAATATATGGTTGAGAGAAAGATAAACCATAATATGGTTCTGATACCGAGGTAGTGATTTTAGAATAATACATGATTGATTTGGATAAATTATATTGGATATTCTTGACTACCTTGAAGCTGATTAATGATTTGTATATTCCATCATTGTTGGGATTTAAAACATTTTTGGATTGATGAAGTATATCCAGCATTCTATATGGAATAAGGGAGCATGAATGTAATCAATAAGGATTATGGTAATTCAGGATGTTTCAGTGTTTTAAAAGAATACATGATGAAGGTATTAATATGCTATTACGGGGTAAAAAGGATCTACATTATGTTTACCTTCCTTATAAATGTTGGACTGTGAGTTTGGACAGAAGTATTTTGGATAAATTCTAGTTTGAGATTAATTTTGGATTGCCATAAAAGGACAACCCGGAGGTCGGGCGGCAACCCGTCGCGACCGGCAAGGCCATGAGACTTAAACCCACAACCGAAGGGCGACAAGGGTGTATCACCTACCACTGGCCCACGATATGTCCTGGATTAAATAATGTAGTTTTTATTAAAAGATCTTGTAGATGAATTATAAATTCGTTTATTTTGGAACCCTATACGAATAGTGTAAATAGAATTTTTTACGTTCTATTATCTTTTAGAGTGAAAGATGAGTTTGTGGTAGAAATTTATTAATGGATAAAACTCTAATTATAAAGTAAGTATATCTCCTTATGATCTTAGACAATCTCATAAATAAATTCCTCAACATTAAGAAAAGGAACTTAGAACAAAAATGTTGTCCTAGATGGTACCTTAAATCATCACTAATTTATGGCTTTGGGATTGTTGGCCTTTTCATAGCCATGTTCTATACCACTCTCCATCAGATAATTTATGGTTAGATTTTTCTTCCATGTCCATATTTTCCTACATGGAACCCTAGTATGTGTTATTTTCAGTAATCTTCATACTTTCCACTCTTTATTTTAAATAGAGGCCTCATTAATTCATTTTTCGATGTGGGATTTCAACTAAGATATTTTGAAACGTCAAAAATGTGTTATCCTAATACCCTATGTTTTGTTGAACCGATGGTATTTTAAATCATCATAGATTGATGAATTTAAGGACCTCAATTTTACACTTGTTTGTGATTGATGACCTCAATCACTACCTATAAATATTTATGTTTTTCCTCCAATTATATGTCTCTAATTTCAACCAATTTTCTCCTAATCGAGATCATAATTTGGTGGTGACCCTTTGATTTCTCTTTTCCTCATATTAAGACTAAATTTTAGTAACCCAATTTCCGATGTGGGTTTTCCCACAAATATATTTTCTATTTTCAACCTTTTATTTTCGAAGAACAATTTCAAATTGTGAGGACGCAATTTATTGAAGGAGGGGAGAATGTAACACCCCAAGAATTCATAGTGTGTTATTTCTTCAAAATAATTCAATAACTTGCACTACACGCAACACCGAGTTCAATTACACCATGAATTACCAAACAAGCCGTTCAAAAGAGGTTATGAATAGTATTAACTAAATTTTAAACTTTATATAATCCTTATAATTTTAGAATCCATATTATGAGTTTCTTAGACATAATGTAAGAACAAATTCATTTTCAGTATTGCACTTTTACCAACTTTTAATGGTGGACCCTTTTTAAATAAAATATTTTAAACTTTTTGACTAAATGGGGACATCAAAAAAAAATTTTAAATGAAACATCCCAGGCTTCCACGGTACGCTTTCCTTTGAATAATACAGTAGCGTGTGTTGTACGCAACTTCGAGTTCTAACACACACCACAACCAATCAAACTAGCCGTTATGAATAGTAATACCTACTTTTTGAAATTATATATATTTTATATTTCAAAATGGACTTCATTTTTGGATTCGGAATATTGAATTTAGCCTAAGGTGAAATTTTGGTACTTTTCGGGTAACTTTAATATTTTGATGAATAGTGAAAATTACTAAATTTTAATTAAAAACAACTTTTTTAATCAAAATAATTAATAGTGATAAATTATGAATTTGAGTGGTTTTAAAGTATATTTAGAATATATTTTTACCATTTAATATAATGTTGGTCATTGGACATAATTTTACAATTATACTGAACATAAACAAGTGTCAATCTTTTGATAGTTATTATCTCTTAAAAACACGCTTTTTGTTTTGACAGCGGGAATTAATTTTAAATTAATTTCTGCCAGTTCTGTGTTTTGAATTTAGAAAAATGGATTCCATATTTGGAATCAGGATGTTAAAATTGTGTAAATAGGTAACTTTTATTTTTAGACATTTTGAATAATTACTGCGGTAAATATTTTATTTACCATGGTTAAGGGTAAATCCGGTAAATAAGGGTTAAAAAATAATATTATAATAATACTAAATTACCCTAAAACGTGTCCTATACTTATTGGTTGATACATGTTCAGACATAGGTATATTTGGGTCGATTTTGGGACCCCATGGTGCCACTTGTAGGTGATAGGGACACTTTATTTTAATTAAGTTAAAATGAATACAAAAATGACACAAGCATATATCTTTTAGAAAAACAATTTTTACATAGGGTTATATATGTTGGATTTTAGATTATAAATATTCATTAGAAAGATAAAAATATTTCCTACATAATTATATTTTATTTATAATTTTTACACATTAAATAGTTTAATTTATTTATGACACAATGATGATGAAGTAATTACTATAATAGTGAAAAATAAAAATAATTGATATTATAAATACCCAAATAAATATAATATGAAAATTTTAATGAATTACACTAATTTTATAGGATAATATGACATATTAGGATTTATTTAATTATCTTTGTTCGAAGTAATCATTCTTTTATGAGTTTCAAAAAAATCAACTATTGAATAGTGTCAAAATTGACATAAAAGAGTTTTTAAAACAAATATTATATTATTAATTGATATTAAATTCCTAAAAATCTAAGGTTCGGCCAATAGACTTATATCTTGATAGGTGTATAATTAATGGACCACTTGGGGGTCTCTTGGATGTATTTGGTAAGTTTATTAACCATATAATATAAAAATACAAAGAGAAATTGTAAAAGTGAAACTAATTAACTTAGAGTTAATACTTAAAGATAAGGTAAATATAAGTACCCAAACCTGTCTAAATTCTATTGGTTGAGTTTTTTTCGACCTATCCCCACCTTAACCTTTGAATAATAAACTTTGTATCCATTAAAAACCGAATATGAATTTATTATAAACTAATATTTCTAGCTTTTCCAAAGGTGCCCCTCACCCCTCTTATAAAAAGGGCACTCCTCCTTATCATTTCTTCACACCTTCAAAGCCTTTTGGTTCGGCCAAACTCTACCCAAATACTCTCCCAACATCCCTCACTACAACCTAGAGGCTTTATTTTGACAGAAAGGCAACCTAAGGATCCATTTTGATCAAATCAAAAGGAAGAACCCGAAGAAGAGGTAATGATTTCACCACCCTTTTCCAAGTTCCTTTCTTCTTCCACTTCTTCTTCCATTGTTTTTACCATTATAAAATAATAAATCTAGTATCATATATATAATGTGATGTTATTATAAATATGGTAAAACCATATTCACTATTCTATCCACCCTTTTGAGTAACATGTCACCATACGTGCGTTCGTACGGCTTACCGTCTCCACGTCGTGGTGTAACTGTTATTCAATATATTATTATTTGGATGGATATAATAATGATGTGTAAATCATGTAAATAATAAATATAACATGTTAATTATTCTTTATATATGATATAACATCCATTTATATATTATTTTAATATCAAAAGAATGATATTTTCACTCGTGCGTACGTACGGACTACCGTCTCCACGAACGCGATGAGATTCATTCTCCATCGTATCCATTCAAGTATAATTATCATTTGATGATTTAAAAATGATGTTTAAGGACTTAATATTATTCTGGATATGAATAATATACAACCTATCCATTACAAACATGGCTTACGTAACAAAACATATAAAATAAAACAAGTAAGTTAACACCCGAAACAACGATAATACTAAGATATTATTATCAACTCAATATTAAAAGATCATATATGATATCATATTGATGTATATGATTATTGTATAATTTAATAACAATTATTTCACCATTATACAGGAGGTTAACCTACCCCAACCAAGGAAAAGTACAAGGTAAGGGGTTTTCATCTCACTCCTTATTCCCGTGAGATTCATGCCATATTGCCACCATCACCTTTTGTGTGGTGTATGTACTGCCCATAATTATATTATTTGTGAAATACACTCTAATTTATGTGTATTTACATATTCATTGTATGATACCTCTTTCATGGGTTGTATTTTTCATAAGTTACCAAATTGGTAAGGGTTATTTCACAATCTCTTCATTATCCGAGGTTGTTTATACGTAATAATCTACTGGGATCTCTTTATCATCCACATCCATGTTTCTTAAAAATGTATTTCAAAACATTTTTACTATTTACAATAATATGGGTTAAAGTCATTTATACCCTTGTTTGAATTTTTATAAGAGGTTTATAAAGGAATCTTTCCATCGTTTTCCAAACAAGGTGCTTTTTAACCTTTTCGACAAAATTAAGGTAAGAATGTTTTTTTTAACTTATACGGCGGGTGCGGCTATTTACCGTCGTTATAAAATCTTAAAAGCTTCCCTTACAATATTATAAGAATATTTTCAAATTGAATGTATTATTTTATAATTATGTTACTTTTAAAATGATTTAAAAAAAGATATTTCTCTAAAATAGTTTTGATTTCATCTATGTCAACATCCTTTGATGGATTTTAAGCTTATTTGAAGTTGATTTATTATGATACAAAACATCCATATTTTATTGAAGGTTTTGTGATATTTTTGACTGTGGATAAGTTATTCTTATGTCACTCATGGTTTTTGTTTAGAGTATTGACATTTCATAAGTTATTTGTAATCCGAATGTTTATGTTATATTTCAACCTTTCATTCAGATAAATGTGTTAGACAAGTATGTTCCGGGTTGGGGACCAGTAAAAGTAAGCCCTCCAGTTTGGTCTCCGGTTATTAGAGGAACTCCGTTTTGGTCTCCGGTTATTAGAGGAACTCCGGGTTGGTGTCCGGTTATTAGAGGCACTCCGGGTTGGTGTCCGGTTATTAGAGGCACTTCGGGTTGGGTTCCGGTTACAGTTAGCCCCTAGGTCTTGGGACGAGGCCTTGACAAAGAAATTAAAGTTCAGCATTATGCATTCCGACATTATGAAAGTGGTTATTGATATTGCATGTGATTATTCGATTAGTAGAATATCCATGTGAATAAGTAAATGGCATTATTTCATTATACTTTTGCCATACTATGTTCAAGTTCAAGTTTAAAAGGCTTTTCTTTTAGTAATGCATTGCCTTAAATGTTTATGCTTATTTTTGAATGTTCCGCTATATTGTTATCCTTACTGGGCATTTGAGGTCACCCCTTTTCTATGTTTTATTTTTCCCAGGATGTGAAGAAGTAAGTTATGAATGACCTGCAGGGATATTATGAGGGGATAATAGTGTGGACTATGGAGACATTATGTTGTCGTAGTAGTTTTTCACTTTATGATGTAATGTAAAACTTATGAATATATCTAGTGTTTCCAAGGCTACTAAACCAATCGGTCTTTCGAGATTTGATCTTTCTTTTGATCATGCCAATGTTATGTAATAATGCACCGACTCTGGGTAACGAGGGTCGGGGCGTCACAGAAACCCTAAAACTGTATTTTTTACTATTCACTGAAAATTCAACTTTCTCAGAAAAATCCCAAAATTTCATTTTAACAAAATATCAATGCTCTAGTTTCAAAAATGAACTCCATTTTATAAAAATAATTTTCTAAATATTTTTAATTTAATTTTTAAATAAAAACACTATTCACCGAAAATTCATTTTTTTCAGAAAATTCCCCAAAACAATACCTTAGCATAATATCGATGTTCTGAATTCAAAAATAAAGTCCATTTGATAAAAATAATTTTCTAAATATTTTTAATTTAATTTTTAATTAAAAAACTATTCACCCGAAAAAACTAATACTTGACTTATAATTTATGAAACCGTTATTTAACCATTTTATTGAATCACATTACTTAATCAAGGTGCCTAGATTATATTAATAATTTCTTTAAGTGATATTACCAATCCATTTGGTCACATTACTAATCCTAAGCATAAAATCACTATTCATAATTTACTATTCATCAAAAATTATGTTGATCTTATTAGACTCTAAATTTCGTACTGAACATAATTGTAGAAGACCATTTTTTGAAAATCATTACAAATTTTTAATTATTTAAGGTTTACATAAACATTTTTAAAATATCCTTTTTCTAAAATTCATCAATAATATACATCCTACATTTATCCGAACATTTGAAAATTTACGAAATTCACCATAAGAAGAAAACACGATTTTATTTATCTCAAAGGATTACACAAAGCAGTTACGATCTCCTTACATAGCCCCTTATAACCCCAGCATAGGACCTAAGTGTAAGGTGTGCTAAGGTGAGAGAATCCGAGGGCGGCTCGGCCAACATTGCACGAGTAGTAATCTCTATTAGTTTGAACTTCTCGCAAAGGTGATTCCGTTCTAGCTTCACACGATGAAGTTTGGCTTGAGTTTGGTCTAGAGTAATGCCCAGTGGTGCTACCTCCTTCCCAAGTTCCGTTAGATGGGCTTCGATTGGCCCGAGACTGCTGGATGAGGCCATCGAATCTTCTTTCTATATTAATTAACCAAGATCACTTGTATTTAGAGACAATAGTCGCAACATTCAGTTTCCAATGGTCATACTGACTAACGGTCATATAATAGTCAAAACCCAATAGTATCATTTTAATTATACTCATGTCATCAAATTAAATAGTTTTGTTGAGAATCAAATAAAATAACACAAAAAATTAGGAAACAATATTTATTCAATATTTCGGGTCGTTACATTCTTCCCCCCTTAATAAATTTCGTCCTCGCAATTTTTAAAATTGAGTTTGGAAATTTCATTGAATGTCGTACATCGGAAAAGGAGTTAGTAAAACTATTACCTTAAAAGAAAGAAAGGGAGGTACAAAGGTCACCCGAGTTAACCCATACTAGGATTCCATGTGGGAAAACATGGACATGGAGGAGAAAACAAAGGGTCAAGTTCTGAGGGAGAGTGATAGAAAACATGATTAGGAGAAAGTTAACCACAAGAAAATCATAAACTTATGAAGTGTTTAAATGGACTTTGATTACCTGGTAGAAAACGTAAACCAACAACGTTTTTTTACATTTCTTTTCATAATTTTGAGGAATTCATTTACTACATAGAACAAAAACATAAGGAAATATACCAACCTTCAAGTAGAGTTTCATCCTTTAATAAGTTTCTACCAAAACTAATCTTTTCTCCAAATGATGAGCATTCAAAACTACTTGGTCTCATCAAAGCACAAGAATCATCTTCTAGAGAATCACATAATCCACCAAAGTTTAACTATCTATTTCTTCTATTATCCCAAAAAGAGAAAGGGTAATATAAAACAACTCTTCAAAAAGAAAGAATCCCATAAGAAGGGAAACTTCCTTAAATCTTCAAAATTCCACGGTACTACCCAAAGTTCATCATAGAACATTCCATAAATAACTGTCCATAAAATTCCTCAAAATAAACCAAACTAAGATTGAAACCCAATTATAAGAATGATCTCATAACATAGTCTTCCAAGATAGACTTTATCGTTCATCTCCAAACAACATCAACCACTCTTATCATCTTATAACAAAATTAACTAAGCTAATCATATTTTCCCCAAGATAGGTTAATCATTTCCATAAGTAACCTATATTACCATAAGTTCACCTTAAATTCATCTATTCTTCAAAATATAATTCAACCTTCATTCTTTAAATAAAATACTGTAGTAATCTATTTACCTCGATCAAATAGGTTTCCCAAAATAGTGAACATCTTCCAAAATAATAATCATCTTTTAATCCCCTAATCACATTTTTTTAAGAAGAACTGCTTCACTACATCAATATGTGGTAAATAACAATAGATATTTTTCTTAATGATATAAAACCATCTTAGGTAGTGACTTGATGTTCTTAGAAAACATTAAAGATATGCTCATAAAGCACGAACTAAAATACAACATGACATAGACAATTATTGCGAAGAATTTACATGTACTTTATTCATCATGATCCATCTCAGCATAGGACTTGCATTGTTCCCTTGTACTTGAAGAATGTTGATGCTCATCATGCTTCTCATCCCTTCCAAGAGAGCATTGCCTTGAATAATGTCTAACTTCTCCACATTTACGACATTGAAAATTATAAGGTACATTAGATTGAACCTTATCTTTATTCATCACATTATCCATTTTTTTAAAGCAATTTTCCACTTTATGCCCTATCTTACCACACTTAAAACATCTCCTAGTTCCTTTGTGACATTCTCCTTGGTGCCTCTTCCTATACCCTTTTTCAAAAAAGAAACTGGGTCTTCTTTCCCTTATCAACTTTATCAGATGAACATCCTTGAGACTTTGTCTTCTTCTTCCTTGATGAACTTGGGCATTCAACTAGGTACCAATTATTAATTGTGATTTTTGATATATGGTTTGGCATTATCACAATATGTTAAACTTGATCTTTCTTCATCTCTATAAAATTAATAGGGCAATCCTCACATTTCCTATCACATTGGTTGTTGGGACATGCTCTTCCATTTCCCGCCATTAACTAAGAAAAGAACGTATAATTAGGGGGCTTAAATACTTAGCCAATAATCATTAAAAGGAAACTTTAAGCATAGAAGGATAAACTTGTAGAAGGAAAGTGTACCCTAACTTGTGATCCCATAGGTTTCAATCTAGGTTATCCATGATCATATATTCTTATGTGAATCTTTATTTTATTTTATATTTGTTCCTTTAATAATGGTTCATACTAAGCTTATGAATTTAACAAAGCATATCTCCCGGGAGTGTCGTAACCAAGAGTGCAGCAAGGCCCATTGTCGTGTACCAGTTCCCGTTCAAGTCTTACTCAAAGCGGTGTTTTCAGGTTTTACCCCTATGTACATCTATGCCAGCGCCACCTCTACCTGCTCGTATCCAGACAGGGACGTATTTGCTTGGTAACCCCTTACTTAATACTCACCAAAATACCAGGAAGATTTCCTATATTTAAAATTTTCTATAGGGTTCTTCCTAGAGTTTCCATATCCTAATTTCCACAAATAACTAAACCATCTTTTGATACCTACTATAGCATCCCTCCTTTTTATAACATAACTTTTCACTACATTTTACAAAACCGATGATCTTTATGGTTTAGTGTCTTGGAAACCAAGAACTTAAAACATAAAAACATAAAAAATTCTTCATAAAAACTTGAAAGTATTATCCTTATGTTCATCCTAGGTTCATTACTGCATCTCATAACCTGGGGACATACATCAAAAGAAAGGGTGAGCAGAAGGCCCAGTAAGGGAAACAAGGTGAAACATTTAACATGTGAACTTGAGATACATCAACAATGTCATGAAAAAGAACTTTAAGGCATGAGAAAGAAATCATGAGGCATATCATAATAAAAATAATGTATTTCATAACTTGAAGATGTGGCTACAACATTTAATATTGACAATCATTTCTATTTCACCAAGGTCCATCCCCAAGGTGTTATTAAAAATTACCAAGGTTATTCACCAAGGCGTCGTTAAAAATGGTCATCTCTAGAGATTAAGTCTTTACCCAATGCATTGGAGCGCTATCAGGGCGCACCCTTAATTTGTCTTTATTATCATGTGATCCACATATATCATCATAAATATTTTCATAAACAACCCATATAGCATAAAATAAATGGGTTTCATTTCATAATCATAATGTTTTAAGAACTGCTTTCAAGACATGATCTTTATGTCACTTTAAACCCATGAAAAGGGAAAGCGGGTCTCATGTATGTAAATCCCAGAATTTAAAAATAGAAAATTTTGGTATATATGTGAATAACCCTTTATAAGAAAGATCTTTGAGTATTCACTTAATAAAATAAATGAATTTGAGAATAAGATAGATACATTTTGAGATGGAAATTATGCAGCATAACGGCTATGTTACAAGGTTTTAGAAAACATTGAAAAGAGAGGGGACATGGGTAACCCACTCATAAATGATCCATAAAACAGTAGGGGTACATAATATAAAGGATTTAAGAACATGGTAATGAAATTTGAAAGATATACCATATGAAATGAAGAACATGAAAGGAAGACAAAAATAATATTTCTCTTATGAAAATTCGGCAGCCTAACGGCGTCACTTAAACTTCAAAAAAATGAATTGAAGAGAACAAATAGGGTCTCTAATCATATGAACATAAAATATAAGTATGATAGATATAGAGATCATACCCCAACATAATAAAAAGGAACTTGAAAGACTTTACATGAAAGTAGAACTTTGAAAAATGAGAAAGGTGAACGAATCCCTTAAAAATTTGGCAGCCTAACGACATCACCTAAACTTCAACAAAAATGAATTGACGAGATCAAATAGGATCTCTCATAATATGAACATAAAATATCAATATTATAGATATAGATATCATACCACAACATAATAAAAAGGAACTTGAAAGACTTGACATGAAAGTAGAACTTTGAAAAATGGGAAAGGGGAACGAATCACTTAAAAATTCGGCAGCCTAACGACGCCACTAAAACTTCAACAAAAATGAATTGACGAGATCAAATAATTTCTCTCATAATATGAACATAAAATATCAGTATGATATATATAGATATCATACCCCAACATAATAAAAAGTAACTTGAAAGACTTGACATTAAAGTAGAACTTTGAAAAATGAGAAAGGTGAACGAATCACTTAAAAATTCGGCAGCCTAACGGCGCCACTTAAACTTCAACAAAAATGAATTGATGAGATCAAATAGGGTCTCTCATCATATGAACATAAAAGATAAGTATGATAGATATAGATATCATACCCCAACATAATAAAAAGTAACTTGAAAGACTTGACATGAAAGTAGAACTCTAAAAAATGAGAAAGGTGAACGAATCACTTAAAAATTCGGCAGCCTAACGGTGCCACTTAAACTTCAACAAAAATGAATTGATGAGATCAAATAGGGTCTCTCATCATATGAAAATGAAAGATCAGTATGATAGATATAGATATCATACACCAACATAATAAAAATTTACTTGAAAGACTTGACATGAAAGTAGAACTTTGAAAAATGAGAACGGTGAACGAATCACTTAAAAATTCGGCAGCCTAACGGCACCACTTAAACTTAAAAAAATGAATTGATGAGAGAAAAAGGGGGTATCTCATCATATGAACATGAAAAGGGCAGTAAGAGTAATATAAAAGAACATCCTCCAATATAAGAGCATGGAGCATAATAGAAATGACATAAAAGAGATTACTTGAAAAGAAAGAGAGGTAGGATCCCTTACCTTAAAATGAATCTCTTAAAACTCAAAGGTTGGGATCTTGAGGGCTTGGGGGAACCTTGAGAGGACTCTTTGGGAGGTAATGAGACCAGAGCTTCGTTGGGGAAGATTTGGGAGTGAAAACTAAAGGAGTAAAGGTTGGGTATTTATAGAGAATGTGAGGGGAAAAGGCATTAATGGCCAAGGGACACCTCACAAGTGGTTTTCTCAAAACCATGGGCTCTCCCATGGTATTTCCCATGGAGTTAGGCCACATGGGGCCCCCCATACAATAATTCATCACCTTTGGTCGTCCAACCCTTAAAATATCTCATTACATCCTCATGACACAATTATGATGTCATTAAACATACTGAAACCCAAAAACTGTATTTTTTACTATTCACTTAAAATTCAAATTTCTCAGAAAAATCCCAAAATTTCACCTTAACAAAATATCAATGCTCTGATTTCAAAAATGAAGTTCATTTTATAAAAAAAATTTCTAAATATTTTTAATTTAATTTTTAAATAAAACACTATTCACCTAAAATTCATTTTTTCAGAAAAATTTCCAAAAAAATACCTTCGCATTATATCGATGTTCTGAATTCAAAAATAAAGCCCATTTTATAAAAATAATTTTCTAAATATTTTTAATTTAACTTTTATATAAAAAACACTATTCACCTGAAAAAAACTAATACTTGACTTATAATTTATGAAATCGTTATTTAACCATTTTATTGAATCACATTACTTAATCAAGGTGCCTAGATTATATTAATAATTTCTTTAAGTGAGATTACTAATCCATTTGGTCACATTACTAATCCAAAGCAGAAAATCACTATTCATAATTTACTATTCATCAAAAATTATGTTGATCTTATTAGACTCTAAATTTTGTACTGAACAAAATTGAAGAAGACCATTTTTTGAAAATCATTAAACATTTTTAATTATTTAAGGTTTACATAAACATTTTTAAAATATCCTTTTTCTAAAATTCATCAATAATATACATCCTACATTTATCCGAACATTTGAAAATTTACAAAATTCACCATAAGAAGAAATCACAATTTTATTTATCTCAAAGGATTACACAAAGCAATTACAATCTCCTTAAATAGCCTCTTATAACCCCAGCATAGAACCTAAGTGTAAGGTGTGCTAAGGTGAGAGAATCCGAGGGTGGATCGACCAACATTGCACGAGTAGTAATCTCTATTAGTTTGAACTTCTCGCGAAGGCAATTCTGTTCTAGCTTCACACGATGAAGTTTGGCTTGGGTTTGGTCCAGAGCAAAGCCCAATGGTGCTACCTCCTTCCCAAGTTCCGTTCGATGGGCTTCAATTGGCCCGAGACTACTGGATGAGGCCATCGAATCTTCTTTCTATATTAATTAACCAAGATCACTTGTATTTAGAGACAATAGTTGCAACATTTAGTTTCCAACGGTCATATTGACTAACGGTCATATAATAGTCAAAACCCAACAGTCTCATTTTAATTATACTCACGTCATCAAATGAAACATTTTTGTTGAGAATCAAATAAAATAACACACAAAATTAGGAAACAAGATTTATTCAAAATTTCAGGTCGTTATATGATTCATCTATTTTCACTTCTCCCTTCAAAGGAACAAACTCACCAACACAAGTATGAGCCTCATCTAGAATATCCCCCATAGTCCTTGAAGGATTGGTGTTGGACCCCTTGAGGGAGGAAAGTAAAGAAGGTCCTCCGAAGGGTAATCATGATTATACAGGAGTGTTGGGTGAGTTAAAATGATTAATGACATTATGGAGACTTACTACGACACATATACCTGACCAACATCATTACCCTTTTCCTTTTCTTTACCTAAGATGGTGAAGGTCCATTGTCAGTCTTCTCAAATATGGGAACCTAAGGTGGAAAGGGTCCCCCGCCATCTCCTTTTTCATTAAGCTATATCCTGGAGATAACTCTACATGATCATGGGTAGATCCCTCAACCAAGATTAGGGTTCCCTTTGAAGTGTATTTTAAGGAAGATGGTTCTGGTGACACCACCTTCTGTAAGTCAAATTGGCTCCTTATTACCATTTCCTCTACATAAAAAATTATTGTGGATTCAATGGAAATGGAAAGAATATTGAATCACTAGAATTGATGAATTTGTTCCATTCGTCATCAGATTGGTCAACTATTCCCTCGGTGGAACCTTGAGCCAACATATCAGTTACCCTCTTTGTGGTCGGGATCTGATCATCGGTTGCATATACTAACATCTCTATCTCTCGAAAATATTTCCCCACCTTAGAGAAATTGGGTTCAGTGTGAAGATCAAAGAGTTATTGAATATCCCCAAGTTGTACGATATATATTCCATCTTGGATAAATACCTATAAATCTATGATGTTGTGGGTCACAGGTTTCCAAGATTGGACTGCCATAGGCCACATATAATATGATGTTGATGTTTCTAGCTGCTAGGAAGACTTGAAATCTTGTAACTTTATGGCCTTTTGGTCTACTCTACAGTAGAAGGAGGCTAGAAAATTGGAGCTTGGGTATCCTCTCGATGATGATGACTAGACTTCCTCTGCTTGGAATATTTGGTCTTTTCAACTCCATCCCACTTCATGGACCATGACTGAGATCATTTTGGAGACTTTTGAGCTTAAAAATCATCACCCCATATAATGATCCTTCCTACCATAGTTACCACATCTATCGGTCTTTTTGGACTCAACTCAAGTGATTCTTGTTGTCAACGCCCTTTGAGGGTAGGAAGGGATATAGGCATTGGTGTAGTTGGAGTTTAACCCAATGGATGCACATAGGAGAGGTAGATTAATCGATTCTTGAGATACCTCCAATACCATGAGGATCCAAAACTACTGGAACACCATTGAGTTCTTCTAAAACCCAACACGTGTTGGTGGAGATACATTCAGCTATTATAGAAACATGAACTAGTGGGTGAATCGATATGGATAATATGCTTTACATGTGATCTCACTATAAATACGGGCTGCCAACACACTATCTCTGAACACAAAAATGTATGACCTTATATCATCATCACTTTGGTTATTGTCCACAAACATTCTGGTAGGAAGATCACTATATGGGAAGCAGTTAAACTCTCCCAACACATTTAGATTCCTCAGAGCTTCACCCTATTTTAGAGGTATGGGATGAATAACTGAAACAACTTGAATGAATGGATGAATCTAGACTTTAGGAAATTCAAATCCACTTCACATGATATAAGAGATAAAGTGTACCACAACCCACCCCCACGTCACCTTAAATGGACCTTAAATTTGGTATGGTTCTTCCCCCCATATATGTGTAATAATCTCTAGTAAATATTTTTTAGAATAGGGAAAGCCAGCCCTATGTTATTCCCATCTGATAATTTGGAAGCTATAAAAAAGTCTTAGGTCTCACACCACCACTCTATTCATAGACCGACAGTAGATAGGTTCTCAACCACATCACTTGGAATCTTTCTATGAGGGTACTCAAAGTAACATTATACTTGACTATATATCACCATTGTTCATACTAACCTTGCTCCTATGTAGGCCATAATTTTCCAAGAATTATTAGATTCTACAACTAAGGGAATTCTATTGGGCACTGTAAGCTAGGACCCTATCCTTTCTAGTTAAGGAAGGACTTCATCCATGTCATAGAATGAACATTGAACCTTGAGAGAGGGTCCTTTTTTAGCACCTTACTATCCAACTTTAATTGATTGTAGGACAAAACCAGGATCCTTTCAATGTCATCCCATTTTTCTTTCGATGGGATGAATTCATCATACATTTCACCAAGAATGGATGCTTCTGAGATCTTGTATACATCACATAAACTAATGTCAACTTATCCACGTTTCAGATGAAAAGTATTCATTTGAGGGATCCATCGTCTCAAAAGCTCAGGGATGATGTCTGGATTCTTGTATATACGTCTGGGCCACCAGACATCTTCACAGATTCTGACCACTTTGAGTTCAGTCTTCAATTTTTCACAAGTTTTGTGAACCCCTTATGGACACATCCACTCAGGTTTGACTCCCGCTCCAAAACAGAAGTCCCATTCCTCCTTCCAGCCTTTTGATTGATCTTCCTTAAAATCATGGAAGATTAACTAGTAGTAGTGAGGTTTTGATTCCTAGGTACAAGGATTTAGATATGAGGAACAATGCTATGATGTGTGACATATGAAATGGGAATTGTTCCTTCATTGAAAAATATGCAATTAGAGGAGATGTTGGTAGTGGGAAAGTTGGTGTACTCTATGAACTAGGACTTTATAAAATAACTTTACGGATTTGAGATGAATACATGTCTCATATGGATGTGGTCATATAGTGGAAGTTTATCACTTCATGGGTACTCATGCTGGTACTTCTTCAAGTGTTTTTCTATGTCTGGAAGGGTGGAGTCGCACATGTCATAATAATCTGGATAAATAGTTTTGATCATTTATGTAACACATGTCATATCTTGTTCATCAGAAACCCTTTGAGTTACCATTAGAAATCTGTAGAGAAAACATGAGGATGTTCCTTAGCATTAAGAACTTAGTTTAGATCGTTAGTTGACAATGATGAAATTTAACAAAGGAGTGACCTCATTCAAGTCACTCACTCAAGTAACCTCACGCTTGTCACTCTCTTAAGTAACCATGTGCAGGTCACTCTCTCAAGTAACCTCATGTAAGTCACTCACTCAAGTTACATCGCATAAGTAATCACACTATTGTTGTAGGTCACAGTCAAATAGAATTTCAACTCTTAATGTAGCCTAGTGGCTGATTAGAGTCATCTCTCAAGGAGAAAGGGTTGGGAGTCTCATTATCCTAAAACTTAATTATTTTTTATTTGTTTTTTTTATTTTTAATGCAACCAGAGTTGTTTGTTTGGTTTTTTATTAAATAGAAATGGGAAAGATAAATGAAATGAAAATTCATTGAGGATAGATGCAAGAAATGAAAATGGACCTAAGGATAAATTCCAGTGAGATCAATCATCATTTACTTTTGTTTCCTATATCATTTAATTCAATGAGTAGGTTCAATATCATTCACATATTCACCCCCATTGTTTTCTTTAGTATGAAACAACTTATCTCTACAATAAATCCTTAAACATACCATCTATTCCATGTATTATACTAGGTGTATGGGTAAGAATCATTCCTCAATCGATTGAACAAACTCACACACACACTTAGAAGCAATCACATACCATTATTCCAATCAAATCACACAAATCCCCTGGTATAAATTGTGACCCAGATGGCGGGTTACTTTGTTTTTAAGCAGTTGGAAGAGTGTGATGGTGCTAATGGATTTCAAAGTGTAAATATCCTTGCACTATAATTAGAGAGGGGACAGATTAATAATTAAACACATAAACTCATGGACGCCACTATGAACCCCCTTTAAACCACCCACAATGGGTTAGCTCTCCATGATCATGGAGATTAAAGTCACTAGGATGTCACAGGGACAATAAAAACAAATAAATGGAGGGAAAAAATAACAATATAGTTCAATTAAATTGGGAAAAAATGAAACGTTAAATTAGACAATGTAGAAAGAAAAGAAATTACAAAAGGAAGAAAGAACTAATCGGTGAAGACCAAATATAGTCAGAAGAGGTTTAATATTTATAATGGGAGAGGGATAGAGATATTTATAGAGTAGGGAGACAACAATGACCTTCTTCATATTCAAATTCAGTGTCCAGGAAGCTTCTCTGATGGATGTCTCATGTCGCATTGATCAGTTGAGATTAATTCTGCTGACACGTCTTCTTTCCATGATCGTATATGCATTTAAAATTTTATCTCGTGCTTCACGGTGGTAGTCCATGTTCTAGCAATTGGGCCTCAACTTGGAATTCAAATTTTGGGATTCAAATACTGGGCCGAAGTATGGTTGTTACTGAAAACAAAAAAATAAGACAAATAAGTATATTTAAACTTATATACTCCCAAGTTGGGTTCCTTTTTCTCTATTCCCAAAAGAGCGGTGGTCCATCTTCTTTATCAGCTGGATTCATGATGGTGTTCAGTTTCTTGAATCAAGCGACCGACAAGGAGGAGTTCGGTGAGATTTGGCACCATATCTGACTTAGTCTGGTGGTGGTTTTCTATGAGCAGCATGTTTTTTGGTGAGATTTGGAGAGAACGATAGAAATAATGGATTATAGGGTAGCAATGGACTTCACAGTGGTGAGATTCCGGCCATGGAGGTGCATGGTGGTGACAAAAATCTGGAACAATAGCCTGGATTTCTAAGGGCAGTTCTTCGGGTCGTTCATGGTGGTCATCAAGGTTTCTGCTTCACACGGCTCGTCCAGATCTTGGCTGGTGAGCACCGTTGGGTTTGGATTTAGGATTTTATTTATCCGTAGTGGTTGATTTCAGATTTTTGTGTATGGTGTCATCGTTCTGAAGTCTCAAATCTGTAGTGGCCAGTTGATTTTACAATATTTTTGGGTTCGGTGCGGGTTTATTTGGTTGTGGTTCAGTTTTGTTCTTCAGAGGGGGTGCCACCGACTGGTTTGGATTTGTAGGTTGTTGGAAAAGGGGTGCTCACGGTCAGTAGCATGACTGTGAGTGGGAGACGCAACAGGTTAGTCTTAATTTTGTATGAAAACTGATTGGAATAATTAAAAAATTTAATCCATTTAAGAAATTAATTCCATAATTGATTTCCAAATATTTTAAAGTTTAAAAACTAATTTATGTATGGCTTGAAAAATTAATTCCAAGAAAATAATATATCATTAAAATTAAAAATAAATTCATTTAATAACTTATGTTCAAAATTATTAAAGATCAAAAAACATTAGTTTTACCCATAATTTGAATTAAAAGAATGGGTATTTTCAAATAATAACTGATAAAAATATTTCTTTTAACTCACATCGCTCCCCCGTGTTTAGAATATTGCACACCCAGAAAATGTTTCATTGAATTTCAATTTATTCAAAAATAAAAGGAAATAAAGTTCATCCTATCTAAATTTAAATTAGCAATCCAGACAATAGAAACCACACAAACTCATTCATCGTTCAATCTATCATGCCTCATATGTAAATCAAAGCACTGCATTATTCAAATTTAATCAAAGTTTCAGTTTAAGAGTGGATCAAATTAGATTTAAGTGCAAGCAAGATTTTAACAATAATCACTTCCATTTTTCCCTCTTTCTTAAGTTTTCTAAACCACAATTCAATTTACCACTTTATTGATACAACTTAAATGAATATGTTATAGGTCAATTGTTCCTATTTTTGTAGGTTCAATATTCACCTCACCTAAATGGACTCATTTTTAACAAAGTCCTTTTGAATTTATTTTTACCACCCATAATTGTGTGCAAATCACTATTCATATTACTTATTAAGAATACTTTATTTAATTAAACAAACACACTGATACCCTTGTCTTAGAGATCCATTGTGGGTCCCCAATTGGCCATTTATATTCCAGGTTCAAAATACTTATAACATGTTCATTTAAGTTTTCTCTCTAAGGTGTTGTCTCAGGGAGGTCAAGTTTGTTAGATTAAGTTCAAAATTCCAATGACTTAAAGTTATAAAATTGGTTCCACATAAATATTTTCACTCACACTGCATATCGTAATTCAAAGACCAAAATTCCCTAAAACAATGATCAATTAACTCAGAAATCATTTAAAGTCTTAGAGTTTTAGAATCAATGAATTCCCTTAACTCTAGCATGGTGATTTTTAAACTAGGCATGATTACAACGAATTTCAAGAAAAGGGTTGAAAATAAAAACAAATAACTATACAAAAATGATTATATTTATAGAACACGCATTTTTTCAATTAGAGAAAACATAAATTTGGAAAAAATTGTGTAGATTCCTACTTTTTTTAGATTTTATTTTGTTGCTTTCAGTTTTTAAATTTAAGACAAAATTAAATCAGGAAAAGGATATTTACAATATTTACAAATAGAAGAAAAACTTTTTTTATAATTTTCTTTTTTAAAATTTGGTTTGTTTTTTATATTTACTAAAATTTTGTATAAAATAGTGAACATGTTTTTTTATTTACAAATTTCAAAAATATTAACTAAAAATATTACTAATTTTAGTCAGCCTAGTGGCTGACCAGGGTCGTCTCTCAAGGAGAAAAGGTTGGAGAGTCTCACTATCATAGTAGTTATGTTTTTTTGTTTAATTTTATTAATTTTTAATGAATCTAGAGTTGTTTGTTTGGTTTTTGATTAAATTTAAATAAGAAAGATATAGAAAATGAAAATAAATTGAGGATATATGAAAGAAATTCAAATAGAGCTAAGGATGAATTACATTGAGATCAATAATCATTTACTTTTATTCCAAATCATCTAATTCAATGAGTAGGTTCAATATCATTCACCTATTCACCCTCCACTATTTTATTTTGTATAAAACCATTAATTTACCCATGAAATATTTAAATATATCATTCATTCCATGTATTCTTCTAGGTTTATGGGTAATAAACATTCCTCAACTGAGTGAACAAATTCCCTCTCACGCCTAATAGAAAATGAATACCATTCATCCAATCAAATCACACTACTCCAATGGTATTAATTATGATCCGAATAGAGGGATATTTTGTTGTGAAATAGTTGGAAGAGTGTGATGGTCTTAATGGATTTTGTAGTGAAAATAACCTCCTCTACATTCCAGTTACACTATTTCACTAGAATAAGAGAGGAGATAGATTGAGAATTAAACACATAAACTCATGATTGTCACTATGATCCCCCTTTGGACCACCCTTAATGGGTTAGCTCTCCATGATCATGGAGATCAAAGTCATTGGGACATCACAGGGGCAAGAAACAAAAAGAAACATAGGGGGGAAAGAATAACATAGTTCAATTAAAATAAGAATAGAACGAAACATTAAATTATAAAATGGAAAAAGAAAATAAATTGAAAAGGGAAGAAATATCTAATTTGTGGAGACCGAATATAGTTGGAAAATGTTGAATCTTTACAATGGGAGAGGGATAGATATATTTATAGAGAATATGAGGTAGAAAAAACCTTCTTCTCATTTAAATTCAGTTCTTATGTGAGCTTCTTTGATGGATATCACATGTCGTTGTGAAGAGTCGAGATTAATTTTGCTGACACGTTTTCATTCCATGATCATGTATGCATTTAAATTTGTTCTTGTGCTTCATGGTGGTAGTTTCATGTGATGGTAATTGGGCATTGGCTTGGACTTCAAATGCTAGGCTTCAAATTATGGACTCGAATGTTATTGCAAACAGAAAAGCAAGACAAATAAGTATATTTAAACTTATATATATATATATATACTTTTTATATTTATATAACATATGTAAATAATTATTATTATATATATATATATATATATCATTTTATCATTTTTATGTTTTTGTTTTCTTTTTCTATTTGTTTTTTAGTTTTAAGCAGTGGGGGGGTCTCGCACGGCTTCTACTCCACGGTAGGAAGATCATGGGTTCCTTATTCTCTATTTCAACAGTCACAGTGGTCTGTCTTCTTCCTTGGCCAGCTTCACGATGTTGGTCTGTTTCTTCAATAAAGAAGTCGATGAGGAGGGGTTCGGGGAGCTTCAGCACCATATCTGACTTATTCTAATGGTTGTTCTCCATGAGCAGTATGTTTCGTGGTGATATTTGGAGAGAAGGATGGAGAGACGAGATTACGGGGCAACAGTGTGCTTCACAGTGGTGAGATTATGGCCATGGCGGTGCACGGTGGTGTCACATATCTGGACCAGCAGCTTGGATTTCCAACGATGGTGCTTCGAGTTGTCCACGGTGGTTGGTGAGGCTTCGGCTTTACACAACTTATCCAGATTTGGAGTGTACTACCACAAGTCTGGGAAAGGGATGTGCTGGATTTTATCAGCACAATCAGAAAGTATTGATAATAGGGAGTCTTTATCAATGTTAGCTAAAAGTGCTGATAAAGAGTAGATTTATAAGCGTTGTTATTAAAAGTGATAAATTTTTTTAATAAAAAATGTTATTAATTTATATAAAATTATTATATTTATATTCAAAAAAATGTTTATTTGTATGCATTAAATAAAAAAACACATGTTTATAATTAATATATATTTTTTAATAATTCAAATATATATATATATTTAATGTTATAAAAAAAGTATTTCTAAGATTATAATTAAATAATTATATATTTAAATAATTATAAGATTATAATAAATTTCATTAAATAATAAATATATTTATTATATTTATAATTATATCTAAATACTTTTAAAATATATATATTTATAATTATAATTATAATTAAATAAATATATGTTTTCAATGAATTTGGTCAATAAATATATTGTTGCGTGAGTATAATTGATGTGCATATATGTTATGTATTCATCATAAATGTCCATTTTTACATTACACCCTTCTTATTATTCAGGTTTCCCATATGTGATGACTCGTTTTTTATTATCTATACTTTACTAGGTATATGATTAATTCATGTTATACCCATGAATCTTTTATGTTCTAAAAAATACAAATAAAATTACAATAAATATATTTATTATATTTATAATTATAAAATTTTAATTATATATAAGTACTTTCTAAATATATTTATTTGTAATTATAATTATATATATATATAAATAATCATAAAATTACAATAAATACATATATTATAATTTTATAAATATATTTATAATTATATACAAATATTTATAAATATATTTATTTATAGTTATACCTATAAATATATATATATATGTAAATAATTATAAAATTACAATAAATATATTTATTATAAAGTCATAAATATATATAATTAAATAAATATATTTATGAATATATACAAATATTTATAAATATATAAAAATAATTATAATTATAATTCTAAACAAATATAGATAAATTTAAATAATTATAAAATTTTGATAAATATATTAATTATATATATTTATATACAAATATTTATAAATAAATACAAATAGTTAAAATTATAATTCTAAATAAATATATATTTATTTAGATAATTATAAAATTATAATAAATATATTAATTATATATATTTATAAAACTATAAATATATTTTTTATAATTTTATAATTATTTAAATAAGTAAATATATATATATATAATTACAACTATAAATATATATTTATTATAATTTTTAATTAAAAATAAATATATATTTATTTATATTTATAATTATAAATAAATATTTATTTATTTAAATAATTATAAATTTATAAAAAAATATATTTATTATTCTTGTAATGTTATATATAATTAAATAAATATCTTTATAAATATATATACAAATGTTGATAAATAAGTAAAAATATTTATAATTATAATTATAAATAAATATAGATAAATTTAAATATTTATAAAATTATAATAAAAATATTAATTAAATATATTAATAAAATTATAAATATAATAAATATATTTGTTGTACTTTTATAATAATTTAAATAAATATATATTTATATAATTATAAAACTATAACAAATATATTTTTTATATTTATAATTTTATTAATATATATAATTAATATTTTTATTATAATTTTATAAATATAAATAAATATTTATTTATATTTATAATTATTAATAAATAAATAAATATTTATCATATATATAATTTTATAAATATATATAACAATATAAATAAATTATTAACATTATAACTTTATCAATGCAAAAAAAGCGCAGATAAAGGCATGTTTTATCAGCGCTTTCTAATTTAGCACTGAAAAAACATAGCTTTATCAGAGCTTTTTAACTAGCGCTGATAAAAGCATCACCTGATTTTATAAATGAACCTTAATAGTCGGCTTCTTCTCTCGCACACCTCAAGCTCTCATGGAAGCCGACCCCTGCACTATCGACCACTCCTCTACCCTGAACTCACCTCTACTGTCGTTGACCCCTCCTCCATCGCCGACCCCTCCTTCGCCATCGTTAATAGTTCCTCCATCACCGCAAACCCCTCCTCTGCTGCAAACCCACCTCCTTAGCGAACTCTCATCCACTGTGAACCCACCTCCGCTACGCGCTGAACCCCACAACCTTCAGTGAGCCCTTCCTCCACCACGAACCCTCCTCCACAGCAAACCCTCCTCCATTGTGAACCCACCTCCACCGCAAACCCCACCTCCTTTGTGAACCCCTCTATGGCTTCCGCTACCGCTGTCGCCTACCCCAACTCCACCGCAACCGGACCCTACTATTACCACCGAAGGGGTATGCCATTTTTTCCACATTATTATGAATTCCTATATATAGATAGATTTTGGGTTGGTTTTGGTTTGTTCTTATATTACATTTAATATGCATGAAATTCCATTGAATTCCTTCAAATGGAGTGTCATTGATTAAACAACCATAGTATTATCATACAAATCCCTTAAAACATCTATATATATATATATATTCCACAATAACATTGTTAGAATGATTTCCTAAAAATAGAGACGTGAAAAAACATTCACTTTAATGTTCTGATGTGTTCGTTAAGATGAGTTCATGTTTATAAACTATCTTTGAATTCTATTTTTAAATCCCCAAAATAGTTTAATTCTAAATTAGTACAACATTGAGAAATGTGAATAGACAAATATTTTGTCATTGTAAAACAAATCTTGTTTTCTATAATTAGTTATCCCACATAGACATAGAGATGACTTACCCATGGATCATTGTTAAGAAACTTGTGGTTCCACACTTCTCTCATGTGATTTTTTGAGTTAAATGAAAGTGGAAGAACAAAGGGGGAGAAGAAAAAGTTTTTCCACTCCTTTTTATTTATTATCATTAAGTGGGTGTGGAAAAGTGAATTTGTTTTGATATGAATTAGGAGTAAATCATTTCAATGGAATTGAAAATAAATATAAATGGGGTGATTGAAGCTCCCCGAGTTATGTTTTTTTATATATTTTTTTCAATAGTTATCAATGAACATTTCATTATTAATGTGGATAATCTCAGTGATGGATTGAGTATCCAACCAATTACATGTAGATTGGAGGTGTTTCCCCTGCACTATGGTTATGGAGATAGATGGAATTTTCTACTTCCTAAAAATATCTGGCTGGATAGATTCTAGTTTGATGATATAAGATTAAATGTACTAATCTTCATGATAAAAAATGATATGTACTAAAGAAAGTGTTCTAGTGTTGTCTACAATAGTTTGGAAAGTAGATTTAAAGAATCCAATTACTTAGAGATATTGAAAATTCCTAAGTGGATCTTTTAAAACAATTTAAGTGTTTTGAAATTTTTCTTAAAAAATTATATGTGTTCAACATACCCTTTTTTAATGGGTTTTCAAATGTGATTTTATAAATAGTTTTCAAAGGCCATCTGAAATGTAGTTTTTCCATAATATTTTCAGATTATATTTTTATATAATTAGGAAAAAAATACATTATATAGAGAATATAGGTTGATTGATTATAACACCATGGTAAGGGAATGCCACTTACTCTTTCCAACCCATAGGATATCCATCAAGACCTCACTCCTGCAAAAGGTGAATTAATGTTTAACCCAATTGAAACTCTTAAACCTATTTTTCATCCAACATCACCTATATGGTTTAAATTAGTGGCCCCATTGTTTGATATGTCTATTTAGTCCTTTAACCTCAGAGGGATGCAATTGATTATTAATATTAAATGCTTGATGATTATTCATGGATGTGAAAATGGTCTCTTTCTTATGAGGGTGTTAGAGTTTACATGTGATTTAATACTTATATTATATTTATTTATATGATGATCATTGGATTGTTGTTTCTCAATTACAGTTGTATAGCTGCATGGGAACCCTATGAATTAATAAATAGGTCCAGATGTATACTACACTAGTTATCTCACACACTAGCTAGTTTCACCTAGTTGTATGGTTTTCTTAGTCTATAGGAGTGTCCATAATGAGTAATGTGTGGGTAAGCCATGTCTATTTTCTATTTTTTACGATTCAACATAGGCTGAATATTGGCCTTATTGTAGTTTGAGTACAAAATGAATGAATAATTGAATTCCCTCTATGATTTTGATACATTACTGATAATAGAATTGGAACCAGGAAAGAGGGATCTATAAAACAATTAGATTTATCATCTAAAGGATAAAGTGGATGATATGAGATAGTTCAAGGTGTCTCTAGTTGTAAATGTATTTCATTAATTAGAAGGATTATATTTCAATTGGATTTTCTCTTATGTTGTAAAGCATATAATAATTCAGATGGTTCTTGGATTAGTTTCCGTTGAAGGTTCATTTCTAGAACAAATGGATGTCATGATTATATTCCATCATGGAGATTCAGAAGAAGAGATCTACATAGATCAACTAGAAGGTTTCATGCTAAATTGAAAATAAGGTTTGGTTCTAGTCTAAAATAGAGTTTTTTTTGGGATTAAGTAGTGATGAAGTTTTGTCGTGCGTGCTCTCAAAAATATTTATAACTAAGTACAACATAGTTGCTGACCTAGGTCGATCTCTTGAGGAGCCTTTGCGATCAAGAAATCACTACTTCTAATTCACACCTTTTTATATTTTATATATACATGAAATAAATGACCATAAATTATATTTTATAAACAATAAGGAAATACTAAATTTAATATGCAGATGAAATGCAAACACAATGAATGCAAACATAATGATGTTAGAAGAAAGGATACATTCCTGAGAGCATCACCCGGAGTGAACCTTCATCGTCTCATTATTAGTTTCTAATTTACATAATGAACACACTCCATCGTTTTTGTGAGAATAATCCTATGCATATGGTTTTGAATATATGATACTCTCAATGATCGCTGAGAGACCACACATCCACCTCCTCGATCAAGGGAAAATATTATAGAAGTGAAAGAAAAACCTCAGGTGGCAAGTAGAGACACAAAGGTGCCTTTCCCATTAAGATTCCCCTCAGTATAACTCTAAGAAAATAAGAAACATTAAGAATAAATGTTCAAAGTCTTGGGTTCATCACTGTATTACTCACCCAGTAACTTCCTCAGGTTAGATACCCATGATCACAAGCATAAGAGTTCACAGTGATGAAGAAAATAGGGGGAGAAAACAAAAGAGAGAAATAAAGAGAGAAACAAGAAAAATTAAATAAAAATATGAAATGATATTATAGAATTAAATTAAAATTAAATACAACCCTAAAATACATAAAATTTCCAACAAAGGATAACCCTAAGTTTCCAACCTATTGGACGGAAGAGGAAGAACATTTTTATAGGCAAAAGGAGTGAAAAATTGGCTCCAAAAATCTTCTTCGAAAGTTTTCACTTGGATGGCATTCTTAATGACATAATTTGGAAGTTTTTTTTTATTTAAAGTTTTTACTTTATCTCTCTTGTGTCTAAAAATAAAATTTCAGCATCATTGGACATGTGGGGAGATAGATATAACCAAATTACTCCAGATATTTAATCTACCCATGATGGTTGTTTGTATTCCAATGCAGTGAGTTCCAACGCATTAATGACCTTGAAAATGACAGAATAATGCGCTACCATCTTAATAAAACTTCTTCCTACGGATTTATTCTAGCTTATTGTAAAATATAATCTCAATTTTTTAGTCCATTTATGATATATGATCCCATAAATAAAATTCTCCAGATCTATGCACAGTTTTTGAGGCCTGACTTGTGAGCTGGATTGGAGCTTCCAAATGTTAGATTTAACTTTGGGTCCATAAGGATAAAATGAATCCCATAGAACAAAGAAACCTATAAAAGAATAATTTTTTAATTTGGATGATTTTATAAAAAGTTATGTCTAAAACATTAAAATAAATTAAAACTGATTAAATCCAAAATAAGCCATTTTTCCAATTAAGCTAAAAAATGATCCTAAAACATAAAATATGACAATTCACATTTAAATAACACATTGGTGGGATTAAAAACATTGAAATTCAGAATAAAATAATTGAAAATATTTGTTCTATAAATTCCCTAACACTTAAACATTGCACTCCTAGGAAATCATCTTATACCATGGTCAAAACAAACTTCTCAAAGAATAAATGACAACACAACGCAATTATCATATTAAGGAAAATATCATGCCTCGTACATTGATAAAAATTTTAGAACTCCTCAAAAATCATATGAATCTATTAAATATAATGTTAATCCACAAATTCATGTCGTACCTACCTCCCTGTAAAAATATTTCTCTCTTCACTCAAGGATATTTAATGTGGAGTTTTTCTCATTCCTAAAAACATGTGCGATCTCGATAGGCTTGCTATCGTCCTAGTATATCCACTTCATAGAATCAAAAATATATCAATCATGAGGTCTTTTACATTGGTTGTTTTTATGCTAATGGTTTTCAGGTTTAAAATGTAAAAAACATCTGAGGCAGAATGAGGAGGGTTAAGCTCTAAAGTAAAGTAAATGCATGAAAACAGTTTTGCTCAAGAATGTTGTGCTCCTCAATCAGCACAAAAATGAATCACCTACAATAACCTCTTAATTTTGGAAGTTAATACTTTTAATTTCAGCATAAATGAGTCTATTATATCTTTTCCCCAATTATAGCATTGTTTCAGCTTGAATTCAGATCTGGATTTATCTTTAGAATCATGTTTTTTAGGAAAAGTGAGGCATCTTTTGATCTTAAAAAATTGGTGAACACCCAGACCAAATGTGTAATGATATTTTGGGACACCCATTCATATTTAAATCATGAAATTTATTCCACCCAAGAAGTAATAAATATGGAAACACATTCAATTCAGCTCAAAAAAATCTTCAGGAAAGAAAAATACAACACATCTTCTCCCTCCCCCACACTTGAGTTCAATAATAATCATGCATTTAAATTATAGATCAGGTTATAAAGGGATAAATGTCCTGTAATGTGTCTGTATAATAAGGTATTTCATGGATAATAGGGTATTAATGTAGGTTAGATTAAAAGTTTGGACAAAATAAGAGTTTAATGCAAAAGGAATTTTAAAATGGTGCCTCAATCATACTTAACACATTACATGAACTCTAATAGATTTGAAAAGGATAAAAACACCAAGTTATGGATCACACAACATGTCTCAAGACTCTAAAAAAAGATATATGTAAATAATATGTCAAAAAGGTTTAAAAACCTCTCAGTTTGGGCAAGATTTTCAATTTGTACAGCACTTGTGCACATGAGTTTCACAATCAATCAAGCTTTATGAAATGGAAAGATCAGAAATCAAGAAAACAAATCCATTCAGCAATCATTTAAATCCTAAGATATTCAAATCAAGTAATGTGACACAAACACTAAGATGGTTTGAATTTTCCAAAATATTTATTCATCTCAAGAATCCTAAAAACACACCAAAAAACGAAAAATTAAAACAAGAAAATTTCCAAAAAAACATGAAAAATAAAATAAAATCACACACAAAATTCCTAAAAACAAGTTGAAACACCTCCCCCATACTTATTCCATTTACTAACATCTTTTTAGAGAAAATAAAATAAAGATAAATTTTCACATAGAATTTATATTGGGTAGTAAATAAAATAAAGAAAAGGAAAGAAACGACCTGATTTATTTTTCAGTGGAAACCTTGAGTTATGCTCCTAGTTGCTTCCACTTTAAAACTACAAGAAAGAAATGACAACACATAAGAAAAATAAATAAAAATAAATAGTAAGTGGATATAAAAAAGGGATAATGCTTGGTTTAACCCCCCAAGCGGGTGCTAGGTTTTTACTGCCTCTAATCAGGCAGTTTCAGTGGATTATCACCAATCAGAAGGTGGTTGCAGTTTCTTCAAGATGAACTATCACATGTGAATTTTTCTAATGTTCATGAGTAAACACTGAGATTAGATAATCCCAAATAAGATAATAATGTTCCGAACCCCCAATAAAGAAGAAAGATAGAATTTTATTTTATGATTGGGAGGGAATAAAAGACAGGGGTTCTCCCTGTGAACTTTTGTTGTGTCCTCCTCAAAATGGTATGAAATTTGTTGTACAGAAGGTAGTCTCACCAACACCATCTTCTCCAGTTTTTCTTCATCTAACTACCCCACATGGGTAGTCTCTTTATTAGCATCCATGGTCTAATCCATTTGTATTGTGTTATAAATTTCAGGAAAGGGAATGTTAGAAAACAATTCAGCATGAATAATATTAAAACATTAAGAATCAATAAAGAAATATTCCCTTTTAAGTAAGTCATATTGGAAATTGATCTCTTCAGTAAAGACCATTGGAAACTTCATATTAACTGGTGAATCTTATTAATCATATTCAAAATCAATATAGAGGTCAAAAGGTTTTTATTTTTCAATATCAATGATGAGAAGATCAAGTTCTAGGTTATCTTCAACAAAGTGATTCCAAGATTCTTCCAAAAATTGTTGATCGCCTATAAGTGAATCAGTTCACATGTGTACTTCAGGGAACTCCTTGAGAAATTAATGAGTACGAGATGATATTATTAACTCTTTTAGTATCTCATTCTCACCTGCCTCAGGTTATTTAACATAGAAAATAACCGGTTAAATCTCTTCCACCACTCGTTCAGGTTTAGGTTTCGGTTTTGGTCCAGGTTCGGGTTGTTGCACCAGTGAACGAATGTATTTTCAACCATTTCTGCTTTCATAGTCAGTTTTTTTATTTATTCTTTAAGTTATTTTATTTGATAATTTTTACTTTCTTCTTCCACCTAATATTCATTAGTCCATGCATAAAATTTTCAATTTACATTCATCATGAACAAACAATTTTTTTTTAGATTTTAAAATTAATGATTTTTTTTTCTGTTTTTTTAAATAAAGGAAAATTATTTAAAAAAATTAAATAAAAATAATTATTGAATACCACTTGGCTCCCTAGAAGTGATGTCAATTTTATGAAGCATTGTCGTGCGCGCTCTTAAAAATATTTATAACTAAGTGCAACATTGTAGCTGACCTAGGTCGATCTCTTGAAGAGCCTTTGCGGTCAAGAAATCACTACTTATAATTCACACTTTTTATATTATATATATATGAAATAAAATAACCATAAATGATATTTTGGAAACAATAATAAAATACTAAAATTTAATATGAAGATGCAATGCAAACACAATAAATGCAAACAGAATCATGTTATAAGAAAGGAGACATTCTCGAGAGCATCACCCAAAGTGAACCTTCATCATCTTATTATTAGTTTCTAATTTACTTAATGAACACACTCCATAGTATGTGTAAGAATACTCCTCTACATATGGTTGTGAATATATGGTACTCTCAACGATCACTGAGAGATCACACATCCACCTCCTCGATTGAGGGAAAATATTGCAGAAGTGAAAGCTAAACCTCGAGTGGCAAGTGGAGACACAAAGGCATCTTTCCCGCTAAGATCCCCCTTGGTATAACTATAAGAAAATAAGAAATATTAAGAATGAATATTCAAATTCTTGGGTTCATCACTTAATTACTCACCCGAGAACTTCCTTGGGTCAGCAACTCATGATCACGAGTATAAGAGTTCACACTAATGAAGAAAATGGGGGGAGAAAACAAAAGAGAGAAAAAAATAGAAAAAGGAGAAAACTTAAATAAAAATATGAAATTATATAACATAATGAAATTAAAATAAAATACAACACTAAAATACATAAAATGGCCAACAAAGGCTACCCCTAAGTTGTCAACCCTTTGGAATGAATGGGGAGTACATTTTTATAGGCAAAGGGAGTGAAAATTTGGCTCCAAAAATCTTCTCTGAAAGGTTGTGCATGGATGGCCTCCTTAATGAAATAATTTGGAAGTTGTTATTATATCTCTCCTATGTCTACCCACAAAATGTGAGCATCATTGGACACATGGGGAGTTATATATAGCCAAATTAATCTGTATATTTAATCTACCCATGATGACTATTCGTATTCCAATGCAGAGAGTTAAAAAGAATTAATGACCTTGAAAATGAAAGAATAATGTGCTAACATCTTAATGAAACTTCTTGCTCCAGATGTCTTATAGCTTCATGTAAAATATTAGATCAATTAGTTTGTCCATTTATGAGATATGATCCCATAAATAAAATTCTCTAGATCTGTGCAGAGTTTTCGAGGCCTGAATTGTGAGTTGTATTTGAGATTCCAAATGATGGATTGAGCTTTGGGTCCTAAAGGATAAAATTAATCCCATAGAACATAGAAACCTATAAAAAAATAATTTTTAAATTTGGATCATTTTAAAAAAAATTATGGCCGAAACATTAAAATAAATTAAAACTGTTTAAATCCAAAATAATCCATTTTTCAATTAAGCTAAAAATTCTCATAAAACATAAAACATGACAATTAACCTTTAAATAACACATTGGTGAGATTAAAAAAATTGAAATTCAGAATAAAATAATTGAAAATATTTGTTCTATCAAATAGGTATGAAGACAGTGTAATTGTAATTTCAATGCTTTCATGGTAGAATTAATGTTCATGCAGTGTAATGTAAATAATTTATACTATATGAAGGTGTATTATGATGAGAGTTTTTTAATTTTACTTATTTATTTGTATGAATTTATCTTAGTTGGACCAATTAAGGAAGGGATGGAAGAGCTGAAGATTTATTTATCTAAAAGATCCAAAATAAAGGACCTTGGTTCTAAAAAGTGGATATTGAGGATAAATATTGAAAGAGACTCAAATTCTATAACGTTTTTTATCCTTGGGTAATTATTTTATCAATGTTTTTTGTATTTATTTTTTTTTAAATATCAATATTACTAAATCAAATAGGATAGATATGAATAAATAATGGATAGATTTCAATCATCTCCCAAAAGAGTATGAAGATGGAGTGAAAGAGTTCATCAATTTTGAAAAAGATCATACATATGACCCTTCTCAAATCCTTTGTCCGTGTTTACATTGTTGTTATTCAAGATAAATTAGTCTAGAGGATTTAGAAGAATACTTTATCTATTATGGAATATATCAAAGCTATAAATGTTGGAATAGATACAGGGAAAAAGAGAATGTAGCTAGTGGTTGGGATAACACTATGTTTTAGGGATCATCTGATATGATTACAAGTGTCGACAATGATTAAGAATGTATCAAGGATGTAATTAAATATGTGAATGATGATGAAGATTTTATTTATGAAATAACAAGGATAGTTGAATATGAACTTTTTGATTTCCCAAAATTGTTTGAGAAGTTAAAGAGTGGTGCAAAGATGCCATTGTATGCTAGTTTCACTAAATATACAACATTTTCAGCCATACTGAAGCTGTATAATTTGAAAGTAGACAATATATGGAGTGACACTAGTTTTACAGAACTACTTGCTCTCTTGAATTATATGCTTTTAGAAGATAATGGGCTCCTGGGCCAAACATACGATGCCAAATGAATGTTATGCTTGATGGGTATGATCTTTGAAATAATACACACATTCCTAAATGATTGTATACTATTTTTCAAGGACCAAAAATCACTTATAGAATGTCCAAAGTGTGGCACTTCTCGATACAAGAAAGATGAATTCGGTCCTATGAAAGTTTTATGGTACTTTCCAATCATTCCAAGGTTTAGGCGCCTATATGGAAGTGAGGAGACTGCAGGGACATTAATGTAGCATGCAGATGTAATAATTAAAGATGGGAAACTACATCACCCTACATAATATCCTTAGTGGAAGATAATTGATCATGAGTATCTATAATTTGTAAATGAGTTGAGAAGCCTTTATCTTTCATTATCTACAAATGGAGTGAATCTTTTTGGTTTTCAAAGAAGCACTAACAGTACATGGATAGTTATGTTGGTAACTTATAACCTGCAACCATGGTTATGCATGATATGAAAATATATCATGTTATCTATTATTATATCAGAACCAAAATAATTGGTGGATTCATTGATCGAGGATTTGAAATCATTGCGGGATTCAGGTGTTATGTTGTATGATGCTTACAAAAATGAAGATTTCACATTGAGAGCCATGTTTTATGGGATGATAAATGAATTTATTGCTTATGGAAATTTTTCAGCATATAGCATTAAAGGAACTCAAGGGTGTCCTATTTTTGAACAAGTTACATAGTCAATTAGGTTGAAACATTCATCAAAAACTGTGTTTTTAGGACATCACAGATTTCTACCTCAATGACATAAGTATTGATCTTGGATGAAATCGTTCAATGAAAGTTCAAAAAAATGTACAATGTTGTCTCCACTAATATGTGATCAACTGTTTGATAAAGTACAAGACGTGGACACTTCTTTTGGTAAACCTTTTTTGAAAAACTTTATAAAATCTAGTTGGAAAAAGCGATCAGTTTTTTTAATTACCATACTAGAATTGTATGTATGTTAGGAATTTTCTTGATGTAATGCGTGTTGAAAAAAAATGTATGTGATAGTGTCATCAGCACGTTGCTAAATGTACCCAACAAAACAAATGATGGAATTAAGGCTAGGTTAGACATGGTTGGCATGGGGATATGAGAAGAGTTGATGCCAGTGAAGGGTGAAAACAAACTTTTCTTCTTCCATTTTCTTAGACTCTTTCCAGGGAGGAGAGATATCAGTTTTTCAACTTATTGAATGATGTAAAGCTTCCATAGGGGTATTTATTGAATATCAAGAAAATCATTTCAATGACCAATTTAAAGTTAAATGGTATGAAATCACATGAATTCCATGTTTTTATGCAGGATCTAATTCCTATATCTTTATGTTTCATTTTTTCAAATAATTGTTTCCTTACATTAACTAAGATCTATTTCTTCTTTAAAGATATTTTCAACAAAGCTATAGACCTGATGAAATTTATGACTATGGAAAGATAAATTGATGTCATATAATGTGAATTCGAAATGTTATTTCCACCAACATTCTTTGATATGATGGTTCATTTTATGGTTCACTTGGTGAGAGATATTCAACTATGTGGTCTTGTACACTATAAATGGAGGTACCCCCTTGAATGATATATGATGATTTTGAAAGGGTATGTCAAAAATCAAAGTCGACCAGAGGGTTGTATGTTAGAGAGATATATTGATGAGGAATCCATTTAATTATGTACCGAATACCTATCTGGTGTGGACATCATTGGTTTATCAAAATCTCATCACACTGGGCATCTTGGAGGTGACGGAATTTATGGAATAGATGTTGTCACAATCAATATTATAAAACAAGAGAAGACTCACCTTTATGTTTTTCATGATAGTTTGGAGGTTTTCACAAATATTTAAACCCACAAATAAATTTTTAGGAATTTGAATCCATCAAGGGATGAAATATGGATATAAAATACACATAATCAACAGTTTATAGGATGGTTTCGGGACTATATTTTTAAGAAGTCAGATGAAAATATGAATTCAATTTCAGAATGGCTTCTATGGATAGTTTTAGGACCAAGTGTGTATGTATTATATTATAGTGGTTATGTAATTAATGGTTATACATTCTATAAAAATGAACATGATGAAGATAGTACCATGAAAAATAGTGGAGATAAACTTTTAGCTGAAGCGATGAATGTTTCTGGTACTAAGAAAAAGAATCCAATTTACACAAATATGTCATACCTTGGATTCATCAAAAAAATATGGGAGTTGGATTATACAACATTCCATGTGCTGATTTTTTAATTCATGTGGGTCGATAATAGGAGTGCTGTTAAAATAGACGATTTAGGATTCATGAAAGTTGATTTCAGTAAGGATGGGTACAAATACAAACCATTTATAATGGAATCATAGGCAGTACAAGTATTTTATGTTCCAGATCCCACAAACCAAAAATGATCAATTGTTCTGTTATCAACCAAAACCACTAAAGGGTTAGATGAAAATTTAACTGAAGTTGACCGTTTAATTGGGATGTCGCAATCATTTCACAATAGTCCCAATGTAGATGTTGTTTTATATGTCAGAGGATACCACAATTAAGGTATTTGGATAGTCCATTGAGGGGTCAAATACCTTCAACTTTTAAAAAATAAAAAGTGAGTTCAATAATAAGGTAATATTTTTTTATAATATACATCATGTTACCTCTTGTTATTATCTATTCATTGCTACATTTATGTAATCTAAATTAAATGTTAAACCACTTCTATAGATAACAACTTATACATGTGATGGTGCTCCCAGTCCCAAGGCACAACAGGTCTCTCAACCTGATGTTGCTCACAGTGCAGAGGAACAATGACCGTATACATGTGATAGTGCTCCCAATCCAGAGGAAAAATAGGTTTATCAACCTACTATTGCTCCCATTATATAGTTACAATCACCATCTACACATTCTGATGCTACCACTTCAAAGGAACATATCGATGATGCTAAATCCAAGTAAATGGAAGGCGATGAAGGTCTGGAGACATAGAAAAAATAGAATCACCGTATTTTTATGGTTTTAAAAAAAATCATTAATGTGAAAATAAAAGGAATCAAATATTATGTTAGATGGAATGCGTAGGGCTGGCATGTTAACCCCAATAAGGCCATGTTCATTAGTTACATTGGAATCATTACTCAGTAACGCGTGTAGATTGATGTAGATTCATTGCACCATGTTATGACCATTTTTAAGACACTAATGTGGGAATAGATTATGATAACATTATGATATAATTTATTTATTTTACTAAATAATAAAATAATGAAACATTGAATTAATCTTCATCATCCATTGCAGAGGGCATTTATAGTGGATGACTCCCACAAAAAATATGCATTAATTCTTTCTAGAAGGATTCATAGAGTATTTATAATAATTATAACAAGGAATAATATTAAATATGCTTAAGGTAAATTAACCTACACCCACCGATTATATATTCACACATGATAATCCAGGAAGCATGGGATGGATTTACAAGCCAACATGCAGATGTGTCTTTTCAGGTACATTGTGGCTAGTAATATGTTGTTTGACGATATGTGTATTCATAAATTTGATTGAAATTTTTTTATTTATGAAACAACAACTGAGTTTTAGAAATAAGGAACGATCATAAAAACCAGTGTACCCCTATCATAAATTAATTATGGGGTATGCTTCACTTGAAAATAAAATTGGTATATATTTTAAATCTACTGTAAAACTTTTATGTGACATGAAACAACACCATAATTATGTTCCTATATTTATATGAATATTGATGACTATAAATAAAAATCCACTTCCATTCCACACCATGTGCTATGGAAGGGGGAACTTGTAAATAAAGATAGGATACTAATAGATTAAAACACACAAAAAGTGTGGGAAACATGTGTAAGTATTACATAATAAAAATTTGTTTTTCTTTAAATCGCTATTACATTAAAATGATCACTTATTTTCCTATATTTTCTATCATACATAGTCATAGTAATCAACATCAAATGTACTAGATGAAAACATACTATCGGCATCCTTAAAGTAGCTAGAACAGTATGGCCACGTCAGAGGTGCGGGTTTTGGGTTGACACCCCAAACATATTTTGAGAAAAAAACAATAGGAGGGTCAAAGTGAATAAATAAAATGGATGAGAGAAAGACCATATACCAATGAAGAAAAATTCCAATGGAAGAAAGAGATTATGGAAACGTTTATGGGGGGAGAAAATAGAAGAAACAACTCAAGAACAACCTCCGCATGGATATCCTGCCCCAACTCCACCATCTATGAGGTGATATATTCCCCTCAAAGAGATATATTATCCATGGTAATAAATATTATAATAAATGTTTATGTGAAATATGAATTTGATAGACACTGATACATTTCCTATTCTGATATTATATAGGGTGATAATGACTTTGATTTATATCTATCAACACCCACCCATCACCTTGTAGTGATGGATACTGTGTTCAATTTACAAAATGACATGCTGCACAACAGACCACTTCCAAAAAGTCATGTGATAATGTTGATTATCATAGCCTATGATCCTAGCACTGATCTACACATTCCAACTTATGAGGAAGACATTAATACAGTCTAAAAAGTTTTTGGAACATTCATCACATGTTCGTCACATCTTGTTAAAAACATGTCGACAAGGAGGTATTCATTTCCAATTTTCTCTTCAAGCTAAACCATTAAAAATTAATGAAAAAAGGTCTAAACTAATAAATATTATCACAGACAGAAAAAGAGAAGGGGTGAAATGAAATACCGACTGAAAACCATCTAAAGGATCAAATAACCAATCAAAAAGATATACTAAATACACCATCACCCCACCCGTTCTATATCCATATTTACTAGCATTGAAGGTTCATGTGGATACAAAGTTAAAATATAGTAGTAGTCAGGTAGTTGATTATGGTGAAAATATGTATGGAGAGGGATTTCAAGACTTCATTAGTGTTAAAAATGTAATTGAAATCCTTGACTATGACTGTCTAGAATACTGAGTTATAAATGTATACATGAGGAATGTCTTCATGATTTGATTTTCAAAAATCTATTATGCTATGTTAATTATGACTAAATAAATTTCATATTTTTTACAGGAGTATATATGAAAACCCATCTAAGGTATTTTTCCATGAATGTTTTTTATAATCGTTATTCCTCACATCACCTTTACAGAACAACCAAAAATAGATACAAAAAAAGGATGAAATAGTGGCAGGTCTGATCAAATCGTTTGAAAGAAAAAAATTTAATGATAGACTCTATTTAATACCAATGATGTAGAGGTAAAACTATAAAATTTAATAATATTAAAAATATTTTAATTTCTTTCATTAATTATTCCTTTTTGTGTTTTTAGGCATCATTGGATGCTCATTGCGGTGAATTTTGATAATCTAAAGATTTATTTTCTGGATTCAATGCATAGATATCCAACAAACCATCCACACATGATGGGGTTGGTCAATTTGTAACACACTACATCCAAAAAAATTTAAAAAAACATAAAGTTTTATAATTTATATTATATTTTAATGAGGATTCTTTTATGATAGAATGGTGCATTAATATCATGAAAAACAAGGAATGAGGCCAGGGGATAAGCATGAGGACAAAGACAAGTTCTACAAATGGAAAAGTATTAGGGTATGTATAATAAGATGTCACTATAAATACACATATCAAAACAAATTCCTTATTCTACTCAATGTTTTTGTAGTGTTCAAAAAAACCAATGGAAAATATTTTGGTTATTATGTTTGTAAATTTATGAGAGAGATCATATTCCATGAACAAACTAGCAACCCTGAAGAGGTATTTTTGAAGATAATTACTATTTCATTTAAAATATTTATTAATACTTTGTGTATTTACATTTTTCCATTACTACGATGACTATAAAAAATACTCATATTCGCAAGACGATATAGATGTGATCAGAAATGAATAGGAAACATACCTAATGGGAGAATGTACACAAATAACATGAATATGTGAATTTCATATAAGTAGTGTATTCTTTCATATTTATCTTCAATTTAATTATTTTTAGTATTAATCACATGAGATGTTTTTTCTTATACAGGTGGATTATTTTTCTTGAGTCAGGGACGTTTGTTCAAAGATGCAAATGCGTGTGAGATATATGACTTTGAGGCTGAAACTCAAATAATGTCAACAAAGAAATGGGTCAGGTATGTCTAAAGGTGAATTCTTAATACTTATATAATTAATTAATTTTTTCATAATTTTATCTATTATTTTTAAGTTAATTTCATTATCATTTTTATCTAATACTTATTTATTTTTTTATAGATCTTTTAGAAAGTCATATTTTTATTTCAATTATCTACAACAAGGTGGAAAAGAGAGAACATGTTTCTTTCAGGTGGAAGAGGAAACCCCATGTTTCATGAAATGTGAAGTGAATCATACGGATGAATCTACCAAGGGAATTATAAGTAGTTGAATGCAAATTATGACTTCCCAAAAGATATGTCATAAACATTTTTCTAAATAGTGTAGTAATCTGCCACAACTCAATCAATTGCGCCTCAATATGATACAAAGTGTGCTCGGTATGACTTGAAGTGTATGTTTTTAGTTTATAATATTCTTTGATCCTTTAAGATTCATGTATTCTAAACTACCATCCTTTGATCCATGACTCATGATTATGATCCATGATATGAAGGGTATGAATTTCTAATGTTAATATCACCTTCCAACATCTTTATGCTCATGTTATCCTTATATGATCATTGATATCTCCATTGTTTACATTTATTGAGAATCTATGATCACCCTTTCCTTTATTTCATATCCTTAGGTTATTAAGAATGGTTTTATAAATGATATTTCTAATAAGGTTTCTAGTAAATAATAACTTAATGCGAAACTCTTATGAACTAGTTCTTTATTTTTTCATGTTTCCAAAAGTAGTAGATCTAAACTATTCTAGAATAGACAATTGTGTTATGTAAGGAATATTAATCTGCTAAGATGTTATATCTATATTTGAAATTTTTTGTTCAATATAGTTGGTATCAGAGTAACTGACCTACTCAAGACTAAGAAAAAAGAACAAGTGACCGGTATTACTCAAAATATCTCTTTTTATTTAAAATTGACATTAATTTTAGTAGAAATAAGAAGTGACATGATGAAACTGATAAAATTCGTTCATATTATTTTGATACCTTGGAAAAATGAAACATAAGTCATTTTTTATGTGTAGGAATCAACTTCACCTTAATTTGATGCATGGTGTGGCCGGTATGACATTAAGTGTGTATTTTTATTTTAAATTGACATTAAATTTAGAAAAAAGAAAAAGTGAAATACTAAAAAAACAAATTAAATTTTTTTGATACTTTAGTAAAATGATCCTTGGGTCATTTTTTATGTTTAGGAATCAACCACACCTCAATCTGATGCACGATGTGACTAGTATGACTAAAAGTGTATGTTATCAGTTTAAAATTGACATTTTAATTCAAAATGTGTCACTCACTAAAAACCAAGGAACCAAACTCAGATTGTATTCATAATTTATAATAGATATTCATAATTATTTTTTGATGTTCATGAATTATTCTCATGTCAAATCGACGCACGATATGCTCGATATGACTCAAAATGCATGTTTCCAGTTTGAAATGACATTTTAGTAAAAAAACACAACTGGCATACTAAAAACTGACCAAACGCATTCAGATTGTTTTTATAATTTAGTAAAACACTCTATAAGTCATTCTTTATGTGTAATAATCAACCACACCTCAGTATGATTCACATTGTGGCTGATATAACTCAAAGTGTCTATTTTTATTTAAAATTAACATCAATTTAAGTAAAAACAACAAATGACGTACTGAAAACCAACCAAATTCATTAAGATTGTTTTTATATTTTAATAAAATGATCTATTAGTCATTTTTGACATGTAGGAGTCAACCTAATCTCAATATAACGTAAAATGTGACCGGTATGACTCCAAGTGTGTATTTTTATTTAAAATTGACATTAATTTAAGTAAAAAGAACAATTGACACACCGAAAATTGAGAAAGGCATTCAGATTGTTTTTATATTTTATTAAAATGATCTATGATTCATTTTTTATGTGTAGGAGTTGACCTCACCACAATACAATGTAGGATGTGAATGGTATGACTCCATGTATGTATTTTTATTTAAAATTGATGTTAATTTAAGTAAAAAAAACAAGTAACATATTGAAAACCAAAAAAATACATCCATATTGTTTTGATACTTTAGGAAAACGATCCATGAGACATTTTTGATAGGTAGGAATCAAACCCACCTCAATTCGATGAAGAGTGTGACCAGTATGATTAAAAGTGTCTGTTATCTGTTTAAAATTGACATTTTAGTTCAAAATGTTTCAGTCACTGAAAACCAAGAAATTGTGATATAATTGTATTGAAAATTTATTAAAAAGATTCACAAGTCATTTTTGATGTGTATGAAGCAATCTCACATCAAACCAATGAACGATGCGACCGGTATGACTCATAATGTGTGTTTCTATTCTGAAATGACATTTTATTAAAAAAACAGAATTGGCATACTAAAAATCAATAAAACACATTCTGGTTGTTTTTATATTTTAAGAAAATGATATATAAGTCATTTTTTATGTGTATTAATCATCTGAACCTCAATATGATGCATGGTGTGACCAGTATGACTCAAAGTGTGTCTTTTTATTTAAAATTGACATTAATTTAAGTAAAAACAACAAGTGACATAATGAAAAACAAGAAAACACATTTGTATTGTTTTGATATTTTAGGAAAATGATTCATGTGTTATTTTTGACATGTAGTAGCCAACCTCACATCAATAAGACACATGTTGTGAACATTATGACTCCAAGTACGTCTTTTTATTTAAAATTTACATTAATTTAAGTAAAAAGACCAAGTGATATACTGAAAACCAAGAAAAATCATTCATATTGTTTTGATATTTTGGTAAAATTGTCCATGAGTCATTTGTGATGTTTAGGAGTCAACCACACCTCAATAAGACACATGGTGTGAACATTATGACTCCAAGTGTGTCTTTTTATTTAAAATTGTCATTAATTTAAGTAAAAAAGAACAGGTGACATACTGAAAACTGAGAACACGCATTTTGATTTTTTTATACTTTAGTAAAATGATCCATGAGTCATTTTTTGCATATAGGAATCAAAAAAATCTCAATCCAACATACGGTAAGATCAGTATGATTAAAATTTTCCATTATCAGTTTAAAATTGACATTTTACTTCAAAACACATCACTCACTGAAAAGTAATAGAACACAATAAAATTGTCTAGATAATTTAAAAATAAATTTATAAGTCATTTGTGACGTTTATGAAGTAGTCTCACATTAAATATATGCACAATGCGACTGGTATGACTCATAATGCGTGTTTCCAGTTTGAAATGATATTTTAGGGAAAAAACACAACTAGAATTCTGAAAACTGAGAAAAAACATTCATATTGTTTTGATACTTTAGAAAAATGATTCATATGTCATTTTTTATGTGTAGGAATCAACCTCACCTCAATAATACACTTGGTGTGACCAGTATGACTCCAAGTGTTTCTTTATATTTAAAATTGACATTAATTTAAGTAAAAATAACAAGTGACATACCAAAAACTAAAAAAATGCATTTGTATAATTTTAATATTTTAGTAAAATGATACATGAGTCATTTGTAATTTTTAGGAGTCAACTTAACCTTAGTATGATGCACGGTGCGACCATTATGACTCAAAGTGTGTATTTTTATTTAAAATTGACATAGATTTAAGTAAAAAGAACAAGTGACATACTAAAAACTAAGAAAATATATTCAGATTGTTTTTATATTTTATAAAAATGATCCATGAGTCATTTGTTATGTGTAAGATTCAACCGAACCTCAATAAGATTCATGTTGTGACCAGTATGACTCCAAGTGTGTTTTTTTATTTAAAATTAACATTATTTTATTTAAAAAGAACAAGTGACATACTAAAAACTGAGAAAACACATTCGTATTATTTTGATAATTTAAGAAAACGATCCATGAGTCATTTTTGAAGTGTAGTAATCAACCACACCTCAATCCCATGCACGATGTGACTGGTAAGACTAAAAGTGTCTGTTATCTTTTTAAAATTGACATTTTAGTTCAAAAAGTCCGAGTCACTGAAAACAAAGAAAATGAGCTCTGATTGTATTTATAATTTAGGAAAATGATTTTTAAGTCATTTTTGACGTGAATGAAGAGGTATCACATAAAACTTATTCACAATGTGTCTGGTATGACTCATAATGTGTGTTTCTAGTTTGAAATGAAATTTTAGTGGAAAAAATAACTGACATACTGAAAACAAGAAAATTCAATCGGATTGGTTTTATACTTTATTACAGTGATCCATTAGTAATTTTTGATAGGTAAGAATCATATGCACCTTAATCCAACACACAGTGTGACCGGTATAACTCAAAAGGTTTCATTATTTAAAATTGACATTAATTTTAGTAAAAGAACAAGGGACAAACTCAAAACCGATCAAAAAAATTCAGATTGTTTTGATATTTTAGGACAATGATCCATCAATCATTTGTGACATGTAGGAATCAAATATACCTCAATAGGATACATTATGTGACCGGTATAACTCCAAATGTGTCTTTTTTATTAAATATTGAAATTTTATTAATGTATTCTTTCATATTAATGTTTAATTTATTTATTTAGAGTATTACAAACATAATATATTTTTTATTATATAGGCGAAATCTTTTTCTTGAGTTGAGATGATTTGTTTAGCAATTGATACCATGGAAAACATTTTTGAGAGGGGATCACGAGCATCAAAATATGAAATATTAATGTTTTAAAATGTTTTTGGATAATTATAAATGTAATTATATAAACATTATTCGAAATTTAAATAGTAGTGTCTTTTTGTATACACCATGGGTGGAATTTTTTGTATTCATGATGCAAATTAAATGTATATAGAATTGTTTGGAATTACAGTTTTTATATATCACAATTTGAAATTAAAGGTTTTTCCTGGGTGGGCCATTATATTAATAACACATTGTAGCAAGCTAAGCCTTTATCAGTGCTCAAAAAGCATTGATAAAGAGGTTCCTTTATCAGTTTTGTGATTAACAACACTTTTTTATTGATATTAAAATACTATTTGCACACTGTTAAAGGGAATATGTGTATTAGTGTTAGTAATGTGATCAAGAGTGGGGGATATAGCAGGTCAGTCTACTGACCATGAGTAGTGATTTGAAGCAGGTAGAGGCAAAAGTCTTGGTTAGCTACACATGGTCAGTCGGATGACAACACATGAGATTTTTCTTGATGTGCATTCAAAAATAAAAATTTCATTCAGGAAATATTTTTTTTCCAAAATCAATTTTAAAATGATAAATTAATTAAAATCAATAAAATTAATTTGGAAAGTTTAAATTGATTAAAATTAAAATATGTTCTAATCATTTACTCAAAAAAATTCAATTGTGGATTAAAATTTATTGAAATAATTAATATATTTAATCCATTTAAGAAATGAATTCCAGAAATGAATTCAAAATATTTCAAAGTTTAAAAAATAATTTATGTATGACTTAAAAAATTAATTCCAAGAGATGAATAAATCAATAAAAACATAAATAAATCCATTTAATCATTTATATTTATAATTATTAAATAATATACAAACATTAGTTTTACACAAAATTTGAATTAAAAGTATGGTATTTTAAAAGAATAAAAGATAAAAATAAGGAATTTTTTAGATCACATCAGTAGGTCACTCACTCAAGTGATTTGGCGGAAGTATCTCACCCAGGTTTCCTTAAAACAGGCATACCAAAAGGTGTGAAAAATAATATGTGAAGATAGGTGTGTGAGAGAGATTTGCAGAACACTAGCACAGTGAGAACAATAAAATAGTGTTGGTAAAGGAAGGAATTCTTCGAGAAGGTGAACCTATTTATAGACACTCGATCACCTGCGTAGCTGAGCTGCTCAGCCTACCAATGTGACTAATCTGTGTGATGGACATATGTACTCGATCAATCATCTCCATCTTTCATTCCAAAAGTTTTGATGTTCAAAGTCAACTTGGGGGGTATGAAAGAACATATGGAGGCCTATGAATGAAGGATTCATAAACATCCATATTTCTCTACCTCAGAATCAGACCCTATTATTCTAATCAGATCCAATCCTGAGGGGAGGATTTTTTTTAACACTCCCTTTTTCATATATGGATGAGATGATTTATAAAAAAATACTGTTAAGTGGTCAAGGAGAAAGGGGAGTCAAATAACTCTCCCAGGTCAACCTGCACACACCCCGCCTGCATGCCAAGAGGCTCATGCAGGCCCCACCTACGCAACCCATGATGAATAGAAAAAACCAATGTGAGGGTCCTATTTGAGACACTTTCATGACAGACCTATGTGGATGGCCTCATTTTCCCAAGGTTCTGAGTTTTACCTATAAATAGGACCAATGGACCCCTCATTCGACACGATTAAATGAAGAAGACACTGCTTGAATATCTTCTCTCCCAAGTCTCGTTCCCAAGTCCTCTGAACTATCAAGTAGTTCTTGAAGCCTACAAAATATGGGAAAATTAGTATAAATAATTAGATTGTGTTACGTCAAGGTCTATAATACCATGTAATTTGAGAGTACCCCCAGTCAATTACTAGGGAAAATGACATTTCCATTACTCTAAAATTAAGCATCATTCATCCAAATACACTAGAGAATACCCTTAGATCCTAGAGAAAGGCCTCTCCTAAGTGTTATTTCCTAGGTTTTCCATCACTTAAATGCATCTTCAAATTTCCCATGCCTCACCTATATGAATCACTTTCTTCTTGCCTAAGCCTACCCTATTCGATCCACCTTCAGTTCGCCTAGGCCTCACTTTTGCGAGCCACCATTTGATGCACCTTTTATACCACCAGTGGAAGGGAACCTATTTCATTGGATCCATAATAATAGGGGGACTAAGCCAATACCTCCCCTAAAGACTCCAAACATATATAATCAGATCACCAGGCACATCAGCACATCTTCTCAATTATACATTCTCGTGGTAATGAAGGTCCTGCACTTATGATATCTAATAGGTGGTCTCCTTGGAGTGCTATCGATTATAAATTCTCTTGGTAAGGAGGATCCCAACCTTGTGGATAATTATGGGACCCAGAGATTAAAAAAAGAGAGGATATGGTCACATCTAAGCCATGTATCCCCCCTGACCCCCCTGAATACTTAATCCTCATCTACTAGCGGGTGAGGAGAGAATATCACCTTAGGGAATCCAAACTAAAGTAATTCCCTAGTCTTTATTATAGGAAGTATCTCCTCCATCATTCACTGGTGGATGAAGGAGATTGAGTGGTTTGTCAGATTTTCCACTTCCTCTTGTTTCTCACACTAATCATGACTCACGTGGTCTTAGAGGTTAGTGATGATCATGACATCCACATGATAAAATACGTATCTTGGTAGAGATTCCTTTTCCAGATCTTCCTCACACCTTGACAAGGGAATCCTCCATAGTTGTAAGCCACAATTTTTTGAACTGTGTGGGCTTTGAATCTTGTACAAGTGGAACATGAAGAAATTATCCCTAAGTTTCAAACCCAACACTTTCAAACAGCCATCACCCTTATTGGGACATATTCCCAGTAGGATCATTTCCACCACTTATAAACCCATATTTCTTATGGGTACTCCTTTCTTTATCCTCATCAGCCCAAATTCTCAATGTAGGTCACCTTGATACAGGTCCATAATACCTTCTAGATTGACCAATAGGGCTTCTTTAGTAGAAGTCCCACACCATCATTGGCTAAGAACATTTCACCTTCTCATCCTTTTTGCATGATATTAAATTGCATGGTTTGGTCCTTTTCACATGGTATTAAAAGGTATGATGTGTCCCATTATGTGGCACCTGACTACGTATCCAATTCCTTTCAAAAGTATATATATTAATCCCTTCTCATGGGCATGACTCTCACATCAAAAAAACTCTCATCTACCTTAATAATGATAATTTCTAGAGCACCCCACTGTGTGGCTTAAAACCAAAATCATAATAATAAATGACATAAGAATATCTAATATATATATTCGAAAGGGTACCATCAATGAAGAAACTTAAAAACGTATAGATGTATCTATCAATGAAGAACCTTAGAAACATATAGATGATTCTTGTAAGAACCTGATTCTTATTCTGGAGGTACGGGTTTCTTATTTTCCCATAAGTAATTTTTTTAGAAAATAAAGAAAATGGGGGAAAATCCGAAATTTTTTGGGTACATGCCATGTACTATTCTACACACCATGTACTTTGGCCATGTATGATGAGTATATAGGGCATGTAGGCCAGTCGGTAATGAAGGGTGTAAAAACTGACTACACGCCGTGTATAGTATATGTACACTATGTAATCAGTCGGCGGGTGAATAGTAAGGTGATGGAAGTAGCCGCCAACAGAACTATAGTACACACCGTGTCCTCAGAAACACACGTTGTGTAAACATGTCGACGGATGAACGGTGTGGCTGTTAAAAGTAGCCACCAGAGGAACAGTTAAAAATGGAAAGTACACACCGTGTACTTGAGAGTACATACCGTGTAGTTTGTTTTTTCGCTTAAAATGGGAAGTATCCTCCTATTTCAATAGAGGAAGCTTAAAACGTTGGAAGGGCACGGGAGAGAAGTTTGGATCTTGGAGGAGCTCCCGACTGCACACCGAAACTCGGATTCCTTCGTTGACGGTCTAGATTGAACCACATGTGTGAGTTCTTCACTCTTCTTGAACCCTTCCTTCCAATTCTTTCCCGAAGGGAAGTTATTTGAGTTTGAACGTGTTCTTGTTTATCCGAGATCTATGTCATTATCGAACATTTCGGAAGGCTTCGTTCACATATACTGATCAGAGGAGATCAAGGTAGGTGGTCTGGTGTTTAATTCCAACTGTTGAGTGTTTTTGTGTATCGTTGTGCTACGCGCCCATGTTTGGGGTGTTTTATGGCTGCGACCTTGATTAATTAAATACCTATAATTGGATAGATAATTTAATGAATATGTATAACTGCTGTTTTGGATCATTGCATTGATCCAGGGCCACCCCGTGGGTGTGTTCCCTTGTTTAGTCGTTTGGCCAGGATACCTGAGGGTATGCCATGATTTAGCATGATTTGAGTTTTCTTGAGAGAAAATGTATATAATTGCTTATTTGTATGTTGGGCTCAGCCCGGTTACTTGCTTAGCCTAAGGGCAGTGTTTTTATTAACCTGAGGGTAGTGTTTTGATTCGCCTGAGGGCAAGGTACTGATTCACCTGAGGGAAAGGTATTGATTCACCTAAGGAAAAGGTTTTGATTTTCCTGAGGGAAACTTTTCTTATGCCTAAGGGAAGTAGATTCTATGCCTGAGGGAAATATCTGGTACGCTTGAGGGCATGGCTCTTATTATCCTGAGGGCAAGGTATTGTTTAGCCTAAGGGCAATGTTCACTTTAATATTGATTGTGGTATTTTCTTGTGTTATACCTGCCAAGCTGAAGCACAGTCTTGGAGTTATTAAATGATTATTAAAATGGTAATGTAATTGATAAGATAGTTACTTGTGAGTACTTCCTAGTTTACTGCTTTACCTTACTGCACACTGTTGTTGCACATTTTCACCGTCAGTTGGGAATGGGCCTTTGGTGGTTGCCTATTGGGATTTATTTCTCAAACCCTGTTTGGGCCATGTCTTAGGCCCAAAAAAATTATATTGCTGCAAGCATCGATAAGGGAAAGGGACCCTATACAGGTACTTAATTGTTGCAGAGGAGTAGGAGAGCATGGGACTAAGCTTAGGCTTGCGATGCTGCTGAGTTCCTACTGCACTATTTTGTTTTTCTTTGTTGTACTTGTACTGTAATGTATTTGATTGCAGTGTATTCTGCTTGACTAATTTCGTAGACATAGAACATATTGCATCATCATATATGTATGACGGCCAGTTATCTTTTCTTCTGTTGTCCATTTCTGCTTTATATTGTTTACTTCTTCTACTTTTGTATGTTTATATTTATTTCCACTGCACTACACTTTGAAAAATGAGGTTATAGTTTCCCCACTATCACACCTAGGCCCTCGCTGCTATTCGGCAGCCTCTAGTGTTTGGGGAAATGCGCTTGAGGTCATGTGACCTACTAGGTTCGGGGCACCCATTGAGTGGCATCCAGATCTGGGATGTTACAAAGTGGTATCAAAGGATTTTCTTTTCTTTGACTTATTCTTTGGAGCCTATAGTCATGGATAGTACGGAATAGGTACTTGGTAATAATCTATGACCGGGAGTAGCTAACCCGTGTACAGGGAAAATCCAATTTACCTCGTATTGCAATTTTACTGATTTTTCACTTTTACAGTTGATTTAATTTCACCGTTGGGTGATGCACTTGTTGTGTGCTATTTATATTTTTATACCGGGTCTTATTTAGTCGCAACCCTATGAGATGAGGTTATGCCATCTCATGCATCATTTAGGCACATTTTAGAATCACATGCCATGGATAGTTTCCATGCCATGTAGGTGTATTAGAAATTTCATGTTGTTGTGATAGATGTTGTGCTAGACGGATCATGTTATAGTGATAGATACTTTGATAAAATATCTACTATTTGATAGGGTATTGGTATATGTTACGGTTGGGTTGATGGACACTAAACTTTGGTTCCTGAGAAGTATGGGCTCTCTTGGACCGAAATTTAATGGATCATAATCTAGCCTTTTTGTTGCGTTTTGTACTATAAAGTGAAATTTCGGGAGTTAAACTTTGATTCTCAGGGGATTATGGTCCGCCATGGATCAGAATTTGGCATACTGGTGCTTGAAATTAAAGAAAAAGGGGCTCCAGAGTAGTTTCTGAGGTGTATTGTCTGGAAACACAGACAACACGGCATGTGGTTCTATGAACACACGCCATGTACTCTTCTGTTTGGGAAGAAACAAAAAAAAATTAAGTATATGTCGTGTACCGAAAGTACATGTCGTGTAGTTGTTAACCGTGTCATAGTCTGTGTAGGCAGAAACACGAGACGAGAAAACTCTATAGGGAACATGTCGTGTACCAGTCGTACACGCCGTGTCGTGTTGACCCTATGTTCGTCATGTAACAAACAACATGGGCAGAGAAATATTTTTTAAATACACACCATGTCAATGCCGAACATGTTGTGTAGGTTAATTTTGGGACCCGGCCATGTAACTAACAACACGGGTCGGTGTTACCTCTTCTAGTATATGTTGTGTCCACCTGGAACACGCCGTGTAGTGTGGGCCGTGTATCCGGCCGTGTCTTGAACAACACAGGTCGGTGAAGCTCGTCTCGAACACACCTTTTACCTAAGGAACACGCCATGTAATCTTGACCTATAAGAGAGTCGTGTGTCTTAGCCATGTAGAAGGACTCTGGCAGGGGAAGAGAATTCAAGTACACGCCATGTGTGTGGACAACACGTCGTGTGTTTGGGGTGTTACACGACCAGTGCTGGAAGAAGTACACGCCCATGTGAAATACTATGCAGTGTAGTTGTTATACACACTATGTAGTCTTGTTTTGTAAAACTTGAATGTTTTGTTTCTCCTGCTCCCTTCTTATTCTTCTAGTTCTTAGACTTTGATGATCTTAATCTAAGGCGTGTGTTTGACCTTGTAGAATCATGCCACCGAGACGACCACCAGTTGTTCTCCAAGAGAGTGGCAGTGATTATACTCCAGAGATGGTAGGCCATAGGCTACCAGTGGATCCTCCAGAAATTCTAGATGCGGCACCAACCGTTATACCAGACGCAGGCACGGATGCGCAGTTCCGTGAAGGCTTCATATAGTTTATGCAGAACTTTCAGGGAGCACCGCCGACTGCCACATCTACAGCAGAGCTGACACGTATATTCTAGCAGTAGCAACGGCCTACGTTTTTAGGGGATGGAGGACCACAGGCTGCGGAATTATGGTTAAATTCTATGCAGATGATTTTCGAGCATCTGGAGACACCTCCTGGGAGGAGGGTCATGCTCGCTACATACATGCTGTGTGATTCCACCAAGAGATGGTGGGATGTTACCACTCAGATGGAGCATCACTGAAACATGGCGTGGGAAGATTTTTAAATAGTATTTTATGAATTTTTCTTTCCAGAGACACTGAGGGCATATCGAGCTCGAGAGTTCATGAATCTGCAGTAGGGTGCCATGTCAGTGATGGACCGATCTTTAGAATTTTTCACCTATTCTGGTGGTTGATGAGACGTTGAGGGCTAGAAACTTTGAGTATGGTCTTCAATATGACATCCGAGTGGTGGTGAATGTTTTTAGGTTGACTACAGTGCACGCTATTGTGAACCAGGCACTGATTATTGAGCGAAACCTGCGGGAATCTAGTGGTGCAGGCTATGGCGGTTCAATACCAGTTTTTGGTATTATTTCTACCAGCAAGAGGAAGAGGTAGATGGATTTCTCTCACAGTGGCATTACTAGCTAGAGGAATTCTTTAGGTGTCCTGGTAGTGTGCTACCAGTGTGGTAGAGAGGGGAACAAGAGACCTCAGTGTCCACGTGACCCAGTGTAGTGTCGAGCTTGCGGAAAAGTGGTCCATATCCAGCGTTTTTGTAGGGAGTTTCCACTAGTGACTAGTGAGAGGGGTTCTGTGTAGACTCCACATGCAGGTTCAGGGCCAACAGCTTCTTACTAGTCAGGGAATTGGAACATGTATGGACGTTCAGGTCGAGGTAGTGGTTGTGGTCGTGGTATCCAGACACCAAAATCTCATAGATGGCAGGGTGGGTCAGCTCAGGGCAGCCAGGCAGTGTCATAGGGTCGCGGCACTGGGCAGACATATGCAGTGCAACAGACCCAATAGGAGCAAGATCCCAGACCTTCCACTGTTAGAGGTACTATTCAAGTTGCTTGTGTTTTATCTTCTGTACTTTTCGATACAGGTGCTACCACTACTAGAATTAACCCCTTTAGCGACCGCCAAAAGCGGTCGCTAAAGGTCTTTAGTGGCCGCCTTGCGACCGCTTTTGGCGGTCGCTGTTGCTTCATCGGTAATGACCAACAGCGACCGCCAATGGCGGCCGCTAAAGTTTCATGGGTATAGCCGCAGTTTTATGCGTGGGGTAATGTGGTATAGCTGCGGTACTGAAGGAGGAAGGTGTAGAACTTGTGGCTGCCGGCCATGGCGGATCCACGGTGGCCGGAGGGAGGGTCCGGTGAGGGTTTAGCGGTGGGTGAGGGCGCGGGTGGCGTGAGATTTAGCGGCGGGTGAGGGAGGGCCGACGGGAAGCATCGGGGGTGGCGACGAGGGTGATAGAGGGGCGACGGGAAGCATCGGTGACGGCGGTGGGCGGAAACACCAACATCGGCGGCGGCGGTGGGCGGAAGCACCGAGTTACAGAGAAGACAGCGCGACGGTGGGGCGGGAAAAATCCTGCCAAATTCATTTTAGCAGTAGCGACCGCCGTTGGCGGTCGCCCGTTTTGATAGACGCAAAAAGCATTTTTTCTAGTAGTGTACACATAGCTTTATATTTGTGCCCTTTGTATAGAGCCTTGGGCTCTGTGTTTTTTCTTATTTTGATATCATGATTATCGACACTCTGTTGGGGATGAGAACAGATGGTGTGCGTCATTGCAAAGAGTTCCCCCTTGAGGTTGGTGGGTGTCACTTTCTATGGGACCTCTATGTCTTAGAGATGATGAGCTATGACGTCATTCTCAGGATAGACTGGTTGGTACCCTTTTGTGCCTTTGTATATTTCTATCATCGTAGGGGGAGTTTCACATCACCAGAGGGTGGAGAGTTTCTATACAAGGTCGAATGGGATTTCCAAGCGAGCCGAGCTGGACCTGAGCATCGTGGGCGAGGTGGAGTGACAGCACAGATTGCGAGTTTATATCTGGATGACCATGGAACTTATCAGAAGGATTTCCCTCCAATGGTTGATCGTTTCAGGGATGTCTTCCCGGATGACTTTTCAAGTCTACCTCCAGAGCGAGAGGTGGATTTCTCTATGGATCTTGTTCCAGGAGCGGCACTGGTGTCCATTCTTCCTTATGGGATGGCTACACCAGAGTTGCAGGAGCTCAAGAGGCAGTTATAGGAGTTACAAGAAAAGGGTTTCATACGACCCAGTACTTATCCTTGGGGTTAGCCTATCTTGTGTGTGAAGAAAGTGGATGGTACCCTCAGACTCTGCGTGGATTATCAAAAGCTGAACCAGTTAACGGTTAAGAACTGATATCCCTTATCGCGGATTGATGATCTTTTTGATCAGCTTTGAGGAGCATGAGTGTTCTTGAAGATTGACTTGAGATTTGGATATCATCATTTGCGTGTTAGACCATCGTATATACCGCTTACATCTTTTCAGAGTAGATATGATCTATAAGAGTACTTTATTATACCATTCGGACTCATAAATGCGCCATTGGTTTTCATGGCTCTGATGAATCATGTGTTCCATCCATATCTGTATTCTTTCGTGGTAGTCTTCGTGGACGATATCTTGGTGTACTCTCACACTCTACATGACCATGTCACCCATCTTGAGATCGTATTGAGTACACTGAGAGAGAATCAACTATATACTAAACTCTCAAAGTTCCACTTTTGGATGGACCATATACACTTCCCGGGTCATATTATCTCAGAGGAAGAAGTTGTAGTGGACCTAGAGAAAGTGAGAGCAGTATTTTCCTGGGAGCAGCCTAAGAACGTGTTTGATATAAAGAGTTTCTTGGGGTTGTCTCGTTACTACAGGCACTTTATACATGACTTCTTCCACTTAGCAGTGCCATTGACAGGTTTGACTAAGAAGGTTATTAAGTTCTTTTGGTCAGAAACTTGCGAGAAAACCTTTCAGGAGATGAAGGTAAGGTTGAAATCAGCATCGGTCCTGATACTTCCAGAGCAAGGGAAAAGCTATACATTTTACTATGATGCAACAAGTATTTGGCTGGGAGTGGTGTTGATGCAGGGCGATCAAGTAGTTGCGTACGGGTCTTGGTAGTTGAGGCCATGTGAGAGGAATTACCCAACACATGATCTCGAGTTGGTTGCAGTTGTTCATGTGTTACGATGTTGGAGACATTATCTCTTGGGGGAACATTTTGTGGTGTTTATGGACCACAAAAGTCTCAAATATATCTTTACCCAGCATGACCTGAATTTGAGACAACGAAGGTGGGTTGAATACCTTCAGTCCTTCGACTTTGAGCTTTCCTATACACTTGGTAAAGGTAATGCAGTAGCCAATACACTGAGTAAGAGGACTCAGATATAGGCAGTGCAGGAGGCCAGTGGTGAGTGGCAGCTTATGGATTTATTCTCTGGGATGAATTTGGAGGTTCACAATAGTCAGGGGAAAACTTATCACTCATCCTTAGCTGTGACTTCTACCCTCCTCGATAAAGTGAGGATGAGACAACTATCAGATTCTGAAGGCCTAGTTCTATAGGAGTCGGTGTCAAGTGAGGACCCTCCTCCTAGTTGGAAGATAGGTGAGGATAAGTTACTACGTATCCATGGAGGAGTGTGGGTTCTAGAGGATATACGCGAGGAGTTTATGTGGGAATTTCATGCTTCAACATGGGCAGTGCATCCCAAAGTTACCAAAATGTACTGTGAAATGAGACGTCAGTATTGGTGGTTGGGTATGAAAAGAGAGATAGTTGGTTTTGTTACGAGATGTTCCACCTGTCAGCAGGTGAAGGCAGAGCATCAGATTCCCGCCGGACTTTTACAGCAGTTACCTGTCCCGGAGTAGAAATGGGATGATGTCGCGATGGACTTCGTGACTGAGTTGTCGAGGCCACCTCAAGGCAATGATGTCGTGTGGGTTGTTGTGGACAGACTCACGAAGGTAGCTCACTTTTTTCCGATCAAGGAGACCTTCGGTGTTGACGAGATAGAGAAGTTGTATATCCGAGAGATAGTACATCTTCATGGGTTCCCTCATTCTATCGTTTCAAATAGGGATTCCCATTTTACGTCTCATTTTTTGAAGAGTTTTCAGAGGGCACTGGGTACACAGGTGCTTTTGAGAACAGCTTACCACCCTCAGACCGATGGCCAATCAGAGCGTACGATACACGTGCTAGAGGACATGATGTGTGCATGCATCCTAGACTTTTGGGGCTCTTGTGAGAAGCACATACCCCTGGTTGAGTTTTCCTATAATAATAGTTTTTAGAAAACTATTGATATTTCACCTTACAAGGCTTTATATGGTAGGCCATGCCGATCACCCTTGTGCTGGTTAGAAGCAGGTGAGGTAGCTTTACTGGGACCATGTCTCATGCAGGAGACGTCAGAGCAGGTCCAGTTGATTCAGAAGCGGATGGCTACTGCACAGTCTCATCAGAAATCTTATGTTGATCGCCGCAGACAACCCTTGGAGTTCGTGGTCAGGGATCAGGTTTTCTTGCGTGTTTCACCGAGGTTGGGACACAGGTAGATCATAAGACAGGGTAAACTTTCACTGAGGTATGTGGGGCCGTTTGAGATTCTGGAGAGAGTCGGGTCGGTTGCCTATCAGTTGCAGTTACTACAGAGGTATTGGGCCATGCACGACATCTTCCACGTATCTCAGCTATGTTGTTATCACTCAGACCCATCTCACATTTTTCACCCTGAGAAGGTTGAGATTCAGGTAGATTCATCCTTTGAGGAGCATCTGATTCATATTTTTGATAGGAGCACGAAGGTTCTCTAAGGCCGGTCAGTTCCTCTCGTATGGGTGTTATGGCAGCATGGTCGAGTGCAGGACGAAACATGGGAGTGGGAGACTGACGTACGTGCTCAGTGTCTAGAGTTGTTCACAGCTTTATCTTTACCACCCTTGGAAGTGAAATTCAGGGACGAATTGCTTTAAAGGGGGAAGTTTGTAAGAACCAGGTCTTATTCTGGAGGTACGGGTTTCTTCTTTTCCTTTTTCCATAAGTATTTTTTTTTTGAGAAAATAAGGAAAATGGAGGAAAATCCCAAAATTTGTGGGTACATACCGTGTACTTTTCTACACGTCATGTACTTTGGTCGTGTGAGATTTTTATACAGGGTGTGTAGGCCATTCAGTGATGAAGGGTGTAAAAACTGACTACACATCGTGTATAGTATATACACACCATGTAATCAGTCAGAGGGTGAATAGTAAGGCAGTGGAAGTAGCCGCGAGTGGAACGATAGTACACGTCGTGTCCTCAGAAACACACGTCGTGTAATCATGTCGACGGATGAACAGTGTGGCGGTGAAAATTATCCACCAAAGGAACAGTTAAAAATGGAAAGTACACGTCGTGTACTTGAGATTACACACCATGTAGTTTGTTTTTTTTCACTTAAAATGGGAAGTAGCCTCCTATTTTGATAGAGGAAGCTTAGAACATCAGAAGGGCATGGGAGAGAAGGACAGAGCTTTGTGGAGCTCCCAACCACACATCGGAACTCAGATTCATTCACTGATGGTCACGATTGAACCGCACAGGTGAGTTATTCACTCTTCTTGAACCCTTCCTTCCAATTCTTTCCTCAAGGGAAGTTATTTGGGTTTGAATGTGTTCTAATTTATCCCAGATCTATGTCGTTCCCAGACATTTCGAAAGGCTTCGTTCATATATACTGATCAGAGGAGATCACGGTAGGTGGTTTGGTGTTTAATTCCAATTGTTGAGTGTTTTTGTGTACCATTGTGTTATGAAACCATGTTTGGGGTGTTTTATGGTTGAGTCCTTGATTAATTAAATACCTAAAATTTCATAGGTAATTTAATGAATATGTATAACTGTCATTTGGGATCGTTGCATTGATCCAGGGCCACCTCGTGGGTGTGTTTCCTTGTTTAGACGTTTGGCCAGGATACCCGAGGGTATGCCATGATTTATCATGATTTGAGTTTTCTTGTGAGAAAATGTATATAATTACTTGTTTGTTTGTTGGGATCAGCCCGGTTACTTGCTTATCCTGAGGGCAGTGTTTTTCTTAGCCTGAGGGTAGTGTTTTGATTCTCCTAAGGGCAAGGTACTGATTCGCCTGAGGGAAAGGTATTGATTCGCCTGTGGGAAAGGTTTTGATTTGCCTAAGGGCAATGTTTCTTATGCCTAAGGGTAGTATCGTATATGCCTGAGGGAAATATCTAGTACGCCTAAGGGCAAGGTTCTTATTATCCTGAGGGTAAGGTACTGTTTAGCCTGAGGGCAATGTTCACTTGAATATTCACTGTGGTATTTTCTTGTGTTATACCTGCCAAGATAAATTACAGGTTTGGAGTTGTTAAATGATTATTAAAATGGTAATTTAGTTGATAATATAGTTACTTATGAGTACTTCCTAGTTTACTGATTTACCTTACTGCACACTGTTGTTGCACAATTTCACCGTCAGTTGGGCACGGTCCTTTGGTGGTTGCCTACTGGGATTTATTTCTCACACCCTGTTTGGGGCATGTCTTGGGCCCAAACAGATTATATTTCTGCAGGTGTTGATATGGGAAAGGGACCCTATACAGGTAATTTATTGTTGTAGAGGAGTAGGAGAGCATGGGACCGAGCTTAGGCTTGCGACACTGCTGAGTTCCTGTTGCACTATTTTGTTTTGCTTTGTTGTACTTGTACTGTATTGTACTTGATTGCAGTGTATTCTGTTTGACTACTTTCATAGAAATAGGACATATTAAATCATCATATATGTATGAATGCCAGTTATATTTCCTTATATTTTCTATTTCTGCTTTATATTGTTTACTTCTTCCGTTGTTGTATGTTTATATTTATTTCCGCTACGCTACACTTTGACAAATGAGGGCATAGTTTCCCCACTATCAGACCCAGGCCCTCACTGCTAGTCGGTAGCCTCTGGCATTTGGGGAAATGTGCTTGAGGTCATGTGACCTACTGGGTTTGGGGAACCCATTTAGTGGTATCCGGATCTGGGATGTTACAATTCTAAATTTAATACATGTTATAAATCGATTGTGAATACATGGGTGACCTATTTCATATTTGGGATTTAATAAAGGATTCACGAATATTTCTTAAATCTATAAGAGGGTCATGGATTAGAAAATAATCCCCTCAAAAAATGTGTGATGAGACCAAACTTCCATCCTCTCAACCAATGTGATTCCCTAAGTGTTTCTAGAGCCATTTCCAATGACCTACTGCCTTTGGAAAGAAGTTTTGTGAAACATATCGAATAAGGGAACCATTGGGTGTTTCCTATTCCATAAATAAAACCTATTGGAAACCACCTGGAAATTATGTGAAAATATGTGACTGATGTGAAGGATCATACCACCACCACCAAAAAATTCAATTCCAACCCCATGTGGTTTTCAGGAATGAAACATCGGTAGAAATTAATTACAATATTTTCTTAGAAAAATCAATAAAAACCATTTTTGAATCATAAAAAGACTTTACTGAAAAGTGTGTGCTTATTTACTAATCATTAATCAATACTTTTTTATTGATTAAGACAATTATAAATTTATTTTATAATATGTCTACTCATATTCATAACCACCAATACAACAACTAGGTTATAGTAATATTTTATAATACATCCAAATTCGCTTAAATCTCGATGTTGTGTGTTAAAAAAGTTATCAAGATTATTATTATTTTAACTAAATTTTCAGGGCATTACATTCTATCCCACAAAATAAATTTCTCCCTCAAAATTGTATTTTAGTCAACAAATGTTCAACCTTTGTTGAAAAACCAAATTGTAAAAAGGTATAATTAAACATCCTTTAAAAAGGTAAAGTGAGAAACATAAATGTTACCTGAAATAACACATCATGTGGTTCCCATAAAAGGAGAACATTGGTGGGAAGTTAAAATATTGACATATAGGACAAAACAAACATCCAATGACTAATAGAGAGTGATAGTGAACATGGTTATGAGAAAGTTAACGACCAAAAAACTATAAATCGATGGGCAGTGAAAAGACAATCAATTCATCATAAATAAAGGTAAAAGGATATGTTTTTTATTTATAAATACTTTTCCTAAAGTTAAAGGATTATTTCACTAAAAAGATAAGGTACCTATGGAAATATACTTGATTTATTTTTATTTCATAAGTAAAATTTCATCCTTTGGTTGTTGTTTGACCAATTTCCACTTCATCACTCACACCAATAAATTAATACTGAAGATTAATTTTTCAGTCCTGAAGTACTAAAATTAATTTTTAATAGAACATAATATCCATAAAAGGATGAAAATCCATTCCTCCTATCTCTAGATATTTACCAAAACCAAAATGGTTATCATAGGTTATCCAATTAAATACATTAATCTGTAAAAACTTTAACAATAACACAAAAAGTTCACATTAACACATTCCATAAATGTTTAACCTTAAGAGTTCTCTAAAATATGTCTAACCAAAATCAAAACCCAAAAATATGAAAGATTTAATCAAACATTTATCCAATGCAACTCGAGGTAGCTTACAATGTCACATACTAAACATGTGAATACCTTGATTATATATTCTATTAAAAAATACTAATCCTTTACCAAAATAATTATAATAACTATAAAATATCAATGAAAACACAAATTAGTACAAAATTTTAATATATACTCCATAAATCTAAAACTACAGTGAACCTCACCATAAATATATTTTTTATTAAATCACCAATCAATTACAAGGTCATAAATACTATCCAATTTATATCATAATATCTTTATAATAACTAAAAATTATTAACTCAATATAAAGAACATATTAAGGGTTATATTTCCCTCAATTATGTGTCTTATAAAAATATCACCTTATCATTAAATCACTTGTCTAGGTTACCATTCAACATGTTCTTGAAATTCCTTAAAACAAAACTACTGCAGAATAATCCTTATATGGTTTATGATTATTATAACCCAAATTACATTGTTAAAAATACTTATACTACATAACTATTTAATCCCAATAAATAAACACATCAATCATTCTACTTCCTTTTTAAACTATTAACTAGGCATCATCATCTTATTCCTTAACGCATCCTTCCTTTCATATGTCATTTGTAGTATCTTCATTATGAACAAAAAAACCTTTACTCATAACATATTTCTAATACTCTTATTGATATTTCTACCTTGGAAAAAAATTCATAATGTCCATACTTTTCATATTTAAAACATTCAATCTTCTATGATACCTTAGGCAAACCATTATTTTTATCCATTTCATTAACCGAACTTTTCATTTTTCCTTGAAAATTACAGGATCTATGTTATAAAACCTGAATAATTTAAAATATTTTCATTTTAGAATAAAATTAATTTTCTTTCTAGCTTGATTTATATTCAACACCATGTTAATCTTATTCTATACACAACACTTAGTTAGTTTGCATTACATACAAGATCGAGTTTTACCGCCTTTTAATGGCATACCTATTCTAAAAAAAATTGACACTTTTGTAAATTTTATTTTTCAAAATAAACTTAATTTTTGAATTAGTAATTTCAAAATTATATTAGGGTGAGTTTTTGGTATTTTTATTAGAAGTTTCATTTTTTTTATGAATAGTGAAAAATATTGCATTTTAGTTGAAAACTGCCTTTTCTTTTAAATAATTATTAATGTTAAATTATATGTTAAATTGGTTTTAAAGTAAAAATAGATCAATTATACATCTATTAATCCAATTTAGATCTTTCGAACCATTTTTATATTGAATTTAGATATAATATATTAATTAACTTTTGAATATTTTCACTTTAAAAACCTGCTTTCTCATCACGTCTGTGGGATTAGCTTTAAATTTAAATTTTCCACTTCTGTGAATTAAATTTTGAAAAATGGATATAAATAGTTGGAATAATTATAATATTTATAGTCTAATAATATCAACTCAATTTTTAACCAAAAATATTAGTGAAAGAAATTAAAATTAATTACAGTAATTAAGGTAAAAATTTGTTTACTTAGTGGTTAAAATTTAATCCTAAGGGGGAAAATGACCTATAAACTTATCCAAAATCCATTGATTGTCCATATTTATACCATGTCACCTCTTAGTTATAATTTTATGAGTTATTGGTACATTATTCCAAGAAAGTGACCTACATAATAAGTTAAGGAAAAAGACAAAAAAGAAACATTCCTTACCTTTAACATTTATAAAGCCTTGATATATGGAAAAAACATCATATTTTAGGTTATACATATAATTTTGAAATATAAATTAGTTTTTTTAATAACAATAATTTATCATTAATTTTTAGAGATGAATTAGTCACTTAAAATTCTTAAGAAACACCAACATACTGATTATTTAGTTAATAATTAATTAAAATAAATGATACTTATAATATTAAAAGTGAAGAAAATTGAATGAATTATTGTGTTATTTTTTTAGATTAACAGGTAATGTTACATATATTTTAAAATAATATATTTTAATTCCATAATTTTCTTGATATTTTTTAATTAAAATTAAGTAAATAATGTCAACATTGACTTAATGTTATTTTATAATAAATAATATTTTATTTAAAGATTTAAAATTTACTAAAAATAGTATATTATTAAAATTGATTTGTAAATGTTAATAAATTTCAAATATTTTCTATTCATGGTCCAATTGATCTTCTATAATGAGAATATTATCCCTAAATAGTAAAAACATTGCTAGAATGATTTAGGTTAAAGTAGTGTTTTTGCACGTTGCATGCACTTCTGTTAAAATTAATTTCCAGAAAATATGGAATTTTTAGTTTTTAAATTATATATAATATTTATAATTCATTGGATCTATATTTTATAAAAAATTTCACTTTAAATTTTTCTTGATGGTTAAATTACTTTGGTTAGAAAACTAGTTACCTTAATAAAAACCAAAATGGTAAAAGTGGGGAAAATTAAAAGCTAAGGAACAAAATTATAAAAATGAACTTATTTTTTGTGGTGGAGGTTTGGATCTACCATAATTTCACTTCAATTCATTAGTTTTTATTTTTTTTTTGTCACATGAGGTAAGGGAGACCTCCCAATAGTGCTTACTTTTTTATATTTACAAGAATGCCACTCCCCCTCCACTATAAAATGACCTTCACTCCCCCACTTCTTCACACCTCATAATCCATTTGAATCATCCAAAATATACTCAAATAAAATCCAAAAATACCTATACTAAACCTATAAGCCTCACTTTTGGCATAAATCAATCCAAGGAATCCCTTTGGTGAAAACCAAAAGGAGTTACCTCCAAAAGAGGTAACATTCTTCAACGGTCACTTTTGTTTTTTTATTTATCCCCCACTTAAATTATTATTATTCTATGATTATATAATAAAATAAGTCCCTAAATATAATTATATGTTTCTATTTTAAGTTTTCTACCTTCACCTACACACACTTCCATCAAATGGGTAACGAAATTACCGTTTGTGTTTACGACGGACTATCGTCTCACGAAACGGTGTCAATAGTTTTTCCATGATCACATATCATGGTTAGAAATTATGATGAACACACTATTTTTATATGATATATATGATATTAATGTTTTCTTCATACTTATTTAATTTTAATATAATGCATACCTACATGCTTTCTATTTTTTGTTAATATGATAACATCATTTGTGGACGTGTGGACTATATCCTCCTCAAAGTGATGCGATACGTTCAAACATTACATGGAATGTATTAAGGATGGGTTTAATTAAAAATATTTGAAATAAAATACATATATATTATATTAATGAAATAATTAAATTTATGTAAATAATATATAACATTTTCTTTATTACCCTTTTCACACACTAAAAAAATTGATAACATCGTTTATGGACGTGTGGACTACCACCTCCTCAACGAGATGTGATTCCTTTTACATCACCATAATTATATATATAAGTATATATGATTAAATTAAATGGTATTTATGATATAATTATCATTATTGAGATATAAAAATGTTACTTATCTTCTTTATATAATGATCATTGAAAAATGTGAATGTTACACATGCGTACGTACGACCTATCGTCTTCATGATTGTAACATTAGTTCATTTTTCATAACCATATTTCCTGATTGTTTTTAAAATAATAATTTATATATAAATATGATAATTATTTCATGATAATTATTCTATATATGTTTATATAATGACCAATTTGACCATAGTCGACCTACCAATGTCGTTTTTGACACATGAACAAAATTTGGTCAAAACACCCGATGTAAACTTAATTATTTAAGTAGTTGTATACAAAATTGTAATTAGTGAAATAAAAGTAATAATAAAAATAAAAAAATTATAAAAAAAAGTAAATAATTAACATAAGTTTATTATTTGGGACACATGTGGAAGTTCAGACTCAAGGTAAGGCATTTTCATCTCACTTTTTACACCTGTGAGATAAATGTCATATTCACCACTTAATTATTTTTTGTGGTGTATATAATGAAAAATTTTACATATTGTATCATTAATAATTTTATATTCATGGTAGTTAAAGTTTAACTTTGAATTATATCATCTAATGGGTTTTAACTTTAAAATTACTAACTGGTAAAAGTTATCTTGTAATCTCACTTTATTTTGTGATTGATAACTTTCTCTTAAAACAAACACTTTATCATAATCATTTTCCATTTAAAATTATATTTATTTGTGATATAAATATTATTATATGATTTATATTATTATTTCCTAAACTGTATACCATTTTTTCATACTGTCTTTACTTTTAAAGTTATTGATTTACATGGGTTTGGGAACAGTTAATGTAAACCCCTCGATGCATCAGTAGTCTCATGGGAAAATTTTAGTTGGACAAACCCTTCATGCTTGTAACCAGTTTTTTTTAAATTGTATTGAAAAATGTATTGATAGTATATTTAAGGTTGGACAAACCAAATAGGTTTTTAACCAGTATGTTTTAAACCATCTTGTGAAAGATCTTGATGGTAAAGGTTTTATGTACTTGGGAAACATGGAATCTAATAATTAAGTATTTCCTTCATTTCAGTCATTATTATTTATAGTATTTTCACTATGGAAAAAATATATAGATGCAGTTAATTATTAGTTTTTTGATTACATGGAATGTGTGTTCAGTTATTTACCTTAATATATTGTTTATTCACTTCCTTATCAGTAATTTATTACACAGAATGTGTTTAGTTTATTTTATCTTTCTATATTGATTATTACCATTGATTAATTATCACTTACATTTTACTTTACCCTTACTAATAATTTGAGATCACTATTTTTTTGTTTCCTTTTCCCAGGGTATAAAGATAAAGTCTTGGAATGAGTTTCAATGATAAGAAGAATTTTATTTTGTTATGTATTGTATTGTTTTTCTATTTAACAATGTAAAATTGGTAGAATGTATATATCTGGTTTCCAAAATTGCTAAACTATCTGGTCCTTTGAGATTTGATTCCTTGTAATCATACCAATTTAATAAATTGAGGCACTAGCTATGGGATTATGGGGTCAGGGTACAATATTTGGTATCAAAGGAAGTTTAATAGGAACCTTGGGAACTAAATTTTGGAAAACTCAGATTAGGGTATATAACCCTATGATAGACATTGAGGATATTTATAGAAGAATATCCAAAAGAAACAATGTTTATGATTATAATTTTAACTATGTATAAAATTTCCAATTTATAACATGTATTTCACTAGTTTTGGGATCAAACATTATGTTATATAATTTTATGATCTAATCTAGTGTATGATATTATTTAGAAATGGAACCTAGAATGAATAAGGGTTTCAGAACTCATGGCCAATGTAGATATTTACCTACAGAGAAATAAAATATGACTAGTATTAGAACTAATAAAGTTATGAATATATTAGGTCATGTTAATTAGGTTATGATCAGAATAACCTTGGTTGGATGGAGCAACCTATTCCTCAATGAGATTCTCCAATGTTGTATCATTTTATGTGATAAAATTCCCCATCATTTAGTGTAACTGATAATCCAATTTTATATGAGCAATGGATTAAGTATCTGGAGAATATATTTATAGCCTTGGGATGTGGTGAAAAGGAAAAGGTTGCACTTTTTGTGTATTTTCTCAAAGGTGATTCTGGTAAATAGTGGTCATTGATCTAGAATAGTAAGTAGGAAGAGGAAATAGAACTCATAGAATGGAAATCTTGTAAGGTGACATTATTTGACAAATATTTCCCTCATGAGAAACAAACTATGATGAATATAAAGTTCCTTATCTTAACGTAAAAGGATAAAAAAAGTGTTGTGTAGTATGAAGCTACCTTTACAAGGTTATCTAGGCATGATATAGATTACATATGAAATACAGAGTGAAAGATTAACTATTTTATTGAAGGGTTTAAACCAAGTCTTCAAAGGGAACTGGTTTTCAGAAGAAAAAAATCATCATATGATGAAATTGTTTTATTAAATATCAAGATAGAGAAATAATTCTCTATTTATTATGGCTCAGAATGGAATCCAGAGAAGAAGAGGATAGTAGATAAAAAATTTGATAAAGGAAAGAAGATAATGATGGATCTTCCAACATGGGATAATTATGGAAATAAACACCCCAATACTTTCTTGAATGGAATGGGAGTTTGCTATAAGTTTGGATAAAAAGGTCAGTAAGTTCATGATTGTAAGGGAAAGGAAAAAAATTACAATGTGCAATTATTACACTGTAAGAAAATTATGCACTACGCAAATGAATACCCCAAACATCAAGGGAATATACCTCTTACGATCCCAATAGATCAAGGTCAAGCTTATGTTATTGATACAATCAAAGGGAAATTATTAATGTACCTATGTATTTGGGTCCTTGAGTAATGTTATAAAAGTATTTTATCAATTATTTCTTGGTAACAAGTATTATAAAGTATATAAGTATTTTACTACCATTCTATTTCATTAAGGAATTTAGATCATATGTTGAATGGTACTAAGAAAATAGATTCATTATAAAGTTAAAGTTTTTAGAAAAAACATGGTTGAGGGAAATATATCCCTTGATATGTTGTTGATGTTGAGATAATGATGCTTGGATAAAGAGATGATGTATATGGATAAAGTAAATTAGATACTACTAACTACCTTAGAACTGATTCTAATTTTTTGGATCATAATACATAGAAGGTTCATAAGGTCAACCATTTATTAAATGGTTTAAGTTGAACTTTGGATGAGGTTTTAGAGATTTATGTATTACTTCACCATTTTATGTAACTTGTGTTAAGAGATCAAGCATAAATAGTTCAAGGCACAACCAAAGGATAATATTGTGCTTATGAAATAGAAACATATCAAGTAATTACATTTCCTTACATTCTTATAGAGTGAAATAATTCCTCAAATCTAGGAAAAGGGTCTTGAATTTTTTTTGTCATATTATCATAATTTTTTATGACATCAATGACCTTTATTCACACATATAGTTTATGGATTTTTGGTAAACAACTTTCTCCTGAACATTTTCTCTATCAATCTCTACCAGAACTTGATAGTTGGATTTCTCTTTCATGTCCATGTTTTCATTAATGTTATCTTATTTAAAAGATTGGTTTTTTAGTGACCTCCACATTTATGTTTCCTTATTATTAATAATATGTGTTATTGACCCTATTTATGGTGTGGGTTTTTCAATAATATTATTTTTAAATATCAATCCCTTAATTACTGAGATCAAGTTTAAATTGTTAGTACACAATTTAATTAAAGTGGGGAGAATGTAACACCCCAATACTTTACAATATTTTCATTTTATAATAAAATTAATTTTGTTTATAACTTTATTTATATGAAACACTATGTTAATCTTATGTTACATACAACATTGAGTTAGATTTTTTCACATGCAAGACTGAGTTTTACTAACTTTTAATGGCAAGTATATTTTGAAACTAAATTTTGACACTTTTATAAATTTTATTTTTTAAAATAAACTTAATTTTTAAATATGGAATGTAAAAATTATCTTAGGATGATTTTTCATTATTTTTATAAGAAGTTTCATTTTTTTGATCAATGGTGAAAAATACTGCATTTTAGTTGAAAAATTCCTTTTCATTTAAATAATTATTAATGTAAAATTATATTTTAAATTAGTTTTAAAGTCACAATAGATATTTTATGCATCTATTAATACAATTTAGTTCATTTGAATCATTTTTATATTAAATGTATATATAAAATCTTAATTAACTTTTGATAATTTTCACTTTAAAAAACCGAATTCTCACCGCGTCCATAGGATTAGGATTAAATTCAATTTTTACACTTATTTGAATTGAGTTTTGAAAATTTTATATACATAGTTAGAATCAGTATAATATTTATATTCTAATAATATCAACTTAATTTTTGACCAAAAATATTAGTGAAAGTAATTAAAATTAATTATAGAAATTAAAGTAAAAATTAGTTTACTTAGTGTTTAAACTTTAATATTAAAGGAAAAATGACCTAGAAACTTGTACAAAAGCCATTGGATACCCATAATTTTACCATATCCCATATTTTTTATAATTTTATGAGTTAGTGGGGTACTATTCCATGAAAGTGACCTATATAATAAGTTAAGTAAGGAAAAAGACAAAAAAAGGAACCTTCCTTACCTTTAACATTTTTAAAGCCTTGAGATATGGAAAAACATCATATTTTTTGTTATATATATCCTTATGAAATATAAATGAGTTATTTTTATCAAAATAATTTATCATTAATTTTTATACATGAATTAATTACTTAAAATTTTTAAGGAACACCAATGTAGTGATTATTTAGTTAATAATAAAATAAAATAAATGATACTAAATATATGAAAAGTGAAGAAAATTGAATGAATTATTATGTTACAATATTTTTTATATGAATAGGTCTTGTTACATAGATATGACATTAATATATTTTAATTCCATAATTTTCTTTATATTTTTAAAATTAAATTAAGTAAATAATTTCAAAATTGACATTAATGTTATTTTATAATAAATTATATTTTATTTAAATATTTAAAATTTACTAAAAATATTATCCTATGAAAATTTATTTTTAAATATTAATAAATATCACATATGGTTTATTAATTGACCAATTTATCTTTTATAATGAACATATTGATCCCAAAATAGTAAAAACATTATTAGCATGGTTCAGGTTAAAGTAGTGTTTTTGCGTGTTACACGCGTTTCTGTTAAAATTAATTTCAAACAAACAAGGGATATTTATTTTTCAAAATTAGATATAATATTTATAATTCATTGGGTATATGTTTTCTAACAAATCTCACTTTAATTTATTCTTTATGGTATAATTAATTAGGTTAGAAAATTAGTTACCATAATAAAAACCAAAATGGTAAAAGTGGGGAAGCTTAGAAGTTAAGGAACAAAAATATAAAAATGATCTTATTTTTGTGTATTAGCTCTTACCTTTTTATTTTTACAAGAATTCCACTCCCCCTCCATTATAAAAAGGCCTTCACTCCCCCAACTTATTAAAGCCTCACAAGATATTTGTATCATAAAAAATCTTACCAAATAATCTCCCAAAATACCTATACTAAACCTATAATCCTCAATTTTTGAATAAATAAATCCAAGGAAGTCATTTGGTGGAAACCAAATGGAGTTACCTGAAAAAGAGGTAGCATTCTTCAACGATCAACTTTTTTTATTTCTTTCTCTAACACTTAAATTATTATTATCCCATGATTATATAATAACATAAGTACCTTAAATATACTTATATGTTGTTATTTTAATGTTTATACCTACACCTATACACACTTCCATCAAGTGGGTAACAAAATTACCATTCGTGTGTACGATGAACAACCGCCTTGAGAAACGATGTCGTTTTTTCCTTTAACACCTCTCATGTTTGGAAATTATGATGGAAAAAGTATTTTTATATGATATATATAATATTTATGATGTATTAATACTTATTTAATTTGTATATAACACATACCTTCATGATTTCCATTTTTTTAAATACGATAACATTGTTTATAGACATGTGTACTACCACCTCCTCAAAGCGATGTGATACATTCATGCATTACATGGAATATATTAAGAATGAGTTAATTAAACATAAGTGAAATAAAAAATATATATATTATATTCACAAAATAATTACATTTCTATTAATATAATTTTTCATTTTCTTTACTACCCTTTTCACACGCTATAAAAAGTGATAACGTTGTTCGTGGACGTACGACTACCACCTCCTTGAGGCAATGAAATTCCTTTTACATAACCCGAATTATATATATAATTATATATGATTAAATAAAATGGTATTAAGGATATAATTATCATTATGAAAATATAAAATGTTACTTACTGTGTTTCCATAATGATTATTGAAAAACAGGAATGTTACTTATGAGTATGTACGACCCACCATCTCCAAGATTGTAATGTTGGTTAATTTTTCATAACCATATTTCCTAATTGGTTTCAAAATAATGATTGATGTATAAATATTATAATTATTTCCTTATTATTATTCTATAGATGTTTATATAATGAACCCTTTGACTATAGTTTACCTACCAAATTCGTTTTTGACACATAAACTGAATTTGGTCAAAAGACTCAATGTAAAATTAACTATTTAAGTAGTTATATAAAAAAAATCAATTAGTGAAATAAAATTAATAATAAAAATTAAAAATTTATTTAAAAATTAAATAACTAACATAATTTTATTATTTAATAAGATAAAGACACACATGACAAGTCAAACTTAATGTAAGGTATTTTCATCTCACTTTTTACATCTGTGAGATAAATTTCATATTCAAAAATTACTTATTTTGTATGGGGTATCTACTACCCATTTTGATATATTATATCATAAATACTTTTATATTCATGGTATTTAATTTTTCACTTTGAATTGTCTCATCCAATGGGTTTTAACTTGAAAATTACCAACTGGTAAAAAGTATCTTGTAATATAACTGTTTTTTGTGATTGTTAAATTTCTCTTAAAATAGTCACTTTGTCATAATAATTTTCCATTAAAAATTTTATTTATTTTTGATATCCACATTCTTATATGATGGATATGATTATTTCCTAAATTGTATACCATTTTTACATATGGTATTTTCATTGAAATTTATTTATTTAGTAGGGAAATATTAATAAATATGTATCCTTTACTCAATATGGATATTTGATAAGGCACTATTTTCATGAATTTAAATTGATTATTAAATATGTGAGGAATTATTTGGATATGAAAGACACAGGTTGGGGACTAGTTAAAGAAATAATCTCGATGCATCGATAGTCTCATGGTATGAATTTAGTTGGACAAACCCTTTATGTTTGTAACATGTATGTTTTAAACTATCTTGTGAAAGGTCTTGATAGTAGAGTGATGGTTGGAAACCCCAAAATGGTTTATAACTGGTATATTTTAGACCATCTCATGAAAGGTCTTAATGGTAAAGGTTCCGTTTACCTAATAAATATGGCATCCAATAATTAATCATTTTCTTCATTTCAATGATTATTATCAAGAGGATTTTCAATATGTAAAAATATATGGATGAACTTCATTCTCAGTTGATTGATTACATGGAATGTATTTTCAGTTATTTACCTTCCCATATTGTTTAACCCCTTCCTTCTTATTTATTTATTACATGGAATGTTTTTAGTTTTTTACCATTTTATATTGATTATGATCATTGATTAATTATTATTTCTGATGTACTTTACCCTTACTGAGCATTTGATCTCACCAATATTTTTTCCTATCCCCAAGGTATAAAGTTAAATTCTTAGAATGGGTTTCAAGGATTCATATCATTTTATTTTTTTATGTATAATTTTTTTTAAAAATTTTCCAATATAAAATGGTTATAATGTATGTATCTGGTTTCCAAAACTGTTAAATTGATCGGTTCTTCAGGATTTTATTCCATATAATCATGCTAATTTAATAAAGTAAGGCACCTACCCTAGGATTTTGGGGTTGGGGTGTTACATTTTTCTCATGACCTAACCCATGAGGCCTACCTAGTAGGCGATAAGTCGACCATGACACCCCAAGTTCTCATCCAATAAGCTAGGGGTTAGAGACAAGCACTGAGTAGGGATATCACATACATGTCATTTCTTATTTTAAGGTGCATGTACACATGAAAACATATTTATATACTCATAAAATGATGAAGGTAAAGTAAAAATGATACCAAATAAATGTATACATATATTTTCCACAATATTAGTATGAAAAATGTATTTGAAAACGTAAAAAGAGGACAAATACAAGCGCACAAAAACTGTAAAAAGAGTCCAACCTATTAAGAAGGAGGGGACTGATATCTAATGAAACACCTGGTATGAACTACAGTCTATTTATCTTACTATGATCCAACTGATCCTAGTCCTCCTAGTAATCCATCAAATGAAATATCATATACATAATACATGACATGTGTGGGAATATCCCATATAGGGATGAGTATAACAATACCTAGTAGGACACCCCAAATTCAAAAAACATAAATATTAAAGAGAAAAGTCAACTCATCATCACAAAGGTATGTCAATTAGGATATGAGACATGAAAATAAGAATAGTAACTCAGATACACTCATGATAGACACCAAGTCTCAAAGTGGTCTCAACCATAATTCTATCCACAAGATTCTAATCGAGGCTTCAATGTAGTGCTTGTCAGGGAGAATGCCTTCCATAAGCCATGATATCTCTAATAGATATCATTTGAGAGGTCATTATCATCAGTACTCTCCAAGAAGTACTCAATAGAACCCTGGAGATCTTGATACATATATAGGGGATCTCACCCAGTGCCTCTATGGTACACTAGAGCCTACCTAGAATAACCTAATAAGTAGGGGATCATACACTCATGTAATTTGGTCATGAAGATTCCTAAAAACCCTTCCTAGGGAAGGTGAAAAAACAATAGAGGATCACACTCTGGGTCACATAGAGGGATTACTAAACTCTATCTAAGATTAAACCCATATGGGGATTAAAATCCTATATGTAAGATGAAATTACATACCGTACCCCTGTGGGGGTAAACTAAGAGAACACACTCAACTAAAACTGATCCACATTGAATATATGGAGGGCCTCAACCTACCAGGGAGTAAGTACATGATGTGTAATAGTTATATATAGTGTGTCTCTCTAAGTCTATAACTGCCCGTGTCTCACTATCCCACACTACATGTATTTCTACAAATAAACAGTGTGTTATTATAGATACACAACATGTAAAGATCGGTCTAGTACTCAGTGTTCCACCTGCCTAAGTATGTGTACTTTAGCTAGTTCCCATTCACTTCAATCCATGATTGTTTACTATGGTTGTGCTCGTGTACCTGGCTATGTCTGAGTACTGGGTTATTCCCATGTACTATGGCTAGGATTGTGTTCATAGCCGTGTTTGTGTCCATATACCCCTAGGGTGCATGTCGATCCACCAACACCAGGTCACATGGTGCATGAAACATGTCACACAACATGTGATATTTTCCTCTCTGCATAAACCCTAGATTTATAGAAGAGGGATTTTACGATGTGTATTCTTAGCACTATATGCTGTGTAGTCAGGATTTTTCCAGAAATCTAGAACCTTCATACATATTTTTCTTGTGCTTCCATCATCACATAATCTACCATAAAAATCACTATTAATCTTGAATATCATCCTGGTTGAGCACATCCATTTTCGGTAATTGGATTTCGACCATCAAATTTGATTGATAATGATCCACCGTCACTTCACCTTGTCAAAACATCGAAACCTACAGCTTAGGATATTTGAATCCAAACTCAATCTACCACTAATCTTCCACCATAATTGTAGAACCTCGATAATTCCATTGATTGTCAGTACAAACCTATGATATTGATCTATTGTTCCAAAGAACGTTTTCTTGGCGATCTATTATAGGGTATTGTCGAACCTCCAACCAAGGAAATTGTTGGTGATTAACATACAAAGAATGCGGGAAATAAATGCATAAAAAACAAAAGGAATAGATCTAGGGAATTTTTCATATTGGAATAAATTTATTTTTGTTAAAAAAATGAATAAAACAAAAATAAAATAATATAAATTCCACAAAATTCAGGAATATAAACCCACACCCACAAATCATGATTGACTCATGAATAAATCTGTTATTAGAGTAGATTCATGTTCTTCACGGGATAATCAAATGGGGGATAATCCAATGAAAAAAAATTCCTTAACTCAATTTTTGATCGATCTCTGATAAAGAATGGTCTTGCATCATCATCATTGGTGAGATCCATGAACTCCATTAGTGAAGAAAATCCTTTGGAAATTGTTAACTATCCTTGATCTATTATCATTGTCCAATCTTTTCACCATGATCTTCTATAAAATCCCTAAGGTTATATGACAAACCCTGGGTATTTTACAAAATTGTGATTAAATAAGATCAGGCTAGTTCAAAAAAAAATATACTAATTCACCCATAACCACTTTCTAACAAAACACATGACAATAACAATGGTTATGTCATGGCTAGGGTAAAAACATATTCGAGAATTAATTGAGGTCAAATAATTCCCATTAAAGACTTCATTTGAAAGTTTATAAATTATTTTAGAAAAATTATGCATTTATGATATAATATATTGAATATTTTTTATCAGATAAATACCAAGCCTCCATGGGCCTCAGAATCTCACACTGACTCAGCACCTAACTCAAAAAATATTCACTAAAATATTTTGAATCCTTACAAGGTAAAAATTGAATCATTACATTCTTCCTAAATCAAGGATTTTCATCTTGAAATTAAAAAAAAATATTACTCAGAAATATGAGGGTGCTGGGCTTCCATCTGGGTATCCCACTCCCAGGTGCTCTCCCAAAGATTCTTATGTTTCCTCCAAATACTCACCAAGTAAATTTCTCACCCATGAATGATCTTCTCCTATCGATCCTCAATCTATACTAGGTACTCTTCAAAGGTGGATCCATCCTTGATGTCCTTATCGCCCAGTATAAAACATGTGATGGGTCATGAACATGCCTCCTATACTATGATACATGGAATATGTTATATACCCAGTATAACTATAATGTTAGAGCTAAGTGGCACACCACCTCACCTACCCTATGAGGTATCTGAAAAGGGACAATGAACCTTAGATATATCTTTATACCATGATTAAATATCTGTAATCTACATCAAGGTAATACTTTCAGGAACACATGTCCCGTCTACTCAAAATCAAAAGGCCTCCTTCATTATTCCATATAAGTATTTTGATGACACTATACACTATTTATCTGCTCATAGCTGATCTGAACATTCTCTATCATCACTGGCACTAACTCTAGGCCCCTAAGTGTTGATTATCCTTGGTTTATCGAGTATAGTGGTGAAATATAGGGTCTCCTATACAATTCCTCGAGTAGTGCCATACTGATGGTGGAATGGTAACTGCTAATGTACGTAAACTCTTTAAGGGTAGGCAGTCCTCCCAACTATACAAAAATTCCAACATGAATGTCTGCAACATTTCCTTTAGAAACCAAATATTCCTCTTAGTTTTTCCATTACTCCAGGGGTGAAATTCCATGATCAAATACAAATGGGTACCAAAGGCCTCCTAAAATACTCTCTATAATCATGATGTTAAGAGAGAATCACGTTCTAAAAGTATCATCAATTTCACTTTGTGAAGTCATGCTATCTACCTCATATAAAGAGGTCCCAAGGTCTCAACTAAAATATGCTTTAGGATAGCTAACAAGTGGTCTGAATTGGTGAGTCAGTCTATGATTTTCTACATGGAATCATGTACTATATATGTTCATAGAAATCCCATAATAAAGTATATAGATATATAATTCCACTTCTACTTTGGAACCTCAAGGGGTTGTACTAAAACTATTGGAATTTGGTGCTCAACCTTCACCTGCTGAAAAGTGAGGCATAGAGATAAAAAAATCCCTACACACTTTTTTAACCCCGGAAACCAGCACTAATGTTGAAGGTCATGGTACATCTTTTCTAAACTTGGATGAAATTTTAAGGGATATTTAAGAAACTCCATCAAAAACTCCTCAAAAAATGTCAATGGTGCGATCATTCTTCCTCCGAAAATAATTACATGCTTCCCACCTTCAAAGAATCCATTAGGAGCATGTCTAATGGATATATAAATATGTAAGGTGTCATAGTTGATATCTCCATGTTGATCCTCCCTAACACACTCTAATATAAATGGGGATAACATTCATATAATGGAGGTAAGTTTAACCATCCTATTCAACTAAGGACACATTCAATGAGGCTAACTACTATAATGCCTTGTTCAACAAATATGAACAAGATCTCTAGCTAAGATCATTTTCCACCATGTTTCCCTTCTAGAGAGTATAAACTATATAAAATTCATAATCCAGGAGGAACTATAGCCATATAATTTATCTTAAGTTAATATTCTTATGTGATAAGATATACTTAGGACTCTTATGTCTAGAATAGACAATAAACCACTCACCCATAAGGTAGTGTCTCCACATATTCTGGGTGAAGAATACCAATGGAAGCTCTATATCATGGGTCACATAGTAATTATTATGAGGTCTAAACTATCGAGACTCATAGGCAATCATTGTATACCTATACATTAGGATAGAACAAAGACCAGTTCCTAAGGCATCACAAAAAACTATGTACACACACCCACCTCTGGCAGTCTCAAGATGGGAGTGATTTTCAAAAAAATTCACAATTCTTGAAAATCATTTTGGAACCTCTTTTTCCACATGAAAAGGATTACCCTTCTGGTTCAAAGTAGTCAAAGGTGATAATATCCTAGAGAAATTGGGAACAACTATCCTACAGTATTCTACAAAACCAAGGAAGCTCTGCACCTCCATCACACTCTTGGGTGGATCCCAAGTTGGCACTGGCTCAAACTTCACCAGATCCATTAATACTCTTTCCTCTAAGATGAGATCTCTAAGAAAGTGGAACTATAAAATCTATAAATAACACATCAATAAATTCCCATAAATATGGTTCTCTCAAAAAATGTCTAAGACCAACCTCAAGTGACTTGCATGCCCCTCCTTGAATGTCGAACACACTAGAATGTCATCGATGGAGACTACTATGAACTGATCCAAGAATGGATGAATGATCTTGTTCATGTGTCCCATGAAAACCACTGGGGAATTTTCCATTACAAAAGGCATCACTGTGTACTGATAATTACCATAGAAACATCATAATGTCATATTCGGTATATCCATGTCTCATACTAAGATCTGGTGATATCCTGATCTGAGGTCTATCTTTGAGAACCATCTTTACCCTATCAACTGAAAAAGTGTTCATTGATCCTCAGTAGTGGATAATTATTCTTAATGATTACCTAGTTCAAGAAATGGAAATCCACAGACAACCTAAAACTCTCATCCACCTTCCCTGTGAACAAAACCGAGGCTTCCTAGAGGGAAACACTAGGTCTGACAAAGATCTTCCTCTATAAGTCCTCCAACTGCACATTATTATCACTAAACTCTACAGGATCCATCTGATATGCTAGTGTAGATATTGGGAAAGTACATGGGTGAAATTAGATGGATAATTATATATCTTAGGGGGGGATCCAATCCCAACATGTCCTCAAGAAATACATCTTAATACTCCATCACCACCATAGAGAACTAATAGCCCATAACACCCACTACTCCATAGGTAATACTAGACAAATATCCTCCTATGTATGAGCCCATCCTACTATTTCTGAGTTTCCCTCTCACCAATGAAGGAAAATATCATCCCATAACCATGGACACACCACATACTTTTCCTGAAATAGTCAATATAGACATTAATTGTGGATAGCCAATCCATACCTAATATGATATTATAAGGCCTCATCGCTACTAAAAAGAGATCACATATGAAGCTATCTCCTCCAAGAGTAAAATCACACTATCTTCATAATTTTATTATCATTGAATATAATTTTTTTGGAGTCTATAAGTGAAAATATTAAGCTAAGGGCTCAATTGGAATCTCCAAGTATTGAACCATATAAGTGGCAAGAAAAGAATGGCTTTCACCCATGTCTATCAACACTACAGCTAAAGTAGATAAGAAACAGAGTGTGCCTATACTCATCCATGTAATATATGGTTCATAGGACTCCACTACCTATATATATCCTCATCCCTAACCAATAGATCATAAAGCCTATTGCAGACCAGTGGGGGTGGTGGTGGCCACAAGTCAAACTACCTGCCACTTCCAGCTACTCTCCCTACTCCTCTACCACATCCACCACCTTGTAGACCTCCATACTCCTTCCAATGTCTATGGTTGGGTGGTTCATTGACCTTATATTTTTTTGATCCATATTGGGTCATAAAATCCCACATAAAATTTCCTCATCCATTGCAAGAGAAACACCTACTATATCTTGAATAACTAGAACTATCATGAGAGCCCTGAACTATATAACATCTATCTTGGTATCATATACTAAAGTATCTCACATGCTTGAATACCTATATCTGTCACCAAATTCTAGTTGTTTAGGTCTCAAATCTTGTGTTCCCACTACCAACACCAATTTTTAGTATCTACTTAGCTAGAAATCTCCCCATTATCAAAGCCCTCTCAAGCACCCTAGTATAGGTGGGAATGAAAAGAGATATCACTTCAGTCCTGATATATTGGAATAGGCCCCACTCCAACATCCATTCTTTGAATAAAGGATCTCATACCATATTTAGAGTGTATAAAATTGGTTGTTGAACCTCAAAAAATATTTATCAATTGTCATGCTACCCCATTGAAGCTATAGAATCTCTTATATGTGCACCAATCATAACATGGATAGATAAAACTCCTCCCTAAATAGATGATCAAACTCTAACAAGGATAAGAATATATAATAATGTTTTTGAGTCCACATACTCCACCATAACCTAGTGGAACTCTGAATAATACTCACTACTAAGGCCACAATCTGATCTGGAGGTGTCCTCACAATGCAAAAAACTCAGGTAGCTACCTCCAGCCAGTCCTCAACTACCTAGGGGTTTGGGTCACCCCACAACTTAGGAGGTATTTTCCTCTGAAACACATGGAGTTAAATCATCCTACAAACATCCTCAACTAGTACTTCCAGCACAAACTATTGTACAATGGGTGGTGGAAAGAATGAAAAACCACCTGAAATTACACCTCTTATGCATGACCCTACACCAAAGCCTCATCACTAATTGAATCATCCTCAATATCCTGATATGGAATCCCATTTATAAATCACCATGAAGGTTTCTAGAAATAAAATTGAGATGTACCAAATTCATATAGTATATCTAGGGAGATGACTCAAGAATGACATAGAAATCACAACCCATTCCTACATGATGCATGACCAATTTTTCCCTTGCAACTAGTGCCTATATATACCATATCAATAAGTAGGTTATCAAAGTCCTGGTGAATGGATGAATCTACTACCACAACAAAAATAGAGTCCCTATCATGAGAGATGAACTCAAAATACTTTAACAATGTTTCCCTAGTTCCCAAAAAAAACTCATACCTAGAAAACCACTAACTCCAATCCAAATATGAACACTTTACTAATACCAATCTATCATGACCTGACCCACAAAGGTTCTCCTGCATGACAATAAGATGAGTGTGATAACCCAATACCGCCTCTAATAGACCAAGGGATGGTGAAAATTTATGAATAGGAATATCAAACACATGGGAGGCCTTAGATTAAGGTACACACACACACACACACACACACACACACACACACACACACACACACACACACACACAAATACACATACAATGATGAAGGTAAAGTAAAATCGATACCAAATGCATGAATATATCTATATCCCATAATCATAGTATGAAAAAATTACTCGAAATTATAAAATGGGCCAAATAAAATCCCACAAAAACTGGAAAAAGATTCCAACTTACTAAGGAGGGGACTACTATCTAATAAAACACATAGTATGAACTGAATTGTTTCTATCTCACTATTCTATACACACTCTTGTTCCTCCCAAGACTCCATCAAATGATATGTCTCTTTCATAAGACATGAAATGTGTTGGAAGATCCCATTCATGGGTGATTATAATAATACCCAATAGGACACCTTGAAATCACCAAACATAAATCATCAAGAGAAAAGTCATCTCATTATAAAAAAGGTATGTCAATTTGGATATGAGACATATAAATAAGAACAATAACCCATATATACTCATGATAAACACCAAGTATCAAAGAGGCCTCAACCATACATACAGCCACATGATTCTACTCGAGGATTCAAGGTAATGCTCGTCCAAGAGAACACACTCAATGAGACATTACATCTCTATTGGTGATCTTATGAGAGATCATGATCATTGTGAATCATTAAATAAGTACTCATTAGAACCTTGAAGATCTTGATACATAGATAGGGGATCTCATCTAGGCCCTCTGGGGTATACCGGACCCTACTTGTAATAACCCACTAAGTAGGTGATCGTATTCTTATATAAGTTGGTCATAATGGTTCCTCAAACCCCACCTAGGGAAGGTGTTGAAATAATAGATGATCACACCTCAAGTGATATTAATGGATTCCCAAACTCTATCTGAGGCTAAACCCATAGAAGGGAAGTTAATACTATGCTCTGGATGTAATAACACACTATACCCTCATGGGTATGAACCAAGGGAACACACCCAACTGAAAATAATCCACACTGAAGAGATGGAGGGACTCAACCTACCCTATAAGAAGTACATGAAAAGTACTAGCTGTACACGGTGTGTCTCTCTAACTTTGGTACTACCCATGTATTACTTTCCAACACAACATGTATTTATACAAATATATGACATGTTCTTTTAGATACATGATGTGTAGAGATTGATCCAACACTTGGAATGATACCTTCTCAAGTTCGTGTACTCTAGAAAATACTCATGTACTTTGGGACATGCCCATGTACTATGTTTGTGCCCATACACTTGGTTGTGTCTAAGTACCAGGTCGTGCCTGTGTACTCTAGCTATTCTCGTGTTCCTGGATGTGTCTCTACCCATGTACCCCTAGGGTACATGACAAGATATAAACACCAGGTAACATGACTTATGACACATCTCTCATGGTGTTTTATATTTTTATTTTCATATAAACCCTATAACTATAGAAGAGGGATTACATGACATGTGTTCTTAGGAATACATGTTGTGTAGTCAGGATTTTTACAAAAATCCAAGACCTTCACATGTATTTCACTCACACTGATTCTGCCCTTGAAAATTCCATGATACTAACCATTAATAATAGATCTCATTCCTAATGAGATATTCTATCACTGATGATTATATTATGGCCATAAAACTTGAACAGGAAAGCTCTAACACTACTCTTCCTAATAGAAATGTCAAAAACTGTAATTGGGGATCTGCAAATCCGCATCTGATCCACCTCCAATAATCCACAATCATCATCACACATTGATCTATCAATCAATAAAAAACCAAAACCTATTATATCAATTCATTTCTCTAAGGAATAGTTGTAAAATGATTAATTATAGGGTATTTTTCAAACCATTAACCAAGGAGAAGGTTGATGATGGACGTGAAAAGAATAGGGGAAAGAAATTCACAAAACACAATAAGAAGAGAAAAACTAAGATTCTTTTAGGTTACCCGTGATTTTTTTCCATTATAATGATGAAAGAATAACCAAAATAAAATAATATCAATTCTCTAAAACCTCAGATGATAAAATATCACCCGCAAAGCATGATCGACTCGTGGATCAATTTGTTAGTGGAGTTAATTCACATTCGCCATTGGATAAAAAAATGGGGAATAATACAATGAAAAACAAGCATCCTACCTCAAGTTTAGATCGATCATTAATGAATGATGGTCTTGAATCATCATTGTTGGAGAGATCCAAAAACATCATTAGTGAAGACGACCCTTTGGAAATCAATCACAATCCTCGATCTGTAGTAGTTCGCTAAGCTATTAACTACACTCTAGTCTCAAATACCTAGGGTCACGTGGCTAGCCCTTGGGATTTTACATAAGTAATATTAAATAAGAGGAGTCTAGTTCATGAAAAATTAATTAATTAATTAATTTACTAACTCACACATGACAACTTTTTAACCAAACACACGGTATCAAAAAAGGTTATGTCACACCTAGGCTAAAACCCTCATTCCAAATTTAATGGAAATATCAAAATTACTATATGAGACTCCATTAATGATTTATTACATTAATTTATAAAAATTATGTGTACATGATTTAATATTTTTAATATTTTTTTATATCAATATCGAGCCTCCCTAGGCCTCATAATCTCACACTAAATCAATGCCTGGATCCAAAAATATTCCTTAAAATATTTTAAATTATTACAAGTAAAAAAGATCCATTACATTATTTCATTGTTTTAAACACCCAAAAATCTTCTTATTCGTCTAAGAAAACCCCTTAGTGATTTCCCCCACATTCTAGGAATATAGAAAGACAAATATTCTTTCCTCCATAGTCTTTATGAAACTCCAATTTTATCTTATCAGGTGTGTTAGGAATATCATGAACATTGTGGTTGTTAATAATATAAAGAGATAGATTATTAGGAATAATTACATGGTTTCACATTCTAACTCCTATTTAATTTGGTTTATCCCGAAGATAATCATTCAATTTTCCATCACATCCAACGTTAACATGAATCCTCTTGGTTCCAACCATTGACTAAAACCAAAAACTTGGTGTAACCATCAAGTTATAAAAATTAGCATAAAAAATCATATATTCACGAAAATAATTCTTAAGATACCCTAAATTACAACACCTAGGTCATTCAGGGTCATCATCTATTAAAATCCTTCATAATAGTTCATAGATAAAATGTGATTTGAACCAAGAATATCCCCCAAGAATGTCAAACTAGGTTCACAGTAAGGGAAAGCTCACCGTACACTAAAATGATGGTGGATATATAATCAACCAACTATTTTCAAGGTTATTACACTTAGATTAATCTGTACCAAAACCACATCCACTTGCAATATCCATTCATGGATTTATTACTAGGAAAATCACATAATCGCTACCATACTAAAACATTAGAATGTTTTCATATAATTAGACTTATACTCAAATCTATTCATAGGTTCATGCTCTTTAATCTATGTTTTACTAAATATATTTAACAAGGTTCAACTAAAATTACTCTAATACGAATTGAAGTGGCCCAGACTCCATAGGCTAAGAGATGATGGTTAATTTTTTACATTAACACTATATACAAGCAATCACATCCCAAATGACTGAATAGTTTAGTAGTATTGGAAAAATGGATACATAATTGAATCTCATATTATATTTAAAAACATAAAATAGAACATAATATTTTATTTGAAAACATCATTATTATGTATATAATATCCTTGTATATCATTCATAGTACACTTCCTAACATCATAGGGAAAATAAACATAAGAAAGGGGTGAGCTTATATGGTCATGAATGTACCAAAAGTGTCATTCTTATCCAGTGGTAAGATGAGTGTGACTCCCCAACCCTACCTCTAATAGGCTAGGGGCTGGAAACAAGCGACGAGTAGGTAATACTGAAATAGGAGGCCTTATCCTAAGTACCTACACGCACAAAAACAACCAACTTCATGCAACAATGCATATATATAATAAAATAATGAACATATAGAGTGAAAACCATGCATGAAACAACCTATAGTAAATAATCAAAGTACAAAAACATAGTAAAAAAGTATAAAGTGGAAAAATAAATGCCCGACTAGAAATGAGGTCCCAACCTGAAAAAAACTAGAAAAATGGAGATAGAAGAGAGACCGAATCACAATCAACAAGGATAACCACTAAACATGGTCATCATCAAGAGTTTATGAGATCCACTAAAACTAGGTCTATTGATTTCACCTTTGATCTGTATGTCATCTACATAAGAGAGAACATGTGTGGGAAAATCCCATGCAGGGGTGAGTATATACATACCCAATAAGCACCCCAAAAACAAAAAAGGTAGAAATATAAATATCAATAGTCAAATCAGCCCAAAAAGTAAGATAGTAAAGAAAAACCCAAAAGATATTATCATAAATAAACCCAAGAGAGAAATAAAGGGGATCTCCATCTCCACAACCCAGCTAAGAATGTTGAGTGATCTTACAGCTCTAAGGGTCCCATCACAAATGCCAGACAACCCATGTTTCCACATAATATATAGAGTGGAGGGATCTCTCATCACCATTATATATCATAGAAGAGGGGGAATTATCTCCTAGTCATGCGTCTCATGTATCATCTCAAGAATTCATGTGGAGAACCCACACATCACCACTGCCCTCCATAGTCAAGGGGGAACTATCTCTAGTGTATGACCCACTCCCCATCAAAGCTTGAAGATGGGGGGTGTAACTCCATAGATAGAGTAATCACACTATCACACCTGATCACTATCACTGGATAAGAATATCTAAAAGGAGTACACGGTGTGTCTTTTCTACCTAAAGGATACTTGTGTCCTCCCAAACCGTGCTCGAATACTTTGCACCATTCATATGGACCATGCTATGTCCATGTCCTCTAGACCATTATCATGTTCTTGGTCATGTTTGTTCCCCTGCACACCCAGGACCTAGTTGTGTTCTACTGTATGTTCAGGTCACCTTATATGGGGTGTCTACCCATGTACTCGACCACAAGGCCATGTCCCACTACACAACGTGTACTCTAAGTACGTGGTGTGTAGTCTCCAAAAATAATTTCCCTAATGGTAAGAACATATGGCATATTTTCTAGAGACTGCATGTTGTGTGACCAGGATTTCCAAATAGGAAATCCCTAAAAAACTCCCAAAACCCATGTTTTTTCTGATTAAGCATAGATCAACCCTCATGGGGTCCTTATTGGTCATAAAAGGGATTTAAAACTCTTAAACAACACATCTTGTGGGATTGGGATGAAAAAATGAAAATACTCCAACCTCATGGTGAAAATGCCAATGATTCGGGTCTAAAACTATGCTTGGAAGCCACTACACCTTGATCTGATCTCGATCTTCATCAAGGAAAAAGTCCACAGACACCTATTCTCTCCTTCCTCTTGGTTTGGTCCTATCATGCGTAGGAATCCAAAATGGGAGTGGTTATTTTATTCTTTTAAATTAATTAAATAACATAAATTATTTAATTAATTATCATGTATTCCAATGTTTTTCTTCCACCGAATACCCAATACCAACCAAATTTATGTTCCACTTAGGGTAAACCGCATGTCCAGAAAGAAACTGCTATCTCATATTTCCCATCTGAGGTCCCAAATAATGGGAAAATAATTTATTTTGAAAATATGTGAATGCATGATTTAATTTATATTAATATTTTTAATATATTAATTTTGGGTTCATGCAACATCCAAACATAGAACCTAATATGAGGAATATATATATATATATATTCAAAGGAATAAACCATAAAAAAATTGTTTGTTTCATTCTCCCCTCCTTCAAGGATTTTCACCCCAAGAAGAGAAAACTATACAAAAAGGTAGGGTTACTGAGCCCACATATAAATCTCATGATCCCAGAAGCTCTCTTGCACACTCTCATGATGGCAGAGAACATGAACTGATTGGATGGTCTATCTATGCAAGGTCCTCTCCTATCAGCCCTCGATCACCACCGAGTACTCAGTTAAGGTTATTCCATACTCGATTTATAGCTCAACCCAATCAATAATGTGTGTTAGGTCATGCATGTATATCCTCATCTACGACACATGGAAGACATCATGCACTTGATCCAACTATGGGGGTAAGGCTAAGTGATAAGAAACCTAATTGAACCTTTGTAGGATCTAGAATAGTTTGATGTACCTAAGGGGTAACTTTGTTCTCCCAAAAAATCTACAAAAACATCATCATGGGGCTATCAATATCCACAGAATCCCCATACAAAAATCCATTGATCTATCATCTCACTTCTATTTCGTAATCCCAAAAGGTTGGTTCAAACCTACTGAAACATGATTTTAGACCTTTACATGATAACATGTGAGATATTGAGAAACAAACTCAAAAGCACTCCACCTCATTCCAGTCCACTAAAAATACCACTGAAGGTCCTTGTACATCTTTTCTATAACTAGATTCACAACTAAGGGAGAAGAAGGAAACTCCCACAACACCTCCTCACACAACATGACCTAAAGCATCTTCCATCCTCATAAATGGATGGAATGATCACCTCCTTAATATAATCTATATGGTGCATCTCATAAGTATATATATTCATGTATAACCTCACAATAAATATCCCTATTGAGCCTCTCTAACATACTAAATAATCAGTGGAGTTACCCCCATAAATGGAAGGTAACCTGCATCCCTCTCATTCACTAGGTTCAATTGAAATAAAGCTAACCACTCAAAGGCCTCCTCCACCAATCAATAATGGGAATTCATACTAAGGTAATCTTCAACCATGTTTCCTTTAATAGTAGTATATAATATCTCAAAATCTAGTCTTGTAGGAACTCCAACTAATGCCTCTATCTCAGGATAAGATATCACTAAGAGGAGATGTACCTAAGACTATGATAGTTTTATTAAAAAAAATAATCACATAAAAGATATTATATCTACATTTTTAGAGTGGATACTACTAATTCTAACTCTAGTTCATGATTTACATAGTTCTTCTCATGAGGTATCAACTTCCTTGACCCATAATAAATCATTTCTCACCTCAAAATTAACAAAAAAACTAATCCCATCTATAAATGCATTAAAAACAACAAAAACTCAATCCCCTCCTATCGTATTCTCAACACGGGGCACTGGTCAGCCCCAACATCAACTCCTTGAAGGTTATTTGACACTTCTCAGTCCAAATAAATGACTTACCTTTCTATATCAAGGTGGTCAAAGGGGATTCTCTCCTGAAAAATACTTCCACGAAAATCTTGTAGTACCGCACTAAACCAAGGAAACTTTATATCTATGAAATAATATTGGATGGATCCCAAGTAATCACTTTATCAATATTCACTGGATCTATATCAAAAATATGCTCAGAGATGAAATGTTCAAGAAATTAAACCTAGAAAATCCAAAACTGAGACTTTGAGAGATTGCCATAAAGATGGTGCTCTGAGAGTAATTCTAGAACCATCCTCAAAGGATCAATATGCACCTCATTATATGCAGAGTTTTTGAGAATGTCATCTATGAAGACAACTATAAATTGTTCTAAGCATGGATGGAAGATCTGGTTCATAAGATCCATGAACATATTGGGTGAATTAGTCACACTAAAAGGAATCACTAGGAACTCATAGTGTCCATAGTGACGTCATAATGTCATATTAGGAATATCATCCTCACAAAACCTCAATTGGTTGTAGTTATACCTGAGAAAGAACTTAGAGAACCAATTCTCACCTCTCAACTAGTCGAAAAGGCCACCAATCCTCAAAAAGAGGTAATTTTTTATTTTTTATTGCCTGATTCAGGTGATTATAATCCACATAAACCTCAAGCTCCCATCTTCCTTTTTTCAAAAACAAAACTTGTTCTGTCCAGGGGGACACATTGGGTATGATAAAATCTTTCTCTTGAATGTATTCTAACTACACCCTCATCTCTAAGAGCTCGGTGTGGTCCATCGGAAATTTAACAAAAGATATCATCATGGTCCTGGGGTGAAGTTCAATGTAGAGTTATGTCTCACACCACAAAGTTATTCCTGAAACATATTCATGGAATACGTTCATATAATCCTCTATTACCATTAGAATCTAGATGCCTAATGATCCCACTGCACCAAGGTATAATCTCATCAACTGATGGGGGATGAGTTTCAGTTTCCTACTCATGAGGACAAATTTCTCAGCCATAATATATATCTTATCCATAAATGATAAACTTACCCCATCTATTTGATGGCATCTCACTCACCTGTGATGATAGTCAATATGGGCAAAAACAGTGTAAAACCGTTCCATACCCAAAATGTAATCATAAGGTTTTATTACAATGACCAAAATGTCCCATGAGAAACTTTCTCCATGGAACTCTAACTCATACTGTCAATAAATATGAGATATTAATGATCCACTCTCTGTAGGAACCTCTAGCAATAGCTGCTGTGATGAAGTCTCAAATACAAGATCTAGATCTCACATAGAGTATATAGAGATAAATAAATGAATCATTACTATGTCTACAAGTACTGAAGAAAGAGTATAAATTAAACAAATCATACATCAAATAATCTCATGAGAAGCCCGTTCATATCCCTCCATATCCTATAATTGTCTGTGACCATGACTGAAAACCCTTTGGGCCTGTTATGGGCCACCAGGTGGTGGTGGTGGAAATATCTCTTTGTGTATTCCTCCACCAGCATCTCTTTCATTTTGAGCCCTACCTTCTCCCTTATCAGCACCGCCTCCCTAGGGTCCACCCTAACCATGCCTGGGAAATCCCTAATCACAACACTACCTCTATCATGGATGTCTATCCACTTCCCAACTGCCTACCTCATCACATCGGGTTTGGAAACCATGATCCATGTGAACTATCCCATCTCAAGCATAGCATCATACCTCACCCAACATATTATATTTTTGGTGTGCACCCTAAAATGTAGACCCAAATGACTGATACTAGGAATGGAGAGGTCTCCTACACTGATACCATGATGACTGGCACTTGCTAGCTACTGCAGAAGATTTAACCTTATGGTGAACATTTCTGGCTCCATCCTCCTAACCCCCTCTTCTAGGAAGCGATTTGTAACCATAGTCACTCCCAAACTCCCTCATAATTGGGTATTAATAAGGATACCAAGCTACAATTAATGTATTTTTGAAGTCCCTTCTTAATATTCATTTACCATAAGAAACCATCTCATTCCATATTGAAAGAGTAAGATCTAAGGTCAGTGAATCTCACGACATGCTCATCAACAAACATATCACCCTGTTATAGATCGATAAGCAATTAAATCTACATAGAGTGAAATAAATAATGGTTAATAATAATTTTAAGATAGTTTCTATAAGTTTAATAATGTGAGAATCACATCATAACATGTTTGTGTAATCAGACTCCACTAGCACTCTACTGCTCAATAAAGAAGGCTAGCTACAAGTGCAATCATTTGATCGATTAGGTTCCGAACAAGCCTAAAAGAATGGACCATTGACCTGAACTAATTATTTATTTCCTGAGGGTCTATTTCTCCATGAAACCTCAATGTCCTATATCACTGGAACTCATATAACATGGTAATCCTGCATCCATCTTTGTCATGGCCTACTAGGGCTATCAACTTCCCAATAGGTAGTTGATCATCTACCTAAACCTCTAATGGTGGATCCATGCACTAATAAATAGGTGGTGGAACTTCTCTATGTCTTCTTAGAAGAAACATATCATGATTGGGTCCCTGAACTGAGTCCTCATTACTCAATGAATTATCATCATATTGGTATCTTAGCCAACTTCTATCATGAAGGTATCCTAAAAGTTATCAAGACATACCAAAGTTAGATAAGAATATATGGGGACCAAACTCAAGAAGGACATGAAAGTAAAAATACCCAATCCTATATGATGCATGTACCATTGGTTCCTTACAACTAATGTCTCAGTACACAGATTTTACAAGCAACTAGTCAGAGTCCTGGTGTATTGATACACCAGCTACCAACATTGTATTCCCTAGAACGAGATCCAGACTCAATACACTCTAACACTATTTCCCTAAGTTCCAAAACTAAACCTCATATAGGTCCAACTCCACACATTGATCAGTTAAAAATACCATCTATGATACAAATCTATTATGGTTGTTCCCACCAAGCCTCACCTAGCTAGCAGCAATTTGATTGTGTTTACCTAATCCCAACTCAAATAGGCTAGGGGATAGTGACAAGCTCCGAGTAGGCAATGGTGAAATGATAGGCCTTAGCCTAAGTACCATTATGCATGAACATAACCCAATCCATGAAACAACACATAGACATAATAAAATACCAAAAATTAAGAGTGTAAAACATGCATACAACAGCCTCTAGGAAAGAATCAAAATATAGTAGATTAGTAAAAAATTATAAAGGGGAAATACACACCCCACAAAAAATGAGGTCACAACCTGACAACAACTAGAAAAAGGGAGATTTTAGAGATCCCAACTCACAATCCCCAAGGTTGAACATTTAACATGGTCAGTACCAAGATCCATTAAAACCAGGTCCATAGATATCACCTTCAATATTCCCTTCATCTACATAAGTCACAACATGTGTAGGTAGAGCCCATGAAGGGGTGAGTAGATACATACCCAAGAGGTTCCCCTGAAATTAAAAAGGGATAAATAGAAATAGAAATAGTTAGATCAACCCTAAAATCATGAGGGTAAAGAGAAACCCAATATATATTCTCTTAAAGAAACCCCAGTGAGAGATAAAGAGGATCTATATATATACAACCCATCTAATAATGATGAGTTAGCCTATAGATCTAAGACTCCCATCACTAATACCAAACAATCCATGTGTTTATATAAGATACAGAGTGGAGGGTCCACCCATTACCACTATGTATCACAGCCGAGGGGACACTATCTCCGAGTCATGTGTCTCATATAACCTCTTAAGAATCTATGTGGAGGACACACACCTCACCACTATGCTCTATAGCAGAGGGGGAACTATCTCTAGTGGAGGAATCATTCCCCTATAGTACTCGACAGTGGGGGTTCCACTCTGTAGATAGAGGACTCGTGCCTTTCATAATATGGGGTACTAAATCTACCCATGTAAAGAGTATGCGGGACATGAACCCTAGTGAGACAGGGGGTTCCTAACCCCATTAACATTGTGATGATCATACCTAATCACTTTCATCAACCAAGAAGTACTAAAAGGATAATCACATTTTTATCACCTCGCATTGTACCTAAAAAATTGAAACAAAAACCACCATCATGTTCTACATAGAAAACTACCCAATATAGGTTACTTGTAGGCCTGAATATAAGTCTAAAAGTAGAAAATTACACAACATGTACATAGGGTCACATAGTGTGTGAACTCACCTGGACACTTGGGTGTGTCCTCACCTGTACACAGCTTGACTGGCTATGTGAATATACATGGTGTTTCTTGGCTGCCTGGGGGATACCCATGTCATCCCAGACCATGTCCATATACTTCATCCCATGATCATATACCTAGTCATTCTAGTGTTTTCTGACTTATTCCTATATACCTGGTCATGTTTGCTCCCCTGCACACTCAGGGCATGGTCGTGTACTACTACACAGTCATATCCCCTTACACGGGATGTCTTTCCATGTACTTGACCACATGTTCAGGTCCTATTACATGACATGTACTCTAATTACATGACATGTAGTCCCCAAAACTCATTCCCCCGATCAGAATAACACACATCATGTGTTCTAGAAACCACATGTTGTGTAATCAATATTTCCAAACAATAAATCGATGTGGACATCTTTAAACCCCTGTTTTCCTCTGATTAAACACATATCAATCCTTATGGGTCCTTAGAGATGATAAAAGGGATTTAAAACACTTGAAAAATACATCTATGGGAATCAATATGTAAATATCGAAATCCACCTCAGATAAAAAAGGCTAAAGCTTCGGGTCCAAACCCATGCTTCAAATCCACTATTATAACATCCATAGATTCTAAAAGAGGAACACCATGTTCAATAGAATATATGACAAAAAAACCAAGATTATAAGAGAATGTAACACCCTGAGACTTTATTATATATTTCTTTTTAAATAAATTCAATCTCTTCGATATCTTATAATGCAACCTAGCCAATAATATGGAGGGTAAGAATAGAGATAAATAAATTCTGAAAATTATATGGTTTAAAAATGTATAAAATTAATTAAATGGTTATATATTTATTTTAAATAAAATAAGAATCATTTTAGGGAAAAATAATTGTTTATGAAAAAGTGTATTTTTTACAAAGGTGGTTTAGTCCATCTTTGCACACATAATTTAAAATTAATTTTTAAAACTATTGTAAAAATTATTTGTAAAAATAAACTTTATTTTTTAAATCTAATTTTCAAAATAATATTTGGCTTATTTTTTGATAATTTTATATAAAGATTAATTTTTTTATAAATAGTGATAAATACTAATTTTTATTGAAAACAACATTTTCATTTAAATTATTTAAAATTTTAAATTATAATTTATATTGGTTTAAAAGTAAAATTATTTCAATATATTCCAATTTAAATAATTTATTTCATTGGAATCAAATTCATATTTATTTCTGATATAAAAACTTTTTATACTTTTGATAATTTCTTTATGTAAAAACCATTTTTTCAACATGTTTGTGGGTTTAATTTTAAGTATAATTATTCCACTTAAGTGAATTAAATTTGAAAAATGTATTAAATATTTATAATAATCATAATTTATATTATATAATATGGTCAAATTAATTTTTTTTCATAATGAATAGTAAAAATAGTAAAAATTATTTATCTTAGTTAAGGTGAAAACAAGTTTACGGAGGTTAAACTAAAAAGATAAGGGTTAAAATGACCTAGAAACTTGTACAATTCATATAGGATGGAAATATTTAGACCTTATAACCTATAAGGATATAAAATAAACCATTTTTACCCTTTTTCATGTAAAAATTTGGGTATCACTTTTTCTTTTCAAAGATTCCATGTGTTTCCTCTATCCCACTTATAAAAGGAAACCCCCTCTCCTCTCCTATTCATGTTTCCAAAGTCCTTTTTTTAAGACATTATCTACCCAAATATATTAATAATATCCCTAAAAACATACTATAGGCCATAATTTTATTTTGGAACCATCATATGAAGGCTTTAGGTATAAACCTAAAGAGGCTCTTTGAGGAAGAGGTATAGTCCTTAACCACACATTTTCATTTTATTTCTTCCTCAACCTACTTAAAATATCATTAAAATATTAATATATAATAAAAAAGGTATTTATAATATACTTATATGTTATTATGTTATTTTAATAACATATATCCAACTCCTCTTCCATCAAATGGGAAGCAAAACCATCAATCGTGTGTACAACGGACCACTGCCTTGCAAACTGATGTAATTTGTTTTCCATCACCACCTCTCACAGTTGGATGGAATTATGGATTTAATATATAAATATTATAATTTTGGAATAATTTTTTTAATTATGATATAATATATACCTTTTTATATTCCATTCTATGGGGGATACGATAACATCGCTCGTGTGTACGACAGACTACTGCCTTGCAAACTGATGTGATGTGTTTTTCATTTATATTTTACATAGATGGTACTAAGGATAGATTAAATGAATAGTATATATATATATGATATAATAAATATTATTTAAAGGTGAATTGTTATAAATATTTCTTTCATTCAATCCATTGATGAAAAATTCAAATAGTGTCCATGCGTACGTACGACCTACCATCTCCATGAACGGTGTAATTCATTTTCTATCTAAAACTTTTATAGATTACTCTAAATATATATATAATGAATATATATGATATTTATATCATATTTAACATTTTATATATTATTTAACCATTATCAAACTAAAAGGACCAAAATTACTAAACTAAAACATATATGAAAAATGAAGCAATTATCATCTGAAACTGTGATTTTGACAAAGAATTATTAATAAATGAGTAAAAAAAGACTATAAGTAAATAATATATATAATTAGATATATTATTATGGTTACTAAATATATTTATAATAAACCTAAATTTATTATATTGTAGTTTCATACACATACGAAGGAATCTGAACCTAAGGTAAGTGTTTCTCGTCTCACTTCACTTTCGTGAGAAAAATGTCATAGTCACCACTTACTAATTTTTGTGGTGTATATACTGCACATTTTGATTTGTTATATCATGAATATATTTCTATTATTGTTATTTAAAGTTTTATTTGAAGTTATTTCTTTCATGGTGCTTATGATTCAAACGTTTCCAAATAGGTAAGATTTTATTTCATAATCTCATCATTATTCAAGATTGTTTATGTTTAAGTCTACCTTGGTAGAATTATTTGATATTTCTAGTTTAAAATAAATATATTTTCTTATTATCTAGTTATTTGTGAAATTTTTCAATTAATATTACCATTTTACCTCTCTTTGGTACTTAAAATGATTGAGAAAATATTTTTAAGAAAATCTGACTTTATTTCACTCTTCGGTCGAAAATCCTTTTTCTTCCAAATCCATGTTTTCTAAAAAAGTTCAAAAATATGTTTAAAATTATCCAGATTGTTTTATAAAGAATTTTTTTCCCGTTTTTCAATTTTTAAAATATATTTTGAAAGCAATATTCTTTTCCTTTTCGGAATGAGGCACTTTTAACCTTTTTACAACAATGTGAAAGGGGTGTTTTTTATCTTATACGATATATACGAAATTTCCCACCTTCATGACCAATAAATGTTTTAAATATTATTTTATATGTTTAAAATTTTATTTTCAAATAAAATTATTTTGAAAATATTTTTGGAAATTTTAGTTTTATAAATATTTTCAAATTGAAAACATTATTTTCATCAGAAATGTTTTTTATGACATTTTTTGTATGTTTATTTATCAATGAAATCAACCCTTTATTTTAATTATGATTCACTGGGTATATATTGTATTGATACCATCCTTATTATTACTCTATAGGTTTTATGATCAGTTTTACTGAGGATGTACGACTGTATTATCATTCACCATATTACTCTGGATGGTTTATGATTATGTTTATTGATTGGGGTAAGTATTAACATTTCGTATATTATTTTTTCAATATAAATATTTGTATTGATTATGTTTCAACCCTTTAATATGATGAATGAATTTTAATTATTAAGTGATGGGTAGGGTCTGAAATTACATGGACCCTCGATGAATCAGTAGGTCGCATGAAACAAATCAGTTGGCCAAATTAAATGGGGTTTTAAACATAGTTTTAAACTGTCTTGTGGAAGGTCTTGATATTATTTTTATGATGTAAAAAATTATTAATTTCATCATTATGAGATTAATTATTGATACCCATGATATTATTTGATTAGTTAGAATATCTATGGATAAGTTTCAAGCACATGTGATTATTTATATAGATTTATTTGATCACCATTTATTCCTACCATATTATTCTTCTCATTCAAGTTATTGATTAAATGGAAAATGTTTTTAGTTATTTACCTTTATATATTGATTATTACTTATTTATTCATGATTTATTCCATTGTACTCCTACCCTTATCGAGCATTGGATTTCACCCCTTTTTTATGTTTTATTTTACCCAGGATACCGAGAAGTCTTTTATGATTGATATGTAGGGATATGCTAAGGGTAATAATGGTGTTCTCAAATAAAAAAACTTTTTATATTTTATGTTTTAAAATATAATGTGGATTTTCAAGTATGGGTCTATTTTACCAAGACTAGTCAAATATTCAGTCCTTTTTTATGAGATTTATTGTATCTAGTACCAATGTAACCACTAGATCTTGGCTATTGGGGTAGACGTCTTTATAGATGGTATTAGTGTAAGTTTAGTAGAAACCTTGGGAACTATATTAAAGAAAACATATATTAGGGAATATAACACAATGACTGATTTTGAGGATAAGTAAAAGTATATGATAACATCCTAATGCTTTTGTAAAGTATATATTATGTGTTTTATCTATAAATATATACTTATCTAGATACTTAAATTGGATTTAATTCTGATACAGATGTACCTAGGGGTAATTACTCTGAAAAAGGTACATTGGTCTTAACTCGATCATTACTTGGTACACAATAATGGTCCATACTATGCCCCTAGTTTGACACTCTTGATGCATATTCTTTAGTTAATTCACATTTTCTTTAGAAACTATTATAAAGGATTTTAAAATATTTTATTATTTTGAAACTTTCCCAAAGAAACCATGTTTATGAGTATGAGATTATCCATGAATAAAATTTTCAATTTATGTTAATATTATCACTAGTTTTGGGATTATACATTATGTTTCATAATATTATGATGTAATATAGTGTATTATGATATTTAGAAATATCACCTAGAAGAAGGAATAAGAACTTTATCAATGCATGTACTCCATATAAGGATTTCCTTGCTGGGAAAGATAATAAAGATGGTGATAGATCTACAGCAGGAACTGGAAAAATTATAACCATATTGGGGTAGATGACTCAGGTTATGAGTAATAACCTAGCTCATATGGGAAATAATATATATCCATAATATAGGAAAACAATTATATACTTCTTCATGAATTAACAACCTCTATTATTCAATGGGACTATAAATCCATTTGTAGATAATAAATGGATAAGTTCCTTAGAGAATATATTTCTCTCTTTGGGTAGCAATAAAAGGGATAAGTTTGCCATGGAAGTTTATCATTTCTCATGATATTAAAATAAATGGTAGTCATTAATTCAAAACACCAAAGTTGAATAAGAAATAACAAACATGTAATGGAAGGATTTTATGGTACTCTTCTTGAAAAAAGTATTTTCCTTGCGAGCAACGAGAAGATATTGAAAGACAATTCCTGATTATAAGATAAAAGGAAGATGATAATGTTACTAAGTATGAAGAAAACTTTATAAGGTCACAAAATCATGTTACATACTATGTACGTAATCCAAAGATAATGATTGATCATTTCTTTGATGGGTTAAATCCAATTCTTCAAAGGGAACCAGTCTCCTAATCCTTCCCATCATACGAGGACATAATATCATGTGATATCAAGACATAGAAATAATTATCCAAGTATTATGGATTCAAAGGTAAGAAATATAATAAGAGTACATAAGATAAAAATATAGATAAATGAAACAAGGTAAAGAAGGATTTTCCCAAAATTTATAATTGTGGAAAGAAACACCTTGGTACTTAAATGAAGAGAATGAGAGTTTTATTCAAGTAAGGAGAGAAAGGTCACCATACTCATGATTACATGGGAAATAAATAATCTTCCAATGTGAAATTCTTCAATTGTAAGAATATGGGATGCTATACAAATTAATTCTCTAAGCATCAAGGGGTTATACCTTAGAAGAAGATAAGAGATCAAGTTCAATCTTATGTTATTACAAAAAAAGAAGTGGAAAGACTAAAGTGACTATATATTTGGATTCAATAATTATGTTTTATAATTATTTTATCAATAATATTCTAGTTATAAAAATCTTGAAATTTATAAGGATTGTACTGAAATACCTTTTCTTTAAGGATTTGAAAGAATGTGATGAATAATATCAATAACAAAGAGAAGTGATTTAGTGGAAAGTTGATATTTTGGAAAAAACATGATTGAGGGAATGTAACCCATAACATTTACTTTATGTTGAGATAATAATGATAAATATATGTTTATGGGATGGTATTGCTTTCCTTGAAATTGGTGAGTGATTAGATAGTTTATGTTATCATTGTTGGAGTTTACCACATGTTTGGATTTATGGAATATATTTGATAACCTAAAATTTTATTTTTGGAATCATAGATGTTTAAATTAAGTTTTTATAGTGATCAAGTTATTCATATATTTGTTATGTGACATTAATAGATACTTTATTCTATTTGGGGAATCTAATGTTAATATGATTTTGGAAATTTAGTGACCTTCCTTCTAAATTTTTGGACTTTTATTTTGTCCAGACATATTTTAGATGATTTTTAAGTTTAAATATTTGTGAAATAGATTAATTTTAACTTTTGGGACAATTTTTAAGTTTATAAATTGATTTATTATTTTATAACTTGTGCTAACCATTTTGGCCTTAGAAGATATCCAGAGAGAGGAGGAATAACTTGTTATTCTTCTAGGGATCTTATGATCAATTAAAAGTAAATTTTAGTACTTAAGGAATAAAAATTAAATTTTTACATTCATTTCAAAGAGTAATAGATGATGTTTAGATCGATTTATTTAAAACCAAATTATGAAATTATGCAAATGAAATAGAAATATATCAAGTAAGTATATTTCCTTATATTCCTTAACTTTATGAAAAGGATATTAAAACAAAAATGTTATCCTATTACCTTTATACCTGATGAATAAAATGGTCTATTCACTCATAATATATTTAGGTTTTTGTGGTCATTAAATTTATTTTAATTAATGATCTATATCACTCCCCATAATTATTTAAACTTTTCTTCCTTGTCCATATCTTCACTTCCCACCATTGTTCTCCTATTAAGAAACCTAGTTATGTATTATTATAGATGACTATTGTAATTTATTTTATATATTATAAATAAGATGTTATATTAACCTTTTCTATGATATGGGTTTCCAAAAATTATATTTTCAAATGTCAAACCCTTAATTACAGAGATCAATATTAATTTTTGAGGATGTAATTTATTTAAGGGGTAAAATGTAACACCCTGAGATTTTAAAAGTGGAACATCATGTTTGATAGCATATATGAAACAAAAAAACAAGATTATAAGATAATTTATCAATCAAATATTTTATGATATATTTTTTTTAAATAAAATCAATCTCTTTGATAGCTTGTGATTCATGAAACATTGATTTTAAATGAAACACGATACTATATTCAAATTTTATTATTCTAACATGACCATTATAATCTAATTTTCAAGGTTATGGGTATGAATATGAATAAATAAATTATAAAAATTATATGCTTTACAAATTTGTAAAATAAATTCAATTTTTATATATTTATTATAAATAAAATAATAATTATTTGAAATAAAAAATATGTTTTCTAAAAAAATGTATTTTTTTAAAAGGCGGTTTAGTTGCGCTTTGCGTACATAATTCAAAATTAATTTTAACATTTTTATAAAATTTATTTGAATAAATAAACATAATTTTTAAAATATATAGGTAAAAATTATCTTTGGTGGAATTTTTGATAATTTTATGAAAAGATTAATTTTTTATGAATAATGAAAAATACAGATTTTTATTGAAAACAATGTTTTCATTTAAATTATTTAAAAAGTTAAATTATATTTTAAATTAGTTTTCAAGTAAAATTAGTTATTAAAATTTAAATAATTTATTTCATTTTAATAAAATTCATATTGGATTATTATTTATAAACTTTTTAAAGTTTTGAAATTTTTTCTTTAGAAAAACTGTTTTTTGGACGCACCTACGGGTTTAATTTTAAATTTAATTCTGCCAATTTTGTAAATTTAATTTGTAAAAATATATTACATACTTGTTATAATCATAATTTATATTATATAATATGTTCAACTTAATTTTTATTCATAATTTATAGTAAAAACAATATAAAATAATTGTCATAGTTAAGGTTAAAATGGGTTTACATGGGGTTAAACTAAAAGGATAAGGGTTAAAATGACCTATAAACTTATAAAATTACTATTTTATGGTCATATAAATAACTTTCAACCTATTAAGATTGATAATGACCCATTTTTGAGCCATGTGTCAAGTGAAAAACGTGGGTATCGCCTTTTATTTTCAAAAATTTCATGTGTGTCCTCTCCCCCAATTATAAAAGGCCAGCCCTCTCCACTCTTATTCACACATCCAAATCTATTTGATTCTGAAAATAACTATCTAAATATATATCTTAAATATATACCCACATCATATAGTCATTATTTTTATTTTTAAACCCACATAATAAGGCTTTAGGTATAAACCTAAAGAGGCACTCTAAGGAAGAGATTTAGTCCTTAACCGTGCATTTTCATTTTATTTATTCCTCCACCTCCTTAAAATATTCTTAAATTATGATAACATAATAACAAAAATATATACCATTTAATTACATATTATTATTTTATTGGAATAACATATATTCATCTTCTCGTCCATTAAATGGGAAATGAAACCGTCTATCGTGTGTATGGAGGACTACCATCTTATGAACCGATGTCATTCGTTTTCCATTACTGCCTCTAACAGTTGGATGGAATGATAGATTTAAAATAAAAAAATATATAATTATTAAATTATTATACTATTTAAATTATTATATCACATATACCTTTTTATTTTCTATTACATGGGGGATATGATAATGTCACTTGTGTGTACGATAGATTACCGCCTCGTGAAGTGATGTGATTCATTTTCACTTACTCTTTATATGGAAGATAATAAGGATAAATTTAAAAAATATATATATGATATTTATGACCTAAAAATACTTCTTTAAATATAATATTACTTCTAAATTCTTACCTTAAAACCCATTGGAAAATAATAACATTGCTCGCGTGTACAACGAATTACCCCCTTGTAAAATGATGTGATGTAATGTGTTTTTCATTTTCATTTTATATGGATGGTATTAAGGATATATTAAATGAATATATAATATATTTAGGATATAATTAATATTATAAAAATTTTAATTATTATATACCTTTCTTTTTTCCATCTATCGATGAAAAATGAAAACAACATCATGTGTATGTACGAGATATATATATATGATATTTATATCCTGGTTAAAATTATGGATATTATGTAACCATGATAAAAGTAAAAGGATCAAAGTTACAAAACCAAAACACAAATGATAAATGAACCAATTATCACCTGAAATAGTGATTTTAACAAAGAATTCTTAATAAACGAGTGATAAAAGAGTATAAGTAAATAATATATGGCATGATATATATATTATTATTTTTATTTAATTGATTTATAATAAACCTATAATTATTATATAGGATGTTCAGACACATACTAAGGAAATTGAACCCAAGGTATGGGTTTCTCGTCTCACTTTTACTTCCGTGAGACATATTTAATATTCACCACTTATTACTTTATGTGGTGTATATAATTCATATTTTTAATGTTATATCATGAATATATTTATATTTATGGCATTTAATGTTTAATTTCAAGTTATTTATTATATAGGAATTATGATTCAAATGCTATCAAAGTGGTAAGGGTTTATGTCACAATCTCATCATTATTCGGGATTTTTTATGTTTAAGTATCCCATGGGAGAATTATTTGATATTTATTTCTTAAAATAAATATATTTTCTTATAATATAGTTATTAATTAATTTTTTCAATTAATAATACCATTTTATATCTCTTTTTTACTTAAAATTATTGAGAAAAATGATTTTAAGAAAATATGACTTAATTTATCTCCTCGGTCGAAAATCCATTTTCTCCAAAATCTATGTTTTCTAAAAATGTTTTCAAAAAAGTTTTTAACATTATAAAAATGATTTATTAAATACATTTTTCCCATTTTTTAATTTTTACAAAATGGTTTGAAATAAATTGTCTTGTCATTTTCTAAAAGTGTCACTTTTTAGCCTTTTTACAATAATATGAAAGGAATGTTTTTTTACCTTATATAACATGTACATAATTTCTCACCATGATAAAAAATAAATGTTTTAAATATTAATTAATAAGATTCAAAGATTATTTTAAAATAAAATTATTTTCAAAATATTTTGTAAACTTTTATTTTTTAAAAATATTTTTAAAGTGAAAAGGTTATTTTCTACAAAAATGTTTTTAATAACATTTTTATGGTACTTATATTCATAAAAGATATAAAATATTTATTATAATTATGATATATTGGGGATATGTTATATTGATACCATCCCTATTATTTATCTGGATGGTTTATGATTAGTTTGACTGAGGATGTATAATTTTATTACTATTCACCATATTACTTTGGATGGTTTATGATTATGTTTATTAATTGGGGTAATTATTAACATTTAGCATGTTAGTTTTTCAATAAAAATTTTATGTTGATTATGATTCACTAATTTAATATAAGTAATGTGTTGGACTTATTAAGTGATGGGTGGGGCTATAAATTACATATCCACTCGATGCATCGGTAGGTCTCATGAGAAAAAATCAGTTGAACAAATTAAATGGGTTTTTACCCATAATTTTAAATTGTTTTGTGAAAGGTCTTGAAAATATTTTTATGATGTATGGGATTATCCACTCTTTATTATGAGATTAGTTATTTATTTACATGAAATTATTAAATTAGTTAGAATATTCGTGAACAAGTTTCAATATCATGCGATTATTTATATGGATTTATTTGATCATCATTTAAACCTATCATATTATTCTTCATGTTAAATTTATTGATTATATGACATGTGTTTTCAGTTATTAACCTTGAAATATTGATTATTACTAATTTATTCATGATAGGTTCTCTTGTATGCTTACCCTTACTAAGCATCTGAGCTCACCCCTTTCTTAGGTTTTATTTTCTCTAGGATAATAGGAAGTATTTTATGATTGATATGTAAGGATGTGATAAGGTAAATAATGGAGTTCTCAATGAAAACACTTAGTGTATTTTTGAAGTATGTATCTATTTTACCAAGTCTACTGAACTATTTTATCCTTTGGGATGCACTGGATATTATTAAGTTCCAATGTAATAAAGTAACCACTGGCTCTAGGATACTAGAATTTGGGTCCTTATAACCACACCTCGATCTAATCTTGATAACCATCAATTATGAACACTAGAAACACAACTTCTCCCTTTCCACTTAGTTTGACTGTAGCATAATGGATAAAACCTCTCCCTAATTCTTACCATGCTTAGGAATCCAAAATGAAAGGGGGTATTTTATTCCATTTAATTAATTAAATAACCTAAATTATCTAATTAATTATCATGTCTACCAACGGTCTCCTTCCACCGAATTCCCGACACCGACCAAATTTATGTGATGCCTAGAGTAAATTCCACATCCCAAAAACAACCATGGACTCATATTTCCCATCCAAGGTCCCAAAAAATGGTAAATCTATTCATTCCAAAAATATGTGCATGTGTTCTTTAATATACATTAATATTTTTAATGTATTAATTGCGAGATCCTATGACACTCAAATACAACACTAACTCTGAGAAAAAATCTAGATATATATATATAAATATTAAAAGTACTAAACCAGTGAAATCAGAGTTGTTACATAGATGTTCAGTAAGGGAATTATTATAGTATAAGTTAAATAAGGCATGAATAATATGGAAAAAATAAATGATAATCAAATAATGTCATATAAATAATCATATGAGCATGAAACTTATTCATGGATATCATAACTATTCAAATAACCACTTGGACATCAATAATTAATTTCATAATGATGGAATATATATTTTCTAATATCTTAAACTTATCATTGAGGCCTTGTTCCAAGATATATATATATAAATGTGAAAGGCCTCAAAAAAATACCCAACCTATTTTATCTCATGAGACCTATTGATGCATAGAGGGGATATCGAATTCTGTTCCCCACACATAACTTAATAAGACTAATTCATTCATCACATGAATAAATAATAAAATTTAATCAACATTCCTCAAAAATCAATAAATGTTCATATTGGATGAACTAGCATAAAAAATGTCAATAATTTCCCCTATCATAATATTCAATAAATTATGTTTATATAATCAAAAATACTTTAAAAATATCACTATAAAATATCTTGGGGAAAATAATCCTTTCACTTCGAAATCAATTATTTAAAACATAAAAATTTACCAAATAATAAGAAAACCATTTTTTTGAAAAGAATAATTGAAAATTGTAACGTAATATTCAAATCATTGAGTATTAATGATGATAGTAAATTTGTTTCATGTCATATATGTTAAAATAAATATTCCTTTCACATTTTTGACAAAAAAGTCAAAAGTACCTCGTTTGAAAAATGATAAGAACATTCCTTTTAAAAAAATTAAAAATTCAAAAATCAGTAAAATTTATTTAATAAATCATTTTATAATATTAAAAACATTCTTTAAAACATTTTAATTAAATTATGAACAATAAAGAAAAATATTCCCGACCGAGTAGAAAAATGAAGTCAGTTTTCCTTAATAACATTATTTCAGTATCTTGAGTAATTAAAGAGAGGAAAATGAAAGGATAAATTTTAATTTATATAAATAAATATAGTAAAATAAAATATATTTTTTTAATATGTAATGATCAAATAATTTCTCTAGAAGAAACTTAAACAAAAAAATCCCGAATAATGATGAGATTATGAAATAAACTCTTACCTCAGATCTGACTTCTTTTACATGTGTTTAAACTTCTTATATAATGAAAATATATTTATTATACATATATTATAGAATTATAATCATATATATCATACCATATATTATTTATGTATAACATTTTATCACCCATTTATTAATAATTCTCTATTAAAATCACTATTCAAGGTAACATCTTTAACATTTTTCATGTATGTTTTGGTTTGGTATTTTTGGACCTTTTACATTGATATTGGTTCCATAATCTATATAATTTTAAAAATGATATAAATATAATATTTATTCATTATATATGTATATTTAAAGTCATAAATAAAAGGTAGAGATAGAAAATTGAATTACACCATTCATAGAGACAGTAGGTCCTACATAAGCATGTTCATCGTTTTAAATTTTCAATGGATAAAATGAAAGAAATATAATAATTAAAATTTCTAGAACTATAATAATATCATAAATAATATATATATATATATATATATATACATATATATTAGATTCATCATTATAACCATATAAGTAAAGTGGTGATGAAAACGAATTACACTGCTATGTGGGGATGATAAGTTGCATGCACGTATGAGCGATGTTTTTGCTTTCCATGGGATAGAATGAATATGGATAATGGTTGTTACATTATCATAATAATAATTAAATATATTAAATATACTTAATTAGTTATTTTATAATTCATAACATGGATTCATATGAGGTAGTACAAGAAATAAAATTGAAAATGCTTGGTTAAGAGTTATAACACTTCATTGAGAAACCTCATTTAGATTACACCTTAATCATTAAAAGAATGGTCTTTTGGGAATACCAAAATCTCTAAGATATATGGAATAAACATATTAAGGTATTATGGACTGGATTTTATAATCTATAAGGATCAAAAGGTGCAAGGAAAAGAGGAGAAGAGGTCCCCTTTTATAAGTGATCGAAAGGGCACTCTTAGAATTACATAGAGTATTAAATTAATATGAATTTTTTTATAATAAAGTGACTCAAAATTTAAATATTTAGAATATATAATGATTATAATTTATAATCCTATCATAAAATAATATTTGGACAATTTTAGGTTGTGTTTTTACTTTTATCTCTTTATTTTAACTCCTTATTAACCATTTTGAGAATTACCATGATATAAAAGTTTTTTACTATTTAAGGGATAAGAATGTTACCAAAAAAGGAAAAGAGACCCAAAATTGGACCATGGTTGATATTTTAAACCATATTAATTTAATTTTTCTGAATATAATATTTTTATGAATTGTAAATCATTTAATAAAATATTGTTTAATATAAAATATCATTAATTTCATTTTTGGAACTCTTCATTTAATTTGACTTTAAAAATAATACGATGGAAAGAAATTCAAATATAATCCTTTAAAACTTTAATAATATGTTATATTTATCTATAAAATTCATTTAATACAATAATTCATCCAAATTTTATTACTTTTAATATTTTTAAAATCATTTATTTTATTTTTCTATTAATTGAATAAATATTATTTCAGTGTTGCGTAATCATTTATGGTAATTATTCAATCAATGAAAATTAAAAAATAAATTACTGTGAAAAAAATAATTAATTTATATATCATATAAACATTTATAACCAAACTTATCCAATATTTATTCTTATTTTAAAATTTTAAAGATATTGAAGTTAAGAGAGTGACATTTTGTATTTACTATTTTATTAAAATAATATAAATGTATTAATAAAAGAATAATTGAAACCTAGGCACCCCAAATTAAAATATAATAAGTTATAGGGTCTAAATAACCTCTTATAATTACATTTTTTAATGTTTTGAATTCATTTTAAGCCTTATCTTCTAGTTAAACCACTTTAAACTCATTTTAATTTAAATTTTTACCATGATAACTTAATTATATAACCAAAAATAAAATTGGAATTCTAATTTTTTTTTAAAAATTATGATTATAAATTTTTAATCCAATTTATTAAATTTAATTTAAATATGTTTAATAATTTACTATTAATAAAATAATACGAAACACATGTAAAACAACTTTTGGGGAAATACTCGATTTAAGAGTAAAAATAATTTATCCTTGAAATATAGCAATAAAATGTTTTCCTTGAATTTTTTTGGTTAAATAATAAAATAATTAATGTTCTTAGACTTTTTTATGAATCCAAAACAAAATTGTATCTTCCAAAAAAGTCATTAAATCCAAAGACCCAAAAATAGTTTTTAATTTAAATAAAATATAACTTATCTTCACAAGAGTAAAGCTGGATTTAAAAAATTCAAAATAATGATTTAAAATAAATTATTTAACTCTTTAATAATTACTTTGGTTAAAAACCGATAATCCAATAATATGAAGGCAATTTTTATTGTTATTTTAATGTTTTATACCATAAATCTAACCGAATTTTACCTCTTTTATCGAGATGAAAAATATTTACTGTGGTTATTATTCATAATAACCAAATATTAATTTGTCCATATTATGTTGTATTAATTATTCTGATTCAAAATATGAAATAAATTTTTTCAAATTCAATTAACATAAGTGGAAGTTTTTTTTAAATTAAACTTGCAAAGTGTGACAAAAGGTAGGTTTTCAGGAAAATGCATTTTTCGACCAAAAGATGGTCTTACATTAAATCTATAAATAGTAATAGTCGTTATATGAATTTAAATTAATATACATAGATATATGATCTTTAAAATTAATTTAAATCATTCCTAATTAGGTTTTATTTTAATTAATTAAAATGGAAAAATATTATGCACTTAAAACAGTGTTATGAAAAACGCATTTGTAAGCATAAAAGTAAACATATACCAAAATCAAATATAATTTTAATTATTATGTAATTTTTTTTATTTTTTTTATGTAAATGTAACTTATGCTATTTTAAAACCACATCTAAACATAATTCGACTTTTAATTTAATTTATTCTTAAAAAATAAATGACAGTTTTACAAAAAGAGGTATTTCACTATTCACTAAAAAAATAATATTTTCAAAAAAATAAAAAAAAAATCATTATTATTTAATTTTGATATGATGAATAAAAAAATTATAACCTTTTTATCAAATAAAATTTCTAAAATTAATATAAATTAATTAAAATATTCCCTCACAAAAATCAATAAAAATTATTTTTAATGAAAATGTATTTTTAAAGCATAAAATGACTTTACAGAAAATTATGTAATTATTTTATAATAATTAATCAATATTTTTATATTTATTAAGACAATTATACGTTTATTTCATAATTTGTTTAATCATATTTATACTCTCTAATTAAAAAACTAGCTTATAATAACATTTTTATAATATTTCATAATTCACTTAAAGCTCAGTGTTATGTGTTAAGAAAACTATTGAGCTTATTATTATTTTCAATAAATTTTTAGGGTTTTGTACTCTAGACCTTTTGGTATCCCTTTTAATCCTTTACTCTTTGTTGGTGATTCCTCCTCCACATGAAGCGATCTTGATCATGTTAGTTATTGAGAGTGAGTGAATGTCTAGAGAGTGGGTGTATTAACAGAATTCTATTATAGTGGGGAAACTACCATCAACACTCCTTTATGAAAGTGATCCTTCTATGAAATTATAGTCCTTTTATATTTTTTTTCCTCTTTGTATCAAGTTTGAGTTATGTTGTGTGGTTGGGGAACTATTTTATGATTCTTCCTCAACCACCCCCACCTGAAGGTTGAATTTCAATAAATGTGAAATTCCCACTTGTTGTTTCTAAATTATCCCCTTTTGTTGGGGTGTTCCTTTAGTTTTGAGGTTGTGTTTTATAAAATGTCACATTTTTATTTTTTATAAGATACCCTTCGTTTTCTTAGAGTCCTTTATAGTTTTTTTATGAGAGAATTGGATAATTGTGTTAGCTCCTAATTTCATATTGAAGACGATGTTGTTAATTATTGGTAGTATTTTTAGTAGGTCTTTATGTTTCTATGATTGAATCCTTAGTATGACTCTTTGACCCATTTCTTTTTGGAACCAATAGTTTGATCCAAATGAATTTTATGGGTATAAAGTGTTATGGTGGGGAGAATTATCACACCATTCCCTTGTTTTTATTTATTTTTTTAATTATTTAATTATATTTAATGATGTTCTCGAATTCATGGCCAAAACATTTTAAATTTTTGAAGTTTTTAAATCCTTAATCTAGTGTGTGGTTAGTGGAAACCATGTGAAAAACGTGTAATTTCATCTATAACTCAATAGAGACAAAAAACATAGTCATCACATGATTTATCAAACCATGTGTCCTAATTTTGTGAGGAGTCTAAACCCTTAAGTAGGGAACGCATGATTAGTGAAAAATTTGTATAATTGTGTGGCCAAATCTTGCATAGTTTCCAATCCTATTAAAAATGGAAATTTACTAAAATACGCCCCTTATTTTCTATCAAATTTGAGCCTTCCCTCCCCCCCCCCTCAATTTTTCTACGTCGTGTGACCCATCCAAGGCGGCCCCCTAGTGCAATGCTCCCTCCTCCTCTCCTCTTCCTCAAATCATGTTTGCAATAGGTTTTTTTATGATTACTAATTTAATTATTCATGGTAAGGTCTCCTCTACCTTCCTCATATTATTATTGTGTTTTCCTCTTTATCCTTACTACTTATGCATCTTATCTAAACCCGAAATAGTGTGTTCTTATTTTGTGATTTTTGGTTTCTAGGGTTTGTAAAGTTAGATTTGAGTATTTTTCTTAAAATTTTTTATGAAGGTGATGATTTTTGCTCCATTTGACTTAGGTTTCCTCTTATTTTAGGACTTTAAGTTCTTGAGACTTGTTTTCTTGAGTTTTAATCACTTATTTTTGCATCAAGTGGTAATATTAATTATATTTAAGGTATATTTGAAAGTAAAATCATGCTTCACATGGTTTTCATTTTAATACATATGATTTCTCAAAGTTAGAAGCTTAATAAAAATTAAATTAAATTCATTTTGTACACCATATGTTTTCTAAAATGGAGAATGGTTTTTAGTAATGATTTTTGATGTTCTAAAAAATGTTTGGGATTTAAAAGAAGAGTAATCACTTATTTTAAAAAGGTTTATAATTTTTTTAAATTGTATTTTTTCATGTTGGTGATATCCACATATACATGGGTAAACATATATGTGTGTAAAAATTCACATGGAATATGTGAATCATTATAATTAGATATGTATATATATATATATATCTGTGTGTTTAAGGTTAAATAGGAATAACTATGGAGGATATCTTGTGTTTTTAATTCTATAATCAAATGTGATTTTAAAAATGTATTTTAAGTTATTTAAAAAATAAATTTGAAGGCCTGATTATCACCTTTAAAATAAATGTTTAAACCCTTTATTGATTTTCAATGGAAATCCTTGGATGTTATATATAATTCTCACTCTCAAAGGGTGTTTAGATATGTGGTCTAAATATTCCCTTGGTTGTTTATTGATTTTGTGTGGTTATGCCACAAACAAAACTACTTAGTGATGTTGTTGTTATTTATTCCATGGTTTTAATTATTATTCAAACTTTATGGGAACCTTGGGTTCTTGGGTAGGTGAACCTGGACAAGATATGATCCCTTTCCATTATCTATACTGGTGAAGTCCAGTGATGTGTTACTATCTCTTTCCCATAGATACTACCGAAGTATTCTCTAGGTTTACATAGCCCTTAGTGACCCTTAGGGTTTTTTTCTCAGATTTATTTTTTAAATAATTATGTGTATGAGTTCCTCTTATTCTTGATTTATTTTACATTGGCTATTATTGATAGATACTTTACTTTTTCATGAAACTTATTCATTTCCTTTAAAATGGTATGTTAAAATGTACTGAAAATCTCATTTCAAAAGTATTTCAAATGGGTGTTTTATGAAAGGAGGCTCATGGTTGATAAATGTTTTCCAAAGTGTTTATTTTAATTTAAAAGAATAGAAATGGAAATTCTATAAATGATTGAAAAACCTTATTTTGGGTTTTATGTGAAGTGAATTAAAAACCTACTTTTTATAATTCATTTCAAACTAGCATAAAAGGATCCTATTTTTAAAGGAATTAACTAGGGGTGTGGTTTCATCTGGAATGCCTACTAATCTATATGCTTATTCCAATCTAAATAATTTTTTCCATAGGATCTAGTCATGATCATGACTACTCTTTGAGTGTTTATTAGTAGTGGATGGTGACTTGTATATTCACATGGAGGTATGTTGGTTATTTTATTTATTTTATTTTATTTCCATTATCATATCATCCAAATAAGTCATTTACTTTAAATTAGAGGTACTTTATATCAGCTGGTGGCCGAATTAAAGGCATTATAAATGATGTTTTATATCTTCTTGTAGGGGAGGGAGACTGGGGTGAACATAAAGATTAGTTTAGATTTTATCTATTTTTGTGTTTAATTTGTTTTACAACTTTTTTATTGAAATTATTAATTGATTTTGGAATGGGTGTTCAATGTATGGGTGGGTTATGTATGTTTTTATGTTGTTGTATTAATTTTTTTATTTGGAGAAATAATTCTCAATGGTTATACTTTAATTCCATATAATTTAATTATACCCCAAGGTGATCAATAAGGAACCTTAGTGATATCACGGGATGACTCATGTGTCTAATGGAGGGACATTTCATGCTAGATATGATACCTTAGCATAGTCCCACAATTAGAATAGTAACAATCATAGTTTTATCATATCTGAAGACACTCTGTTGTGTCAGAAAGTGTCATATATCTCTTGGAAGTTAGAGAGATTTCCATGAATATCATAACATTAAATCCCACTAAATTTTTCCATTTAATGAATCATTTGGATGAGGCTTGGGTTAATTTTGAATGCATTTGTTTGAATCGGGGGTCACATGTGATGCCTGAGGTGTCACCATCTACAGAGGATAATTAATCCTTAATCCATGATGGTATGTTCATGAGGAATTGGCCTCACTTCATTATAACCATCATGAACTGTAGGATTGAATCTTTCATCCATCACTTCACATCATTGTGCAAGATGGGACAACTCGATCACTTCTTCATACAGGAATGGATCTCAAGATTCCATGCTTCTTAATTGATTAAATAGAGTCCGACTCTCACACTCATGCTACTGCATGACAAAAAATGACAAACAAGTGTGTGTAAAAGGAATAAAAAGGGAAAATATAAATAAGGTAAGAATAGAATGTGTCAAGAAGCTATATTTATCAACGTCTAAACATTACCCTACCTCCCCATAGTCTCACCAGTGCGCCTAGTCTGAGGGTGAATTTAATTCACCCCATGGGTTTTAATTGTGTGTTTTTTCACCACCTTTAACACCCACATATAACCCCCTTGATCCTATTTTAAATTATATATCTCGCTATTTGTCTCAAAATATCTCCTAAATATTTCTCCTTTATCCATAAACCTTTGACCTATTTGGTGGAATTTAATTGGCATGTTCTTCTTATATCTATGCCATTTCCCCTTATTTATTGTGAAAAGAGAATATATTTATGTTGGATCTATGTTTTCCTTGATGATTCAGTGATAAATTCTGCCTTTCTATATAGATTGGTTTAAGATCTACAAAGTTAAATCCATTTCATGATCAAACCAAGATCTACCTTTGACAATGAGCATTAAATGGGTAAGTGTTGGTGAATCATCTTCTTTGATCTCTTATTGATGTAATATCAATGATAAAACCTTAATCTATTGACAAATTCATTGTATATTTATGGTGAATTTGAGGTGTCAATGATGACCTCTCTTGACCAGGGATATAATTTTCAATAATGGTGATGTTTCCAGGTAAGATTATTTAGAATGATCATCATGAGATATTATTATTCTTGATTATAATCTTTAATATCTTTTCCATTTATGTATTCATGATGGATTGATGATCATTTTATATAGTGAGTACCTCATCTAGAATCAACAAAGAATTCCCAATCTGTTATCCAATCGATGATGAATTTAGTGAATTGACATTCCTTCATTCGAAATACCTAAAAATTTATTTCATTAGAGAATTAATTAAGGTATTTTATTCTATAATGACCTTATTGACATGAAATTCTCTTAAAACTTAGTTCTAAACCTCTTCTTGTTGAATTATAACCCAAGATTGTAACCATTGATTTGTGAGGTTCTTCTATGTGTTGTGCAATATAGTTTATTCTTTGATCCTTGATGAACCTTAGAGTTATTACTCAACAAACTTGAGGTATAAAGTTATTCTTCACCATTTTAGGAACTCGTAAAAACTTTTTTACATATTATTATTCATGTTTTATCATGGTTTTGGTTCTTTATTGATATTTATTTCTTGTGGGTGTGTGCATTGTCATGATACCCATATACGATTTTTATTTCCATGATAATTTATAGTGTAGCTTGTTACCATGTTTGATGTTGATTAACATGTTGTTATATGATGATAATATACTTTTCATGATGCCATACTATGCTTGGGAAATTACATTCATTCTATTTAGGTTAAAACAAGGATTCATTTTACATTTTTGGTAAAAATTCAAAAGTACCTCATTCAGAAAATAACAAGAATATTTCTTTAAAAAAATTTATAAAAATTAAATCATGGGTAAAATTGAATTTAAACATATCCTCCAAGGTTTGAATGGTTCTATTAGACTAACCATATTTATGAGGATGATAATTAGTACTAAAACAAAACTCTAAATCCATATCTTTCTAAAGACTTTATTAGAACATCAAGGTAAACCTTATATCTTGGTCAAATAAAATATAATGTGGTACTCAACACAACCTTACCACTCACTTAATGTATATTATGCAAATCTGATGAATAGAAAAATATTCTTTGATAACTTATATGGTGTCAATAATTTTTTCTCCATTGAAACCATTATTTTATGTTTGGATTCCCCTACAATATTTTATTTATATTCATATAAGTACTTACATAAAATAATTTTTATAATATGGGCATGGAAGAAAAATATTTAGAAAATAAATATTGAAATCATTTAAAATAAGGTTTTAAGTTAAATTATTCTTTACCTTGACTTTGAATCATCATGTATATTCTTTATTTTAGAATCTAAACCCCTCACACATCTCTAATATGTTACATTTATCTTCAAAATATTTGGTACACTTTAACTCACCCAAATTATATTACTATTGGATCTACCTTGTCCTGTGTTATCTTGTCTTTGGAGGTTTTTTCTTAGTATATGTGATAAGTGAACATCATGGTATGATTAACCCTCATAGGGGGAGTTCACATGAAATGTGAAAATGATGAAGGTAGACCCCTATATAGTTTAGGATCATGATATCCTGGTATAGAAAGAAATTTATGCCTTAGGGATACTGATGAATGTGTTAAAACTCGATACCTTAAGGATACTGAGTAACATGATGGTATTGATTCCTTGAGGATACTGAGAGACATGTTTTCAGACTTGTGGATAGTTCTTGATCATTTTGTACAACCCTTGTACATCTTTTCAGCATGGAGTAGAGACAGGTATGGTCAGGGGTTTTGGTAACTTTGTTAGCATACAACTGCTCGGTATATGATTGTATGTTTGTTATGATTTTTTTAACATTTATTATCATCATTACATACATTTGATATACATGTGCACAACTTTTAAGAACACATTTGTGGGGTCCCACTATGTTTCACTACTAACACCCTGTATGGGTATTTCGATGCATGTTTAGACTTCGTGTATATGGATCCGAGCAAGGTAAAGGAGATTATGGCCGATGGCTGAGTTAAGGAGGATGGATTCGAGAGTGGAACTGAAACTTATTCTGGAGGATATCATGTTTTTGTTTATTTTTTAATTTTACTCTATATACTTGGTTTTTTATGCCACACTAAAAGCTATGTTTACTTATTGGCATGATTGGTATGTTATATACATTATTTCTACATGTTACTCTAAGTTTTTATATTTTATTTGTTATTATTTGTACAACGACTTGATTCTGAGGGTATTGTCTCCCACTGATAGACTTAGACCCTCGCTTTTAGTCGAAATCCTCTTGCATATGGGTAGGCGCACATGAGGTTATATAACACTCTAGTTAAGACCTAATGGTTTGGGCCAGGGCGTTATAACTTACAAGTGAGTTTTTTTCATCAACTCAAGTATTTTTAAGAAATAAACTAAATCACTATTTTTTTAAATGATAATCATATATAGTAAGTGTTACATTATTTTTCAAAATTATAGATCTGTACCTAATAAAATGTATATAAAAATGATGAATACATTCCCACCACCCTTTCATTATAAAAAACTATTCTTTCAATCACAAAAATCGGGATCATTGTATTGGTGTTTTCGGATCTAAGGAAAATTATAGCGCAATATATTTCTCCCAAGAGATTTAGAAAATATTTATGATTTTTTCTATTAAAGAGAGAAAAAAATTAGATTCAACCTCATGTGCTTGATTTTTATTAAATGTAGTGCTTTTTCCACTACTTACATCCCCTCCCATTTGACTTAATGTGTGGAATAGGGAATATATATATGTTAAATTGTGTTTTCAAATTAAAATTATCTTTTAAGTTTTTTAAGCAAAAATGATTTATTTTTTATTATTATACATTATTTTATTGGTTTTATACTTTTTGGGCTTCCATTTGGGCTTTCTGGATGGGTATTTGTGTATTCTTGTCATTGGGATTATAGTGATTCTTGGGCCTTGGTGTTCGATTTTTGTTGGGGAATTTGTGTATAGGATGGTTCTCGATGTTTCTTTGGGTGGTATTCTGGCTGTCAATTCACCCTAATCATGCATATCTGGAGCATGTGTTTTGTGCTTTTTGTTTTCCCTATGATCCATGTCATCTTCCTTCTACCCATTCCTCACCTACTGCATTTCCTAGATATGTACAATCTATTGCACTGTCATGATATTTTTTATCCTTTCTTACACACTCAACCTTCCATGCATTTGCCTTGCCTATCATGCCTGACAACCCATAATATCATCTTCCTTTCAAATATTAATATCCACAAATATTTATTATCTCTTCAAAATTCTTTTTTTATTTTACTTCTTCTTAGAGAGAGTAGTATTCGAGAGAGAGGCCCTCCCTTCCCCCTTGAAGTTCCTCGCTACCCATGTTTTGGTGATCCTCTATGGTGGAGAGTTAATGAAATATGATATTTATCCAACCCCAAAATCTTCAATATGTACAGACTGAGAATAATTAATTCTATCCTATAATTGGAATCCTCCTAAATTATGTTTGATCTAGTTTTTAAGCTTCTTGTGTTTTATTTTTTATTTTTCTTTGGTTCTGTGTTTTATTTCTTTTTTTGTCGGTCAGTGTTGGGGTTGTGTGTGTGAGTCCTTATAATCTAGAAATTTATGTTAGAATCCTCATCTTGAGTTCAATATGATTCCCTAGAGTGATAAGGGTTTTATTCTAGGAAATATTTTATGGTTTGTGTGCATTTTATCTATGATTTCAACTTCTCTTATTGTATGATTCCAATTTTTATTTGAATAATAATAAATCTAGTGGTGGTGTTCTTATTGTGGAGAAAGACTAAACTAGTCGGATTGATAAAAAACTATTTTTTGAATATTTTATTGATAATAAATGACATAATTTACTCATATTGTGCAAAATATGTTCATTTATGAAATATTTGGGATTAGATCATTCATTTGAAAATTTTATGAAAATTACAGTTTTACCATTTTAAAATACATGGTAGTATTTCACACATAAATATTTTAATATGACTTATTTGAACTTAACGTTTTCTAATAGTGTTCCTAACTTAATTTTCTACAACTTTTAATCAGGACACTAGAGCTAAATAGTGAATTTTGATGGAGTAAATGGGTCATTAAATCAATGGTGGTCTGGACATGAGATATTGGACATCACTTTAGTGTTTGGTCCATATCTTCTACATACATGCATTTATTGAGCCCAAATTTTTCTATGATATATAAAACCCAATTTATCACATATTATCCTGCTGGAAGGATAGCTAATTTATGAGTTTTGTGGTCAAGAAGGTGGTCCAAGTGGGATTAAAATATTTGGTAGAATTTTCTCATTCACACTTGAAACCACTTTTAACCTAGCCTCCCATCCACTCTATAAATATGTATTTTTCTCATTTGTAAGTTTTTTAACGTGAATTAGGATATTTAAGGTATAGGAGAATTGCTTTCACCCAAATTATCCAACCATTTTAAGAGGGGTAGCTCTTGAAGCAAGGATCCCCTCATCAAAGCCTTCTTCTCTTCTTCATGTTGTAATGTTTTCATTTGTGTAACAAAATTATTTGTTCTTATTTTATTTTTTCTATTTTCTTCTATTTTGTTCAATTATATTCTTATTTACTCATTATATTTGGGTTGGAATCAAGACTGGAGATGAGATCGGGTTCTACCCTTTCAATCCTTTACTCATGTAAAACATCTCCACGATGACCACACCGCCCATAGAAGAGTAGTTCTCTTAGTGATCGATCTATCTTATACCCTCTTAATTTAATTATTTTTATTAATTGAGATACTATAAGTCACTTAATATGATACATGAATTGAGTTTTTAAATTATAAGAAACTAATCAATCAATTGAACAATTAACACAAAAACACGCGAGGTCGAGTATTGTGTAAATTGTGAGAGTGCAAATTTAATCGGTAAAACAAGACCACATGGGATAAATTTGTAGAGTTAAAATATAATCCATAAGATCAATTCATCCTAATTTTCCAGAATGTAAATGTGCCTTAATTTACCACTGACCATAATCTATCCTTAGAACATCAATTAATTCAGGGTGTTGCGATTTCATGTTCCGAAGATAGACTAGGTTTTAATTCTCTTCATATTTGTGGTAAAGTTAATTCTCATAGGGTTAGAGGGTTTAAAATTTAGGGGATCATAATTAAGTGGATATTAATTTAAATGATAATGATTAATAAGTAAATGAATATTTATAGTTACATCAATTATGTCTTTTAAATATTGTCTAGAAAAACATCTTCTTGTTGTGTCTTTTTAATCGAACTTCATTTCAAAAATAAAAACAAAAAATTTATATAATATTCTTCCAGAAAAATTCTTCTAGTTTTATGAATGGTAAAACCCCCCACATCCTTTCAATTAGTCTTTTTATTCTATTTTATTTTATTTTTATAATATCTTTAAGAAGTTGCTTTAATTTACTTCCTCCTTTGAGAGATGACCTTGGTCAGCCACACTGTTGCACCCAAGTACCCCAAAAAACCATTAATCATTTGAGGGTGCCCATGACAGTGCCTTTAAAATTGGCACTATTTCTGGGGATGCAATTAATTATTTCAACCATTTAGAGGTATTTATTTTATTTTACATTTTATTCTCTTCTTATCTTCTTTCTCCCTTCTTTACCCAATCTGAATTTTTCTTCTTCTTTGGTTTTATTCATCTTATTATTTTTGGACCATCAACTCAAACTTCTCATTTTTATTATGGTATACTTTCCTTATTTTTATTTTTATATGATTTATGACATGAACTAATCCTGATGATCTCTTAGATCTTGACCCTGAGATTGAACACAGCCTTAGGGATCGAATCAGACATTCTCGGTCTATGGGAAGTTTCAACATTCAAACAGTTGGAGAATTCCTCCACTCCAAGAACATTGAAATTGGAAATACTTCTAATTACAACATAAAAAAAGAACCAATTTCTGAAAATAATGGAAATGAACTTAATATAACCATTTGATAATTGGTTGCACCTGATATTAATTATCAACCAAATTGCATTGTATACCGAAATCTAAAATCGGACTTTGAACTGAAATTTAGGTTAATTCATATTCTTCCAAAGTTTCATAGATTATCTAGTGAGGATCCAAATAAACATTTGAAATAATTTAATGTGGTTTTATCAACCTTAAAACCAAGAAATGTTTCTAAAGATCAAATCAAACTAAGAGCATTCCCATTCTCACTTGATGGAGCTGCAAAAGATTGGATGTATTATTTACAACCTGAAGATGTAACTTATTGGAATGATTTGAAACATCTTTTCTTGCAGAGATTTTTTCCAGAATCAAGGACCACTTCCATTTGTAAGGAGATCTATGGGATCAAGCAAGTATAAGGGGAGTCAATGTATGAGTACTGGGAGTGATTTAAGAAGTTGTGTGCAAGCTTCCCACATCACCAAATCAGTTAGAAACTCATCATCCAATAATTCTATTAAGGTCTCACACCTATGGAGAGGAGCATGGTGGATATCATGGCTATAGTAGCATTGGTATACAAGACACCAGTATCTTCATGTGCATTGATCGATAAGATGGCACAAAACTCCCAATAGTTTGGTGATCGAGGTACACCACATGTCAAAGAAGTAAATCAGGTAAGTCCTTCTTCTCTTGAAAGTCATTTTATTAATACCAAGTTTGAAGAATTGACAACTATGGTGAGAAATATTTCTTTGGTTCAAAAGACATCTCAACCCCCTCCTTCAAGCCCTTATGGCATTTTCACTGAGACAAGCCACCCAACTGACTGTTACTCACAACTACAAGAGATAGAGGATTGTGCGGCAGTATTTCTAGAGAGACCATATCAGTAGAAACAACAACCATATCCCAAAAAGAACTTTGATTCGTTTTCTTAAAAATACAACCAAGGTTGAAAGGATCAATTGTACATGAGGTATGGATCTGGACAACAACAAATGCCCCCTTTTCAACAAAACTTCTAGTAGCCTCCACCTTACCAACATGGTTTCCAACAACCCCAAAGGATATTTGAAGGTCAATCATAAAAAAGTAAACAACAAGGGAATTCTCAACCAAATGTAGATTTTAATACTGAAGATATTTTGAAACAAATTTTTCTTAATCAACAGAATGAGATGAAGATTCAAGGTTTGGAGGTAAGGGAATTGAAGACTCAAATGAGCCAGATTGCCACTTCCCTCGATGAACTGGTAAGTAAGAATTCTGGAAATCTACCTTCCCAACCTACTCCAAATCCCAAGGGTAATGTTAGTTCCATCACATTGAGAAGTGGGAAGTAAACAACTGATACATCTGAACCTATCGTTCCACTGGGATTCACCTAAACTCTAGAAAATCCTAATTTTGCACTAACTGTTGAGCAACCCAAGGAGAAAGACAAAGGTAAGAAAAAGATTGATGACGTTCCTCTTAAACCCCTTCCCTTTCCAAATAGGGTTGTACAAACCAAGAATATGGCTGAGGAGTTGATACAAAAAGAGGTTTTGTACACATTCAAGCATGTGGATATCAACATCCCTTTACTTGAAGCCATTAAACAAATACCAAGGTATGCCAAATTCTTAAAAGAACTTTGTAGCAATAGAAGAGGGATCAAGGTAAATGAAAGGATAAATCTTGGAAGGAATGTGTCAGCACTCATTACACCAACACTAGCAATGCCAACAAAGTGCAAGGATCCAGGTACATTCATTATCCCATGCACCATAGGGTAGTTTCACTTTTCTGATGCTCTTTGTGATTTGGGAGCTTCCATAAATGTGATGTCTCACTCTGTATTCTCTTATTTATAGGTTGGTGAGTTGAAATTGATGATAGTAGTGGTGAATTTGGAAAATAGATCTACAACATATCCATTGGGAGTCCTTGAGGATGTACTTGTCTGGGTAAGAGACATGATCTTTCTAGCAGATTTTTACGTGCTTAACATGGAGGATGATCAGTTAAGTTCACATTATCCCATTATCTTAGGTAGAACCTTCCTCAAAACTTAAAAAAATATAATAAATTTCAATAAGGGTACACTTTCCATAAAGTTTGTGGATTAAGTTGTGATATTTAATGTTATGGACTCCATAAAGTACCCCTCAAAGGACCATTATAAATTTGTTATCTCCCATTTTGAACCACCAAATAAAAACCCCATGGAATTTAATTATCCTGTGCTTAGAGAGATTATGAGTATTGGTTCTAGTTTGATGTCTAAGAGTACTTCCACACCTATTTATAATGCACAAAACTCTCTTATATTTGATTTTGAAATGGATTCATATTTTGATTTTGATCATGTTCAATCTGATTATGACATGGATGTGGAGTATGCTGATGGATTTGATGCTTTATTCTCTGATTTTCATGATGTATATTCTGATACTTAGGTTCATTGTGCACATATTTTAGTTCCTTCAATTTCTCTATCCATACATGACCCCCTAAATTGGAACTCAAGCCATTACCACCAAATCTAAAATACTAATATTTGTTAAGTGGTGAGAAATTACCTATTATCATTGCTAACAATATCCCTTTTGAACATGAAGAAAAACTTTTGAATATTTTGAGGGAGAACATTAAGGAAATCGGGTAGACCTTGGATGAAATTTCAGGTATTAGCCCCTCCATTTTCATGCATAGGATTCTTTTGGAGGATGGGGATAAACTGGTTAGGCAGCCACAAAGGAGACTCGATTAGACACTTTTTGAGGTTGTTAAAAAATAAGTTGAGAAATTGATCGAGGCGGGTATAATTTATCCCATTTCAAATTCTCAGTGGGTAAGTCATATTCAAGTTGTGCCTAATAAAATTGGTACTATAGTTGTTAAAAATGATAAAGATGAGTTAGTTCCAATAAGGGTGAAAAATAGTTGGCGTGTGTGTATTGATTATAGGAAACTAAATTAGTCCACTCACAAAGGCCATTTCCCCCTCCCATTTATTGATCATATGCTTGAGAGACTATCTGGGAAAACACACTACTGTCTCTTGGATAGATTTTTAAGATGTTTTTATTTTCCTATTTCTCTGGAGGATCATGAGAAGACAACATTCACTTTTCCATTTGGAACATTTTTCTACCGGAGGATGCCATTTGAACTTTGCAATGCCCCGGGTACCTTTTAGAGATGCATGGTGGGTATTTTTTCTGATTTTATTAAGACCTGCATGGAGGTATTTATGGATGATTTTACAGTGTATGTGTCTTCATTTGATGATTGTATCTCTAGTTTGGGAAAGGTTTTGAATCGTTATATTGAGAAGAATCTGGTCTTGAACTTTGAAAAGTGTCATTTTATGGTAGATAATGGAATTTTCTTAGGGCATGTAGTGTCAAAACATAGGATAGAGGTTGATAGATCTAAGTTAGATATAATTTCATCCTTACCCTATCCTTCATGTGTGCGTGATGTTAGATCTTTACTAGGGCATGCAGGATTTTATCGGTGCTTCATCAATGATTTTAGTAAGATTTCTCTTCCTATGTCATGATTACTTTAAAAGGATTCTAATTTTGTGTTTGATGATTCTTGAAATACTTCCTTTGATTAGCTAAAGAAGTTTCTAGACACTCCACCAATCATATAGCTCCCACGGTGGGAGATTCCTTTTGAGCTTATGTGTGATGCCTCCAACTTTGCAGTTGGAGTTGTCTTATCTCATATGGTGTAGGGATGTTCACATGTGATTTCCTATGCATCGAGGACACTGGATTCAGCCCAATAAAACTACACAACCACGAAAAATGAGTTTCTTATTGTCATATTTTCTTTAGATAAATTCCATTCATATTTATTGGGCTCTAAAGTAGTTTTTTTTTCTCTGACCATTCAGATCTAAGGTACCTCTTGAAGAAGAAAAACGCAAATCCTAGACTTATCTGATGGATGCTCCTTCTTCAGGAAGTTGATATTGAGATAAAGGATAAGAAGGGGTCAGAAAACCTAGTGGAGGATCACATGATTAGGCTTACTCACACACTAGATGATGACACCTTGGACCAGGTACCACTTCGAGACACTTTCCCTGATGAGAATATTTATTCCATCTCAGGTACGCATCCTTGATATGCTAATTTAGTTAACTACCTTTTTGCCTCTGAAATCCCTGAAAATTTAAAGAAACATCAAGTCTAGAAGTTAAAGAGTAAGTAAATATTTTATGTTTGGGATGATCCATACCTATGGAGCTTGTGTAGTGATCAAGTTATTAGGAGGTGTGTTCCTGATCATGAGTTGGAGTCTGTTTTATATTTTTTTCATACACTTGCTTGTGGTGGACACTTTGGAATCCAATGGATAGCTAGGAAAGTTTTGGAATCTGGATTATATTGGCCTAGATTATTCCATGATGCACATTTGTTTTGTAAGTCATTCTCTCATTTCCAACACACTGGTAATATTTCTAGGAGACACGAGATGCCCCAACAACCCATATTATTCTGTGAGATTTTTTATGTATGGGGAATTGATTTTATAGGTCCTTTTCCTAGTTCATTTGGTTTCTTGTATATTTTGGTTGTCATTTATTATTTGAGAAAATGGATGGAGGCTAAGGCCACCAGGAATGATGATTCTCATGTTATTGTGGACTTTGTCAAAGCATAGATTTTTTTCAGGTTTAGAGTACCAAAGGCCATCATTAGTGACAAATGAACACACTTATGCAATCATAATTTTTCTTCCATCCTTCAAAATTATGGGGTGACACAAAAACATCAACACCATACCACCCCCAAACAAATGGCCAGGCTGAGGTTTAAAATCGTGAGTTGAAACAAATTTTGGAGAAAATCGTGCAGCCAAATAGGAAGGATTGGAGAAAGCGCTTGGATGATGCATTGTGGGATTATTGGATAACATACAAGATACCCATTTTTATGTCCCCATTTCAGATTCTTTTTGTGAAAGCATGTCATCTCCCCGAGGAAGTTGAGCATTGGGCTTATTCGGTTATAAAGAAATGCAACATGGATTTGGCCTAAGCTAGAATCCAAAGGAAGCTGCAAATTCAAGAGCTTGAAGAGATTTGATTGTCTTCATATGAGAACTCAAGGATCTATAAGGAAGTATCAAAAGAATCTCATGAAAAAATGACCAAGAAAAGAGAATTTCAAGTTGGAGATAAATTCTTGCTCTATAGTTCATGACTGAAGTTGATGCCTGGTAAGTTGCGTTCTAGGTGGTTAGGTCCTTGTATTGTATCTAATTTTTTTCCTTATGGTGCAGTGGATATCACACAAGAGGACACTGGAAGGAGATTTATAGTCAACAGGCAATGTTTGAAGAAATAGATTGAGGGACTTCCTACTGATGCAGTGGATTTCATCACACTGCATGACCCCATCATCACTTGAGCATTACAGGTTGTTCCTAACCCTTTCACTTTTATATTATTTGTCCTATTCAAAATTCTTCATTTCATGTGCGTATATCATCTCATGGGTTCATATTGAGGACAATGCAATATTTTAAGAGTGGGATATAGAACCTTTTAGTTTAGTAATTTCAATTTTTTTCCTATTTTTCAATGATTTTTAAAAAAACAACAAAAAACAATTGTGTGTTTTTCAAATTTTGTGTGTTTATTTTTCAATATTTTTTGTGTTTTTGAAAATTTTTAGCTAAAATGATTCTCATCGCCATTTTGAAATCCATATCAATAAGTGAAACAATTTATCCCTTGAAACTAATCTTAAATAAATTGTGAAAATGACTTTGTTTCAAGTTCAAATCTTTAGTAATTTCATGAAAAGTACTCTGAATTTTGAATCCCATGCCACACCTCAGTGTCTTTATATTTGAAATAACTTTCATGTGAGGCTTTTGAACCATTATTTTCATATTCTTTACATTTACCTAATTTCTTTAGAGAACCAAACCATGCTTGATTTAACCAGAATTTGATTTATTACTGTCAAAACTTGAGGGTTTGAGGTACTTGTATTTAAATGGTTGAGGCATTTATTTGGTATTAAAAACCGTATTTTAAAGAATAATTTTTATAATGGCATACATTGAACATTTAATCATTTTATACTTTATAATCCATGAACAACCTATTAGGTTAGCCACATTACAAGACAATTTTCCCTATCCAACCAACTCTTGAAGTGAAATTGCTTAATCTAGTTGAAATTAAATGTGGGGGGGGAGCTATCTTGTGTTGTGTTACCACATTCTATGATACTTCAGGTGGAAAATTAAATTCTAAAGAGATGTGTCTAATTCTGAAAAAAAAATCATTATTTTTGAATTTGTGCCTTTTCTAGATCTTTCATGATATGTGAAGTTGTGGCTTTATGGAGCTTCTAATAAAGGAAGAAAGTTATGCCAATCTGGAACTTTCAAGAAAATAATGTTTGAGAAGATTAATTTTTTTTTTGCTGAAATGATGAATGGTATAAACTTTCCATGAATTTTCATGATGATGGAGATGAATTGATGATAAGGGGATTGAGTAGGAGACCATATTTAAGTGAAAATTATATTAATGCAATTTTGCTTCAGAAAGAGTCAAGCCCTCCTCATTCAGCCTCAGAATTTTTTTTACATCTAAATCATACCAACCAAAAGCCATAGAATAACCCTGATAAGTCCTCATTATAAACATATATCCTTGAATCACATCGGGTGGTGATGTAGGAATTTATCAAGCCTATGGTAACCCTTGTATGAGTTTTGATGAGAAAGACATTGCTGAAAAATTGGCATTTTTGTGATGAGAGAAAATGAAAGCGAGGTAAATGTTTTGTGTGCATGGGAGGACAAATGAAGTGGAAATATATTTAATATTATAAATTGAGAACTTTAAATAATGGATTTTATGAGTCATTGTATCATTTGTTTCTTGGTGTGGAATTGTTGAATCTCAAGGATATGTGTTTTAAAATTTGTTTTCATTTGATATTGATGTTTGCTTGATATGAGGTTTTTCTCAGGAGTGCAAAAGGGTAAGTGTGTGGGAGTTGATTAAACACTATATTGTTGAATATTTTATTGATAATAAATGACATAATTTCCTTACATTGTTCTAAATATGTTCATTTATTAAATATTTGGGATTAGATCATTCATTTGAAAATTTGATGAAAATTCTAGTTTTATCCTTTTAAAATGCACTGTAGTACTTCGCACATAAATATTTTAATATAAATTATTTGATCTTAAAATTTTGTAACAATATTCCTCACTTAATTTTATACAACTTTTATTCAGGACACTATAGCTAAAGAGTGCATTTGTATGGTTTAAAGGGGACATTAATTAAATGGTGGGTTGGACACACGAGATTGGAAATCACTTTAGTGTTTGGGCCATATCTTTTACATACTTGCATGGATTGAGCCCAAATTTGAGAGGGGATATAAAAACCAATTTCTTACATACTATCCTTCTGTAAGGACAACTTATTCACACGTTTTGGTGGTCAAGAAGGCGGTGCAAGTGGGATTAATATATTTTGCTAAATCTTTTCATTCACACTTGAAACCACTTTTAACCTAGCCTCCCCTCCACTCTATAAATATGTATTTTTATCATTTTTAAGGGTTAGGACGTGAATTAGGAGATTGAATTCAGAGGAGAATTTGTTTCACCCAAATTCTCCAACCACTGTTGTAACACCCCAAGATTTCATAGTGTGTTATTTCTTCAAAATAATTCAATAACTTTCACTACACGCAACACCAAGTTCAATCAAGCCATTCAAAAGAGGTTACGAATAGTGTTACCTAAATTTTAAACTTTATATAATCCTTATAATTTTAGAATCCATATTATGAGTTTCTTAGACATAATGTAAGAACAAATTCATTTCCAGTATTGCACTTTTACCAACTTTTAATAGTGAACCCTTTTTAAATACAATATTTTAAACTTTTTGACTAAATGGGGACATAAAAAATTTAAAATTAAACATCCCAAGCTTCCACGGTATGCTTTCCTTTGAATAATACAGTAGCGTGTGTTGTACGCAACTTCGGGTTCTAACACACCACAACCAATCAAACTAGCCGTTATGAATAGTAATACCTACCTTTTAAAATTTTAGAAATTTTATCTCTCAAAATGGACATCATTTTTGGATTCGGAGTATCGAATTTAGCCTAAGGTGAAATTTTGGTACTTTTCGGATAACTTTCATATTTTGATGAATAGTGAAAATTACTAAATTTTAATTAAAAACAACTTTTTTAATCAAAATAATTAATAGTGATAAATTATGAATTTGAGTGGTTTTAAAGTATATTTAGAATATATTTTTACCATTTCATATAATGTTGGTCATTGGACATAATTTTACAATTAAACCGAACATAAACAAATGTCAATCTTTTGATAGTTATTATCTCTTAAAAACACGCTTTTGGTTTTGACAGCGGGAATTAATTTTAAATTAATTTCTGCCACTTCTGTGTTTTGAATTTAGAAAAATGTATTCCATATTTGGAATCAGGATGTTCAAATTTTGTAAATAGTTAACTTTTATTTTTAGACATTTTGAATAATTACTGCGGTAAATATTTAATTTACCATGGTTAAGGGTAAATCCGGTAAATAAGGGTTAAAAAATAATATTATAATAATACTAAATTACCCTAAAACGTGTCCTAGACTTATTAGTTGATACATGTTCGACCATAGGCATCTTTGGGTCGATTTTGGGACCCCATGGTGCCACTTGTAGGTGATAGGGACACTTTATTTTAATTAAGTTAAAATGAATACAAAAATGACACAAGCATATATCTTTTAGAAAAACAATTTTTACATAGGGTTATATATGTTTTCTTTTAGATTATAAATATTCATTAGAAAGATAAAAATATTTCCTACATAATTATATTTTATTTATAATTTTTAGACATTAAATAATTTAATTTCTTTATGACACAATGATGATGAATTAATTACTATAATAGTGAAATATTAAAATAATTGATATTATAAATACCCAAATAAATAAAATATAAAACTTTTAATGAATTAAAATAATTTTATAGGATAATATGATATATTATTATTGATATAATTTACTTTGTTCGAAGTAATCAATCTGTTATGAGTTTCACAAAAATCAACTATTGAATAGTGTCAAAATTGACATAAAAGAGTTCTTAAAACAAATATTATATTATTAATTGATATTAAATTCCTAAAAATATAAGGTTCAGCCAAGAGACTTATATCATTATAGGTTCATAATTAATGGACCACTTGGGGGTCTCTTGGATGTATATAGTAAGTTTATTAACCATATTATATAAAAATACAAAGAGACATTGTAAAAGTGAAACTAATTAACTTAGAGTTAATACTTAAAGATAAGGTTAATATAAGTACCCAAACCTGTCTAAATTCTATTGGTTGAGTTGTTTTCGACCCATCCCCACCTTAAAATTTAAATAATCAACTTTGGATCCATTAGAAACCGAATATGAATTTATTATAAATTAATATTTCTAGCTTTTCCAAAGGTGCCCCTCACCCCTCTTATAAAAGGGCACTCCTCCTTCTCATTTCTTCACACATTCAAAGCCTTTTGGTTCAGCCAAACTCTGCCCAAATACTATCCCAACTTCCCTCACTACAACCTAGAGGCCTTATTTTTATCAGAAATCCAACCTAAGGAGACCTTTTGATCAAATCAAAAGGAAGAAACCGAAGAAGATGTAATGATTTCACCACCCTTTTCCAAGTTCCTTCTTCTTCCACTTCTTCTTCCTTTGTTGTTACCATTCTAAAATAATAAATCCAGTATCATATATATACTGTGATGTTATTATAAATATGGTACAACCATATTCAGTATTCTATCCACCCTTTGAATAACATGTCACCATACGTGCGTACGTACGGCTTACCGTCTCCACGTCGTGGTGTAATTGTTATTCAATATATTATTATTTGGATGGGTATAATAATGATATGTAACTCATGTAGGTAATAAATATAACATGTTAATGATTCTGTATATATGATATAACAACCATTTATATATTATTTCAAAAGAATGATATTGTCGCTCGTGCGTACGTACGGACTACCGTCTCCACGAACGCGATGAGATTCATTCTCCATCGTATCCATTCAAGTATAATTATCATTTTATGATTTAAAAATGATGTTTAAGGACTTGATATCATTATGGATATGAATAATATACAACCTATCCATTAAAAACATGGCTTACGTAACAAAACATATAAAAGAAAACAAGTAAGTTAACACCCGAAACAACGATAATACTAAGATATTATTATCAAATCATTATTAAAAGATCATATATGATATCATATTAATGTATATGATTCTTGTATAATTTAATAACAATTATTTCACCATTATACAGGAGGTTAACCTACCCCAACCAAGGAAAAGTACAAGGTAAGGGGTTTTCATCTCACTCCTTATTCCCGTGAGATTTATGTCATATTGCCACCATCACCTTTTGTGTGGTGTATGTACTGCCCATAATTATATTCTTTGTGTAATAAACTCTAATTTATGTGTATTTACATATTCATTATATGATACCTCTTTCATGGGTTGTATGTTTCATAAGTTACCAAATTGTTAAGGGTTATTTCACAATCTCTTCATTATCTGAGGTTGTTTATACGTAATAATCTATTGGGATCTCTTTATCATCCACATCCATGTTTCTTAATAATGTATTTCAAAACATTTTTACTATTTACAAGAATATGGGTTAAACTCATTTATACCCTTATGTGTTTCGAAAGGAATCTTTCTGTCGTTTTCCAAACAAGGCACTTTTAACCTTTCCGACAAATTTAATGTAAGAATGTTTTTTTTAACTTATACGGCGGGTGCGGCTATTTACCGCCGTTATAAAATCGTCAAAGCTTCCCTTACAAGCTTATAAGAATATTTTCAAAGAAAATGTTTTATTTTATATGGATCTTAAATGATTTCAAAATAAAAAGAGATATTTCTTTAAAAAGAATTTTGATTTCATCTATGTCAACATCCTTTGATGGCTTTTAAGCTTATTTGAAGTTGGTTTATTATGATACAAAACATACATATTTTATTAAAGGTTTTGTGATATTTTTGACTTTGGATAAGCTATTCTTATGTCACTCATGTTTTTTTTAAGTATTTATGTTTCATAAGTTATTTTTAATCCGAATGTTTATGTTATATTTCAACCTTTCATTCAGATGAATGTGTTAGACAAGTATGTTCCGGGTTGGGGACCGGTAAAAGTAAGCCCTCCGGTTTGGTCTCCGGTTATTAGAGGAACTCCGGTTTGGTCTCCGGTTATTAGAGGAACTCCGGGTTGGTTTCCGGTTATTAGAGGCACTCCGGGTTGGTGTCCGGTTATTTTAGGCACTCCGGGTTGGGTTCCGGTTACAGATAGCCCCAAGGTCTTGGGACGAGGCCTTGAAAAAGAAATTAAAGTTAGCATTATGCATTCCAACATTATGAAAGTGGTTATTGATATTTCATGTGATTATTCGATTAGTAGAATATTCATGTGAACAAGTAAATGGAATTATTTCATTTTACTTTTTCCATACTATGTTGAAGTTCAAGTTTAAAAGGCTTTTGTTTTAGTAATGCATTGCCTTAAATATTTATGCTTATTTTTGAATGTTCCGCTATATTGTTATCCTTACTGGGCATTTGAGCTCACCCCTTTTCTATGTTTTATTTTTCCCAGGATTTGAAGAAGTAAGTTATGAATGACCTGCAGGGATATTATGAGGGGATAATAGTGTGGACTATGGAGACATTATGTTGTCGTAGTAGTTTTTCACTATATGATGTAATGTAAAACTTATGAATATATCTAGTGTTTCCAAGGCTACTAAACCAATCGGTCTTTCGAGATTTGATCTTTCTTGTGATCATGCCAATGTTATGTAATAATGCACCGACTCTGGGTAACTAGGGTCAGGGAGTTACAACTGTAAGAGGGGTAGCTCTTGAAGCAAGGATCCCCTCATCGAAGCCTTCTTCTCTTCTTCATGTTGTAATGTTTTCATTTGTGTAATAAACTTATTTTTTATTATTTTATTTATTCTCTTTTCTTATGTTTTGTTAAATTATATTTTTATTTACTCATTATATTTGGGTTGTAATCAAGGTTGGATATGATATTGGGTTCTACCCTTTCAATCCTTTTCTCATGCAAAACGTCTCCACGATGACCATACCGCTCATGGAAGAGTAGTTCTCTTAATGATCAATCTATCTTCTACCCGATTAATTTAATTATTTTGAATCATTGAGATATTTTAATTCACTTAATGTGATAAATTAATTTAGTTTTTAAATTATAAGAAAATAAGCTAGTAATTGAACAATTAACACAAAAACACTTGAGGTCGAGTATTGTGTAAATTGTGAGAGCGCAAAATTAATTGGTAAAACAATACCACATGGGATAAATTTGCAGAGTTAGAATATAGTCCCTAAGCACAATTAATCCTCATTTTATAGAATGGAAATGTGCCTTAATTTACCACTGACCATAAGTTATCCTTAGAACATAAATCAAATCAGGGTGTTGCGATTGCATGTTTCGAAGATAGCCTGGGGTTTAATTATCTTCATATTTGTGGTAAAGTTAATTCTTGTAGGGTTCAGAGGTTAACAAATTAGGGGATCATAATTAAGTGGATATTAATTTAAATTATAATTATTAATAAATAAATTAATAGGTATAGTTAGATTGATTATTTCTTTTAAATATTGGCTAAAAAACATCTTCTTGTTGTGTCTTTTTAATCGAACTTCATTTCAAAAATAAAAACAAAAATATTATACAATATTCTTACAAAAAACTTCTTCTAGTTTTATGAATGGTAAAAAAACCCCAATCCTTTAAAGTAGTGTTTTTATTCTCTTTTATTTTATTTTTATAATACCTTTAAGAAGTTGTTTTAATTTAGTTCCTCTTTTGAGAGATGTCATTGGTCAGCCACTCTGCTGCACCCAAGTACCCCAAAAAAACCATTAATCGTTTGAGGTCGCCCACGATAGTGCCTTTCACTAAACCATGTAAATCCATTTTGTTCTTCAATTTTTCAAATTTCTCTCATTGTATGTTCATTTTTATTAGCTTGTTTTTATTTCTTAATTACTTATATTTCTCAAACTATTTTTATTCTCAATTTTAGTATCTATTTCCCTATAGATTGTGGTCTATGTGTTTAGTCCAAACACCTCCACCCTCACTTAACAATTGGTATTAGAGCCTATATTTTTGAGTTAATCATGACCTCTGTTAAGCTATAATCTAATAAGTTTTATGGAGAAAATTATTTTAACCTATAAATATTTAAGATGAGATTGATGCACATCCACAATGGATTCATAAACACTCTCTTAGGTCCTAAGAATCTTGTAGTTAATGTCACCATCGACGGGCAGTCATCTTCCACCTATATTTATGTTGACCCTAATATTCTTGAGAAAGACCATTTTATGTTATTTTTAACCATAATTAATAAGGTCTTATGTGAATTCATGCATGAGACTACTTATAGGGATATATGGATTAAACTTTTTATATGTATAAGTCTCTTCTTAGTCATTTATATCTGAAAATACAACTTTACACTTTTAAGATGAACCTTGGTTCTTATTTTTATATTCTTAATAATGATTTCACTAAATTACTACTTTACTTAGCTAATATAGATGTGAAATGATTTATCGAGATCAGTCCATTATCTTATTGACTTCCCTTGATGATTTTTTTAATTATTTAAAATATTACATGATGCATGGAAGATAATCAATCACCCTGTAAGAGTTTAAATCAGTTGTGTTGTCCTAAGAACTTCAAACACATGGTTTAAAGGATGAGTTTAGTAGAGTGAAATCCAAGTATCAATTAAATAATAATAAATAAGAGAATGATAGGAACCAGTTTAAGAACATATAGTGTTTTGAGTGTGGTAAGAATTTCCATATTAAAAGATATTGTCCTGAATTTAAAAATAAGAATAGTATGTCCCAATATCATGTGGTATTCCTTAGGTTCACCATTTTGAATGTTCTTCAGTTCTTTTTTATCTATAATTAGGAATAAATTATAAGTATTATCTCTTCTTTGATCCTATGATTGATGTTGGTTGTGTTTTTCGGGAACCTAGTTGTAAGACAGAGTGTGTTAGGGCTAGTCTAAGGCATTCAAGCTTAGTTGGAGATCCTTATCCTATTAGTTTCTTATTTTTTGGTTTCAATGTTTTTCTACTTCTTTTACTATTGCGCTATTTTTAGCTTTTATAAGTTTGAATATTCACTATATTTTAACCCCCAAGGAAGGTTTTTTTGATTGTAGGTGTTTGGATGCATGGTTATTTCTTCAGTGTAGACCCAATTAGTATATAGGTAAGCTCTATTGTTAATGTTGTTGCTTAGTATTTTAATTTATGAGCATGTTTAACAAATATGATAGCAGTTGATGGGTAATATAGATAGAACATGTGCCTCTTTTGGTACATGCTAAGTGGTATTCATGATGGGTGAATATTTTTTAGACTTAGGTATTCCTATTTTAGAAATATACCCAAACTAATGGGATGGTAGTTTTTTAAGAAAACCATATATAATTTTTTTTATTTTATTTTGAAAAGGTGGAGATTTATTAAATTGTTTTTTCAAATTAAAATTATCATTTATTTTTTTCATGATTTTTTTTTTGTTTTTATTATTATTCTTTATTGTATCGAGCTTTTATTTTTTGGGATTCCATTTGTGCTTTCTGGATGGGGATCTATGTATGATTGGCATTGAGATTACAGTGCTTCTTGGGCCTTGGTGTTAATTTTTTGTTGGGGAGTTTGTGTATGGGATGGTTCTCGGTGCTCCTCTAGGTGGTATACTAAAAATCGATTCACCCCGATTGTGTGACACTAGAGCATGAGTTTTGTGCTTTATGTTTTCCATACGATCTGTGTCATCTACCTGTTTCCCATTCCTATCATTCCATATGTACCAGATTATGTACGATCTATTGTGTCATTATGTTCTTCTCAATCCTTCCTTTCACACTCAATCTTCCATGCTTTCACCTCAACTATCATACCTGAAAGCCCAGCGTATCATATGACTTGCCATTATTATTAGTCACGATGCTTAATTATATATGTGCATTTATTTGGTTTTCTTCATTTTATGTTCAGATAAGAGTATTCGAGACAGATAATCCCTCCCTTCCTACCTTGAAGTTCCTCGCTACCCCTGTTTTGGTGATCCCCTCTGGTGGTGAGTTTGCGATGTGAAAGCTATATCTGACCCTAACGTCTTCAAGAACTATTGACTGAGAAACACTGATGCTATCCAATGATTAGAATCCTCCCAAGTTATATTGGATTATGGTAGTAATATCCTTGTGTTTTTTGTTTTTGTTGTTTTAGTTCTATGTTTCATCTTCATTATATTCTTAGTCAGTATTGGGGTTGTGTGCAAGAGTATATACAGTATGGAAATGTATGATACCATCCTCATCTCTATTAAAATGTGAGTCCTTAGAGTTAAAAGGGTTGTACTCTCAGATAGATTATATGGACTATATTTTTATTCTATATGATTTCATATTCTCTGATTGTATGCTTCCTATTTTTTTTCATAATAATAAATCTAGTGGTGGTGTTCTTCTTTTGGAGTAGAACCAAAATGATCTGAACCACATAAATCCTGTTATAATGGAAACACATTCCTAAAAACTAGGTAGGGTTCTTAATTTATGGATGAGAAAATGAGTACAAAATATTACCCACAACAATGTGTGATATTAATATTAAAAACTATCTAATACTCTTAAAACTCCCCATCAAGCTGGGATATATATTTATCATGCCTATCTTGTTACACAAAAATTGGAAATGTGGTCCATAAACCCCTTTTGTGAGAATAACTATAAGTTGATCAGAGGTTTGAACATGGTAAAAGGTGATTTTATTCTTCATAAATATTTCTAAAAAAAATCAATCAACTTCAATATGTCTGGTCTGCTTATGAAAGACTATATTTATGGAAACATTGATAGCATCTTGATTGTCATGCCAGATATATGCCAGCTTCTCGACAGTATAACCAATATATTTTAGAATTTTTTATGCCAAAATAATATTTTTAGTCGCATATTCCATTGCATGATACTCCAAATCTTCACCAGATCAAGAGATAACTATATGATTCTTACTTCTCCATGATATCAAATTTCCTCCAATAAATACTACAAAACCAGACGTGGATCTTCAAGAAGATAAATATCCAGTATAATCTACATCACAAAATTACTCGATATTTGTATTCCCATGATCAAAATATAGAAGACCTAAACTTGGTTCCCTTTTCACATATCTAAAAATCATAATAATATCCTCACATAATGTTTTTGTTGGGGATTCCATAAACCGACTCACTAAACTAACAAAAATATCAATATCAATTCAATTCATCATCAAGTAGTTATGCTTCCCAATAAGTAGTCTATATCTATTGGGTAAATAAAACATATCACTATCAGTATGAAGGGACATATCTCCTGGTTCAAAGGGTGAGTCAACTGAGTTAGCTCAAGTCATTATAGTTTTCTGTAAAAGATCAAGAATATGGTTTTTCTAAGATAGAAAAATTTCATTAATACATTGAGAGACCTTAATCCCCAATAAATATCATAGTGGACCCAAATACTTAGTGTAAAAATTTTGATGAAATAAGGATTTGAGTCAATCAATGATAGGATCATCACTGCTACTAATGATAATTTTATCCACATAAACTATCAAGAGAATGTTTCCTACTATAGATTGATGATAGAAAATTGAAGGATATTTTTTTTCTTTGACACAAGCCAATGCTAATTAAAATGATGTAAAAGTTCCCAAACCAAGCATGAGGTGATTGTTTGATTTCATACAACGATTGAAGAAGGTCAGAAATCTTAAAAAACTCCCCATGAGAAACAAATTCTGATGGTTAATCCATATAAACTTATTCATCTAGAAAACCATGAAGAAAAGCAATATTAATATCTATCTAATGAAGATTATAATGATAAGAGGCAATAAGATATTTGAATAATCAAATTGATATAAAATTCTCCATGGGATAAAAGGTTTCAAAGTAATCAATGCCATATTTATTCACATAACCATTAGAAACAAGTTGGTATTTGAGATGATTAAGAGAACCATCATCATTGACATGCAAGGTATAGATCCTATTGCAACCAAAAACCTATTAATATGAAGGGAGATGGAAAATATAACATGTATTGTTGGTTTCCAAGGCTTGAAGTTCATCTTTCATTACCTTTAACCATCCAGGATGGGATTTTGTCTCAGTTATAGTGTGTGGTGTCTCATGAGCATTTAGTGTCATAATAGCATGAGAGGTAGTCACAGATAATCCCTGGTAATATTCACATGAGAAGGAACCTTTGTGAAGCGCAATAGGAAACTGTAATGATGAAGATATAGTATAAGATTAGTTTTTAGGTGAAATAGCAGCATTAGCCACTAGGGGTGGTAGGTCGGTGAGTATATACCTGACTAAATTGTGATACAACACCATCACTAGGAAGATATGAGGTTGGTGGGGGTATCAAGAGAATATGGTAAATTGACTTTGGAATTTATAATGGAATATGGTGGTGGGAAATAAATAATGAAAAAAATTGAGTATTCAAAAAATTAACATCAACCAAAATGAAATAATAATGAAAATCTAGAGAGAAAAAAAAAATTTATTCTGATTTTGGGAGTATCAAAGAAATATTCATGTTAGAGCATGCACATCAAACTTCATAATCGAGTGAAGAATATACTGAATATATCGCACACAGAAAAAAATGAGGGGAGGCAAGGAATGAGATTATGTTGTTGAAAAAAATAATTGAATGGTGTATTCTCCTGAATAATAAATGATGGAATTATTTTGATAAGATAGGTGTATGTGAGAATAGAATCTCCCCAAAAAATGATCAAAACTTTCTTCTGAAATAAAAGATAATGAGAAAATTCTAATAGATTATGGTTATTTCGTTATATAACATAATTTTTTGAGTTGTATCATGACAATAAGTTTGATGGATAATTCCATTATCATCAAGAAAATATTATAAAGGTTTAGATAAATATTTTCATCCATTATTATAACATAAAAAATGAACTTTATTAGAAAACTGGTTTGTGATTTCTTGATAATAAGAGTGGAACACGGTAAATTTTTTTGAATGGTTCTTCAACAAATAGACCCAAGTCATTCATGAAAAATCATCTAAGAAAGTAAAAAATATATAAATAGAACATTTTATATTGACTAGTATTGGGTCCCAAAATATTATAATTGACCAAATGAAAAAGATTGGATGCACAGGGGGTTTCCTGGGGAACATAGGTGACTCGATAATGCTTTGAGTAATTAAAAGTCTCACATTTAAATGGAAGAAGAGGACCCAACCCTGGAAAAATTTCTATAGAATGGGGAAGGTGGATAACCAAAGTGATAATGAAGTTGGAGGGCATGATAAAAAGTTTAAGGACAAGAAAGAATTGGGGTTGATTCAATCACATAAACACCACCCTGAAGGCATCTACTACCTAGAAACTAAGTCATCGAATACTCCTAAAAGATAAATGAAGTAGGTAAGAAGATTAGATATCACTATAAATCACCTATAAGTTTACTAATAGATAGTAAATTAAAGGGATAACTGGGATCAAAGGAAATAGTGGATACTGTTATGGTAGACATAATCTTACAACTCCCATAACTAGTAATTTTCACTATCTATCCACCAGAAACTATAATATTACATCCAGTTGAATTAAAACGATGGGACTGAAGAACAATTTCATCCCCAATGATATAGTCTGAGTCACCATATTCAAGAACCCATGAAGAGGATCATTGGGATAGACACACTACTATAGGATCTTCATAAGAAACAATGGAAGTTGATGATGTCATAGGGTGATAGAAGACCAAAAATAAAGGGTTGTTGAGTGTTGGAGATTCATGTTGAGAAGGTACTGAAGGTGAAAAAATGGTAAAATATATGTCTAGAGCCATTACCCACTATGATCAATCATGTAAAAGGAATTCAGGATAGTAGGTGCTTAAAATTCATAGCAGAAACATCTGGGAATCAATTAGGTTCTAGAAGAAATAGTATCATGGATGGCAGAGGGGAACAATTGTGTAGTTTGGGATGTCTCAAAGGGAGAATCAATCCACTAGAGTGATGCATAAGGAGGTGTTGTTGCACAATGAGGGGTATCGAGATGGTGGGTGTGTTGTAAAAAGAGGGGCGATGGAGGGGTGTCATTATACAAGGAGGTATTATCACATGGGGGGAATTACATAGGAGGTACAGATATAGATGTATACAGGGTGAATGTTTCTTATCCTAGGGGAGGAATGGATCCATCACATGGGGTAGAGGCCATCGTGCAGGGGCATAAGGGAGTTGTCTCTCAGGAGTGGATTTGTAAAAGAGGCTATCGCGCAAGAGGGGATAAGAGCACAAGGGGGTGCTATGCAGGAGGGTGTTGTGCATGAGGGTGTAAGAGGGAGTAGGATGGTGTTGCGAGGGTATAGGAGAGCATAAAAATAGTGCTTCGGTGTTGGGATGGAGGAGGGTAACCTCCTTTGATACCATATTAAAATGGAAACCCATTATCACAACAAGGTTGCATTCTTGATTTATAGATGATAAAAGGATTAAAATATATTACCCACACTGATGTGGGATAAAAATATTTAAAACTATCTAATACTATTAACAAATCCCTTATGTTCTTCACTTTTCCAAAAAAAATTCATTGTCTTTTTATTTTTATCATCATGATTTTCTCTCTTGTTTACTTATGTTTCCCAAACTATTTTGATTCTCAATCTTAGTCTCTATTTCTGTGTAGATAGGGGTCTAGGTATTTGGTTCTAACACCTCCACACTCCCTTAAAAATATCAAAAAACATTTTAAAATATTTATATATACACACAAATACACACAAAAAATGTATAAAGATAAATAAAAAAATTGAGACATATATTTTTTCACTTTCTTCTAGAATACAAGAACCCACAGAATACATAGAATGAACATCAAAAAAAATATCAAAACATTGTACTATGGGTTCTAACAATATGACCAGTATTTATTCCATAAAAAATCTTCCCACTGAGTATGCATGACGATGGTAGCAACACTTAAATCAAGGCCAGATGTGGGTTCATCCATAAAGATAATATAAGGATTAGACACCAACTCTACAACTACTTTTAGCTTTTTCCTTAGTACTATTGGGAGGCCATTCACTCTTGAAAGGCCAACTAAATCATCCCGCAGTGGCCTGATCTTAACCAATTCCATCACTTCTTCCACAAACATATATGCATGGAAACATAAATAAGTAGTGAACGATGTAAAAAAATCTTCCTCCAAACTATGATATCTTTCATTATAACTATGCATACCTTCCATGTTTCCATCTTTATATTTAGGGAAAGTTGTAACCAGGATGAGTAGAGAAGTGATTCATAGATGGTGAATTTTTTATAATGAATTTCATTTTATTCATGATAACCACTAACATGAGAAAACTTTTTCTGATTATTTGGATATCCAAAAATTTTGAATCTGCCCTCAATGTACCCACTAATTTTACACCTAGCCAACACATTCATCAAGGTTATATTTCCAACCCCATTAACACCTACCAATGCTCCTAATACCCCAGGCCTGAAATCACCACAAACATATCTTAATAGTTGGAGATAGTCCTTTTCAACTCCTTTATTTCTCATTTCCTGGTTGAATGATCCATTTCAGTTGGATTGATTCATTAAAGTTTAAAATAATTATAGAGTTGTTAATAGAGGTAATGAAACTTAAAGCAAGCATATTCTTATAATATTTTACATGGTTTAATGCAAGTGAAATAGGATAAAAGGAAAAAACCATCCATATTTGATATTTAGGATATTTTTTACTGACAGTTTCTAAATCACTGATTTCATCACATGTAATTAATAAAATTCCAAAAAAAACACAAAACATGATATTAATGGAGTTCATGAAGAAACCAAATTTTCTATTTTTTCACTCAATTAGTTGGTGAATTAAAAAAGGAAACATCCTTACCTTAGAAATATGTAGTGAGTTATAATAAAATTTTTGTAAAGACATATCAACTCTTACAAATCTACTTTCTTATAGTTTTCATTGTTAGAAAATGTATTGTTCTTCTTTCCATCTTCCTCCTCCAAAACTACCATATTTGAATCACTGAAATATAAAGTTTCATATAATAAAGGAGACAAAATTTAAATAGGAGCATTAATTCTAAATTTGAGATCCATGCGGGAACTATAATGAAAATGGAAGTGGGGGGCATTTTTATGAATAAAATAACTTTCGGTTCAAGTAAGTCAATGCTACAATAAGTAGCATTAAAATGTAATGATGGATTCTAGGGTCTGGGTTAATGGATTTTTTGTTCTGGTTTGGTCTGAGATGGGTAGAAAAAATGCTTCAATTACCAAAATAAAATTCAATAATGTGTATATAAATATAATTAAAAATAAATGATTTAAAAAAAATCAATGGGGAAATTAAAATACAATTAAAAGAGGATGACATGTCGAAGATCAAAATAAAGAATAAACCATACAGCATTTCACTCCATATTTTATCAAGAAACTTATTCATAACAATTACATTATACTAGGAAAGATGGTAGGAGACGAATGGGAAAACAAATACCAAATCGAATGTATGGTGAACAAAATATTTCTTTCCCCTTAAACAAGCAAGAAAAATTAAAGAGGATGTGCAACAATAAAATAATATAGATAAAAAAAATAAATGTTGACACTAAAAAAATTTAATGTGCAAAAACCCAGAAGGAAAAACCATGGGACATAGTATAGAAATAATGATCCACTAATAATCAAGATTATAAGGAATAAAATCCCAAATATGAGTGGAATCTAAAAAATAATACTCAGATAAAATAGAGGATCAAAGGCAGACAACTGATGCAGTTCTGAAGGTAGCCTAAAACAAATAATGCAACCTGATAAATATATCTAAACTGATCTGACCAAGAATATAAGATGTTATTCATCCAAATAATAGGGTATAAAAACACTAAGACTAGAAAAAATATCATCAAAGATTAAACTGAATTAGACCAAAGGAATTTTGGGTTGATTTTAGATCTCAAAATGGGTTTCAAACCCTAGCCATACTACTGAAGAGGAGAGTCTCACCCACAAAAAGACATCTACCTCTGGGAGTTTGTAACCCCCCTCAAATCCTTATATCTTTTTTTATTTTTTAAAATGGTCACTTAGGGTGGAACAAGTGAGTAGATGGCCAAAAAAACTCCTCCTTCGACTCGACTAGGGATCACCGCCAACCCTGAAATTAGTTTAAAAGTCTAAAATTTACCTCTTGATAAACTCTTGGTCATCATTTCTGAACCATTTTCATTAGTGTGGATCTTTTCAAACTGTAAATTTCTCAAATCAAGGACATCATGGATCTAATGATATCTAACATCAATATGTTTAGACTTACCATGAAATGTGGAATTATTTCCTAAAAAATAGCACTTTAACTATCATAAAATAAAATATTCCTATCTTGATTAAAATTAAGCTCTCTAATAAAAATTTTCATCCAAAACAAATCTTTTATACCTATATATCTACAATAAAATTAGACTATATAGTAGATAAAGAAACATATCTATGTGGTATAGACTACCAAGATACATCCCCCCTAAAAATGATCAAATAGCCTGAAGTGACTTCCTAAAATTGATATATACTTCCATATATGAATCTATAAAGCCAAAAATCATATGTAACCCATTTAAAAAAATGCAATATCATATCCGAATTACCATAAAGATAAAAAAATAAATACTTCACTACTCTCCAATTCTCTCTACCTGAATTATATAGAAAATGACTGACAACACAAACTGCATGATTTATATCAGGTTTAATACATACCATTGAATACATCAAACATCCAATGACATATGAATAAGGTATGGGTTGCATATCCTCTATATCTCTTCATTAGTAGAAGGTGACTGACTAGTACTAAGCTTAAAATGTAAAGTGAGAGGAGTATTAACCACCTTTTATCTATCCATAGAAAATATATGAAGAACCTTCTCAGTATATCTCTCTTATGATAACCATAATTTCTTGTCCTTTCTATCATAGGATATCAACATGCTAAGAATATGTCATGATGGCTCCAAGTATTTCATCAAAAAATACTAACAAATATCCTTATTTAATCTATAAATTCTAGATGCATCATGGCCAAAAATGATCATATTATCAACATTAAGTAACCATATAATAAAATCATCATTAGTAAATATATGAAAAAAACACAATTATCAGAAGATGTCCTTTTGAAACCCTAATGAAAAATAATAGATTAAAACTTCTTATACCACTTCCTTGGAGCTTGATTCAAACCATAAAAACTTTTCTTTAACACACAAAAATAATTCTCTTTATATTTTTCAAAAAACCCCTCTAACTACTTCATATAAATCTCATTTTTATAAATCTCAATGGAGTAAATATTTATTCACATCCATTTTCTCAATCTATAGATCCAAACTATCATCCAAACCAAGAACAACCTCAATGGAATACATTTTCATAATAGGTAAAAAAATATCATCAAATTAAATACCTTTATTTTGAATAAATATTTTAACAAATAAACTTTTCTTGTATCATGAAACAAATCTAGATTCTTCCTTTTTAATTTGATAAATCCATCGATTTTTAAAAACTCTCTTACCTATAGATAACTTCACTAGATCAAAAGTATGGTTGTTGTGTAATGATATCATCTCTCCATCCATTTCAACAACCCATTTTTCCTTCTGATCACATTCTATTGCCTCATCAAAAGATTCTAGTTATCCCCCTTCAGTGAGGAGAACACACTCATTAGGTGAATACCGAGTAGAAATAGTATGATTCTAAGATGATCTTCAGATTGGAACTGTGGGTTCATTAATAATCCTTGGAACTAGATCATCAGAAACAAAAGGTGCATCAGAAACATCAACTCCAACTTGTTCACCCTGAATATCATTATTCTCATCTACACAATCATCAGATTCAATAATATGATGTAAATGTGAATATGAAATTGGCTCAAGACTAACAAAGCCATTTGTAGTTGGATAAGTGGATTTCTCTCCCCTATAAATATCTATAAAATTATTATCCTCCTTAAACACTACATCACATATTATTATAAGTTTTTTAAAGAAGGATCATAGTAAATGTACCAAAACTCATTGTGTCTATATTGAATAAAAATAAACTGTTGTGGCTTACCATCCATCTTGGATCTCTCATCTCTGGGAACATGAACAAAATTATTGTAACCAAAAACATATAAATGATCGTACCTCATATCTTTTCCATACCAAAACTTTTTGTGAGTTACTATATGAAAAGAAACCACGTGTGAAAAATTGATAATATAAGTAGTAGTAAATAAAGTCTCACCCCAAAACTATCCATCTACTTTGCTTCTAAAAAAACAATGAACTATTTCAAACAAATTCATGTTCATCCACTCAGCTACACCATTTAGATGAGGTGTCTTAAGAGGAATATTTTGATTCTGAATACCACCCATTCTGCAATATTGATCAAATGGGCCACAATACACACCCCCATTATCAGTGTGAATACATTTAAATTTATTACCATATTTTCTCTCAATAGAAACCTAAAATTTCTTAAAAAATTGAGCACCTAACTTTTGGAATTAAAAACATAAACCCAAAGTTTACATGAGTAATCATCAATAAATGTTAAAAAATAAAGATCACCACTAAAGGTATTAGATTTTAAAGGACTACAAACACCAAAATATACTAATTTAAGTATCTGTGACTTTCTATGTAAAGGATGACTGCTGAAACTCACCCTGCTCTATTTTCTATCCATACAGTGATCACACATGTCAAATTTGACACTCTTAAAATCTAGAATGATATTTCTATTAGCTAAACAATCAATCCCTTTCTCACTAATGTGGAGACCCTATTATACAATAACTTTTATAAAACACTACACTCAATAATGCAAGCAGTATCACAAGAAATATAAGCTATTATCTAGTAAAAACTTAAATGATTATTCCCTTGAGACACAATCAAATAACCCTTAGAAAGATTCCATTGAACATCACTAAAATTACTGAAAAAACCAACATCATCAATTAAAATTATAGAAAAAATATTCTGACAAACCTCAGGCACATATCGAACATTCCTCAAAACCAACTTACTTCCTATATTGATATCTAAACATGCAGTCTCAATACCTACAACATCAACATGACTATAAGTACCGATCTCCAAAATCTAAAAATTACCTGGGTTTTATGATTTAAATAAATCCTTCCTTGATGTCATGTGATAAAATTCACCACTATCAACAACCCAATAAGAATCATCAGAAGCAATATTAATAGAGTCATAAACAATAACAAGGTCACCCCCTTTAGTGGTTGTGATGCGATCATATCCATCGTTATTTTTATTCTTCTAATTTTATTTATTTCTTTTTTCTATTATCATATGATATAAAAACTTTCTAAAATGTTATTTCATACTAAAATGATAACATTCAAACACTCTTTGCTTCGAACTAGATTTGATTCCACCTTTGCTCTTACCTTGACTGCTCTGTCCCTAATTCTTTTCCAAACATCTCCCCCAATTCTCTGTGACTAAAATATCTTAAGAAGATTTCTCCTGAGTAATTATCCTTAATAATTCATTCAAAACAGTAGACTTAACAAAACTGAATGTCAGAACACCATTAAGAGCAGAACCAGTTAGGGTAACTTGCAAATTCTCCCAAGAATTAGTTAAAGTGTTAAAAAAAAGTGCAAAAACGTCATCATCAAAAGTAATACCTATACTAGAAAATTGATCAAAATATCCATGATATTCACTCAAATAGTCATAAATATATGTACCTTCTTTGTACCATAAATTCATTACTTGTCTAAGGAGAAACAATTTATTGTTTCCTGTCTTGGAAGCATAGGTAGTCTCAAGATTCTCCCACAAATTTCTGGCATGATAGATGTTTACAATATGGTTTATCACATTTTCTTCACCCATTGATGAATGAAAAAACAAACCATCTCATGGTCAAACTCCCATTCTTCATTATATATTCTTTCTGGATTCTAAGTACTAAACATCGGAAGATGCATTCTCTTGAAAAAAAGTAGATCCTTTATTTTTTTAGATTCAAATATAGTAGTTGGTACCATTCAACAAAATCATACAACTATAATTCACTTCCATAATTTATCTAAATAGAAAACCAAAATCTTTGAAACTGGATGTTGGTAAAGATAGTATGTGAAAAACATGAAAACAAATACCAAAGATACCACACGGTGAAAAAAAAATATTTTTTTCCATCTAAAAATCCTGAAAAAAATAAAGCATATGCATAGAGAACAAATAATATATATATAAAAATAAATTTTGACATCAAAATTTACTAACATAGAAATAATAAAAGAGAAAAACCACAAAACCTAGTCTAGAAAGCATGATCCACTAATAATCAATAGTACAATTCAGAGACTCCCAAAGAAGAGCATTTTCTCAAAAATAATACTCAGATAAAATAGTGAATAAAATGCATAAAGTAGATGCAGTTTGAAGGCATCCTGAAACAAAGAACAAAATCTAATAAAGAAATCCAAATAGATCTGACTATGGAGAGTAGATGTTCATCATCTGAATAAAAGTGTATAAAAAGCATTGGGATCGGAATCAAGATCACCGTGGATGAAATCAAACCATCCCAAAGGAATTTCGGGTTGATTTCAGATCTCAAAACAGGTTCCAAACCCTAACCACACTATAGGAGAGGAGTGATGCACCCGTAAAAAGACATCTACCTCTGGGATTCTATAACTCCCCTCAAATCCTTATATCTTTTTTTTCTTAATGTTAAAGTGGGGTAGACCATGTAAGGATGAACCCAAACACATTATACCCATACATCATCAGATAAATATAGTATCCCCATATCATTCAATGTTTAATATCATCTATTAATAAGATGGTTGGTCTATCATATGAGAAGAAATATATAAAATTAAGCAAACTAAAATTTCAATACAACACCATTCACATAAAAAAATAACTTGTATGACTTGTAAGAAAACAATAGGGTGACAAATGGCATGATTAAATTACTTTTGGAAATGATGAATCCTCCTAGTAAAAAAACAATTATCATGGTCATAAATCCTTGTTTATTTGTAACAACATCTATTCTTCCAAGATCTACAATGAACCTAAAGAGGGACATGTCCATTTGATTTATAAAAAAAGGAAAATAACTCTTGTGAAAATCTGATAGAAACCAAGGAAAATCATCAGTAAAAATGAATTGGTTAAATAAATTTTTAACAGTTAATGTGAAGTTATTCAATAAACATATACATATAATTCCAAAAAACCCAAACCAATTTTTCCTTCTAATAGTTGGTGCAAAACCAACAGTTTAATATGTGAGTACGATCCATATCCCCGATTACACTAATGATAAATGAATCCCAAGGGCCCAAATGGGAAATGAAAATGCTCATGAAGGAATGAACAAGGAATCCCTCTTTTTATAGAAAATGGGAATCTTCATAACCATCATCACAAGCTTCACCACACCATTCAACATTACATCAATGAGGATGAATAAAAATGCTCCAAAATATATTCCCCCATCGATTATATGAAAATGCAACATCTTTTCCCTAAAAATAGTAAAAGTGATCATTGATATAAATTTTATTTGGGTAACCTTAAATGTTTATACAAAATAGTTTTGTTTAATTATTATCCACTCCCTTGAGAAGATGCTCTAAAGTGTTCTCAGTTAGATATACCATATTTCTATTTCACTAGTGTAGTTGGGTGTATTCTGGTCTTATCATAAGGAAATTTCATATTATACATAAGCTGTTGACCCACAAGGAAAGAACCAAATGATTGTGTGAACTTAGAAACTAGTATATATCAATGAGGTTCATAGTTTTTAAACCAGTATTGTTCTTGTTTCTTCTTGGACGTCACTTCTTTCAAAAATTTAGTAACTCTTTTCCTTTCAGATAATTTAAACCCCATGTGCTTGAATAATTGAAGAACTTGTTCATGAGGACCATGGTAAAAAATCTGACCTTATAAAAGAAGGATAATATCATCAAAGAGATAAAATTTCTCTAGTGTAGGCTCTAGAAGAGAAATGATCATGGTAAAATTCATAATGTGAATCAGTTCCCCATGGACTTCACAATTTGAAAAGTAGTCAAACTTTTAAGCCAAGTGGATAATTCATCCATTAAAAAATGTTTCATTTACAATGATCATTTCTTCTAATCACACAAATATATAAAAAAATTTCAAAATTTTCAAAAAATATCAATGTGTTTTATTATCCCAAAAACTTACCAGTAGTTAAAATTTTTTTCTATCCCCCTAAAATGATAGATACATACATATGCCCACCACCATTTTCAAAGTGGTGGACCAAACTCACCTACTATTGACTTCCAACCTAGTTGTTGCATATTATATATGTGCATCAACTATTCCTTTGGTAGTCATGGGAGTTTTCAAAGGTGTAGGTGGATACCATGTTTGATGTTGAAGGTTGGTGGGAGGGTGAGGTGGGGGATTTGTGACAAATATGACACCTCTTTCCATTATTTCAAAAGGAGGGCTTGGGGAGCCATCCAGCATTGATCATTAGATTCTAACCTTGAGATATATTTTATCTAGTGAGAGCCTTGGGAACTCCATCTATAGAGAGATAGATAGGTGTGGAGAAAATTTTTTTGTAATCTTTGTTCAAGTTGAAATAAGCCCATTTTATTTCCATTTTCTTCCTTTTTTCTTCTCTCTTTGTGTGGTTAGAGAATCACAACAAGTGGTATCAAATTCATTTGTGGTGAAATGGGGGCTAGAAGTGTAGATTTTCAAGTGAATGGAAAATTCAACTTATTCTGAATCATGTTTTGAAAGAAGATTCTGAGGGTTTGTGTTGAGATGATTCCTATGGCACAAACGACATAAAAACAAAGCTAAAACAAGCTACCTAGGCTCGATCAATGTTTGGTCAAATTTTGGGTGCTACAATACACCCTTATTGATAAAGATGTTACTTTTCCAGTGTCAGAGACTTTTTCAGTGAGATCCAAACAACTTCTTCGACGTTCCACATCAACACCACATCATCACCATGTCATTGGTTGATCTCAGTCATTGACACTGAATTGGTCATATATTGAACAATTGGTGTCTAATTTCGATGATCCAAGAGTCGATTCCACCATTTTTTACCATTCTAGAGACAACAATGATCTCAATTTTTTAAAATTCAGCACCATTTTTATAGGATTGAAATTAAATTGGGGGAGCATCCACAGGACGGATGATCATGTTGACTTCTTTGAATTACTCAATTTAAAAGTCTCGAATGAAAGAACCCTTAATTCTAAAGATATTTTCAACCCCATTGAGAATAAGAAAGTCAAACCCGATGTCACCAAAGAAGAAGAGTGGAAGAAGCTGAAAAATGGAAAGTAGTCAAATCTATCAATGGATCGATCACAACGCCCACCACCGTGTTTCTCAAGATACTGGTGCGTATGAACACTACTACAAAACCAATGTTTAACAGCACTGGTTTTTATCATCGCTTGAAAAAACCACTGATAAATGGAAACTTTATCAGTTCTAAAGAAAGAGATGATAAATTTAACCCTTTATCAATGATTTTTTAGTGCTGATAAAGATACCCTTTATCAGTGCTTTATTTTTAACACTGATAAATGCTACACTTTATCAGCGCTTTATTTTTATAACTGATAAAGGATACACTTTATCAGCACTATATTTTTAGTGCTCATAACAGAGTCCTTTATTAACACTTTTTAAGAACTAGTTAAGGTCTGAATAAATAAAATGAAATAATTAGATAAATGAAAAATAAAATATGAGTTCATTAAAATAAATATTTCAATTTTTATTAATTAAATAATTATTGATAAAAATGAATAAATTGATTATACTATATATAAATTATAAATACTAATAAATAAGTTGTATTAATATATAGATATGAAAAATGAAAATTAAACAAATAAAAATTAAAAATATGTAAAATGAGAAAAATATTTAATATTTTATTAATTAGATGATTATTGATAATGTTAATAAATATTATATTTCAAATATATAGATACATATTAATTTATATAAATATGATTTATATATTAAAAAATATTTATGTGATTTACATTAAATAGAAATATATTTAGTGAATAATGGTTTATAAATAAAAATTAATATGAATTAAAAATACTGACTATTTGCATGGAGTAATGGACATATAATTAAATGTCATTTGATTTTTCAATTTAACATAGATCAAATGTGTGTTATATTGATTTCACATATACATAATTAATGAATTTTTATATACAATTCACACACACAAAACTTACACATTTATTCAATATTATTAAAGTGGGCTTATTTTTAGTTTATTCAATTTCACTCATTTTTAGCACACATGCACTTAAAATTATATATTCCTTAATAATGTTAAAAAATATCTGTAAAGAAATATTTATAAAAAAAATATTTATAAAAAATATTTATAAAAAAAAAATTATAAATAAATATATTTAAAAATACACATATTATATTTATAAAATTATATATTTATAATTATAAATAAATAAATATTTTTTTAAAATTATTTATATAATTATATATATTTAAATAATTATTAAATTTAAAATAAATTTACATAAATAATGAATATATTTTCTATATTTATATTTATATATATTTAGTAAATTTATATATATATATATATATATAATTATATAAATATATATAATGATATAAATATTATTTTTTAAAAATATTTATATAATTATAAATAAATAATTATATATTTAAATAATTATAAAATTATAATAAATATATTTAAATAATGAATATATTTACTATGTTTATGTTTATATATATTGATTAAGTATATATATATATTTACAAAAAAATTATTTGTAAATATAATTATAAATCCTTTATCAGTGCTTAAGTAATAAGCGCTAATAAAATAAATCTTTATCAATACTTTTTTTATCACTGATAAAGATGATTCTTTATCAACACTAAAAAAGCACTAATAAAAGTCATATTTATCATTGCTAAAACTTTAGCGCTGATAAATACCTACCTTTATCATCTCTAAAAAAGTACTGATAAATATGCCTTTTATCAGTGCTTAAATAATAAGTGCTGATAAAAGTGTCCCGATATAATTAAAAAAACCTAACCTCTTGCGAACCCTCACGATATCAGAAGATTTTCATGGAAGCCACCCATTACTGGCACTCCTCCTTGGTGAATTGAAGCTTGAATCACACAAACCCACTCAAATCACACAAACCAACCGCCTCCAGTTGGTTGTACATCATCTAGTATCTGGTGTTCGGTTTCAGTTAGGGTTTTTGAAGAAAAAATAGAGATCTGGATCTAAGGGTCTCATATTTTCTTCAACCTAGCAAGGTAGGTTTGTCTTTTCCTTTGTTAGTTTCAATTTTCTTTCTGTATTTGTCTTTTCAAGATCTAGATCTATGGGTTTTCGATTTTCCTTTGTAGGTTCTGATTTCCTTTATATATTTGTGCTCTAGTTTTTGTATATTGTTTTTCTTTTTTTTATGATCTATTTTTTGCTTGACTACTGTTTTGGATATCCTGTTTTGGACTTTTTAAATTGTTATTTTGAATCAATTTTCTTCATTGTCTACATCTATAACCCAGCTTTCTCTGCAAGCTTAATTTTTTTGTTGTTTTAAAATATTGTTGAATCACTTCTAGTCCACAGATAAACTAATTAAATAAATATTTATGCCACTATATAAAAAATAAAGGTTTTGTATATAAAAACCTTATATGAATGAGAAAATTGATTTATAAAACCAATTTTGTGTCTAATGATGGTGTGAAGTAGCAATAGAAGATGATTTTATGCAATTCATGTGGGGGAATTTATTTATTTAAATTTGGTTTTAATATTCCGATGCAAGGGTTTTTCCTTAATTTTTTTTGGCTCAGAATTGTGTTGTTTTATTTTAAGATAAATCTTAGTAAAGGAGATACCATATTTATTTATTTTCATTGGCTCTCTATTTTTGAAATAAGTATGGAGTTGTATTTATTTTATTATACTATGATATTCTATTATAAGGGTTACATATATTGCTTAGAATTGTGTTGTTTTATTTCTTTATTCCAACTTCTTTATGGATCTCCCTAAAATATCAAGGATGGGTCAATGCATATTAGATGGCCTCCCTAGAATCCTTAGGTTTCTACATCATATTTTTCCAAAAAAATAGAATGGAAGTTATCAAATTATATATATTAGAAATTATTTTTAGGTATTCATTATTTTAGGTCTATATATACACTTTAAGTCTATATATACATTTAATTAATAGTAATATAATTTATGCTTAAATAACCAATAAAATATTTTAAACTCATGTTACTTTCAAAATAATAAAATTAGGTAACTATATATAGATTTTTTTGAAATAATTAAACTTTCCAAAATTTAAATATTTTTAGTTTATACATAATTACCAAGAATAAAAATTATTTATAATTAATATAATTTAAAAATTATTATTATTATTATTATTATTTTCATTAGAAAAAATAGTATTATATATAAATATATCGAATAATATATTGTATATTTAAATAAATTTAAATATGACAAATAATATACATATATATATAATTATATTCAAATAAAGTTACCAATATAATAAATATATATATAACACATATATATAACAAATATATATAACATATATATATATAATATTTAGGCAGATTCACTTTATTTATCTATGTACCGAATGAGGAGTGAACTCCATTTATCTATGTACTAAATGAGGATATGAACCTCTATTAGAGTTCTATATAGATAAAGATGTGCCCTAAATCCTGATAAAAGGAAGTTTAGATTAGGATACATCTATACTTTTGAAGGAAGAGTTGTATCATGGAATTCAAGGTTGCAAAACTCTGTTTTATCCAGACTAAAGTAGAGTATATTGCTGTTTTGAAATCTGGAAAGGATATGTTGTGCCTAAAGTGTTTTCTCTAGGAGATTATATTCATCCAGAAGGAGTACAGGGTTAATTTTGATGGTCAAAGTGCTTTGGAATTGAGAAAGAACTCCATGTACCATTTCTGGACAAATCACATCGACATTTGCTATTATTGGATATGTGAAGTGATGGATCAATAGTTTCTACGTCTTATGAAGATACACACAAAGGAGAACCTAGATGATATGTTAACAAAGGTGGTTTCTTAGGAGAAGGTGGACCTTTGCAGATGCTCCAACAGATTGTAGTTGGATGGGGAGAATTTATGGAGACGTTCAGTTGTCCGCCACCATTTTCAAAGGTGGTGCATCAACCTCACCTACCTTTGACTTACAACCTAGCTGTTGCATATTATACATATGCAACACCTATTCCTTTGGAATTCATGAGAGTTGTCAAATTTTTAGGTGAATACCATGTTTAAAGTCTAAGGTTGGTGAAGGGATTGGTGTGGGATTTGTGTCAAACTTGACACCTCCCACCATGACTATAAAAGGAGGGCCTAGGGATCCTTCCCATTTTCATTATTATATTCTAGCCTCGAGAGATCTTCAATCCAAAGAGATCCTTAGAGAGATCCATATATAAAGAGAGAGGTGTGGAGAGGAAGTTTTGTAATCTTTGTTCAAGTTGAAATAAAGCCCATTTTCATTCCATTTTCTTCCTTCATTCTTCTCTATCTGTGTGATCAGCAAATCACAACATGAAATACCTCTTTTCTTTGCATCACCAATAATTACAACCACACATATATCAAGATAGGTTATTTTTATCAATATATTTCATAGAATCAATTCTATATGATCGAGACGTTTAGTATAAAAGGAATGATGAGCCAATTTACTAAATACTACCTTGAGAATACAATCAATTTTTAAATATCCACCCTTCAATTCCACTCCTATGGACTTTAGGAATGCATAAAACTAAGTATTAGGCCAAATTCCTTCCCCCTTTTCTTGTCTTGATGGTTCTTCCACCATTTAATACCATCCTCCTACCCCAAAGCAGTGTTTAGGTAAATCCAAGATCTCTTGCACTACCATTTTCCCACAGTGAAGATCATGTTGACTAAAATATCCACACCTTCTCCGAGGAATGAATTCATGTAATTAATATCCACAATAGGTGAATTTACTTCTTTACATAATTGGGAACATAAATCTATTTGCATGTAAATTCCATAAAAACAAACAAAAAAAGGTTTATAAAGCTGTTGACACACATGAAGATTCAAGATTTCCAGTAATTGCAAGAATAAAATATGTTTTCCCTGATGATGGAGACCCTAGAAGTAGCGTCACTCTAAAAATCACAAAAACAAAAAAAATTATTAGGTTGTAGTTTTCTTATTCTTTATTTTTGAAAAAAAAAATAAGCATGGTGAATATAAATGGTATAAATAAATGCATGAATAAAACAATAGTAAATCACATAATTTCATAGGGATGAATACCTTGATGGTTTCACTATTCCATTAACATATTTAAGTATTTTGATCATTTTCTTCCTTATGGGGACAAACCTGGCCAATCCAAAAGGTCTTTATTATTGAAATACAATCAAACATTAGTAGAAATGTTACTTAAGATAGAGATACAATATCAGATACATAGATGTTCTGTCGTATATAGGTATCATAGCAATGGTATGACACGGTATTTTATGTCTTCAAAAAAAATCTAATATTTTTATACTAACACACTTTTTTAGTTTTTTTTTTTTTGACATGTTTTAATTCTCAAAAATGGAACACAATTAAGGGTTTTGAATTTTTTTTTAAATTTAATGTTTGGCTATGTTTTTTTCCATGAAAATTTTAATAGAATTATATTATTATAAAAATTATATTTTGTTTATAGGTTGTTGTTCTGGATCTCCACTTAGGATTATTTTTTGGGAATTTCTTATACTTGGTCCTTTTGTTGGGTTTTCAGTTTTGTGGGCCACTTGATTGAGCAGGGTTTTGTGTTTCATTGATGTGTTTTCTGGAAAACTATTTTTCATGTGACCCATATTACCATCACTTTTCCTCTCTATTTTTTCTATGTTTTACTACTTCTACATTTATTCTCTTCCTCTAGCTGGATTTATTGATGTTTACATGTGTCCTAATCTATTTATTAGTCCCGGCTTGTTGAATAACGACACATCATCTACCCCATTGTCTGCTCTGCCATTATTTGTTTCCCCAGTTTCTTTATTTTCCTATGAACTTGACTTATTCCCTAAGAGACTTCATGCTTCTGGCATTCGTGTGACCCTATGTTCCAAATAGTGCAAAGAGGTTCAAGAGAGAGGAAGAACTCTGGTGTCTACGTCGACGACTTCCGCGTCCCCTATTCTAGTGATCCCTTATAGCTAGTGGAGAGCTCCCAACAAGCACATCTCACTCTAAGGATAACTGCTCGTATCGAGTTTTTTTATACGTTTTCTGAAGAAAAAAAATTAATCAGCATAGGTTAAATTTTTTAAAAAAAATATGCCACAAAGGTGCCATCGGCAATGCCGCCTTTGTGTTGATGCGTAAAGGTGGCATCATCGATGCTGCCTTCGCTCCCCTGCACCGCTTTTGTCCTAGATCGATGACATGGAAAAGGTGGCGGGGGTGCCGCCTTTCGCCTCTGGGTAAGGCCAAAGGCGGCACCGTCGATGCTACCTTTGCCTTATGTCACGGGCTGAGCGTCTCAGCACAGCAGTTCGCCCGTGCGGCACCCCAGCCCCCTCCAAGGCGGGCGGGGTTCAGCCATCCAGCTCTTCATATGTGAGGTTCACTGGTTTCGTCCTGCCATGGACTCATCAGGAGAGTGGCCCCAACTCCCAACCAGTGGTGTCAAGGTTGACACGCACCATCATCCTCTTTGTCGGGGCGACTCTCATCTCTTCGATAGGGACTAACCAGATGAACCGCAGCTTTGATGTTCTTGCTGGTGTGGGACAGGACCCCCATGATTGGGTCGTGACATTCTCCCACCACCATTCCATGCACGCCCTCGTGCATACAGGATCGTGGACTTTTGTGTGTCCGCGACTGCTTCTAACTAACCGGTTACCAAGCATGACCTCAGGGGACGCTCCTTCCTTATCGTTAGCATCAATGGCCCACCCACTCTCTGGGTCGCAAACCACCGTGGTCCACCCTCTCTCTCAGGGTCGAAAACCACCTCCACGAGACCCACCCTTCATAGTGGCGTCTCTGCCTCGGATAGCTCGCAAGCGCGACCTTCCACGTCGTGTCATCTCCGCATGACACCCCAGGACTCCGCTCCCACCACCAAGGTCTGTCCGGCAGCATTCCGCAACACCACGAGGCACATTACCTCTGATACCACTTGTCACGGGCTGAGCGTCTCAGCACAGCAGTTCGCCCGTGCGGCACCCCAGCCCCTTCCAAGGCGGGCGGGGTTCAGCCGTCCAGCTCTTCATATGTGAGGTTCACTGGTTTCGTCCTGCCATGGACTCATCAGGAGAGTGGCCCCAACTCCCAACCAGTGGTGTCAAGGTTGACACGCACCATCATCCTCTTTTTCGGGGCGACTCTCATCTCTTCAATAGGGACTAACCAGATGAACTGCAGCTTTGATGCTCTTGCTGGTGTGGGACAGGACCCCCATGATTGGGTCGTGACATTCTCCCACCACCATTACATGCACGCCCTCGTGCATGCAGGATCGTAGCCTTCTGTGTGTCCGCGACTGCTTCCAACTAACCGGTTACCAAGCATGGCCTCAGGGGACGCTCCTTCCTTATCGTTGGCATCAATGGCCCACCCACTCTCTGGGTCGCAAACCACTGTGGTCCACCCTCTCTCTCAGGGTCGAAAACCACCTCCACGAGACCCACCCTTCATAGTGGCGTCTCTTCCTCGGATAGCTCGCAAGCGCGACCTTCCACGTCGTGTCATCTCCGCATGACACCCCAGGACTCCGCTCCCACCACCAAGGTCCATCCGGCAGCATTCCGCAACACCACGAGGCACATTCCCTCTGATACCACTTGTCACGGGCTGAGCGTCTCAGCACAGCAGTTCGCCCGTGCGGCACCCCAGCCCCCTCCAAGGCGGGCGAGGTTCAGCCGTCCAGCTCTTCATATGTGAGGTTCACTGGTTTCGTCCTGCCATGGACTCATCAGGAGAGTGGCCCCAACTCCCAACCAGTGGTGTCAAGGTTGACACGCACCATCATCCTATTTGTCGGGGTGACTCTCATCTCTTCTATAGGGACTAACCAGATGAACCGCAGCTTTGATGTTCTTGCTGGTGTGGGACAGGACCCCCATGATTGGGTCGTGACACTTAGCTCCCTATAAAAGGGCATCCCCCCCCCACCTTCTCCTCACTCAATTTTCCCCTTTATCTCTCCTAAATCCTCTCCATCTCCCTCTAAAAAAATCATTTTCTATGTGGGTTCTTACGAAGCATCATTTATAGGTATTTTTATTTATTTAATTTAATGTTATTTATTTATTTAATTGAATTCTTTTTCGTTTTAAATATTTCATTTTTTAATTAGTTTAGGTAGTTCTTAATATTTTTTTTATTAGGTTGTGTAATTAGTTATATATTGTTTGAAATAATTATTGTTAGTAGTATAGATTAAGTATAAATTAATTATAGATTAAGTATAGATTAACTTAGGATTAAGTATTGTGAAATTTTGGTAGCGCAAAGATTATGTGGTTATCTAAGTAATCAAATATCTATCTAGATACTAACAAGTGGATGTGGATCTAGCACAGATGTACCTAGGAGTGAAAACTCCGACAAGGAGTTTCGGTCTTGACCTGAGGTATCCCGGTACACGACAACGGGCCTTACTGCACTCCTGGTTTGACACTCTTGGGGGATATTCTTAAGATGATTCATATTTTCTTTATAAGCTACTAAAATATCTAAGAAAAGAAAAATCAAATTAGTATATTTATCAATAATAAAATAATAATTATGATGTTATAAAATGAAATAAGGACAAAAGCATTAACGAATAAAAGTTATTATTAGTAATTAAATATTTTTAAGTAGTTTAAGTAGTTTAATTAGTTATATATAGTTTAGAAATAATACTTATTATTAGTAATGACTAATTATAGACTAATTAATGATAACATAGGATTAAAAATGAATACATATGAATAGTTAATTATAAATAACTAATGAATATAATATGATTAAGGATTAGAGAATAAATAATTAAAGAATAAATTAATAATTATTAACTAGTGATTAAAGAATGAGTGATTAGTTAAAAAAGTTATTATTAGTAATTAAAGATGTTATGTATTAAGTAGTTTAATTAGTTATATATAGTTTAGAAATAATACTTATTATTAGTAATGATTAATTATAGATTAATTAATGATAACTTAGTATTAAAAATGAATACATATAATTAGTTAATTATAATTAACTATTTAATATAATATGATTTAGGATTAAAGGATAAATTATTAAATAAAAACTTGATAATGATTAACTAGTGATTAAACTTTTATATAAAGAAACATTACTAGCATATTTTAGGGTATGGAAAGGTGTCCTAAAATTTCATTCTAATAAACATTATATGGTCAACCATCATTGTTAATATTTTATACATTATCATAATTTTGATTAAAGAAACATTTTTAACCTAGAGAGTCATATTTGCCTATGTGTACAGATATGGGGAGGTTATTCAAACTGAACAAGGAGCTTCTTACAGTACACAACCAATAATAGTGGTTAGTACAGATGATTGTGTAACTATAAGTGACCTTCAAGAGAGAATTAGTGGTTCCTTAAATTTGGGACCCGATCAAGAGATCAAGTCTATGAGATATAGACATTTTCAATTCCCAACAACACAGTGGAATATATATTTTCCATTGGTTTCTGATGCGCAGTGGGTTCAAGCAATTAATTTATTTTCTAAATAGTCAGATGGTACCATGATGGAGTTTTACGTTGATATTGCTACTGTACAATAACAACATCTAGTTGTACGAAGACGTAGAATTACAAGAGTGGTTGAAGACAATCCACCCCATGAAATTGAGCCTATTCTAAATGATGCAGTAGAAGAGGACAACCTAGATGATCTCCCAGATATACATGTCAATCCAACTTCTGATAAGGATTTTCGTAATGATGGATCATATGGTGACAATAGTGCTGATGAGGAGGGATCATTTGAAGTTAGGAAGGAGGTTTCGAGAAATTCATTAGTTGTACATCAACATCGACCAACAATAAATCATCCACCAGTCCTTTCATCTTGGTCAGAAGAAATGAAATGTGTTCCTGAATTCGACAATAATGTTCTCACACCGGAAACTGAGTTGCCCGAAGTTGTACTGGATAGGTTTAGTGAGTTGTACAAAACCTTATATATTGGAAGGAATTTACCAAGTAAATATGCATTAAAAAGAATGCTAAAGATATTTCACATTGAGTGACACTGCATCTATATAGTTCACAAATCATGTCGTAGTAAATATGTCATACGGTTTGAGAAGTATGGGGATGATTGTAGATTTCATTTGAGGGAGATTCCGGACATTACATTTGGAGGTTGAAGAATCTCGAGGATTAAGGCAACTCATACTTGCGTTCATCCAAGCCTCACACAAGATCATACCTCATTGGATGCAAAATTTGTGTCATATATTGTTGTTGATATTATTATGACATGTCAAGATATTCCAATAGCCCTTGTGCAAGAGAGGATTCAACAGACATTCGGTTATAATATTTCTTATAATAAGGCATGGATGGAGAAACAGAAAGCAATTGTGAAGGTCTATGGTGATTGGGATTACGCATATCAAGTGTTGTCATAATTTCTAGCCATATTGAGGCATCATAACTAAGTTGTTTTCCATATGGATACAAATGAACATGTGTATCACGATAACCAACTTGATCCATCTCGTGTTCAATTTCATTGGCTGTTCTGGGAATTCCTTCCCTATATCTCCGCATTTCGTTTCAGCAAACAGTTTATTCATATTGATGGAACATTTCTATATAGAAAATACAAGGGTGTATTGTTGATTGTAGCAACCTAATATGGAAACCGTTCACCACTTCCACTTTCCTTTTCCATTGTATAGAAAGAAAACTATGAATTATGGAGTTGGTTTCTGGCATGTATCAGCAACCATTTCACCAACATTCAGGGTGTTTGTTTGATATCTGATCACCATCGGTCATTTAATGAGGCAATCAATGTAGATCCTGATACATGGAGATACCCAAATTCACATCATTGGTTCTTCATTAGACACATTTCTAGAAATGTGCATAAAAAATTCCACAATGAACCGATGAATAAGGTAATCACGAGGCTTGGTATGCATTGTATTTGTTATTTTTTACTATTTAAACATAAAGATAAAATAAAATTATGTGAAATATCATCTATTATATGTAGAATATGAGTCAGACCAACGGAGGTTTGAATAATTTTTTGAAAAAATCTGCCAATATAATTAAGAAGTTTATGATTATATGATGTATATTTCAAAAGAAAAATGGACATTGGCATATGGTGGGGGGAAAAGGTACAGACACATGAAAACAAACATTGTAGAGTGCATCAATGGTGTCTTCAAAGGGATTCTCAAGCTACCTATAACCTTCCTTGTTCAGGATACATTATATAAATGTGTGAAGTACTTTGTTGATAGACAAAAACTAGCATCAGACGGAATACATCATGGGCTAAGATATAGAAAACACTTTCAATGAGAGATTAAAAAGAATATTAAAGAATCTTATGGTTATCATGTCTGCCTTTTCTAATGAGAATAATCCTAATTTGAAGTTCAAGAGAATTCATATCCCATCACAAATTTCATCGGTGAAAAAATGGTGGTATTACTAGAAATAAGGCAATGTCAATGTGGAAACTTTCAGGCCATATGATTTCCATGCACACACGTCATCATAGCATGTGCCTCTGTGAACATATCATGGGAAGCATATGTTGATCTAGTGTACTGGATGGATACCACTGCTAATTGTTATGCTGCACTATGGACACCTATTGGGGAGTATCGTTATTTCCCAATGCCCGAAGGCCAGACGATAGTGATACCTGACATTAATCAGTTGTGTTTTCATGGGAGATCGAAGGCCAGTAGCATGCGTAATGAGATGGACTAGCCTCAATAACAAGGGTAGAGTTTGAGATGCATGATATGTCATAAAAAAGTTCATAACCATAAATTATTCCCTAACGTTGTTGGGTTGAGTTCACAGTCTCAGCCAGAATGATGTATTATCTTCATTGTGACATTATCATATTGTAAATTAAATGTTGTTATCTCTTCATTTTTTCTTGGTTTTTTAAACCCCAAAACCCAAAAGCATAACACTTAACCCAAAAACATCTTTCCTAAACCTTAATATCAAAATTCAAAACCCCAAACCCTTAAACATAAACCCTAACCCAAAAACAACTTCCCTTTACCAGGGATTTTGATAACATTATGTGTGATATTTTAATAAAATTTTATATAACAAAATAATAGTATTATAATGATTAGAATAATTTATTCAATATAGATAATTAGATAAATTCATAAAACATAATTAATAATTCACATGGTTTATCTTAATTTAATCGATAATTAGTTAATCATAAAGCTCCTCCAAAATATGACTAACCAAATTCAAGACCCAATAATTTAGAAATATTGTCTCTACTATTCTAAAAATTAGTATTCCATTATTCCAAAAATGTATATCTTAGTGAAACATACCTAATATCTAAATACCCTATTAATCTTAAATCTTTAATAAAAACATGAATGCTTTCAAGAATTAACTTTCTCTTTATTTCTTAAATAAAATATTAGATAAAAGAATTTATTTCATAAATCCAAAAGCAGAAAACTTAACTCATATTGTAAATTAAATGTTATTATCTCTTCTTTTTTTCTCAGTTTTCTAAACCCCAAAACACAAAAGCAGAACACTTAACCCAAAAACATCTTTCCTAAACCTTAATATCAAAATTCAAAACCCTAAACCCTCAAACCTAAACCCTAACCCAAAAATCATAAACCTGAACCCTAAAACCTTACAAAAAAATCCAAAAACCTAGATATATTCCCTTAAATCATGTATCAATTAATAAAATTCTTACAAATATATTTTCATTAATAAAATTATTTCACAACATAATTTTTTCCATATATTTTTTTCTCTTCTTTCCTCTTGTTATCTTTATTTCATTCATAAAAAAATACATGGAGAATTATATTTATTTGGGTAAAAATAACTTCATAAAACAATGTGAATAAACATGTCATGTATTCCTAAACCTTCATATCAAAATTCAAAACCCTAAATCCTCAAACCTAAACCCTAACCCAAAAATCATAAACCTAAACCCTAAAACCTTACAAAAAATCCAAAAACCTATATATATTCCCTTAAATAATGTATCAATTAATAAAATTTTTACAAAGATATTTTCATTAATAAAATTCTTTCACAACATAATATTACCATCTATTTTTCTTTTCTTTCCTCTTGTTATCTTTATTTCATTCAGAACCAAAAGACATGGAGAATTATATTTATTTTGGTAAAAATAACTTCATAAAACAATGTGAATAAACATGTCATGTATTCCATTTTATAAGTCATAACATCATGCTAACCATAACGTTATATTTACATTTTACACTTACGAATCATTTCATTTGTTTATATGAAGATGAATGATACCATACTACTCACTCAGCAGCGTACCCATATTTCACAGGTCGTGCTAGAGGGTCATGAAGATCGATCGATCAGGGTGCATCAAGTACAGTATTTTCATTACAGGGAGCCTCCACATGCCATTAGACCATACTTGTGCTGTGTTGGCTTCTATGTCTTTTCCGTATCAGATTTCAAATTTGCATACCATTACCAACTTGCTGCCCTCATTAAGAGTTGGAGACCAGAGACACACACATTCCACCTGCCTAAGGGAGATATGACCATCACCCTCCAGGATTTGGCAGTGTTTCTCGGTCTTCTTATCTAGCGGAGACTCGTTATTGGACTCACTCATGTAGCTTGGCCAGACCTCGCTCAGTGCTTGTTAGGCATTGATATTTTGTCTGACCGTAGGGCTACAGATGGAGCGTTCATATCTATGCCTTGGTTGGAGTCACAGATTCCACATTTATAGAATGATTATGATGAGCAGACTGTCATGCGTTATGCTCGTGCATATATATTATGGCTCATTGGTGGGACTATGTGTACTGATCACTCAGGGATGTATGTGCACATGATGTATCTACCCCTACTATAGGACTTTGATCAGGTCATTACATACAGTTGGGGATCAGCCCGCTTTGCATTCAGGTATAGAGAATTATGCAGGCTATCCCACAGGGACCGCACAGGTCTCAGAGGATGCGTCATCCTTATTCAGATGTGGACATCGGAGCGCATCCCCACATTTCTCCATGAGATTTCTGGTCCGCCGGTCGAGATGGAGGTGTTGCATGATGCTTCGCATGGACGCTGGTATGATTATTCATTTTTATTGGTTTCTCATGATAATATGAGTTATTGACTTTAATTTATCATTATTTGTCACTATCAATGATGTATTTTACAGGTGGTGTTAGCGACATAATTTTGACGCGGTTCCGAGACAGCATTTGGGTGTATATCGGCTACAGTTTTACTGTCTCTTACTTGATCAGGTATGTATATACAATCTATCACTGTCTAATATATTTAATAATAGCATCAATTTTGGTTTTTAGTTAGGTGCTTTTTTGAAAAAAATCACATGTCATTTCAGATTTCATGGCTTCCATACTAGAGTATTACGGACTAGTTGTCAGCATACTACATTATTGGGCTTGAGGATGTTATGGTTGTAGTTCCCCTCATTCACTTACATATTATTGATTGGAGGCATCCTGTCATAGTCATGCGCCAGTTTTGTTATACTCAGCCGATTCCATTGTTGTCGAGACAGACAGAGTGGCTTTATGGGATAAAGTTGACAGGGAGGTAGGGTGATGACTGGTCCCTAGTACATGCCAGATTTATTGACTGTTGGCACAGACGTGCAGAGTTTCGTATTTAGGGTGTTCTTGCGAATCAATACTTTCTTTTGGAGCAGTTTGAGTATGAGCCATGGTATAAACTGAAGTATATACTGTATCTTACCAACCTGGCATAGAGATGCAGAGTATGGTAAGTCAGTAAACTTCCATTATTTTGTTTATTGAACTATTTTCTAATTCAATTTGAATCTCTTTACAGGGCAGTCACATAGAGAAACTTGTTCGCATGTGTGGTGAATAGGAGGAGGGGGTCTTTATCTGGGCAGTCATCCATGCTATAGCACTGGAGGCAAAGGCATCTTTTCATGCGCTTTGCGGGAGCATATTCGCACATCCGGCCTGGAGAGAGGAGGTTCCTGCCCCAGAGGAACATCTTGTAGTTGTTGTTGGTGTTGAGGATCCATGACCATGGAAACGTAGATAGCATCATGATATACGTGAGGCCTCACCTATTCCACAGGCAGAGGTCATCCCTCTAGTATTCCAGGATCAGCCGATTTAGGATATGCCTCAGGTGGCATGGGATCCGTCTTTCTTGACAGGATATTTTTAGTTCTCTCTATCTTGGGTTCTAGATCCATCACATCCTTGGGATCCATTGTATCCTTGGGTTCTATATCCATCACATTATTGGGGTATATCTCCATCACAGACTTGTTTCCCCACTGCGATGGAGGCAGGTCCTTCTACCACCCTAGTGGGAGAATGATCCGGAGGGCAGTAAGAGATGCAGTTGAAAAATCCTCTCACTGACACACAGTTGGAGGATGTGCCGGTCAATGTTCAAGTGCCCTAGGATCAGCCTTATCCAGTTCATTAGACTCCACTGCACACTCGACGTGGACATGCTATTCATAGACCACCATGTGGGACAGAATCTCCTCACCACAGACATAGACATTGATTCTACATGTTTATTTACATGTTTTATGTCTACTGAAATCAAAATACTATTATTACTATTAGCTCTTCTTATATTTTTAACCAGTATTTCAGTTTTCATTTATATTTTAGGAATGGTTTATATTCTACAGCTTTCAAAGTTGATTACTTGAAACATAGAAATAATTAGTAAATTTCAAGTAAATAACTTTAAAAGATTAAAAAATCTACAGTATAAAAAAATTAAATAAAATTTAAAAGATAGCTTAATCATCTAAAAATTTGTTAAAAATAAATATTTTTATAAATAAAATAAATAAATGATAATCAAAGGAATGTAAGAAAAGTAACTCAAAAGTGAGAGCAAAAATAATGAATGTCGAGGAGGATCCTAAGCCACCTACTTGACTTTGAAAGCCTATAAAATATAAATTATAAGACACATATAAATAAAATTTAAAATTCAACTACTTGATATATTTTTAATCAATGTTTAAAATTTCATTCATATCAGTCTTATAGTTTATATTATATAGGCTAGAAAAGGCACGTACTTGAAACATTTTTATGTTTCAAGAAGGTCAATTAGAAATCTTATAAATTATTTTTCATCAACATTTTGTAATAAATTCTTTTTATTTTCGACTACTTTTTATATTTCTAACTAATTTTTAAAATTTCATTCATATCGGTCTTATATTTTATATTATATAGGCTATCAAAGACACGAACTTGAAACATTTTTAAGTTTCAAGTAGGTGGATTAGAAATCATATAAATTATTTTTCACCAACTTTTTTTAAGAAATTATTTTTATTTTGGACTACTTGTTGTATTTTTAATCAATGTTTAAAATTTCATTCATATCGGTCTTATAGTTTATATTATATAGGCTAGCAAAGGCACGTACTTGAAATATTTTTAAGTTTCAAGTAGGTCGATTAGAAATCTTATAAATTATTTTTCATCGAAAATTTGTAAGAAATTATTTTTATTTTTGACTACTTGTTATATGTCTAACCAATGTTTAAAATTTCATTCATATCAGACTTATAGTTTATATTATATAGGCTAGAAAAGGCACGTACTTGAAACATTTTTAAGTTTCAAGTAGGTGGATTAGAAAGCTTATAGATTATTTTTCACTAACATTTTTTAAGAAATTATTTTTATTTTGGACTACTTTTTATATTTATAATCAATGTTTAAAATTTTATTCATATCTATCTTACAGTTTATATTATATAGGCCAACAAAGTCACGTACTTGAAACATTTTTAAGTTTCAAGTAGGTGGATTAGAAAGCTTATAAATTATTTTTTATCAACATTTTTTAAGAAATTATTTTTATTTTTGACTACATATTATATGTTTAATAAATATTTAAAATTTCATTCATATTGATCTTATATTTTATATTTTATAGGTTAGAAAAGTCACATACTTGAATAAAAGATAAATTATGTTGAAACATTAAGTTTTATTTATATATATATATAACCATATGAACATAATAATAAAACATTAACATTTTAAATATATAAAAAACATAATTAAAATAGAAAAAAAATATTGTTTTAGGGCAAAGGCGGCATCAGCGATGCCGCCTTTAAGCGGTATTTTAAAAAAAATAACATTGGCTGTTTTAAAAAAATTACAGAAAGAGTATAAAAAAACTCACTCGTATCGAACTCCAATCAATGGAAATTCAATTCCCACCCTGTAACAATCAAAACAGAGACACCGTCATCGAATCATGAATCAAAATTAGATCAAATTCATATGGTGCCGCTAACCGATGGGGGAGAAGGAGAGGGCCCCCCAGGGTTTCTCATTCCTTTTTTTAAAATATTACACTAAAAATAATAATTATTTTTATTATCACAATTATAATAATAACAATAATTTCAATTATAATTAAAATAATAATAATAATAATAATAACAACAATAACAAGAATAATAATAATATTAAAAATCTTAATAATATTATTATTATTATGATTAAACATTTTTTTCAAAAAAAACATTTTTATTAAATTTTATCTTAATTTTGTTTCACTTAGCCTTTAATTAATTAATTAATTAATTTCAGATGTCGAGAAACTGCACGGATCGGGTTCTGTTAAGCGTGCACTTGAGCGAACTCCACTCAACCACACCATCTAGCACGGACCGCTTACAGGGCTAAATTGTGTGTTTACTGCACAGTTTTATAACTCGCGCGCAAGTCACGCATCAACTAGGTTGGGGTGTGATAGGGTAATTAGCAGGACCAGATAAACCGAGGTGTGTTCTTACGGCTTTCTAATAGCAGTCTTAGTACTTACTCTTAGGTTGGACTTTTGTTATAGACTCTTTGTGGTGGGATTATATTTGGATCTGTTTACTTTCTTTTATTGCCTGTCGTACTCTTGTTACAGGATTATATGTATTCATGCATGGTTGTTTAGTTGTTTTTACATTTCAGCATTGTATAAGCTTGGAGATGTGTGCATGTGTACAGGTACTTAGACTAAGTCCTCCCATGTTAGTGATATGAATTCTCAGCGCTAGTCGTCAGCCTCAGGCCTATTGGAGGCTAGCTTAGGGAGTCATGACAGGGGCCCCTCTGGGATGGTTCATGACATAAATGGAAATAGATTTTAATATGAAATCTTGAGGATTAATTTTTCATGGATCTACATATTTTAAAATAATATTTTTCCTTTTTCTAATACTCCTTTGATTTCATGAGTTTGAGTGATCTTAAATCCTCTGTTAGAGCCTTGCAAAGCCACCTATAGTTGATGTGAGCTTCTCACTCACACATCAAACCTATGTTCCCAAGCTAAAGAAATATATCCCTCTCTCCTTTGTTTTGGATGGAGTGACTTGCAAAGGAAATATCCATATAGGGGATCTGTGACTTCTCCTTAACTTATATTGTGAAAGAGTGGAATTAACATGTTTTAGATTATTTGTTTAAATGGATGTGATTAACCATAATTAGATAATAATCTAGAAAATAATCACATGATGAAAGTTTTTATGATAATCTAAAATTACTAAGGTTGAATATGAAATTAATAAAGTGAAATATTTATAACATATTATACTATAATTAGTAATATAAGAGATAATTATCTCATACGAAAATTATCTTGGAATATTTAACTGATAAAAATTTATATTTCACGTTATAGATAAATATTTCTTTTGAAAACATTTTATCATGTTGTATAAGCATTATTCTCTCTTTAAAATAATCATTTCATGTTGTGGATTGTTAATTTACTTCATGAAATAACTATTAGATCATGTTTTAGGGATTAATATGATGATTTGTAATTATTGGAATAAAGGGAAAAAATTTCATGTTGTGGAATAATGATAATTATTATTGAAATTATTCAGGAGAGAGAAATGGATAAACACATGAATTTTTCTAATTATTATTTAATCAAATCAAAATGATAGCATGCTATAGTGTTAAACTTCTTAAATAACATTGATGATAATTATGTTTATAATTATAGATATTAGATTATTGAAATGAGAATTACCTTTAAAGTTGAAAATTATATTTTTTTTCATGAAATGATTTTTAGTGCATGTGTCGGTTTTATTGATAACTTGAAAAAGATAATTATAAAGAAAAAAAATTATTTAACACATGTTCCTATGTGATTATTCTTTTGTTAATAATATTATTGTATACATATAATTATTATTCTTATTTATGTATATCATCACAGGTTAGAATTTAGTTAAATTTAGGTAATGATAGAAATAATATTTTCATTATTTTTCATATGTGTTTCAATGATTTAACCTATTACAATTAATCAATTTGATCTTATTTGTATCGTTTTAGTGTTTCGGTGAATTATGGGCTTAATTGTGGAAATTGGTCAATTCTAGAAATTTAACAGTTTTGTGGAGCTTCTATATTTCGGGCATATTTCTTACATTTGTGCTCAAAATTCTTTTATTCCATTTTTTTAGGCTTTCATTTCTCGTGGGATTCAACTTTGTATTTTGGACCAAGGTCCAATTCGACACACAATGGCCCAGAAAAATTCACCAAGTGGAAAAAATTTTCTGGCCGATAGAATGGACCCCACCTTAATTAATGAGGAATATCTTGGACTACATGTTTCCAAATTATGTTATTATAGATGTAATATAAATAAGACTTTGTGCATCACTTTCACATGAAATTTCATGAAGAAATTCTGTCATTAAGGAACCCATTGCATGAGACCAAAAATAGGAAGTTGAAGAGTCACCTCGGGAAGAAAACATTGTCATTAGTAATTTGATGATAAATTTTGTTACACTTGTCCAAATTTGCTGATATTTTTAGAAATCATGAACAATACATAAGGGGAAAAAAATTTGAATACACCTTCCCTAGATTCATCCATTAATATGTTATCCAGACTCAAACTTTCAGTGTAGTAATTTTGGATGGAAATTTTCTACTCTACAAACCTATAAGTAAGAGGGTTCACTTTCATTTAAAGGGGTTGAATAATGTGCAAGAGGTTATTTTCTGGAGTATTGAGTTCTTGAAGTTATTTTTATTTTCTCTTTTCTCTTTTCTTTGTTTCATCAAGCTCTCTTCTTCCCCTTTCAACTCTATTACCCTTCACATGGAGGGGTAAAACCTTTGAGTGATCGGGGAAGGGGGAGTTTCACTTTTGTAATGTCGTAGTTTTGTGCTTAAATGTAAAACTCTATTTTTCTTTTGAATTATTTATATTCTCATTGTTTCCCAATTCTCTTAATGCAATCGTGTTTTGGTTTTAGTGTATTCATCGTTAATAGCTTTGGTTGAAGACTTTTAATCTCTCTCTACCTAGTGCAATTTGTCTTGATCGAGCAGATTGTGTTAGGTGGTGAGTGTCCAACGATCATTGGAACGTGTGTGAAACAAGTAAACTTTTATAAAGTTATAAGGAGAAATGATTTCTAGTAAGGACTTTTCTTAGTTGTTTAGGAATTGTTTATTAACTTCCATGCACATAGGAGTGAGTTATATTTGTTTCTTTAACAAAGGGTGATTGATAACTCGATCGAGGAGTCTTTCATTTATCATTAAATAGAAAGAGGGGGGGAATAATCTGTATTGCTATGATGACATTGAAAAATGTGATCCTAACCTGACCCCATCACTCTCTTCATCCATTAGTTTTCAACCTTTCTTTTTATTGCTTTCTGTATTTTCCAACTCAAACAATTTCAAAAACAACCTCTTATTCTTTCTTTAATTTAAGTGACAAACGTAATTGTTGTGCAATCCTCTCTAGAGACAACCTAGGTTACCCACTTCACTACATTTTAACTAAGGTTATATACACCCCACAATAGGCATGTGTCAAAACTTGGCACCGTTGCTGGGGAGGTAGTGCCAACAGTTTTTTTCCTCTTTCTCTTTTTTTTCTCTTTTCTTATTTTCAGTTCAAAGTTGCATGACTAGAACCTCAAACACTGAGCCTTTCCCCCTTGATCCTGAAATTGAAATAACCTTGTTGAATAGACTTAGAAACCAAAATTTACAATCTGAATTTGAGGATATTTCTCTTACAGACTCGAGTGAAACTTCAAGTGTTCACTCTGAGCCTGTCATCATGGCTGGAAATCAAAACCCAACCCTTAGAGACCTTTGTACCCCACAATTCCTTAATTAGAATAATCAAATTTTCATGACAGTGTTACAAAATTATTCTGATATGAAACCTAATATGATACCATTGCTCTCAAAGTTTCATGTATTGGTAGATGAAGATCCCAACAAACATATTAAAGAGTTCACACATGTCTGCTCAACCTTCAGACCACGTGGAGTAGCTGAGGAACAAGTAAAATAGAAGGTGTTACCATTTTCATTAGAAGGAACTGGTAAAGAATGGTTTTATAGTCTAAAACATGGATATGTGGATGATTGTAATGACTTGGTGATATGCTTCATACAAATATTATTCCCAGCCTCTAGAAGCACAGCCATCAGAAAGGAGATCTGTACCATCAGACAATCATCTATAGAAACTCTTTACGAGTACTGGGAAAGATTTAAAAAGCTATGTGCCAGCTACCCACATCAAGCCATTAAATATCATCACTTTCTTATATCCTTCTATCAAGGCTTACTGTACAATGATATAAACCTTCTCGATGCATCATCTGGAGGTGCATTGATTGACAAGTCACTAGAAGAAGCCAAAGGTTTTATTGGTACAATAGGTACTAGCACAAGAGGTATTCATGAGGTACAAACTTCTAATCCATCACCCTTACTAGAAACTAAGATTGAAGAGGTAACTAGTTTGGTGAGATAGATGGCCTTGAAACAAGTAGGTGACCAACAATCACTAGCTAAGGTATGTGGTTTATGCTCATCACAAAATCTTTTCACTAACCAATGTGATGAAATACAGGGAATGGAAACTTGTGAGGAAGATTTTCAGTAAAATAAATTCTAAAAAATCAAGTATGGAGAGAGCTTAACCATGTTCAATATGGATTTTAAAATCAATAGAATCAAGCTAGAACCTCGAACCAAAACCAATTCTAAAACCAACCCTCTTTCTAGCAACAATTCCAAAACCCACCACCATTTCAACAAAAGAAACCTTATAACCATCCTTCACCCCACCAACCGCCCACTTTCCCAAGACCCTATGAGCATCCATCAACCATTTCATAGCCCGTAATTCTGAACCAACAGCAGATATCTGATATTGAGGGGCTGAAAGACTCTGTAAAAGATTTTTCCACCATGTTTGAAAGTCTCATGGACTTCCTAACCAAAAATCATGGGAAAATTCCTTCCCAAACAATCCCAAAACCGAAGAATAATTTCATAATGATAATAATAATAATTTGGAAAGAGATATCACCACCAGAATCCCATGAACCTGAAACAAGACCACCTGAGTTGAGGGAGAATAAAGTTGTAAACTCTAAAAATTCATTGAAAATGCATTGTGAAGAAGAGAATAATTGTGAGGAAGAGAAGGATAGGCCAAGGAAGAAAATAAAAGAAACACCATTACAAATGCAACAAAGGGAGAAGAAAGACTTAACTCCACCATTTCCATCAAGGATGATTGAATCAAAGAAATTTCAGGAGGAAGCACTTCAAAAAAAAATCAGGACACCTTCCAGAAAGTGGAAATAAATATTGCCCTACTTGAAGTAGTCAAAAAAATTCCAAAGTATGTTAAATTTTTTAAGGATCTTTGTACCAAGAAGATGAGATTTCAAGGTAATGAAAGGACCAAATTGGTAAGAAGTTTCTCAGCCCTTATCACACCACAATTTCCAACCAAATGTCAATATCCAGGGATGTTTTCCATTCCATGCACCATTGGTTATTTAAATTTATATAATGCTTTGTGTTTCCTAGGTGCTTCAATTAATGTATTTCCTCAGTCAATATACACTTATTTCTATATAGGAGATTTTAATCCCACAAGAGTGGTGGTCCAGCTTGCAAACAGATCCACAATTTTCCCTACAGGAGTTTTAGAGGATGTCCTCATGAAAGTTAAAGATCTCTTATTCCCAGCTAACTTCTACATGCTCAATATGGAAGAAGATAGGATCCCATCACATTCATCCATAATTTTGGAGAGACCTTTCTTAAAGATATCCAAAACTATCATCAATGTCCACGAGGGGACACTCGCCATGGAGTTTAGAGAAAGCACAGTCCACTTCAATATTTTTGAATCCATGAGGCACCCATCAGATGATCGCTCCATATTTTCACTTTCCCATGAAGTTGGTGTATAAACCATTGAAGAATCAGGTATGTTCTATGAATTATTAGACATAGGAGAGACTTCTTCCATTGAAAATATCATTAAACATGTGGATGCCCAACATGTTGTAGATTCTGATTTCATCTGGGAGGAAGAGGTAAAATCTGATGTCTTTGATGATTTGTTAAATGATTAGGAAGATGATATGTTTTCTTATGTGCAGGAGGTACAAATTTTGGAATTTGGAAATGTCAATTTAGTTTCATCCCTTGAGCATCCCCCTGATCTGGAACTCAAACCACTCCCCACTGATTTGAAATATGTGTACCTTAGGGAGGAAGAGAAACTACAAGTGATAATCGCTAATAATCTTTCTGAAATCAAATAGAAATCATTGATTGGTCTTTTAGAGAGAATATCCAAGTGATAGGGTGGAGTTTAGGTGATATTCTAGGAATGAACCTAAAAATATTCTCCCATATAATTTTTCTTGAGGGAGATTCCAAACCTATTAGGAAACCCCAAAGGAGGTTGAATCACACTTTAATGGAGGTTGTGAAGAAGGGGATTGAGAATCTATTGTAAGATTGGATCATCTATCCCATATCATGTTCATAGTGGGTTATCCCAATTCATGTAGTTCTAAAAAAACTAGCCTAACCATTGTGAGGAATGAAAAGAATGAATTAATCCCTATGAGAATTCAAAATAGCTGGAGTGTGTGCATTGATTTTAGGAATTTGAATCAGGTCACTCAGAAAGATCATTTCCCCATTCCCTTCATTGATCATATGTTAGAGATATTGGCGATTATAACTCATTGTTGCTTTTTGGATGGATTTTCAGGTTATTTGCAGGTACCCATTTCTCCTGAGGATCAAGAGAAGACAACCTTTACATGTCCCTTTGGCACTTTTTCATATAAAAGGATTCTATTTGGATTATGTAATTCTCTAGTTACATTTCAAAGGTGCATGTTAAGTATATTTTCTGATCACATTGAAGATTTCTTAGATGTTTTCTTGGATGATTTCATAGTTTTTGGAAACTCTTTTGACCATTCTTTGAAAAATGTGGAAAAAGTTTTGAAAACCTGCATTGAAAAGAATCTTGATTTAAATTTTGAAAAGTGTCATTTCATGGTTGAGGGAGGTATTTTTCTTAGGAATGTCATTTACAAAAAGGTCATTGAAGTTGATAAATCAAAAATTGAAGTGATAAATTCTTTGTCTTACCCAACTTGTGTGAATCATGTTAGATATTTTTTAGAACATGCAGGATTATACAAGAGGTTTATCAAGGATTTCAGTAAGATTTATCTCCCTCTCTCTAGATTTATTTTGAAATATTCTGATTTTGATTTCAATGGTGCATGTAGGGAATCATTTGATGATCTGAAGAGGATATTTATTGAACCACCTGTGATGCAGCCACCAAATTGGGAAGAACCATTTGAGCTACTTTGTGATGCTTCCAACCAAGTAGTTGGAGAATTCCTTTCTTAGATAATTGAGGTTAGTCCACAAGTCATTGAATATGACTCAAGAACCTTGTATGTGGCTCAATTCAATTACACAGCCACATAAAATGAGTTTTTAGCAGTTGTTTTTGCTTTATAAATATTTAGATCATATCTGCTTGGAACTAAAGTCACTGTATTTTCTGATCATGCAGCTCTCATGTACTTGATGAAGAAGGATGCAGCTAAACCGAGGCTAGTGAGATGGATGTTACTACTTCAGGAATTCAACATGGAAATCAAGGAAAAAAATGTATCTGAGAACTAAGTGGCTGATCATTTAAGCACACTTCCCAACACTACTAAAGCTGAAATTCCAGAAAAAGAACCATTCAATGGTCACCTTCCAGGAGAGTAGTTGTACTTGGTTAAAGGAGAAGTGTCTTGGTATGTTTACATGCTCAATTATCTGGTAACATCTTAGGTCCCATCTCATTTCAATTCTCACCAAATTCACAAACTGAAAACTGAATCTAGATATTACATTTGGGATAATCCATTCCTTTAGAAGATTTTTAATGACCAAGTGATAAGAAAATGTTTTCCTAAGAGTGAAATTGGTTTTGTATTTGAGTTTTGTCACACATTATCTTGTATAGTCCACTTTTGACCTCAAATGATAGCAAAGAAGGTTTTAGAATCTGGACTTTATTGGCCAAACATTTTTAAAGATTCTCATGAATTTTGCAAAAGGTGTCAAAAATGTCAGTTTTTTGGAAACATTTTAAAGAGACAAGAAATGCCCCAACAACCAGTTAATTTTTGTGATATTTTTTAAGTATGGGGGATATATTTTATGGTCCATTTCCCAATTTCATTTGGAAATTATTATATCTTTCTTGTGATTGATTATGTTTCCAAATGGGTGGAAGCAAAATCCACCAAGACTGGTGATGCTAAAGTTGTTTGTTCTTTTGTCAGGGATAACATATTTTTTAGGTTTGGAGTTCCTATATCCATCATCAGTGATCAAGGGACTCACTTTTTTAATTGGATAATGGAGGATTTATTGAATAAGTATGAAGTGCATCATAAAACATCAACTCCCTATCACCCACAAACAAATAGTCAAACTGAAGTGTCCAACAGGTAAATCAAAGGAATTTTGGAGAAGACTGTTAAACCAAACATGAAGGATTTGAGCCAGAAGTTAGAATACACATTATGGGAATATAGGATATCCTACAAGACCCCAATTGGAATGAGTCCATATAGGCTGATTTATGGGAAAAGTTGTCACCTACCTGTGGAACTGGAGCATAAGGCGTATTGGGCTGTTAGGAAGATGAATTTGGATCTTGAAAGTACTGGGAAAGAGAGAAGGTTTCAGTTGTAGGAGCTGGAGGAAATTATAAGAGAAGCATTTGAAAATTCCATGATTTACAAAGAGAGAACAAGAGTGGCTCATGACAAGCTGATCCAACCGAAAGAATTACATCCTAGAGATAAAGTGCTGCTTTTCAATTCAAGACTCAAGCTGATGCTAGGTAAACTTTGTTCTAGATGGGAGGTTCCATTTATAGTTACTCATGTATATCCTTTAGGTGTTGTTCACATTGTGAAGGATAGAGAGTAGGAGTCATTCACTATTAATGGGAACAGGCTGAATAAATTCCATGGGACCATTCCATCAGATCTAGTGGAGGAGATCCCGCTCCTCCAACCTGTCTATCAATAAGAGCCATCAGGTTGTACCTATCATTCACACTTGTTTTCTATTGTGATTCATTTTAAAATTATACTACATGTTAAATCCACTTGAATTCATTGAGGACACTGCATCATTTAAGTGCGGGGGAGGGAACCTTTTGTAGTTTAGGATTTTCATTTGTTGTTTGTTTTTCAAAAAAAATGTGTGTTTTTCAAATTTTTGTGTGTTTATTTTTCAGTTTTTGGTATTTTTTTGAAACTTTTGAGCTGAAATGATTATCATTACTATTTTTGAAATCCATGTCATTGAGTGAACCAATTTATTCCATGAAACTGAACTTAAATGAATGCTGAAAATGACTTTGTTTCAAGTTCAATTCTTTAGGAATTTCATGAAAAGTACTCTGATTTTTGAATCATATGCCACATTTCACTGTCTTAATATTTGAAATCACTATACTGTGAGGATTTTTAACCCTTTTTTTCATATTCTCTTAATTCACCTCACTTCTTAAGAGAACCAGAATGTGCTTATTTTAACCAGAATTTGATTTATTCTTTTCAAAACTTGAGGGTTTGGGGTGCATGTGTTTTAAATTATTGAGGCATTTCTTTGGTTTTAAAGCCCCCTTTTCAAGAGAATACTTTTCATTATGGCCTACCTTGTACATTTAATCCTTGTAGCCCTTATAAGCCATGAACTTCTTATTAGGTTAGCCACATTACAAGCCAATTTTCCTTATCCAACCTACTCTTGAAGTGAAATTGCATGATCTAGTTGAACTTAAGTATGGGGGAAGCTGTCTTGTATTGTGCTACCTCATTTGGTGCAAACTTTGGGTGGAAAATCAATTTTTGAAGAGATGTGTGTGCTGCTAAAAATCATTTTTTTGAAATTTGTGCCTTTTCTGGAGCTTTCATGATAAGAGAAGTTGTGCCTTTTCTAGATCTTCTAATGGAGGAATAAAGTTGTGCCTTTTCTGGAGCTTTCAAGAAAAATCATGTTTAAGAAGATTGAAATTTTTTCTATTTAAATACTGAGATGTTTGAAAATTTCTTGATATTTCATAATGATAGAGATGAATTTCTACTAAGGGGAGTGAGGAGAATACCATACTTGAGTGAAAATTAGAATTTTGCAATTTTGCTTCAAAAAGAGCCAAGCCCTCCTCATTCGGCCTCAGAATTTTTTCATAAAAATCCTACCAACCTAAATCCAAAAAACAACCCTATAAAGTCTTAATAATAAAAACATGTCATTGACATAAATTGGATGGATAATTTGTAGTTTTTCAAACCTATGGTGACCCTTGCATTGGTTTGGATGATAAAAACTTTGTTGAAAATTGATATTTGTGAGATGAGAGAAAATTCATGTGAGTTAGGTGTCTTTTGTGCATGGGATGAGAAATGAAGAGGAAAAATATTGAATGATTTGGTTTTAGAACTTGTAATAATGGTCATGGATGAGGAATGATATCTTTTATTTCTTGGTGTAGAATTGGTGGATCTCATTGGCATGTGTTTTGAATTTGCTTTGATTTGATTTTGATTTTTGACTTGTTCGGGAGTCCAAGTGATAAGTATGGGGGAATTGGTAGAGATAATATTTTCATTATTTTTTATATTTGTTTCAATAATTTAACCTCTATAAATTAATCAATTTGAGCTGATTTGTATTATTTTAGTGTTTTGGTGGATTATGGGCTTAATTGTGGAAATTGGTTAATTCTGGAAATTTAACAGTTTTGTGTAGATTCTATATTTCGGGTATATCATTTACATTTGTGATCAAAATTCTATGATTACTTTTTTAGGCTTTACTTGATCTTGTGATTCAACTTTGTTTTTTGGACCAAGGTCCAATTTGACACATAATGTCCTGGAAAAATTCACCAAGTGGAAAAAGTTTTCTGGCCAGCAGAATGAACCCCACCTTAATTAATGAGTCATATCTCGTCATAAATATGTCCAAATTATGTAATTTAAGCTGTAATAGAAATAAGACTACTCTAATCACTTTCACATTAAATTCTATGAATAAATTCGGTCATTAAGGCACCCATTTAATGAGACCAAAAGGAGTAAGTTGAAGAGTCTCCTCAAGAAGAAACATTTGTCATTAGTAATAAGAGGAAAACTTTTGTTAAACTTGTCCAAATTTTTTGATATTTTGAGGACGCATGAAAAAGACATAGGGGAACAATATTTATGAAGAAACCTTCCTAATATTCGGCCATTTAGTATTCTATTTGGACTCAAACTTTCAGTAGAGTAATTTTGGAGGGAAATTTTCTACTCCACAAGCCTATAAATAAGAGTGTTCACTTTAATTCAAAGGGGTTCAAGAAGGTGAAAGAGGTTCTGTGCTGGTGTATTGAGTTCTTGAAGTTCTTTTTATTTTCTATTTTATCTTTACTTTGTTTCACCATGCTCTGTTCTGCCCCTTTCAACTCTATTGTCTTTCACATGGAGGGGCAAAACCTTTGAGTGGTCGGGGAAGGGGGAGTTTCACTTTTGTAATGTCAAAGTTTTGTGCTTAAATGTAAAACCCTATTTTTCTTTTAAATTATTTATATTCTTGGTGTTTCCCAATTCTCTTAATGAGATCATGTTTTTTCTTTGGTTTATTCATCATTAATAGCTTTGGTTGAAGACTTTTAATCTCCCTCCGCCTAGTGAAATTTGTCTCAATCGAGCAGATTGTGTTAGGTGGTGAGTGTCCAATGATCGTTGGCACGTGTTTGAAACTATTAAACTTTTTTGGAGTTATAAGGAGCAACGATTCCCGATCAGTACTTTCATTAGTTGTTTAGAAATTTTTTATTAACTTCCATGCACATAGGAGTGAGTTCTATTTGTTTCTTTAACCAAGGGTGATTGATAACTTGATCAAGGAGTCTTTCATTTATCATTCAATGGGAAGATAGGGGGAATAATCTTTATTACTATTATGGCATTGAAAAAGGTGATCCTTCCCTGAACCCATCACTCTCTTCATCCATTATTGTTCAACCTTTATTTTTATTTCTTGATTTATTTTCCAACTCAAACAATTTCAAAAACAACCTCTTCTTCTTTCTTTAATTTAAGTGAAAAATGTAATTTTTGTGCACTCCTCTCTGGAGAAAACCTAGGTTACCCACTTTAATAAATTTTAACTTAGGTTATATTTGTTTTTGTCACACCACACGATAGTAACGTGTCAGGGAACCATAAGTATTATCACATGAAGAAATATTAATATTATTTTTTGAATTATTTGGGATGTGTGATCGCATGATTTTGAGATATATATTTTATTTCCTATAATATTTACTAGATAATGTGATATTTATTTTTATGATTGTTAGTGCATGGATGGTATACTTGGTTGTTAAATAACAACTTGAAGTTGCTAATGAATTTTTTATAATAAAATATGAATGTTGAAATAATTATCATTGAGGTTGTTGATTTATGAAAAAGAAACTTAAGGTGGAACACTAACTTAAATATATAAAATTTAGCATTGTTAAAATCCCATATAGATGTTTTATGAGTGTGGTTTTATTTTTTTTCAATATAAAACAAGGGATCAAAGTCAATGTATGATGGAGTCCTCTATGATTAGTGATTAATCATGGAAAGACAAAGATGGAAGGAATTTGATAAATAATAGAGAATAGATGTGATGATTCTAGGAGAATCATTATAGATTAATTTAATGGAATTGGATTTCATGATTGAGAAATTATCCTTAAAAATGTGACATTTATTTAGCTGATCTTAAATGTCAAAGACATGTGTTCAGGAGGACACATTTTTTACAATAATAATAAGAATAAGAATATTTCAAGAAGTCCAAGAAAAATATTATTTACTTTTCATGATGATTATTGAGAAGAATTCCATGAAATATAAATATTATTGTATGAGGAGTTTTAATTTAAGAGAAAACCATTCAAAAAATAAATAAATTGCATGAGGTAGTTGGTTGGAAATTTACATTTTATGAATTTGGTTAACTCTTTTTAATGAAATTATACTAGAAAAATATATATCCAACCACACAAAACATCTTGGCTATCTCAACCATGTACTTGTGGGAGCATGCTCAACCATGCATGGGAGCGAGCCAGAACATCCCCCATGGGGGAAAGAGAGTGGTCCATCGCATAGCAGTCGCGGGATGGGCGCAGGTGAGCATGCACATGTGGATGGCCAAGTGGGCGCAAACTGTGTGCATGTGTCTGCAGTGTGGTTTTGGGGGAAGACCCTGAGCTACTTGTATTTTCCAAGTGAATGGAAGCGTTTTGTTTATATAGTGTGAATCAACTGAATATTTCTTCGATGTGGTATAGCGTGGAGAGGAACAATATTCATCTACTAAAAATGATACATTTATATCATAGTCATTAGATCCAATGTACATGAGTCGTCTGATCAAAATTGTGATCATATTCAACCTCATACTTTTACAGAAGTTTTCTTTTCCCCCAAATTATTTCATTCCACAACTTCCATAATTGAGCCAAGATTTAATGGTTGAGTTATTGAGATGATCATTCACTATATCATCTTGCATTAATCTATGATGTCATACTGGTGTTTCCATAAATACATAGCTTCTGTCGAGGAATGGATAAATGAAAATGAAGTTGTGGGAGTCTATTCATGCATCCATAGTTCATGGATGTAATAGAGCTTCAAATAATTATTGAAGGATGTGATCTTTATGACATGAATGTGAGGAGATCATCATAAATACACCATTATTATCAGTGTTAAATGGAGTCTTGGTATAAAATGAAACTAGTGTACATAAATTCCATAAACCTCAATATATTTGATGTTTTGAATAACATGATTGATGTGACATATTTTTAAAAGGATAAGGAGATGAAAAGGTGGTGTATAGGTGGTGTAGAATTTCCTATAAAAGGAGAAGCACCGATCCCAAATTTAGTTTCTTCCACTCATGATTTTTAAGAGCTGTCATTTTCTTAAAATAAAGCATATAATTCTTGAGCTTCTGCCTATGTGAAAGGAAGAATATTCCATGAGCCTCCTAGGTTCTATGAAGAAGAAGAAAGAATCTCATGAGCCTTACATGGATATGTGAAGGAGTTGGGATTCTGAAAATATTTTCAAGATTTCATGAAGCATTTGTGAATTCTTAACACTTTAGTTTATAAAGTACTCATAATCTGTGTGAAAAACTAGTTTCAAAAATCCTCACTGGTGATTCAAAAACTGCTTGGCTAACACAAAGAATAGAATCACCACTTCTTCTTATATATATAGTTTCACAAAGCCCTCTTTTGTGTGTGATAAAGAACTTACGAAACATATATTCACATATATTGCTTACGTGAGTAAGGATAATACATTTAATACCTATTTATGCCAATCACACTTGAGGTTACATGAAGACGATGAACTTAAAGAAGAGATATCTTGCACTTATCACTTGTGCAAATAATAAATGAGATAAATTTTGCATGCAATACATGCATGACATGCACTATATTTGTGTAAATTGAAACATATCAATATTTTGGAAATAAAATACAAGAAGGAGATAGATATTGCTAAACTATTTTCATTAAATGAAATTGTTATTAAAATAATTGAAAAAAATTTAGAAGAACATAAAATAATATCAATAATATTTTTTATATTCTAGGAATTGAAATATTTTAGTTGAGAATTAAAGAAGAATAATTTGATACTATGAATGTGATTTCTTGCATAAAATGATACAAAAGAAATTTTATGCATCACCTACACACATCTCATTGAGGCTTGGAACATTATTAATAGAAGTATTATTTTCCCTGGCATTTTATATTTGAGGAAGAAGGCAGTGTGAAGTAATTTTCATTTAAAAAGCACTAATTATTCTAATAGTGATCTGATATAACAGGATCAACAAGAATGTAATATCCTTGAAATTACTATGGTTTCCAAAGATCTGTTATTTGAGGAATAAGTTCTTATTAATTTTTATGAGGTTAAATACTTGATATGATTTAAATATCTTATTCAAAAGTTTGTTGAAAATCTATTGAAGAACTAGTGGTTCTAGTATAAAAAACACAATTGAAAAACCAGTGGTAGCAATATAAAGAACAGCACTCACTCTAGAAGATTGATTGTTTCTTACAAAATAATTTTATGCCAATTCTATGTGTTTGTAATCACTACAAAGTTATAGTGATAAGAAAATACATGAAAGATCCACATATTGATCACAACAAGGAGTAAGTTTTCAAATCAAGACTGAACCTTCTAAAAATCTACTTGTGTTACCGTTTCTTTTATTATATGCATTACATGTGTATGTGATAGTTGAGAATGTATATCAGATACATTCCTCTTAACTAGGACATATGTTTGAGATTAAGAGGGGATAATTGAAATCAAAGTAAAACTCAATAAAATTTTGGTACACTGATTCACCTCCACCCCCCTATTAGTTTCCATGTACAATCCATCTGGGCTCTACAAGTTGTATCAGAGCATAGGTATGAATCTTATTGGATCAATGTTTTTTTACAAGGTTTATATGATGTGTAAATTTTATGTTAATTATAAATTACCTCAAGTGGGATATATAGTCTCCACTCTTGTTGAAGAAGGCATGAAGGTATCTTCCAAGACTCTAAAACATAGGAATAAAAGGAAAGAAAATATATTGTGGAAAATATCAAATAATAAAGAGAATGATCAATGTTAATCTATCAAATCAGTTCACAGTGATCCTTTTGAAGAAACTAACTCGATCTATGTAGAGTATGAGGAAGATGAGACAATCAAAACTATTGAATACTTATAATATCAATTTGAAAGATATATGAAGAATGTTCTTGATGAATTGGTTACATATATACTTTGTTATATCAAGGTTCTTCTTGATGAAAAAGAATAGCTTGAAGAGGAAGTTAATAAGATGAAGGATGCACTATCTAAAAAATTAAAAAGGCGCAATGCTCTCATAAACCTCATCGAAGAAAAGGAAGAATCTATGACTCTTTTTAATGAAAAGGTTTCATTGATTGAAGAATAATTATAAGGGCATGTTTATTAGAGCATCATGGGTAAACATGTTTTTGGTGATGTGATCCATTAACTTGAAACATTGTTCAATGTTTCCATGAATTTCTTAGATTCTCAACTTGAAGTAAAAACTTATAAGGTCAAATAACTTGACATTTTATTGGAAAAAAAGACCAAGTTGCATGAACAGTATATTCAAAAGATCCATGATCTAAAAGAATCACATAAAGTTGTTATTAGGTTTAAGGAATCTCAATTGGAAGTTAAATCCAAAATAATCAAAGACCTTGACTACTATATAAATTAATATATTAGAATACATGAAAATCATATTAACAAAATGAAAAATGAATGGGAATTCATGATGACATCAGTTGAAAATGTGATGTTTTACCTTTTCATGAAAGTTATTTAAGTAGAATTTATTGATATTGACATTTGATGCATAAATTTATTATATTAAAATACATTTCTTATGAGATTTAAATTATTAATTATTTTTCAAATGTTTAATGAATTGTTCATATTTGGAGGGATGTCATAATTAAAGGATAATGATAAAACGGATCCAAAAAAATCTATATTTCCACTGAAATAATACTTTCCATGATGAAGGATATCCATGGGATGATTCTAGGGGTTTTAACTAGAGGAGCGGGGGAAAAAAGAGCTTCAAGTGTTGTAAAAGGTTATTCATTTCGTGAATATAATTCAGGATGTGTATCTAACTCAATATGTGAAAACAAGCCCTGAAACCCCATATTTATATAAGTTACCACAACATTCACAGTGTGACTTCTTATTTAATGATGTGAATCATAGTGGAAAGACCTAGTTCTTTTCAGTTTTGATGTAATTTTCAATAAAAGAATTCATTTATGGTCCAGACTACCATTTAACACCTGAATTGACTTGAAAGGATATTAATGACCACATTAATGAAGATTTAAAAGAAAACTCGAGCATCCATAATGCTTATAAATTGAGGTTCAAGTTGTTGCGACATTCATTCATCAGCGAAGGACTATAAGGAAGTATCTTTTCGGATCATGCATTATCATGATGAGTAGAATAGGTTTTTTGTTTTTATATCCCCTAGTGGTTATCATGAGGGGGTAGAATTTGTGTGACTCAAGTGTAATGAAATTGTATTGTTTGTATCAAGTTGTTTTATTTTTTAATGAAATCCATTTGGTTCTTTTGGTGTATTCATAAAATTCTTAATTCTCTTCTTTTATTTATTCATACATGACCATTGCATGATCAGTGAGAAAGTGATATAATTAAACCCATTGACTAGTGGATGAATCTCACCATGACCATTGGGTGGGTTGTCTAATATGCTTAAAAATGGTTCTGAGTCACCAAACCATCGAAAGACTTAAAGTAACAAGACCATTGTGAAAAGGGGAATTCAGTGATTTAGGGTTTGTTTAACATGGCCATTAGAATTCAGCTAAACTCAATTTCAATGTCACATTTTTTTAATTCATTATTTTATGCACTAATTAATCATGAACCTGTATTTTCAATTTCCAATCATGTTTTCAATTTTCTTGAACTCCAAAAACATCATCAACCCTTTTTAAATTAAATTTGATTAAATTTCCTTTGATAAATAGTTTAGTTATTTATTATTAAATTATTATTTTCTTTAACCCTGTCTCTTTGGGTTTGAACTCGGACTTTCATTTCCTATACTACCTTGTAGTTTAGCAATTTTTTGTTTCATTTTTTAAATAATAAAATTTGGTAACCCTGTGGGAATTAATGATGCCTGTGAGACTATCAATTTTATGGTGACATTTCTAGGGATGGGAGTGGTGATTATTCTAATTTAATAATTTAGGAAAAATTTATTATCATCTATTTCTATTTTTTAACTTTATATTTGGATTTTCTTTTATTATTTTTATCACTTTTAATACACTTGGGTATTTTTGGTTATGATGGAAGGGATACAAAGCACTTTGACTGCCAATGATAGGTTATCCTTCCTCATAAAAGATCTGATGCAACAACTCAAGAAGATTAGAATAATTAATAATTAATAAAAATAGTTCATGAAAATGTGCCCAAGAAAGTAATCCATGAAATTACATTGTATGGTGTTAAATTTCAAATAGGTGCATCATGAGAAAAAAAACATGGTCAACAAATCATAGGTAAGTACAAATTCCAAAAATGGTTTTGATTATATTCATGATTCCCTTGATTTTTTAGGTTTGGAGGATAAAGAAAAAGGTGATATTGATGTTGAACTTGAGTGGTCCAATGAACAATTTAGAAAACTGTAGTAAGAATAAGAGAAATAACCAAAATAAGGAACCTTGGTTACTGATTTTCTATATAGATTCATTTCAAAACTAGTAATGTTGTTGAAGGATAAAGAAAAAGAAAAGGAAAGTATGGTTGTCACCATTTAAAAAAAATTAGAAGATTTAAGAGTGTTGCAATAAGAGGAAGATGAACTAGATACACTATTTACTGACTAAGTAGAAGAAAATGAAGTAGCAGCAGAATAAGAAATTGAGGAACTAGCTACTAAACATAAAGTGATCATTGAGAAAATTTAACAAATGCAGTCAACCATTAACAAAGAATAATTTCACCAAATATAGATGGATGCTGAATTCTTTTTACTCACCTTAAAGAGATCCATATTAGGTAACCTCTACTTTATTTCATTCTGATCTCAATGAAGAAAACATTAGATGAGATATATTCACATCAAAGTCAAAATCGGGTTAACCCAAGAAGGTTGGATTTGTATCACACCACAATTAGATAAACTAGGTATGGTTGAGATAAATGAATATTAATAAATATCATCTTCTAAGAGGAAACCTGAGTACTTTTATCGATTTATATGAATTTAGATGTATTACTTTCTTAGAATTTAATTTTATATTAGGTTTAGTTTAAATTCCACTTATTATTTTGAGCTTTAATAATAGGATGGTGTTCTTTGATCAACTGTTTAATTTTTTTGGTGCAACATGAAGGCATAAGAAAGCAACAAGATGAAATTGAAGAAGTTTCCTATAGAATATTCGACATATGAGAACAATTCACGATGTGAGAAGTTGATTCACAACATGAACTGATGCATAAATAACCCGTGTGGCATAGCTTTAAAGTTTCAATTGATGGGGAGTATGAGTTTCAATTTATTTATTTTATCTGTCCATCACAATTTTAAATTTGTTATTAAAGATTTGAACTACCAATTTCATGACCCATAATTAATTTTTTTATTTAATCACTAGTCTATTAGATATAAACTACTTAGGATAATTACCATGCCATGTTTTTAAATTTGTTTGTCAGTAAATTTAAATGAGAAAAATGAGTAAAAGTGGTAGATATAAACTTGGGGATTTGGATTAGATAAATAATTATTTAGGGGAACTAGTTTATTTTTTTAAATAAAGTTTTTCTAATATTTGGCTTTCCTTGAATTTTTTATATTTGTATTAATTAATTTCATTATTTATATGTATTTTCATGAGAGATTGTCTCAACCATTCATCTCATTCTCAAGACATCCTCTGAGCATAATTTTTCCCTTTCGTTCTTGGGCATATTTCTTGAGAGGCTCAAGAATGATTAATTCTAGAACATTATTTACATCTTGTCGAATATATGATTGCAAAAAGTCACATTCAATATTATTGAGGCAAATTTTTTATTATACCTTTATCTTTGTGCCCACCTTACATTAATCTTTTTTAAGCCCGTAGAATCCATGGATAACCTTTTAAGGATAAGATCCATGTTTGAAGCCTATTTTATCTTTTCCTACCCTTCTCTAACAATTTTTCATGGTTATAAAAAATTAGTATGGGGGAGACTATGAGATGGTGGAAGGGATAAAAATATTGTAATATATAAGTGTGGTGGATATTTCTTGGGATTTGGATAAAGGATTGTGATTTTCATACATTTTATTCATTGCACACACTCTTAAAAAATTAAAAATAGATTGTGTATTGGTCAATTAAAAAATCACTAGTGCTTTACTGGGGATCTTGTTATAACTTTTAAAAATAGTGTAGTGAGGATGAAATTTTGGGTTGGGTGGTGGTTGTGATATTTATCCCAAGAAAAAAAAAATTGAAAAAGACAAGAAAATAATAATTATTATTATTATTATTATTATTATAAAAGAGGGTGTTTTTATTTATTAGATTTCATTAATTCATGATCCTGATTTGATATATTGGTGTATGGATGATATTTTTTAAGGAGAATTTTCCATTGAGCTACTTTTTTATTATCATGAAAATTACTTTAGATATTGTAAGAACCTGTGTTTTTCCGAACTGCAGTTTTGAGCAGAAATTTGAATTTTTTCTATTGGATTCTTGTGAGGGGTAAAATGGTCATTTTTTCCTAATAGTTGATCTCAGATAATTTTTATGACCACTCTGTTGGTCCCAGAATAGGTTGTTTACCCTAGGATATGAGTTTGGTGGAAATCTGAGTTGTTCAAATTTTAGCGGAATATTTAATATTTAATATTATTAAATTAAATATTAAATTATTCATGCAGGATTTTTTGGAAATAACTTTTAAACAGAGTGTCGTATTGAGATTTTGTCTGCGTCATTGAGTCCAAAATGGGGATTTTTTCCAAGGGAAGTCATAAACTCATGTCGGGCGTCGGGGCTGGCCTGGGCCCCTTTTTCTTTCTTTTCTTTTCTTCTTTCCTTTTATTTCTTTTCTCTTCCTTCCTCCTTATTACACATGCTCCATGTGTGATCTTCCTTAGACATGTATTTTTGGAGGATTTTTAGATTGATAAATAGAGAGATTTTGGAAGCAATAGGGGTACCGATTTGAAGCTCTCGACGCACTGATTCGGCGAAGGGCAACTGTGAGCCGTGAAATCAACCGAAGCTTTGGCGGTTTCCACCTGAAGGTAGGTCCATTTATTTTTTTTAACATAGAACCCCTTTAAACATGTTATTTTAAGTCTTTAAATCCTTATATTTATTATGTGTGTCCCCTTGAGGCCGGATCTGTTGTTTCGGGGGTGAAAACGAGTGTTTCGGGTGTTTTGAGGGATTTCCTGCCAAAAAACCCAAAATACATGGCGTGTGTTCTAGGGGAACATGCCATGTGTTCTTACCATTCTAGAAATATGTAGTTTTCCAAAGTATACATCGTGTACTTTGATTACACACCGTGTAGTGGTGGTCGTGTGTCCGGTCGTGTGCAAAAAAGACACCGAATAGTGGTTTTTAAGGAGTACACATTGTGTAGTGGCACATGGGCATGTGTTTAGGTAAAAATGCACACGGGATGACATTTTGTGAACAGTAAAATCTATGTACAGTAAAGTACATGCCCTGTACTATTACACAGGTAGACCTCATGTGTTTGGCCATGTGTTATGGCCATGTACTACTTCAGCTTAGTAGTTTTGGGATATCCTGTGCCCTGGAAGTCAGAATTGGGCATGTGAGTAGTCCATTATGAGCGTTTTTTCACATAGATCACAATGTTGGAATCCATTTTACATTTAAAGTTCATATAAATTATATTTTGTGGGTTTATATCTAAATGGATAGGTTATTCCTCCAGTTATCAAGTTTAGTTGTCACCTAAGAGTGAGACGTGGTCGTTGGGTCTAGAATTTATTGTTTGGTTGTTATGTTTTCCATGACTAGTATTGTTAGGATAGAGTTGATATTATATGACATGCTTGTGATATGAATTTTAGTTTATTATCCAAGTATTATTTGTGTTTTACTTTGGATGATGATTATCGTTTGTGCATGATTACTTTACACATGGTTGTGGGAACCTGGTGTAGTGAGACCATAGGGGGAATTAATATTGAGGGATTCCTCAGAGTGTTTATTATACTTTTCATGATATTAGACCATATGGGGGATTGACTTTGAGTACTTCTTCAGAGTGTCTATAGTTATAGTTATGATACCATTAGAGGAATTGACGTTGAGTGCTTCCTCAGAGAGTCTGTAGTTTATCGGTAAAAGACTATAGGGGGAATTGATGTTGAGTGCTTCCTCATAGAGTCTTTATTTTTAATGAGACCAAAGGGGTTAGGTTGTGTGAGCTATCCCAGGGGGTTGTATATCTTTAATGTTTAATGATAAGTTAAACCATAGGGGTTAGGCTATGAGAACTTTCCCAGAGGGTGATGAGTGGAGGGGATGATTACACACTCCTTGGACTATTTTTGGAATGATTACGCTCTTCTAGATCAGTTAGGATTGACCGTCTGTATACGGTATCCTTCCTTATAGGATTTATCGTCGGTATACGTAAATCTAGTGGTGATTCGAGGAGAGTACGAGTGAACCCAGGTATAGGATTATCTTCCCCCTGTGGTGACGTAGCTTGCTCAGAGATACAATTTTGGTGTTGGTTGAAGCAGGTTTTGTGTTGATCGGGATTACAGACCCAAGGATCGACTGCTGTTGTGGTTTCATGTTGTTTGATACACATACCAATGAATATTCATATTTATGTATATGTGTATATGTATAGGAGTATAAATGTATGCGTATATAGATATGGACATCCATGGTGGCACTTACCTAGTTGATAGGGATTACAGACCCTGGGTTTGACTATGGTTTCATGTTTGGTTTACTTCTCTTCTATTGTGTTCCAGCTAGGCTGAGCACATTGTTATTGCATACACTTAGTGGGACAATTATAGGTTGCCTATCAGGGTGCCTTACTGAGATTATTTCTCACCCCTACATGTGCACCTCAGTTTACATGTAGACCTTATGTCTGATTTTCAGGTTGAGCACAAGTTGCATGGTAGATAGGGATGAGGCATAGTGTTGCATGATCGAGCGGAGATACTCGAGTGGTTAACTTGATCAGGCTAGTGAAGTTCGACAGTATTTGGAGATCGGGTATGTGGTTTGGCTCAGAGTTAGTAGTCGAGCCCTGTACTTTTACTTTCAATTTATTTTGTACTTGTATTTGTATGGTCTTTCCCAGTGGGTGGCCAGTGTTGTATTGTTTTTCATAGATGTTTGGGCTTTACAGCTTTTTACTATTACAGCTTATTCTATTTCAGTTGTTTTCTACTTCCACACTCTGTTTACTTTCCACTTTGTATGATACTTAGTTATTTATGTTGTTGCTTATTCTGGTATGAGGGAATAGTCTAACCACTATCACACTCTAGGACCTTGCTGCTAGTAGGCAGTCTCTGGCATACGAGGAGGCATGCTTGAGGCCTTATGGTGAACCAGCTTGGAGCATCGGTTTAGTGGCTTCCGAGTCAGGATGTTACAAAGTGGTATCGTAGGGGTTTTCTTTTCCTAGTATTTACTATTTGGGATATGGTAGACAGTAGTATTAAGAATGTGTCGTAACCTATGATGGATATCAGACTGGTGTGTTTAGAACACTTGTTCCGATAATAAGTCCCAGTTTCTAGGGTTTGGGATTGTTGTTCTAATTTTTCAATGTTATAGTTGTATATTATTTTCACCTTGATTGATGCACATGTTGTGTGGATGTTTTGATTTACTATGGATCTATGGATCTCAGCCATAGGTAAGATGCTAGGGACGGTTTTTGACTCTTACCGGCAAATACAAGAGGCATCTCATTCATCATACTAGGCATGTAGGATTCACAGCATATGGGCCTTCTAGTGTGTGTTTTTACTGACGACTGAGACCTTTGGGTCTGCTTACACATACTTTTACTCTGATGGTAGGTTGTGTGGATCTACATTGAGGCGTTGGTGTGAGGATAATGACTCAGTCCTCGTGCACAAGTGGTACAGTGACCCCAGTGGGATGATGTGGCATGTGATGCCTTTCTGTTTAACCCCTTATGGGGTGTTGTTTCTCAGGTCTATGGTTATCTAGTCTAATCTATGAGTATGATGAGGATAGATACTGAGGCTTTTCTTGTTAACTGGACCTCCTTGGGGTATTTTGGTATACGGATACCTGATGAGTGTCAGTCCAGCTTCTCTTCTGCTTGGGTTGTGAATTCCAGGGAGTAGTTCCTTCTAAGGATACTCGGAGAGGATCAGGTCCCTTGTAGGTTGTGTTTTGGTTTTTAATTTCATTGGTCGTTGTGATCTTTACCATCTTCTGAGAGGTTTTGTATCTATTGGGCTAGGTGGTTAGCCCTTGTGACCCAGTTGTGAGACTTTTTCTATAGGGATGGGTGGAGACCTGGAGACCCTTGGTTTTGACTCGGACCCTTGTAGGTCAACATCTGTTTTGTTCTAGGGTAGCCTTCTTGAACTGTTGGTTGTGTTTTCCAATGCCTTTTTCGGTAGTGAGTTTTTTTTACGCTCTTTTTGTGAGCGAGGCATGGTAAGTGCTCGGGTATTTGTTAAAGTGTAACACCCCAAGATTTTATGAGAAATAATCTTTTTAAATTCTTTGATGTCTTGTGTTGTAAGCTACACCAAGATTTTCTTGCACTATATGAAAAACCATATTAGCTTTTAGTATACGCAACACTATTCTTGGCTTGTGTTGCACGCAAGAGCGACCTTCCTCAATAGCGTGTGTTGTACGCAATACCGAGTTTTACTAAAAACGATATATTGTTATAATATTATTATGAACTAGCCATTATGAATAGTATTAACTACATTTTGAATTTTATAACATTATAATTCATCTTACACGTTTTCTAGAACATGGTATGAGAACAAAATCAATTTTTCGTATAAAGGAAGTATTTTTCAAAAAATGCAGTTTTGCCATCTTTTTATGGCGCACCCATTTTAAATCAAATTTTTGAAACATTTATAAGTTCAATTTGACAAATTAAACTTATTCTTTTGAATCAGGATATAAAAATTTATGTTGGATAACTTTTTGATATTATTCTAATAACCTTCATATTTTGATGAATAGTAAAAATATGCTAAATTTTAATTAAAAACAACTTTTTTCATCGAGATAATTTATATGATTAAATTATAATATTGAATGGTTTTAAATTATAAATAGAATATATTTTTACCATTTAATATAATATAATTCATTATCATTAATTTTACGTTGAATTCATAGGTAAAAACAGTTCAATCTTTTACAATGTTTTAACTTTTAAAAGTTGTTTTCTCAACAGTGGGACTAATTTTAAATTAAATACTGAAACTTTTGTGTATTGAATTTGGAAAAATGGATTCCATATTTGGAATCATTAGGTCCAAATTATGTTAATAGGATATTTTTTATTTTTGGGCATTATGAATAGTAACTACAGTAAATTTTATTTACCGCGGTTAAAGGTAAATTTGGTAATTAAGGGTAAAAATAATATTCTAAAATTACACTAACACTTGTCTTGATATCATTGGTTGATTATATTTCTCTCTAAAACATACTTGGGTCGAAATGGAATCTATTGGAACCCACTTGGATGAGATTCAGACCTTTAATTTATTTTATTTAAAGGAAAGTGAAATATGTCTCACTCAAACTTTATTAATTAAATTATTTTTAATATAAGGTAATACAGAATATAAATTAGATTATAAATACTAATTTGAAAGATAAAATGTTTTTATTCATAATGGTAATTTATTTTTAATTTTTAAGAAATATATAATTACCTTAATAGCTTATACATTATTGATGCATAATTTATTTATTTAGTGAAAAATCAATAATATAGTTTTTATTAAAATAATAATACCCATCAAAAGGACCAGAAACTTGACCAAACCATATTTTTAGAGTATATCTATACCCTAATAATCAAAGTGTCTACTTTTGGACCATTTGGAGCCTTATAAAATATATTATGACATTTATATTATTTTATTTTAAATGATGTCAAAGTTGTCACCTTTATAATTTAATAAACATATCATTTTAAAAGTTGGGTGTTTTAGAAGATAAATTTGACTAAAAGTATTCTTATGAAATATAATAGATGTACCTTCATAATAGTATTTTATTTTTAACTTTTATGAAAAAATAAGTATATTAAATAATTATAAAAAAATGTTGTAGTAATTATTTTATTAAGAGAAATATCAAATAAATGGTTTTAAAAATATTAAAATAAATAATAATGAACTAATTAACGTGCTAAACTAATTTTATAGATAAATATTAAATTTTAGTAATCTATTGAATATTTTGGTTCAAACATATCTTCTGTGTGGATTTTATTTAAATTCAAATAAATGAATAGTGTCAAAATTGACACTATTGATATTTTATAAAAATAACATATTATTAAATTGTTTAAAAATCACAAAAATATTTAAAAATTAAAAATTGAAATTTATATGGTCTAAAATTTCATAAAGTATCCAATTATGGACAATTCACAACACATAAGTAACTATTTATAACCATTTAAATTTTAGAATATTATTACCACAAATAAGACTAAATAGATTAAATAAGGATAAATCAAATTGATAAGGCTTAAAATAATTTCCTGACATTTATAAATTTTATTAGATGATGATATTACAACCCTCTATTATCTCATCTTCTTATTTTAGTCATTTTGGAGGTTTTTAAGTGGGGTTCCAGTTTTTTATAAATTAATATTTTTGAGCTTTCTAAAAGTGCCCCTCTCCTCTCTTATAAAAGGGAACCCCCTCCCTCTTCTCTTCACTCCATTTTAAGCCTTAAAGCTCAAAAAAACCCTTCCAATTCCTCTTCTAAACCTCTCTATTTATATTATAGATATTTTTTTCTTCTAAAAAGACCAACTCTGGTGACCTAAGAGGAAGTTTAAAAGAGGCACGTCGAGGAAGAGGTAATCTCTTCTACCGATTCTTTCAAGTTTCTTTCTTATTCTACTTCCTATTATTTAGTAGTTTCATTATAAAGTAATAAAATAAGTATTACTGATATACTGATATGTTATTATAAATATGAAACAACCCTATTTCGCCTTATATTCATCCTACAAAAAATGAAATCACCGCGCGTGCGTACCTACGACTTACCGTCTCCACGCCGTGGTGTAATCTGTTTTTCCACCACCACCATACTTGGATGGGTGTAATGGTAGAAATAATGACTATATATTATTATTATAACATCATACCGATTATGATATATTATATCATCCATTCCAATTCCATTCAATAATTATGGGAATGATATCATCGTTCGTGCGTACGTACGGATTACCGTCTCCACGACGCGATGAGATTCATTCTCCATGTTAACTATTCAAGAATGATTATAAAGTATATATAATAAATAATAATGAGATATATGACATAATAATGATACTGTATTTATTTATATGTTATTTACTTACTTCCATTCAATTTAATAAGGAAACAAAAACAACGTTCATGCGTACGTACGGCCTACCGTCTCCATGAACAGTGTATTTCATTCCATTTATCGATCTATTATATATATGTATTATATTATGAATATATATTATATTTAAATCATGTTTTACATTCTCTAAGTAAGTAATCATGATCTAAGTAATCATATGAATAATTAGAAGTCAAAACGCGTACGAAAAATGAAACGATTTTACCCAAAACATTGTTTTAACATGGAATTGACAAATGAACGGGTAATATAAAGTTGTAAGTGTATCATATATGATATCATAAATATTATTATGGTTCTGTTACAAGTTAATAATATGTTTAAACCCACTATACAAGAGTCTCAGACACATATAGAAGAAATTGGACATAAGGTCAGGGATAATTATTCCAATCTCATTCTTATCCGAGATTGTTTATTCGTAATAATTTAATGGGGTTATTTTTATCATCCATGGCCATGTTTTATAAAAAAAGTTTCCATAAAGTTTTTAATATTCTTACATGTATGTTTAAAGTCATGTTTACCTCTTTTTTACTTGTACTATGTGGTATGAAACGAATCTTTCTTTTGTTTACCATACAAGATACTTTTTGACTTTTCTGGAAAAAGTACGAGAAGAATGTTTTTTTAACTTATACGGCATGAACGGATTTTTATGGTTTCATAACACCTTATTTACATGAAGATTATTCTACACAATTTCATGATTATTTTCAAAAAAATATTTTTCTTTTAAAATTTCATGGCATTTTGAGAAAATAAAATGATTTTGAAGAAGAAAGGATATTTTCCTCAAGAATTCATTTCAAGTGTTTTATCAAAAATATTTTCAATCTAAGATGAAATTATTTAATATGTTTATGTTTCAAGTATAATGTCTCTATTATTTACATGGTTTCATTTTTCTTATGATGAAATTATATCCATTTATTCTATATGGATTATGTTGTGATGGGATGATGTTTATAAAACCCATTTTATTCATTGGGTTATGATGAATGATTTATGTTTATTTTGTGGCACACAAAAGAATGATTTCATTATGATATGGGTGGGACCTATATATCCCTCCAATTCATTGGGTAAATATTTATATCTCATGAGATAGGCATGGCTGGAACAGCAAGTAAAATCTGGATTAGTAATACAGGGCTGGAACGACAAGTAAACATGGTTCAGTAATGGACTTTGTCCACTATGATGGTCTTGGCAGAATGGTTTGGCTACTATGTAAATCATATCATGTGATTAATGGTTTTACACAATTACATGTTTTATTCCCATGCTATTTTATCATGATTAATGATCCTTTGTGATCTATGCCTTATGTACTGCCAAGATTTATGTCATTACTCGTGATTTTGATGTTTTATGTTCATGTTTTTACGTTCAAATGTTTATGGATTGTGTTATGTTCTCCATGTTTACCCTTACTGAGCATTTTATCTCACCCTTGTTATGTTTTATTTCCCCCAGGATATAAATAAAGGTTTTAGGTAAGAAAAAAAGGGGGGAATATCTTTATGGGAGATGTTGAAGATCTTTCACCATGATTAGAAGATTATGTTCCGAGTTTCCAAAGACACTAAACTAATACGGTCTTTGGGTGTCTATTTTTGTTATGTATTAAGTATTTAACAAAATTAATGTAATATCCATGTACGTCAAGATTGGGTCTCTAGTGTTGGTATCAGAGAGAAGGTTTATTTAACCTTTGGAAACTAAGATGCGAAAACTATAGTGAGATCCATAGAGATATTTCTAAGGTATGTCTAGGGATGTCCCTATGGTTTAGTATAACTATAGGTTACATTCCTAGAATTATGTTGACGTTCATGAATAACCTAGGGTGAACCTAAGGTGTCATGGATTAAAGAATGTGTGATAAGTTAGACATCCCATAAGTGACTTTTTTTTATTATGTGGTTCCTTGTTATTTTAACTGTTTCTTACACTATGGTTTCTGGTTTTAGTCAATGGAGGGAACGAGAAGGAATTTGGTTAACATTGATTCCAATGGAAAAATTGGTGACTATGATCAATAAAAAATTTTAATGCCTGAAGAAAAAGATATTATGATTATGTCGAATCAATCATCATGATATATGATTAACAAGGTGAACTTTAGTTGTATTCCTAAGTCATCAAATACTTGGAAGATGGACTTTTATGCATGTTCAGATGGTGAGGAACATAGAGGAAGGAAGATTGATATTTCTACATATTAGTAAGAAGGGAAGAATAACCTTGAGGAATACCTCAAATGGAGGGGAAGATGATATCTGTGTGGGGAAAAGGGGCATTGAGTGACAGACTATTATGGAGTTCAATATCTTATCTGTGGAGAAAATGGGCATTACCCAACTCAATGCCTTGACCTGAGAGGTTACTTCTAAATAGAGGAAGGAACAATTCCATGCCAATCATTGAAGAGGATGGATTGAAGGGCTTATGTATTGTAATTCAAGAATAATGTTGTTGAGTTACTTTTATGGTATATTGAAATATCTATGTATTGGTCCATTGTGGTTTTCCATAAGAATATGGTACTGGTAACCATGAAAAGTGATTGAAATATTTTTGGAAAGCAGATGATATGCACATAATGAAGGGATAAGGAGAAAATAATATGTTTGATAGTATTAATGAGCTCATGACTGATATAAGGACAAAGTGATATCATGGTTTGAGTATATATAAATTTTGAGATTTTGGTATGTGAAAAGAGTTAACTTTTGACAACATTCATGTTTTCACTAAGGTTCTATGGTAATTCATATTTCAAGAGAATACATTATTAAGGTATTCACATGTTTGGAATATGACCAACAAGATATATCCTATGATATATGGGGGATAAATGATGGTATTCACATGCTTGGTAGATGACCTCTCTAGTAATCTTTTTTATATATATTATGATATTGGACATAACTATTTTGGATAAGCCTAAAGATTGGAATGGATTAAGTTAGACATCAGATAGTATTGTTGAAGGCTAGAAATTTTTGATATTATTTCTGGAATTTTGTAATAGTATAGTTTTAGAAAAAAGACAACTCGTAGGACGGGTGACAACCCGTCGCGTCGAATAAGGCTGCAGGAATCTAACCCACAACCGAAGTGCGACAAACCTTTATCGCCTACCACTGGACTACAGGAAGTCCCTGGTTTGTACAAATCAGTTTTATATTATTAAGAGGTATGATAGATGAAGTATAAGTACATTTTTGGAACCATATACGATTAACCTCACCATAGATGGACTTATGTATATTTAATATCTTATGTTAACCTTTTTTGTGATAGAGACAGATGGAATGACCTATCATTATATCGCATGATCTACTATTACTTTAAGAATGAAAAATTCAACTTCATTTCTTTAAATAAGAGATGAAATGGGAATTGTTCATGGAAAGACCAATGATGATTTTACACTGAAATCAAGTAAGTATTTATCCTTATGCAAAAATTCATCAATATTATGGAAATGATCTTGAAAACCAAAAATGTTGTCCTAGTACCCTCATATCCAATGAATCAGATGGTACCTTAGATCATCACATATTTACGGATTTGTGATTGTTGGATTTTTCATATCCATGTTCTCTACCACTCTTCATCGGAACATGATGGTTAGATTTCTCTTCCATATCCATATTTTCACCTATATTCTCTTATGTGGAAACCCAATGTTGAGTTACTTTGGGTGACTGTTATGTTTATAACTTTCCTTTTTAAAATTAAGTTTTAGTATTCCAATTTATAATGTGGGTTTCTATGAAATAATATTTCAAGTAGTAAACAATTTATAACTACGACGAATTTCAAGGGAAAAATTCATTTTAATGGGGGGTAGAATGTAACACCCCGAGATTTTATGAGAAATAATATTTTTAATTTCTTTGATGTCTTTTGTTGTATGCTACACCAATATTATATTGTGCTATACATAACAGCTTATTAGTTTGTAGTATATGCAACACTATTCTTGTCTTGTGTTGCACGCAAGAGCGACCATCCTCAATAGCGTGTGTTGTACGCAATACCGAGTTTTACTAAACAACGATATATTGTTATAATATTATTATGAACTAGCCGTTATGAATAGTATTAAACAAATTTTTAATTTTATAATATTATAATTCATCTTACACATTTTCTAGAATATGGTATGAGAACAAAATCAATTTTTCGTATAAATGAATTATTTTTCAAAAAATGCAGTTTTGCCGTCTTTTTATGGCACACCCATTTTAAATAAATTTTTTGACAATTTTATAAGTTAAATTTGAAAAATTAAACTTATTATTTTGAATCATGATATAAAAGTTTATGTTATATAGATTTTTTACATTATTTTAATAACCTTCATATTTTGATGAATAAAAAAAATACGCTAAATTTTAATTAAAAACAACTTTTTCCATCGAGATAATTTATATGGTTAAATTATAATATTGAATGGTTTTAAAGTATAAATAGAATATATTTTTACCATTTAATATAATATAAGTCATTATCATTAATTTTACATTGAATTCATAGGTAAAAACATTTCAATCTTTTGCACTCTTTTAACTTTTAAAAATCGTTTTCTCAACAGCGGGATTAATTTTAAATTAAATACTGCAACTTCTGTATATTGAATTTGAAAAACTGGATTCCATATTTTGAATAATTAGGTCTAAATTATTTTTATATGCTACTTTTTATTTTTGGGCATTATAAATAGTAACTACGGTAAATTTTATTTACCACAATTAAAGGTAAATCGGTTAATTAAGGGAAAAAATAATATTATAAAATTACACTAACACTTGTCTTGATATAATTGGTTGATTATATTTCTCTCTAAAACATACTTGGATCGAAATGGAATATATTTGAACCCACTTGGATGAGATTAAGACCTTTGATTTATTTTATTTAAAGGAAAGTGAAATATGTCTCACTCAAACTTTATTAATTAAATTATTTTTAATATAAGGTTATACAGAATATAAATTCGATTATAAATAATCATTTTAAATATAAAATGTTTTTCTTCATCATGGTATTTTATTTGTAATTTTTAAGAAATATGAAATTACCTTAATAGCTTATACATTATTGATGCAGAAATTATTTATTTAGTGAAAAATCAATAATATATTTTTTATTAAAATAATAATACCAATAAAAAGGACCATAAACTTGATCAAACCATATTGGTAGAGTATATATATACCTTAAGCATCCAAGGGTCTACTTGTGGACCATTTGGAGCCTTATAAAACATATTATGACATTTATATTATTTTATTTTAAATGATGTCAAAGTTTTCACCTTCATAATTTAATAAACATGTCATTTTAAAAGTTGGGTGTTTTAGAAGATAAATTTGACTAAAAAAATTATTATGAAATATAATAGATGTACCTTCATCATAGTATTTTATTTTTAATTTTTATGTAACAGATAAGTATATTAAAAAATATACAATAATGTTGTGGTAATTGTTTTATTAAGATAAATATCAAATAAATGGTTTTAAAAATATTAAAATAAATATTAAATGAACTAATTAATATGATACATGAATTTTATAGATAAATATGACATTTTAGGAATCTATTAAATGTTTTGTTTGGAACATATCTTCTGTGTGGATTTTATTTAAATTTAAATAAATGAATAGTGTCAAAATTGATGCTATTGATATTTTATAAAAATAACATATTATTAAATTGTTTAAAAATCAAAAAAAAATATTTAAAAATTATAAATTGAAATTTATATGGTCTAAAATCTCATAAAGTGTCTGATTATGGACAATTCACAACACATAGGTAATTATATATAACCATTTAAAATTTAGAATATTATTACCACAAATAAGATTAAATAGATTAACACTACTGGAAAATAATGATTTACCAACGGTTCTGAACCATTGGGAAAGGCCACAGAACCATTGGGATAGGTTAGAAAAATTAGCCTATCCCAATGGTTTTGGGAACCATTGGGAAAAGTTTTTCCCAACGGTTTCCCCTGAACCGTTGGCAAACCCAACATTTTCCCATGGTTACCAATGGTTTTATAAACCGTTGGGAATGTATTTTTACCAATGGTTCCCTTTGAAAAATTGGTAAAAACTTTTAATGTACCCTATTCCAATGGTTTGAAACTGTTGGCATAGGCTATGCTGTGAAAATTGCATAGCAGCCTGCAATTTTCACAGTAGTGGTAGGGTGTCCATCCATTCAGGTAATTGTCTGATATCCTCTCCGATTAATGTACCTGTAATAACCAACTAACACATACATATACAAAACAAATTCATACACATTTAACATATAATTCATCTAGAACTATACACATCCAGAATTAAATCAGAATTCATAACTTAATTATAAACATACCTAATTCATTTAAACATACACATTTAAATGTGTTTTTTCTAGAAATGATGTCCATTTTAAACAAAATACATACATTTGGAGTGATACCAGCCACACCATGCCTCAAATTGAGGTGAGGTTGACTCGTACACGTCATATATGATGCATGGATCATTGTGATAAAGTATCAACACAATCAGAATTCGTTTGGTCGGTTTTCCGTATGTACTTAAAATGTTGTCCATTTTAAACAAAAGAGAGAAACTTAGAGTGATCCTGGCCACACCGTGACTCAGATTGAGGTAAAGTTGACTCTTACACGTCACATATGACCCATGGATCATTGTCCTAAAGTTTTAACAGAATTCGAATGTGTTTGGTCGGTTTACCGTATGTCAATTGTTGTTTTCAATTAAAATGAAGTTCATTTTAAACTATAGATAGACACTTCGAGTGGTTCTGGCCACTTCACAGCACTTATTGAGGCTATTTTGACACTTACATGTCACATATGACCCATGGATTATTGTCCTAAAGTTTCAACAGAATCTGAATGCGTTTGGTCAGTAATCTGTATGTCAGTTGTTGTTTTCACTTAAAATGTTGTCCATTTCAAATAAACCTGAGACACTTTGAGTGGTGTCGGCTACACCAAGACTCTAATTGAGGAAAAGTTGACTCTTACATGTTAAAAATTACTCATGTAACTTTTTCCTAAAGTTTCAACAGAATCTGAATGCGTTTGGTTGGTTTTCCGTATGTCAGTTGTTGTTTTCACTTAAAATGGTGTCCATTTTGAACTATAGAGAGATAGTTCAAGTGGTTCCGGTCACACCACACCTCAGATTGAGGCTGGGTTGACTCATACACCTCACATATGACTCATGGATCGTTTTATTAAAGTTTCAATGGAATCCGAAATCATTTGGTCAGTTTTCCGTATGTCAGTTGTTGTTTTCACTTAAAATGATGTCCTTTTGAAACAAAAGAGAGACACTTTTAGTGGTGCCGACCACACCAGGTCTTGGATTGAGGTGGTGTTGAATCTTACACGTCACATATTACTAATTTATTGTTTTACTAAAGAAACAACACATTCCGAATGCATTTGGTCGGTTTTCCGTATGTCAGTTGTTGTTTTCACTTAAAATTAAGTCCATTTTAAACAAAAGAGAGACACTTTGAGTGGTTTCGGCCACACCATGCCTTAGATTGAGTATGGTTTGACTTATACATGTCACATATGATTCATGGATCTTTTTTATAAAGTATAAAAACAATCATAATCCATTTGATCAGTTTTCTGTATGTACTTAAAATGTTGTCCATTTTAAACATAAGAGACACTTTGGGTGGTGCTAGCCACACTGCGACTCGAATTGAGGCGTGGTTGACTATTACACATCACATATGACCCATGTATATTTTTCCTAAATTTTAAATAGAATCCGAATGTGTTTGGTCAGTTTTTCGTATGTCACTTGTTGTTTTCACTTAACATAAAGTCCATTTTAAACTAAAGAGAGACACTTTGAGTGGTGCCGGCCACACCGCATCTTGGATTGAGATGGGGTTGACTCATACACAGCACATATGACTCATGCATCATTTTCCTAAAGCTTAAACACATTCAAAATGTGTTTGGTTGGTTTTCTGTATGTCAGTTGTTGTTTTCACTTAAAATTATGTCCATTTTAAACAAAAGAAAGACACTTTGAGTGGTGTCGGCAACACTGTGTCTTGGGTTGAGGTGGGGTTAACCCATACACGTTACATATTACCCATGGATTATTTTACTAAATTATCAACACAATATGAATGCGTTTGGTCGGTTTTCCGTATGCTAGTTGTTATTTTTACTTAATTTTTCATCCATTTCAAATAAACCTGAGATACTTTGAGTGGTACCGGCCACACCAGGCCTCATATTGAGGCGGGGTAGACTCTTACACGTCACAAATGACTCATGGAACGTTTTCCTAAAGTTTCAACAGAATACGAATGCGTTTGGTTGGTTTTCTGTATGTCAGTTGTTGTTTTCACTTAACATGAAGTCCATTTTAAACTAAAGAGATACACTTTGAGTGGTGTCGGTCACACCACGTCTTGGATTGAGATGGGGTTGACTCGTACATGTCATAAATGAATCATGGAACATTTTCCTAAATCATCAACACATTCCAAATGCGTTTGGTCGGTTTTCCGTATGTCAGTTGTTATTTTCACTTAAAATGATGTTTATTTTAAACAAAAGAAAGATACTTTGAGTGGTTTCGGCCACACTGAGTCTCGAATTGAGGTGGTGTTGAATCTTACATGTCATAATTAACCCAAGTATAATTTTCCTAAAGTATCAACATAATCCGAATGCGTTTGGTCAGTTCGTATGTCAGTTGTACTTTTCACTTAAAATGTTATCCATTTCAAACAAAAGTGAGACACTTCGAATGGTATCGGCCACACCGCACCTCAGATTGAGCCGAGGTTGACTCTTAAACATCACATATGACCCATAGATCGTTGTGATAAAGTATCAATAGAATAAGAATGTGTTTGGTTGGTTTTCCGTATGTCAGTTGTTCTTTTCACTTAAAATCTCATCCATTTTAAACAAAAGAGACACAATTAGAGTGCTACCGGCCACACCACTCCTCGGATTTAAGTGGTTTTGACTCTTACATATCAAAAATAACCCAAGTATCATTTTCCTAAAGTATCAACACAATCCTAATGCATTTGGTTGGTTTTCTGTATGTCAATTGTACTTTTCACTTAAAATGTTATACATTTCAAACAAAAGTGAGACACTTAGAATGGTGTCAGCCACACCGCACCTTAGATTGAGTTTGGGATTACTCTTACATGGCACATATGATCCATGGATAATTTTCTTAAAGTTTCAACAGAAACCGAATTCGTTTAGTCGGTTTTCCGTATGTCAGTTGTTGTTTTCACTTAAAATCATGTCCATTTTAAACAAAAGAGAGACACTTTGAGTGGTTTCGGCCACACCGTGCCTCAGATTGAGGCAGGGTTGACTCGTAAACGTCACATATGACCCATGGATCGTTGTGCTAAATTATCAACACAATCAGAATCCGTTTGGTCGGTTTTCTGTATGTACTTAAAATGTTTTCCATTTTAAACATAAGAGACACTTTGGGTGGTTTCGGCCACACTACGACTCAGATTGAGGCACAGTTTACTCTTACACGTCAAATATTACCCATGGATCATTGTCCTAAAGTTTCAATAGAATATGAATGTGTTTGGTTGGTTTTCTGTATGTCAGTTGTTGTTTTCACTTAACATGAAGTCCATTTTAAACTAAAGAGAGACACTTTGAGTGTTGTCGGCCACACCACGTCTTGGATTGAGACAAGGTTGACTCTTACTTGTCAAAAATGAATCATGTAACATTTTACTAAATCATCAACACATTTTGAATTCATTTGGTCAGTTTTCCGTATGTCAGTTGTTGTTTTCACTTAAATTGATGTCCATTTTAAACAAAAGAAAGACACTTTGAGTGGTGCCGACAACACCGTGCCTCGGATTGAGGTGGGGTTGACTCGTACACATCACATATGACCCATGGATCATTGTTCTAAATTATCAACACAATCCTAATGCGTTTGGTCAGTTTTCCGTATGCTAGTTGTTATTTTCACTTAAAATGTTGTTCATTTCAAATAAACCTGAGACACTTTGAGTGGTGCCGGCCACACCGGGCCTTGGATTGAGGTGGGGTTGACTCATACACATCACAAATGACCCAAGGATCATTTTCCTAAAGTATCAACACAATCAGAATGAGTTTGGTCAGTTTTCTGTATGTCGGTTGTACTTTTCACTTAAAATGTTATCCATTTCAAACAAAAGTGAGACACTTCGAATGGTTCCGGCCACACCGCGCCTTGTATTGAGCTGGGGTTGACTCATACACTTTACATATGACCCATGGATAGTTTTCATAAAGTATCAACATAATCTGAATGTGTTTGGTTGGTAATCCGTATGTCTGTTGTTCTTTTCACTTAAAATCTCATCCATTTTAAACAAAAGAGACACAATTAGAGTGATACCGGCCACACCGCGCTTGGGATTTAGACGGGGTTGACTAGTACACATCAAAAATGACCCAAGTATCATTTTACTAAATTATCAACACAATCCTAATTCGTTTGGTCAGTTTTCCATATGTTAGTTGTACTTTTAACTTAAAATGTTATCCATTTCAAACGAAAGTGAGACACTTCGAATGGTGTCAGCCACACTGAACCTCGGATTGAGCCAAGGTTGACTCTTACATGGCACATATGATCCATGGATCTTTTTCCTAAAGTTTCAACAGAAACTGAATTCGTTTGGTTGGTTTTCCGTATGTCAGTGGTTGTTTTCACTTAAAATCTAGTCCATTTTAAACAAAAGAGAGACACTTTGAGTGGTGCCGGCCACACCGCACCTCGGATTGATGTAGGTTTGACTCTTACACATCACATATGACCCATGGATCTTTGTGATAATGTATAAACACAATCAAAATCCGTTTGGTCGGTTTTCCGTATGTACTTAAAATGTTGTCCATTTTAAACATAAGAGACACTTTGGGTGGTGTCGGCCACACTACGACTCGGATTGAGGCGCGGTTGACTCTTACACATCACATATGACCCATGGATCTTTTTCCTAAGGTTTCAACAGAATCCGAATGCGTTTGGTCAGTTTTCCGTATGTCAGTTGTTGTTTTCACTTAACATGAATTCCATTTTAAACTAAAGAGAGACACTTTGAGTGGTGTCGGCCAAACCGCATCTTGGATTGAGACGGGGTTGACTCGTTCACATCACAAATTACTCATGGAACTTTTTCCTAAAGCATAAACACATTCCAAATGCGTTTGGTCAGTTTTTCGTATGTCAGTTGTTGTTTTCACTTAAAATGATGTCCGTTTTAAACAAAAGAAAGACACTTTGAGTGGTGCCAGCAACACCGTGACTTGGATTGAGGTGGGGTTGACTCGTACACATCACATATGACCCATGGATTGTTGGGCTAAAGTATCAACATAATATGAATGCGTTTGGTCAGTTTTTCGTATTCTAGTTGTTATTTTCACTTAAAATGTTGTCCGTTTCAAATAAACCTGAGACACTTTGAGTGGTTCCGGCCACACCGGGCCTTGTATTGAGGCAGGGTTGACTCGTACACGTCACAAATGACCCAAGGATTATTTTCCTAAAGTATCAACACAATCCGAATGCATTTGGTCGTCTTTTCGTATGTCAGTTTTACTTTTCACTTAAAATGTTATCCATTTCAAACAAAAGTGAGACACTTCGAAAGGTGTCGGCCACACTGCACCTCATATTGAGACAGGGTTGACTCTTACACATCACATATTACCCATGGATCATTGTGATAAAGTATCAACAGAATCCGAATGCGTTTGGTTGGTTTTCTATATGTCAGTTGTTCTTTTCACTTAAAATCTCATCCATTTTGAACAAAAGAGACACAGTTAGAGTGCTACCGGCCACACCACAGCTCGGATTTAGATGGGGTTGACTCATACACATCAGAAATGACCCAAGGATCATTTTCCTAAAGTATCAACACAATCCAAATGCGTTTGTTTTGTTTTCCGTATGTCAGTTGTACTTTTCACTTAAAATGTTATCCATTTCAAACAAAAGTGAGACACTTCGAATAGTTTCGGCCACACCACGCCTCAGGTTGATCTAGGGTTGACTCTTACATGGAACATATGACCCATGGATCATTTTCCTAAAGTTTAAATAGAAACCGAATTTGTTTGGTCAGTTTTCCATATGTCAGTTGTTGTTTTCACTTAAAATCATGTCCATTTTAAACAAAAGAGAGACACTTTGAGTGGTTCCAGCCACATTGTGCCTCGGATTGAGACATAGTTGACTCGTACACATCACATATGACCCATGGATCATTGTTCTAAAGTATCAACACAATCAGAATCTGTTTGGTCAGATTTCTGTATGTACTTAAAATGTTGTCCATTTTAAACATAAGAGACACTTTGGGTGGTTTCGGGCACACTACGACTTGGATTGAGGCTCGGTTGACTTGTACACATCACATATGACCCATGGATTGTTTTCCTAAAGTTTCAATAGAATCTGAATGATTTTGGTCAGTTTTCCATATGTCAGTTGTTGTTTTCACTTAACATGAAGTCCATTTTAAACTAAAGAGAGACACTTTGAGTGGTGTCGGCCACACCGTGTCTTGGATTGAGACAGGGTTGACTCGTACACGTCAAAAACTACTCATGGAACGTTTTCCTAAAGCATCAACACATTCTGAATGCGTTTGGTCGGTTTTCCGTATGTCAGTTGTTGTTTTCACTTAAAATGATGTCCATTTTAAACAAAAGAAAGACACTTTGAGTGGTGTCGGCAACATCGTGCCTCTAATTGAGGTGGGGTTAACTCGTACACGTCACATATGACCCATGAATCATTTTTCTAAAGTATCAACACAATCCGAATGTGTTTGGTCGGTTTTCCGTATGCTAGTTTTTATTTTCACTTAAAATGTTGTTCATTTCAAATAAACCTGAGACACTTTGAGTGGTGCCGGCCACACCGGTCCTTGGATTGAGGCGAGGTTGACTCATACACATCCTAAATGAGTAATAGAAACCATACTGGTATCCATCACCTAGAAACCAAAGCATACATCCTATAATTTCAAGTCTAAATTCCCTGATCATGACGAGTCCGTCCATGAGTCCTTAACATGTAACCCATGTCTTATCCTAAAAATTGGCAAGTAAACCAAATCAAACAAAGCATAATTCACATAACATGGAGAATGTACAAAAAGGATTTGTATTCAAATTAAAGCATATCATCACATGCATTTGATGATCATGAGCTAATATGCTTATCAAGACATTCATATAATTCAAGACATGAAAAAATGAAATAATCCTAAATAACATTGCATGATCAGAGAAATAAAAAAAGACATGTGAAATCAAGGAGGGTGGGGGTTGTCTGGGGGTCCAGGGAGGAGGGTGGGGGGGATGTCCGGGGGGATGTCCGGGGTCCAGGGAGGAGGGTGGGGGGGCTATCCGGGGGGCTGTCTGGGGGGCTGTCCGGGGGGTGTCTGGGGGGCTGTCTGGGGACCAAGGAGGAGGGTGGGGGGCTGTCCGGGGGGTGTTCGGGGTCCAAGGAGGAGGGTGGGGGGGGTGTCCAGGGGGGCTTTCTGGGGGTGTTCGGGGGGCTATCTGGGGTCCAAGGAGGAGGATGGGTGGCTATCCAGGGGGTTGTCTGGGGGTCTATCTAGGGTCCAGGGAGGAGGGTGGGGGGGATGTCCGGGGGGCTGTCTGGGGGGTGTCCGGGGGCTGTCCGGGGGGCTGTCGGGGGGGGCTGTCGGGGGGGCTGTTGGGGGGGCTGTCCGGGGTCCAAGGAGGATGGTGGGGGGTTGTCTAGGGTCCAGGAAGAAGGGGGCTGTCTGGGGAGTTTCCAGACACATAAAACTCTATAAACATGCTCAATATACACCACAACCACTAAAAGACATCAAAATTTATGAAAACAGACGATATATAAAAATAACTCAACTCCAATACCATACTATAGGTCTAGATAAAACCAATAACTAGAATATATTAAACATCAAATCTCAGTAATATTAGTCAAAAATTTAACGGATCAATTTGTACCACATCACCATCACCATCATCACCATCATCATCACCCTCTTCCTTGTACCCATCATCGTCCTCTCCCTCCTCAATGCCCTCCTCCTCACCCTCGCCCTCCACCTCGCCCTCCTCCTCCACCTCACCCTCCTCCTCTCCCTCCTCTTCCGCATCAAACTCCTCGCCATCATCATCATCAGGTTGTACATCGTCTTGACCACCATTAGAATTTCCACCTGGTGCACCATATATAGAACTTATCAATGACATATATTCATCAAAAGATGGGTTGGCCTCTGGTGGAAGTGTTGGATGTAGAACTTCAATAAATTTCATAAATGCACTGTTTGCCCTAGCAGACTGTTCTGCTGTCTCTATGGACCTTTTGTCAGCCTTTTCTACCTGTTCCCTAACTTGCTGCAGCTCGATAGCACTACAACTCATACCTAAGGAGGGCCAATACTTCTTTGGGGATATCCTAGGTCGGCAGTGTACTCTGCCAGAATGCCCCTCTCCCAACACCTGATGTAAGTGATCAGTTGGCCCAAAATTGTCTGGTTATTGGACATTGAGGGCCTCTAAAGCAGCCTGTTATAAATATAAATATATTATTAAGTTACAAAATAGATATTAAAATATAAAATCAACAGATTAAAACTTACAATCTGCTATTGAGTCGGTTCGTTGACGGCACTTACATCCTTTTTCCGTCTACTCGATCAAAACATTTTTTATCGAGGCACACATCCTTCAATATTCAGTTGTTGCCTCTACAATGACATTGAAAACTAAAGTTATATGAAAACTTTAGAAAATGATTAAATAATTGATGAAACAAAAGAAATTGTAAGTCGTAAAGAAAACTTATAAACAATTGTCATACCAGCTTCCTCTCATGATCTGGCATTATAGTACGTCCCAGTGTGTGGAGGTATTTTTTTGCATCAATGTTTTTTTTTATTTTTTTCAGATGATTCATAAATAAAATTTGATAATGAAAAGGATAATATTAATTCAAAACATGAAAGTTATTATTTAAATACCTCAAATGTAATTAATACCTTAAACTGAGTTGTTGTCCAATGGGTGATCATCTGCCGATACTACTCTATAGGACAATCATCCATGACTGGTTCCACCTTTAACTCAATGTCAACTCTTGCACGCCAGCCAATATACAAATCATGCTTGTAGGCTCTCCAAATCTCACCTAAATCCTTCAAACATGCCGGTCGTGCACCCTCACCATTGAGAAAACTAAATCAAAGCTGACACCAAAATATTAATTCATATAAATAAAAAAATAATTCATGGCATTAAATAAAACAGATTTTTTTACCCATATCTCTACCCAAGCTCTATCCTTGACCTCAAGTGGCAACTGTCTCCATGATAGCGTGCTGACGGGAATGATTTCGGAGTATTTGGCAAGCGTCGCCAAAAAACTCTGACATTGTTGCCCTGTTTTCTCAACCATTTGGTTGTCTTCATTATAATCCACCATTACCTGTGTGTGGCGGTTCCACACCACACACATGCGTGTATGCCCCCACCCCCGCCTCCTGTCAGTAGATGTATCTGTCATGAAATAAAAACAAATATTTTATCAAAAAATGTTATAATAAAAATAAATATTGGTATAAAAATTTGTTAGGGTTCTATAAATATACCTGCACCAGTCTGATCTCTAAGCACCGTTGGATCCACCAAAACTGATGTAACATCCTGTGGTGGAACAGGAGTCGAAGACGATGGAATATAGAAGCTCGGAGAGACAAAATTAAAAGGAAAAGAATATGGGACAGCTGTATGACCGGATTTTGGCTGGGAAGTGGGAATCATCATGGGATTTGAAAAAGATGGGCCAGAAGATGCAAAAGGTGGTGAAAACATGGGAGGCCTAAATATCCTGTGTGTCCCTAACAACACACCGGGATCAGAATGTGGGAAGGATGACATATCAGTGGGAGGGGCAGGGTCTAGTCGGGTATGCGAAGATGCTCATACACCTCTCGTACGAACCCTCCTCGTACCACCGGCCTGAGTACTAGGACCAGTACAAGGCTCCTTGTCAAATAACTGTCGACGTATAGGTGGATCCTACAAAAATGTTTACAAAAAAATTAATCACATGAAATTATATATTCTTTAAATATATATATTTGAAATAAAGCACTCACTACAGGCACTAATAGTGGAAATCCCATCTCCTCCATTAGACGATTGTTCTCCATCATTTTTTTTCCTTTGTCTCTCTTCAATTGGCAGCATTTCCTGCTTTTGAAAACAAATATATAATTAATTAGAAAAAGGAAACTAATGTGTAACCCAAAAAAATAAATATATGAGGGAATAGGGGGATTAATTGGTAATTTAGCTATCAATTGTTTTAGAAGAACTTGAATGGATTTAATAAATTATACAAGTTGTAATGTTCACCAAGTTAGAAATATTGTTTGACTAGGTTTGAATATAGTTCAATTCCAAATTACAAAATGCAATTCAAATAAAATTGAAACCAATAAACATTGAAAATTCACATAACGGTCAAGTCAGCTAAAACATATTTGTGATCAATACTAAATCAATTTGAATATTACTAACCTTAACAACCCAACTCGAGATGAACCAAAAGAATTGAGAACATGGATGAATGATTCTATATATTTTCAACCACAACTTCAGGTTCACAATCAACTCTGACAATTGAGCTATTGGAGTCATCAAAAGAAATAAATGGATTGGTTCCAATGGAACTAGGGAGAGTTTCAATTCCATCATCACCATCATCAAAAATATGTCTTGGATTTACTTCAACTATGAAACCAAATTCAAGTCGAAGTTGGTTTTTTACATAAAAAACTTGTTTAGCCATTGATGCCAACACATATGGTTCTTCGGTATCAAGAGTGCAAGTCATATTAATTACTCGAAATCCACAATCATCAATAAATGTGTCATGTCTCATCATCGAATCAAATCAATGGAATTTCATCATTGTGACTCGTCCATGAGAGTAATAATCCAATATTATTATTTTCTCAACGACTCCATAATAACCCACATTTTCAAATCGCGGTCTACTATCTGATGCACTGGCATAACAATCTGTTGTGGCAGTAACCATAACACCATCATGTTGTGTTCTCATGTTCTTTTCTCATTCAGTGACAATAAATTTGTACTCATTGATAACAATTGATTTACAGTCATGAACCACGGTATTAGGACCAAAAGCCAAAGCTCTTATTTCCTCAAAGACAGAGTCAACAGACAAACTAAATACCTGAAATATAAATGACTATTAAACTTAATTAAATATTGATATAATTATTTTAAACAGTAATATTTTTACCTTCAATTTTAACCAAGAAGAAAAAACTTTTCTATGCAAAGTCTCTCTCTTTATCAAAGATAAAGAACTATGTTTTCTATTTATCATTGTTTTATATTCCTTGTAGATAAAAAATATGAATAGTTTAACAGATATATATGTAAGATATACATATTCAATTTAGTTACCTAATATAGTCATTGAACAAATCACAGTTGAACAAAATTGTGCGATGTTCCATCTCCCGCTCTTCATGGCTTAATGTCTTCAATGTATATGATCCAGGAATTCATCCTATTTGAGGAAGTGATGGAAAATTGGTTTCAATTTTCTCATACTATTCTTCTTAATTTCTCATTGGTCTGTTCATTCTTTTAGTAAGATCAGACAAATACATTGAGTAGAAATCCATACATTCTTGAGCCAAGTAACCGTTCACGATAGAACCTTCGGGATGATTCCTATTTCAGACATAAGACTTTAATTTGTACATATTTATTTCAGTTGGATACATCCAACGAAAAGAAACAGGTCCTCTGAGAAGTATTTCAGTGGTAATATGGACAGTCAGATGCAGCATGCATGTGAAAAATTATGGAGGAAATATTTTCTCCAACTCACACAAAATTAAGGGGGAATCTGTCTACATTTTTGCAAGAAAGACTTGGACAACTTCTTAGCACAAATATCTCTAAACAAATGGCTCAACCGAATAACATTCACCCTTACATTATTGGACAAAAGATGAAGGATTTATATTGGAAGCAACTCATGCAGTAGAATGTGATAATCATGAGTCTTCAAAGATTTCAACTTCAACTCTCTTCTGTTGAACTGTTTAGATATGTTGCTTGAATAGCCATCAGGAACTCTAATAGTCTCTAATACTTCCAGAAATTGTTTTTTTCGTAGGTGTCATCACATAAGAAGCACATGGAAGTTGCCATTTATTTTTACCAATACGTACAGGATGCAATTCTGGTCTGATGCCCCAATCCACCAAGTCACGCCGAGATCGTAAATCATATTTTTTCTTCCCCTTGACATTTAGAGGAACCTAAAGTAACATTTCACATATATTATTTTCAATATACATTACGTCTAATCAATGACATAACAAATTGGTTGACTAATAAGGAAAATCAAAAAAGATACTCCTCTTCCTCCAATTGTAACAGGTTTCAGTGGAAACATTCTTTCTCTTTCCAGATTTCATTTGACCCTTCCCGAATGAAAAACTGAAATCTTTCAATTCATTAAGCACATCAATTCCAGACATATGCTGAGGTGGATCATAGGTCTCTAAGGTATTATCAAATCTTCGACGATTTATTCTGTATGGATGATCCTTTGGCAAGAATCGTCGATGTCCCATAAAACTAAAACTACAGCGATTTTTTAGTCTTCTGGATCACGTATTCTTCATAAAAACTGGACATGACGGTTTTCCCTTCATGCTCTATCCAAACATCATTGCATAAGCCGGAAAATCATTGATCGTCCACATAATCACAGCACGCATCTGAAATATGTCTTTTGAACATGCATCATATGTGCGCACACCCACATCCCAAAGAAGTTTCAACTCTTTTATTAAAGGTTTCATGTATACATCAATATCAATGCCAGGATCAAAAGGACCAGATATGAGTATACTCATGAAAGTGAAAGGTTTTTTCATACACAACCATAGGGGAAGATTATAAATGTGTATAAAAACTGTCCATGTGTTGTGCGAAGTAAGCATCTGCCCAAACGGATTAAAACCGTCACATGAAAGACCCAGCCTCACATTACACATGTCAGCTGCAAAATCAGGATGTCGAGCATCAAATCTCTGCCATGAAAATCCATATGCAGGATGAACCAACTCATCATTAGTCTTCTTTCTCTCGGTATCATGCCATCTCATTTTTATTGATATGTCATCAGACATAAAAAGATTCTGGAGTCTGGAGATCAATAGAAAGTGCCACATTACTCTCTGTGGAACGCGGGATGGTGTTCCATCGGATTTTGACTTCCAGCAGGATGTGCCACATTTTATAAAATCATTTTGTTCAGCAATTTTCTCCCAAAATAAACTGCAATCTTTTGGGTAAGAATGAATATCGTTTCTTAAAAATCCAAGTTCCTCAACTAACTTTCATGTCATATAGTGGTTTGAGGGAATATCTGCATCATCTAGAAGTAAATCCTTTAAGAGGGTAATAATGTAATCAATTACTGTATTAGAAATCTCATACATAGTTTTCCTATGAAACAGTCGAATTAAAAATTCCAGATTTTTCATTTTATCGCATTGTCGATATACTGGAGTCGTGGCAGCATCATTCAATTTTTTTACCCTATCAATATCAACATTTTTACTAGATACATCATCTGTCCTCATATCGAAGTATTATTGAGTCTAAATACTTTCTTTTTCATGATGACGAATAAACGAAAACAGATCATCTAACAAATTCTCCATTCCAGTCCTTTCATTTCGATCATCACCAATTTGAGATTTCATTTTCTCCCCATTGTGATGCCACACAAAGTAGTTTGCTTGAAAACCATATTTGGTTATGTGGTATCTGACTTCTTCACGGCTCAACCAAGGTCTACCAACACTATTGGAACATGGGAAGTGTATGCGACCACTATCTGAAGCATTGTGAAATGAAAAATCTATAAATCTCTCCAAATTATTTTGAAAATCACTTGAGATCTGATCGGTTTCATACATCCAACTTCTGTCCATTCTGTAAAAAGAATTTATATAAGTCATTTTGTCATAAACAATTCAATAGTATTGAACTTTAATAGAAAATACATTTAAGTAAATGATAAAGGAAGAAGTTTCTAGTCGATGTAGTGAACTATTAAAATAATGTAAAGAACAAGTACTCATAAATTAAATTAAAATTTATTTATATTCATTTTCATTAGGTCTATAAGAGGCACATGCCTCAGGTCCCATTACATGTTATAGGCATCCCAAATCATTTACTCATGTTCAATAACTCATTATTGGCACCTCTATGGCCATACCTTTCATTACCCAATTACTTCCCCAAGTCAAGCGCACCCCATGGGTGAATAAATTTTAGGCTTCTACACTAATAGGTTGTTCATGGCTTGTAAAAAGATTTAATTTCATTAAGTATAGACAAAAACATTTATTTTTAAATTTGAGATTAATAATAAAGTATGTCAATGATAACAACATTAATGAATTAAACTTGTGACTTATCTAACATTTTTATGGATGTCTACACATGCCAGCATGGATAGTGAAAAGCACCCCACCCTCATAAAAGCGAGTATTGGACAAGAAGGACACATAATATACAACGTACAATGAGAACCATATTTAATTGACCCTAAAGTTATATTAGTACAGTCATCTTGGGGGAAATGGAATATATGATCTTGGTTAACTGATGAATTCAAAAGCTCATATTCCATATGTTGGATACTATCTAAGGTAAGAAATCATGTGAGGATGGGTTTACATCATTCAATTTCTTACATGCTAGTGAGAATGAAGGCTTGAATTAATGACTTGAGTTCACTGATTAAATGAGGTTAGAGGTTGCATAGGTTGTGTAAACAGAATGATTAAATAAGGGTAGAGGTTGCATACACTGTGCATGGTGGGGGAGTCTCAGCTGATTTAGAAACTAAAATAAATTCCCATCATAGGTATCAATAAGAAACATCAGCATCAAAAGAAACTACAAATAAAAAAGGACTAAAAACATCAAACATTTCAATAATTCACTACTATGCATGGTTTATCCACATGTTTAGCAGTAATTATATGTATTAATCATGAACCACCTCTACAGCTCCCAATTTTCACCAATAAACATAAGGTAAATATCTCAAAATATCTTTAAAACAACTCATTAATAGGCTCAAAACATAAATATAATCTTGAACCAACCATGGAATCTCTTTCACAACACATTCTCACACACCAGTTATCTCATGTGTTACTAAATACAAAACATAGTCACATAACAAGTGTACTATAACAAATTACATTACACAATCCTTATTAAAAAAATCTCATTTTAATAAAACACTTTCCTCAAGATTAAATCATTTCTGAAATATCTTTCAAAATCCATTTTAAATCACCTATGCCTGCCTTTAACAACAGTTTTATGAAACCATTGCTAAAGTCCTCCTTGATGAACCATTGGTGTAGGAGCGTTGGGAAAACCCAGATTTCCAGTAGTGGATTCCACTAGATGAGGTATGAGTCCACTAGTGAATCATAAATCTATATTTTCTCATCTAACTATCTAAGTCTCCATGACTAGTCAAAAGAGGTGAGTAAGATAATGAAGTTATGAGGATCACAATGAGGATCCTTATCAATATAAATCATATTATTCAGACCTCAAATCATATCTCAATCTCACCCCAATCTCCATCGATGTGAATAATCCCATTTTCAACATCCATCAATTGTAATTACAAGAATTGAGCAAGTTACATTAATGAATTATTACAATTGAGGATCTTCATAAAGTTCCAACTGAGTGGTAAAAAATATTCAATTCAATTCAAAACCCCTTATTTAATTCAATATTTAGAAATGTTATCTATACCAACTTCCTTCCAAAAACTAACATGTAATTCTAAACAGGCCTTTAAAAAATCCTTTATTTCAAAAAATCCTAAAGGCATTAAAGGGTATTTTACAATTAAAAATTCTCAATATTAATTCAAAACATGGGATTACAACCTATTTTCACATGAATAAATATCTAATTTAAAATTACCAAAGAAATATCATTTCAAAAAAAATCATTCCAAGAGGGTTCATTATAATTTCACAAATTAAATCATTTGAAACTACTTAGAAAACATTAAATAGGTCAACTCATTTCATGAAAATCAATTTATTTCATTCTTTGAATAAAAACTCGATACAAAGACTCAATTTCACCAATTCATTCTTTAAATATTCTTTGAAAATAAATCTAAATAGTCATGGAATTGAATAATTCATAAATACTTGAAAGATGTCAAAATTATAGTCATCAAATTCATGACTTGTTCAATTCAATGAGAATAGGGTTAAATAATATTTCACAAGGAATTTTAAGGAAAAAATTCATAGAAACTTTGCTAAAAATTAATAAACACATATAAATAAATTTTCAAGTAACAATTAATTACAAGATGAAGAAAAGGCATAAAAACACATACTTAGAAAATCTGGAATCCAACCGCAATGAATTTGAGATGTTTATTCTTCGATGGAGGGTTAAATATTTAATTAATTAAATGGATTGGAATATAGAAAGTCTAGATTAAATCAAAACATAAAAAAATGATATACACATCAAAATCAAAACTTAAAACTAAAATATTAGATGAATAGCAATAAAAACAAGGTAGCACTTAAATATTTTATGTGTATAAAGAAGAAAATACCTGATTTGAGATGATTCTGATGGAGTTTTAGTGGTTCAGATGGGGGAAGTCGTGAGAGGAGCGCTATAGATTTAGGGTTTTGTCTCGCGAATGGGGGAGAGGAGCGGCCGAGTGTATTTGGGGTAAAAATTTACCAATGGTTTTTAAAAACCGTTGGTAAAGGGGTGTCCAAGGTACCCTTTCCCAATGGTTCTAATGAACCATTGGGAAAGGGTGGGTTGAACACCACTTTACCAATGGTTTTAGGAAACTGTTGGAAAAGGGGTACCCTTTACCAACAGTTCACTAGAACCGTTGGTAAAGGGTGTCTTGCCCCTTCTTTACCAATGGTTTAAGCAAACCATTGGTAAAGAAGTGTGGGGAAAACCTCTCATTCCAGTAGTGTAAATAAGGATAAATCAAATTGATAAGGTTTAAAATAATTCTCAAACATGTCTAAATTTTATTCTCTGATTATATTACAACCCTGTATCATCTCTTCTTCGAATTTGATTCATTTTGGAGGTTTTTAAGTGGGGTTTGAGTTTTTTATAAATTAATATTTTTGATCTTTCCAAAAGTTCCCCTCTCCTCTCTTATAAAAGGGAACCCCATCCCCCTTCTCTTCACTCAATTTTAAGCCTTCAAGCTTGGTCAAACCCTGCAAATTCCTCTTCTTAACCTCTCTAGTTATATTATAGGGGTTCTGGTATTCTCAAAAGACCAACTCCAGTGCCCTAAGAGGAAGTTTAAAAGAGGCACGTCGAGGAAGAGGTAATCTCTTCTACCGATTCTTTCAAGTTTATTTCTTCTTCTACTTCCTCTTCTTTAGTAGTTTCATTATAAAGTAATAACATCAGTATCACTAATATACTGATATGTTATTATAAATATTAAACAACCCTATTTCACCTTATATATATCCTACAAAAAATGAAATCATCGCGTGTGTGTACGTACGGCTTACCGTCTCCACGTCGTGGTGTAATATGTTTTTCCACCACCACCATACTTGGATGGGTATAATGGTGTAAATAATAACTATATATTATTATTATAACATCATACCAATTATGAGATATTATATCATCCACTCCAATTCCATTCAATAATTATGGGAATGATATCATCGCTCGTGCGTATGTATGGATTACCGTCTCCATGACGCGATGAGATTCATTATCCATGTTAACCATTAAAGAATGATTATAAAGTATATATAATAAATAATCATGAGATATATGAAATAATAATGATACTATATTTATTTATATGTTATTTACTTACTTACATTCAGTTTAATAAGGAAACGAAAACAGCATTCATGCGTACATACGGCCTACTGTCTCCATGAACAGTGTATTTCATTCCATTTATCGATCTATTATATATATATTATATTCTGAATATATATTATATATAAATCATGTTTTAAATTCTAGAATTAAGTAATCATATGAATAATTATAATTCAAAACACGTACGACAAATGAAACGATTTAACCCAAAACACTGCTTTAACATGGAATTGACAAATGAAGGGGTGATATAAAGTCGTAAGTGTATCATATATGATATAATAAATATTATTATGGTTATATTACAAGTTAATAATATGTTTAAACCTACTATATAGGAGTATTAGACACATATGGAAGAAATTGGGCATAAGGTAAGGGATAATTATTCTAATCTCATTCTTATCTGAGATTGTTTATTTGTAAGTATTTACTGGGGTTATATTTATCATCCATGCCCAAGTTTTATAAAAAAAGTTTTCATAAAGTTTTTAATATTCATACATGTATTTTTAAAGTCGTGTTTACCGCTTTTTGACTTTTACTACAATGAATCTTTCTTTTTTTTACCATACAAGATACTTTTTTACTTTTCCAGAAAAAGTACGAGAAGAATGTTTTTTTTAACTTATACGGCATGAACGGATTTTTACAGTTTCATAACGCCTTATTTACATGAAGCTTACTCTACAAGATTTCATGATTATTTTCAACAAAATACTTTTATTTTAAAATTTCATGGCATTTTGAGAAAAGAAAATGATTTTGAAGAAGAAATGATATTTTCCTCAAGAATTCATTTCAAGTGTTTTATCAAAACTATTTTCCATATAAGATGACATTATTTAATACGTTTATGTTTCAAGTATAATGTCTCTATTATTTACATGGTTTCGTTTTTATTATGATTAAATGATATCCATTTATTCTATATGGATTATGTTATGATGTGATGATGTTTATGAAACCCATTTTATTCATTGGGTTATGATGAATGATTTATATTTATTTTGTGGCACATGAAAGAATGATTTCATTATAAGATGGATGGGACCTATATATCCCTCCAATTAATTGGGTAAAGATTTATATCTCATGATATAGACATGGCTGGAATGGAAAGTAAAATCTGGTTTAGTAATACAGGGATGGAATAGCAAGTAAACTCGGTTCAGTAATGGAATTTTTCCACTATGATGGTCTTGGCAGCAATTCATTGGCTACTATGGAAATCATATCATGTTCTTAATAGATTTACACAATTACATATTTTATTCCTATGCTATTTTATCATTATTAATGTTTCTTTGTGATCTATTCCTTATGTACTATCAAGATTTATGTCATTACTCATGATTTTGTTGTTTTATGTTCATGTTTTTACGTTCAAATGTTTATGGATTGTTTTATGTTCTCCATGTTTACCCTTATTGAGAATTTGAGCTCACCCTTTTTATGTTTTATTTTACCCAAGATATAAATAAAGGTTTTAGGTAAGAAAACAAAAGGGGGAGATCTTTATGGGAGATGTTGAAGATCTTTCACTATGATTAAAAGATTATGTCCTGAGTTTCCAAAGACACTAAACTAATATGGTCTTTGGGTGTCTATTTTTGTTATGTATTAAGTATTACACAAAAGTAATGTAATTTCCATGTACGTCAAGCCTGGTTCTCTTCATAAATACATGTTTATGTCTTCAGTTTTTGATCGAGGCACCTTAGGTGCTTGTTTTTCGAGACTGGCTTTGACGGGCAGGACCATTCAGGTGCCTGGCCTGGTTGACTAGTGTTTCTGCTGTTGTGCTTGGTATTTCTTGAATATAAATCGGTTAGTGGTTGGGTATGATCCAAGGAATGATGTTTTAAGACTTTTCATGTGTTTGGACCCCATAAGTTGGGTTTAAATGTCCCTCTGTGGTAGAGGTGACATTGTGAAATGTCGGGTAACCATGAGATGGTTGACCCGTGGCTAGATCCTGGCTAAGTTGATAGGATGTGAGCATGGATCGGAGGGAGCTGTACATGCCTTTAGTGAAATCTTAGTGTAATCATGTAAGAGATGATCATGCACTATCTTGATTTGTCTTGAGTATGCTGAGAGAGCGGCAGCCCTATGTCGAGCTCCTTTTTCTTTCTTAATGTTCTTTCCTGTAAGGATGTAACCTGTTGTGGTTGTGCTCTGGAAGTGGTGTAAGTAAATCCATATGGTGGGGAGTGCACCATTGGTTTTTTGAGGGTGGTTCTCCTCATTCTGGTTAAACTTCATTGTTTTCTATGAGCTTCTAAGCTTGGGGTTTTCTTTTAAGATAACGATAGGGGTATTCCTGTGGTGGGGAGCCCCAGATCGGTCCTAGTTAAATGTCTTCCATGTAGGAGGTGGTTGTTAATTCTATGAGTATAGTTGTTTGATAGTATAGATAGATTTTTTGTGTAGATTATCGGATTATGATCATGGATATTGGTCCTTTCACCGAGCTTCTTGGGGACGAGAAGGTTTACGGTGAGGAGTTTGTAAGAACCCATGTTTTTCCGTACTACAGTTTTTAGCAGAAATTTGAATTTTTACTGTTGGATGCTTTTGAGGGGTAAAATGGTCATTTTCCCCTAACATTTTAACTCAGATAATTTTTCTAACTACTCTGTTGGTCCTGTAATAGGGTGTTTACCCTAGGATAGGAGTTTGGTGGAAATATGAGTTGTTCAAATTTTAGCGGAATATTTATTATTTAATATTATTAAATTAAATATTAAATTATTCGTGCAAGTTAGTTTAGAAATAAATTTTAAAATGATTTTTGTATTGAGGTTATGTCTACGCCGTTGATTTCGGAATGGGGATTTTAGCCTAGGGAAGTCATAAACTCATGTCGGGCGCTGGGGCTGGCACGAGCCCCTTTTTCTTTCTTTTCTTTTCTTCTTTACTTTTATTTCTTTTCTCTTCCTTCCTCATCCTTCTTTTTCATGCTCCATGTGTTCTCCTCCTTGGTCTTGTCTTTTGGGAGGATTTTTAGATTGATAAAGAGAGAGATTTGGGAGGCAAGAAGGGTACCAATTCGAAGCTCTCGACGTGTTGATTCAATGAAGGGCAATCGTGAGCTGTGAAATCAACCGAAACTTCAGTGGTTTCTACCCAAAGGTAGGTATATTTATGTTTTCTCCATAAATACCCTTTAAGAATGTTTATTTATGTATTTAAAGCCTTATATTTTTTACTTGTGGCCCCTTGAGTCCGGATCTGTTGTTTTGGGGGCGAAAACGGGCGTTTCGGTCATTTTGAGGGATTTCCCATTGGAAAACCTAGAATGCACGACGTGTGTTACAGGTGAACACATAATGTGTTCTTCCCATTCAGGGAAGGAAAAGTTTCCCAAATTATACGTGTACTTTGATTACACGCCGTGTAGTGGTGGTCGTGTGTCCGGTCGTGTGCAAAAAGGACACAGAATAGTGGTTTTTAAGGAGTACACGTTGTGTACTATAAGTACACACCGTGTAGAGGCACATGGGCATGTGTTCGGGTGAAAACACACACAAGATGACATTTTGTGAATATTACACGCTGTGTAAATTAAATTACATGTCGTGTACTATTACACAGGCAAACCCCATGTGTTTGGCCATGTGTTCTGGCCATGTACTACTTCATCTTAGTAGTTTTGGGATATCTTATGCCCTGGAAGTCAGAATTGGGTGTGTGAGTAGTCCATTATGAGATTTTTTTCATGTAGATCGCAACGGTAGAATCCTTTTTACATTTATAGGTCATATAAATTATATTTTGGGGGTTTATATCTAAATGGATAGGTTCTTACTCCAGTTATTGAGTTCAATTGTCACCTGAGAGTGAGACTTGATGTGGATGATAGGTTGGGTGTTCAGAACAACTTAGTTGGGAACTTTAATATGCTATGAGATATCTCTAATAATGTATGATTTAGAGTACATTTAACCTTGTGATACTTTCCCTTAGGGCCTATAAGGTCGTGATACTAGATACTTCCAAGGATCCCCTAAGGGATGCCTTTACTTGTGTGCGTCAGGAGTCCCTTATAGAATCTCTCTCCTTTTTTCCTTTGAGTAGACCCATGTTATAGGTGGGATGTGCCTTTATCTATATTTTCTTTGGGTTATATGTGAAAAAGTTCCCAATACCCTAGCTTAAGGTATTTCATGTTTAGGAAATTTATCCCTGTTAATGTCTGTCATGCCTTGTTTTCTTGAGTATGGGTTTTTTATTGTAAATATGGTTGTTTACCTTGCTATGGATGTGTTTTCCATGTTTGATTTTGATATTGGTCATTGGGTCTAGAATTTCCTGTTATGATTTATGATTTCCATGCATAGTATTGTTAGTATGAAGTTGATATTATATGACATGCTTGTGATATGCATTGTAGTTGCTTATCCAAGTAGTATTTGTGTTTTACTTTGGCTACTGATTATCATTTTCACACGATTGCTTTACACAGGGTTGGGGGAATCTGGTGTAGTGAGACCATAGGGGGAATTGAGTTTGAGGGATTCTCCAGAGTGTCTGTTATACTTTTCATGTTGTGAGACCATAGGGGGGATTGACGTTGAGTTCTCCCTCAGAGTGTTTATAGTTATCGTTATGAGACCACAAGAGGAATTGGCATTGAGTGCTTCTTCAAAGAGTCTGCAGTTTATCAGTAAAAGACTATAGGGGGAATTGACGGCGAGTGCTTCCTTAGAGAGTCTTTATTTTGCATGAGACCAAATGGGTTAGACTGTGTGAGATATCCCAGGGGGTCATATATCTTTAATGTTTAATGATAAGTTGAACCATAGGGGTTAGGCTATGACAACTTTCCCAGAGGATGACGAGTGGTGGGGATGATTACGCACTCCTCAGACTATGTTTAGAATGATTACGCTCTTCTAGATCAGTTAGGATTGACCATCAGTATACGATATCCTTCCTTACTGTAACAACCCAAGATTTCATAGTACCTTATCTCTTCAAAGTAATTCAATAACTTGCGCTACACGCAACACTGAGTTCGAGCGCACCACGACTTACCAAACTAGCCGTTCAAAAAGCAGTTATGAATAGTATTAACTGAAATTTGAATTTTATATACTCCATATAATTTAATAATCCATATTATGTGTTTCTCAGACATAATATAAGAACAAATTCATTTTTTTAGATAAAAGAACTATTTTTTAAAAAATGCAATTTTACCTCCTTTTAATGGAAAACCCTTTTTAAAACCAATATTTGACAGTTTTTTATATTCAATTTGATGAAATTAAATTCTTCTTTATAAGGACATAAAAATTCAGTTTGGATAAATTTTTGGTACTTTTCTGATAACTTTCATATTTTGATAAATGGTGAAAAATACTAAATTTTTATTGAAAACAACTTTTTTAATAGAAATAATTTATAGTGTTGAATTATGAATTTGAATGGTTTGGAAGTATAATTAGATTATATTTCTATCATTTAATACAATTTATTTCATTATAAGTAATTTCACATTTAAATTTTACATAAACACATGTCAATCTTTTAATAGTTTTTACTTTTTAAAAACCCGCTTTTTGGTTTTGACAACAGGAATTAATTTTAAATTAATTAATGCAACTTATATGTTTTGAATTTGGTAAAATAGAATTTATTTTTGAATTTGGAATATCAAAATTAGTTTAAGGTGAATTTTTTTTATTTTTCTGAAAGCTATCAATTTTTTATGAATAGTGAAAAACACTACGTTATTGTTTAAAACCGACTTTTTATTTAAATAATTATTTATTTTATTTTAATTTATTTTAATTCAAAATATATATATATAATACCTATATAAGTTCAATGTAATTCATTAGAGTCATTTTATAATAAAATTAGATGTGTAAAATTTTGTTAAACTTTTTAACGTCTTTTACCCACCTTCTAGGCATATTTTCAAATTTGCATAAAACATAATTTTACCACTTCTGTGAATTGAATTTAAAAAATTCTAGAGACATGGTTTAAATCAGTAAGTAAAATTTTGTTCAATAAGATGAAAATATTTTTTGGTGAATAGTAACATTTGACTTTTATTTACCACGGTTAAAAGTAAATAGGGTAATTAAAAGTAAAAATGATATTATAATTACCCTAACACATGTCCTAATTCTATTGGATAAGTGTATTTCGGCCAAAACAAACCCTAGAAATAAAATATGATCCTTTTGATCTACTTTTATTAGATTATGACATTTATTATTATTTTATTTAAAGAAGAATTAAAGGTATTAAATTAAAAGTTTAATAAGTAAACCATTTTTAATATAGGGTTATACATAAGATAAATTCAACTATAAATATTCATTATAAATCTAAAACTATTTCCTAAATAATGGTATTTTATTTATAATTTTTATAAATTAAATAATTAAATTTATTTATGACACAACGATGATGCAGTAATTACTTTATCAATCAAAGATTAAAATAATTGATATTATAAATATAAAAATAAATGTAAATTAAGGATTTTTATGTCATCCACAAATTTTCTAGGTTAATATGATATTTTAGGGTTGATTAAATAAATTTTTCTGAAGTGATAAAGTTGTTATGATTTAAAAAAAACAAAATACCAAATAGTGTCAAAATTGACATAAATGAGTTTTTAAAACAAATACTATATTATTAATTGATATAATATTTCTAAAAATATAAGGTTCGGCCAAAGGACTTAGATATGGTTATATATATCAATAATTAACCACTTGGGGTTCTCTTGTATTTTTATAGTAATTTTATTAACCATTTATTATAATAATACAAGAGGACATGGTAAAAGTTAAACTATTTAACTAAGAGTTAAATCTAAAAGATAGGGTTAATATGGTGACATAAACTTGTCTAAAACCTATTGGTTGAGATAATTTAGACCCATCCCCACCTTAGATTCTAAATAAATCAATTTGGATCCATTATAAACCGAAAATTATTCTATAATAAAATAATATTTCAAACTTTTCCTAAAGTGACCCTCACCTCTCTTATAAAAGGGTACTTCCCCTTCTCTCAAAATCACACCTCCAAATCCATTTGGCTCAGCCAAAACCTGCCCAAATCTCCTCCCAAATTCCATAAATTCAACCTAGAGGCCTTCCCTTGAGCATAAAGCCAACCTAAGGATCCCTTTTTTCCAAATCAAAAGGAAACACCCAAAGAAGAGGTAATTATTTTATCACTTCTTTCAAAGTTCTTTTCTTCTTCCACTTTCTCTTTCTTTGTTATTTCCATACCAAAATAATAAATCCAACAACTTATACATACTGTAATGTTATTATAAATATGGTACAACCATACTCATTATTCTATCCATCCTATGAATGATAATTTCACCAAGTATGCGTACATACGGTTTACCGTCTCCACACCGTGGTGTAATTTGTTATTCAACATTCTGTTATTTGGATGGATATAATTATGATTAATATGTATATAAATATTGAAAATAACATTATAATTTCTCTGTAAAATTAATATACCATCCAATTCCACACCTTTTAATCATTAAGGAAATTATATCGTCGCTCGTGTGTACGCAAGGCTTACCATCTCCATGACGCGATGAGATTCATTTCCAGGTTCACCATTTAACGATGATTATAAAAATATATATTATTAATAAGTATGTAATATATGACATAATAATTCTACTAGAGATATGTATGTATGTACGATGATTATAAAAATATATATTATTATTCACTTACTTCTGTTCAATACGATATGAAAACGGAAACAACATTTATGCGTACATACGGCATACCGTCTCCATAAACGGGGTTCATATATCTATCTATTATACATATTTATATTATAAATATATATTATATATAAATCCTATTTTATATTCTGTAAGTATTTAAATCATGATCTAAATGATACGATCAAGAATAACAAGTTAAAACATGTACGATAAAGAAAGCGATTTTTACCCGAAATGTTAATTTAACATGGAAATCATTATTAAATGGGTATCATAAAGTCATAAATGAATCATGTATGATATAATAAATATTAATATGGTTCTGTTATAATTTAATAACATGTTATGGTCATTATATAGGAGGTTAAACGTACCCTCTACCAAAGGAAAGTACAAAGTATGGGTTAATTCCTCAATCTCATTATTATCCGAGATTGTTTATGTGTGAGTATTTTTTGGGAAATATTTATTATCAATGTCCATGTTTCATAAAATAAATTTCAAAATGACTCTTTTAAGGTACTCTTTAACAAAAACATCATTTTAAACGTTTTAAATATTTATTCTTCTAAATCTTTCTCATTAATGTCCATGTTTTCAAAATAGTTTTAAGGATCTATTTATATGGACATGATTATTTTAAAATATTAATTCCTTTAAAAAGTTTCAAATTGGTATGGAAAACTTTGATTTAGAAATATCTTTTAAATGACTTCCTTTATAAATGTGTGACTTTTAAATTATTTCAAAAAAAAGTATATTTCTCTCAAAAAGTTTTACTGGCCATTTTCAATTATGTCAACATTCTTTACTGGATATTATTCTTGATTAAGGTTGATTTATTATAATAAAATCTTCCATATTGTATCTAATGAGTTATGATATGTTTTACTGTAGATGTGTTATTTTTATACCCTTCATGTTTAATGGTTGAAGTATTGACATTATGTATGCTAGTTTTAATACAAATGTTTATGTTATGTTTCAACATTTTCATATGAGGAGTGTAGTGGACTAAGTAAGTGATGGGTGGGGCTCGCTATAGCTCCTCGATGCATCGGTAGGTCTCATGAGAAAAACTAGTGTCTTGTCACAAGGCATTGACAAAAAATTTATTTGTAGTCTTGGCACGAGGTCGTGACTATGTGGTAATGATGTCCGACAATAGGCATTCCCTCATTATGAAATTAATTATTGCATGTGATTATTCAACTAGTAGAATATCCATGTGCATGTTTATATTGTAATTTTTGATTTATTTTCTCCATATTATGTTCAAGTTTATGTTTAAAAATATGTTTTTTATTACACATCTTGACTTAAAAGTTTATAGCTTCCTCTAAATTATTTACCCTTACTGAGCATCTGAGCTCACCCCTTTCTTATGTTTTGTTTTCCCATGATTCCAAGAAGTGTATTATGTTTGATATGCAGGGTTAATATAGGAGAATAATGGCATTATAAATGGATTATTTATGTTATGTTTTATGTTTGAATTTGTAATGTAACGTTCATGTATGTAATCTAGTTTCGAAGACTACTAAACTAATCGGTCCTTTAGGACTTGATTCCTTGTAATCATGCCAATGTATTAAAATAATGTACTGGCTCTAGGCTTCTAGGGTTGGGGCATTACAGTTGGTATCATAGGAAGTTTAGTACAAACCTTGGAAACTAGAGTTAGAAAACTCGGATTAGAGAACATTACCCTAAGATATACTTTGAGGATTAGTATAAAAGAACTTCCTAGAATTTTGGTAATGTATAGATTTTGTGTATTTTCCAAGCAATACATCTCTATCTGGATACAAGCAGGTAGAGGCGGCTCTGGCATAGATGTACCTAGGAGTGAAAACTCTAACAAGGAGTTTTGGGCTTGACCTAGGGTATCCTGGTACACAACAATGGTCCTTGCTGTACTCTTGGTTATGACACTCCCAGGGGATATGATTAGGATAATTCACATTTTCTTTACAAGCCATTATGAAGGATTTAAGAGTAAATACTTATTTAAAGAAAGCATTTTTTATGATTATAGATTATATTCATAATCTTTTCAATTTACTTTAGTTATTTTACAATTTTGGAATTATACATTGCAATTCATAAACTAATCTAGTGTATTCCATTGTTTAGAAATGGTACCCAGTAGAAGGAATGAGAACTCCAGCAATACGCATGATCCAAAGAGTAAGAAGAATCATATCTTTCATGGTATTAAGCCAACATTTAGAAGGGAAATAGTCTCCCACATATTCACATCATATGAATAAATAGTATCATGTGTTAATAAGATAAGTAAATAATTCTATGAATCCTATGGCTTTGAAGGGAAGCAAGAGAAGAAAAGGATTCTAGAGAGAATTATGGATAAAGGGAAGAGGGTAAAGAAGGATTTCCCCATATGTGATAATTGTGGAAAGAATCACCTTGGTAAATGCTTGAAGGGAATGAGAGTTTGTTATAAGTGTGGAGAAAAAAGACACCAAGTACGTGATTGTAAGGGTAAAAAAGGTTTCAAATGTACAATGATTCGTCTGCAAGGAGTTGGGACACTACGTGAATCAATGTCCAAATCATCAGAGTATGCCCCAAATGATGCTATTGGATAATAATTAAGTTATGATACTACCAAAGATGAAGAGGAATAACTAGTGTTCTTATATTGTTATTAAATAATTATTTCATTTGAGTGTTGTATCAATGATGTACTAGTTATATGAACTATATAAATAAATAAGGATTGTAATGCAGTACTATTTCATTGAGGATTTGAGATTACATGGTTCTAAGAAAAGTGAATCAATAGAAAGTTGAACTTTTTAGAAAATACATAGTTGAAGAAAATATAAACCTTAATATGGTTATGATACTGAGGTAGTGGTTTTGTAATAAGATATGATTGATTTTGATAAATTATATTCGATATTCTTGACTACTTTGAAACTAATTAATTGTTTGTTTATTCCATTATTGTTGGAGTTTACAACATTTTTGGATATAAGGAGTATATCGAGTATTATATAAGGAATAAGGGAGAACGAATGTAATCAATAATGTTTTATGGTAATTTAGGGTGTTACCGTGTTTTAAAAGAATACATGATGAATGTATTTACATGTTATTACATGGAAAAAAAAGATCTTCATTGTGTTTAACTTCCTTATAAATTTTGGACTGTGAGTTTGGAAAGAAGTATTTTGGATAAGTCTAAAGGTTGTAATGGATTAAGTTTGAAATTGGATAATATTGTTAAGGTTAAAGCATTTCTTAAGATTATTTTTGTATTGTTATAAAAAGGAAAACCCGGAGGTCGTACGACAACCCGTTGCGTCCGGCAAGGCCGCGAGACTTGAACTCGCAATCGAAGGGTGCATCAACTACCACTGGACAATGTGATATCCTGGTTTGTATAATGTAGTTTTTTTAAATAGTATAACAAATGAATTATAAATTCATTATTTTTGGAACCCTATACGATTAGGATAAATAGAATATTTTTGAATTCTATTATCTTTTAGAGTGAAAGATGAGTTTGTGGTAGGAATTTGTTGAAGGGTGAAACTCTACTTGTCAAGTATATTTTTTTCCTCTTATTATATGAATAAATTAATTCTTAAACTTTAGTTAAGGTATATTAAAACCAAAAATGTTTTATCCTAATACCTTATGCTTTGTTGAACCGAAGATATTTTAAATCATCATAGATTGATGGCTTTGAGGCACTCAATTTTACACTTGCTTTTGATTGATGAACTCAATCACTCCCTATAAATATTTATGTTTTTCCTACAATTACGTGCCTCTAATTTCCAAAAATTTTCTCCTAATTGAGATCATAATTTGGTGGTGAGTTTTTCATTTCCCTTTCCCTCTTATTAAGAATAAATTCTATTAACCCAATTTCTGATGTGGGTTTTCCACAAAGGTATTTTTCTATTTTTAACCTTTATTTTTGAAGAACAGTTTCAAATTGTGAGGATGAAATTTATTGAAGTATGGGAGAATGTAACACCTCGAGATTTTATAGTACGTTATCTCTTCAAAGTAATTCAATAACTTGTGTTACACGCAATACCGAGTTTGAGCACACCACGAATTACCAAACTAGACATTCAAAAAGTAGTTAGGAATAGTATTAACTAAATTTTTAATTTTATATACTCTATATAATTTTAGAATCCATATTATGTGTTTATTATACATAATTTAATAACAAATTCATTTTTTCAGATAAAATTATTTTTCAAAAAATGCAATTTTACCGATTTTTAATGGAGAACCCTTTTTAAAACCAATATTTTACACTTTTATATATTCAATTTAATGAAATTAAATTCTTATTTAGAATATGGACATAAAAATTTAGTTTGGATAAATTTTTGGCACTTTTATGATAAGTTTTATATTTTGATGAATAGTGAAAATACTAAATTTTAATTGAAAACAACTTTTTTAATCTAAATAATTTATAGTGTTAAATTATGAATTTGAATGGTTTGGAAGTATAATTATATTATATTTTTATCATTTAATACAATTTAGGTCATTATAAGTAATTTCACAATTAAATTTGACATAAACACGTGTCAATCTTTTGGTGGTTTTTACTTTTTAAAAACTCGCTTTTTGGTTTTCACAACGGGAATTAATTTTAAATTAATTAATGAAAATTCTGTGTTTTGAATTTGGTAAAATATAATTCATTTTTGAATTTGGAATATAAAAATTATCTAAGGGTAAATTTTTGGTATTTTTCTGAAAACTTTCAATTTTTGATGAATAGTGAAAAACACTACGTTATTGTTTAAAACCGACTTTTTATTTAAATAATTATTTATTTTATTTAAATTTATTTTAAGTAAAAATAGATATATAATACCTATATAAGTTTAATTTAATTCATCGGAGTCATTTTATAATAAAATTAGATGTATAAAATTTTATTGAACTTTTGAACAGCTTTTACCCACCTTCTAGGCACATTTGTAAATTTGCATAAAACGTAATTTTACCGCTTTTGTGAATTGAATTTAAAAAATCTGAGAGACATGGTTGACATCAGTAAGTAAAATTTCGTTCAATAAGATGAAAATAATTTTTTATGAATAGTAACTTTTGACTTTTATTTACCACGGTTAAAAGTAAATGGGGTAATTAAAGGTAAAAATGACATTATAATTACCCTAACAGATGTCATAATTCTATTGGATAAGTGTATTTCTACCAAAACCAACCTTAGGAATAAAATATGATCCTTTTGGTCCACTTGGATTAGATTAGAACATTTATTATTATTTTATTTAAAGAAGAGTTAAAGGTGTTAAATTCAAAGTTTAATAACTATAACATTTTTAATATAGGGTTATACATAAGATAAATTAGACCATAAATATTCATTATAAATATAAAAATATTTCATACATAATGGTATTTTATTTATAATTTTTATATATTAAATAATTAAATTTATTTATGATGCAATGATGATGCAGTAATTACTTTATCAATCAAAGATTAAAATAATTGATATTATAAATATAAAAATAAATGTAAATTGAGGATTTTGATTCCATAAATAAATTTTCTAGGTTAATATTACATGTTAGGTTTTATTAAATAAAATTTTTTTGAAGTGATAAAGTTTTTATGACTTTAACAAAAATAAAATACCAAATAGTGTCAAAATTGACATAAATGAGGTTTTAAAACAAATACTATATTATTAATTGATATAATATTTCTAAAAAACTAGGGTTTGTCAAAAGTACTTATATAAGGTTATATATATCAATAATGAACCACTTGGGGTTCTCTTGGCTTTTTATATTTAGTTTATTAACCATTTATTATAATAATACAAGAGGAAATGGTAAAAGTTGAACTATTTAACTAAGAGTTAAATCTAAAATATAGGGTTAATATGGTGACCTAAACTTGTCTAAAACCTATTGGTTGAGAGGATTTAGACCCATACCCACCTTAGCTTCAAAATAAATCAATTTTGATCCATTATAAACTGAAAATGATTTTATAATAAAATAATATTTCAAACTTTTCCTAAAGTGACTCTCACCTCTCTTATAAAAGGGTACTTCCCCTTATCTCAAAATCACACCTCCAAATCCATTTGGCTCAGCCAAACCCTACCCAAATCTCATCCCAAATTCTCTCACTTCAACCCAGAGGCATTCTCTTGAGCATAAATCCAACCTAAGGATCCCTTTTGTTCAAATCAAAAGGAAACACCCAAAGAAGAGGTAATTATTTTATCACCTCTTTTAAAGTTCTTTTCTTCTTCCACTTTATATTTATTTGTTATTTACATACCAAAATAATAAATCCAGTACCTTATATATACTATTATGTTATTATAAATATGGTACAACCATACTCATTATTCTATCCATCCTATGAATGATAATGTCACCATGCGTGCGTGCGTATGGTTTACTGTCTCCACGCCGTGGTGTAATTTGTTATTCAACACTATGTTATTTGGATGGATATAATGATGAGTAATATGTATATAAATAATAAAAATAAAATGCTAATTTCTCTGTAAAATTAATATACCATACAATTCCACACCTTTTAATCATTAAGGAAATGATATTGTCGCTTGTGTGTACGTACGGCTTACCGTCTCCACGACGCGATGAGATTCATTTCTAGGTTCACCATTAAATGATGATTATAAAAATATATATTATTAATAAGTATGTAATATATGAAATAATAATGATACTGGAGATATATATATTTGTTTTTGTGTGTGTGTGTGTTTACTTACATATATCTTATTCACTTACTTTTGTTCAATATGATATGAAAACGAAAACAACGTTTATGCGTACGTACGGCCTACCATCTCCATAAACGGTGTTTTCCATTTCATATATCTATATATTATACATATTTATATTCTAAATATATATTATATATAATTCATGTTTTATATTCTGTAATTATTTAAATCATGATCTAAATGATATGATCAAGAATAACAAGTTAAAACACATACGATAAAGAAAGCGATTATTACCCAAAATGTTAATTTAACATGAAAATCATAATTAAATTGGTAGTATAAAGTCATAAATGAATCATGTATGATATAATAAATATTAATATAGTTCTGGTATAATTTAATAACATACTATGGTCATTATAAAGGAGGTTAAACGTACCCTCAACCAAAGAAAAGTGCAAGGTAAGGGTTAATTCCTCAATCTCATTATTATCCGAGATTGTTTATGTGTAAGTATTTTATGATAAATATTTATTATCCATGTCCATGTTTCATAAAAGGAATTTCAAAATTATTCTTTTAAGGTACTCTTTAACTAAAACATCATTTTAAATGTTTTAAATATTTATTCTTCTAAATATTTCTCATTAATGTCCATGTTTTCAAAATGGTTTAAGGATTTATTTATATGGATGTGATTATTTTAAAATGCTAATTCCTTTCAAAAGTTTCAAAGTGGTATGAGATACTTTGATTCAAAAATATCTTTTAAATTACTTATTTTTAAAATGTGTGACTTTTAAATGATTTCACAAAAAAGGATATTTCTCTCAAAAAAATTTACTAGTCATTTTCAACTATGTCAATATTCTTTACTGGATATTATTCTTGATTAAGGTTGATTTATTATAATACAATCTTTCATATTGTATCAAATGGGTTATGATATTTTTTACTATGGATGTTCTATTTTTATACCCTTCATGGTTTATGGTTGAAGTATTGACATTTTATATGCTATTTTTAATATTAATGTTTATGTTATGTTTCAACATTTTCATATGAAGAATGCAGTATAATTAGTAAGTGATAGGTGGGTCCTGCTATAGCCCCTCGATGCATCGATAGGTCTCATGATACAAACTAGTGTCTTGGCACAAGTCCTTGACAAAAAATTTATTTGTAGCCTTGGAACGAGGCATTGACTATGTGGTAATGATGTCCAGCATTAGGCATTCCCTTATTATGAAATTAATTATTACATGTGATTATTAGACTAGTAGAATATCCATGTTCATGTTTATATGGTAATTTTTTATTTATTTTCTCCATATTATGTTCAAGTTTATGTTTAAAAGGCTGTTGTTTTTATTACACATCCTGCCTTAAAATTTTATAGCTTTCGCTAAATTATTTACTCTTATTGAGCATCTGAGCTCACCCCTTTCTTATGTTTTGTTTTCCTAGGATTCCATGAAGTGTATTATGTTTGATATGTAGGGTTAATCTAGGGTAATAATGGCGATCTCAATGGATTATTTATGTTGTGTTTTATGTTTGAATTTGTAATGTAACGTTCATGTATGTAATCTATTTTCCAAGACTACTAAACTGATCAGTTCTTTGGAACTTGATTCCTTATAATCATGCCAGTGTATTAAAATAATGCACCAGCTCTGGGCTTCTAGGTTCAGGGAGTTACACTTACAGGATCTACCATTGGTATACGAAAATCTAGTGGTGATTGGAGGTGAGTACGGGTGAACCTAGGTGTAAGATCAGCTTCCCCCTACGGTGACATAGCTTGCTCAGAGATATGATTCCAGCATTGACTGAAGCAGGTTTTGTGTCGATCGGGATTACAGACCTAAGGATCGACTGTTGTTATGGTTTCATGTTTTTTGATACACATACCAATTAATATTCATATTTATGTATATGTGTATATGTATGGGAGTATACATGTATGCGTATATAGATATCGACATCCATGGTGAAACTTACCCAGTTGACTGGGATTATAGACCCTGAGTTTGATTGTGGTTTCACATTTGGTTTACTTCTCTTTTATTGTGTTCCAGCTAGTCTGAGCACATTTCTATTGCATACACTTAGTAGCACAGTTATATGTTGCTTGTCGGGATTCCCTACTGAGATTATTTATCACCACTACACATCCACCTCGGTGTGCCTGTAGACCATGTATCTTCTTTTCAGGTTGAGCACGAGTTGCATGGTGGATAGGGTCATGGCCCAGTGTTTCATGATCAAGCAGAGCTGCTCGAGTGGTTCACTTGATCAGGATGGTGCAGTTCAACAGTGTCAGGAGATCGGGTATGTGGGTTGGCTCGGAGTTAGTAATTGAGTCATGTACTTTTACTTTCAGTTTATTTTGTACTTGTATATGTATGTTCCTTCCCAGTGGGTGACCAGTGTTGTATTATTTTGCATAGATGTTCAGTATTTTACATCTTTTTACTATTAAATCTTGTTCTATTTCAGTTGTTTACTGCTTCTGCACTCTATTAACCTTCCACTGTGTATGATACTTATTTATTTCCCCGGTTGCTTATTCTGGTATGAGGCCTTATGGTGAACCGGCACAAAGCACCAGTTTAGTGGCTTCCGGGTTGGGATGTTACAAAGTGGTATCATAGGGGTTTTCTTTTCCTAGTCTTCACTATTTGGGATATGGTAAACAAGAGTATTAGGAATGTGTCGGAACCTATGATGGATATCATACTGGTGCGTCGAGAACACTTGTTCCGGTAAGAAGTCTCGGTTGCCAGGGTTTGGGATTGTTGTTCTAATTTTTCAATGTTACAGTTGTATATGATTTTCGCCTTGAGTGACGCACATGTTGTGTGGGTATTTTGATTTACTATGTATCTCTGTCTCTCGTCCATAGGTAAGATTCTAGGGTTGGTTTTTGAATCTTGGTCGGCAAAGGCAAGAGGTGTATCATGCATCATACTAGGCACATAGGATTTAGAGCATATAGGCCTACTAGTGTGTGTTTTTACTAACGAATGAGACCTGTGGTCCTCTTACATGTACTTTTTACTCTGATGGAAGGTTATGTGGATCTACATTGAGGCATTGGTGTGAGGATGATGACTCAGTCCTCATGCACTGGTGGTGCAGTGACCCCAGTTGGTCGACGTGGCACATGATGCCTTTCTATTTAACCCCTTATTGGGTGTTGTTTCTCAGGTCTATGGTTATCTAGTCAAATCGCTGAGTATGATGTCGATAAATACCAAGGATTTTCTTGTGAACTGGACCTCCTTAAGTTATTTCTGTATACGGTTACTCAATGAGTGTTAGTTTAGTTTCTCTTCTGCTTGGGTTGTGAACTCCAGGGAGTAGTTCCTTCTGAGGATTCTCGGATAGGATCAGGGCCCTTTTAGGCTATGTTTTGGTTTCGACTTTCATTGGTCATTGTTTTCTTTATTGTCTTCTGAGAGGTTTTGGATATTTTAGTCTAGGTGGTTAGGCCTTTTTACCTAGTTGTGAGTCTTTTTCTTTAGGGATATGTGGAGACCTAGAGACCCTTGGTTTTGACTCGAACCCTTATAGGTCAACATCTGTTTTGTTCTAGGGAAGCCTACTTGAAATGTTGGTTGTGTTTTCCAATTCATTTTTTGGTAGTGAGTTTTTTTATGCTCGTATTATGATTGAGGCATGGTAGGTGCTCGGGTTTTTGTTAAATATATGTTGATGTCTTCAGTTTTTTATTGAGGCACCTCAGGTGCTTGTTTTTCGAGATTAGCTTTGACGGGAAGGACCGTTCGGGTGCCTGGCCTGGTTGACCAGTGTTTCTGCTATTGCGCTTGGTATTTCTTGAATCTAAATTGGTGAGTGGTCAGGTACGAGGAAAGTAATGATGTTTTAATACTTTCCATGGATTTGGACCCCATAATTTGTGTTGAAATGTCCCTCTATGGTAGAGGTGACATTGTGAAATGTCGGGTTAACATGAGACGGTTGACCTGTGGCTGGATCCTAGCCAAGTTGACAGGATGTGAGTGTGGCTCGGAGGGAATTGTACATGCCTTCAGTGAAATCTTAATGTACTCCTGTAAGATATGATCATGTGCTATCTTGATTCATCTTGAGTATTCTGAGAGAGCGATGACCCTACGTTGATCTCCTTTTTCTTTCTTAATGTTCTTTCCTATGAGGATGTAACATGTTGTGGTTGCGCTCTAAAAGTGGTGTAAGTAAATCCATATGGTGGGGAGTGCATGATTGGCCGTTTGAGGGTGGTTCTCCTCATTCTGGTTAAACTTTGGTGTTTTCTCTGAGCTTCTGAGCTCGGGGTTTTCTTTTATGATGATGATAGGGGTATTTCTATGGTGGGAAATACTAGATCGGTCGTAGTTAAATGTCTTCCATGTAGGAGGTGGTTATTAATGCTATGAGGCTAGTCGTTGGACAGTCTATATAGCTTTGTTGTTAAGATGCTCGAGTTATGAGCTTGGCTACTATTCCTTTCACCGGGCTTCTCGGGGATGAGAAGGTTTATGGTGGAGAGTTTGTAAGAACCCATGTTTTTTCGGACTGCAGTTTTGAGCATAAATTCAAATTTTTGTTGTTGGATGCTTGTGAGGGGTAAAATGGTCATTTTACCCTAACATTTGATCTTGGATAATTTTTCTAACCACTTTGTTGGTCCCGGAATAGAGTGTTTAGCCTAGGATAGGAGTTTGGTGGAAATCTGAGATGTTTGAATTTTAGCAGAATATTTAGTATTTAATATTATTAAATTAAATATTAAATTATTCATGCAGGTTCGTTTGAAAATAACTTTTAAATGGAGTTTCAGATTAAGATTTTTTCTACATCGTTGAGTCCAGAATGGGGAGTTTAGCCTAGGGAAGTCATAAACTCATGTCGGGCGTCGGGGCTGACCTGGGCCCCTTTTTCTTTCTTTTTTTTCTTCTTCTTTCCTTTTCTTTATTTTCTATTCCTTACCCCTCCTTCTTGTGCATGATCCATGTGTGATCCTCCTTGTCCATTTATTTTGGGAGGATTTTGATATTGGTAAATAGATAGAGTTTGGAGGCAAGAGGGGTACTTATTTGAATCTCTCGACGCGTTGATTCAATGAAGGGCAACCGTGAGCTGTGAAATCAACTGAAGCTTTGGTGGTTTCCGCCCAAAGGTAGGTACATTTATGTTTTTTCCATAAATTCCCTTTAAAAGTTTTTTTTAAGTCTTTAAAGCCTTATATTGCTTACTTGTGGCCCCTTGAGGCCAAATCTATTGTTTCGGGGGTGAAAACGAGCATTTCGGGCGTTTTGAGGGATTTCTTGTCAGAAAACCCAGAATACACGGCGTGTGTTCTAGGGTAACACGCCATGTGTTCTTCCCATTCGGGAAAGTTGAAGTTTCCCAAATTACACACTGTTTACTTTTAGTACACATTGTGTAGTGGTGTTCGTGTGTCTGGCCATGTGCAAAAAGGACACGGAATAGTGGTTTTTAAGGAGCACACACCGTGTACTATAAGTACACGCCTTGTAGTGGCACATGAACATGTGTTTGGGTGAAAACGCACACGAGATGACATTTTGTGAACAATACATTCCTTTTAAAGTAAATTACATGCGGTGTACTATTACACAGGCAGACCCCATGTGTCTGGCCATGTGTTCTGGCCATGTACTACTTTAGCTTAATAGTTTTGGGATATCCTGTGCCCTTGAAGTCAGAATTGGGCATGTGAGTAGTTCATTCTGAGTGTTTTTCCACTTAGACCACAATGGTGGAATCTTTTTTACATTTATAGGTCATCTAAATGATATTTTGTGGGTTTATATCTAAATATATAGGTTCTTCCTCCAGTTATTGAGTTCATTTGTCACCTAAGAGTGAGACTTGGTGTGGATGATAGGTGGGGTGTTCGGACCAACTTAGTTAAGAAGTTTAATATGAGATGAGTTGTGATATATCTCTCGTAACCTATAATTTAGAGTAAATTTCCCCTTGTAAGACTTTCCCTTATGGCCTATGAGGCCGTGAGACCGGATACTTCTAATGATCTTCTAAGGGATGACTTTACTTGTGTGATGACCTAGGGAGTCCCTTGTAGGATCTCTCTCATGTTTTCCTTTGAGTGGATCCATGTTGTGGGTGGGATGTGCATTTCAGTCTATTTTCTTTGGGTTATATGTGTAAAAGTGCCCAATATCCTAGCTTAGGGTATTGCGTGTTTAGGAAATTTAACACTGTTAATGTATTCCATGCCTTGTTTTCTTGAGTATGGGTTTGTTATTGTAAATAGGGATGTTTACCTTGCTGTGGATGTGTTTTCCATGTTTGATTTTGATATTGGTCATTGGGTCTATAATTTCCTATTAGGATGTTATGATTTCCATGCCTAGTATTTTTAGGATGGAGTTGATATTATATGACATGCTTGTGATATGCATTGTAGTTGCTTAGCCAAATAGTATTTGTGTTTTACTTTGGCTGCTGATTATCATTTGTGCATGATTAATTTACATAGGGATGGGGGAACCTGGTGTAGTGAGACCATAGGGGGAATTGACGTTGAGAGATTCCCTAGAGTGTCTGTTATACTTTTCATGTTGCGAGACTAAAGGGGGGGTTGACGTTGAGTGCTCCCTCGGAGTGTTTATAGTTATCGTTACGAGACCACAAGAGGAATTGACGTTGATTGCTTCCTCAGAGAGTCTTTATTTTTCATGAGACAAAAGGGGTTAGACTATGTGAGCTATCCTAGGGGGTCGTATATCTTTAATGTTTAATGATAAGTTAAACTAGAGGGGTTAGGCTGTGAGAACGTTCCCAGAGGGTGATGAGTGGCAGGGATGATTATGCACTCCTCGGACTATGTTTGGAATGATTATGCTCTTCCAAATTAGTTAGTATTGACCTTCGGTATACGATATCCTTCCTTATAGGATTTACAATCAGTATACGGAAATCTAGTGGTGATTAGAGACGAGTACGGGTGAACCCAGGTGTAGGATCCGCTTCCCCCCTATGGTGATGTAGCTTGCTCAGAGATATGATTCTGGCACTAGCCGAAGCAGATTTTGTGTTTATCGAGATTACAAACCCAAGTATTGACTACTGTTGTGGTTTCATGTTGTTTGATACACATACCAATGAATATTTATGTACATGTGTATATGTATGGTAGTATACATGTATGTGTATATAGATATGGAAATCCATGGTGGCACTTACCCAGTTGACAGGGATTACAGACCCTGAGTTTGACTGTGGTTTCACGTTTGGTTTACTTCTCTTCTGTTGTGTTCCAGCTAGGTTGAGCACGTTGTTGTTGCATACACTTAGAAACACAGTTATAGGTTGCTTGTCGGGGTTCCCTACTAAGATTATTTCTCACCCCTACACATACAGCTCGGTGTGCATGTAGACATTATGTCTACTTTTCAGGTTGAGCACAAGTTTCATGGTGGATAGGTCTGAGGCCCAGTGTTGCATGATCGAGTGGAGTTTCTCGAGTGGTTCACTTGATCAGGCTAGTGCAGTTCAATAGTGTCTGTAGATCGGGTACGTGCGTTGGATCAGAGTTAGTATTGGAGCCCTGTACTTTTACTTTCAGTTTCTTTTGTGCTTATATATGTATGGTCTTTACTAGTGGGTGACCAGTGTTGTATTGTTTTGCATAGCTTTTCGGGCTTTTACAGCTTTTTACTATTACAGCTTGTTCTATTTCAGTTGTTTACTACTTCTTCACTCTATTTACTTTTCACTGTGTATGATACTTAGTTATTTTCATTGTTTCTTATTCTGGTATGATGGTATAGTATCCCCACTATCACACCCTAGGCCCTCGCTTCTAGTCAGCAGACTCTGGAGTATGAGGAGGCGCGCTTGAGTCCTTGTGGTGAACTGGCTTAGAACACTGGTTTAGTGGCTTTCGGGTCGGGACGTTACAGATATAACCTCCTTCTTTATCATTATGTGTTTTTCATTATTTATATATCCAACCCAAGCCTCAGATTCATTTTGAACCTAATAATAAATCCCTAATGATTATTTTTTAATTCGTCACTATGTGGTGTAGAAAGTAGATGCATTTTAATCCCATGGTTAGAATCATGATTTGAGTTATATGCTAGATTTCATCTACAATTATACCTTGATGATGAGTAGAAAAATTAATGCAAGGTAACTTGAAAATGGAATGAATATTAATAATGAATTGTAAAATAAAAATATATGAATTAAAAGGCATGGTTATTTCAAAATAAGAAAATTAAAATGCTTGATTAACTTGTTTCTTTGAAAAGTGAGGAGTTGATGATTTTTTCCTTTTTGATACTTGAACATTTAATTTCCTAATTTTATAAATTTCTATTATTGACATTTAATTTAAAGAATAGTAAGGTGATCATCCTTTTTAGTATGTTGAGATTTCATCTTTGAGGACAAGTTAGAATTCAAGTGTGGGGGGATTTGATATTGACATTTCATGCATGCATTTTTTATATTAAAATACATTACTTATGTGATTTAAATTGTCAATTATTTCCTAAATGTTTATGAATTGTTCAACTTTATCAAGATACCATAATTAAAGGATAACAATAAAAAGTATCCGAACAAATTAATATTCCCAATGAAAGAATACTTTCCACAATGAAGGATGTTCATGGGATGCTTCTAGGGTTTTAAACTAAAGAAACAGGGTGAAATACAACTTGAAGTGCTGGAAAAAGGAAATTCACTATGTGAATATAATTTAGGATGTGAATCCAACTCAAGATGTGAAAATAACCTATGAAAACCCACATTCAAAGAAGATACCGCAACATTCACGGTGTGACTTCCTTTTTCACACTGTGAATCGTGGTGGGCAGACCAAGTTTTTACTGTTTTTGACGTAACTTTCAATGAAAGAATTCATTTACAACCCAGACTACCATTTAACACTCAAATTGACCCGAAAGTATATTAATGATTTCATTAATGAAGATTTAAAGAAAATCCAAGCATCCCTAATGCTTATAAATCGAGGGTTGAGTTGTTGTGACATTCATTCATCAATAGAGGAATATAAAGAAGCTGATTCAAGGATTAGGCACTACCATGATGATTAAAATAGGATTTTTATTTTACTATCCCATTGTGGCTAGCTTGAGGGGGTTGAATTTGTGAAACTCAACTAAAAAAATGGGGATTGATTATATTAATGTATTTAACTTTTGAATTAAATTCATTTGGGACTTTTGTTACATGCCTAAAATTCTTAATTCTTTATTTTATTTATTCATGCAAGACCATTGTGTGATTGGTGAGGGAGTGGTACAATTAAAGTATTGACTAGTGTATGACTCTCACCATGACCATTGGGTGGTTTTTTTTGTTATGTTTAAACATGGTTTTGAGTCACCAAACCATCAAAAGACCCAAAGTAACATGGCCATTGTGAAAAGGGGAATTATTTGATTTATGGATTGTTTACCATGACTATTAGATTCACCATAACTCAGTTCCAACACTATATGTTTTCTAATTCGTTATTTTATTCCCTAATTAATCATGAACCCAAATTTGAAATTACCGAACATGTTTTCTATTTTCTTGAATTCCAAAACCATCATAAACCCCTTTTTAATTAAATTAGTTTAATTTTTTTTGAAAAATAGTTTAGGTATTTATTATTAAATTATTATTTTATTCATCCTTGTATTTATGGGTTCAACCTCATAATTGCATTTCCTATACTACCCTATAGTTTTCCAATTTGTTTATTTCATGTTTTAAATTATTAAATTCAGTAACCCTTTATAAATTAATGAAACTCATAGGGCTATCAATTATATTGATAAATTTGAAGGAGACACATGCTGGAACTTCCTAAGTTGTGAATAAGAATTCTTCCCAAACATATGAAGAGATTCAAGCCCCCAAAAGGGATGTTTCTATAAAAACTGTTAAGGAGACTCATGCCTCTAAAAATAATAATATTGGTGGATAGAAGATCTCAATATCATCTATTGATCAACCTTATATAATCTCATGGAAGAAATTAACTTGTAACCCACTTAACTCTATTTATAATAATGCAGTCTTATCTGTTAGTACAGGTTCAAATCCAAAATATGGGAAGATGTGGGTAGATAAAAATGATGATAAATCCATCAAAACACCAGGGATGGATACTGGAAAGATTGAGAAAAATAAGTCCCAAAATGGTGCTCTAAAGAAGAAAAATAAAATTCAAAAATAACAAGGTACTAAATCTAGTCAGACTGGTACTACAGGAAAATGAAGGAGATTCGTTAGATACTATTGGTGCTCCTAGGAGTTTGGACATCAAGTTACTATTTTTTTCACAACATGAAAATGTATTAACCCTACATAATGACCACATTAAAGGAGAGTATAGGTGAAGAAATGCAGAAACTGGCTATACAGATACAGATTCCACAAAAGAAAATGAATATGTACACTAGAAACAAATTCAAATGTCTTGAATATTTCTATGAGTACTGCCACATATGTGGTCACATAGAAGAAGAGTGATGGTATGCACCATAAAAGTACAAATCTAATGACAATATGTATAGAGGACCACATCCCAAATAGAATCACGTCAAAAATAAAGGATAATAAGATTCCTTAGGAGATAAATATGTGAAGGGAGGTGTTCAACAAATGAAAAGAACTGAACAAGCCACTCCGGAGAGGATTGTGAAGATGGATTCCAAGAATGTAATGTCAAGAAAGAAAAGATATTTTTAATATGGAAAGAGAGGTCATCCCATGGACCACTACCAACAGGCCATGAAAATTAAAATGGATAGAAGCAAGATGAAATCAAGAAGATAATAGGAGAGAAATAGGAATATATGATTCATTGGATATATTATAGAATAAGATTTTGACAAGTTTCCCTAGATTGGTAACTCAAAACCATCGAAGAATCGATGTGGATGCTCCAAATTAGAATATGTTAATAAGTAATGCCTATGTATTTTATCTGATCAATTGAAAGTTGATAGAGAAATGAAAAAATCTTAAATGAAGCACTAGATAGAACAAAGGAAAAAAGGTTGTTCCACGTGAATAATAACCCAAATTTAATTATATGTTTTCAAAAAAAATTAAGACTAAAGTATTTTAAAAATATTGTGTGGAAGTTTTAAGAATATTGCACATAATGCAATAAATTTTATGAATCTGCTACCTACTCAAGAAGAGATGTTAAAGATATAAAAACAAGCACCAGGGAAAGCTATTGCACTACTGGTAGGTGTGGAGACAAATATTTCACATAAGATGAAGATTAATGAAAGTAATGAGTCCATGTTTACTAAGAAATATAAGAATGCAAAATGTGAAGAAAACACAAGAATGAAGAGTATCAAAAACTTCAAAGCTACAAGGAGAGGAGTCTCTGGGTTGAGAGAAAATACTCATCCCAGTTTCACTTATTAAGAATCTAATAAGTGTTCCATCTCATTCTATTTTTTATTTTACAGCATTGTGCAGTTATATTTAAAGTATTTAAAGGTGAAGATTGTCCTCTGGAGAAGAACTGAATTAACAAAGTGGAAGAAAACATGTTGGAAAGATTATTCAAGATTTTATAAAAACATAAATTGTTACGCAATGGTATATCATCAACATGAACATCTTGAAGACTATCTGATAAAACTTTTCACCAAGTAAAATAAATGGATTTCACCCCTTGTGGGGGATAAAACATAAAGAAGATGATATCAATGTTTTTTCCATGAATATCTTAAGTTTAGGTCATCTTTACAAAAGTTGAAAATGAATAAAACCCAATTACACTTTTTACACTTTCTTGGATTATATCGAATATGTGCATAAAGGGGGACTATGGGTTGATAAGTAATCTTGTTGAAATGGGAAGTTAATTTTTTTTTCACTTGGAATTTATGATGTATTTGTTGAGTGAAGTGTGTGGTATATATTTCTTAAAAGAAAATTGGTTGTACTTCCCTAGGGATGAAAAATATGGAAATAATATCACATGTTGAATCATTTAATAGAGAACATTGATTTATTGGTGAAATCAATGTTATTTTCGATAATATGTTTTCCCACATAAACTTAGATCTCACTAGCTAAAGGCTCGTTACTATGAAAACATGTGGTATCCTCCTCATTACAAGTTGACCAAATGAATCCTTTTCATTTATTATCAACATGGGTGAGAAGATACATTGACATTATTTAAGGAAATGGTATTGAAAACAAATAAAAAGGGGTATATTGAAAATACCATGTGGATGGTTCATGAGTTTGGTTGTATTTATTGTCAATATATAACAAGGGGTTAAAGTAAATGTATGATGAAATCCTATGTGATTAATGATTAATCGTGGAAAGAGATAGATGGAAAAAATTTTAAAAATAATGAAAAAGGGTTGTGATGATTCTTGGAGAATTTTTATGGATTAATTTAATGGTATTATATGTCATGCTTGATCAATTCTTCTTGAAATTTTGACGTTTTTTTATCTGATCTTAAATGTCATAGACCAGGGCTATGGAGGAAAATTTGTTTACAACAACAATAAGAAGAATAATATTTCATGATATCCATGCAAAACATTATTTATTTCAAATTATGATTATTTGAGAATAATTAAATGCAATATAAATATTATTTCATGAGGAGTTTTAATTGAAGAAAAAACCGTGCAAAAAAATAAATTAATTGCATGAGGTATTTGGCTTAGAAATTTGTGTTGTATGGATTTAGTTACCTCTTTTGTGTGGTAGTATACTAAAAAACATGTCCTACCACAAAAACCAACTATGAATGATTGACCATGTACTTGTGGGAGCATGCTCAACCACACATGGGAGCTAGTGAGGCCAACTCGCATGGTAGCAGGGGAGTGGGCCAGCGCATAGCGCTCACAGGTTGCACGTAGGTGAGTGTGCACATGTAGATTGACATATGTGTTGGCACATGGAGGCATGAACTGTGAGCCTGTGTGTGTAGTGTGGTTATAGGTGTGGTCCCCAAGCTACTATAATATTCTGAGTGAATGGAATCATTTTGTTTATATATCATGGATCAAGTGAATATTTCTTCGATTTGAGATAACACAGAGCAAAAAAAATGTTCATTCGCTTAATATGATACATTTATATCATCATCGTTTGATCCAATGCACAAGATTAATAAAATAAAAGACATGATCATCTTCAACCTCATACTTCACTAGAGGTTTTATATTCACTTAAATTCTTACATGTTGTGACTTCCATCATTGATTCAAGCTCGAATGGTCGAGATATTGAGACGATCATTCATTGGATCATCCTGCATGCGTCTACAATGATTGTTGTTTCTTATATTATTATATGGTTGTTAAATTTATTTTACTAGAACCATAATAACTTTATAAATACCATATTTATCAATTAAACTCATTCTTAGAACCATCCATGAAAGGTGGTAATGATAGATGGAATGCATCATTCCGTGGAGGTGGTAGTCTGCGCGTATGCATTGATGATGATTTTGTTTCTCATAAAACGAGAGAAGGGTGTGATATGTTTTATTATTTCAGAACCTAAAACATGTTAAAAATATCATATTTTAATATAAATACCTTATTATTACCATCCATGTTAGTTGGTGAAGTAAAACAAAACACATTATCTCGTGGAGGCGGTAATCTACACGTACACATGATTAACAGTCTCATTTTTCTTAATCATTGAAAGGAATGAAGGTATGTGAAAAATTATAATTTTAGAATTATAATAGTGAAATAAAAACCATTATTACTCATAAAATACACACTAGTTACCTTACATGAGTGTCAGTGATTAAAAATGAACGTCTTCATTTTGTAGAGGTTCCAATCCGCACATACACATGATCAATGTTGTTTTATTTTTCTTAGTGGTCGGAAAGGGTTGAATTATTGTAGTTAAATTAACATAATGGAATTTAAGTATAAAAAATTATACTAATTTCATTATATTAAAAATGTTATGAAATATTAGATAGTATTAAAGTAAAATAAAAGACTAGGAAAAGGTAATTCTTATGTTGGAAGTTGGAGTTTTTCCTTGGAAAACTCCATGGAAGTGGTGGCGTTAAGCTAACTTAAGGGGAATAGGGGATTAAGGAATTTTTATAAATTTATATTGATATAAATGGGGTAGAATTTCAATGAGGAATTCTAATTGTATGGTGATACTTAAAGTGGTGGAAGTGTTTCCTTTTTACAAGTGAAAAAAATGACAATTTTGTAATTATAAAAAGTAAGGATCACTATTCAAGGGTCAATGCCTCCAAAATTTCTAAATAATAGATTTTTTGGTTGCATTGGATCTATCAAGCCTAAAAAAATACATTCCACTCATTTTTTAACCATGCCTGAGTTATTTATGATTAGGTTTTTACACTTTACTATTTTACTTTTAACTATGGTAACTAGTTTTCAACAAAATGATTTTATGATTCACTAAAAATAAAAAATATTACCAAATTTGGATTTTGATCCTAAATTTAAATTTTATTTAATTAAATTTAATTACTAAACTTTTAAATTAAAACATATAATGTGTATAAAATATTTTTTAGTAGAAAAATAGCATTTTGACCATTATGGATTTTTGATCTTATTTAATATTTATTACTAATTAAACAGGTGTTAATATATTTATATATGTATTTATACATCATAAACCTTCTCATTGTATTTTTTGATTTTTGAATAAATCAATTTTTGGGTTGATTGATAACCCTTAAAATCCATAACCACCAAACATCACAATAAAACACCTAAAATTTCAAAACCAATCCAGAATACAAAATCCAAAATATGAAATTCAAAAGAACCTCATGTGGCGACTGAGCCTATGTCATCCAACTCTACACCCACCATAAATTACTTGGGTTTTGAGACCTCGGGCTGCAACTTGCAATGTCGACTCTACACCATCGTCATCGTTGACTCGAGCATATCCCTACCAGAAAAACAAACCATCAAAAAAACCAAAATCGCCACCATTGCCAAACCTTTACTAGAGACATCGACTAATACACTCCGTAAAGATGAAATCCAACCATAAGAATCAAACACCAAAATAGAAAAATTCATCTCGAAACATGATGGATCCAACAAAATCATCACTAAATAAAAAGAACCACCAGAGAAGAGAATTAAAAACCAATGTCAAACCAACCATAATATTGCCAGTTGGCCAAAAGCTGGTCCCCAGATGACGATTCATCACTGCTTAAACTACACACCACCGTATAGAGGAATCCCAATCAGAGAAGCAGTAGATGCTACCACAAGACCAGATGAGAACCAGATGATTCTTGAGAACCACATGCACAGACCGCAAATCAAAAAAGGAAGAAAGGAGCACACACGCTCATAGGAGCCATCGTCAAATGTTCTTCCTGCACAATCACAATCCACTATGAGAGCCTTAGAGAATAACCAGAATGGGGTCGATCGAGATGGATCAGAAAGCAAGAGAAGAGGGAAATAAAAATGGTATGATCCTCTAAGTGAAAACTACAAAACAATCGCATCAAACCAGAAACCCCCAAACCAAGGTGGCCGAAAGGACCAAAATCATCACTCTTCCATCACATTCCCAAGCCACTGTAGAACCATTGAGTTCAACCAAGTTAGGTCCTATCATGATGATAACAATAGAAAGAGCAGTATATGAGCACTATAAAAAATGTTAATATTATAAGGGGTTATTTTTTAGATTTGAAAGGGTTATAACCCCTTCTAAACATATTAGCAGCGGTTATTCAAACCGCCACTAATATGGCCACCTACTTGTCATTAGAGGTGGTTTATAGAAAGATTCGGTATTATAAAATTAGCGATGGTTCTGTTAGAGGGGGTTAAAACCCCTTCTAATCTAAAAAAATTAACTATAGAAAAACTCAGAGGGGGTTAAAACCGCCTCTAATCAAAAAAATTAAAATTCCATATGAAATTTAGAGGCAATTTTAACCCCTTCTAATTGGGGAGGAAAATATTAGAGGGGTTATAACCACTTATAATCAAAAAGTTTAAAATTCAGGGGGGGTTAGAGTTGGTTTTAACCCCCTATAATAGGGGGAAAATATTAGAGGGGGTTATAACCGCCTCTAATCAAAAATTTTAAAATTCCGAGGTGAATTTAGAGGCAGTTTTAACACCCCTCTAATCGGGGTAAAAAACATTAGAGGGGGTTATAACCGCCTCTAATATTAAATTTTCTAAAAAAATAGAGGTGGTTGCAACCCCTTCTATTTTAAAAAATAATAATTTTTTGAAAACATTAAAGGGAGTTAAAACCACCACTAATCTAATAATAAATTTTAAAAAAATTAATAATTCAAAATTTGTTTATATTTTTAAAAAAAATACACACCGCCCCATAAACTCTACCCACCACAAATCCAAAAAATATAATATTAATAAATATATATTTATAAAATGTTTAATGATAAAAAATTATTATTATTGATAAAACTCAATTAAATCAATCGTGAAAATCTACATAATAAATAAATATTGAAATTTTATAAAAAAATAGATCACATCATTATTAAAGCCATTCAAAACCAACCATAAAATTAAGATATTTTACCAAAATACAACTTATTCATAAAAAACATCAAAACTTTTACCAAAAAATCATCAAATTCACCAGATGAAAAGCACCACCCTTGCCTCCAGATGAAAAGAACCACCCTTGCCACTGGATGAAAAGCACCAACCTCATCACCAAACACACAATGACATCAGCAAGCAATATACCTAGAGAAACAAAAAATAATAATTAAAGGACAAGGAAAAAAATCAAGCAAGCAAGCAAATAGATTTCCTTGCATAACAATTCAACATATATCATTTGCAAAACAAGGCTCAACACCTGCATATACAATACATTGGAAACATGGATATATATGTTTCATATCAACAAGAAGCCTTAAACATTTTAGTCATGATAAAATTATAACATGAAGCATGAGAATATTAGGATCAAACTATAATTAAAACCATCCTGTTACATGGGATCACATTAAAGTAATAACATGTCTTTTATAACATTTAGTGTCATGTAGGAACACTATATTTGACATCAAATGAGGTCATTCTTAAACATGTTATCTTATAAATGAATTTTCACTTTAAAGTCCATAATCATGTCTATATTATTCCAAGTGTATACTTCATCCCTTAACCATTTTCCATTCATGCTCTATATGGACCCAATATCTTAAGGTGATGTGATTTAATCACTTGGGGTTGTCTCCTTGGTGTGATCCGGTTTTTTTCTATAAGAAGGGGGAAAGTTCATTAAGCAATTGATTTAATCACTTGGGTTTGTCTCCTTCATCATGCAGGTATGTCCAATATAAAAATATTTTGATTCCATTAGTTGAATGTGAGGGATTATAATATTCATATTACTACATTTTTGGAGCAGGCATGTCCACTGAATTAACATTAGTGGAATTCATATAAATTGATGCAAGGAATTTTGAGGTCATGTTTTTATTGGAGTGTGTTAGGAGGTGGGTCTTGGCTAATGAGAAGGCTGGAAGGGAGAAATGACATTGGGCAGATCGCGTGAAGGATTTGATGCTCTTGCACGAGCAAACACAAAAGTTCATAGAGTCATATCATCTATGAAATTATGAGAACACTATATTGAGACTTATTTAGTCTATACATAGTTGATATATATTTAGCAATTAATATTCAGTTAAATGTATATTTGAATCAGGAAATGCAAGTGTCATATTATTCACAGATCCTAAATCTTAATAAAACTCATGATCATGACTCAATATGAGATAAAATGGGGTGAACTGGTTAAGGGATAATGTGGTAGTGCCAATATGAAATCTCCACACCACAAAACATGGTTCCACATCACAAGTTCATGGAATTGGGTTCATGGGATTAGGTTCATGGACCTATTGCAGTTTTCTGTAGATATTTTTCCTTTCTTAGGGGGGGAATGACTTCACAAGTTCATGGGATTAAGTTCATGGACCTATTTCAGTTTTCTGTAGATATTTTTCTAGATGAGTCTAGAGTTAAGCGTCTTGATGAGGATATGTGGCCCATGAATAGGTATATGATCACAAAATTTATACACATTTTTATCTAAATTATTAATAAAGGATGTGGTTATAGAGAAGAATCGTTAATTGGGATTTTATCCAAAATAGTTTGAATGATAGGGCACCTCAAGGATCAATGTTTCAGGAAGTGGACTGTAGGTATTTAGGTAGTTAGGGTTTTGAATAGTTGGAAGGTAACCACCAAAACTCTTTTCTCATCCATCTAGGAAAGGTGGTCTCTGAGCACCTTCCATTGGATTCACATCTTAATTATATTTTTTTAGTGTAAATGGTCACAACTAGGATTAGTTTCCTACTGTATAGGGAGGCTAGTTTCAGATAGTTGTTCGAACCCCTTTTCGGTAGCAGCAACAGTTTCCTTGAAGGAATTTTTTGTGGTAGGGACCATCAGTGATTTTTTAGTAGCTAGGGGAAAATGTATTTTTTAGGTATAGCCTTTTGATAGTTTGTATACACAAGTACCTATGTTATATCATGTCCTTTGAGGTATAAAATAGATTGGCAGGGGAGTCAGGTGTGGTCAGATTCACATGTTGGAGGTGGTAGTGAAGGTATAACTATGAGTTGTCTGAGGTATAATTAATTATTCATCCACTCATTTTTTGTTAATTGTTTGATTCAAAATATTGGACTCTTTTCCCCCTACTTGGGTATATATTTTAGGATTTTATGTGGAGATATTTCAAGTTCCATTGGTGTTATCTATGCTGGTTGAAGGTTAGGATGTTTTGTATGTTGTGTACTAGTGATATAGGATTGTGGTGGGGAATCACAAGTCAAGGGGAGACCATTTTGTATTGAAGATGAAACCATATAATGTTATAATCAGCATGGATTGTCTATATTCCATATATGATGTCATATAATATATCTAGAGGAGATTTTTTTCCTGATATGAAGTACCATCGAGTGATAATCATTGGTGAGTGAGGTTATAAGATGGGTGGTAGGCTAGTGAATCTTCTTTTATCTTAGTTGGAGAAGATATCAGTGGAATATCATAAAAATGATGTTCTTATAGTTGTGTATGTGTTTCATGATGTTTTTACAGAGGATGATATGACCCTACCCCCTTAGTGTGATGTTTAATGTGGGATGGATCTACAACCGAGTGCATATAAAATTTTAAAGGCTTCATATCAAATAACTCATATGGAATTATGTGAGTCAAGGTTATATGTGGATGATATTATGTATAGGTATTTCATTTGACCTAGCGCATTTTTTTGTGGTGATCCATTTTTATTCTTTAAGAAGGTTGATGGTGGTATGATGTTATGAGTTGACTATCGGTTTTTAAATCTGATGATGTTCAAGAACAATTACCCCCTTTTATGGATCGATGAATTATTCAACCAGTCAAGGAGATCAATTTGGTTTTTTATTATTTATATGTACTCTAGATATCACTAGATGATGGTGAAATAATAGGATATCTCAAATATTTCCTTTATATGTTGGTATGGGAACTTAAGTTCATGGTCATGCGGTTTGGTGTTAGGAAAAAACCAATTGTTTTTGTGAGGATCATGAACTATGTATTCTTTGAATTCCTAGAAAAGTTCATTGTTATATTCATCAATGATATCTTGATCTACACTAAGTAAAAGGAGGAGCATGTCTGGAATTTCGGAGCTATCTTCAAGCCCATTGGACACCACCATATTTTTGATAAATTATCCAAACTTATTTTCTAGATGTGAGAGGTGTGTTTTCATGGGAATGTGGTGTCTCAACTGGGTGTGATTGTATAAAAATCCATGGTTGAGATAGTTGTTTCATGGGAAACAACCATGAACATGGAAGAGGTTCATATTTTTCTTCACCTAACAAGTTATTATAGGATTGTTGTGTCCAATTTCTCTCAAGATACATCCCTACTAACATCTCTCACTAAGAAGAGCCTAGATATCATGTGGATTGATTTGTGTCAAGCATCATTCTATTACATGAAATAAATGTTGGTGACTGCTCCAATTCATTAGTGTCATGAGGAGGGTGTATTTTAATTTCTTTTGTGATGCTTCCTGTCGGAGTATGGGATGTGGGTTGATACAGTAGATGACATTAATCTATCATGGGTATAGGTAGTTAATTCCTCCTGGGTGTAACTATTATACATATGATATAGAGTTGGTGGTGGTTTTATTTGTGATAAATTTGTGGTGTAATTATATCATCAACAAGTTCTTTATGTATTTTCTGGACCACATTAGTAGGAAACATATTTTCTCTCAGTGGGAACTAACTATATTCAAGTGGAGGTGGATATATTTTCTCAAATATTATAATTTATATATCTATTTTTTCCAAATAAAGGGGAATGTGGTTGCAAATGCATTGAGTTAGAAGTCCAGAGGATATCTGTCTCAAGAATCTACTAATGTGTGGAATGGATTGAAGGATCTTGTAGCAATGCATATTAATGTTAGATAAATAATTGGGCATGTATTTCTTTATTATATTACAATGAATACATCCTTGATTTGATAGGTCAGAAAGCCTTAGTGGGTATACTCAGAGCCAAAAGTGATGAGCGATTGTTATTTCCATAGTGATACCCCTGAGGGGTGGTGGGAGGATGGTAATGGACTCTGGATACTAACCAAAGGAACAAAAATTAAATAGAACCATCAAATTATAACACTAGTGGATCAAATACCTCAATAGAAGCATGGATGTGTGCAACTTTCTAATTAACATCACTTCCTCCAGATGATCTTCTATGATGCAGTGAAGGTTGATCTCCAGTTTTTCCCCTATCTTTTTCATTAATGGAATCCTAAATAAGATTTAAAAACATAATGTTTTAACATGTACAAATAATAAAATTAATCAAACATATATTAAAAAGACATGTTTGCAGTTAATAATAAAATTCATAAACCACATAAATGGATAACTACTGCATACTTGAATTTATTAATGCTTTGAGATCTAAACATTCTCAAACATTAAAACAATACACTTGTGTTCATAAGCAAAAAACACCATAAATAGTCAATTGGCTACCTACAATTAAAACAAGAAGGATTCAGTGTATGGTTTTGGGTTTGGTTAACTATCCAACAGTAAGTTCACATATGGTATTGGTATGCATCTCATACAGGTGAACTACTATGGAATCAGTAATAGTTGCGATTTTTACAAAAATGTTGAACACATGGTTCTTTGGCATACTATTTTGGATAACGTGGAGATTGTTCATTCTGGATCCAAACAATGCCACCCTAGTTGTAAAGACTTTGATAGTGGAATTGACAATCTGAAAAACCCAAGGCATTATGATGTTTTTAAAATGAACATGAACATTTGTAAATATCCTGAATATGTTATTAGTTTCAAGGTCCCCTCTAACATTTTCTAGCAGCATAATTTTTTATGTCCAAACATTCCTAGAAGAACTATGTTTATGCTGAAAAGTTAAACACACTAAAAATAATCTAATTAAACAAATACCTTTCTAGAATAATTGGTTATGTTGAAATTCATTGAATGAATATTGGCCCCCATTCCTTTATGAACATCAATGATTGTAAGCATTTTTACTTTTTTTGGGTTAACTCATCTTCATTCCTTTGTAATTTTAATTCAACTTGACTCAACTTTGATTTCAAATCATCAACCTCTTTTTGAGATGTAGGATAGAAATTAGATATAGTATCATTGATGCCTCCAAATAATTGAGATGATGAGCTGAATACACTTGTCAGACATGCTCCCAACCCAAGAGAATGTACATGCCCTGAATGCTCTTTCCCAAATACTTTTCTGAAAGCATCATCTGGATAAATCATTAAATGTTGTGACGGTTCCTCTTAACTTAAAACAACACTCAATTTTTCCTAAATGAAGATGACATCATTTTGGTTACATCAAAAAGTAACACAACTTTAATATGAATTCTTACTCTGATTGTTTTTGCATTATCATTTACATATGATCCATCACTTTTTTGATGGACCGCATCCCATAGATTGTCTCTACCAATAAAGATGTACACAGTTCTTCTCCTATAATAAAAAATATTATAAAAATAAATGATATGCAACTAATTTCTAAAAATGTAAATGATATACTACCTGTAGGTTCCGGGCGCAGTGGAAGCACAGTTGGGTCGGCACCCAACTTTAATTTTTACCATGATCAATGATTATTCTGGGATCAATACAACGATGAAATCTAGTCTCCATGGAATAGAATCAAAGATTTAGATAAAGAAGGAAGAGGCCCAAAACCTTTATATAGTATCTTGCACATCATGTTTATAATTAATTTCAAAAATAAAATAATACCTGGATCTTTGGTATTTTCTTCTTTGATGATGTTGATCATTCAGAATTACCCTTCCAGATTATCTCATTGCACTTGTGAGGATCCAAACTAGAATCCCTCTAGTGGTGATCCATACGTGCTCTGATGGCCTCTGATCGACACAACTCGTTCTTCAGGTGCTAGCGTGGTGAAACGAGTGTCTTGTGTCGGTCGTTCTTGATCGCTTGTTCTTCGGCCTTGAAGAACGTCTCTCATTCTTGAGAGGGGCGGAAAGAGGATTCGAGAGAGAAATTGTTTACCACAACAATTCTCAATTCACCAAGTGTGTGGTGTGTTCCTTATGGAACATAGATGTATTTGTCTATTTATATGCATGGAACTTCAGTTACAATATTTAATTGCATAATAGCAATTAAATACATTCATGAACTTAAAGAAAACTCATGCTCATAATAATAATGTCGTGTTATTATTTATGGTGCGCCAACTTGCGCAAAAGGAAATTATGAATAAAATTTTGCGTCACAAAATAATAGCAACGTCATTATTATTTTAATTTGTTCCAACTAATAATTATTTACCGTCTTTCAAATAATTATTTTACTATTGGACCGACCTTGGTCCGCTTGAACTCCACTTCCATTTATTAAACACCCGAATAAATAAATAAATAATTTATTCTCTTAAATAAATATTTTATTTACAAACTAGTAAATAAATATTTATTAAATATTCAATAAAATAAATAAATATATTTTATTTAATTTATGAGATCATCTTAACTTGAATAAAATTATTCCACGGTCTTGAGAATAATATTTATTTCATTAATTAAATTCAAATAGAATTTAACTGAGACCACCAAAAACACTTAGTGTGTGTCCCTCTATAATTCTTTCTCATTGGCATTAGGATAGCTTGCCTAAAGTCTAAGAGTAATGTCTAGAAACGGGTCAAGGCACCCAAGAGAAAGAATGTAAAGTTGCAACAATGACATCCACATACAAACACTCACTGTGTAATATAATCTCTTTGTCTCAATATCTCTTCAAGCAGGTTTCATGATAGTACCATCAACCTTTATACTTGATACTTCATTCTTTGACTACCTAAAATAAACTCGTCGTTACACCATGGATATGGAATATCATGTGATGGTTCTATTTCAATCAAAGAGATGAGATATCAACTTCCATAAATGGAAGGGACAGATCCTTCCTCGACTTATCCATTAATATCATGTCACTCGTGATGCACCCAACGTACCCTACTTCCTACCAACTGTCTGTGTGACAGTTTTCATTAGTAAATCAAATTGCATGAGTCATGACACATATTAATGATAATATTAAAGTCTAAGTATCATTACACATGGTCGCATATAGAAATATCTAATGACACCAAAACATGCGGAATTCCTACTAGCGGGTCTATTCTCATAATCTCTTGTCTTAAAGATTACCAAGTGAGAACTTCATGATAGGAAGTCTCATCTTCTTACGAGTACTCACACCTGATGGTCTACATGCTATGTGTCCCTTCATAGTGTGTCATCCAACCGTAGAACTATATTTAAGAATATTATTATAGCATTTCAAGGTTCTCATTATAGCGGGGAACTGCCATGACCTTATCAATGCAACAAATACTCTGGGACATTATTACATCATAGTCATTAATAACAATGAAAAATATGTAATAAGATGTTTAATATTTAAATACATTAATTATCCATGTAATAAAAGTACAACCAGTTGTTTCTAGGACACCAACTCTTACAAACTACCACTTGGACTAGAGCCAACTGCCTATGACTTTCAGTCCGCTAGACCTCACATAGTGATCATGTTTCTACTGAGTCAAGGATTTAGTCAAGGGGTCTGCCACTTTTTCTTCCATGGAAATATTGCTCACTGCAACTTCACCTCTTTCAGAAAAATCCCTCAAGAGATGATACTTCTGAAGTATGTGCTTCGTCCGCTGATGTGACCTTGGATCTTTTACGAGATCCACCATTGTAGTATTATCATAGTACAATGTGATGGGATCTTTACTGCTAGGTATCACATCCATCTCCTGGATGAAGCTTCGCATCCAAAATACTTCTTTAGCTGCCTCCGAAGCTGCGATATACTCAGACTCTACTATAAAATCTGTGACCACACTCTACTTTGAGATCTTATAGCGCACTACACCTCCATTAAAAGTGAAGATGTATCACGTTTGCAACTTCATGTCATCTTGATCAGTCTAGAAACTAGAATTTTCATATCCTCTGATAACTAGTTCCTTATCTCCTCTATAAAACAGGAACATATCCTTAGTATGCCTCAGATACTTTAGGATAGTCTTGACTGTCATCCGATAGCGGTCACCTGGGTCAGCTTGATATCTTCCTACTGTACTTAATGCATAGGAGACATCCAGCCTAGTATATAGCATAGCATACATGACTGACCCAATTTCTCATGCGTATGGAGTCCTTGCCATTATCATTCTTTCCTTATGTGTCTGAGGACACATTTTCTTGGAAAGATGAATGCCATGTGACGCTGGCAACAATCCCCTCTTAGATTATTCCATACTGAATCTCTTCAGTATCTTATCAATGTATGTACTTTGACTTAGGCCCAACAATCTCTTAGATCTATCATGATGAATCTTGATCCCAAGAATATATGTTACCTCGCCCAAGTCCTTCATGGAGAAGCATTGATTCAACCATGCCTTAACAAACTGTAAGACCAGTATCTAATTTCCAATAAGTGATATTTCATCAACATATACTATTAAAAAAAAAGATCACACTCCCACTAAACCTTTTGTAGACACAAGGCTCGCATTCATTCTTGATAAAATGAAATTCTGTTACGGCTTCATCAAGACAAATGTTCCATGACCCAGATGCTTGATTTAATCCATAAATGGATTTCTATAACTTGCATACCTTATTGGCATCCTTTGGAGTCAGAAACCCTTCAGGTTGTGTCATGTAGACATCTTTTTGAAGGTTCCCATTAAGGAAGGCTATTTTGACATCCATTTTCCAAATCTCATAGTCATGGTAAGACGTAATGGCAAGTAGAATTCTTATGGATTTTAGCATTTCAACTGGTGAAAAGTTTTCATTGTAGTCAATTCCTTGATTCTATTTAAACCCTTTTATAACCACTCATACCTTATAGGTACTGAATTGTCCTTCCATGTCCAATTTCTTCTTAAATACCCATTTGCAACCAACATGCTTTAAATCAACTAGAGGATCTACAAAAATATAGACTTGGTTTTGATACATGGAATCCATTTCATAATTCATGGATTCTTTCTACTTGGAAACATTTATTCCACTTACTGCTTCCTTGTAGGTTAGAGGATCATTATTATCAACTAATAATGAGTCACCATCCTCAGTAACTAGAAAATTGTACCGTTCTAGTTCTCTAACCTATATTGTACTCCTACACAGTACTTGTGTCTCTCGAACAGATTATTCTTCTAAGGGGATTTGTAGAATCTATTCTTATACCAAATATTGTGTACCTTGACCCTCGACTTCATTGAAGTCTATCTCACTCCCACTATCTCTTTTGGAGATGTACTCCCTCTCAAGGAATATGGCATGTCTTGCAACTATAAACTTTTTGTTTGAGGGGTTGTATAGGTAATATCCCCTTGTTTCCTTAGGATATCCTATAAAGGTACACTTTGTGCCTTGGGGTGCAAGTTTGTTACCTGAAGAGGCCTTAACAAATGCTTTGCTGCCCTACACATGTAAATTCAACAACATGGCTTTTCTTCCATTCCAAAACTTTTATGGAATACCATTTATTTGTTTAGTTGGTACTTGGTTTAGTATGTGTGTCGATGTTTGTAATGCATATCCCCAAAAGGATAATGGAAGACTCGTGTGACTCATCATTGATCTCACCATGTTCAATAGGGTACAATTCATCCTTTCGCTCACACCATTCCACTGGGGCATGTATGGAGAAGTGAGTTGGGATAGGATCTCAAACTCCCATAAGTAATCAATGAAGTCTTGATTAAGATATTCTCTACCACGGTCTGAGCGAAGTTTCTTAATCTTCTTACCAATCTGGTTCTCAAATTCATTCTTGTATTCTTTGAACTTATCAAAAGAATCTGACTTATACCTCATTAAGTAGATATATCCATATCTACTAAAATCGCCAGTAAAAGTTATGAAGTATGAGTACCCTCCCCATGCTTCAACTAGAAATGGTCCTCATACATCAGTATGAACCAATTCAAGAAGTTCTTTAGCCCTTTCACCTTTCCCACTAAATGGGGCTTTGGTCATTTTACCTTATAAACATGCATGACATACACTAAGTGGTTTTAGTTCAAAAGAATCTAAATATCCACCTTGATGTAACTTTGTCGAGCATTTCTCATTTACATGACCTAGCCGGTGATGCCAAATTTGGGTGTGGTATGAGTCATGTGAAGTATCTTTGTTATCAATTGCCATTACTTGGTTTGTGTAATCTAACACATATAGACCGTTGTATAAATGTGCCCTACCAAAACAAATTCTATCTTTGTAAAAGAAGAAACATTCATTTAAAAACTTGAAAACAAATCCATCTATATCTAATCTAGATACATAAATAATGTTTTTAGTAACATAAGTCGCATAATAAAAACCCTTTAACACCAAAATCATCTCAGTTGGCAATGTGAGGTGGTAGTCCCCAACATATACAACAGCAAGTCTGGCTCCGTTGGCTGCTCGTAGATCTACCTCCCCTTGGTCAATCTTCCTGAATCTACTTAGTTTCTATATTTGGATAAATATGTGAGCACCAAAAGCTGTATCTAATACCCAATTTATAGAAACAAATAGATTTCATTCGATAACAAATGCACATGAAGCTTCCCCTTGCTTCTTAGATTGGGTGCAGTTCTTCTTCTAGTGGCCTTTCTTGCCACATGCGAAACAAACAACCTCTTGTTCCTTTTCCTCCCCTTTGATCTTCCTTTTCTTGGAAGGCTGTGAAGAAGCTTTGGTCTTAAAGCTCTTCGCCTTCCCTTTCCTCTTATTCACCATAAGGACAGAAGACTTTCCACACTTCATATCTTTTTTCACTTGTAGAATGAGGATAAAAAGATCAGATAGAGACTTATCAATATTGTTCATATTGAAATTGACAACAAAGTTAGAGAATCTTTGAGGGGGTGATGCGATAATGAGATCGTTGCCCAGTTCTTCAGGGATTTTAAACCCTAGAACCTCCAGGCGCTCAATGTATCCAATGAGCTTGACTACATGAGGCCCAATGGGGGAACCTTCTCTAAGCTTACTCTGAAAGAGTTACTTAGAGATCTCAAACCTTTCATGTCTTGCTCTCTCCTGGTAAATACCATGGGGGTGCTCGAGCATGCTATAAACATCCATGTTTTCATGAGACTTCATGATCTCACTAGACATTGATGATAACATTAAACATTGAACGTCGACCGCGTCATTCATATGTTTCTCATAGATCAGGAAATCCTCATCACTCACCTCTTTGGAAAGCGGATCAGGTAATGTTGACTCCAGCACGTAAGACTTCCGTTCATGGCATAGGATAACCTGAAGGCATATAAATCATTCATGTAAGTTACTGCTAGTAAGGATGTTGTATTTATCCATAATTGATCACATGGATTGTGCGGTTGAAGAGCTTGTCATTTTTATTCTACAATTAAAAGAGCATATCATTAGTACTTTCTTGATTTCATTTTATGATAAATGATAAATTTTTATTAAATATTCCACTATTTTATCAAGTCCCAATGGCCCTCACCATTGAACTCAGAATGTCCAGTTTCCATGAAATTCTAGTGGCAAGGATCTATATTCCCCTTCTCATAACCTTAACACAGGTTGGTCAAGCTATTAGAAGGTATTTAGGTAGGCAGGTCTTTCCCAACTGTGGTCTTGTAGCTCCTTGATCTATTGAGTGGACTCCCCAATCCTGAAATCATGACTTTTGGATTTCCTCAACTCTTGCCTCCAATATTACACCAAGTCTAAAAAGGGATACTCATCTTGATGTAATATGGTTAAGTCAACCTGAAACCTTTCATAAGGGCTTCCTGTATAAATGTAAGTGTCCCAACAAGGGTTGGTCAAAAACATACTTTTATTGAGTTTTTCCCTTAATCAAGTAACAGAAGGCTTCATATAACTTAATATTTTATTTGAGGGATTTTTATCTCTTATGCGTGAATTTTTTATTATCATTATCACATGCTTGTTAATATTAAGTGAAACTTACTTAAGTGATTAACCATGTCTTGATAATATTTACGCATAAGTATGGTTTATTTTAGTTCCATCTAGCATGCTTGTATAATTCATTAATTATGTGATCGTGACAACACATCCATAATGATAAACCATACAACTGACAAAAATAAAATAAAGGGCATTATCATGAGTTTTTCTAATGGTTAGTTTATCTAGCAGTTGATAAACTAACCCCAACCTAGGGTAGAAACATCTTGAACCTTTTGGGTTCGTGTTTACAGCTTTCTACCTATCCACCTCTGTATCTCCTGGGATTGGTTTCATCTCAGATCTAGCTTTAACCACCTCCACTATCTTGGGAGTTACATCAATTACATATGCCTTTTTTTAAACTCACAAGCAGGTGAGGGGTAAAAAGGGGGTTTTACATAAAAGAAACCTTGAGCATGAAGGACCTATATATTAATGAGGAGAAGGATCACAGGCTAACATATTTAATTTAAATAAATTAATTAAAATAAATCATCCACATACAAATGTCTTGGTCTAGCTCATGATCATCCATACATGTGATCGCATAGCGATTCACTATTCAAATCCACCCTTACATTGTTATTTTAAACCAGTTTTGTAATGAATATTACAAATATAATAATAAATTTCACTTTATATTTGAATCAATGAATTAATGTTTATCACTGTTTAATAGGGAAATTTTACTTGTTTTTGTGTTTACATTGTAGGAGGAGGTGATTTGGAGAGCTCGTGATGGAATTCAAGCAAAATGGGTCAAACTGCGCGAGAGCCCAAGCATGCATTTGGACAATTATTTTTAACGTGGATAATATGTATATCCAAATGGGATAAAAATGGTTATATGAGTTAAAAAAAATGTGGGATACATTTCTCTAGAATATCATGAATCCCAATTCTTCCATTTGGAGGCCCAAAATAGTCCCACAATGTGAAGAAATTCTGGGCGGGCCAGATTGGACCAGCCTTCTGTATTTGGACCATAACTTGGGCCCCAAAGATCCAATTGCGCTAATTCTACCTCCCATGGACATATAACTCTAAGATTCACCTCTCCACCTAATTTAAAGTCAATTTAATGCGTTTTGGTCAGTCAACCATCCAGATAAATAAGGATTAAAAATTCTTTCATGAATAGTGACCTAGTCCCTTAGGCACTTGACCTCTTTTGTGGAAATTGTGATGTTTTTGTCCATAAAGTCACTCATACCCCTCATTATCTCATGTGGATCGACTAGGGGTGAAGGTTGGTCTAATTAGAGAGATCTCTTCACCCATTTCATTTCTCTTCTCCCTCATGTACCTCTAAACCTCCTAGTGATCAATTTGGGGAGTGTCCTTTACTGTAATCCTGGGCTCCACACTTGTAATCTGCATAGGGTAATTGATTTCCAGGTTTGTTGACAATTGTTATTCATTTCTACCTTATAAATTTGTGTTTATTCTAGTATGATCAAATAAAAATCAAATGAACAATAATCCACATGCTTCCATGCATAACCCGGATCTTGTGATGATTTGAGTGTAGTTGCCTCTTTTCTCATCCCTCCCTTTCATGAGTGTGCAAATGGATTGCATCGGTTGATTAAATCCAGGAACTTGAACCCATTAATATTAATGTTCTTGTCTTGTGGAATATTTTCATCAATGACACAAATCTGTTCATCTCATCACGTTGTTGATTTGATGCCTTGATTGAGTTCTGTTTTTACATCAATTCATTTTGCTGATTTTGAGTAGTTGCTGATAATCAATATCGTTGATCAATAAAATACTAGGTGTTAACCTAGTAAGAACTCACATACTGCTACTGTTTTTAGTATGTATAAAATCAAGGAATCAATTATCCTTCCCTTTCCCTTGAGAGTGATGACGGATTGAGCATCAAGGGACACTTACGTGGGTTGATCACGATTTCTCCAACCGATTTCTCTAAGTAATAATATACTTTCAATTTCTATTATTTAATCATAAAACCCAAGTATTATAAAACCCCATTTATCTTTTTTACTTCCATAATCAGAACCACATTTTGTAATTAATGATCTAAGGCTCTATCGAGAGACGACATAGGGTTGCTGCTATACTGTAGAAATTCTAGTTAAAAATAAACATCTAATTTGACTCGCTCGACAACGCGATCAAATTTTGGCACCATTTCCTGGGATCCAAGATCATTTTTTTATTTATTTCCTTTTATTTATTTATTTTACTTCTTAATTAATACCCCTTTCAATACCACACCCCAATTAGATTGTTTTTGTTTTGGTTTTTTGTTTCTATTTTTGGTTGTTTTTGTGTGTTCTTCCTCTCTCTCTCTCTCTTTTCTTCTTCTCCATATCTCTCTCTAATTTTTTAGTATAACATTATATTTTCTTTCTTCCTTTCATTTCTTAAGTATTTTTATTTCATTCATATTCCATAAAAAAATTAAAAAAATCAAAAAAAAACAACAAATAATCAATCAATCAAACTGGACGTCATTGTTGCATGACAAGATCTGGTAAAGAAACACTACTTGAATTTGACCCTGAAATTGAAAAATCACTCCATTCACAGATCAATTCATCTAGATAAGGTCAATAAAGTAACACTAAGGAAACCCTTGTAGAACCTCAAGTGGTCATAATCCAATCAAAAATTAAACCAAATCAAATCCAAGAAAACATGGCTGCAAATAATCAAATCTTAAAAGAACTGACCACCCTGGATGTGGAGTACCAACCTGCGTACATACAATATCTCGAGGAAGCAGCCAACTTTGAGCTGAGATCAGGCCTCATCCACTTACTTCCCAAATTTCATGGTCTTCCTGGTGAGGACCCTCATAAACATCTCAAAGAGTTTCATATAGTCTGCTCCACCATGAAACCCCAAAATGTATCTGAGAACCTAATTAAGTTTAGGGCCTTCCCTTTCTCCCTTAATGGTGTATCCAAAGATTAGATATACTATTTTCCTACCAAAATTGGGGGCTGTAATGACCTGAAAAGACTATTTTTAGAGAAGTTCTTCCCTGCCTCCTAAACAACATCAATTAGGAAAGAAATTTGTGGCATTGGGAAATCACAAGGAGATACCCTTCATGAATACTGGGAGAGATTCAAACGACTCTGATCAAGCTGCCCCCACTACCAAATTAGTAAAAAACTATTAATCCAGTACTTCTATGTGGGACTTGTCCCCATGGATTGTGGAATGATAGATGTTTCAGCTGGTGGTGCCTGTGTTGATAAAACTCCTTTCGCCGCTCGTGACTTAATAGCCAACATGGATCAAAATGCACAACAATTTGGTACATGAGAAATTTCACCAACCCAAGGAGTTCATGAGTTAAGTCATTCAGCCCTAGAATAAAAGGTAGATAACAATCTTGATGAGATGCATACCCTTCTAAGGCAATTATCTCAAGAACAAGGTAACTCACAATCTTCTCATGTTCCATTACATTGTGGTATTTGTTCGGAAAATAATCATTTTTCTGACCAGTGCCCACAACTTCAAGATTCACCTGAGTCTTGTGCACCTGTCTTCCCAGGGAATTAATTCCAACAAGCACCTCCCTTCAAGAAAGAACAATTTAGGCCAAATTTAAACCATGGGTGGAAAGCACAACCCTAGTATCGACAAGGAGGAAACTCAAGCTACCCCAAGAAGAATTGGTATCAAAAAGTCCAAGGTATGCAACCTTCTTATCCTTAAACTTCTCAAAACAATCATCCTCCTTCTCCAAAATCTGAACCAAGCCTTGAGGATACGGTGAGGCAAATGGCAACCCAGAACCTCCAATTCCAACAGAACACACAAGAAGCAATTCAAGACCTACGAACTCAAGTGGGACAATTGGCGAACACTATCAGTGAGCTTAAGATGCAAGGTTCTAGAAAACTACCATCCCAACCCATTTCTAATCCTAAGTAAAAAAGTTAATGTATGTTTAGTTACACTTCATAGTGGTAAATAAGTTTCTATGCCTACTGATTTTTCACAACAGGTATATCCCCCTCCTAAAAACTCTCTTTCCCAACCATCAATAATTTCAAGTAAAGAAAAACAAGGCAATCGAATTATCATTGATGATTAAAATGAACAATCCATTCCTCTTCCTTTTCCCCAAAGACTCTCTAAATATAAGAAAAATTCTGATAATGATATTGATACTAAAATAATGGATACATTTAAAAAAGTTCAAGTTAATATTCCTTTACTGGATGCAGTAAAGAAAATTCCCCGTTATGCCAAATTTCTTAAAGAGATTTGCACCCATAGAAGGAGGCTGAAGGGGAATGAGATATTCAACTTGGTAAGGAATGTTTCAGCCTTGATTCAACCAGCAATGAAAACTAAGTGAAAGGATCTTGGCACATTCATGATACCTTGTACCATAGGAGAGACCTTCTTTTCTAATGATATGATATATTTAGGTGTTTCCATTAATGTAATGCCTCACTCCATGTATACTTATCTGCAGGTTGGAGAGCTTCAAACAATAGGAATTGTTGTAAAACTTTCCAACCAGAGTACAATGCATCCAACAGGAGTGATTGAGGATGTCCTTGTAAGAGTTAAGAATCTCATCTTCCCCACTGATTTCTACATTCTTGAGATGGAAGATACCTGAGCCCAAGGACATGATCCTCTCATACTTGGGAGGTCATTCCTCAAAATAGTAAAGTCAATCATCAACATTCACAATGGTACACTATCCATGGATTTCAGAGGAGAAAAGGTTAGTTTTAACATCCTTGAGGCTATGAAACACCCCGTTGAAGAGCACTCCATTCTTCCTATCTATTCGATGGAAGTTCTCTCAAATGATGCACACACACACAATTCTATCCTCAACCCAAACTCTGATTCATTTTACTTTTCTTAACCATTGGATGATTTGAGTTTTGATTCATGTTTTGATTGTTGTGTGGGTTCTGAAAAGTGTAAATTTTGTGCTTTAATTGATGAGTGTGTTCATTCTGAGGTACCCATGACCATCGATGATTCTGCAAATCTCATTTCAATATATTCTCTATCTTTAGAGAATAAACATGAGTAGATAGACAGTTTAATGGACCTCACTCCCCCTAAATCCCCTCCTTCAATCCAAAAACCACTTATGTTGGAACTTAAACAACTTCTTTATAATTTAAAATATGAATATCTTGAAGGTATTGACCAATTACCCATTATTATTGACAATAAACTCTCTCCACAACAGGAATCGAAACTACTCAACCTTTTGAGAGAGTGTAAAAAGGAAATAGGATGGACATTGGATGATATTCCTGGGATTATCCCATCTATTTGTATGCACCATATACTTTTGGATGATGAGGTTAATCCCGTAAGACAATCTCAACGTCAGTTGAATCCCACTCTCCTTGAAGTGGTAAAATTAGAAGTCAGTAAATTACTTACTATGAGGATCATTTATCCTATGTCTAATAGTAAATGGGTTAGCCCAGTGCAAATTGTGCCTAAAAATAGGAATAACAGTTTTGTCAAATGAAAGGAATGAATCGGTTTCAACACATGTGCAAAACAGTTGGCGAGTCTGTATTGACTATCGTTGACTGAATCAAGCCACACGTAAGGACCACTTTCCTCTACCTTTCATTGACCAACTGTTAGAACGATTGGCTTTTAAGTCCCATTATTGTTTCCTTAATGGATATTCGGGTTATTTACAAATCCATATAGCCCCCGAGGATCAAGAAAATACAACATTTACCTGCCCATTCAGCACATTTGTATACAGAAGGATGTCATTCGGTCTATATAATGCTCCTGGTACTTTTCAGCGATGTATGTTGAGTATTTTTTATGAGTACCTTGAGAGTTGTATGGAAGTATTTATGGATGATTTCATGGTATATTTTTCTGATTTTGATGATTTTTTGGAACACCTAAGTTCTGTCCTCTGCCACTGCATTGAAAAATATCTTGTTTTAAATTATGAGAAATGTCATTTCATGGTTGAGCAGGGGATAGTTCTTGGGAATGTCATTTCAAATGAGGGAATTCAAGTGGATAAATCAAAAATTGAATTAATTTCAACCCTTCCATATTCAAAATGTGTTTTTGAGGTTTGATCTTTCTTGGGTCATGTTGGTTTTTACTGCCGATTCATTAAAGACTTCAGTAAGATCGCACTTCCATTGTCCCGATTATTACAAAAAGATTCTGATTTTGTGTTTGATAAAATTGTGAGGATGCATTTAATTCACTAAAAAGAGTCTCACATCACCTCCCATCATCAAACCACTAAGGTGGGATCTCCCCTTAGAACTTATGTGTGATGCCTCTAACTTTGCAGTTGGGGCAGTTTTATCACAAAGGGTTGAGAAGGCTCCTCATGTCATTGTGTATGTATCATGTACCCTTGACCCTGCCCAGGTAAACTACACAACCACTGAAAAAGAACTCTTTTCTATTATGTTTTCCTTGGAAAAAAATTTTTTCATATCTTCTTGGGTTAAAAGTGATTGTGTTTTCTGATCATTTTGCCCTTAGTTTTCTTCTAAAGAAACCTGAAGCTAAACCCCGCCTCATTCGATGGATGCTCCTCCTCCAGGAGTTTTACCATAAGATTAGAGACAGGAGAGGGGTGGAAAATGTGGTAGCTGACCACATTAGTAGGATTTCCCCACCATTGGACCATCATGTTGACTCACCCCTCCCCATTAGAGAATTCTTCCCTCATGAGAACCTTTGTGATGTTGTGAACATTACCCCTTGGTATGCAGACATTGTGAATTTTCTAGCAACATCTAGGGTCCCCACTGATTTTAACACTTCACAATCCCAGAGACTTAAGCATGATTCTCGATGGTACATTTGGGTTGACCCAAATTTATAAATAATTTTTGGTGACCAAGTAGTTCATTGGTGTGTCCCTAACCATGAGTTCACCTCTGTTTTGACCTTCTGCCACACTTTGGCATGTGGGGTCCACTTTGGCTCTCAACGTACAGCTCAAAAGGTCCTTGACTTAGGACTTTATTGGCTATCATTTTATAGGTATTCCCATAGATTTTTCAAGTCATGTAGTCATTGTCAATTCACATGGAATATCTCTAAGAGGAATGAAATGCCCCAACAACCCATGTTATTCTGTGAAATTTTTTATGCATGGGAATTGACTTCATGGGGCCTTTTCCAAATTCATTTGGCTTTTTATACATCTTATTAGTTGTTGACTATGTATCTAAATGGGTGGAAGAAAAGGCCACCAGGACCGATGACTCTCGTGTGGTTGTTGATTTTGTGAGGTCTCAGATTTTTAGTAGGTTTGGTTAACCGAGGTTCATCATTAGTGATCAGGGTTCACATTTTTGCAATATCAACATGAAAATTTTGCTTTATAAGTATGGGGTTGATCATAAAGTCTCCACTGCATATCACCCCCAAACTAACAGACAAGCAGAAATCTCAAATCAGGAAGTTAAGCAAATCTTGGAAAAACAGTACAACCCAATAGGAAAGATTGGACTTTGTGCTTGGATGATGTACTTTGGGCATACCGTACAGCTTTTAAAACCCCAATCAGAATGTCACCATATATAATTATGTTTGGAAAGGAATGTCACCTCCCAGTGGAAGTAAAAAACCATGCATATTGGGCTGTTAAACAATGTAATATGAACCTTTCAGATGCAAGTGAGCATAGGAAGCTATAGATTCAAGAGTTGGAAGAAATTAGACGTGATGCATATGAGAACTCCTGGATCTATAAATAGAAGAAAAAGTCTATCCATGATAGCATAATTCATCAGTGGGAGTTCCATATTGGTGAGAAGGTCCTCATGTACAATTCCAGGCTAACGCTTCACCCAGGTAAGCTTCGTTCCTGATGGCTCAGTCCTTATATTGTTACTAATGTTTACCCTTTTGGTGTGATACAAATTTTGCATGAGTAGAGTGGATGAAGTATTACCGTCAATGGGAAGCGACTTAAAACACTTCTATGAGGATTTTCCAAAGAATCTGGTGGAGTAAATCCACCTTTTAGATGCAACATACCAGTAAAACACACCAGATTGTATCCTTCCTTCTCACATTCTCAATTATTTCAGTGAGAAAACTGCACATTCTACGTGTGGGGGTGGATACATTCCTGGGTTCATTAGGATTTCTATTGTCTTTCTTCTTTCTTCTCTTTTTCACCTTATTTATGGTATTTTCATTTTTCCCCACCAAAAATTTCAAAGTTCCGTGATTTGGTGACCATAAGGGGGGGAAAGTAAAATACCATAAAGAAGGTGAAAAGGAATATTTGTATGAATTTAACATCAGGGAGTGATTTTTAGTGAATTGGTTTTCTGTCGATAATATAAATGGTTGTATCTATGTGAAACCTTTGAGGTGATTTATGCCCCTTGTGTGAGTAGTTTTTGAAAAAACTGTGTCACTAATATCTCCACACATTTTTGCACCAAACCACAAAGTGTGAATATTTCTTACTTGCTAGAAGGTAAATATAAGTTAGATTAATATTTTTCATCTTAAAATGATATTTACATACGTTTGTTCCTTATCTGATTTGTTTCATTACTGTACCGAATTGACCTATGTGTGTGTACCTGGTATCCGAATATTGCACGCCCTAAAAAAACAATTTTGGGTTGTGTCTTGGGAAGGTCAAAAACCACTTATCCTCAACCTTTTATCTTGTTATAACTATTACAATTAGTGTCATGATGAGATCAAATAAGGGTTGAGAGATGAGTGTGAGATTTGCTCCAAACGCAACTTCAAAAAAAAAACAAAACAAAAATAACAAATGAGGGGAGTAATGAAATGTGCAATATATGGGGATATATAGGTTAGGAGCTTATGTTTTGACTTATGAGAATGATTAAGTGAGTGGGTCTTGAAATATTATTTCAAAGGATGTAAGGAAGGTTCGGTGGACAAAATCTTTTAAGCTGAATAATGTTAAAATAACCTATATTTATTGGATAGAAAGTGGAAAGAATAGCATGGAATGGTTTTCACACACACACATGGAGAGTTAGTGGAATGTTTGACTTTTTAATTCCTCGCTCAATTTGCTATCATGAATCTATTTGAATTTCATTATGATATGATTTAAGAGACATTTTTTCCTATTTTCACTAGGAAGAAATCCTTGGTGTGGATTGTGCATTGATTACATTAATTTAATAAATTTAAATTTCCTAAAATGTTAAAACTTCATGGTGTTGGGAATATATACATGCATAATTTTTTTTGGATACGTGTCTTTGCCTAGGAGTTCAAATGTTTAGATGTGGGGGTGTGATCGCATAGCGATTCTCTATTCAAATCCACCCTTACATTGTTGTTTTAAACTGGTTTTGTAATGAATATTACAAATATAATAATAAATTTAACTTTATATTTTAATCAATGAGTTAATTTTTATCACTTTTTAATAGGTAAATTTTACTTGTTTTGGTGTTTACATTGTAGGAGGAGGTGATTTAGAGAGCCTGTGATGGAATTCAAGCAAAATGGGTCAAACTGCGCGAGAGCCCGAGCATAAATTTGGACAATTATTTTTAATATGGATAATTTGTGCATCAAAATGGGATAAAAATGGTTATATTGGTTCAAAACAATATGTGATACATTTATCTAGAAGATCATGAAGCCCAATTCGTTCATTTGGAGGCCTAAAATAGTCCCACGATGCGAAGAAATTCTGGGCAGGCCAGATTGGACCATACTTCTGTATTTAGGCCATAACTCAGGCCTCAGAGATTAAATTGGTCTAATTCCACCTCCCATAGATAGATAACTCGAAGTTGAACCTCTCCACCGAATTTAATGTCAATTTAACGTGTTTTGGTCAGTCAGCCATTTAGATAAATAAGGATTAAAAATTATGTTCTGAATAGTGACCTAGTCCCTTAGGCACTTGACCTCTTTTATGGAAAGTGTGATGTTTTTGTCCATAAAATCACTCCTCCCCCTCATTCTCTCATGTGGAAAGAACAGGGGTGAAGTTTAATTGGAGATCTCTCTTCACCCATTTTATTTCTCTTCTCTCTCATGTACTTCTAAACCTCTTAGTGATCAATTTGGGGAGTGTCCTTTGTTGTAATCCCGAGCTCCACACTTGTAACCTTCATAAGGTAAGTGATTTCTAGGTTTGTTGTCAAATGTTATTCATTTCTACCTTCTAAATTTTTTTATTCTGGTATGATCAAATACAAATCAAAGGAACAAGAATCCATATGCTTCCATGCATAACTCGGATCTTGTGATGATTTAAGTGCGGTTGCCTCTTTTCTCATCCCTTCCTTCCATGAGTGTGCAAATGGATTGCGTCGGTTGATTAAATCCAGAAGATTGAACCCATTAATATACATATTCTTTTATTGTGGAATATTTTTATCAATGACACAAATCTAGTCACCTCATCACATTGTTGATTTGATGCCTTGATTGAGTTCCGTTTTTACATCGATTCATTTTGTTGATTTTGAGTGGTTGTAGATAATCAATATTGTTGATTGATCAAATACTAGGTAGTAACCTAGTAATAACTCACATACAATTACTGGTTTCAGTATGTATAAAATCAATGAATCAATGATCATTCCCTTTCCCTTGAGAGTGATGACCGATTGAGCATCAAGGGACACTTGTTGTACCTCTCGTACCTCTCGTGGTTTAATTTTCATGATCACAATCACTATCTTATTTATCTAATCTTGTTTTAAGTGTTTTCGGATGATAGGCATGATTTCAGGTTGCCAAGGAATTTGGCCAAGAAAGCCAGAAGGCAAAAAGTGGACTGATTTCAGTCCACCGGCCAACCGGTGGATGACCACCGGCCAGCCGGTGGAATCTTGACAGAAGGCATCCCCTCTGTCCAGACCACCGGCCAACCAGTGTCCCATCACCGGCCAGCTGGTTGAATCCAGACAGAAGGGACAGCTACTGTCTCCTCACCGGCCAACCGGTGGACTCCTCACCGGCCAGCCAGTGGTGCCTGGGCAGAAGTCCTCTCTCTTTTCCAAAGTAGCGGCCAACCGGTGGCCAAGCACCGGTCAGCCGGTGGAGCCAGTCAAACTAGCCGTTGGGCTTTGACCAGACTTGTCCACTTGACTCCCAACGGCTCCGAAGGCCTCTCCAATGGCTCCGAAGACCCCCAAAGGCCATTTGAGGGTTCCCCCTCTATAAATAAAGGACTAGGAAGCCCCAGAAATGTACGGTAGCCCACGGGAACATTTTTCGATCATTTGGCGAACCTCCGGTGCATTCCTTCAAGGATCCCCATTTGCTCCAACCCATTTCCACATTCAAGGAGCATCACCATAGAAGCTTGAGAGCGCTCTTCATCAACTCCAATCAATCCATTGGCGCCCAAGACTTCTCCACATTACGATTTTTATTGTTTTATCATTTTGAGCATTATTTTGGGTTTGTGCCTACAAACCCTTATTTCTCTCATCCTCTCTTTGTTTGGGTTTTCACACCACCTTCAAGGTGTGAAGAGGTTAGTCAAGCCTTCCCTTTAAAAGGCTTGAGTCATAGGTGAGCTAGCCTTCACCTGTAAGAAGGCTAGTGAGTTCTTGCTCAACCAATAAAAGCAAGCTTTAATAGGTTCTAGACTACCTTAAAGTCTAGTGGGTTTCTTGCTAAAACCATTAAAAAGAAAGCGGTAGTAAATCTCTCAACGGTTGAGTTGGGAGCGGAGACGTAGGCTTTGGTTTAAGCCGAACTCCGTTATCAAGTTTTGTGTCTTGCCTCGTTTATTTCTGCTGCACTTTTAACTTTGTTTTTAAATTGTTAATTATTTTTTAAAAGGCAATTCACCCCCCCCCCTCTTTCCATCACTCTCCGCCCAACAATTGGTATCAGAGCCAAAATTTGAGTAATACCCTAACCGGTTTCAAATTCAAGATCCTTTTTGATGGCTTCATCTTCTTTCGCCCCCGAAGGCTATTCTTTGGGTCGTGCTCCATTCTTTGATGGAACCGACTATACCTATTGGAAAACCCGCATGACCACTTTTCTTAGAAGTATAGGTTATCCTATTTATAAAATTGTCATGCATGGTTATTCTCTTTCTTCTCCTGATGAATCCAAATGGACTCAAGCCGATATTAAAAATTTCGAGCTTGATGGAAAAGCCATGAACGCTCTTCATTGCGGCCTTGATCGTAATGAATTCAATCGAGTTTCCACATGCACTTCATCTCATGAAATCTGGAAACTATTGGAGGTTACCCATGAGGGGACCAACAAAGTTAAGGATACTCGATTGGATATGTACCGTCAAGATTTTGAGTCTTTTACCATGCATCCATCTGATAATATTACTGATATGTGTTTTACTGATGTTTGCAATGGAAGAAAATCTCTTGGAGATGATGTGTTTGTAGAGATGATGGTCAAGAAGATCCTTTGGATCCTACCAAGCTCATGGGCACCAAAAGTCACGGCAATTCAAGAAGCAAAAGACATCAAGAACATGCTGGTCGAAGAGCTCATCAGATCCCTCATGACCTACGAGATCACCATGAGGAGGCAAGCTGAAAAGGAAGGCAAACCGATCAAAGTTCCAAAGAACATCGCCTTCAAAGTTCAAAAAGAAGAAAGCTCCTCCTCCTCATCGTCTTCTTCTTCAAGCGGCGATTCAGAAATGGAGAATCTTGCCCGCAAGATGCACAAATTCATGAAGAAGCACAAGAAGAAGAAATCCCGCAAGGCTCAACCCAACGAAAAATCTGAGCCCGAGGTAACATGTTACGGGTGTGGCAAGAAAGGCCATTACAAGCCCGATTGTCCACTCAACAAGAAAAAGGCCAAACAAAAGGAAAAGAAGAAGGAATTTAAGGCCACATGGAGTGATAGATCCACATCCTCCTCCTCCTCCTCGTCAAGTGACAACGGTAAAAAATGTCTAATGGCATTTCATGAGGTATCCTCTTCCGACTCCTCATCCTCTTGTTCTTCAAATTCTTTCAATCATTTATATTATGAGGATCTCCAACATGCAAGAGATCAATTGGAGGAAGGTTTTCACAAACTTTCTTCCAAATTTGTTGCTTTAAAAAAGAATTTCAAAAAACTTTCTTCCGAAAAGGAACAACTTCTCAAAGAAAAGGAGAACTTGTCCCTCAAAGTCCAAAACCTTCCCGATGTTGATTCTATGGAATCAACAATCAAAGATTTAAGGGAATCTCTTGCCAAGTTCACCAAAGGTGAACAAAATTTGACCAAATTACTAGGTTCCCAATGCATATCTAGAACCACCCAAGGGCTTGGCTATTCCAAGCAAGCTTCCTCTTCCCATGCTCCTACTATTTTTGTAATGGGGAGCTCCCTATATAAATTTTGCAACTATTGTAAAAAACCCGGGCACTTAATTTATGAGTGCAATTGCAAAAATGCCCGGTATGGAAGGCCCAAAACCATTTTCTTTAATGATGAATTTCATAGGAGAAGACCCGCCACTAGACAAGTTTGGATTGAAAAATCCCTTTTAGCGAGTCTCACCAGACCAAAATTTGTCTCGGTTCTAAAATCCTCTCCCAGTGATTTGTTGTTTTTATTTAGGGGGAGTTAGGATCATTTAAGCCTTTTTGCTCTTTATATTCAAAACTTTCAATTTCAAAACTTTCAATTCAAAACTTTCAATTCAAAACTTTCAATTAAAAACTTTCAATTCAAAACTTTCATTTCAAAACTTTCAATTCAAAACATTCAATTCAAAACTTTCAATTCAAAACTTTCAATTCAAATTTTTATTTCAAAACTTTCAATTCAAAACTTTCAATTCAAATTTCAAAAATTTCAATTGGTTTAAAATCTCTATCTTGTTTTTCAATCATTTCCCTCAATCAAGTTTTATGCCCCGTGCTATTTTGATAATCACAAAGGGGGAGAAATTTTTGGTTGATTGGGGGAGAAATCTTTCTCTCATGCTTTGCTTTACTTTTCAATTTATCCTTTAAAGCATGCCTTTCATTTCAGTATTTTACATTGCTTGTTTTGGTGATTGTGATCATCAAAATAGGGGGAGATTGTTGTACCTCTCGTACCCCTCGTGGTTTAATTTTCATGATCACAATCACTCTCTTATTTATCTAATATTGTTTTAAGTGTTTTCGGATGATAGGCATGATTTCAGGTTGCCAAGGAATTGGGCCAAGAAAGCCAGAAGGCAAAAAGTGGACTGATTTCAGTCCACCGGCCAACCGGTGGATGACCACCGGCCAGCCGGTGGAATCTTGACAGAAGGCATCCCCTCTGTCCAGACCACCGGCCAACCGGTGTCCCATCACCGGCCAGCCGGTGGAATCCAGACAGAAGGTACAGCTACTGTCTCCTCACCGGCCAACCGGTGGACTCCTCACCGGCCAGCCGGTGGTGCCTGGGCAGAAGTCCTCTCTCTTTTCCAAAGCAGCGGCCAACCGGTGGCCAAGCACCGGTCAGCCGGTGGAGCCAGTCAAACTAGCTGTTGGGCTTTGACCAGACTTGTCCACTTGACTCCCAACGGCTCCGAAGGCCTCTCCAACGGCTCCAAAGACCCCCAAAGGCCATTTGAGGGTTCCCCCTCTATAAATAAAGGACTAGGAAGCCCCGGAAATGTACGGTAGCCCACAGGAACATTTTTAGATCATTTGGCGAACCTCCGGCGCATTCCTTCAAGGATCCCCATTTGCTCCAACCCATTTCCACATTCAAGGAGCATCACCATAGAAGCTTGGGAGCGCTCTTCATCAACTCCAATCAATCCATTGGTGCCCAAGACTTCTCCAAATTACGGTTTTTATTGTTTTATCATTTTGAACATTATTTTGGGTTTGTGCCTACAAACCCTTCTTTCTCTCATCCTCTCTTTGTTTGGGTTTTCACACCACCTTCAAGGTGTGAAGAGGTTAGTCAAGTCTTCCCTTTAAAAGGCTTGAGTCATAGGTGAGCTAGCCTTCACCTGTAAGAAGGCTAGTGGGTTCTTGCTCAACCAATAAAAAGGTCATTTGAGGGTTCCCCCTCTATAAATAAAGGACTAGGAAGCCCCGGAAATGTACGGTAGCCCACGGAAACATTTTTTGATCATTTGGCGAACCTCCGGCGCATTCCTTCAAGGATCCCCATTTGCTCCAACCCATTTCTACATTCAAGGAGCATCACCATAGAAGCTTGGGAGCGCTCTTCATCAACTCCAATCAATCCATTGGCACCCAAGACTTCTCCACATTACGGTTTTTATTGTTTTATCATTTTGAGCATTATTTTGGGTTTGTGCCTACAAACCCTTCTTTCTCTCATCCTCTCTTTGTTTGGGTTTTCACACCACCTTCAAGGCGTGAAGAGGTTAGTCAAGCCTTCCCTTTAAAAGGCTTGAGTCATAGGTGAGCTAGCCTTCACCTGTAAGAAGGCTAGTGGGTTCTTTCTCAACCAATAAAAGCAAGTCGTAATAGGTTCTAGACTACCTTAAAGTCTAGTGGGTTTCTTGCTAAAACCATTAAAAAGCAAGCGGTAGTAAATCTCTCAACGGTTGAGTTGGGAGCGGAGACGTAGGCTTTGGTTTAAGCCGAACTCCGTTATCAAGTTTTGTGTCTTGCCTTGTTTATTTCTACTGCACTTTTAACTTTGTTTTTAAATTGTTAATTATTTTTTAAAAGGCAATTCACCCCCCCTCTTGCCATCACTCTCCGACCAACAACACTTACCCGAGTTGATCATGATTTATCCAACTGGTTTCTCTAAGTAATAACATACTTTCAATTTATGTTCTTTAATCATCAAACCCAAGTATTATAAAACCCCATTTCCCTTTTTTACTTTTGTAATCAGAACCACATTTTGGAATTAATGATCTAAAGCTCTGTCGAGAGACGACCTAGGGTTGCTGCTATACTGCAAAAATTCTAGTTAAAAATAAAAATCTAATTTGATGCGCTTGACGACGCGATCAACATGCAACGATATTTTTTGCATAAATAAAACTAGCATTCAATTATTTAATCATTATTGTTTAAGATAAATCACACTTGAATCAATTAATTATCATATTTAATTAATAAATCATTTTATCTTAAACCCTTCTCTAAATCTCCTTGAGATTCTCATCCATCATAATTTTAAACAAATAAATTCATTTAAAATTATCTTTGTATGTAACTTGTACCTTGGAGGAAACCTGGTGAATTCTCGTTTATAACTACCCAATGCGTAGAAATGAACATTACACATGTGTTAAATTAAACACATATATATAAAACAACTATCACATGTTTTGCCTCATCTTTATGCCCGCACTATGGTACACATCTCAAGGGTTTGTATAATATAATAATAAATTTTAATAAATATGTGTAATTTGGATGAGTACATGGCGTGTAGTTCCGACTAAATGGTGTGTACTATCGTTCATCATCCATCCGAAGTACATGCCCGAGGATATAGCGTGTAGATGTACTTCGTAAATCTTCAGAGTACATGACGTGTTCAGTGGGCCACACACCGTGTAGTATCTACATTACACAGTTTCTAGTCGGGGCAATCCATGTATGGGGTACACGGTCCAACCCTAACCCGAAGGGACTACACGTTGTGTCTAGTGGAATACATGGTGTGTAATCCGTAAACCGCATGCCACCTATTCCTAGTCAACACATAGAGTCATTTAAGACTTAGAAAGACTCCAACACACTGCTTGGTTTGGTGAACCGGTCTGATGCATTGAATCTTGACTACATGACGTGTACTACCAAATACACGTCATGTTTTCTAGTGTTGCACAGCCATGAAGCTTTGGAACCTCCAGATGAGATCCTCTATTTTATTTTAATCAAAATTAAAATAAAAGATCATTTTTGTAAGGTGAATGAGAAATGAAAGAGGAGGAACAGATCTCGAGATTCAGATTTGTAGAATGATTAACTTGAATTGAAACAACTAAATTATTAAATGTGTAAATCATCAATGAAATATTTAAATAATTATAACCTATGATGTAACCACTCTGATACCACTTGTAGGTTCTGGGTGTAGTGGAAGCGCGGTTGGGCCTACACCCAACTTTAATTTTTACCATGATCAATGATTATTCTAGGATCAATATGAGGATGAATGTCAGTCTCCACGGAATAGAATCAAAGATTTATATAAAGAAAAAAGAGGCCCAAAACCTTTAGAGAGGATCTTGAACATCATGTTTATAATTAATTTAATTAATTTCATAAAGAAATGAATACCTGGATCTTCGGTATTTTCTTTTTTGATGATGTTGATCGTTCGGAATGACCCTTTCAGATTATCTCGTTGTGTTTGCGAAGATCCAATCTAGAATCCCTCTATTATTGATCCACACATGCTCTGATGTCCTCTAATCTACACCACTCATTCTCTGAGTGCTAGTGCGACGAAGTAAGTGTCTTGTGTCGGTTGTTCTTGATCGCTTGTTCTTTGGCCTTCAAGAACATCTCTTGTTCTTGAGAGGGGCGAGAAGAGGATTAGAGAGAGAAATTGTTTAGCTCAACAATTCTCAATTCACCAAGGGTGTGGTGTGTTCTTTATGTCACAATAGACGTACTTGTCTATTTATATGCATGGAACTTCAGTTATAATATTTAATTGCATAACAACAATTAAATACATTCATGAACTTAGAGAAAACTCATGCTCATAATAATAATATCGAGTCATTATTTATGGTGCGCCAACTTGTGCAAAATGAAATTATGAATAAAATTATGCATCATAAAATAATAGCAGCATCATTATTATTTTAACTTGTGCCAACTAATAATTATTTAACATCTTGTAAATAATTATTTTACTACCGGACTGGACTTGGTCCACTCAAACTCCACTTCCATTTATTAAACACCCAAATAAATAAATAAATAATTTATTCTCTTAAATAAGTATTTTATTTACAAACTAGTAAATAAATATTTATTAAATGTTCAATAAAATAAATAAATATATTTAATTTAATTTATGTGATCATATTAACTTGAATAAAATTACTCCACGGTCTTGAGAATAATATTTATTTCATTAATTAAATTCAAATATAATTTAACTGAGACCACCAAAAACACTTAGTGTGTGACCCTATAGGATTCCTTCTCATTGGCATTAGGCGATCTTTCCTAAAGTCCAAGAGTACTGTCTAGAAACAGGTCAAGTCACCCAAGAGAAAGAACATAAAGTCGCAACAACAAAATCCACCTATGAATGCTCACTGTGTAATATAATCCCTTTGTCTCAGTATCTCATCAAGAATGTTTAATGATAGTGTCATTATGGAATCCCACCTTTTATTACATAACTTTTCATTACATTTTACAAACAGAGGATCTTTAAAGTCTAGTGTCTTGGAAATTAGGAACAATATACATGAAAACATTAAACATTCTTATAATCCACTTGTAAGGATTTATCAAAGGTTCATCCTAAGTACAATCACTTCATCCCATAACCTGGAGACATACATCAAAGGAAAGGGTGAGCAGAAGGCCCAATAATGGAAGCAAGGGAATCAGTTTACTTCTGATATCAATAATAACTTGATGAAAAACATAAAGACATGAGCAATGGAAGTATAGGCATATCATAATTAAAATAACTTGAATAATAACTTGAATATATGGATAAAACATTTAATTTAGACATTCATGAACATATCACGAAGGTTCATCCCCAAGGTTCATCCCCAAGGTATCATAAAAATTATTAGGGTTATTCACCAAGGTATCGTGAAACTTGTCATCTCTAGAGATTAAATTATTTACCCAATTCATTGGAGCGCTATCAGGGCACACCCTTAATATGTATTTATTTTAATGTGATCCAAATATATCATAATCAAACATTTGATAAATAACCCAAAGATAATAAAAGAAATGGGTTTCATGTCAAAATTGTGACGTTTAACAGGTGCTTAAAAATAAGACCATAATGTCATTTATAACCCATGGAAAGGAAGTGAGGGTTATATGTATGTCAATTACAAAATTAAATAGATCAATTTTATGTCTTGATGAATACCTCTAGAAATGAAAATAGATTTGGGTAATTACATAAATAAAACAAGATAATTTCTTGAGAAAAAGAGAGAGATTTTGAGACAAAAATTCTACATCATAACGACTACATAACATGGTTTTAGAAAACATTAAAAATAGAGGGGACAAGGGTAACCCACTCAAAAATAAATCATAATATAGTATAGGGACAGAATATAAACAATTCCATGGTATGGATATTTGAATGACATACCATATGAAAAGGAAACTTGAAAGAAAATAGAAGATGTGATTTCTTTTACAAAAAATTGGCAGCCTAACAGTGTTACTTAAAATTTCATAAAAACAATTGATGAGAGTGGAAAGGTTCTCTTGTCATTTGGACATAAAATGGACAGAAATAATTATATATAAGAACATACCCCCACATAATAAAAATGGAAACTAGAAGACATAACATAAATGAAGTCGTGACTAAAAGAGGAGGGTGAAAGGTTCCCTTACCTTGAAGAGTAACTTCGAAATATTAAAGGTTGGGACCTTGGGGGGATTGAGGTAACCTTGGGAGGACTAATTGGGAGGTAAAAATACCAAAGATTCGTTTATGATGAATTTTGAATGAAATTAATGAAGGAATGGGTTGGTATTTATAGCAAAAGTGAGGGAATATTTTATTAATTTCCAAGGGACGCCTCATCGGTGGTATTTGAAAAACCATGGGTTTTCCCATGGTATTGGACACTTGGGACATATCATAACAAATCTTAATATCCACAAGTCGACTAGAATTATTACATCATTAATTATGTTATTAATCGCACAGAAACTCAAAACTGTATTTTTACTATTCATCAAAAAACAAAACATTTTATAAAAATCTCATAAATTCACCCTAACCTAATATCGATGCTCTAAATTAAAAAATTAACTCCATTCATAAAAATAATTTTCTAATTATGAGATATTTAATTTTTAAGTAAAAACACTATTTACTTAAAAAATGCTAATAATTAACTAATAATTTCCAAAACAGTTATTTACTTATGCTATTATATCACTTCGCCATTCAAGATGCCTAAATTATATTTATACTTTCTTAAGTGAGGTTACTATTCCATTGGTCACATTGCTATACATAAGTGTAATATTACTATTCATACTTTACTATTCACTAAAAGTTAAGTTGATCTTATTAGAATCTAAATTTCTTACTGATCACAACTATAGAAGACCATTTTTTGAAAAGAATTTTACATTATTAATTATTTAAAGTATACAAAAATATTTTAAAATGCCCTTTTTTCCAAAATTTCATCAATAATATGGTTCTTCTATAAATTCATCTTAAATTTATCCAGACATTTAAAATACACAAATTTTACCATAAGAATAAATAACAATTTTATTTATACAAAAGGATTACACAAAGTAACTAAGGCCTTGTTACATAGACCCTTATAACACCTGCATAATACCTAAGTGTAAAGTGTGTTATGATGATAGAATCTTGGGGTGTCTCGGACAACATTGCCCGAGTGGTGATTTCTATCAGCTTGAACTTCTCCCTTAGGCGATTTTGTTTGAGCTTCACATGTTAAAGCTCAGCTTGGGCTTGGTCCAAAGCAAAGCCTAGTGATGCAACCTCCTTCCCAATCTCTGATAGATGGGCTTCGTATGGCCCAAGTCTACTGGATGAGGCCATCAACTCCTCGTTCTATATTAATTAAACATGATCACTTGAATTTATAAACAATAATCATAACATTAAGAGTTTAGTTTCCAATGGTCATATAACAGTCAAAACCCAGTGGTATCATTTTAATTATACTCACGTCATTTATTAAAAGATAAATTTTTGTTGAGTATAAAATAAAATAATAAAAAAAATCAAGAAACAAATATTATTCAAAAGTTCAGGTCGTCACATTTTCCCCCCTTAAAAAATTTCATCCCTGAAATTTCAACTCGTACCCTCAGAAGAGAAAAGGTGTGGGTACTTCTTCCTCATAGATTCCTTTGGTTCCCACATGGCTTCTTTATATTTGTGGTTCCTCTACATCACCTTAACAAGGTGGGTAGTCTTGTTGCATAAAACCTTGTCTCTATGATCCAAGATCTCCACCAGTTGCTCCTCATAAGAGAGGTCATGTTCCATTTGTACCACCTATGGATTTAGTACATGTGAAGAGTGAGGTATGTACTTCCTCAAGAGGGATACATGGAAGACATCATGAACTTTTTCTAGATTTGGAGGAAGTGCAAGCTGATAGGCCACTTCTCCCACGCAATCAAGGGTTTCATAGGGGCCAATTTACCTAAGGCTAAGCTTCCCTTTCTTCCCAAACCACATGAATCTCTTCTAAGGTGAAATTTAAAGAAATAACCTATCACTAACATCAAACTCCAAGTCCCTTTGGCGATTGTCGGCATAGCTCTTTTGCCGACTCTAAGCAGCCTTAATGTGTTGTTGGATGGCATGGACCTTTTCTATCATCTCTCGCACAAGTTCAGGCCCAAGAATATTTCTCTCACTAACTTCATCCCAACAAGTAGGAGTTCTACATCGCTTCCCATATAGAGCTTCATAGGGTGTCGTTTGAATTCTCGAGTGGAAGCTATTATTGTAAGAGAACTCAACTAATGGTAGATGTTGATTCCATCCACCTTTAAATTCCATTGAACTTGTTATCAGCATGTCCTTAAGTGTTTGAATATTCCTTTCAAATTGTCCATTAGTTTGGGGGTGATAAACCGTACTAAAATTCAATTCGGTACTCAGATCATGTTGAAGACTTCTCCAAAATTTTGATGTGAACCTTGGATCACGATCAGATATGATATAAAGTGGAACTCCATGTAGCCTTACCACTTCCTTTATGTAAATCCTAGAAAGTTTATCAAGAGGTAAATCTTCCCAAATTGATATAAAATGGGCAGTCTTGGTGAGAAGGTCCACAATAACACATATCGCATCGTTTTCTTTGGAAGTTCTCGAGAGACCAATGACAAAATTCATTGTGATATTGTCCCACTTTCATGTTGGTATGGGTAGTGGTTGAAATACCCCTTTAGGAAGTTGTCGCTATGACTTCACTTTCTGACATACCAGGTACCTTGAAGTGTAGTCAGCAATCTCCCTTTTCATATTATCCCACCAAAAATGATCATGAAGGTCCCTATACATTTTTGTGTTTCCCGAATTTATAGAGAAATTAGAGCTATGATCTTTATCCATCAGCTCCTTCTTTATTTCCAAAATAGATGGAACACATAGTCTTGTACAAAATTTTAGTACACCTTCTTGATCAATATTAAACTCAGGAAACTTCTCATCCTCCACAACCTCAAAATTCTTATGTAATAAAGGATCTCCTTTCTGAGCTTTCTTGATCTTCTCTAGTAATGATGGTTGAGAAATAATTTGTATTAGTGTTGATAAGGTCCCTTCCCTTGTAATTCCCATGTTCAGCTTTACTAGTTCATTGATCAAGGGATCTCTTTGAATCCTCATCATGGATAGAACAATAGGGTCTTTCCTGCTTAATGCATCAATGAATTTATTTGATCTTCTGGGATGATAATGAATTGAACAATCATAGTCTTTAAGAAGTTCCAACCATCTCCTTTGTCTCATGTTCAATTCCTTTTGTGTGAAAATATACTTCAAACTTTGATGATCTGTGTATATATCACATTTCTCCTCATAAAGATAGTGCCTCCATATCTTCAGAGAAAAAACAACTGCAGCCATATCCATATCATGCGTAGGATAGTTCTTCTCATGTGTCTTCAACTGCCGAGATGCATAAGCAATGACTTTGTCATTTTGCATGAGAATGCACCCAATCCCTTTCAGAGATGCATCATTAAAAATAACCAATACTTATCCAATTGAGGGCAGAGTTAACATGGGTACAGTAACCAATATCTTCTTCAGCTCTTAGAAACTTTCCTCACACTCCTTTTTCCAAATGAACTTGACCCCTTTTCGAGTTAAATTTGTTAATGGATAATAAATTCATTAAAAAAAATTTACAAACCTCCTATAATATCCTGTTAATCCAAGGAAACTATGAATATCAGTTATTGTTGTAGGCTGAGTCCACTCCTCTATAAACTTTGTCTTTGCAGGGTCAACTATGATTCCTTCATTGGTTACAATGTTCCCTAAGAAAGAAACTTGTTGTAACCAAAATTCACATTTTCTAAACTTTCCAAAAATCCTATCCTTCCACAAATTTTACAAAATAACCCTTAGATGATCCTCATGCTCTGTGGGAATTTTGGAATATATCAGAATATCATTAATAAAAACTACCACAAAGTTATTAAGGTAGCCCTTAAAGACTCTATTCATCAAATCCATAAAAATAGCAGGTACATTAGTTAGTCTGAAGGGAATAATAACAAACTCGTAATTCCCATATCTTGATCGGAAGGAAGTTTTTGGAAAATATTCTTTCTTCACCCTCAATTGATGATAACTAGATCAAAGATCAATCTTGGAGAAGAATTGAGCCCCACAAAGTTGGTCAAATAAGTCATCAATTCTTTGAAGAGGGTATTTTTTCTTTACTATGATCCTGTTTAGTTCTCTATAATCAATGCATAGCCACATTGATCCATCCTTCTTCTTCACAAAGATAAAAGGTGCTACCCAAGGAGACACACTTGGACAGATAAACCCCTTATCCAAAAGATCTTGGAGTTTCTTCTTTAATTCTTCCAGCTCCACATTTTCCATCCTATATGGGGTCTTTGATATCAGATGAGATCTAGGTACGAGTTCAATGAATAACTCTACCTCTCTTTCTAGGGGAGGTCTGGGTAACTCCTCAGGAAATATGTCAATGTATTCCTGGATGATGGGGACATTTTCTATCATTATATTATCATTTACTTCTTTTCCTTCACTAATCAACTCCAAAAAGAAGGATACATTAGGTTCTTCTAGACAAAGATCTGGTTGATATATCTCTCCTTGGAAGATAATTATAGGTTTTCCATTCAAGACTACTAATATTTCCTTACTTCTGCATTTGATATTAGCATTATACTTTGAGAGTTGGTTCATCCCTAGTATAATGTCAAATTCCAGCATGAGAATGACTACTAGATTTGTGATAAGATTGTGCTCACTAAAGTAAATACCAGAGTTTCTAAACACTAATGATGCTTCAATAATCCCACCATGAGTCTTGACTGGTAACTCTACTTTTATCAATTCAGGGGATGATTCTAAATTCTTTGCAAACTTTAAGGAAATAAAGGAATTCATAGAAGCAGAATCAAACAAAGTACTTGCTATCTTTGAGAGAACAACAAGATTACCTGCCACCACATCATTTGGTGCTTCAATTTCATCCGTCGTGATAGAAAAAGCATGACCTTGCTCCCTTGGCCTTTTCTGAGGCTGATGGTGGTTCCCCTCCACTGCCCTCAGATTTGGACAGTGATTGGAAAAGTGCCCAAGTTGTCTACACTTATAGAATTTGACATCAGGTAGGTCTTTCACCATCTTCCCTTTGTCATTAGTGTTTGGGATTTGAGGCTTCACCTCACTACGACAATTACGTGCGATATGGTCATCTCTTCCACACTTGTAGCACTTCCTCCTCCTAAGCAAGCACTTCCCTGAATGCTTCTTCCCACATTTATTACATGTGGGACATTGCACTTGCTTGCCTCCTCTTCCCTGATCAAAGATCCTACCTAATCTTGGATCCATCGATCTCTTCTTGTCATTGGATTTATGATGCCACTGCATCTCACTGAACTCCAGTTCGACTTTCATCTCACTCCGCACGATCTCCTCATAGCTTTCATAGTCTCGATTGGATTGATTCTTACATAAATGAGGTCTTAGTTCACCAAATAATCTATCAACCTTACCACTAGGATCTATGAAAAATATTAAGGTATAATGGGAAAGTCTGGTGAAGTTCATCTCATAGCTTCCAACAGATTCATTCTCCTTCTACTTTAGCTCGAGAAACTCCTCCATTTTTGTTCTAATCGAACGAGGGAAATAATTATTGAATAATATCCCTCTAATCGATTCCCACTCCATAGATTCAAACTCTACTCTTGTCCTCATGTTTTTAATCAGTTCCTACCACTGATCAGTTTCTCCTTCTAAATGATAAACAGCCAGGGTGACCTTCTCTTGTTCTGAACATCGGAGCACAGAAAAGATATTCTTGATAGAGTTGATCCACTATTTAGAAATCAATGGGACGACAGATCCACTCAATTTTGGTGTTCATTGACACATAAAGGACTCAACAGAATGTTGTTCCCTTGGCAGTGAGATCGTTCTCTCGGCTTGATTCAGGTTATTTCCCATAACTTGAGTTAGTTGGTTCATCATTCTCATGAAAGTTTCCATTTTGTCTTCCATCAGAGGGTCTTCAACACATGGTCCATTACGGTCACCATTTGCATGGTTTCTCCTATTTCCCTCTATTTTCTAAAAGAATAAAACCTTAGTTAGAAACTTATTTCACTTACAAATCTTTTAACTATAAAGGATTTTATGTCTTAAAGCTTCATGCTTAAACAATTACATTTCTCTATAAATCCTTCATAATGATTCATAAAAAGCTTGTGATTAACCAAACATATCCCTCGGGAGTGTCGAAACAGGAGTGTAGCAAGGCCCATTGTCATGTACTAGGATACCCTGGGTCAAGATCGAAACTCCTTGTCTGAGTTTTTACTCCTAGGTACATTTGTTCTAGAGCCACAACTACTTGTTCGTATCCAGACAGAGATTTATTTGTTCAAAAACCACTTACTTAATATTTCACCAAAATACCAGAAAGTTTTCCTATATTTAAACTTTTCTATAGGGTTCTTCCTAATTTTTTCAAATCCTAATTTCTAAAAATAACTAAACTATATTTTGATACCAACTATGTCATTCCGCCTTTTATTACATAACTTTTCATTACATTTTACAAATAGAGGATCTTTAAAGTCTAGTGTCTTGGAAATCAGGAACAATATACATGAAAACATTAAACATTATTTTAATACAATTTTAAGTCTTTATCAAAGTTTCATCCTAATTACAATTACTGCATCTCATAACCTGGAGACATACATCAAAGGAAAGGGTGAGCAGAAAGCCTAATAAGAAAAGTAAGGGAATCAGTTTACTTGTGATATCAATAAGAACTAGATGAAAAACATAAAGATATGAGAAATGTAAGTAGAGGCATATCATAATGAAAATAACTTGAATATGTGTCTGAAACATTTAATTTATACATTCATGAACATATCACCAAGTTTCATCCCCATGGTGTTATAAAAATTAAAAGGGTTATTCACCAAGGTATCGTGAAACTTGTCATCTCTAGAGATTAAATTCTTTACCCAATGCATTAGAGTGATATCAGGGTGCACCCTTAATATGTATTTATTTTCATGTGATACACATAGATCATAATCAAACATTTCATAAATAACCCAAAAAGAATAAAAGAAATGGGTTTCATGTCAAAATTGTTGACGTTTAACAAGTGCTTAAAAATAAGATCATAATGTCATTTATAACCCATGGAAAGGAAGTGAGGGTTATATGTATGTCAGTTCCAAAATCAAATAGATCAATTTTATGTATTGATTAATACCTCTAGAAATTAAAATATATTTGGTTATTCACATAAATAAAATAATAGAATTTCTTGAGAAAAAGAGAGAGATTTTGAGACGAAAATTCTGCAGCATAATGGCTACATAACATGGTTTTAGAAAACATTAAAAAGAGAAGGTAAAAGGGTCACCCACTCATAAATAAATCATAATACAGTATAGGTATAGAATAGAAACAATTTCATGTTATGGATATTTGAATGACATACCATATGAAAAGGAAACTTGAAAGAAAATAGAAGATGTGATTTCTTTTACGAAAATTCGGCAGCCTAATGGCGTCACTTAAAATTTCAGAAAAATAGTTGATGAGAGTAGAAATGGTATCTCATAATTTGGACATAAAATGGAAATAAATAATGATATAGAATAAAATACCTCAACATAATAAAAATGGAAACTAGAAGACAAAACATAAATAAAGTCATGACTAAAATAGGAGGGTGAAAGGTTCCCTTACCTTGAAGAGTAACTTCGAAAGCTTGAAGGTTGGGACCTTGGGGGATTGAGGGCACCTTGAGAGGAATAATTGAGAGGTAAACAAACCATAGCTTCTTTGATGATGAATTTTGAATGAAAGGAATGAAGGAATGGGTTGTTATTTATAGCAAAAGTGAGGGAATATTTTATTAATTTCCAAGGGACACCTCATCAGTGGTATTTGAAAAACCATGGGCTTTCCCATGGTATTGGCCACTTGGGAAACCTCATAACAAATATTACTATTCACAAGTTGACCAGAATTATTACATCATTAATGATGTCATTAATCACACCAAAACTCAAAACTCTATTTTTAATATTCACCGAAAAACAAAACATTTTATAAAAATATCACAAATTCACCCTAACCTAATATCAATGCTATGAATTCAAAAAATGAACTCCATCTTATGAAAATAATTTTCTAATTATGAGATATTTAATTTTTAAGTAAAAACACTATTTACTCGAAAAAAATACTAATACTTAACTAATAATTTCTGAAACATTTATTTACTTATGCTATTATATCACTTCATCATTCAAGATGCCTAAATTATATTTATACTTTCTTAAGTGAGGTTGTTATTCCATTGGTCACATTACTATTCATAAGGGTAATATTACTATTCATATTTTACTATTCATTAAAAGTTAAGTTGATCTTATTAGACTCTAAATTTCTTACTGATCATAACTATAGAAGACCATTTTTTGAAAATCATTTTACATTATTAATTATTTAAAGTATACAAAAATTTTATAAAATACCATTTTTTCCAAAATTTCATCAATAATATGAAACTTATATAAATTCATCCTATATTTATCCAGACATTTTAAATACACAAATTTTACTATAAGAATAAATAACAATTTTATTTATACTAAAGGATTACACAAAGTAACTAAGGCTTTGTTACATAGCCCCTTATAACACCTGCAAAGGACCTAAGTGTAAGGTGTGTTATGGTGATAGAATTTTGGGGCGGCTCAGACAACATTGCCCGAGTGATGATTTATATCATCTTGAACTTCTCCCTTAGGTGATTCCATTCAAGATTCAAATGTTGAAGCTCAGCTTGGGCTTGGTCCAGAGCAAAGCCTAGTGATAAAACCTCATTCCCATGCTCTGATAGATGGGATTCGTATGGTCTGAGTCTACTAGATGAGGCCATCAACTCCTCATTCTGTATTAATTAACCATGATCAATTGAATTTATAAACAATAATCATAACATTAAGAGTTTAGTTTTCAATGGTCATATTGACCAATGATCATATAATAGTCGAAACTCAATGGTATCATTTTAATTATACTCACTTCATTAATTAAAGGATAAAGTTTTGTTGAGTATAAAATAAAATAATACACAAATTCAAGAAACAAATATTATTCAAAAGTTTGGTTCGTTATAGTTATCAACCTTTATACTTGATACGTCGTTCTTTGACTACCTTAAGTAAACTCATCGTTACACCATGGCCATAGAATTTCATGTTAAGGTTCTATTTCAATCAAATGGTCAAGATATCAACTTCCATAAATGGAAGGGACAAATCCTTCCTCAACTAATCCATTAATATCATGTCACTTGTGACACACCCAACGTACCCTACTTCCCGTCAACTGTCTGCATGACAGTTTTTGTCAGTAAATCAAAGTGCGTGAGTCGTGACACATATTAATGATAATCTTAAAGTCTAGGGATCATTACACACACTCGTAGATAGAAATATCTGATGACACTAAAACATGCGGAATTCCTACCGGTGGGTTTGTTCTCATAATCTCTTATCTTGGAGATTACCAGGTGAGAACTTCATGAGAGGAAATTTCATCTACTTACGAGTACTCACACCTGACGATTTGCATTCTATGTGTCCCTTCATAGTATGTCATCCAGCCGTAGAACTATATTTAAGAATATTGTTATAGAATTCCAAGGTTCTCATCATAGCGAGGAACTGTCATGACCTTATTAATACAACAAATACTCTAGGACATTATTACATCATAGTCATTTAGAACAATGAACAATATGTAATAATATGTTTAATATTTAAATACATTAAATATCCATGTAATCAAAGTACAACCAGTTGGTTTTAGGACACCAACTCTTACACTACCATCTCATCTTTCTTGTGGGCAAATGTTTTAGTTACAGATGTATGTGGAATGGTTTGAATGCTACAATTTAGTGCATTTTGTTTACACATGTCTTGTACATATAAAGATGAAATTTTTAGTAACATTTAATGAATATAAAAAAAATTAAATGTTAAAATATGATGGCAACAAAAAAAATATGAAAGTACCTTGTATTTTTTCTTATCATGGATGAGAATATAACTTTCCCATTGCTCCTTTGTTATACCATTTGGAAAGTTATGCTCAACATTTTGTTCTTTATTTAAGTTATAATCATAATTTTTTGAAATAAAATCCCTCTATTATCTCTCCATCTTTTTCCTATTGCAATCTTAGTAAACCACTTTGCCAACTTATCATGTGGAAACTGAAAGTAGGGCTTTGCCAACAAAATAAAAATATTAGTTGTGCAATTCTAAAATAAAACTTAAAAAGTCATTAAATCAATAAAAAATAATTACCATAATCAATCTGCATAACGCGTCTTCTTTTATAGAATTTGGTATGCTTCATCAAGATTCATAATCTATAGGAAATTTAGTCTTAACTATATGTCCTATTACACGTAAAAATAAACCTCCTTCCCCAATTGGATGACCCTGATCATCGAAGTTCACTGTAACTTTTTCATTCACTAATGAACAAATTTGATCCATTCGCAACTTTTTCAATTTTTTCACACCCTTCAAATATAATCAAATAATGAAATAAATTTAGAAATGGATTAATTAAAATAAATAATGTGTGAATAAAATTGGATTTACCTATAACATTGCATATCCAACCAGTTCGTTGTTTTTTCCTCCTTACACAAATTGATGTCGGAGCAACATTCACATCCATCTCAACTTCAACACTGAAACCACTTTCAGGACTAGATAATCAAGGATTGTCATATACATTGGACTCTAATAATGTGAATTGTGTTGATTGACCATAATCTAAACGTGTTTTTTGGGGGAAAACATCTTAGGTGATATGCACTCGTGTTGAGCCTGATGGAACATCTTCAGTCGAGGAAGGATGAAAATCCACATTGATCTCTAGTTGTGTTTTATGTTTTTCGTTTATATTCTGAACTCTAGTTCATTTTGAATTAGGCATATCTATATAGTGATTACAAACATAATTTTTTTTTGAAGAAGCAATTATAATGTGCAGTCTATAACATCAATATGTCTATAGTAGAGACTAACTCCAAAATTATGGTTAGTTTCCTTGATAATGTGAGAAGACAAGGGGACATGGAAATTTCACTAACCATACTTATATACTTCTTATTGAGTGTCATGAAGTTATCACAAATTTGAGTTAAACATACAATTCTGAAGACACATTAATTGTTTTGTCATGTGCAACATAGTGAAAAACATTGGAAAACATAAAACATTAAAACGTTAATTATAGTTCAAATGCATATATTGTTCCTTGATATATAGCAAAAAACAAAACAAGCAGTGGAATTAATTACAAACCAAATGTTTTGTTAAAAAAATAGCATTTTCTCTTTTAACTATTTTAAGCAAAAAATACAACACAATGGTTTCCCATGACATGAAAAAAACAATTAATACCCACAAAATAAATGTGCTTCTAGCAAAAAAGAACACAAAATAAATATGTTTTTTATAGTTAGTCAAAACAATTCAAAAAAATTAGAAAAAACAAATGTAAGTATTTATTCCAAATTGTTTTCATCTTCCTCCAAATTCTCAAATAAAACATCATTGTATTCCTCTTCTCTTGCCAGTTGAATATTTTTACTTTCATTGTCAAAATATTTACTCAAATCTTGTTCTTCAAAAGGTGTGTGGTCATGTCTATCCTCATCATCTTCACCCATTTCATACAAATCTCTAGGCTTAAGATGCACCACAACACTCCATTCAAGAGACGCCTCAACATAATAAACCATTTGAGCTTGAGATGCGTAGATGAAAGGTTCATGCTCTTCACATTCTTCGTTGTAAATCAATTTACTAAAATTGACAGCATTAAAACCCTAATCGTCCTTTCTAAAACCTCTATCAATTGTTGTATCAGCCTATATACATTTAAAAAGTGTCACAGATTTTCCATAGTAATTGAGCTCAATAATATCTTTCAACTTCCCATAATATAAAAGATCAGCATCAACTCCATTTTCATCATGGTGACTTGAAACACATTCGGTTCCAGAAGTCATAAACACTCCAGAATTTTGTGTTTTTATTCCTTTTTCATGATCCATTATACGAAACTTGAATCCATTAATATTGAATGCAAAAAATCTTTTAGAATTCTAAAGAGGGCTTTGTGCTAGATGTTTCGAATCATATGATATAGTACAAACCACGTCTTCTAAAAATACCTAAAAACAAAAATCTTTAAGAAAATAATTATCAATACATATTTAATTATCAGTCATTCCTTTAACTTACCCGTCTAGAAAACCAATCGGTAAAGTCTTTACTTACAATATTCTGCATTACAAAAGAGGAGTGTGTCACATGTAATGTGTATTCCCTAAAAGTAATGATTATTAACACAATAAATCGTGATACTTAAATTGCTAAATATGAAAACATAAATTGATACCTACTATATGAATGGATCCACCACTTCACAATTGAATAACACATATCGGTGCACCTGTTTCATCTCAATGGAATTTAAGACAAAATTAGTACAACTACCAACTGGTCTTCTGATCTTTGAAAAGATAGTATACACTTCATCATTGTCAATATCCATTACTTCATTATTAACACAACTTGACCTATTGAATTTGGTCTCCATCCCATCTAAATATCTTGAACAAAATGTCAAACATTCTTCTGATATATACCTCTCAGCAATAGAACCTTCAGGTTGAGCCTTATTACGAACATAATACTTTAAATGCCCCAAATATCTATAGAAAATACACAAATAATAAGAAGAAAAAACAAAATATTATGATGTGAAATAATATATGTATAAAATTTTAAATTACCTTTCAATGGGATACATCAATCGATATTGTACCGACCCACCCAATTGTAGTTCATCAATTGGATGCACACACAAGTGAATCATGACAGTAAAAAATGATGGGGAAATAACATCTCCAAATGACAAAGTGAGAACAATTCGATGTTGGACATTCTCAAGATCAATGGGATTGATAACCTTTCCACATATTTGTTGAAAAAATGCACACAACTCTATCAATATTGTAGACACATTGTTCAGCAGCACATTATGTATTGCAATGGGAAGTAATTTCTCCATAATGACATGACAATCATGACGTTTTAAACCAGATATTTTATGATCTTTCATATTGATACATCTAGAAAGGTCACTCGAATAACCATCGGGAAACTTCATATTCACTAGACATTTCAAAAAATCATCTTTCATTTGATTTGTCATTGTAAAAAACATGGTTGATATTTCTCCTTATCATTGGGCCACAAATCCCTTCTTATACCCATTGTTTGGAGATCTTTTCGGGACTTAAGATGATCTTTTGTCCTTCCACTTTCATTCAACAAAGTATAAATGACATTATCACATACATTTTTCTCGATATGCATGACATCAAGATTGTGACCAAACATGTTAGTCTCCTAATACGGCAATTCAAAAAATATAGATTTTTTCCATTGTTTGGAGTCATCCTCATTGTTATTCCCTCGAGCTCAATTTACTTTACCATCCTGTGTTATTGTCTTTACAAATGAGACATTTATATTTTCTACCTGTTTGAAAATCTCCATGCCAGACAACACACTTGGAGGTTTTTGAAAATCCTTATTTCCATCAAAATGTAATCTCATCAATCGAAATTTATGACTATCACCAAGAAATCGATGATGCCCCCCAAAACACCACTTTCTACTATGAGGCAGACACAATGGAGTTGTGTCAAAGTTACTAATTGGACAAGCTAGTCCGGTATAAGTATTCCATCCAGATAAGGTACCAAGTCCGAGAAAGTCGCTGATTGTCCACAGTAATGCTGCTCTCATTTTAAACTTTCCAGACACAGAGACATCATAGGTGTAACTCCATCCACCCACAACTCTTTCAAATCCTTCAAAAGTTGTCTCAAATAGACATCTATGTCATTTCTCGGAATTTGTTTCCCAGGAATGATCATTGAAAGAATCATAGATGTTTGTTTCATACACATCCATGGGGGCAGATTATATGGTATTAATATCATAGGTCGAATACTATAACTTGAACTCATGCTACCAAAAGGATTAAAACCATTAACTACAAGACCCAAGCTAACATTTCAAGGATCTAAAGCAAATTGAGGATGTGTGACATTAAATTTATTCCATGCTTTAGAATCTCTAGGATGCCTCACCAATTCATCATTACATTTTTCACTTTCATGCCAATGCATATACTTGGCAGTTTTACTAGACATAAACAGTCGTTGTAACCTTTGTTTAAATGAGAATAATGAGAAACTTTTACTGGTTGTTTCTTTTTTTTCAACAACTTTTTCCTTCCACCTAGATGTTTTACATTTATTACATATTTCTTTGACCTCATCATCCCCCCAATACAACATGCAGTCATTCGGACAAGCATGTATCTTAATATAATTAAGCCCAAGTTTATTGATGATTTTCTTATCCTTATAAAAAGAGTTGGGGGATTTAGCATATTCAAAAGCATCTCTTAGCAAATCCAAAATCATTGTCATTGCCTTATCAGTCATTCCACATAAACACTTGATGTGGTGCAGTTTTATTATAGAAGACAATTTGGAGTACTTTTTGTGGCCATCATATAATTCTTGATTCCCATCATTCAATAACTCAAAAAATTCTATAGAAGTTTCAACCATGTTTACACCAAGAGATGAGCCTACTTCATTTTCACCAAGCATATTATCAAGCCCAAATGCATCATTGAACATTTCCTCTACATGATCTAGAGGATCGATATTATGGGGAGAAGTCTCATTCTCTTGTGCTCTATTATACAGTAATTCAACTTCATTAAATTTCTCATGCCATACCCACTTGAGTATTCAATGGGAAATTGTTTTTGACTCAAATGAGAATATGCTTCAACTCTGGTCAGCCATTTCTTAAATTTGCAATTATGACAAGGACGTATTATTCTTCACTCGATAGATTGGCGCTCAAATGCAAAATTAGGAAATTTATTTAATCCTTCCTTATACTCATTAGTTTTTCTTGACCAGAAAATCCATGATTTATCCATTTCTACTACATTAATTGAAATAGAACATATCAATTAAATATGTTCAAATATACATAGGAAAAAATAATAAAGATCTAAATAAATTTTATACAATGGAAAACATCTAAAGAAATTTTCTTCATAAAACACTTTCATTAAAAAATATAAAATGTAAATCTCTTTTCTATTTAAGAAAATTAAAAACTACTTTTTTTAAGTTTAGTTTTTTTCAATAAAAAACACAAAAAAAATTCCTTTTAACAATTCTAGAAAAAATATGAGAAGTGCGTTCAACAAAAAAAAACTCATACTTCAGAATAGTTTGGAATTGCTTATTGAAAATTGCTCATATACTTTATGAGTTATGACTTACGGTTGGAAAAATAAACAATGTTTGTTCAGTTTCTAAAAAAACAATGCCCTTGCATTTCAAAATAAAACCACTTAAAGAAGTGACACTTATTATAACTAATATGTCTTATAGGCAGTTAATAATAACAAAAGCCAAATACCAGATAATTCAGATACAAATAAAATTTATTGTGATTATGCATGGGTATGAGGGTGAATAGGCATATTTTTATAAATAAGCAGTGGTTCAAAAAATACGCAGTGGTTCCAAACATTGCAATTAATAGAATCAAATCAATGATGAAATTCCAAGCAACAAAATCTAGCATTAATTTTCTAAATCAATCTAAAGAGACCAAGATCAAAATTGAGCAGTCCAATTACCTCGTTGATGTTGACCGTAGCTTAGGTTTAGAATTAGTATCCTTGAGATCCGAAGCAGCTTTGTGCCCCTTAGCAAAGGAAAAAAATATTAAAACAGCTAGTTCACTGAGGGTTTTGTCAAGGGTTTAAAAGAAATAGGAAATGGGTGAATAATCCCTAACAATCGACTGGTCAGGTGAGGGTCCCCATTGGGCAATGGTTTCAGGAGGGAGACCGTAAGGGAGCGACTTCTGCAAGGGGGTTTCTATGACGCGTCGGTGAGAAGAATTACCTGATTTTATTGGAGTGTCATGGAGACTTGCACGCAAGGAGTATAAGACTCAATCTGAGGGGTGTCGCGGTCTAAGAGAGGGGGGCAACCTCACAAGCAAGGGGAGGGGGCGTCGTCACGCTCACGAGGGGGATGTAGCGTCGACATCTGAGGGAGGGTGTGTTGTTGCGATGGGAGTCAGGGACATCTGAGAGGGGACACAAAAGGGAGGGGAGCGTTGGGAGGCAGAGGAAGTCGCCGAACGGGGTAGGGAGCGGGGCGATACCCGCTGATGCGGGAGAGAGGAGCGTGAGAGGGGGTGACAGTAGAGGGAAAATAGGGTTATCGGGGGTGGGGTGGGGCGATACAGGGAAGAGGGGTTATCGCGGGTGGGGGTGGGGCGATACAGGGAAGAGGGGAGCGGAGGGGTGAGGGGTTACCACGGCGGAGGGGTGAGGGGTTATCGCGGGTGGGGGCGGGGTAATAGTAGGGAAAAGGAGAGAGGGTGCGGGTCTAAAGAAAATAGGGTTGAGAGTTGATATTTTTTGGTTGATTTTTGCATCAAAACAACCTCTAATTATAAGGGATTATTATTAACCCCTTCTAATTTTTATTTAGAGGGGGTTTAGAATAACCCCTTCTAATTTTATGATGCTAAATATCACCTTTTTTGTAGCGGAGGAAGGATGAGCCTCGACACCCGAACACCGCACTGGAAGAAAAATCGAAACCCAAAGGAACAGAGAGAAAGAAGCAAGAGCGCTAGGATGTTGCGAGAAGGTGAGGGGGTGAGAGAAACATCATAATACGGTCAGGGGGTGAAGGAAAGTGATGCCATGCGAGGAAGGGGCGTAGGGCATAGAAATTTAAAGGATTTTAATTTAATTTATTAGATAGAATTTACATGATACTATTAAAACAATACATTAAAATAAGAGTTTCCACGTGATAATTAACATTAATCCGAATAATCTTAATTCTATACCTATAAATGAAACTTACCTTATTTATTAATACGAACATTATTATCTCAGATATAATAACCATTTTATCAAATTATATTTTTATGTGCAGGGACAATTAATTTTAACGTTAGCGCACGTGGTGTGTAAAAACCCGATTTTAGAAAAAGCGTATTTTGGAGGAAAAGATTTATTTTTAGGATAAAGTCATAAATGTTATTGATTCTAATGTTATTAAAAAGATTATAATTGATAAAATAAGAGTTATTTGAGATAATAATGTTCATCTTAATAAATAAGACCAATTTCATTTATAACATTTAATTTTTTTATAGTAAAAAGGTTTAAAAAACATTAAGGCATTCTTATATAATAAAACTGACGGTATTAGCATGAAGGCCGGAGGATCTTGATTTAAGAATTCCATGATTAAATATCTACAATGTGATTAATTATTACTTTTAATCAATTAAAGAAGAAAAGGGTATTTTAGTAATTCTGGAATAAATCCCAAACCCTAGTTACCTCCGCCTACTATATATTCATTGCACAACCCTTCCGAAATTCTGAATTGCTCAACCTCGCTTCCGCGGACTGCAGGTCGATCTACCTCTCGGATTGTTTTTCTCTGTTTTATTTTAGAAATCGGATTTCCATTGTGTTTTTTTTTAGGCAATGATGTTCAGAACTTAAGTTTCTGAGGGATAAATCTCCCTAATGATCGACGAAACACCAATGGATCCTTCTGAGCCCTATGTTGTTGTGTTTTCTTTCGCCATTGTTCTGCTGCTCCCTGTCCTCAATTAATTTCCCCCCTTACGGATTGTGTTGTGATTGCAGTGATCTCATAACCTACACAGTTTCTCTGTTTTAGAGTTTTTCTTTCAGTCTGAATAATTTACTACATGGGAAATTCAATATAAACGAGTAACACATTTAATAAATCAGTGTTTCCGGGGGCTATAATTCGAGATTTCGAATTTGGATGATCATGGAAGAGTCCATATTTACGATTTTTTTATTTTCTACAGTGGTGTTTAACTTCATTATATCCGCGGTTCCAGATATAGAAGATGAAGGTCATTGCTGCGTATTTGTTGGCTGTGTTGGGAGGGAACACCGCCCCCTCTGCAAATACAATCAAGGATATTCTTGGATCTGTCGGTGCTGATGCCGATGAGGAGAGGATTGAGCTTCTGATTTCCGAAGTAAAAGGAAGAGACATCACCGAGCTGATTGCATCCGGGAGGGAAAAGCTGGCCGCCGTCCCTGGCGGCGGCGGCGTTGCAGCTGCAGGTGTAGCTGCAGCTGCCGGTGGTGCCCCGGCTGCTGCTGCCGCTCCTGAGGCTGAGCTAAAGAAAGAAGAAAAAGAGGAAACAAAGGAAGAGGAGTCTGATGCGGACATGGGGTTTGGCCTATTTGATTAGAATCTCCAAGCAGGTGTAGTTCTTCGATAATTAATATCTTCTTTTTGATGTTTTTACTTTGCTATAGTTTGAATTGAAAATTTTCAATATTTTTAAGTTTCTTTGCTATAAGAGTTTTCATTTGATTAGTTATATTTAATTTTTTATAATCATTTTTTCATATTGTTGTCATTGTGATCTGTTATGTTATTATGAGAGAGTGATTGCGAAGGGGTAATGGAACTTCCTCCATTGGGATGGAGATAAAAATGATCCTGTTGTTGGGAGTTACATCGGATACGGCGGATACACCTGTTACCGTGTGAAACAGGATATTGTGATCTAATTATCTTTGAAGGTAAGGATGTTGGAACTGTGATGTAGGTGTTACACATTATGACCTTGTTTCGGCATATTCAGGGTAATTTCCCCACTTTATACACATTTAAAACATAAATTTAAATAAATGATGTGATTGTATTTTAAAAGCAAATTGAATTCTTGATTTAATCATGGAATTCATAAATATATCTTGGGATTGTAGATGGGCCTACTACCCTCATTGACTATGCATTGTTGGATGAAGTGCGCTAATTGAATTCTTGGGCCTGAATCTGAGTTTTAAAGGAGGTATGTAACTTTGGAGCTTGTGTCTCATAAAGTCTAGTACATCTTGTGTCATGTTGTTCCACACAACATGTTTCTCTAGATGTTTCTACAAAACATGGTGTAGAAATTGCCTTTACACTTTGGGTGTGTTGTATACCCATACCTGCGCACTTCTTGAATAAACATTTAGGAAGCCGCTTGCCCTCACACACCAATGTGAGGGGCACACCTTGACCCATGGTGTTTTGAGGATAAGTGGCTTCCTGGCTTCCTGGTGTGCCCCTCACACACCAATGTGAGGGGCACACCTTGACCCATGGTGTTTGAGGATAAGTGGCTTCCTGGTTTATTCCCACCTTGAGCTTGCTAAGGGTAACGTGATGTGTGGGTCCTTTGTATGGAATGCTATTTAACTATCCGTATCAACTCTAGTTTAGGGGTCCACATGCGTGTGTTCTTTCAAACTACATGTTAAGTAAATCTAAATTTCATCGAAAATTTAGACTATTCATGCGTCTTTGCCCATATTGCATTGCCTATGATTCTATTATGACCATAAAGCCTGGAATCATGTTAATTGGGTTGTATTCTTGCCACCCTTTGCTTAAAAACTGCCTGTCGCTGTTCCTTTGAATATACCTGCTCGATCATAATAATTGAACCAGCAATAATGATTTGTTGCACCAATGAGTGATTCAATCGGTTTTCCTAGTATAGTTGAATCATTGACCAATAAAAATATCGGTGATGAATGTTGAATGGAGAAAAACATGGAACACATAAGTGCATATATAATGTTTTTTGTGTTTTTTTACCTTGAAAACGTATGGATTGATTGATGAAGAATGATTTTATGTTCATGTTGGTGGGATTGAAGAACTTTGTTGACCTGTGATGTTGTGATCACTAACAAACACGCTTCAAATGTTGAAAAAATTGTGTGCCTAGGGTAAAACCCATGTCTTAGATTTAAAGGTGGTTTTGATATTCTTATCCGAGATGCGTGATATATCTTATTTAATAAGAGCATTGTGGCTCCATGTTCTATGCATTGGGTTCTCTCACTTCTAGTTCTCTTGAAAAGGAATATGGATCACTTTGGTTTGTTTAGGGGTGAAACATCTGGCTCATGGAATTGAGTTCCAAAGGTCTCTTGGAATCCTCTTCATAATCGTGATGTGAAACTAGTATCACTAAAATAATTTTAAGGGAACTTTATGATGTCATATTATCTCTTGCATAAATAGGTGTTTCAAACTCTTTTGAATCTTGTTATCAAATAGCTAGGAATTTGATTGATTTGGTGAGTCTACGATCAAGTAGAGAACATCACGGTCTTTTTTTGTGAGACGTCAAAAGATTAACTTAGCAACAATCATTTTTATAATATTAGTATCGTCCTTCATCTTTGAAAAAGACCTTCAAAAAATCCTTGTGTAATGTGGTTTTCTAGTCATGCATGACCTCACAATTGATATCCTCATGTTGTTCCACCCTGAATTGTTGAAGGAACATAGGGGTAACAAGCCTTTGATTAGAGGTATGATTATGTTAACTAATTCGTCTCACTCAACAAATGTGAATAAAAATTTTATGTTCAGAGCATTTGTCACCACATTCCCTTTTCCAGATGAATATAATATCTCAAAAACATAGAATGATGAGATGCTCCCTTGAGATAGTACCCAAGGCATCACATTGAAAGCTACATCTGCAAGTTCCAAGTCGTTTTGCTTATGGGTCTGCTATTGAGGCACATATGCAATCATCGTTTGTGATCGCATTAGAATGCATCCAAACCTAGCTCTAGAGGCATCACAAAACACCACACTCAACACCCTCTAATAGTTTCAAAATGGGGTGCCATGATCTTGGAGAAATTGAGCATGAATCTCTAGTAACATCCTAATAACTTAAGGAATCTATGCATTAGAATGCATCCAAACCCAGCTTTGGAGCCATCGCAAAACACCACACACTTAACATCTCTTGTTTTAAAATGGGGTGATAGTCAACCTATGATGCACTTCAAAAAAGTCTTTAGGCTAGCATTGTCTTGATATTTGTAGGGTCCACTTCAACTCCCTCTTCTGAGATGTCCTGTCCTAGGAAGTGGGCTTCCCATTCAGATGGTATGAGTTTTTTTTACAACTATCCTCAATTGTCTTGCATGCTCTTCGGATGTTGATCACATATGGATGTAATTGATGAAGAGTACTGTTAAACCCTATATTATTTTGGGTATTTCTGAGTCCCACATCAGAATACTCTTATATGTATTCTGTTTTATCAATTTATAAAAGTAGGTCTTCGCCTGACCTCGAGGTGGGGGATTTCCTATTCTACATTGCATTAGAGGGCAAATCCCATTAAATATTTTTCTCTCCCCTTTTGGGTATGCCCTATGAGGCCACCCCCCTTCCTGTGGGTTCGCCCTACGCGGCCACGCCCTCCCCTTCTGCGGTCTACCCTACGTGACCACCCCTGCTTTGCTCTATTAATGATAATATGAATTATAAGGTCCTATACAAATGTATAGAAATAGGAATATGCAATTAAAAATATAAAATTTAGAATACATCTAGGTAGTTCTGTTATCATAAAACACCCGATTAAAACTTCAAGAGAAAACGTATTCATGTCTTATGATCCCCTCAACCCTAGTTATATGTATCATCTGTGTCCAATTAGATAATTTAATCCAAACATAAAAAATATTTATGAATATTATCACAACACTTCATGGCGCCTCCTTCGTTGTGCTTCCCTCCCGACGTCCTGATTCCAGCCCCTCTGTGTGTGACTCTTGACGCCCTCGTCTAGGCACGATCGGCTCGCCTTGTTGCGCTGCTCCCTTGCGGCTTTGCTTAACGGCCCGCCCTTCACGGTGCTCCCTGATGGCCTCGTCCAGGCGCTCGCTCGTCACCATTTTCGGCTCTCGTACCTGTCGGCTCCTGCACCTGTCGACTTGTGCACCTGTTGGCTCCTGCACCTGTTGGCTCCTGCTCCTGTCGGCTCTCGCATCTCCAGGCAACCGCCCTTCCTCAGATGCGGCACACCTGTTTCCTCGGGTGACTCCTGGCCCTTCGACGTGTTTTCCTAACGGTTCGACCCTCCTGCCCGACTTCCCCGACAGACCTCCTGCCTCTCACACCCCCTATGAGCTTTCCCTCTCTCCTGGTTGATCGATCTCGATGACTCCCACCTGGAGGAGCCCTCCTGCGCGCAACTCCTGTTTTTGCGCCTCAGCTCCTGTGCGATGACTATTGGCGGCCCTCCCGCTCGCCATTGATCCTTGCGGGCTTTCTTCTTGCGGCAGCCCTGCTTCTAGATTCGGATCTTTGACACCTCATGCAGAATCCCAGCCTCCGTCGGCTCCCAGCGTTGCTCGCCCTTGTTGCTTCTCGGATTCACCCGACACCCCCTTTTTTGTGGCCTCTCATTGTGGGCATGACACGACGCCCGTTGAACCTGTCATGTTTTGCAAATGTTCAAATACTCCATGACAACCTCTTGCTTTGCCCCAGATGATCACCGCCTCCACCTGCCTCTACCCGCCTCGACGATGAGCAGCTCGACTCCAACTTCTCCATTTGGGGGAAGACTGTGTTGATGTCCCTTACTGGAGTGGACCTTGATTCACACCTTGATGATCCTCCATCAAAAACCATCAATCCCAAATACCGTCCGTGGAAACTTGTTGATAACAAGATCTATGCTTTGCTGGTCAATTCAATGGATCGCTCAGTCAAAGATGTCACCTGGACTGCGAATACAATCTAGGAACTCTGAGATTTCTTGAATATCATGTATCATGAGGCCAACAATTTGGCTCATGTCTTCGATGTTCTTCAGAGACTGTCACATATCTGATAGCACGACAAATCTTTCCCAACATATTTCATGGAGTGGAAAAGTCTTCGTGATGAGTTGCAAGAGTTGTGACCTGATCTCCAGACATCGGCAGATGCTTAGACCCAGAGGGACCAATTCGGCATCTTCAATCTTCTCAATGACCTCGCTCTTGAGTATGCCACAACAGCAACCGAGATGCTCGCTAGTCCGTCACTCTGCTCTCGTTGGTCATGGCAATGGACACTCCTCGGGTAATCGTGGATGTGGCTGTGTGGAGGGCCGTCCTCGTCCCCTCTGTCAGCACTGTGGCAAGCTTGACCACCTGATTGACCATTACTGGGTTCTTCATGGCTGCCCATCTCAGCAACCGTGGTAGGGTCAGACTGTGGTCGAAAAGACTTCCTCATTAGTCTTGACTCTTCCACCATTTTTGGACCTTTCTATGGCGGACCTCTGGCTGCTTCACGATCCTCAGACCTCCACAGGACCCGGTTCGTATTCGACTTCTCTAGCCCACTATGCTGGTTCCGCTGCCTTCACCGTTGCTGATGACTCCACTATCCCCATTGTGGGCTTTGGTGCATGCTCTCTGACTTCATCGTTTCACCTGCCATCTGTGGCACATGTGCTTTGCAGTCCATTTAATCTTCTTTCTATCAGTAAGCTTACAAAGGATTACAATTGTGCTGCTATAGTTACATCATCTGTTGTCTTTCAGGAGCGAACTACGAATCAGGAACTTGGTAGAGGCCAGCTTCGGGACGAGGTTTACATGTTCAATGGACCGACAACCGTCGCCTGCACATATGTTGCTGTTAGAGCATTGGATCTTCATTCTCGGTTGGGATATCCACCTGCCTCCACCATTCATCAGCTTTATCCAAATTTTAGTCATCATCTTTCTTTTCATTGTGAGTTCTTTTGCGAAACATCATCACACTTCATACATTCCTCAGGTGGATACAAGGGCCTCACAACCTTTTGATCTGGTTCATTCATACCTGTGGGGTCCCTGAACTTTTTCAAGTCATTTGGGGTATAAATATTACATATCTTTCATTGATGATTATTCGCGAATGGCTTGGTTGTACCTCCTTCGAGAACGCACGCTCCGAAGTGTTTTCCACATTCCAAACATTTTATAATTAAATTTATAACAAGTTCTCTATCTCTGTTAAATGTCTCTATTCAGACAATGAGCGTGAATATCTCTCCACTTCCTTTCGGTAGTTCCTCCAGACGAAAGATATCATTCATCAGACATCTTATCCTGATACACCTTAGTAGAATGGAGTGGCCGAACGGAAACACAGACATATTCTAGAGACTGCTCGTTCCTTCTTTTATCCTTCAGTCGTTTTCTCTAAGAGGTGGAATAGAATGACCCGGTTGAAGCGTAATGATCATACGTCTGTAATGCATTGTATGTCCCATACTAGTCGTAGGTCCCACTCTTCTAACCTTTCCCGGGAGTCGATAACTATTCATAGCTATCACCTTGACACCAAAGAATAGTTCGACCTAATGCTTGATTTCTGTCCTAGTGGATCCTGATTCAGCATTAGAAGTATATTGATTCTTTTTCCCCAATAACCGAATACTTTTGTCTGTAAATACTGCATCGATTCCATCCATAAATCTATTTTATATTCCCTATGATTTCTAGTCTCAATAATAATGCTAGTTCTTACAATTCATATATATTATTTATATAAATAAATATATACCAAATAAATATATACCCATTCGTTATGTATGATGATTTCATTGATACAGAGCCAATTCCAATATAGAAATGAGAGGGTCCGATTGGCGTGCATCCAGTAGGAATTGAACCTACGAATTTTCCAATTATGAGTTGGGCGCTTTCACCATTCAACCATGGATGCTTAGCGGGAATCCTCGTACATGGATGATAACCAAATTCCAATGGAAATGAAATATTTATGATCAATCAATGCAATTTCGGAGGAATTCATGAAAGGACATCCATTCAAATCCTGGGTTTTCGAATTGAGAGAGATATTGAGAGAGATCAATCATTCTCACTATTTCTTAGATTCATGGACCCAATTCCATTCAGTGGGATCTTTCATTCACATTTTTTTCCACCAAGAACGCTTTATAAAACTACTCTTTGACCCCCGAATTTGGAGTATCCTACTTTTTGCATGCAATTCAAGCAATCGCACGATCAAGGGTGTTGTACTCTTTGTAGTAGCGGTCCTTATATATCGTATTAACAATCGAAATATGGTCGAAAGAAAAAATTTCTATTTGAGAGGGCTTATTCCTATTATACCTATGAATTCCATTGGACCCAGAAATGATACATTAGAAGAATCTTTTGGGTTTTCCTATAATATCCATAGGTTGATTGTTTCGCTCCTGTTGTATCTTCCAAAAGGAAAAAATATCTCTGAGAGTCGTTTCCTGGATCCGAAAGAGAGTCCTTGGCTTCTCCCAAAAACTAAAAAGTGTATCATGCCTGAATCTAACTGGGGTTCGCGGTGGAGGAACTGGATTGGAAAAAATTGGGAGAATACTAGTAGTAAGATTTCAAATCATGAAACCGTCGCTGGAATTGAGATCTCATTCAAAGAGAAAAAATATAAATATCTGGAGTTTCTTTTTGTATATTATAATATGGATGATCCGATCCGCAAGGACCATGATTGGGAATTTGTGGATCGTCTTTCTCTGAGGAAGAGGCGAAACATTATCCACTTGAATTCGGGACAGCGATTGGAAACTTTAGTGATAGACTGAATTTGTTATCTAATGTCTGCTTTTATTGAACAAATACCCATTGAGGAGGGTTTCTTCAAACAACAAGGAGCTGAGTTCACTATTCCATCCAATGATATGGAGCATGTATTATCCCATCTCTTCTCGAGAAAAAAGTGGGTGATTTCTTTGCAAAATTGTGTTCAATTTTATATTTGACAATTCCGTCAAGATCTCTTCGTGAGTTGGGGGAAGAATCCGCACGAATCAGATTTGTTGAGGAACATATCAAGAGAGAATCGATGGTTAGACAATGAGTTGGTAAATAAGGATCGGTTTTTTAGCAAGGTACGGAATGTATTGTCCAATATTCCATGCGATTCCACAAGATCTAGCCAATGGAAAGGATGTCTGAAATGGTTGCTATCTGCTCCAAGAACTAATCATTGGTTTCACTGAATAATAACTTAAAATAAGAGAAGATCCCCACCGCTGCTTGCTCATTGAACGAGCATTCTCCATGAATTTGCCTTGAAGAGGACTCGAACCTCCACGCTCTGTAGCACGAGATTTTGAGTCTCGCGTGTCTACCATTTCACCACCAAGGCATCTTGAAAGTGAATCGTATTGGATGTATGGTGGAATATATGACAAAGGTGCTGATGTGTTGGAGTATTTCGATTGATTGGTCATGTCATTCATATACTCGAGTAAGACATCCAATTGCTTCGATTTGAATCAAAAGATGGACTCAAACCGATTTCTCGCAATATAAATGATGCCCAAAGAAGAGTGGTGAATAGGGTGGTGAATGAGAGATGTAAAAAGCAGGCCTGTGGTGCTGCGCCTATCTCATTCCATTCGATGGAATTGTTCGCTCTTAAGTAGATCATTTACGTGAGGGGCTCTCTTTGCTTGGTTTTGTCTAGTCATTACTTGTTAATTCTTTTTTTTGATTCCCTTCCTCGTGTATGTATAAGACTGAATGGCCTTTTATGCTCACTCATGACTAAACTTGTTTTGAAGAGATGAAATAGAACCAGGGTGCTGCTCTTTTTATCATTTTATCAGAGGTTGAATCGAGAAGAATGAGGCCAAAAATGAGGAGACATTCTGGGAAAATCAAACCATCGAAGAGAAGAAAAAACGCCTTCATCAACAAAATGATCGTAGAATCTAGAATGAAGTTTTCATTCTGTACATGCCAGATCGTGAATTAGTAACTGCATCCAATCTCCAAAAAAATCCCAATCGTTTCGATTTCTATTGGAATGGAATATTTACAGAATCCCCATATCATGGGATCAAACCTTATTCCATGGTATTGACATGAGATGACTCTACTTCTTAATTTTAATCAAGTCCCCTTCTTTTTTTTTGTTTCGAATTCAATCCATGACTGTTTATGTCTCTAGCATGATCAATTGATGAAATTTGGAGGGAGGGGAAAAAATTGCCGACACTACTGGAAGGATTCCTCTTTGGCTAATAGGTACTATAACCGGTATTCCAGTGATTGGTTTAATAGGTATTTTCTTTTACGGTTCGTATTCCGGATTGGGGTCATCTCGATAGTAAGAATGAACTGATTCAATGAAAAAATGCCCTTTTTTTTATCATTCCTTATTCTTTATTTAAAGGAACATATTGAACTTCATTGATTCAGAGAACATCTCTTCTTTAGTCTCTATCAAAATAGACTAAAGAAGAGAAGAAATAAGAAATCACTCAATTGACTATATTAGATAGCACAATAAAAATAGAATTTCATAAAAATATTTCTGTAGATCTATCTCTATCATATTGGAAATCATTTCTATACAAATGGTATATGAATAAAAATGCACGTCATTCTCAATATATGTAGCGAAACAAGCAAAAGGTTTCTTTCATCAATTTTTTTATCATAAATATCAAAAATTTGTTTGGTTCTTTTTTTTTACGAACTTGAGAAATCCGCAAATCTAAAAATTCATTTCCGACAATTGAACCTTCTCAAACTGTTTCTTTTTAAGAACTAAAAATATTTGTGATAAAATAACAGACGCCAAGAAGAACAAAAGGCCTTGGACACGTAATGAATCTTGAAGTACTATTTCCGCATCTCCCTGACCAAATCCGCTCACATTTGGATTACTTGTTAATGGTTGATCAGGGGGACTCCTTTTTGTGCCCTGTTCTCCTCTCTCCCACCTCACTCTCTTCCACTTTGGGTGTTCGGATGCCTCTGTTATGTTCGTGACCCTCGTCCCGACCTCTCCAAACTCTCCCAAATCCTTTTGGTGCATCTTCTTTTGTTATTCCCGCACTCAGCGCAGATATCGTTGATTCTCATCGGACCTCTGGAGGCATGTCATCTCTGCTAATGTCTCATTTGATGAGAGCTCTCTGTTCTCTCTTCCCTCCTCACCCGGACTCTGCCATTGATGATTGTATTCCTCTCATCATCCACCCTCTTCCGGTGTCTCCTCCTGCTGACATCGATTTTGGTCGGGTCTACTCACGTCGTCCATCAACTGTATCCCTCGTCTCGGTTGGGACATCCACCCGCCTTCACCATTCATCAGCTTTATCCAGATTTTAGTCAGCATCTTTCTTTTCATTGTGAGTCTTGTTTTTTTTGCGAAAAATCATCGCACTTCATACATTCCTCGGGTGGATACAAGGGCCTCACAACCTTTTGATCTGGTTCATTTTGACGTGTGGGGTCCCTGTACCATCTCGAGTCATTTGAGGTATAAATATTATATATCTTTCATTGATGATTATTCGCGAATGACTTGGCTGTACCTCCTTTGAGAATGCTTCGAAGTGTTTTCCACATTCCAGACATTTTACAATGAAATTCATAACCAGTTTTCCATCTCTGTTAAATGTCTTCGTTCGGACAATGAGCGTGAATATCTCTCCACTCCCTTTCGGCAGTTCCTCCAGGCGAAAGACATCATTCATCAGACATCCTGTCTTGATACACCTCAGCAGAATGGAGTGATCGAATAGAAACACAGACATATTCTAGAGACTGCTCGTGCCCTCTTTGTTATTTCTGCACTCAGCGCATATATAATTGCTTCTCACCGGACCTTCAGAGGCATGTCATCTCTGTTAACGTCTCATTTGCTGAGAGCTCTCCATTCTCTCTTCCCTCTCCTCACCCCGACTCTGCCATTGATGATTGTCTTCCTCTCATCATCCACCCTCCTCCAGTGTCTCCTCATGCTGCTGACACCTATTTTGGTCGGGTTTACTCACGTTGTCCATCAACTGTATCCCTCGACCCGACCAATGACACCGTCGTCCCCGCTTCGTCCACTGCTCCTACCCTGACACCAGACGACTTGCCCATTACTCTTCGGAAAGGTACTCGCTCTTGTCAGAATACTTCTCTATTTGTATATTCATACATGAGTCTGTCAGCTCTGGAGACGGTATCTATTCCTTGCATAGTTGGTGATGCAAAATCTCATCCGGGATGGGTTGCAGGCTCTGGAAGAAAACCATAATTGGGATCTTGTCCCTCTTCCATTAGACAAACAGGCGGTTGACAACAAATAGATTTACACAGTCAGGCTAAATCTCGATGACACTCTCCATCGACTCAAAGCTCGCCTTGTGGCAAAGGGTTTCACACACACTTACGGTATTGACTATTTTGATACATTCTCTCCAGTTGCTAAGATAACCCCTGTTTGGTTATTCATCTCTCTGGCATCTCGTCATCATTGGCCTCTTCATCAACTGGATGTCAAAAAATGACTTCCTTCATGGATTTCTTGAGGAAGAGGTTTATCTGCAACAGTCCTTTGGATTTTGTGTCTTCGGCACCGAGTCTCAAGTCTGTCGACTCCGCCACTCTCCTTACGGTCTCAGCCTCCTCGTGCTTGGTTCGACCGCTTCAGCATTGTCGTCACCGACCTTTGACTCTCTCGCAACATGAAGGACCACACCGTGTTCTACAGGATGACCTCCGCTGGTTGCATTCTGTTGGTTGTTTATGTGGATGGTCTCCATCACCGACAACGACTCTGCTGGCATCACCCACCTTAAGGGGCATCTTCACCAACACTTCCACACTAAGGATCTCGGTCCTCTCACATGCCTCCTGAGCATCGAGGTATCCTATTCTTTGGACACCAAGATTATCGTCATCTGAACTAAGAGACTAATAAAAATGAGTATCCACAATCGTCTGGTGTGACAATCAGATAGCCACCAAGATAGGTTCAAATCTCGCCTTCCATGAATGCATGAAACATATTGAGGTGGACTGCCACTTTCTTCGCCACCACTTGGAGTATGATCACGTTCGCTTTAGCCACATCTCGACGACGGTCAAGCTTGCCGACATCTTCACCAAAGGCCTCCTAGGGGCTCGCCTAGCCTCGCTCAGTTTCAAGCTGGGCATCCACAGCATCTGCGACCCAACTTGAGGGAGAGTGTTTGGTATTGTTTGTTATCATCTTTCTTTTTATGAGACTCGTTCAACTGGGCATGTCCAACTTGAGGGGGAGTGTTAAACCATATCTTTATTATTCTGGGTATTTCTGAGTCCCACATCGGAATACTTCTGTATGTATTCTGTTCTCTCAGTTTATAAAAGTAGGTCTCCGCTTCACCTTGAGGTAAAGGGGGATTTCCTATTCTACAAGTACCATGAATTAGTTTAAGAAGAGTTGAAAGATTCGACCCATGAGTCCCATGAGCATTGATGGGGCATTGGTCATGTCAAAAAGACACCACTAAGAACTCAATTCAACAGTATCAGTGATGGAATGCCGACTTCAGTACATCCTCCTCTCGAACTTGGAGCTATAGATAACACGTCCTAAGGTTAAACTTTGAGAACCAATTCGCCCATAACCATTGGTCAAAGAGTTCATCAATTCTTGGAAGTGGATACTCATTTTTATTAGTCTCTTGGTTCAGATGACGATAATCTATGCATAACCTTAAGCCCCCCATCTTCTTTTTTTGAAAACAACACTTGGGGCAGTCCATGGGAACACACTGGGTCAAACAAAGCCCTTCCTATGCAAATCCTCCAACCACACCATTGGCTCTTGCATCCCTGCAGGGTCATTTGATATATTGGTGTTGATATCAGGGCCTTACCTGGGTGCAATCCTATGTAGAAGTCGATCTCTTGATTGGGAGGTAAGTCTGACACGTCCTCAGGGAAGACGTCCTCGTACTCCTCCACCTCTGCAGAAAAGTGAAATCTCATAGTGTGTCCGCAAGGGTCAAACTAGTCCACTAATAAGAAATTGGTTGTATAATCCTACATATGAGTTCATCATACTTTGTTTGAGATTTCTTTTCACCAATGAAGGAAAAACTCATCCCACAAACTCAAGCACATCACAACCCTCAATGCAGCATTCAGTTTGGGTATGCGCAACATATAACTTGTTTATTTTGATAAAAACATCGTAGGGCCTCATCGCTATCACAAGGAGATCTCATACAAAGCTCTCTCAAGAGTCAAGTCACACTGCAAGAAGATAAGTGTAATCGTTGAAACATCCTTAGTAGGAGTCTTTAAATGCAATGGTTGAGCTGAAGGCTCCATTGGGAACTCTAAGTCTCAGGATGCGACAAGGAAAAAGTTGTTTACACATGTGTTTATCAAAATTGTAGATGAAGTAAAGAAGACACAAATCATACCTCAGATCGTATCTTAGATCATACTCAATGCCTTCGTGTCATAATACTCCACTGCTTGTAGCTCTCCATGCCCTTTTCCGCTTATTCTCAACAATAAGGGTTTTTTTGACACCTTAGCATATCCAAAAGTGTCTCAAATATACAAATCAAATGAACTCAACCACCACATCTTGATACTATCCGCTTTGAGTGACATCGATTCACATGCTCGATTTTAAAATGTGTTACTAGAGAATGTGTCTCGGTGGGGGAAGTGTCCCACTTTTCATGTTTAAAGCCACATAAAAAATCATTAACATAGGGCTCCACCAACGTCCTACATTTCCATGGAGGTTCTTTGATAGGACCACCATCAAGAGGGATTCTAACTAGGCGGAATACGTGTTCCACAGACCCAGACCATTCCTATCAAAGAGCGGATCAACACGCCACTCAATGAGCGGAGGTGTTACTTGATATCCACCTGGAGGGGTAAACTCATGATCATGTCCCAACACTAAGGCCTCATCGCTAGGCAGTTCATCATCATGATTCCGTTGCAGTATTTATCATCGGTTGTCTACATGGTGGCATCTTGTGGCTTAACAAGATGTACCATAATCAAAGAGCATATCTAGGGATATGACCTAAGAAGGATATAAGACCACAACCCATTACAATATGATACATTGTACCTATGTTTTTTCTACAACCAGTCTCTACATGTATCAAGTCAACAAGCAAGTTATCATAGTCTCGGTGAATGGATACGTCAGCCGTTGCCCTATCATTGGGCTCCCTGACCATAGAGATGAACTCAGGATACTTTAACATTGTTTCTATAGTTCCCAAACTGATCATCACAACTAAAACCATCTCCAAATTCTGGTCCTAAAACAACCTATGCTTTGATATCACTCTATTACGACCCAACCTAGTGAGGCTCACCTTGTCGGCGGTAAACCAAGAGTGACACCTCAAACCTGCCTCCAATAGGTCAGAGTCTTGAGACTAGCACTGACTAGGCATATAACACACACGATAAGCCTTATCCTAAATCACATGTACATACGCTCACATCTCTATACACTAGTATAATGTTGAAAAGATAAACAACTAATTCCATAAATGCAAGCATGTCGACTGATCCTATATTGGAGTATGACATAGTATGGAAAAAGAAAAATGGCCAAATACAATCCCACAAAAACTATACAAGCGTGTAACCTTCAAACAAAAGGGGATTGTTATTAAGATGAAACTTCTGAAACCATACATGGTTAGTCTAGCATAACTATGCTCCATTTGGTCCTGCTCCTAAGACTTCATCGAAGACATGTTGTTTGCATAAGACACGACATGTACAGACATAACTCATGCTGGGGCGAATATGAACATACCTAGTAGGATGCTCCAAAATCATGAAACACAAACCATTAAAGAGGGAGTCAACTTTAAATCATAAAACCAAGTTGATAGAAAAGATAAACCTAGACATGTTCAAGGAAGACCAAGTCTCAAAGTGAGGTTTGTCCTCACTACTAGCCCAGGGATACTACTCAAGGCTCCAAGGCAACATTCGTCCAAGAGAACTCACTCATCAGTTATCACTATGATAATGACACTAATTTGAGAGGTCAAACTCGTTGGGTCTTGCCACAAAGAAGCACGAAGGAACTGAGAGTGCTCATATGATGTACTCACTCGATCAGACTACACCACACTGGAAGACAACAAATGTTGATCCACTAACCGCAGACTCACAAGAATTAGAATGGGGGCCTACTCACCACTGCGTTCCATAACTGAGTGAGCACTATCTCCAGTAGAGGACCTATTCCCTGTTGAAGCTTGATGATGAGGGGTTACCACTTTGTAGATAGAGGGCCCACATCATCTCTAGTGTGTGTGGGGGGGGGGTACTGACTCTTCCTATTTATTGGATATGGGGGACCCACGCCCTGGTGAGTTAGGGGAGTATAGGTCCCGACATCACTTCGATCAAACTCGATCATTACCATCGACTATGCGTCGTTAGAAGCGTCTCACTTGTATCACCTTCCGTTATATCTCTGATGCCAAAACAAGGGGCACCATCAGATCTTATATGGAATTCAGCTCAGAAAGGGCTACCTGTGGGCCCAAATTCGAGCCTCGAAGGAGATGCAAGGTAGGAGGTTTTCGGGATATTACACGACATGTTCCATTGGGGTACATAGCGTGTTACACAAAGTCTGGTGCAATCTGTATCATTTTGTTTCAGAAGGAATGATCCTCTAGATACATGACGTTTTGCTACGAAACTTGATGTGTTGAGGTCAGGCTTGGCACATAGGCACGTGTCGTCTACCCATGCACGTGTACCTTCTGATGTACTTGGGTGTGCCCTGACACACAAGACGTGTGGGTCACACGACGTGTGGATCCGCCACATGACGTGTGATATTTAACTATCTACTCAAACCCTAGTTGCCACACAAAGGGGTCCACACAACACATGTTCTTTCAAACTACATCGTGTATATCGGAATTTCACAGAAATTCTATACTGTTCATGCGTCTTTGCTCACCCCGTCGTTTCCTTTAGTTTCATCATGATTCACACCCATAACGCTTGGAATCATGTTGATCAGGCCCACATCGTTGCAGGTGGCCAAATTTCGACCACCTTTTCTCAGAGACCGCTCATCGCTGCAACTTCAGAGATACCCCCTCAATCCAGCTCAAGGAACCACTATTGCCTGTACCATCAACGAATCCCCATTGTTGATGCCACACCTTTGTCAAGTCTCCAATCCCAAAAATTAAACTCGCAATAATAATTTGTTTCACCAAAGAGTGATTGCACAATGATCAGTTTCCTGGTTATAGTTGAATCTTTGATCAATCAAAATATCGATGATGAATGTTGAAGAATGGCAGAAGAAAGACACGAAACACAAAAGTGAGCATTTAATGAAGGATGTGTTTGTTTGGTCATCGTTGGCAGAGTTTGAAGAACGAGGAAGGGTAATCAAAACATTAAATTCAAAAACCAGGTCTCAAATTCTTAAATTTCTAGGAAGCGAAATAACTAACAAGAACGAGGAAATTATTCCATAATGTCTTGGATTTTTTGTGTATTATTTTTGTATATTATATTGATTATTTACGAGAGCAGACGTTGAAACGACGTGCGATTTCGAGTTCGGTGTGCTTGAAATAAACGTTTGAAATATATTAACTATATTAAACATTATGTGCACACAATTTTCTTAAAAAGTGAAATAACTCCCGAACGGAGACCAGATCAGAAATCTTTGGGCATTGTTGAGTTTAGAATGTGGGTTTTCCCCTATGTGCGACATAATTTTTGTCGATGCGAGCCGTTCGTAAAAAAGCCGCCGCGGGCGTAAATGAATGAAATAAATGAAATAATTAAATTATTTTGTTTGTTTTGACGCAACAACCAGTTTTTCTCCTTTAAGTATACGACTATGTTATTTGTCTCAAGGTTGACCCCTAAACCTTGGAGATTCAGACAAACCGTTCGATAACTTTTCTTGTTGGATGTTGACGGATTGTGATTAAATCGTGGATCGTCGCACCAATGGAGTTGGAAGATCTCGTCAACGATTGATTCAAACTCCAGGTATGATGTTTTGTAATCCCAGACGAACATGGATCAATTTCACGAACAAAATTGATACACACATCGTTGATAGAATTAATTTGATGGAATTGTTTTATTTGTTCGTCGATTTATCCCTCTTCGTTCATCTTTTTTTATGGCTTGTGGTTTTCTCCCTGTTTTATTCGCATGTTCATCATGAGCATTTTCTTTTGGCCCACAGTTCGATGAATACCCAATATTCGATTGTTGCTTGACCGTTCTTTGACGCAATAGATCGATATCGTGGATGCGGTTCGTGATCGATGGTGGTGGATAATTGGGAGCAGAATGAACAGATTTGTGGATCCTGTTCTTCCTGGTTTTGATGAACATTGATAGTTTTTGCTTGACAGGTCGTTCTCCAAGCAGATTCAGAACCTGAAATCTCGAGATCAGACGACTAGAGGCCCCCATCGATCCTCGATCTACAGGTTCCGACAAGGGCGACGACTCCGACGAGGTGTTGGACGACGCAAAAGCAGGTCTGGAAATTGTGAGCAACACGACGTGTACTCCAGAGAGTACACGAACATGGTCAAAAGTACACGACCAAATGGCACGCCGCATACTTGTACACAGACACGACTTGACGTATATGAGCCGGTACAGGGACACAACCACCGTACATGAACACATCTAGATGACACAGGCAATATATCGTGTCTATATACGCCGTGTATATGGAGACTACATGCCGTGTGAGGCTTTTCCACACAGGCAGACATGAGGATAGCTGGACACGCCGTGTACCCCTTGGTACACATTGTGTACCCCCTTCAAGAGTGCTTGTGACTCTATTTTTTTAGTTTGGACTAATATAGGTTGAGTACGTTCCCTTTGTCTTTTTCCTTGAGGGTGTAATGGACATTACATCCATATCACATGATTGTGATCCCCTCTAGAGGCGGAGTCTCGGATATAGTCGTGGTGTCTCTCCGTGAGATTGAAGTGCAATCCTCTGCCATCTTTTGTTCCCCTAGGTGGAGTTTGTGGAATCAGCGTGACCTCCTTGAGCAGGGCGTTGATCTTCCAACTAGCAGACTGTATCGGTAGGGTTTGTGGTATCGTTGACATACGATCCCCTACGTAATAATGAGTTGATCAAGATTGGAGTTTGGACCAATATAGGTTGAGTACGTTCCCTTGGTCCTTTTCCTTGAGGGTGCAATGCGACATTACATCCATATCACATGATTGTGAATCCCCTCTAGAGGCAGAGTCTTGGATAGAGTTGTGGTGTCTCTCCGTGAGATTGAAGTGCAATCCTCTGCCATCATTTATTCCCCTAGGTGGAGTTTGTGGAATCAGCGTGACCTTCTTGAGCAGGGTGTTGATCTTCCAACTAACAGACTGTATCGGTAGGGTTTGTGGTATCGTTGACATACGATCCCCTACGTAATAATGGGTTGATCAAGATTGGGTTTGTGGTGTCCCCCAACAGTTCTGGGCGTGACCCCATATCTATGTATCACAGTCTTCTTAGACCAGCGAGCTTTCATTGGGCGGAGCCCAATGAGTTATACCTCTTCATTGCGTGTCTCTGATGTTAACATGGCTCGTGGAGTGGATTCTCTCGGAACGAGCATTGCTTCGTGCAGAATCCTGTGGCTGACAATTGGTTTTGACCGCTTGGTGGTGTGGTGTCTTCTTTGAGTATATCTGGACATTTATGTTATACATTGATTGTTATATCTTATATTGAGCTGATTGTACTTAGTGCTTTGTGTTTAGTGTTTTCGGGGGTGTCGTGAGTATTGTTATACCCACCCCTGTATGGGCTTTACCCACACGTGTCGTGTTTTATGCAAACAACGACTCTTTTGACGATGTTTTGGGAGGACAGAGAGCGGGTGGAGCGTAGCTGGAGCTTGACAGATCAATGTGTTTTACTAGGAGTTTGCATTTGATTAGTCCTCACCCTTGGAGTAGGTTTGACTTTTACAATTTTTTTGTTGGGTTTGGATTTTGGCCCCTTTTTTCATTTTCAATACTTTTACTGTCGTATTCTGTTGTGAGATCTTAGATGCATGTATGCATTGTTTCAGTTGTTTTACATTTCTGCATTATGTAGGCTTGGAGATGTGTGCGTGTGTACATGTACTTTAAGCTAATGCCTCCCATTTATGGGATATGCCTATTCGGTGTTGGTCGTCTGCCTCTGGCCTATTTAAGGTGGGTTTGGGGTAGTCATGGGTCAGATCTCGGTGGGTCGGGTCGTGACAAATCCAACAAAAACAAACATCCTACCTCGAAAACAGATTGGTCGCTAACAAAAAACGATTTTGCACCGTTGTCATTGGTGAGATCCAAGAACTTAATCAATGACAAAACCCCCCAAGGTATTCTGATCGCTGATCCACAATCTTGTGATCACTCACCAATGCCCTCACTATCAAAGTTCACTCCATCCTCTCCAACCTCTAGGGTTATGCAAATAACTCGTGGGAATTCACCATAGAGGGATTTATAAAGAGGAGTTGTTAGGGTTAGATAATAAATATACATTAAAATTTTAAAAAACTACCCATGTGTGATATATTATATTTAATATTTTTAATATATCAACACTGAGACTCCATGGCCCCCGAAACTTCATGCTGACTCCTGATTAGCCACCTAAAGAGGCTAATATTCATTGATTATATTTTAATATTTATGTGTTTCAAAGTTCATAAACATTGATTTTAGTGCATTTTATAAATTGAATTTCATCTCTTAATACTGTGCAATTCATGTTTAAAGTGGTTCAATTTGGGCTCAATTAATCAACTTGTGGAATTTATTATTTTAATTATTTGAATTTGATATTTTGGGATATGATTGATCATTTTTTGTGGGATATTTTTTATTTTAGGATCAATGGATGGATCATAAGGGAATACATACATTTTTGGCCATGAATACAGATATTTTGGATAAAGCAAAATGAGCCTTCGACTCGTTAAATAAAAGTGGAGCTCACAAACCCGTCAAATAAAAGTGGAGCTCACAATTTAAGTTTCATGAAGCTCAAATTTTAACTGTAGATAGAGAAAATTACGAGGATCATTTCATTCAACTGTGACCAGAGTTAATTTTGAAGTCTTCAAGGAGATCTGGGGAGCCCAAGTTGAGCTCCACCAATTTCATCATAACTTTTGAATGACATATCCAATTGGACTGAAATGTCTACATCAATTAGAGGACATACAGATGCTCATATTTCTCTTCTATAACCATCTAAGATTTGACCATATTAAATGTCAAATCCACACGTCCAGAAGGGGAATGGTCCGATTTTTCTGGTCAAAGATAAGTCCACTTTCCCTTTATTTCCCATCAACTTTTTGACTATCCTAATTAATGGGGATGATACTGAATGATGGGGGCTCGACCTAAGTCTCCTAATTTTCCTATTTAAGGTGATGGTGATGAAGGAATCAGGGGTGGATGTTTTTTATTCTTTCAATTGCAATGTTACACTTTCACTTTCGTTTCTTAATAAGAATTTTTCATCTTCACATCATGTTTATATTGTTTTCTTAGGGCATGAAGCTATTCACATTATCTTTTGTGAAATTTTTCACACAACGATGGAGTGATTGTTAATTTATTGTTTTTCTTCTTCAATTCTGCACTCATGAGTCTATTTTCGCTTCCATTGATGGAATACGATCAATGGAGGGCTACCCCTCTTATGAGTTGATCCAAGAGAGTAGCAAGAAGATGAATTGGATGCTAGTTCCCATTTTAATAATTCTTAGTCAATTCTTTTATTGAGATTTTCATTCAATGATGTACCTTCTTCTTTGATCTCACTAATTTTAAGGCTACACATCTAAAGTGTTAGAATGACCCTCTATCTTGGAGTGCTCATGAATATGACCCTCCAAGTGTATAAGTGATTAACCAAGATAATGAAAACACAAAATTCGTGAGTGATTCGGGAAGTTCATATTTTGTTGAAAGAAACTCGAATTTAAGACATTGAACCATTTAAAAGAAATTCGTTCAATCTACTCCTTATAAATAACCTAGGATCAACTCATTCTCTTAAATAGAATCCACTTAAGTCTTTAAAACTCTTTAGTTATCCACTCAATTCAAACCCAAGTTGGCCACTTTATTGCCAAATTAACCCCATAAAATGTATGTTTCTTTAGGTTTCTTCTTAAGTCTCTGAAGATTTGATAACCTAAGTTGTTCTACAAGCGACCGCTTAAACCCTATCACTTGGGTAAATTTGGGTGTCTCTAAATTTTGGTGTCGTTGTCGGAGTCTTAAGTAAGTTATCTTAGACACTAACATCCTTTTCTCACCCCAAATTCTTTATCCCCACCCCTTTTTCTCGTATCCTCTCCCCCTTTCGTTTGTTTGTGTCCCGCAGATCTCAAATCCTAGTTTTAGTCTCCTCCAATGAGGTCTCTTCAACATTACCCCATCATAAACCCATGCTGGAATCAAATGGGAAATCAAAATTGGGAATCACGTAACTTAGGAAATTTCTTTGATCAAACCTTGAATGATTACCCCACACCTGATGAGATGTATAATCATTTGGATGACGATTGTTTAAAAGATAAATTTCCAACCCCCTCAAGGATGGTTCAAGAGATCAATCTTGGAGAAGTTCTTCATGTCCAAATTCATATCCAGCCTAATCCCCAATAGCTTCTTGAACAATTGTGTGAAGAAATGGATAAAATGAATTCAGAAGTTTCGTCATGAAGATTATAACTACAAGGCATTGAAACAATTGCGGAACCCATGCCCACTCAAGTTGTCCCTTCCTCAACATTGATAAAAGAATCCTGTTACGCACAAACCTCTCATGAAAAACTCCAGCCCTTGATTATTTTCATGACTGAGAAGAATAATGAAAAACCTAAATTAATGATTTCCAAACCATCAAAGGCTGCAAAATCAAATGAAAATTTTGAAGAACCAACTTTAGAATCTAAGAAATCAACAATGGAAAAAATGAGGTGAGTTAGTTAGGGAGTGTTGAAAGTCAACCTGAGGAACATGAGGGAACTATTGATGATGTTTAAATCAGGAGGAAATTTGTTTTTTGTATTCAAAAGAGGATAACTTGACACTGTTGATTGAGTTTCATGAATATAGCTACATTAATGATGTTTCAAGAAACACCAATCACTGAACCATTGGGAGAAGTCACAAACTTTGAATCCATACCCATTTATGTCACTAATCTATTCAATTTGGTTGTTGAATCTTCTATTTAAAAGGAAACAATTATTTTGAGAAATTTTGAAAATGAAACCACGTTCAATTCTAAGTCCGGACATGTGTCTGAAAGTGTTAGCCAACCCAAGCTCGAATTCAAGGTCCATACCTCCTCTCTTAAGTCTTCTGTCATAGGGGATAATCAAAAACATTCTGTCATCATTTCATCCTCTTGAATTCAATAGAGAAAATTCTCCTTGATATCTTAAACAAGATTAAAAATGCAATTAGATGGACCCTTTTTTGATATTCATGGGATTAGCCCATTCACTGGGACCTATATGATTTTCCTTGAATTAATTTCTAATCAATCTTGCCAAGCCCAATGTAGACTCGATCTAAATCTTATAGAATTGGTGAAAAATGCAATCCTTTAAATGTTGAAAGTAGGTATTAGGTAAGTTGGGGGGGGGGGTTCAAGTTGAGCTAACGACTTTAAACTAAGCGTTTTCTGAGCGGTAATCTGATTTCTGTATTGTTTTTATTTTATTTTATTTTGTGTGTTGTTTTTTTATTATAAGGGAACCTCTTGGGGTTTCCAATGTGATCTAACATTTCTAGTTTGCGAGACTTAATATTTGAAGTAGTTTAGTACTTTTAAATGAACATGTCCCTTTCAGAGTTCACACCTAACCTTCAATCATCCTCAACGAGTCTACTTGTGACACGAAGCCAAAGTGATCAATTTCTTATTAATGGGCCATCAGCTTCAAACCAAGTGATTTTGTTTAATGATTTCATTTTAAATCGCATTTTTCCATTATTCCTTCCCATTTTTGAAATCCATCTTCTCTTCTCTTTCAACACTGAGGACAACGTTATTCTAAGTTGGGGGGAGTGAAAATATGAGATTTTGAAAAAAATTTGGGGTTTTATGAAAAATTTCGATTCATTATCCATGCATGCATTAATGTACATTGTGAAACATGAAAACTGAATGTCAAATGATTTTTCATTCCTTGATTCTGATTTTAATGCAAGTTTAAGTACATGAGCATAGTTTTTTGAAAGTGCGGTTATCTGATGTGATTTTTCACTGTTTACATTTTCATCAGTTTAATCAAAATGTTACAATGCATGTCCATTGGATTTTGGGTGTAAGTTTGAGTTCTTGGATCCCTTTGATCACAACATAGGGTTTGAGGTCACTTTCATTTTAATTTGAATATCCAACAAAAAATTGAAAAAAGACCACATAGAGCAATGTTTTGTCCAAATGCGTAGCACTCAACACTTATGGATTGTGACTCCATAGTTGTCTTGACCAGAGTTAGACTTTACATCTCTATTATAGAGCATAGAATTGAAAATGTGTGATGTTCGACACTTTAAGATCATGACTTTATAGTTGTCTTGCCCAGACTTCGTCTTTTCATCTCTATTGTGGTTAAAAAATCAAAAAGAAAAAAGAAAAAGAAAAATTTGGATACACATCTTAAGGTTTAATGTGACTCCTACCTAGCGCTTTCATTTATTTTCCCCTTGGACAAGAATATAGGCTCCATATTTATTGTGTTCTTTCAAAGTATATTAAAATTTCATAGAAATTCTAGACCATCCATGTGTCTTCTCCCAAACCACTGTGTTCTTCGGTTCCACCACGATTCATGATCATAATGCCTGAAATCACGTTAATTTATCCCGCATAATCATTAGTGGCCAAATTCCTACCACCATCTTCTCAGAAATTGCCCGTCGTTACACCTCTGAAGATACCTGCTCGATTCGGTCCGCGGAACCACTATCGCCCATACAATCAACAAATCCCCATCACCACCCCTATGCCTTTGTCACATCTCCAATCCCAAAAACCGAACCTGTAACAAATATCAATTTCACCAGAGTGATTACACATCAATCCATTTCCTAGGTTTAGTCAGATCATTAGCCAATCAAAATACCAGTGACAAACATTGAATAATCGAGGAATAAAAACACAAAACACAAAAGTGAGCATACAATGAAGGTTTTGTTTTTTTGACCATCTTTGACAGAATTTGAAGAATGAGAAAGGATAATCAAAACCTCAAATTCAAAAATTTGATCTCAAATATCTATTTTTTTGGAATAGAAATAATCTATGATAATTTATCAATGGTTATTCGTGAATTGATTTCTATGAAATTAATTCACATTTATCATGGAAAAACAAAAATGAGGAGATAAACCTACCTCAAAAATGGATTGATCTATGATAAAGAATGATTTTACGTCGTTGTTGGTGGGATCCAAGAACTCCGTCAATGATGACACACCCCATTGTATTTCGATTATTGATCCATGATCCCGTGATCACTGACCAACACACTCACCACTGGAGTTCCGTCCATCATATCCATACTCTAGTGTCATGTGGCCAACTCTAGGTAATTCACTATAAAGGGGTTTATAAATAAGATTCATTAGGGTTAGACAATAAATAGACATTAAATTAATACATTAATTTAATCTATTTAATCATCCCATGATTTCACTCTAATAGAACATCAAACACTTACAAAACTTATGTCACACCCAGGGTGAAACCCATGTCCTATATTTAAAGGTGGTTTCATTTTTCCCATTCGAGACACTGTTTGGGAGATATTTATTATTTTTTTGTGATATATCTTATATAATATATTAGCATCGTGGCTCCATGAGCCTTGGAACTCCGCACTGAATCCGCGCTTAAGTTCACAAATATTCATTAAAATATTCCAAAGTGTTACATGGTAAAACAATCATTACATCATCCCCACCTTTAGGGATTTTCGTCTCGAAAAGAAAAAATATATTAAAAAAGATGAGGGTACTAAGCTCGCATTAGGTTCTCTCACTACCAATTTCTCCTAAAAATTCTCATGATGCCTACAAAAATGCACAAAGGGAATCACTCTATTTGGCCTTCTGTCTAGGGGTGAAACACCATGCTCATCTACCATTGAGTGCCAAAGGTCTCCAGGAATTCCATCCATAATCTTGACATGAAGCGAGCATCACTATTTGAAATGATCCTCAAGGGAAATCTATAATGCTGGACTTTCTATTGCACAAACAGGTTTCCCAAACTCTTTATTGAAGCTTTCTCTCAAATAGCTAGGATGTTAGCTGATTTGGTGAGCTAGTCTACGATAATCCAGATAGCATCACGACCTCTTTATAATCATGGAATTTCTGTAATGAAATCCATAGAGATTCCATCCAAATTCCACTTTGACACATCAAGTGGTTGGGCCAAACCCACTGGAACCTAGTGTTTGACATTCACCTTCTAGCAAGTGAGGCATTGAGAGATAAACTTAGCAATACTTCTTTTTATCATGACTGGTACCATCATCCATCCTCAAAAAGGATGATGTGCTTCCCATATTTAAAAAACCCATTAGAATCATGTCATGTGGATATCTGGTCATGAAAGACCTCACAATTGATATCCCCAGGTTGTACCACCCTGACATGTTGAAGTAGCATAGGGGTAACAACCTTCGACTAGATGTTAGATGCACTGTCCTCGTCCATAAGGATCAACTCTGAAGAGGCTAATTACTCCGAAGCCTCACTCATCATCTGTAAATAGGAATTTTCTATTTAGATTATTTTCCACCAAATTCCCTCTCCCAGGTGAATGGAATATCTCAAAAACATAGATGATGAAACACTCTCCCATAAGACAGTGTCTCTAAGGCATTAGGGTGAAAGCTGTAGCCACTAGCTCCAAGTCGTGGGTCACATTGTTTTGCTCATGGGGTCTATGCTATTAAGACATATATGCAATCATTGTTTTTATCTACATCATAATGTATACAATCCTCGCTCTGGAGGCATCGCAGAACAACACACACTCAATACCCTCCTTTGGCAGTTTCAGGTTGGGGTGCTCGTCAACCTCTGACGCAACTTCTAAAAAGTATAATGACATTTATCCATCCATACAAAAGGATGCCCCTTTTAGGATAAGGCATTCATGGGTTCCATGATCCTAGAGAAATCTAGCATGAATCTCTGATAACATCCTTCCAACCCAAGGAACCTCTACACCTCAGTCATGCTCTTTGGTGGATCTCAAGCTAGCACTACCTCGATATTCAGACGGTTCACTGCTACTCCCTCTTCTCAGATGTCATGTCATCAGAAGTGGACCTATTTATTCAAGAAATAACAATTCAAGGGCTTCCTATAAAGATGGTACTCTTCGAGTATGTCTAGAACCATCCTCAATTGTCTTTCATGCTCCTCCTTTGACGCTGAGCACACGAGGATGTCATCGATGAAGAGTACTATGAATCGGTCCGAGAAGAGTTGAAAGATCCAACCCATGAGTCCCATGAAAATCGATAGGGAATTGGTCACATCAGAAGGGAATCACTAAGAACTCAATGCAACGATAGTGATGATGGAATGCCGACTTCAGTACATCCTCCTCCCAAACCTGGAGTTGGAAATAACACATCCCAAGGTTAAACTTTGAGATCCAATTAGCCTCCAACCAATGGTCAAAGAGGTCATCGATTCTTGGAAGTGGATACTCATTCTTATCAGTCTCTTGGTTTAGGTGATGATAATATATAAATAACCTCAAACTCTCATCTTCCTTCATTGAAAACAACACTGGGCAATCTAGAAGAACACACTGGGTCAAACAAAGCTCTTCATATACAAATCCTCCAACTACACAATCATTTCTTGCATCCCTATGGGGTTTATTCAATATACCGACACTGATATTAGGGACTTACCTGTGTGAAATCCTATGCAAAAGTTGATCTCTTGATGGGGTGGTAAGCCTGACACGTCCTCAGGGATGACATTTTCATACTCCTCCACCTTTGTAAAAAAGTGAAATGTCATAGTATCCGCCTCTTCAAGGGTCATACTAGCCAACTAATAAGAAATTGGTTGTATCCTCCTACATAAGAGATCATCATACTTTTCTTGAGATTTATTATCACCAATAAAGGAAAGAAAATCATCCCACCAACTCAAGCACATTACAACCCTCAATGGCAGCATCCAGACTGGATATTCACAACAGACAACCCGTTTATATTGAGAAAAACATCATAGGGACTCATCGACACTAAAAATAGATCTCATACAAAGATATATTCAGAGTCAATTCACACTACCAAAAGAGAAGTAAGATCATAGAATCATTTTCAATAGGAGTCTCTAAATGCAATGGTTGAGCTAAAGGCTCCATTGAGAACTCTAAGTCTTGAACAAGGGATGTGACAAGGGAAAAGTTATTTGCGTTCATGTTTATCAAAATTGTATATGAAGTAGAGAAGACACAAATCGTACCTCATATCATAAACAATGCCTCCATGTCATAATCCCCCACTACCCGCAGTTGTCCATGCCCTTTCCCAACTATTCTCAACAAAAGGGTTTTCTTCGACACCTTAGCACATCCAAAATAGCCTCAAATATACAAATCAAATGAACTCATCCACCACACCTCAATAATATTCTATTTAGGTGACACTAACTCACATGCCTAATTTTAAAATGTGTCACTAGAGAACACGTCTCGGTAGAGGAGGTTTCCCACTTCTTTTCATGTCTAAATCCACATCAAAAATCACCAACACATGGCTCCACCAATGTCCTACATTGACATGAAGAAGGTTCTCCACAAGGACCACCGTCAGGAGGGATCCTAAATAGGTTGAATACACATGCCATTGACTCGATCCAATCCTTTCCCACTTCTTTTCATGTCTAAAGCCACATCAAAAATCACCAACACATGGCTCCACCAATGTCCTACATTGACATGAAGAAGGTTCTCCATAAGGACCACCATCAGGAGGGATCCTAAATAGGTTGAATACACATGCCATAGACTCGATCCAATCCTCTACCACTTGGGGGGTCTGGTTGACCCCAAAAAACTCATGCGATATCTAACTTTGAAACTCAAGAAATGCACTCAATCCATGCGCATCAACTCCTGGTATTGTTGAATCAACCAATGCTAAGCCTAATGGGGAGTATCCACATGAACCATCAGGAATGGGTTAGTATGATGCTCAATGAGCGGAGGCATAACTTGCTATCCACCCAGAGGGGTAAACTCAAGATCATCACCCAACACTAAGGCCTCATCGTGAGGGGTTCATCATCATGATCTCACTGCGATATTTATTGTCAACTGTCTACATGGTGGCATCTTGCGGCTTAATAAGATGTACGACAATCAAAGAGAATATATAGGGATATGACCCAAGAAGGATATAGAACCACAACCCATTACTATATGATACATGTACCAATTTTTTCCCTACAACCAGTGCCTAAATGTACCAAGTTAACAACAGGTTATCAGAGTCTTGGTGAATGAATACATCAGTAGTTTCTCCATCACTGGGTTCCATGTTTGGAGAGATGAACTTGAGTCACTTTAACATTGTTTCTGTAGTTCCCTAACCAATCCTCACAACTAAAATATCTCCAAATTTTGGTCCTAATACAACCTTTGCTCTGATGCCACTCTATCACAACCTAACCCAGTGAGGCCCTCTTGGTCAGCAATAAGCCAAGAGTGACACCCCAAGCCCACATCCAATAGGCCTGAGACTATAGACTAGCACCGACTAAGCATATAACAAACATGAGAGGCCTTATCCTAAAGTACCTGTACATATGCTCACATCACCATACACCAATATAATGTGGAAAAGATAAACTACTAATTCCATAAATGAAATAATAACGACTAATCCCATATCAGAGTATGACATAGTATGGAAAAAGGAAAATAGAAAAATACAATCCCACCAAAATTATAAAAGTTCCCAACCTTCAAATAAATGGGGGATGCTATCAAGATGAAACTCCTGGAACCATCTACAGTTAGTCTAGAAAAATTATGCCCCATTTAGTCTTACTCCTTCTTGGACTCTGTCAAAGACATGCCATCTTCATAAGGCATGACATGTGCGGGTAGAGTTCATGTTGGGGTGAATATAAACATACCCAATAAGACACTCTGAAATCACTAAACATAAAGCATCAAAGAGGGAGTAAACTCTAAATCACAAAGCCAAGATGATAGAAAAGATAAACCCATACGTGTTCAAGGATGACCCCAAGTCTCAAAGTGAGGTTTGTCCTCACTACCTACCTAGGGATACTACTTGAGGCTCCAAGGAAGCATCTTTCCAAGATAACTCACTCATCAGTTCTCACTATGCTAATGACATTGATCTAAGAGGTCAAAATCACCAGGTCTTTCCATGAAGAAGCATGAAGGAACTAAGAGTGATCATATGAGATAATCACTTGATCAGACTACACCTCATTAGAATACAAAAGATGCTAATCCACCAAGCGAAGCCTCACGAGAATTAGAATGGAGGGCCTGCTCCTCACTACTGAGCTCCACAACTGAGTGAGCACTATCTCTAGTAGAGGGCCTATTCCCCACTGAATCTTGATGATGGGGGATTACCACTTCGTAGATAGAGGGCCCACACTGTCTCATGTGAGGGAGTACCGGCTCTACTTGTATATAGGATATGGGGGACCCGTACCCTGGTGATTCAGCATAGTACTGGGCCCGACATCACTTAGATTAAACCTGATCACTACCATTAGCTATGCATCGTTGGAAGAAGTATCCCACTCACATCACCTTGCGTCATATCTATAATGCTGAAACAAGGGACACGATCGCATCTTATGTGGAATTCAACTTAGAAAGGGATACTCGTGGGCCTAAATCCGATCCCCAAAGGAGATATGCAATGTAGGAGGTTTTAGGGATATTACATGACATGTTATACTGGGGTACATAGCGCGCCACACAAAGTACGATGCAACTTGTGTCATTTCATTTCATAGGGAATGCTTCTCTAGATACATATTGTGTTGCTATGAAACCTGATGTGTCGAGGTCAGGCTAACACATAGGCATGTGTCGTTTGCCCATGACCCCATGCCTTATGATGTACTTGGGTGTTCCTCGACACACATGACATGTGGGGATAGGTGGCTTCCTGGATGTGTACTCCCAGTATATACTGAGTTGGCTGGATAAGGGTCACATGACATGTGGATCCTCCACATGATATGTGATATTTAACTATTCATGCAAACCCTAACTTCCACACAAATGGGTTCACATGGTGTGTGTTCTTCCAAACTACACACTGTGTATATCGGGATTTCACTGAAATTCCATACTATTCATGTGTCTTCACTCGCACCACCGTCGCCTTAAGTTTAATCACGATTCACAACCAGAACACTTGGAATCACATTGATTGGGCTCACATCATCACTGGTGGCCAGATTCTGGCCACCCTTTTCTCATAAACGCTCATTGCTACACCTTTAAAGATACCTCCTTGATCTAGCTCAAGGAATCACCATCGCCCGTACCATCAATGAATCCCCATATTCACTGCCACGCCTCTGTCATGTCTCTAATCCTAAAAATTAAACCCGCAAAAATGATTTGTTGTGCCAAAGAGTGATTGCACAATGATCATTTTCCTGGGTATAGTGAAATCATCGGTCAATCGAAATACTGATGATGAACATCGAATAATGGAGGAAGAAAGGCACAAAGTAAAAAAATGAGCATTTAACGAGGGATGTGTTTTTTTCCATCATTGACAGAATCCAAAGAATGAGGAAGGACAATCAAAACATTAAATTCAAAAATTAGATATCAAATTCCTAAATTTCTAGGAAGTGAAATAGCTGACAACGATTTTTCAAACAAGATCAAAGAATTAATTTCTATGGAATTAATTTGTGTTCATTATGGAAAAATAAGAAAAGGGAAATAATACAACAAAAACAAACATCCTACCTCAAAAACAGATTGATCGCTAATGAAGAACAATTTTGCGCCATTATCCTTGGAAAGATCCAAGAACTCCATCGATGATAAAAAACCCCAAGGTGTTCCAATCATCGATCCACGATCCTATGATCACCCATGAATTCCCTTCCCATTAAAGTTACCCCCATCATCTCCAACTACTAGGGTTATGTAGATAACCTAAGGGAATTCACCATAAAAAGATTTATAAATAAGAGTTGTTAGGATTAGACAATAAATTGACATTAAATTTAAAAAATAAATTAATCTATTTAATCTGACCACAATTTCACTCTACTGGAGTGTTCGACACTGATAAAACTTATGTCATGCCTAGGGTGATAAAACTTAAAGGTGGTCTTGGTTTTTCCATCTAATACATTGTTTGGGTGATATTTCATTAATTCTGAAAAACGAACCATGCATGATATATTATATTTAATATTTTTAATACATCAACACCAAGGCTCCATGGCCCCTGGAACTTCATGCCAACCCCACACATAACTTTGAAAATATTATTTGAAATATTTCAAAGTATTACATAGAAAAACGAGTCATTACATATGACTTCTATGTTACCACCTTATGCTATACTAAGTAACTCAATTTTTCATCATAATAAGCATATATTAAGATTCAACCCTTTAAGTATTCTCCATAGTGGTTTCTAGATACATAGCATTCTATTTTTCATTTTCGTGATCCTACTTCAACCGAACACTAAAACCAAAATGTTTATGATAACATACAAAGTATGAATATGAAAGGTTGAATACAAAGATGTCTTTTCCAATGAAACCTTCATTTAAAACTATGAAATAATTGGATCAACATCTAACTATATAGGTAAATATCATTCAATTGGGATAATTGAAGTGACCAGTGGATCTTGCAGGTAAATTGAGTGGGGGGGGGGGTGAATCAGTGTACACAAGTTTTACCAAATTCTTTTCCTTTTACTTTCCCCTCTTTTTATATTTGAACATATGCACCTCTATGGATGAATGAATCATTCTTATTCAAACATGATCACACTATATACAAGAAAAAAGTAAATGAATCACAACACACAATATTTTTACAAGGTTTAACCCCAATATGGGTGACTATATCCTTGATATGTTCAGGACAAGTTCGAGAGAAAAATTCTCCACTAATAATCTTTTAATCAATTACAATGTGTCAGTCAGGTATTATCTTGAAACCATGATGGGAAGGTATCAACCACTTCTCGAATTATACTAGCATCTCACAAGTGTTCTTTATACTAGAATCCCACTACTTTTCTTTATAATGGCATCCCACTAGTGTTAAATACAAAACCAATACAAATGATAAAAATCCCACAAACTCCAAGATACCACTCCAACACAAAACCTATATTTTTCTTCGAATCACTACGATAAGACGATTCTTCACTTTCTTACTTACACTAAAAGTCTTCGACTGCCACTGGATGTAATCAACAAAACTGTATTCAAGAAGACCTAGTACTCTTCTGAATGAGGAGAAGATAACACTTCCACTTCAGCTGTCTGTAATATCATAATGAACAACTAAAAAATCTTCAAGATATTGCAAGTTGTATTCTTCCTTCCTTTACTGAAAGACATCACTTCAGCTCAAACAAATACTGCTAACAATATTTTTAAATTTTATTCATGCATCAAAGAATATGATTATAATTTCATGAAAACAATGCATCATGTGTAGAATTATCATCATCTTTCAAGTATTAAACTCTCATAACACATTCTTTATGCAACAACAAAAGTGCCTGAAACTCACTTTCTTTTTTCACAAAATAGTTCTCATCTAAAAATTTAATGCATGCAATTATCTATACTAATTTTTATGTCTTCTCTGTGCAATAAAAAATTCATAGCTCATTGTTCTTCTCACTAGTTTTCCTCAACGCCTTAATAGCGACTTATATGTTTACAGTTTCACTTCTCCTTCATGAAGCTTTAACCTCATGAGACCATCTCACTTCCTTTATGCATACATATCATCACATGTATGAAAGATTCTTTTGTTTTTAAAATACTCACAATCTTCATGCAATACTATACATTGTTGTTTGCATAATATAATGCATGAAATGTTTCTATACTTCATGTAAGTCAGAGCATAAAACCACACTCTTCTTCTTTATGCAACTCTATGAATGCGTAATGAATAAGAAAAGGTTCTCAGAACTATTTCACTTCGTGGAGTTATACAATGTACATAATATTTCTTCTTTGTGTTATTTACAGTATGCAAAAACCCTCATGAAAGTGGGAACAATTCATGGATTCTATATTTCATGTGATATGCAATGTATAAAAATATCACTTGATATCTCACTATACAAGTGAAAACAGAGGAGTTTTCTTATCCTCTTTCTCTCTATTTCTCAATCATACTCCCACTTATCTCTATGTCAAATGAAGATGTGTTTAATTTTATTCATATAAAAATAAATAAAGTGTTTTTGAGGGACCCTCATCTTTTGGTGGTGTGGATTGATGAGGTGGACATGACTTGTGGAATCCCACATTGGAAATGGGATAAAAATTCACAAGACTCCTCCCAAATAAAAAGAGGTCCCAGGAAGTGTATTTTTCCATAAAAATATATATTCCAAATTTATTTTAAATTTATTTCTTAAAAATATATATTTCTAATAATTTTTTTTATTATATATATATATATAAAATTCACACAAATAAATAATAAAATAATTTTTTATAAAACTGAACAACGATGAGATTAATCGTGACGATTGGATTTCAAAATTCAAAATCTGATTGGTTGCATCCATCCAAAAGTTTTCTTATTTTGATTGAATCAAAGTGTATTTTGATTGAAACTATGAGATCAAATCAGTGTGAATTACATTAGTTTTAATCTATAAATAAGTGCGACATTGATATTGTTTCATATAAATCTCCTCAATCTAAAATTCTCTAGGGATATTCTCCCATCATCGATCCATGGGGCTATCAGAATTTTGTGTTTGGAACTCCCAACATTAGGTAAAATCCTTGAGAGAAATTTCTATCGAGAACCCTACACCAACCAATGGGGCTAGATTAAACACTTTAGGAAAGTTAACTTTGTTCACACATCAAGATTTTAAAACCCACTATCTTCTCAACACACCTTATTTTTATAACAATCAAAAGGGTTTGAATTATGGATGAACCTATAAGATGGATTCAAAATCTATTAAAGTGATGAACCAAGACATGGTCAACCTTGATCGTTTTGATGACAAAAACTTCCTATGATGGCAAGACAAGATGATGTTCTTTCTTATAATGTTGGAGATTTTTTACATTATAGAAACAAACCTTCCTCTAATTCCCAATGAGCCTTCTCTAAATCCTGTCTATACACTCATTGATGTGACTCAAGTCGAGCACATTTGTGTAATGAGGAAGAAATGAGAAGATGATGAAGTTTTGCGTCAAGGTCATATTCTCAACACATCATTAAATCGTCTTTATGACTATTTTCACCAAATGAAGTCCCCTAAAGAAACATGGGATGCAGTCAAATTCAAGTACAAAGTAGAGGAAGAAGGTACCAATAAATTTGTTATTGCAAAGTATCTTAACCTTAAGATGGTTGATAACAAGATGATGGTGGAGCAAGTTCATGAGCTCCATGTTATAGCAAACAAGCTTCTTTCCCTTAAAATTAATATACCAAAAACTTTCCAAGTTGGTGCAATTATTGCTAAATTTCCACCTATATGGAAATACTTTGGTAAATAACTCATTAAAAAGGGTGAGGATATTTCCATGGAATAATTTCAAAAACACCTTCATATTGAAGAAGAATCTATGTTGACAGACGTGGGTATGGATTCTTAATTTTATACCAAGGTTAATATCATCAAGAGAAAGTAACCATCAAACACTTCCTTACAAGTCAAGAAGAAATGTCAACAATTCAAGAAGGAAGACAATCCATCAAATAATAAAGGAGAATGCTTTGTCTATGGAAAACTAGAGCATTTTTCAAGGTAATGCCACTATGAAAAGACAAGACAATGAAAATCTAGTTGTAATGATATCCAAAGTCAGTATAACTTTGATAAATATGGGGTGGTGGCTTAATTCTAGGGCAATAGTGCATGTGTGCAAGGATCATTCAATGTATAATTTTTTTATGAAAATAATATCACAAAGGAAGTACACAATGGAAATAATGCATGCATCAATGTCATTGATCAAGGAAGTGTGGAACTAGATATTACTTCTGGGAGGAAGTTGGATCTTCTAAATGTGTTTTATGTACCCAAGATTTGAAATAATTTAATCTCTATTGATCTTCTATGTAAGAAGGGATTTCAGGTTTCATTCGAATCAAACAAGCTCATCTTGTTGAAGGGATACATGTTTGTTGGGAAAGGATACTCAAATGATGACATGTATCAACCACCTATTAATAATATGATTGATTTTTCTACTTGATTGAGTCCTCTAATTTATGGCATGAATGTTTTACAGATGTTAATTATAATTCATTAAAATTATTGAAGAAGTTAAATTTAATTAACATTTAAAATGAACTTAATAATTGTGGAACATGTGTGCAATCTAAAATAGTAAAAAACCGTTTCAACATGTCTAAAGAAATTCAGATATATTAGAATTATCACATTATGATATTTTTGAATTAATTTTTTTTAACTCATGGAGGAAAAATGTATTTTATTACTTTTCTCGATGAATGTAAAATATATTTACATATATATCTTCTTAGAATGAAAGATAAAACCTTTAATATGTTTAAGAAGTATAAAGATGAAGTTAAAAATCAATTAAACAAAAGGATTAAATTATTATGATCAGATAGTGGTGGTGAATAATTTATGAATGATTTTAATGAGTTCTACGAATAAAATGGCATAATTCATCAATGTAATGCTCCTTATAAACCTCTAAAAAATGGATTAGCTAAAAGGAGAAACCATACATTAGTAGAAATGGTAATTTATATGATTAATAAATCTAAGTTACCATTAAATTTATTGGGGGAAGCTTTACAAGTTGTATGTCATATTCATAATTGGATTGCTTCTAGGAAAACTAAGTTACCCCCTATAAGATTTGGAATGTTATAAGGACTAATCATTCATATTTTAAAGTGTGGGGGTGTTTAGATTATTATAGAGTTTATGATACTAAAATAACTAAAAGTGGTCCTAGAATGATTAAAGGTATTTTTGTTGGATATGAGGAAAATCAAAAAGCATATAGAATTATGGATTTGGGATCTAATGTCATTTTTGAATCAAGATATGTAGTATTTTTTTAAAAATAAATTTTATAAAGATGATTTAGAGGAGGTTATTCCTCATACCCCTTTCTCCTATACTCCATCTAGTTCAAATACAATAGTAGAGAATAATGATGATTCTCGAGTTGAACCTAAACATAGTACAAGATTTTGGAAGGAGAAACATCTACATCCATATTTTGTTTATTTTGATTCCATAGTTTCCCTTGTTGAAGGAGATCAAAATAATCATATTCAGAATAAGTATCCTATGATATTGACTATAGAAGACGACCCAAAGATATATAAAGTAGCTATGAATTCTAGAGATGTTGCTTTCTAGAAAGAAGAAATTAGTGATGAAATTGATTCCATTATGGAGAATAATACTTTGGTCAATATGGATTTACCAAGAGGTTCAAAACCTATTGATTAAAAATGGGTTTTCAGAAATAAGTATGATTCCAATGGTAATATTCAAGGTTTTAAATAAATATTGGCTGCCAAATGTTTTAGAAGAAAATAAGGGATTGATTTTTTTATTCTTATGCTACTGTATATCAAATTACTTCAATAAGGATTTTGTTAGCATTATATTTAATTAATCATTTGCATGTCTATCGAATGGATATTAAAACAACTTTTTTAAATCGAGATTTAAATTAAGAGATTTATTTGGAAATCTAGAATGGTTTGTATTTTAAGGTAATGAAAAGAAAGTATGTAAACTAGTTAAATTTATTTATGTCCTTAAACAAGCTTCAGAGAAATGGCATGAAAAAATTGATTCTATTATATTATCTAATGGATTTGTTCATAAATAATACTGGTAAATGCATTTATTCAATGTTTATAAAATAATATAAATTTATTGTGTTTCTATATGTAGATGATATGTCAATTTTTTGAACCAATATGGTTTGTGTAAATGAGACAAAGTTTTTTTATCCCATTTGTTTTAAATGAAGGATATTGGAATAATTGATATGATTCTAGATATTAATGTTAGAAAACATAGTGTAGGTTGTTCTTTAATTCACTCTCATTCCATAGAAAAAATGTTCAATAAATTTTATTATCTTAGTTTCAAGGATTCTAGTACTCCATTTGAGTTTATTGTTAAACTATTTATAAATACCAGCAGAGCTATAGCACAACTTGAGTATGATAGTGAATTTGGTTCTTTAATGTATGAAATGAATTGTACTTGACCTTATATCGTTTTTTTGTTATGTAAAATGAGTAGATATACTAGTAATCCTAGTGTGGATAATTTTAAATGTATAATGATAATCTTTGGATACTTGAGAAAGATTAAATATTTAATTTTATAATATAATGATTATCTGATTGTATTAGAAGGATACATCAATGCGAGTTGGATTACCAGTATTAGTGATAATCAATCCACATCCATATGGTTGTTTACTCTTGGTTACTATGCCGTTTCTCAGGTGAGTAAGAAACAAACATGCATTTCACATTCGACCATGGAGTCAGAGTTTATCACCTTAGCGGTATGTGGAAAGGAAGTTAAATGGACTAGAAATCTATTATTGGATATTAGATTATGGCATAATCTAATACCTTATATACCTACCAATTGTGATATTAAACCGCCTTTATCGAAGTAATATAGTTTCATATACAATGGAATTTCTAGACATATAAGTTTGAGACATGATTATGCGATACAATTATTACAAGATGGTGTAATAACAATTGTCTAAGTGAGATTGTGTAAAAACCTTATGGATTCGTTTACAAAATATCTGATGAGAGAGATGATTTTTAAAACTAATTAAGATATGGGGTTAAAACCTATAAATAAAATCATTTTTGTAATGGAAACTTAACACTTTATTTAGGTATATTTTAATCAAAGTGTTTAATGGGTAAAAACAAGTTACAAAGATGATTGCTAATATTGAAAATTATATCCCCAACTAGTTGGTGTCAATATCATCTGATATAACTAGGGGTTGAGTTAAAAATTAATAAAATATTAAGACTCGATGAGTTATGTGTTCTAATAACATAAACACATTGTAATGTTTTTCCTATGTTAACTTAGAAGTGGCGTCGCTTCTTATAGGAGTTAAGGGGTTTACTCTTTAGAGAGTTCATGAAAATGATATAAACACATGGTAATCAAAGTGTTGCAAAATGAGATATTGGATGGAAAGATCATTGTATGTATGATATATTTATTTTATCTTAAAGATTAAATTTTTTAATGTTTTAACAACCTATAAATCTGATAATGCTTTGAGATATTGATATTATGTGAAGGTTTAAATTGAAAGATACCTTTATTATGTATAATGATTCACTTTTGATTTGGAGAGTTAATTTTTATGAATAAAAGTGGGGGATTGTTATAATTTCTATCATAATAAATAAATAAAGTTTTTTGGAGGGACCCACATCTTTTGGTGGTGTAGATTGATGAGGTGGAAAAGACTTGTGGAATCCCACATTGGAAATGAGATAAAAATTTGCAAGACTCCAATCTCATAAAAAGGGGCCTTAGGAAGTAGTTTTCCCATAAAAAATATATATGTAGAATTAACTTTAAAAGTATTTTACAAATATATACATTTTTATTAAAATGTTTTATTATATATATATAAAAAACAAAAAACAAAAAGAAAATAAAATAAATTTTTATAAAACCGATTAATGATGGGATTGGTTGCGATGATTGGATTTCAAAATTTGAAATTTAATCAGGTTCATCCCTCTAAAATTTTCCTCATTTTGATCAAATAAATGTGTCTTTTGATCGAAATGGTGAGACCAAATCAATGTGAATTACATCAGTTTTAATCTATAAATAAATGGGATGTTGAGATTGTTTTATATCGCATTCCTCAATATGAAATTTTCTAGAGTTATTCTTCTAAGATCGACACTGCAGGGCTGTTAGAATTTAGTATTTGACACTCCCAACATCTGGGTAAAATCCTCAATGGAAATTTCCATTGAGAACCCTACACCAACCTGTGGGGGTGGAAAAAATGATTTTAGATAGTAAACTTTATTCACACATCAAGATTAAAAAATCCACTATCTTTTCGGCCCGCCTTCTTATTTTTCAAATAGGTGGGTCAGGGGGAATTTATAGACCCACTACACCGACATACTCCAATACCTTAACCAATATGCACACTGAACTTATCTTCTGATCGAACCACCATAAACCATACATGACATGGGGAAATTACTATCTTCATAAAACATAACTTTCTTCTCACTATCTAGGATTAGACTTTGTTCATTCATGAAAACGAAGTTGCATGCATGCATCAATCATGTTATGCTCTCCAATTCGATCAAATAGAAATCCAAATCTTAGCTCGATCACCAGGCCATGTGGCATGAATAATTCTCGATGAATGTAGAAAACCCTCAGACGTCTAGAGGTTGAAGACAACACTGGCCTATGATCAGAAGACTCATATTAAATAGATCGAGTGTACCATGTTATAAACGTAACATTTTATGAGGGGATACAATTCCCTCGAATAGAAGATCCTACATCATTTCTCTCCTTAGTGTATCTCTTCTAAATAATATACTTTGTTTTATTAAATTACTAGATGCAAGTACTAGGGTCTGCTTCTAACCCCCGCTAGCACTGATTTAGCAACACTGAACCTAGTATAATAGAGTCAATGCCGTACTTTATTAAATTAGTATAGATATAAGATTAAAATCCCAAATGACCGATTAGTTTAGCAGTTTTGGAAAACCAAATACATACATGATACCCATTTTACATTGGGAGAATAAAATAAATAATAATAAAAGTAAAAGCTCATCATCCTTGAAACTCATTCCATGAATTCAACTTCATATATTGGGGAAAGGAAACAAAATAAGGGTGAGATCAAATATTTAGTAAGGGTTAAGTAAAATGGAATATATCATGAATTAATAATCATAATAAACATGGAAAGGTGGATAACTGAATACACATTCCATATAAATATCTGGATAAGGCATAATTAATATGGTAAGGTAAATAACTAAAACACATTCCATTTAATCAATAAACTGAGAATGAAATGAATCCATAGATAATGTCATAGAAAAATATCATGGATAATAATAACAACAAATAAATTCTCAATGAAGTAATTGATTAATTTGGATGTCATGTTTCCCAGGTATATGATACCTTTTCCATTAAGACCTTTCACAAGATGGTTTAAAACATACTGGGTAAAAATCCATCTGATTTGGCCAACTGATTCATCTCATGAAACTATTGATGCATCGAGGGGATTACATTAATTGGTCCTCGACCCGTGTCATACTATTCCAATGTATTTATCATATACTAAATAATCGATTTATTTCATAAACAATGTGCCTTATCAAATATTTTTATTGAGTAAAGGCTTATGGATTTATCAACATTTCACTAATTAATCAAATACATTTTAGAGTAAACACTATATGTAAAAATGGTATAAGGTTTAGTTAATAATATAATACATTACACAAGAATATTTATATTTAAGATAAATTTAATTTCTAATGAAAAATGATTAAAATAAAGTGCTTGTTTTAAGAGAAAGTTAACAATCACAAAAACGTGAGATTTTACAATAACTTTTACCAATTGGTAAATTTCATGTTAAATCCCATTGGGTGATGAAATTCAAATTAAAACTTAAAATACCATGAATAATAAAGTATTCATGATATTACACATCAAAGGGGTAGAATATATACATCATAAAAGAAAATTGGTGCATAATAACAAATAAGTCTGAATGGAATGTAAATTGAGATGAAATCCCTTACCTTATGATTCAATTTGGTTCAATATGATTTAACCTAATATATAGTAGTTTTAAACATGTTACTAACTTATTATAGAACCATATTAATATTTATAATATCATATATTGTTTTTTATAACATCTTATTACCCATTCATTAATAGTCTTTCATTATTTTCATTGTTTTTGGTCTTAATTGCTTTGTTTTCTCGTGCATGTTTTGTTATGAAAGTTTTGATTCTTGAACATATTATATAGTTCTATTATGTCAAGAATAATAATAATCATGACATATTTATCATATTTTTACATCAATTTTACTTTTGAAACCAATCATGAATGATGTTTATGAAAAATTAAGTACGTTACAATCATGAAGATGGTAGGTTGTACGTACGCATGAGTAACGTTTCCAATTTTCACTGATCATTATGGAAAGGAGGAAAGTAATATTTTACCTTTAAATAATTATCATAATGTAATTAATATAATATTATATAGTTATATATATCATCCATGTTGTGTGGTGATGCAAAGAGAGTCATATTGCTTTGTGAAGGCGGTAATCCACACGTACACAAATGATGTTATCATCTTTACATGAGTGAAAAGAAAAGAAAGAGAATGATATATATATTATCTTTTCAGAATGATAAATATTTCATTAATATCATAATTTTTTCAAGTATATCACATATAACCATTAACATCATTACTTATAACCTTTCATTTAAGTGTTAGTGAAAGATGAATCACATCTCTTCGCGAGATGGTAGTTCGCCGTATAGACGAGCGACATTATCGTGCCTCCTACAGAATGAAATATAATAATAAATATATGATATAATGACTAAATAGGTATAATAATTTTATAAATATCATATATATACTTTATATACATCATCAAACCCAACCTTGATAGGTGTAAATGAAAAAATGAACGACATCGATTCGCGCGGTGGTAGTCTACCGTACACAAAAACCCAGATTTCATAACTCATTTGACAGAAGTGGATATGATTTTAGATCATTAAATTATTATAAAAAAATCATAGTATATTTAATATACTTAGTATATTATATTAGTATGGAATAATAAAAATTTAAGGAGGTGGAGAAATAAAATAAAATGAAGATGCTTATTGAAGAACATTACCTTTCCTTCAAGTATCTTCCTTTGGTTTACACTAAAGTCTTTCTAGGTTAGATTTATGCCCTAAATATGGATTATATAATTATGGGAGGGAATTTTTAAGTTATTTTAGAAATTATTGGATGATTAAAATGTCTTGAGAGGTGTGAAGAAGTGAGTGGAGTGAGTTCCCTTTTATAGTTCAGGAGGAGTGACATTCTTGTAAATACTCAAAAGTATTCACTATCAGGAGGTATCCCTTAACTCATGTGACTTAGAAATTGAATAATAATGTAGTATATGGTTTATTTAGTTTACACACATATCTAACACACAAAAATAAACACATATTTATAATTCTCTTCCTCAGTCTTTAAGTTTACTCATTTTTTCCCTTTTAGTTCTTACCACGATAACTAATTTTCTAACCTAGGTAATTTATCCATTAAGTTTTAATTGAAGTGAGACATATTAGAAAAAATATAAAAACTGATTCTAAAAATTATATCTAATTTATAAAATAAAAAAACCACGTGTTTGTAAAATTAATTTTAATACGATGCATGTAATGCGCAAAAACATCATTTTAACCTTAACCACGCTAAAAGAGTATTTTTCTATTTAGGGGTCAACATGTTTATTATAAAAGATTAACTGGTCAATTAATAAAAAATATTTGATATTTATTAAAATTTAAAAATAAATTGGCATAGGGTATAATTTTCAGTAATTTTTAATCATTTAATAAAATATCATTTATTATAAAATAACATTAATATCATTTTGACATTATTTATTTAATTTGAATTTAAATATATCAATACAATGATGGAATTTGAATATATTAAGTTTAAAAATATGTAAAATGATATATTAATATAAATAATTAATGTAAGAAAATAATTCATCCATTTTACTTCACTTTTAATTTTTTTTATTATCATTTATTTTAGTTAATTTTTAACTAAATAATTACTGCATTAGCATTTCTTAAGTATTTTAAGTAACTAATTTATATCTAAAAATTAAAAGTAAATTATTATGATGAAAAAAATTATTTATCTTTCAAAATAATATTTATAAGTGAACCAATGTGATTTTTGTCCCTATCCCAAAGCTTTATAGAAGTTAAAAGCATAGAAGATTCCTTTTTGTCTTTTTCTTTACCGAACTTATTATATAGTCCACTTTAATGGAAAAGTGTCCCTAAAACTCATAAAAATAAAAGTGTCCCTAAAACTCATAAAAATAAATCCAAAAGTCATAAGGATCTAAATATATACAGAAAATTGGTATTGGACATGTTTTGGGTTATTCATACACCTCATATTCTATGTTTAACCACTATGTAAACTCATTTTTACCTTAATCATTATAATTAATTTTAACTATTTTCACTAATCATTATGGTCAAAAAATAAGTTGAACTTATTAGATAATAAAAATTATGATGATTCCAAATATTTAATCCATTTTTCAAAATTCAACTCAGAGAAGTGGCATAATTTAATTTAAAATTTATCTTGGAGACGAGATGAGAAAGTGAGTTAAAAAAATGTTTAAAAGTTTACAATGTTTTTATATCAAAATTCAATATGAAAATGATTATAATGACCTATATTGGATTAATAGTTGTATAATTGAACTATTTTTACTTTTAAAAAACTCAAAATATAATTTAACATTATAAATTATTTATAGGAAAAGGTAGTTTTCAATTAAAATCCAGTATTTTTACTATTCATCAAAAAATGAAACTTCATAGAAAAATATAAAAAATTCACCCTAAGTTAATTTTGGTATCCCTCTTTAAAAAATGAAATTTATTTTTTCATATAAATTTCCTAAAAGTGGTAAAAATTAATTTTAAATTATGCGCGCAAAGTGCGATTAAATCGTCTTTTAAAAAAATACAGTTTTCTATAAAACATTTTTTTGAATGATAAATATTTTATTACTAATAAATATATAATTAGTAAACATGTGTAAATTATATATTTAATAATTTAGTTAATCCTATCCATTCCTGCCATTCCAATGGTGAGGTCATGAATATCATATTAAATAATAATATTAATAGCATACTGTTGTTTAGTAAAACTTGGTCTTGCATGTAATGCAAGCTATCAAAGAAATTCATTATTGCATGTAATGTAAGACAACTCAGTATTGAATGCAACATACTCTATCTAATAAAATATTATTAATTAGAATTTTTGGGGTATTAAATTCTCCCTATCTTAAATAAATTGTATCCTCGCAATTTAAACTTGATGACAATAATAAAGGGTTTGATGTTTGCAAATTCCTTTGTTGAAAAATCCACATCGTAAAGGGGTTAATAAAATATACTCTTAATAAGAGACAAAGGGAAGTACAAAGGCCATCTAAAATAATCACATAACTAGGTTTCTAAGTAGGATAATATAGGGTGGAAATGAAAACATGGACATGGAAGAGAAAAATAACACCCAAATATTGATGGAGAGTGATATAGAACATTGATCACAAGAAAGTGGGTGATATAGAGAAGGTTAATGAACAAAAAACCATAAACCAAATATGTGTGAAAAATGTCATTGATATCATCATAAATTATGGTAATTGGATAAAATTTTATTTCAGGATCCTTTTCCCTAAAGTTGATTAACTTTCATGATAAGATATACTTACTTGATTTAATTCCATTTTATAATTACAATCTCATACTTTGGTTGTTCCTTGATCAAATATTACTTTATATCTTACTTCAAGAAATGAAGATGAATTTGCTGTACTTGATACACTAACAGATGAAAATATCTATATTGTAATTATAATTCATTACATTTATCTCCAGTTGTCATTATAATAGAATGGTTAGCACAAGTTTTCCAATATGCATAAATCTTCATATAGTGAAGTAATATGTTAATATTTAAAATATTGACCAAAGTTAAACTTAAACCATTTCAAAAATGGTTAACCTTATAACCCTCCAAAATATTAAGATCCATAACTTTAAAAATAAGGTCACTAAATTTCAAAAAATAACTTATCATTAATTTCCCAAACAACATGAGGTAGTTATTAATCATCCCATGCCAACATGTGAATACCTTTATTATGTATTCTATTGAAACATGGTAATAACATGAATTAACATAAAATATTATAAAAAAATACATGATTCCTTAATACTTAAATAAATCATAGATTATTGGATATATTCCTTAAATCCAAAAATTATATAAACTCCATCAATGTTATCATAAATCACTTTTTCAAAAAATCATTAATCAGTTACAAGGTAGTCAGTGCTATCCAATTTAACTTCTCTATATTAATCATCTATTCATACCAACATCATTATCTCAAAATTAGGAACATATTAAGGGTCCTCAATCACGTGTTTTCTAAGAATTTCAACTTTCCACTGAATCATTTTTCTTGGTCATCGGTACTGTTCAACATACAATTTCAAATCCTTAATGAAAAAGTATTACAATACAATATTTATACATTTAATAATTCTTATAACTAATAAATCGCTGATAAAATACTCAAATGACATAATTATTGAATACAAACACAATAATATTAATCATTCCTCTTCATTTTTGGTAGTATCATAAGCTAGGCCATGAACCATTAGCCTATTTTGAGGTATATTCCTTTTAGCTTGAGATATTGATTTTCGTAGTGTCCCATATCCTTACAGTTGAATCATTTCACATTGAAAACATTTTTATTACCCTTGAAATCATAATCATAGTGTCCTTTCTCTACATACTTGTACCAAACTCGCATTCCTTTTAAGCAAGAACTAGGGCATTTCTTTCCACAATTATCACTTGTGGAAAAATACTTCTTTCTCTTATTTTCTTTATCCATATTTTTCCCAGCTATCCTCTAATTCCCATGCCTCACTATAAATCCATAATACTTAGATAATTATTTCTATATCTCATTAGCATATGATACTTTTTCCTTACATGATAATAATTATTGGGAGACTAGTTCTGTTTAATAGATTGGTTTAAACCCATCAAAGAAATGATCATTCTTAACCTTTGAATTATGTGCATTGATTTAGTTCCAATTAATTCTACTGGGTACGATTTATACATCATTACATACACTTTATTAGATCATATCATTATAACATATAATGTATAATCCAAAATATTGTGAAATACATAAAATAAATTGAAAAATTTATGCATAGATAATCTTATAATAATAAAAATGGTTTCTTTGTGGATATCACTTTTTTAAATCCTTCATAATGTGATGTGAAGAAAACATGAATTATCCTAAGAATATCCCCCAAGAGTGTCAAACCATGTGCATAGTAACTCCCATTGTTGGGTACTGGGTAACGCTCGAGTCAAGTCCAATGCCATACTTTATTAAATTGGCATAGATACAAGATTGAAATCCCAAAGGATTGATTATTTTAACAGTTTTGGAAAACCATATACATACATGATACCCATTTTATATTAGGAAAAAAATAAGGCATAACAAAAGTAAAAGATCATCATCCTTGAAACTCATTCCAAGAATTCATCTTTATATCTTGGGGAAAGGAAACATAATAAGGGTGAGTTCAAATGATCATTAAGGGTTAAGTGCAATGGAATCTATCACGAGTCAATAATCATAATAAATATGGAAATGTAGATAACTGAACACATATAACACATAAATATCTGGATAAGGCATAATCAATATGGAAAGGGAAATAATTGAAACACATGCCATTTAATCAATAAGTTGAGAATGAAATGCATGCATATATAATTTGATAGAAAAAAATCATGGATAATAATAATAACTAAATTATCAATGAAGGAAATACTAAATTATTGGATTTCATGTTTCCCAGGTACATGATACTATTACTATCAAGACATTTCACAAGACGGTTTAAAACATATTTGGTAAAAACCCATCTGATTTGGCCAATTGATTCATCTCATGAGACTACTAATGAATCAAGGGGCTTACATTAACTAGTCCCTAAACTATGTCATACCAGTCCAAATCATTCCTCATATATTTAATAATTGATTTAATTCATAAAAAATATGCCTTATTAAATATCTATAGTGAGAAAAGGATATAGATTTATCAATATTTACCCAGTTAATAAAATAACTTTTAGAGTAAACACCATACATAAAAATGGTCTATGGTCTAAGAAATATTCATATAAATTACACAAGAATATAGATATTGAAGATAAATTTAATGTACAATGAAAAATTATTACAATAAAGTGATTGTTTTAATAGAAATTTAATAATCACCAAAGAAAGTGATATTTCACAATAAAATTTACCACTTGGTAATTTTCAAGTTAAAATATCCTTGGGTGAGTGTTTCATTGGGATTTAAGCTGTGGAATGGGTTTTTCTAGATGGTTTGGTTGAGGGGGGTTTTAAGGTCTCACTCAATCACTCGTATCTGGTTTTCCATTTGTTATGTGTTTCCTAAAAATTCCCAATGGTTCCCTCATCCATAACTAGGTACATACCTTCTTTCCAAATTTCAGTAATCATCTTGGTTTTTAGGATCAGTGACTCTTGGGGACTCACATTGGTCGAGGGGATGGGAGGTCAGGCTTATTGCACCCATTTATATGGAATTATTGCCTACTCCATGACTCTCTTATAAATTTAATATATGTTCGTGAAATCCTTCCCAGACCCCGATACAAGACTGGTTACCCCCTGTGTCAATGACTTGATTACAAACATGCGTTGATAGGAACAATTTCATGAAAATCACAATTTATTTATCACTCTATTATTTATTTATGATGCTTTGGGTTATGGCCATATTCGAGCACTCCAGAGTTTATTACTGTCCAAAGAGACGATTGGTGTCTTGGAGATGGGATTGAACCTCTACGAGGAATCCTATGTATCCTATAAAAACATGAATCAAAACCCATGTAATTATTTTGACATAGTTTAAGGTCATATTAATGGAACCATCCATGCATTTGAACATCATATGGTAAGGATGTGAATATCGGGCTCAGAACTAAATGAGGTGTCCTATGTATCCTGTTTAAAAAGGGAATTAGGGTCCACACATAGTTCTTGTAATGAGAATCTGTGTCATAAGAGACACAATAGTAGAGACCCTCAGTATGACTTATTCATATGAGACTACCCTGTATTGTTTCTTTGGGAATGTAGACCCTTTGAGTGGATATGAGATGTAATTATACTTACATCCCAATGATGGGACCACAATTGGGGAAACCTCAACATGTTTTGATAAAATCATCACAGGTCTCTAAGCCCACATGAGCCATGCTTTGTATGAGAAAAAAAGATAGTGGTATAATGGAAACATTGCATGTGATCATATCCATATGGGGAATACACATTAAAAATTCCATTTGAGGGGTATGATTTCCCATATTATGGAGGATATAGTAGAAATGCATCCTACATATCCTGAATATGGTGGGAATTAGAGTTCTCATAGTTAACTTATCCCTTAATCCACTGATATGCTAAGGTCGATGATCATGATCAGAGAAATTATGGATATCCCTGAGATTTTAGGAATTCTAGGGGGCTTATACCGAAATGGATTCCATATTTATCAGGGACATATTATATTATGTTGGTAATCGGGGCTTACACATTGAGACTAGCCGATTGGATGGGGCTTACACTCTGAGGCTTCCCGTTTGTTATAATCATTCTTTATACTCTGATGGATTTAATAGATATGGTGATGACCATGAGAGGTATGCTCTATAACATTTCACTAGCAGGGTAACATGAGTACATGACCCTAGCTCATCGAGGAAAATTCCCTTGTAAAAGGAGTGTCTGGATGAAGGTTCTTGTTTGGGATCCACATGGCATGATTCTAAGTAGGTATGCTGGAAAAAGTTGGCATGTTATAAGGGATATTCTTGACATGTCTTGGATGTCTGTTGGATATGTCTTGATCTTCTTCCTGATATGTTGGGGCATTATCTTGATAAGGTAGACACATCCATGAATTTATTCCTAATCAATTAACATGCCTTGGATGCCTTTTCATGGGAAAAGTAGATATGTATGAGATGCTTCGCATAAACAAAGAAGGTATGCTCGAGGTCTTGGGCATGATCAAATGGATTTTATTATATTTCTTCGCTTGAGTGAAGCAGATAGGTTAAAGGGATTTATATAATCAAAGTAGATATGTATGGGGTCCTGCACATGATCGAAGTATACATAACCATATGCTATCGCCTGATCGACCTGACTTATCTTCAGACTATTTCATGTCAATATGGAAATGTCTATGGACAATCACATGATCATACCAAAATGTCAATGAATCCTCTGCATGATTAACATGCATTGTATGAGATGTCTTCACATGACTAAGCCAGACAACTTTGAGGTACTTTTTATGATTGATATGAATTCATTCTAGGATTTTTGTGTGAAAATGGTGACATTTCAATGGGATTCCATGAGATTAATATGAATTTTCTAAGGCCTATATCACAATCAAAGTAAAATTTCCAAATCTTCCTAGTGACATTGCGAGTCCCATGAGGACTCTTGTGATCACGTATCCTTAAACCATTCACACAGTGAGGTCTCACAGATATATTTAAGGTCTCATGTGTGTTCACATATCATAGGTACCTATCTAAAAGGATCATTCCCTAAGTTTCATGAAAAAAAACATTCCAAAATGTGCATGTTGAGGGTGTACACCACGGATTTCATGAAAAAGGGAGGCCTATCCATAGGATCATATGCTCACCAAGAGGGTACTTATATGATGATCCTCTATTCATGCAATTCGTATGAACTCAAAAGGTACCCACGAGGGAGTTTGTGAACATGTACAAAGGATTCCAAATAATACCATAAGCATGGGTAAGGGTCCATGGTGAGAACTTATGGGGGTTTTCCCATTGGATAAACTGCATGTCAGTGGGTGTCTTTATGACACCACATGATGCCCAAACATTCGTGACTTGCATAACCTTCACGAGGTCTTGCGATGAGCTCCACACTTATGCACAGGGAGGCTACAAATCAAAACCAGATCATGCATGGGCAATGCATGTCTTGTGGGTTTCTCATCCTCATTGCCTTCCTTGCATGGATGAGGTATCCATGGGGGATGAATTCAAGCATCGTGAGTCATTAAGGTTCTTTATACCAAAAGACCGAAGTACCAGCATGATCGCTTGTTCAATGATTCATGGAGGCATAACATATACAGAGTTCCTATGTTGGGGACTAAATGTCTTGGTTATCAAAAGCCATGGGTGGTATCCCACATGATCATGGGTTATCAGGAATGAGTCACGCTACAGAGGGTTCACATGAGGTTCATTCGTACACGTGATTCTCATGTCTTCTAAATAGGGTCTCATGAAGGTCTTTTCTATCACACTAAGGACCGATGGGGAGTTCTTATAGGCTAAGAAAAATATGTATGGGGTTTCATGTGATCACCGAAACACAAGGATGCTCACGGTATTCATGAGATCAAGGTTGAAATGTTTACTGGCGCATACTTTCGGGTACCGGTATGGGTGCCCCCAGGACTTATGTTATCACGTTGCATGAGGTTCCATAGGTCATGTGATCTTGTGATATGAGGATAGGGTTTTCAGGATATCTTGTGAGAAACCACAAGAGACTTGCATGAAATCATGTGATCTTATGAAGATCACGTGATGAGATTTTGCGATGACATCCCACGACGGACTGTCGCAGGAGGGACCTCTTTAATTATGTGGAGGTGATCTCTGGGAACATCCACCGAACCCTCTGTTTCTCTAGGGTTTTTATCCACTACTCCTTATTTTTGAAAGCTCCCTATCCTATACCTTTTTGAGTGTTTTTCTTGATGAGGTCAGGTTTATATAGGTAGTGGGATGCCAAGTTCGATTCTGCTTTGTATAAGATGAATACTGTGTGCACCCTCGAGGTGGTGGAGGTCTCATTGCATTATCCTTTCATTTGATCATGAGATTCCTATGTTTCTTTATATGGCATCACCTGGTCCCAAAAATCCAAATTAATTCAGATGAAAAATACGTCAGAGGTGGATGGGTTCACGGTCGCTGAAATTCTTAGAATGCATTCAATGATCCTTCCACATGACCTCAACCCAATTGGTGAGATATCCTTAAGTGCATCCACAAGACCCAAGTTTAAAACTAGGTAGAGGCATATTTTTGGGTACCGTAGCAATACTGTAGTTGGCACTGTAGCGGTCACTGTAGCAGTACTGTACACTGTGTGGGTACTGTAGCAGAACTGTACACTGTACAGGTATTGTAGCAGTACTATACACTATGCGAGTACTGTAGTAGGCCTGTAACATTTACTATAGATGGTACTGTTCAGTACTATAGTAGCTGGAACTATTCACCTTAGGCCACCAGTTTAGGCTTGGAGTCCTTAAGGCTTTCGGGCCACCCAGACCTTCATGTCAGTAGGTCTTTTGGGCCACCTTTAAGGCTTTTAGGCCACCTCAAGGCCTTCAGGCCACATGAAGTTTCCCCAGATACACTACAAGAAAAGGAGCAGCCCTAGAAGAGGATTTAGAGCAGGAGTACTCACCAGAGCAGAGACAAATGGATTTGTTAGAATGAGAGGGTATGGATATTTCATCAGGACCAGCCTGTGCTTGCACAGGAAGCCTAGCTAGATGACCATGTGAAGGTGTAGAGCTACTATCATGATGCAGATGCTGGGGAGGGGATATTCCTTGTATATAGTCTGGTTGAATTCCCTAAGACCTTTGGGTCATGTAATTTTCTAAGCGTACGGGCCATGTAATCTCTGAGCCTATGGGACTTGTAAGGGTTCCCCCTCATCCCTTGAAAGGGGGGTTGTCAAAAATCAATAAAAATGAAGGCCTTCGGGCCATTTAGGCATTCAATGATTGCTTTACCTCTGATCGCATGATCAAATGATGATCATGCAATGGATTCGAGTGTTAAAGGAATCTCTCACAACATTACATTAGTATTCTCAGTAATATCTCATGATAGATCTTGTTTGGTTGTCTCAGACTTGTGCATCTATTGATGAAGGATAAGAGGGATGGTGATGTTGATCACCGATTGATTACACGAGTGGTGCCTTCAAGTTTCCATGTCAAAAGAGTCAGTGTGTGTGGTTGAAGATGGAGGTCCCATGCTGCGTAGGATTGGTCAACTTTGAATTCTTGGGACATGGGATGATTTGAGTTTGATTTTACAATGCACGAGATCGAAGCGAATGGTTGGGACCAATAGAGGGCGTGATCATACAACATAGATAGTTGGGAGGAATGATTGGACAATCCATATTTTATTTACATAGAAAAAATTTCATCCCACATCGAATTCTCACTCGTTCTTATTTTTGTTATATAATCCATTCCACACATTTTACTCAATTGAGCTGGTAATGGGGTCGACACCCATACCACATCCATCGCTTCCACTCCCGAGCTTTGGCCCACTAATATTATGGCTTAGGTTATGCATGCCTTCAGGCTCGCGAACCAGGGTCCCTATACATAGGCCCCTCCTGTATTTCGTGGGAGATATTCTCCCTTATCCAGTCAATGACTAGCCCAGGCTAATTACCATTGGGAATGGTTAAATCCTGGTCCCAAATGTGCCAGTGGTTGAGTTGTCCTGGCTGGTTGGTGGTGGCCTTAAAAAGGAAAGTAATAAAATTACCTTAACCACCTAGAATAAAATTCCAAGTAGGATGTAGGGTCCAAGGTGTATCTCCTTAAACTACAAGTCTTTATGTATTCATTTTCCAAGTATTACTCCAATGTTTTGCATAGTCCTCGAATCTTTGATGAAAAAGTGTGAAATTCACAAATATTGGTGCTAAAAAAATACCCCCCTTAGAATGAGATTATTTAGAATGAAAAGAATATTATTCTAAGGTAAAAATAGATCAATTTTTTTCATATCTAAATGTATGAAAATCCATGATACTAAACTTCTTAAGAGTATTTTTCCTAAGTATGTCCAAGGAACTCTCAAGTGTTACAAAGGTGATACTTCTGGCCACAAATGCTTGGCTGAATCCAATATAGAAATTATCTTTGACTTGGGTCATGGATACCCTAAAATTAGAATGTATATGAATTATATAATGGAATAGAGATTTGGTGAAATGGAACTTGTGGTTGGATCTGAAGTAAAGAACTCAAATTTCTCTATGTATCCCATGAGGATGTGAATCAAGACACACATAGTTCTAAAATATACCACTATACAGATCAAAATCATGCATAGTAGACATAGGTTCACAGATGAATAAATCTATGATGAATGTCCTTACATAGATCTAGCTCATACATAAGAGGGGGGATATCACTATTTTGTGATGAAATCCTGGGTAAAGATCCATGTTCAGGTGGAGACATTACTCAGATCATCCATGAGTCACATCCTTTATGTGTAAAAAAAATAGATCTAATCACCTGGATTTGAGTGCTTGACCTTCAACAGGTTACTATTTGAGAAAATTTTCATGAATTCCCACTGACATGAAATTATTCATTGATACACCTTCTCCAATAGTCTTGAGATCTTCTATTTTACAAGGACAATTTGGACATGGTATCCTTCCCAAATTCTCTAACCTTTACCTATTTTAGGGGACTTAGAGAGCATGGATTGATTTTTTCTAAGACCATATAGTGTCCCCCATAAGAGTTTCATATTTTTATTTGTTTTTACCCAACTTTTTCTTAATATTCACATGGATGAAGACTTAGCAGGCATGGACTTGGTTTTTTCTCAGGATGCCTTCTTACAGGTTTTCGTCCTAATAAGTTTCAGTGCCTATTCTATTTTATATATGCTCAATATTTTCTAGATCACACAAAGTGAATGTATAGCGAGCAAGGACTCAAATTTCTCCCAGTATTCCCTTATCGGGTTTTCATCTTGGTGAGTATCACGTCTCCTGTTGTTTTAAGGTCCTACAAGCTAGAAAATCATTGTGCTATAGTTTAGGGCATTTGAGCATGGACCTTTTGGTTTACTATAGTTTAAGGTATTCTAGATTAGACCTTTTATATGTCACATAGTTTAAAGTTTTAATGCTATGAATTTTATGGAATATGGAGATGGAATAATAGGAATGAACCAAAACACTATGGGGTTCTTGAGTTCCACCGTGCTGCTGCTAGAGCTCACAAGGATTGGAGTTCCTTTCTTTCAAGGAGGATATGCCTTTAGTTGGCAGTTTAAATCCCTTATACATTGATAGAATGGCCAAGAAAAGCTGTTCTACACCCTTTTACAAGGGATGTGGAAGATTTATGGAAGAAAATATGGTTAAGGGAGAAATACTAAGGATATTAGGCCTTCCTGGATAGTTGGAGTGTGGGTGATATAAATCATAACCCAAAATCTTGAGTTTGTGAATATGGGATAGGGTAGACATGCTGGATATGTCCCGTAACACTTTCAGATGTTCAGTTCCACCTCGGTGTTGTTGGGGCTCAAAAGGATTAGAATATCCTTTATTGAAAGGAGTATATTTCATTATCTAGTGGGTTAAATACCTTATTCATCGATAACATGGACAATAAAAACTGTTCTCCACATATTTACAAGGGTCATGAAATATTTTCAAAGACTCAAATGTCTAGATGATGAAGTTGGGTATGGAAGGAAGGCTCTCTAGGAAGGGATTTGACACCCTATGACAATCCAACTTTTATGTTATGAATCCCAAGGCCTACACTCTATGGTTTCAAATAATGAGGTGTGGTCCATCAAAGGTTAAAGAATGAAGTTTAGAATTCTAACCTTGAGAAAGGGTACAAAATATAGTGATGCAACATCAAGGATGTCAGATCTACTTGAATAGTCTAGTATGGAGATTGTAAATCATAGTCCAAAGTTGTCAAGTCATGAGGAATGTATGGGATAGTCACACCAAGGATATCTTAAAACACTATCAGGTTCTAAGTTCCACTGTGATGATGCCAGGATCACAAGAATTAGAAATCCATTTATATCAGACCAAGATGTTTTTGGTTGGTGGGTTTAAGACCTTATGCATCGATAACATGGTCAAGAAGAGAGATCTACTTTATTTTTTAGGGGATATGAAAGGTTTATGATGACCCAAGTTTCTTTAAATCATGAAGTGTGATTTATGGAAAATATAATATTTGAGAAGGGTTCCAACATCCTAAAAGTTACACCACCACCCAGAAAAAATATTCTTGTGGCGAGGAAATGTAAAAAATCATTACTATAAATTTTTCTTGGACCAAGTGATCCAGTGAGCATAGAATGGATTTTATTAGGGGCACAAAATGGACCCTATGATATTTATAACTTATCCATTTGTACCTAATTTTTTCCTAAACTCTGGTTATGAAGAGTTTAGCGAGTGAAGACTTGACTTTTTCTCAGGTCTCCCTTTGAAGGTTTTCAACCTAACAAGTTTTGTGTCTCTTTCACTAGCAGTTTAAGGTATTTATATTTGGACCATTATTTGATAGAGTTTAAGTTTGTACAACTTTGACCAAAACACATGTAGTTTATGGTCATGACTCACATGGACCTAATATGGGAGATGTTACACAATATCCCAAATAAGATTCCCAGGTTCAAGAGAACTCTAAAATCCTTCTGAGCAGGAGATGGAAAATTTTTAAATCACAACTTGAGGTTCTCAAGTCACGAGTAATGATATGGGGAGGACATGTCAAGTATGTACTATAACACTTTGAGATGTTTGGTTTTGCCTCGGTGTCGACAGGGCTCACAAGAATTAGAAATACCTTTATATTGGACCGAGTTGTTACAAGTTGGTGGGTCTAAATCCCTTCCGTGTCAATGGAATGGCTGAATCAAGAGATTTATTTTCTTTTTTAGGGGATATGAAAGGTTTATGGTAACCTAAGATGCTCAATACATGAAGTGCAGTATATGGACTGAGGTACTTTTAAAATATAACAGAAGCACCTCACACTCTATTTGACCCAGATAAGGATATTTTGGTCCTTTTATAAGGAGTGAAAAAATGGGTGATGGTATAGTTTATCATCATGTAGTGGGTACATTTTCTATGTAGTTTTAATGTCATGTGTTAAGGAAATTTTCCATGTAGTTTATCATCATGAGGTAAGGAAGTATTCCTGTGCAGTTTAACATCACGCGGAAAGGACATGGGAATCAATGTGAACGAATGGAATTTCCATGGTTGGGCCCAAGGGTGGAAGTCTGGATTTCACTACATATCTCATGAAAATGATAATCAAACTACACATAGTTCTAAATGTCCATACATTTTAACATCATGCGGTGGGGACACGAATCCCCTGATGTGAAATGGTGGTATTGCAGCTAGTCCCATGAATATAATTATGGGTGTCACTACATATCCCATAGTGATGGAAATCAAGAAATATGTATTTCTTAATGAAGTTACCTATGTAGGTATGGACTTTATGAAAAGAGATAGGCATATTTATATTGATTTGTTGTGTATGGTCTTGGTGTTGGAAATCCAGATGTTTCTATGTATCCTGTGAGTAAAGGAATCAAGTCACACTTAGTTCTTGAGGAACAATGCAGTTTAATGTCATGTGGAAAGAACGAAGATAGATCGATGCGAAAAAGTGGTGATGTTGCAGTTGGGCCCTAGGAGGGAAGTTTGGTCATCACTATGTATATCATAAAAATGAGAATCAAGCCACACATAGTTTTTGAAGAACTATATAATTTAACATCATGTAGTATTGACATGGGTGACTCGATGTGAATGAAAATGAATGTTATGGATCCATTCAATTTTACATCATGTTGTAAGGAAGTTTACGACACATTTTAACTTCATGAATAAAGGAATCTTATGGTCTTGCATTCAAGACCACGATGGACCTGTCACGTACTTTCATGCCTTGTTCTTGCAGAGATGCCTTTAGTGCGATTCGTAAGATCACGTGATCTATACTTGGTGTAAGAAAAAAGGATTAACAAGGTTCCCTCTCACAATACATAGGCAGTTGAGGGTACAATAGGGATATTTTGTATCATTTAGTGGCTTAACCAAGATATAGGATTGAGGCATCCCAACATATCTCATTGAAAAATGGGATAAATCCATACATAGTTATAGATGGGATGTATAGTTTTATGTTATGAATTGAGGTTGTTATCCATGTATTTTAATTTCTTGTTGTAAGAAAATGGGTCATAGGATGCGAAGAAGGAGAGAGATTGTAGATCCGTTCATTTTTTATCATGCGGTAAGTACATTTTCCTTACAGTTTAGAGTCATGTAGTAAGGAAATTAGATCACCCAACACAACAGGAAAGTAATAATATGGCTGTACCCAATAATAAGATTTTGGGTGTCACTACGTATCTCATTGGAAATGAGAATAAATCCATATGCAGTTCTAGAAGAACCATACAGTTTAACATCATGCGGTAAGGATGTGATCCATGTAGTTTAATGTCTTGTGGCAGGGATGAGATCCATGCAGTTTAACATCATGTAGTAAGGATGTGATCCATATAGATTAATTTCATGCGGTAAGTATGTAATCAATGAAGTTTAATGTCTTGTGGTAAGGAAAATATCCATGTAGTTTAATGTCTTGTAGTAAGGAAATTAACTGTGTAGTTTAATGTCATGTGGTAAGGAAAATATGGTATGACTTTTATCATTTTTCATTTAGGACCATAATGAGCCTATCTTTATCTTCCATGCTTTTTTTGTGTGTGGGGAAACCTTTAATGGAATTCCTAATCTCACATGAGCTACACTCATTGTGAGAAACAAGGAATTACAAGGGTTCCTTTCACCATGTAGAGGCAATAGAGGATATGATATGTGCATTTTATATCATATGGTGGCTGGAACAAGATATAGGATCAAGGAATACCTACGTATCTCATTGAAAATGAGAATCAATCCGTACGTAGTTTTAGAAGAACCGTGCAGTTTAACATCACGTAGAGAGGATGCGAGTCATGTAGTTTAATGTCTTGAAGTAAGGATGTCTACTGTGCAGTTTTAATGTTATTCAGTAAGGATGCGATCCATGCAGTTTTACACCTTACAGTAAGGAAATCATCCATGAATTTTAAAGTCACGTGGTAAGGACAAGATCCATGCAGTTTAATATCTTACAGTAAGGATGAGATCCATGAAATTAAACATCTTGTGGTAAGGAAATTATCCATGCAGTTTAATATCATGAGGTAAGGACAAGATCCATGTAGTTTAACATCCTGTGGTAAGGTCATTAGTTATGAAGTTTAATGTCATGAAGTAAGGAAAGTATCCATGAAGTTTAATGTCTTATGGTAAGGATGATGACGAGTAATCTATCAGGAGAGTGACTCTTTCAACGGATCTTGGAAAACTATTATGCATGTAGTATGAGTTTTGTGATCCTTTAACCCTATCAATCCTACACTTACCTATACATCCAACCAGTCTTTGAAGACAAAACAGTTCTCTACTGAGTTCCCGAGATTCCGATGGTAGGGGAAATGATTTTCATGGCTTGTCAATCCTACCTTTTTCAGCTTCCTGATTATTGGAAGTTCCATCAAACTATTTTCCACAGCGCAGTCAAAATACTAGGATACATGATTTGTTTGGAAAGAATAGGATTTGTTCAATATTGAATTAAAAGACAGTCACTTATCATTGGAAGGTATATGGATCGTTCTCCTCTTCACAACTGGTGCATCCTATTCAGAGTGGTTAGATGACTGGAGTGGGGATTTAGGTGTTGGTGGTTCCAATATCCCCATGTCTATCTGCACTTGAATCCAGTATTTAAAGGAAAAAAAACCTTCTATGGTGTGCTTGAGATGTTGATGGTAGGGTAAATGATTGTCATGGACCATCAATCCAGCCTCAATTGGCTTTATCATCATTGGGAGATCTATCAAACCATTATTCATGGCATAATTGAAATACCTTGAAACATGTTTGTCGTGGAAGGGATATACTTTTCGCTGCCTGTCTTCAAGAGATAGGTGACCAGCCCACTTCTCCCACATGTTATCTATGCCACCATTGGTGCAGGTATATGGTTGAGTCTGGGGTACAAAGTCCTAGTATTTATTGATCCAATGGTAGGTTCTGAAGCATTGGGGGTATTGGGCAACACAAATTCTTCCCATTGATTAAAATTCCATGAATCTACCAAAGGTTTTATGGAAACATCTAAGGTAAGATGGTTTCAAAAATATCCCTAATGAGGAGGTGGAAAATATGTAAATTTCCATAGACCTGTGGTATGGGGTGATGTGGAACAATGTTTGGATTTCACCCAATGGGGGGATGAAAAATATGAAAATTATCCTATCCCTGTGGGTTGGGGAACTTCACTGTAAGGCGAGATTTCATAAGCAGACACTAGTTCATCATCCCAAGGTAGATACCTCATGATTATTCCCACAATTATATCCTAGATATTGTTATTCTCTTTTTGTAGTTGAGTGATCTATTATTCTGTAGAAATTTCTCAGTCATCCTCAAGGGGCTGGCTGGCAGGGGACATGAAAACACGCTTTCCTCTATCAATGATAGGGTGAGTGGATAATGATGGGAGTTACAAAATGGATCCTAGAGACTAAATCCAGTGATGTCACTATCCATATGCTCCATTTTCACTATCTTATGGGATACCAACATGGTTGGTAGAACCCTTTGTATATGTCTGGTGGGTACCACTAATCCTTCTTGTTCTTGTGCAATCAGTAGAAGATAGGCTAACATGTTGTGACTCAGATGATTGAAGGAAGGTATGATTGTATTCTTCATAAGTGTGCTTGTAAAGATCTAATGATAAGTCTTAAAATCCTACTGATATCATATTTATTGAGATACAAGTAGGCTGGTGCTCCTCCTCGATAGAGTATCTTGTTTGATGGGTTGATGCCTGATGTACCGTTTGAGGGGTCAGTGCCCAAGGTACCATTTGAGGGGTCGGTTACCATGGTATTGTTTGAGGGTTCAATGAACATGGTATCATTTTAGGGGTTTTTGATCATGATAAAGATTATCCCATGGTAAAATATGATGAAAATTTCCCCAGCCTTGCAGTCTGGGGTGCTTCATGGGATTCTATAATCACCGAGGCTAGTTATGGTGAAGTAAAAGGTTCCTAGATTGTGATGATCTGGGATTAGTTTTGGGATACTATTAGGATACAATAGTGGGCCTCATATAGATTGGCGGTATCAAGGATATAATCTTTCTCTAAAGCTTCATTGTTTGGATACCTCTTTTGGGTTCTCCTATTGGGTGCCCCAACTTGGACAGTTGGTGTAGGCACAACTTCATCTAGAGATCCTTGTGAAATCATGGTCATATGTTGATGATGATGACTAGAACAGATCAGATACATCCTAGGTAGATATTGAGTGATTGATTTGATCTTATGATCATCCTTATCCACCTCCCTTATGCAGGGAAGGTGTGCACTATTGTTCTCTAATGATGGGCTCCCAAATAGGTTGAATGTGGCGGCAATGGCCACCTCCTTTCCGGCGGCCTATCATGGTAAAGACGGCTGGTGGGAACTGAACCTTTGAAAGATTTAATGATCCGATTCCAGAGTTGGGATGGAGCTATTGATGTGGTATTCCTGGAACAAGATGTTCACCAATCGACAATGGAAGTGGTGTGTTGGTGAAAATGTACATCAGGACCTCAGGATCAAAGCAGGTTATCTAGTGATCTCAGGATCCATTGGCACATTCAATGATGTCATTTTGATTAAAAGGAATCTAAAATTCCTAGAAAAGAAAAAAGAGACATTATCATTGTAGAATAATATATAAAATTACACATTTGATTAATAAATTTCATAGTTAAATGATTAAGAGACAATCCCTTATTTTTACACAAGGTTTAGTGTGGTTAAAAGAAACATGTCAGGTTAATCATTTTGTCATTCAATGAGAACAACATAAAATAGCCTGACGGGTACTGGGTAATCTTGTCCTTTTTGACCTGTGAAAGGGATGAAACCATTAAAGGATTTCACATCAGGTTCACTATTTTGTTTTAGTAGTATTTAAGGAATGGAATGAGTTTCACTCGACAATTTAGTTGAGGGGTTTTTAAGGCCTTGATCAATCACTTGCATCTGGTTTTCCATTTGTTCTGTATTTCATAGAAAATCCCAAAGGTTCCCTCATCCATAACTAGGTATGAAACTAATTTCCAAAGGCTGATAATCATCTAGGTTTTTCAGGCCCAATGACTCTTGGGGACTCATATTGGTCGAGAGGATGGGAGGTTGGACTCATCGTACCCTTTTGGGGGGAATTATTTCCTACTCCAGGACTCTCTTATAGAATTAAGATATATTCATGAAATCCTTCCTAGACCCCAATATGAGACTGTTTACCCCTATGTCAGTGACTTGATTACGAAAATACATTTATTGGAATAATTGTGTGCAAATCATAGTTACTTTATCAATCTCTTATTTATTTATGATGATTTGGGTTATGGCTATGTTCGAGCACTTTAGAGTTTATTACTATCTAGGGAGATGGTTGGTATATTGGAGATGTGATTGATCCTATACAAGGAATACTATGTATCATGTGAAAATATGAATCAAAATCCATGTAGTTCATTTGACATAGTTTGAGCTAACGACTTTAAACTAAGCGTTTTCTGAGCGGTAATCTTATTTCTGTATTGTTTTTATTTTATTTTATTTTGTGTGTTGTTTTTTTATTATAAGGGAACCTCTTGGGGTTTCCAATGTGATCTAACGTTTCTAGTTTGCGAGACTTAATATTTGAAGTAGTTTAGTACTTTTAAATGAACATGTCCCTTTCAGAGTTCAAACCTAACCTTCAATCATCCTCAATGAGTCTACTTGTGACACGAAGCCAAAGTGATCAATTTCTTATTAATCGGCCATCAGCTTCAAACCAAGTGATTTTGTTTAATGATTTCATTTTAAATCGCATTTTCCATTATTCCTTCCCATTTTTGAAATCCATCTTCTCTTCTGACATGTGTCTGAAAGTGTTAGCCAACCCAAGCTCGAATTCAAGGTCCATACCTCCTCTCTTAAGTCTTCTATCATAGGGGATAATCAAAAACATTATGTCATCATTTCATCCTCTTGAATTCAATAGAGAAAATTCTCCTTGATATCTTAAACAAAATTAAAAATGAAATTAGATGGACCCTTTTTTGATATTCATGGGATTATCCCATTCACTGGGACCTATATGATTTTCCTTGAATTAATTTCTAATCAATCTTGCCAAGCCCAATGTAGACTCGATCTAAATCTTATAGAATTGGTGAAAAATGCAATACTTTAAATGTTGAAAGTTGGTATTAGGTAAGTTGGGGGGGGGGTTCAAGTTGAGCTAATGACTTTAAACTAAGCATTTTCTGAGTGGTAATCTGATTTCTGTATTGTTTTTATTTTATTTTATTTTGTGTGTTGTTTTTTTATTATAAGGGAACCTCTTGGGGTTTCCAATGTGATCTAATGTTTCTAGTTTGCGAGACTTAATATTTGAATTAGTTTAGTACTTTTAAATGAACATGTCCCTTTCAGAGTTCAAACCTAACCTTCAATCATCCTCAACGAGTCTACTTGTGAAAGTGTTAGCCAAGCTAGAATTCAAGGTCCATACCTCCTCTATTAAGTCTTCTGTCATAGGGGATAATCAAAAACATTCTGTCATCATTTCATCCTCTTGAATTCAATAGAGAAAATTCTCCTTGATATATTAAACAAGATTAAAAATGCAATTAGATGGACCCTTTTTTGATATTCATGGGATTAGCCCATTCACTGGGACCTATATGATTTTCCTTGAATTAATTTCTAATCAATCTTGCCAAGACCAATGTAGACTCGATCTAAATCTTATAGAATTGGTGAAAAATTCAATCCTCTAAATGTTGAAAGTTGGTATTAGGAAAGTTGGGGGGGGGGGGTTCAAGTTGAGCTAACAACTTTAAACTAAGCGTTTTCTGAGCGGTAATCTGATTTCTGTATTGTTTTTATTTTATTTTATTTTGTTTGTTTTTTTTATTATAAGGGAACCTCTTGGGGTTTCCAATGTGATCTAACATTTCTAGTTTGCGATACTTAACATTTGAAGTAGTTTAGTACTTTTAAATGAACATGTCCCTTTCAGAGTTCAAACCTAACCTTCAATCATCCTCAACGAGTTTACTTGTGACACGAAGCCAAAGTGTTAGCCAACCCAAGCTCGAATTCAAGGGGATAATCAAAAACATTCTGTCATCATTTCATCCTCTTGAATTCAATAGAGAAAATTCTCCTTGATATCTTAAACAAGATTAAAAATGCAATTAGATGGACCCTTTTTTGATATTCATGGGATTAGGCCATTCACTGGGACCTATATGATTTTCCTTGAATTAATTTCTAATCAATCTTGCCAAGACCAATGTAGAATCGATCTAAATCTTATAGAATTATTGAAAAATGCAATCCTTTAAATGTTGAAAGTTGGTATTAGGTAAGTTGGGGGGGGGGTTTAAGTTGAGCTAACGACTTTAAACTAAGCGTTTTCTGAGCAGTAATCTGATTTCTGTATTGTTTTTATTTTATTTTATTTTGTGTGTTGTTTTTTTTATTATAAGGTAACCTCTTGGGGTTTCCAATATGATCTAACGTTTCTAGTTTGCGAGACTTAATATTTGAAGTAGTTTAGTACTTTAAAATGAACATGTCCCTTTCAGAGTTCAAACCTAACCTCCAATCATTCTCAACGAGTCTACTTGTGACACGAAGCCAAAGTGATCAATTTCTTATTAATGGGAAATCAGCTTAAAACCAAGTGATTTTGTTTAATGATTTTATTTTAAATCACATTTTTCCATTATTCCTTCCCATTTTTGAAATCCATCTTCTCTCCTCTTTCAACACTGAGGACAACGTTATTCTAAGTTGGGGGAGTGAAAATATGAGATTTTGAAAAAAATTTGGGGTTTTATGAAAAATTTCGATTCATTATCCAGGCATGCATTAATGTACATTGTGAAACATGAAAAATGAATGTCAAATGAATTTTCATTCCTTGATTCTAATTTTAATGCAAGTTTAAGTACATGAGCATAGTTTTTTGAAAGTGCGGTTATCTGATGTGATTTTTCACTGTTTACATTTTCATCAGTTTAATAAAAATGTTACAATGCATGTCCATTGGATTTTGGGTGTAAGTTTGAGTTCTTGGATCCCTTTGATCACAACATAGGGTTTGAGGTCACTTTCATTTTAATTTGAATATCCAACAAAAAATTGAAAAAAGACCTCATAGAGCAATGTTTTTTTCAAATGCGTAGCACTCAACACTTATGGATTGTGACTCCATAGTTGTCTTGACCAGAGTTAGACTTTACATCTCTATTATAGAGCATGAAATTGAAAATGTGTGATGTTCGACACTTTAAGATCATGACTTCATAGTTGTCTTGCCCAGACTTCGTCTTTTCATCTCTATTGTGGTTAAAAAATCAAAAAGAAAAAAGAAAAAGAAAAATTTGGATACACATCTTAAGGTTTAATGTGACTCCCACCTAGCGCTTTCATTTATTTTCCCCTTGGACAAGAATATAGGCTCCATATTTATTGTGTTCTTTCCAAGTATATTAAAATTTCATAGAAATTCTAGACCATCCATGTGTCTTCTCCCAAACCACTGTGTTCTTCGGTTCCACCACGATTCATGACCATAATGCCTGAAATCACGTTAATTTATCCCGCATAATCATTAGTGGCCAAATTCCTACCACCATCTTCTCAGAAATTGCCCGTCGTTGCACCTCTGAAGATACCTGCTCGATTCGGCCTGCGGAACCAATATCGCCCATACAATCAACAAATCCCCATCACCACCCCTATGCCTTTGTCACATCTCCAATCCCAAAAACCGAACCTATAACAAATATCAATTTCAAAAGAGTGATTACACATCAATCCATTTCCTAGGTTTAGTCAGATCATTAGCCAATCAAAATACCAGTGACAAACATTGAATAATCAAGGAATAAAAACACAAAACACAAAAGTGAGCATACAATGAAGGTTTTGTTTTTTTGACCATCTTTGACAGAATTTGAAGAATGAGAAAGGATAATCAAAACCTCAAATTCAAAAATTTGATCTCAAATATCTATTTTTTTGGAATAGAAATAATCTATGATAATTTATCAATGGTTATTCGTGAATTTATTTCTATGAAATTAATTCACATATATCATGGAAAAACAGAAATGAGGAGATAGAACTACCTCAAAAATGGATTGATCTATGATAAAGAATGATTTTACGTCGTTGTTGGTGGGATCCAAGAACTCCGTTGATGATGACACACCCCATTGTATTCCGATTATTGATCCATGATCCCGTGATCACTGACCAACACACTCACCACTGGAGTTCCATCCATCATATCCATACTCTAGTGTCATGTGGCCAACTCTAGGTAATTCACTATAAAGGGGTTTATAAATAAGATTCATTAGGGTTAGACAATAAATAGACATTAAATTAATACATTAATTTAATCTATTTAATCCTCCCATGATTTCACTCTAATAGAACATCAAACACTTACAAAACTTATGTCACACCCAGGGTGAAACCCATGTCCTATATTTAAAGGTGGTTTCATTTTTCCCATTCGAGACACTGTTTGGGAGATATTTATTATTATTTTTGTGATATATCTTATATAATATATTAGCATCGTGGCTCCATGAGCCTTGTAACTTCGCACTGAATCCGCACTTAAGTTCACAAATATTCATTAAAATATTCCAAAGTGTTACATGGTAAAACAATCATTACATCATCCCCACCTTTAGGGACTTTCGTCTCGAAAAGAAAAAATATATTAAAAAAGATGAGGGTACTAAGCTCGCATTAGGTTCTCTCACTACCAATTTCTCCAAAAAATTCTCACGATGCCAACAAAAATGCACAAAGGGAATCACTATATTTGGCCTTCTGTCTAGGGGTGAAACACCATGCTCATCTACCATTGAGTGCCAAAGGCCTCCAGGAATTCCATCATGCTCATCTACCATTGAGTGCTAAAGGCCTCCAGGAATTCCATCCATAATCTTGACATGAAGCGAGCATCACTATTTGAAATGATCCTCAAGGTAACTCTATAATGCTGGACTTTCTATTGCACAAACAGGTTTCCCAAACTCTTTATTGAAGCTTTCTCTCAAATAGCTAGGAAGTTAGCTGATTTGGTGAGCTAGTCTACGATAATCCAGATAGCATCATGACCTCTTTATAATCATGGAATTTCTGTAATGAAATCCATAGAGATTCCATCCAAATTCTACTTTGACACATCAAGTGGTTGGGTCAAACCCACTGGAACCTAGTGTTTGACATTCACCTTCTAGAAAGTGAGGCATTGAGAGATAAACTTAGAAATACTCCTTTTTATCATGACTGGTACCATCATCCATCCTCAAAAAGGATGATGTGCTTCCCATATTTAAAAAACCCATTAGAATCATGTCATGTGGATATCTGGTCATGAAAGACCTCACAATTGATATCCCCAGGTTGTACCACCCTGACATGTTGAAGTAGCATAGGGGTAACAACCTTCGACTTGATGTTAGATACACTGTCCTCGTCCATAAGGATCAACTCTGAAGAGGCTAATTACTCCGAAGCCTCACTCATCAACTGTAAATAGGAATTTTCTATTTAGATTATTTTCCACCAAATTCCCTCTCCCAGGTGAATGGAATATCTCAAAAACATAGATGATGAAACACTCTCCCATAAGACAGTGTCTTTAAGGCATTAGGGTGAAAGCTGTAGCCACTAGCTCCAAGTCGTGGGTCACATTGTTTTGCTCATGGGGTCTATGCTATTAAGACATATATGCAATCATTGTTTTTATCTACATCATAATGTATACAATCCTAGCTCTGGAGGCATCGCAGAACAACACACACTCAATACCCTCCTTTGGGAGTTTCAAGTTGGGGTGCTCGTCAACCTCTGACGCAACTTCTAAAAAGTATAATGACATTTATCCATCCATACAAAAGGATGCCCCATTTAGGATAAGGCATTCATGGGTTCCATGATCCTAGAGAAATCTAGCATGAATCTCTGATAACATCCTTCCAACCCAAGGAACCTCTACACCTCAGTCATGCTCTTTGGTGGATCTCAAGCTAGCACTACCTCTATATTCAGACGGTTCACTGCTACTCCCTCTTCTGAGATGTCATGTCATCAGAAGTGGACCTATTTATTCAAGAAATAACAATTCAAGGGCTTCCTATAAATATGGTACTCTTCGAGTATGTCTAGAACCATTCTCAATTGTATTTCATGCTCCTCCTTTGACGCTGAGCACACGAGGATGTCATCGATGAAGAGTACTATGAATCGGTCCGAGAAGAGTTGAAAGATCCAACCCATGAGTCCCATGAAAATTGATAGGGAATTGGTCACATCAGAAGGGAATCACTAAGAACTCAATGCAATGATAGTGATGATGGAATGCCGATTCAGTACATCCTCCTCCCAAACTTGGAGTTGGAAATAACACATCCCAAGGTTAAACTTTGAGATCCAATTAGCCTCCAACCAATGGTCAAAGAGGTCATCGATTCTTGGAAGTGGATACTCATTCTTATCAATCTCTTGGTTTAGGTGATGATAATATATAAATAACCTCAAACTCTCATCTTCCTTCATTGAAAACAATACTGGGAAATCTAGAAGAACACACTGGGTCAAACAAAGCTCTTCATATACAAATCCTCCAACTACACAATCATTTCTTGCATCCCTATGGGGTTTATTCAATATAACGACACTGATATTAGGGACTTACCTATGTGAAAGCCTATGCAAAAGTTGATCTCTTGATGGGGTGGTAAGCCTGACACGTCCTCAGGGATGACACTTTCATACTCCTCCACCTTTGTAAAAAAGTGAAATGTCATAGTATCCACCTCTTCAAGGGTCATACTAGCGAACTAATAAGAAATTGGTTGTATCATCCTACATAAGAGATCATCATAATTTTCTTGAGATTTATTATCACCAATAAAGGAAAGAAAATCATCCCACCAACTCAAGCACTTTACAACCCTCAATGGCAGCATCCAGGCTGGATATTCACAACAGACAACCCGTTTATATTGAGAAAAACATCATAGGGACTCATCGAAACTAAAAATAGATCTCATACAAAGATATATTCATAAAGAGTCAATTCACACTACCAAAAGAGAAGTAAGATCATAGAATCATCCTCAATATGAGTCTCTAAATGCAATGGTTGAGCTAAAGGCTCCATTGAGAACTCTAAGTCTTGAACAAGGGATGTGACAAGGAAAAAGTTATTTGCGTTCATGTTTATCAAAATTTTATATGAATTAGAGAAGACACAAATCATACCTCATATCATAAATAATTCCTCCATGTCATAATCCCCCACTGCCCGCAGTTGTCCATGCCCTTTCCCAACTATTCTCAACAAAAGGGGTTTCTTCGACACCTTAGCACATCCAAAATAGCCTCAAATATACAAATCAAATGAACTCATCCACCACACCTCAATAATATTCTATTTAGGTGACACTAACTCACATGAATAATTTAAAAATGTGTCACTAGAGAACACGTCTCGGTAGAGGAGGTTTCCCACTTATTTTCATGTCTAAATCCACATCAAAAATCACCAACACATGGCTCCACCAATGTCCTACATTGACATGAAGAAGGTTCTCCACAAGGACCACCGTCAGGAGGGATCCTAAATAGGTTGAATACACATGCCATTGACTCGATCCAATCCTTTCCCACTTCTTTTCATGTCTAAATCCACATCAAAAATCACCAACACATGGCTCCACCAATGTCCTACATTGACATAAAGAAGGTTATCCATAAGGACCACCATCAGGAGGGATCCTAAATAGGTTGAATACACATGCCATAGACTCGATCCAATCCTCTACCACTTGGGGGGTCTGGTTGACCCCAAAAAACTCATGCAATATCTAACTTTGAAACTCAAGAAATGCACTCAATCCATGCGCATCAACTCCTGGTACTATTGAATCAACCAATGCTAAGCCTAATGGGGAGTATCCACATGAACCATCAGGAATGGGTTAGTATGCTGCTCAATGAGCGGAGGCATAACTTGCTATCCACCCAGAGGGGTAAACTCAAGATCATCACCCAACACTAAGGCCTCATCGTGAGGGGTTCATCATCATGATCTCACTTCGATATTTATTGTCAACTGTCTACATGGTGGCATCTTGCGGCTTAATAAGATGTAAGACAATCAAAGAGAATATATAGGGATATGACCCAAGAAGTATATAGAACCACAACCCATTACTATATGATACATGTACCAATTTTTTCAATACAACCAGTGCCTAAATGTACCAAGTTAACAAGCAGGTTATCAGAGTCTTGGTGAATGAATACATCAGTAGTTTCTCCATCATCGGGTTCCATGTTTGGAGAGATGAACTTGAGTCACTTTAACATTGTTTCTGTAGTTCCCTAACCAATCCTCACAACTAAAATATCTCCGAATTTTGGTCCTAATACAACCTTTGCTCTGATGCCACTCTATCACGACCTAACCCAGTGAGGCCCTCTTGGTCAGCAATAAGCCAAGAGTGACACCCCAAGCCCACATCCAATAGGCTTGGGACTATATACTAGCACCGACTAAGCATATAACAAACATGAGAGGCCTTATCCTAAAGTACCTGTACATATGCTCACATCACCATACACCAATATAATGTGGAAAAGATAAACTACTAATTCCATAAATGAAATAATAACAACTAATCCCATATCAGAGTATGACATAGTATGGAAAAAGGAAAATAGAAACATACAATCCCACCAAAATTATAAAAGTTCCCAACCTTCAAATAAATGGGGGATACTATTAAGATGAAACTCCTGGAACCATCTACAGTTAGTCTAGAAAAATTATGCCCCATTTAGTCTTACTCCTTCTAAGACTCTATCAAAGACATGCCATCTTCATAAGGCATGACATGTGCGGGTAGAGTTCATGTTGGGGTGAATATAAACATACCCAATAAGACACTCTGAAATCACTAAACATAAAGCATCAAAGAGGGAGTCAACTCTAAATCAAAAAGCCAAGATGATAGAAATGATAAACCCATACGTGTTCAAGGATGACCCCAAGTCTCAAAGTGAGGTTTGTCCTCACTACCTACCTAGGGATACTACTTGAGGCTCCAAGGAAGCATCTTTCCAAGATAACTCACTCATCAGTTCTCACTATGCTAATGACATTGATCTAAGAGGTCAAAATCACCAGGTATTTCCATGAAGAAGCATGAAGGAACTAAGAGTGATCATATGAGATACTCACTTGATCAGACTACACCTCATTAGAATACAAAATATGCTAATCCACCAAGGGAAGCCTCACGAGAATTAGAATGGAGGGCCTGCTCCTCACTACTGAGCTCCACAACTGAGTGAGCACTATCTCTAGTAGAGGGCCTATTCCCCACTGAATCTTGATGACTGGGGATTACCACTTCGTAGATAGAGGGCCCACACTGTCTCATGTGAGGGAGTACTGACTCTACTTGTATATAGGATATGAGGGACCCGTACCCTGGTGATTCAGCATAGTACTGGGCCCGACATCACTTAGATTAAACCTGATCACTACCATTAGCTATTCATCGTTCGAAGAAGTATCCCACTCACATCACCTTGCGTCATATCTCTAATGCTGAAACAAGGGACACGTTCACATCTTACGTGGAATTCAACTTAGAAAGGGATACTCGTGGGCCTAAATTTGACCCCCAAAGGAGATATGCGATGTAGGAGGTTTTAGGGATATTACATGACATGTTATACTGGGGTACATAGCGAGCCACACAAAGTACGATGCAACTTGTGTCATTTCATTTCATAGGGAATGCTCCTCTAGATACATATTGTGTTGCTATGAAACCTGATGTGTCGAGGTCAAGCAGTCACATAGGCATGTGTCGTTTGCCCATGACCCCATGCCTTATGATGTACTTGGGTGTTCCCCGACACACATGACATGTGGGGATAGGTGGCTTCCTGGATGTTTACTCCCAGTACATACTGATCTGGCTAGATAAGGGTCATATGACATGTGGATCCTCCACATGATATGTGATATTTAACTATTCATGAAAACCCTAGCTTCCACACAAATGGGTTCACATGGTGTCTGTTCTTCCAAACTACACACTGTGTATATCCGGATTTCACTGAAATTCCATACTATTCATGTGTCTTCACTCGCACCACCGTCGCCTTAAGTTTAATCATGATTCACAACCAGAACACTTGGAATCACATTGATTGGGCTCACATCATCACTGGTTTCCAGATTCTGGCCACCCTTTTCTCATAAACGCTCATTGTTACACCTTTAAAGATACCTCCTTGATCTAGCTCAAGGAATCACCATCGCTCGTACCATCAATGAATCCACATATTCACTGCCACGCCTCTGTCATGTCTATAATCCTAAAAATTAAACCCACAAAAATGATTTGTTGTGCCAAAGAGTGATTGCACAATGATCATTTTCCTGGGTATAATGAAATCATCGGTCAATCGAAATACTGATGATGAACATCTAATAATGGAGGAAGAAAGGCACAAAGTAAAAAAATGAGCATTTAACGAGGGATGTGTTTTTTTCCATCATTGACAGAATCCAAAGAATGAGGAAGGACAATCAAAACATTAAATTCAAAAATTAGATATCAAATTCCTAAATTTCTAGGAAGTGAAATAACTGACAATGATTTTTCAAACAAGATCAAAGAATTAATTTCTATGGAATTAATTTGTGTTCATTATGGAAAAATAAGAAAAGGGAAATAATACAACAAAAACAAACATCCTACCTCAAAAACAGATTGATCGCTAATGAAGAACAATTTTGCGCCATTATCCTTGGAAAGATCCAAGAACTCCATCGATGATAAAAAACTTAAAGGTGGTCTTGGTTTTTCCATCTAATACATTGTTTGGGTGATATTTCATTAATTCTAAAAAACAAACCATACATGATATATTATATTTAATATTTTTAATACATCAACACCAAGGCTCCATGGCCCTTGGAACTTCATGCCAACCCCACACATGAATTTGAAAATATTATTTGAAATATTTCAAAGTATTACATAGAAAAACGAGTCATTACATATGACTTCTATGTTACCACCTTATGCTATACTAAGTAACTCAATTTTTCATCATAATAAGCATATATTAAGATTCAACCCTTTAAGTATTCTCCATAGTGGTTTCTAGATACATACCATTCTATTTTTCATTTTCGTGATCCTACTTCAACCGAACACTAAAACCAAAATGTTTATGATAACATACAAAGTATGAATATGAAAGGTTGAATACAAAGATGTCTTTTCCAATGAAACCTTCATTTAAAACTATGAAATAATTGGATCAACATCTAACTATATAGGTAAATATCATTCAATTGGGATAATTGAAGTGACCAGTGGATCTTGCAGGTAAATTGAGTGGGGGGGGGGGTGAATAAGTGTACACAAGTTTTACCAAATTCTTTTCCTTTTACTTTCCCCTCTTTTTATATTTGAACATATGCACCTCTATGGATGAATGAATCATTATTATTCAAACATGATCACACTATATACAAGAAAAAAGTAAATTAATCACAACACACAATATTTTTACAAGGTTTAACCCCAATATGGGTGACTATATCCTTGATATGTTCAGGACAAGTTCGAGATAAAAATTCTCCACTAATAATCTTTTAATCAATTACAATGTGTCAGTCAGGTATTATATTGAAAACATGATGGGAAGGTATCAACCACTTCTCAAATTATACTAGCATCTCACAAGTGCTCTTTATACTAGAATCCCACTACAATTCTTTATAATGGTATCCCACTAGTGTTAAAAAATACAAAACCAATACAAATGATAAAAATCCCACAAACTCCAAGATACCACTCCAACAAAAAACCTATATTTTTCTTCGAATCACTACGATAAGACAATTATTCAATTTCTTACTTACACTAAAATTCTTCGACTACCACTGGATGTAATCAACAAAACTGTATTCAAGAAGACCTTGTACTCTTTTGAATGAGGAGAAGATAACACTTCCACTTCAGCTGTCTGTAATATCAGAATGAACAACTAAAAAATCTTCAAGATATTGCAAGTTGTATTCTTCCTTTCTTTACTGAAAGACATCATTTCAACTCAAACAAATACTGCTAACAATATTTTTAAATTTTATTCATGCATCAAAGAATATGATTATAATTTCATGAAAACAATGCATCATGTGTAGAATTATCATCATCTTTCAAGTATTAAACTCTCATAACACATTATTTACGCAACAACAAAAGTGCCTGAAACTCACTTTCTTTTTTCACAAAATAGTTCTCATCTAAAAATTTAATGCATGCAATTATCTATACTAATTTTTATGTCTTCTCTGTGCAATAAAAAATTCATAGCTCATTGTTCTTCTCACTAGTTTTCCTCAATGCCTTAATAGTGACTTATATGTTTACAGTTTCACTTCTCCTTCATGAAGCTTTAACCTCATGAGACCATCTCACTTCCTTTATGCATACAGATCATCACATGTATGAAAGATTCTTTTGTTTTTCAAATACTCAAAATCTTCATGCAATACTATACATTGTTGTTTGCATAATATAATGCATGAAATGTTTCTATACTTCATGTAAGTCAGAGCATAAAACCACACTCATCTTCTTTATGCAACTCTATGAATGCGTAATGAATAAGAAAAGGTTCTCAAAACTATTTCACTTCGTGGAGTTATACAATGTACATAATATTTCTTCTTTGCGTTGTTTACAGTATGCATAAACCCTCATGAAAGTGGGAACAATTCATGGATTCTCTATTTCATGTGATATGAAATGTATAAAAATATCACTTGATATCTCACTATACAAGTGAAAACAGAGGAGTTTTCTTATCCTCTTTCTCTCTATTTCTAAATCATACTCCCACTTATCTCTATGTCAAATGAATATGTGTTTAATTTTATTCATATAAAAATAAATAAAGTGTTTTTGAGGGACCCTCATCTTTTGGTGGTGTGGATTGATGAGGTGGACATGACTTGTGGAATCCCACATTGGAAATGGGATAAAAATTCACAAGACTCCTCCCATATAAAAAGAGGTCCTGGGAAGTGTATTTTTCCATAAAAAATATATATTCCAAATTTATTTTAAATTTATTTCTTAAAAATATATATTTCTAATAATTTTTTTATTATATATATATATATATAATTCACACAAATAAATAATAAAATAATTTTTTATAAAACTGAACAACGATGAGATTAATCGTGACGATTGGATTTCAAAATTCAAAATATGATTGGTTGCATCCATCCAAAATTTTTCTTATTTTGATTGAATCAAAGTGTATTTTGATTGAAACTATGAGAACAAATCAGTGTGAATTACATTAGATTTAATCTATAAATAAGTGCGACGTTGATATTGTTTCATATAAATCTCCTCAATCTAGAATTCTCTAGGGATATTCTCCCATCATCGATCCATGGGGCTATCAGAATTTTGTGTTTGAAAATCCCAACATCAGGTAAAATCCTTGAGAGAAATTTCTATCGAGAACCCTACACCAACCAATGGGGATAGATTAAACACTTTAGGAAAGTTAACTTTGTTCACACATCAAGATTTTAAAACCTACTATCTTCTCAACACACCTTCTTATTTTTATAACAATCAAAAGGGTTTGAATTATGGATGAACCTATAAGATGGATTCAAAATCTATTAAAGTGATGAACCAAGACATGGTCAACCTTGACCATTTTGATGACAAAAACTTCTTATGATGGAAAGACAAGATGATGTTCTTTATTATAATGTTGGATATTTTTTACATTATAGAAACAAACCTTCCTCTAATTCCCAATGAGCCTTCTCTAAATCCTGTCTACACACTCATTGATGTGACTCAAGTCGAGCATATTTGTGTAATGAGGAAGAAATGAGAAGATGATGAAGTTTTGCGTCGAGGTCATATTATCAACACATCATCAAATCGTCTTTATGACTATTTTCACCAAATGAAGTCCCCTAAAGAAACATGGGATGCAGTCAAATTCAAGTACAAAGTAGAGGAAGAAGGTACCAATAAATTTGTTATTGAAAATTATCTTAACCTTAAGATGGTTGATAACAAGATGATGGTGGAGAAAGTTCATGAGATCCATGTTATAGCAAACAAGCTTCTTTCCATTAAAATTAATATACCAAAAACTTTCCAAGTTGGTGCAATTATTGCTAAATTTCCACCTATATGGAAATACTTTGGAAAATAACTCATTAAAAAGAGTGAGGATATTTCCATGGAATAATTTCAAAAACACCTTCATATTGAAGAATAATCTATGTTGACAGACGTGGGTATGGATTCTTAATTTGATACCAAGGTTAATATCATCAAGAGAAAGTAACCATCAAACACTTCCTTACAAGTCATGAAGAAATGTCAACAATTCAAGAAGGAAGACAATCCATCAAATAATAAAGGAGAATGCTTTGTCTATTGAAAACTAGAGCATTTTTCAAGGTAATACCACTATGAAAAGACAAGACAATGAAAATCTAGTTGTAATGATATCCAAAGTCAGTATAACTTTGATAAATATGGGGTGGTGGCTTAATTCTAGGGCAATAGTGCATGTGTGCAAGGATCATTCAATGCATAATTTTTTTATGAAAATAATATCACAAAGGAAGTACACCATTGAAATAATGCATGCATCAATGTCATTGGTCAAGGAAGTGTGGAACTAGATATTACTTCTGGGAGGAAGTTGGATCTTCTAAATGTGTTTTATGTACCCAAGATTTGAAATAATTTAATCTCTATTGATCTTCTATGTAATAAGGGATTTCGGGTTTCATTCGAATCCAACAAGCTTATCTTGTTGAAGGGAGACATGTTTGTTGGGAAAGGATACTCAAATGATGACATGTATCAACCACCCATTAATAATATGATTGATTTTTCTACTTACTTGATTGAGTCCTCTAATTTATGGCATGAATGTTTTACACATGTTAATTATAATTCATTAAAATTATTGAAGAAGATAAATTTAATTAACATTTAAAATGAACTTAATAATTGCGGAACATGTGTGGAATCTAAAATAGTAAAAAACCATTTCAACATGTCTAAAGAAATTCAGATATATTAGAATTATCACATTATGATATTTTTGAATTAAATTGTTTTTTAACTCATGGAGGAAAAATGTATTTTATTACTTTTCTCGATGAATGTAAAATATATTTACATATATATCTTCTTAGAATGAAATATAAAACCTTTAATATGTTTAAGAAGTATAAAGATGAATTTAAAAATCAATTAAACAAAAGGATTAAATTATTATGATCAGATAGTGGTGGTGAATAATTTATGAATGAGTTTAATGAGTTCTACGAATAAAATGGTATAATTCATCAATGTAATGCTCCTTATAAACCTCTAAAAAATGGATTAGCTAAAAGGAGAAACCATACATTAGTAGAAATGGTAATTTATATGATTAATAAATCTAACTTACCATTAAATTTATTGGGGGAAGCTTTACAAGTTGTATGTCATATTCATAATTAGATTGCTTCTAGGAAAACTAAGTTACCCCCTATGAAATTTGGAATGTTATAAGGACTAATCATTCATATTTTAAAGTGTGGGGGTGTTTAGATTATTATAGAGTTTATGATACTAAAATAACTAAAAGTGGTCCTAGAATGATTAAAGGTATTTTTGTTGGATATGAAGAAAATCAAAAAGCATATAGAATTATGGATTTGGGATCTAATGTCATTTTTGAATCAAGATATGTAATATTTTTTTAAAAATAAATTTTATAAAGATGATTTAGAGGAGTTTATTCCTCATACCCCTTTCTCCTATACTCCATCTAGTTCAAATACAAAAGTAGAGAATAATGATGATTCTCGAGTTGAACCTAAACATAGTACAAGATTTTGGAAGGAGAAACATCTACATCCATATTTTATTTATTTTGATTCTATAGTTTCCCTTGTTGAAGGAGATCAAAATAATCATATTCAGAATAAGTATCCTATGATATTGACTATAGAAGACGACCCAAAGATATATAAAGTAGCTATGAATTCTAGATATGTTTCTTTCTAGAAAGAAGAAATTAGTGATGAAATTGATTCCATTATGGAGAATAACACTTTGGTCAATATGGATTTACCAAGAGGTTCAAAACCTATTGATTAAAAATGGGTTTTCAGAAATAAGTATGATTCCAATGGTAATATTCAAGGTTTTAAATAAATATTGGCTGCCAAAGGTTTTAGAAGAAAATAAGGGATTGATTTTTTTATTCTTATGCTACTGTATATCAAATTACTTCAATAAGGATTTTATTAGCATTAGATTTAATTAATCATTTGCATGTCTATCGAATGGATATTAAAACAACTTTTTTAAATTGAGATTTAAATTAAGAGATTTATTTGGAAATCTAGAATGGTTTGTTTTTGAAGGTAATGAAAAGAAAGTATGTAAACTAGTTAAATCTATTTATGTCCTTAAACAAGCTTCAGAGAAATGGAATGAAAAAATTGATTCTATTATATTATCTAATGGATTTGTTCATAAAAAATTCTGGTAAATGAATTTATTCAATGTTTATAAAATAATATAAATTTATTGTGTGTCTATATGTAGATGATATGTCAATTTTTTGAACCAATATGGTTTGTGTAAATGAGACAAAGTTTTTTTATCCCATTTGTTTTAAATGAAGGATATTAGAATAATTGATATGATTCTAGATATTAATGTTAGAAAACATAGTGTAGGTTGTTCTTTAATTCACTCTCATTCCATAGAAAAAATGTTCAATAAATTTTATTATCTTAGTTTCAAGGATTCTAGTACTCTATTTGATTTTAGTGTTAAACTATTTATAAATACCAGCAGAGCTATAGCACAACTTGAGTATGATAGTGAATTTGGTTCTTTAATGTATGAAATGAATTGTACTTGACCTTATATCGTTTTTTTATTATGTAAAATGAGTAGATATACTAGTAATCCTAGTGTGGATAATTTTAAATGTATAATGATAATCTTTGGATACTTGAGAAAGATTAAATATTTAATTTTATAATATAATGATTATCTGATTGTATTAGAAGGATACATCAATGCGAGTTGGATTACCAGTATTAGTGATAATAAATCCACATCCATATGGTTGTTTACTCTTGGTTACTATGTTGTTTCTCAGGTGAGTAAGAAACAAACATGCATTTCACATTCGACCATGGAGTCAGAGTTTATCACCTTAGCGGTATGTGGAAAGGAAGTTAAATGGACTATAAATCTATTATTGGATATTAGATTGTGGCCTAATCTAATACCTTATATACCTACCAATTGTGATAGTAAACCGCCTTTATCGAAGTAATATAGTTTCATATACAATGGAATTTCTAGACATATAAGTTTGAGACATGATTATGCGATACAATTATTACAAGATGGTGTAATAAAAATTGTCTAAGTGAGATTGTGTAAAAACCTTATGGATTCGTTTACAAAATATCTGATGAGAGAGATCATTTGTAAAACTAATAAAGATATGGGGTTAAAACCTATAATTAAAGTCATTTTGTAATGGAAACTTAACACTTTATTTAGGTATATTTTAATCAAAGTGTTTAATGGGTAAAACAAGTTACAAAGTTGATTGCTAATATTGAAAATTATAACCCCAACTAGTTGGTGTCAATATCATCTGATATAACTAGGGGTTGAGTTAAATCTTAATAAAATATTAATACTCGTTGATTTATGTGTTCTAATAACATAAACACATTGTAATGTTTTTCCTATGTTAACTTAGAAGTGGCGTCGCTTCTTATAGGAGTAAAGGGGTTTACTCTTTAGAGAGTTCATGAAAATGATATAAACACATGGTAATCAAAGTGTTGCAAAATGAGATATTGGATGGAAAGATCATTGTATGTATGATATATTTATTTTATCTTAAAGATTAAATTTTTTAATGTCTTAACAACCTATAAATCTGATAATGCTTTGAGATATTGATATTATGTGAAGGTTTAAATTGAAAGATACCTTTATTATGTATAATGATTCACTTTTGATTTGGATAGTTAATTTTTATGAATAAAAGTGGGGGATTGTTATAATTTCTATCATAATAAACAAATAAAGTTTTTTGTAGGGACCCACATCTTTTGGTGGTGTAGATTGATGAGGTGGAAAAGACTTGTGGAATCCCACATTGGAAATGAGATAAAAATTTGCAAGACTCCACTCTCATAAAAAGGGGCCTTAGGAAGTAGTTTTCCCATAAAAAATATATATGCAGAATTAACTTTAAAATTATTTTACAAATATATACATTTTTATTAAAATGTTTTATTATATATATATATATATAAAATAAAAAAAAATAAATTTTTATAAAACCGATTAATGATGGGATTGGTTGCGATGATTGGATTTCAAAATTTGAAATTTAATCAGGTTCATCCCTCTAAAATTTTCCTCATTTTGATCAAATAAATGTGTCTTTTGATCGAAATGGTGAAACCAAATCAATGTGAATTACATCAGTTTTAATCTATAAATAAATGGGATGTTGAGATTGTTTTATATCGCATTCCTCAATATGAAATTTTCTAGAGTTATTCTTCTAAGATCGACACTGAAGGGCTGTTAGAATTTAGTATTTGACACTCCCAACATCTGGGTAAAATCCTCAATGGAAATTTCCATTGAGAACCCTACACCAACCTGTGGGGGTGGAACAAATGATTTTAGATAGTAAACTTCATTCACACATCAAGATTAAAAAATCCACTATCTTTTCAGCCCACCTTCTTATTTTTCTAATAGGTGGGTCAGGGGGAATTTATAGACCCACTACACCGACATACTCCAATACCTTAACCAATATGCACACTGAACTTATCTTCTGATCGAACCACCATAAACCATACATGACATGGGGAAATTACTATCTTCATAAAACATAACTTTCTTTGCACTATCTAGGATTAGACTTTGTTCATTCATGAAAATGAAGTTCCATGCATGCATCAATCATGTTATGCTCTCTAATTCGATCAAATAGAAATCCAAATCTTAGCTCGATCACCAGGCCATGTGGCATGAATAATTCTCGATGAATGTAGAAAACCCTCAGACGTCTAGAGGTTGAAGACAACACTGGCCTATGATCAGAAGACTCATATTAAATAGATCGAGTGTACCATGTTATAAACGTAACATTTTATGAGGGGATACAGTTCCCTCGAATAGAAGATCCTACATCATTTCTCTCTCTAGTGTATCTCTTCTCAATAATATGCTTTGTTTTATTCAATTACTAGATTCAAGTACTAGGGTCTGCTTCTAACCCCTTCTAGCACTGATTTAGCAACACTGAACCTAGTATAATAGAGTCAATGCCGTACTTTATTAAATTAGTATAGATATAAGATTAAAATCCCAAATGACCGATTAGTTTAGCAGTTTTGGAAAACCAAATACATACATGATACCCATTTTACATTGGGAGAATAAAATAAATAATAATAAAAGTAAAAGCTCAGCATCCTTGAAACCCATTCCATGAATTCAACTTCATATATTGGGGAAAGGAAACAAAATAAGGGTGAGCTCAAATATTTAGTAAGGGTTAAGTAAAATGGAATATATCATGAATTAATAATCATAATAAACATGGAAAGGTGGATAAATGAATACACATTTCATATAAATATCTGGATAAGGCATAATTAATATGGTAAGGTAAATAACTAAAACACATTCCATTTAATCAATAAACTGAGAATGAAATGAATCCATAGATAATGTCATAGAAAAATCTCATGGATAATAATAACAACAAATGAATTCTCAATGAAGTAATTGATTAATTTGGATGTCATGTTTCCCAGGTATATGATACCTTTTCCATTAAGACCTTTCACAAGATGGTTTAAAACATACTAGGTAAAAATCCATCTAATTTTTCCAACTGATTCATCTCATGAAACTATTGATGCATCGAGGGGATTACATTAATTGGTCCTCGACCCCTGTCATACTAGTCCAATGTATTTATCATATACTAAATAATTGATTTATTTCATAAACAATGTGCCTTATCAAATATTTGTATTGAGTAAAGGCTTATGGATTTATCAACATTTCACTAATTAATCAAATAAATTTCAGAGTAAACACTATATGTAAAAATGGTATAAGGTTTAGTTAATAATAAAATACATTACACAAAAATATTTATATTTAAGATAAATTTAATGTCTAATGAAAAATGATTAAAATAAAGTGCTTGTTTTAAGAGAAAGTTAACAATCACAAAAAACGTGAGATTTTACAATAACTTTTACCAATTGGTAAATTTCATGTTAAATCCCATTGGGTGATGAAATTCAAATTAAAACTTAAAATACCATGAATAATAAAGTATTCATGATATTACACATCAAAGGGGTAGAATATATACATCATAAAAGAAAATTGGTGCATAATAACAAATAAGTCTGAATGGAATGTAAACTGAGATGAAATCCCTTACCTTATGATTCGATTTGGTTCAATATGATTTAACCTAATATATAGTGGTTTTAAACATGTTACTAACTTATTATAGATCCATATTAATATTTATAATATCATATATTATTTTTTATAACATCTTATTACCCATTCATTAATAGTCTTTCATTATTTTCATTGTTTTAGGTCTTAATTGCTTTGTTTTCTCGTGCATGTTTTGTTATGAAAGTTTTGATTCTTGAACATATTATATAGTTATATTATGTCAAGAATAATAATAATAATGAAATATTTATCATATTTTTACATCAATTTTACTTTTGAAACCAATCATAAATGATGGTTATGAAAAATTAAGTACGTTACAATCATGAATATGGTAGGTTGTACGTACGCATGAGTAACGTTTCCAATTTTCACTGATCATTATGGAAAGGAGGAAAGTAATATTTTACCTTTAAATAATTATCATAATTTCATTAATATCATATTATATAGTTATATATATCATCCATGTTGTGTGGTGATGTAAAGAGAGTCATATTGCTTTGTGAAGGCGGTAATCCACACGTACACAAACGATGTTATCATCTTTACATGAGTGAAAAGAAAAGAAAGAGAATGATATATATATTATCTTTTCAGAATGATAAATATTTCATTAATATCATAATTTTTTCAAGTATATCACATATAACCATTAACATCATTACTTATAACCTTCCATTTAAGTGTTAGTGAAAGATGAATCACATCTCTTCGCGAGATGGTAGTTCGCCGTATATACGAGCGACATTATCGTGCCTCCTACAGAATGAAATATTACAATAAATATATGATATAACGAATAAATAGGTATAATAATTTTATAAATATTATATATATAATTTATATACATCATCAAACCCAACCTTGATAGGTGTAAATGAAAAAATGAACGACATCGATTCGCGCGGCGGTAGTCTACCGTACACAAAAACCCAGATTTCATAACTCATTTGACAGAAGTGGATATGATTTTAGATCATTAAATTATTATAACAAAATCCTAGTATATTTAATATACTTAGTATATTATATTAGTATGTAATAATAAAAATTTAAGGAGGTGGAGAAATAAAATAAAATGAAGATGCTTATTGAAGAACATTACCTTTCCTTCAAGTATCTTCCTTTGGTTTACACTAAAGTCTTCCTAGGTTAGATTTATGACCTAAATATGGATTATATAATTATGGGAAGGAATTTTTAAGTTATTTTAGCAATTATTGGATGATAAAAATGTCTTGAGAGGTATGAAGAAGTGAGTGGAGTGAGTTCCCTTTTATAGTTCAGGAGGAGTGACATTCTTGTAAATAATCAAAAGTATTCACTATCAGGAGGTATCCCTTAACTCATGTGACTTAAAAATTGAATAATAATGTAGTATATGGTTTATTTAGTTTACACACATATCTAACACACAAAAATAAACACATATTTATAATTCTCTTCCTTAGTCTTTAAGTTTACTCATTTTTTCCCTTTTGGTTCTTACCACGGTAACTAATTTTCTAACCTAGGTAATTTATCCATTAAGTTTTAATTGAAGTGAGACATATTAGAAAAAAATATAGAAACTGATTCTAAATATTATATCTAATTTATAAAATAAAAAACCACGTGTTTGTAAAATTAATTTTAATACGATGCATGTAATGCGCAAAAACATCATTTTAACCTTAACCACGTTAAAAGAGTATTTTTCTATTTAGGGGTCAACATGTTTATTATAAAAGATTAACTGGTCAATTAATAAAAAATATTTGATATTTATTAAAATTTAGAAATAAATTGGCATAGGGTATAATTTTTAGTAATTTTAAATCATTTAATAAAATATCATTTATTATAAAATAACATTAATATCATTTTGACATTATTTGTTTAATTTGAATTTAAATATATCAATACAATGATGGAATTTGAATATATTAAGTTTAAAAATATGTAAAATGATATATTAATATAAATAATTAATGTAAGAAAATAATTCATTCAATTTACTTCACTTTTAAATTTTTTATTATCATTTATTTTAGTTAATTATTAACTAAATAATTACTGCATTAACATTTCTTAAGTATTTTAAGTAACTAATTTATATTTAAAAATTAAAAGTAAATTATTTTGATGAAAAAAATTATTTATCTTTCAAAATAATATTTATAAGTGAACCAATGTGATTTTTGTCCCTATCCCAAAGCTTTATAGAAGTTAAAAGCATAGAAGATTCCTTTTTGTCTTTTTCTTTACTGAACTTTTTATATAGTCCACTTTAATGGAAAAGTGTCCCTAAAACTCATAAAAATAAATCCAAAAGTCATAAGGATATAAATATATATAGAAAATTGGTATTGTACATGTTTTGGGTTATTCATACACCTCATATTCTATGTTTAACCACTATGTAAACTCATTTTTACCTTAATCATTATAATTAATTTTAACTATTTTCACTAATCATTATGGTCAAAAAATAAGTTGAACTTATTAGATAATAAAAATTATGACGATTCCAAATATTTAATCCGTTTTTCAAAATTCAACTCAGATAAGTGACATAATTTAATTTAAAATTTATCTTGGAGACGAGATGAGAAAGTGAGTTAAAAAAATGTTTAAAAGTTTACAATGTTTTTATATCAAAATTCAATATGAAAATAATTATAATGACCTATATTGGATTAATAGTTCTATAATTGAACTATTTTTACTTTTAAAAAACTCAAAATATAATTTAACATTATAAATTATTTATAGGAAAAGGTAGTTTTCAATTAAAATCCAGTATTTTTACTATTCATCCAAAAATGAAACTTCATATAAAAATATAAAAAATTCACCCTAAGTTAATTTTGGTATCCCTATTTAAAAAATGAAATTTATTTTTTCATATAAATTTACTAAAAGTGGTAAAAATTAATTTTAAATTATGCGCGCAAAGCACGATTAAATCGTCTTTTAAAAAAATACTGTTTTCTAGAAAACATTTCTTTGAATGATAAATATTTTATTACTAATAAATAGATAATTAATAAACATGTGTAAATTATATATTTAATAATTTAGTTAATTCTATTCATTCCTGCCATTCCAATGGTGAGGTCATGACTATCATATTAAATAATAATATTAATAGCATACTGTTGTTTGGTAAAACTTGGTCTTGCATGTAATGCAAGCTATCAAAGAAATTCATTATTGGATGTAATGTAAGACAAATCAGTATTGAATGCAACATACTCTATCTAATAAAATATTATTAATTATAATTTTTGGGGTATTAAATTCTCCCCATCTTAAATAAATTGTATCCTCGCAATTTAAACTTGATCACAATAATAAAGGGTTTGATGTTTGCAAATTCCTTTGTTGAAAAATCCACATCGTAAAGGGGTTAATAAAATATACTCTTAATAAGAGACAAAGGGAAGTACAAAGGCCATCTGAAATAATCACATAACTAGGTTTCTAAGTAGGATAATATAGGGTGGAAATGAAAACATGGACATGGAAGAGAAAAATAACACCCAAATATTGATGGAGAGTGATATAGAACATTGATCACAAGAAAGTGGGTGATATAGAGAAGGTTAATGAACAAAAAACCACAAACCAAATATGTGTGAAAAATGTCATTGATATCATCATAAATTATGTTAATTGGATAAAATTTTATTTCAGGATCCTTTTCCCTAAAGTTGATTAACTTTCATGATAAGATATACTTACTTGATTTAATTCCATTTTATAATTACAATCTCATACTTTGGTTGTTCCTTGATCAAATATTACTTTATATCTTACTCCAAGAAATGAAGATGAATTTGATGTACTTGAAACACTAATAGATGAAAATATCTATATTTTAATTATAATTCATTACATTTATCTCCAGTTGTCATTATAATAGAATGGTAAGCTAAAGTTTTCCAATATGCATAAATCTTCATATAGTGAAGTAATATGTTAATATTTAAAATATTGACCAAAGTTAAACTTAAACCATTTCAAAAATGGTTAACCTTATAACCCTCCAAAATATTAAGATCCATAACTTTAGAAATAAGTTCACTAAATTTCAAAAAATAACTTATCATTAATTTCCCAAACAACATGATGTAGTTATTAATCATCCCATGCCAACATGTGAATACCTTTATTATGTATTCTATTGAAACATGGTAATAACATGAATTACCATAAAATCTTATAAAAAAATACATGATTCATTAACACTTAAATAAATCATAGATTATTGGATATATTCCTTAAATCTAAAAATTATATAAACTCCATCAATGTTATCATAAATCACTTTTTCAAAAAATCATTAATCAGTTACAAGGTAGTCAGTGCTATCCAATTTACCTTCTCTATATCAATCATCTATTCATACCAACATCATTATCTCAAAATTAGGAACATATTAAGGGTCCTCAATCACGTGTTTTCTAAGAATTTCAACTTTCCACTGAATCATTTTTCTTGGTCATCGGTACCGTTCAACATACAATTTCAAATCCTTAATGAAAAAGTATTACAATACAATATTTATACATTTAATAATTCTTAGAACTAATAAATCACTAATAAAATACTCAAATGAAATAATTATTGAATACAAACACAATAATATTAATCATTCATCTTCATTTTTGGTAGTATCATAAGCTTGACCATGAACCATTAGCCTATTTTGAGGTATATTCCTTTTAGCTTGAGATATTGATTTTCGTAGTGTCCCATATCCTTACAGTTTAATCATTTCACATTGAAAACATTTTTATTACCCTTGAAATCATAATCATAGTGGCCTTTATCTACATACTTGTACCAAACTCGCATTCCTTTTAAGCAAGAACTAGGGCATTTCTTTCCACAATTATCACATGTGGGAAAATACTTCTTTCTCTTATTTTCTTTATCCATATTTCTCCCAGCTATCCTCTTATTCCCATGCCTCACTATAAAGACATAATACTTAGATAATTATTTCTATATCTCATTAGTATATGATACTTTGTCCTTACATGATAATAATTATTGGGAGACTAGTTCTGTTTAATAGATTGGTTTAAACCCATCAAAGAAATGATCATTCTTACCCTTTGAATTATGTGCATTGATTTAGTTCCAATTAATTCTACTGGGTACCATTTATAAATCATTACATACACTATATTAGATCATATCATTATAAAATATAATGTATACTCCAAAATATTGTGAAATACATAAAATAAATTGAAAAATTTATGCATAGATAATATTATAATAATAAACATGGTTTCTTTGTGGATATCACTTTTTTAAATCCTTCATAATGTGATGTGAAGAAAACATGAATTATCCTAAGAATATCCCCCAAGAGTGTCAAACCATGTTCATAGTAACTCCCATTGTTGGGTACTGGGTAACGCTCGAGTCAAGTCCAATGCCATACTTTATTAAATTGGCATAGATACAAGATTGAAATCCCAAAGGATTGATTATTTTAACAGCTTTGGAAAAACATATACATACATGATACCCATTTTATATTAGGAAAAAAATAAGGCATAACAAAAGTAAAAGATCAGCATCCTTGAAACTCATTCCAAGAATTCATCTTTATATCTTGGGGAAAGGAAACATAATAAGGGTGAGTTCAAATGATCATTAAGGGTTAAGTGCAATGGAATCTATCACGAGTCAATAATCATAATCAATATGGAAATGTAGATAACTGAACACATATAACACATAAATATCTGGATAAGGCATAATCAATATGGAAAGAGAAATAATTGAAACACATGCCATTTAATCAATAAGTTGAGAATGAAATGCATGCATAGATAATTTGATAGAAAAAAATCATGGATAATAATAATAACTGAATTATCAATGAAGGAAATACTAAATTATTGGATTTCATGTTTCCCAGGTACATGATACTATTACTATCAAGACATTTCACAAGACGGTTTAAAACATATTGGGTAAAAACCCATCTGATTTGGCCAATTGATTCATCTCATGAGACTACCAATGAATCAAGGGGCTTACATTAACTAGTCCCTAAACTATGTCATACCAATCCAAAGCATTCCTCATATATTTAATAATTGATTTAATTCATAAAAAATCTGCCTTATCAAATATCTATAGTGAGAAAAGGATATAGATTTATCAATATTTACCCAGTTAATAAAATAACTTTTAGAGTAAACACCATACATAAAAATGGTATATGGTCTATGAAATATTTATATAAATTACACAAGAATAAAGATATTGAAGATAAATTTAATGTACAATTAAAAATTATTACAATAAAGTGATTGTTTTAATATAAATTTAATAATCACCAAAGAAAGTGAGATTTCACAGTAAAATTTACCACTTGGTAATTTTCAAGTTAAAATATCCTTGGGTGAGTGTTTCATTGGGATTTAAGCTATGGAATGGGTTTTTCTAGATGGTTTGGTTGAGGGGGTTTTAAGGTCTCACTCAATCACTCGCATCCGGTTTTCCATTTGTTATGTGTTTCACAAAAATTCCCAATGGTTCCCTCATCCATAACTAGGTACATACCTTCTTTCCAAATTTCAGTAATCATCTTGGTTTTTAGGATCAGTGACTCTTGGGGACTCACATTGGTCGAGGGGATGGGAGGTCAGGCTTAATGCACCCATTTATATGGAATTATTGCATACTCTATGACTCTCTTATAAATTTAAGATATGTTCGTGAAATCCTTCCCAGACCCCGATACAAGACTGGTTACCCCCTGTGTCAATGACTTGATTAAAAACATGCGTTGATAGGAACAATTTCATGAAAGTCACAATTTATTTATCACTCTATTATTTATTTATGATGCTTTGGGTTATGGCCATATTCGAGCACTCTGGAGTTTATTGCTGTCCAAAGAGACGATTGGTGTCTTGGAGATGGGATTGGACCTCTACGAGGAATCCTACGTATCCTATAAAAACATGAATCAAAACCCATGTAATTATTTTGACATAGTTTAAGGTCATATTAATGGAACCATCCATGTATTTGAACATCATATGGTAAGGATGTGAATATCGGGCTCAGAACTAAATGAGGTGTCCTATGTATCCTGTTTAAAAAGGTAATTAGGGTCCATATAGTTCTTGTAATGAGAATCTGTGTCATGAGAGACACAATAGTAGAGACCCTCAGTAGGACTTATTCATATGAGACTACCCTGTATTGTTTCTTTGGGAATGTAGCCCCTTTGAGTGGATATGAGATGTAATTATACTTACATCCCAATGATGGGACCACAATTGGGGAAACCTCAACATGTTTTGATAAAATCATCACAGGTCTCTAAGCCCACATGAGCCATGCTTTGTATGAGAAAAAAAGATAGTGGTATAATGGAAACATTGCATGTGATCATATCCATATGGGGAATACACATTAAAAATTCCATTTGAGGGGTATGATTTACCATATTATGGAGGATATAGTAGAAAGGCATCCTACATATCCTGAATATGGTGGGAATTAGAGTTCTTATAGTTCACTAATCCCTTAATCCACTGATAGGCTAAGGTGGATGATCATGATCAGAGAAATTATGGATATCCCTAAGATTTTAGGAATTCTAGGGGGCTTATACCTAAATGGATTCCATATTTATCAGGGACATATTATATTATGTTGGTAATCGGGGCTTACACATTGAGACTGGCCGATTGGATGGGGCTTACACTCTGAGGCTTTCCATTTGTTATAATAATTCTTTATACTCTGATGGATTTAATAGATATGGTGATGACCATGAGAGGTATGCTCTATAACATTTCACTAGCAGGGTAACATGAGTACATGACCCTAGCTCATCGAGGAAAATTCCCTTGTAAAAGGAGTGTTTGGATGAAGGTTCTTGTTTGGGATCCACATGGCATGATTCTAAGTAGGTATGCTGGAAAAAGTTGGCATGTCATAAGGGATATTCTTGACATGTCTTGGATGTCTGTTGGATATGTCTTGATCTTCTTCCTGATATGTTGGGGCATCATCTTGAAAAGGTAGACACATCCATGAATGTATGCCTAATCAATTAACATGCCTTGGATTCATTTTCATGGGCAAAGTAGATTTGTATGAGATGCTTCGCATAAACAAAGAAGGTATGCTGGAGGTCTTGGGCATGATCAAATGGATTTTATTATATTTCTTCGCTTGAGTGAAGCAGATAGGTTAAAGGGATTTATATAATCAAAGTAGATATGTATGGGGTCCTGCACATGATCGAAGTATACATAACCATATGCTATCGCATGATCGACCTGACTTGTCTTCAGACTATTTCATGTCAATATGGAAATGTCTATGGACAATCACATGATCATACCAAAATGTCAATGAATCCTCTACATGATCAACATGCATTGTCTAAGATGTCTTCACATGACTAAGGCAGACAACTTTGAGGTACTTTTCATGATTGATATGACTTCGTTCTAGGATTTTTGTGTGAAAATGGTGACATTTCAATGGGATTCCATGAGATTAATATGAGTTTCTAAGGCCTATATCGCAATCAAAGTGAAATTTCCAAATCTTCCCAGTGACATTGCGAGTCCCATGAGGACTCTTGTGATCACGTGTCCTTAAACCATTCACACAGTGAGGTCTCACAGATATATTTAAGGTCTCATGTGTGTTCACATATCATAGGTACCTATCTAAAAGGATCATGCCCTAAGTTTCATGATAAAAAAACATTCCAAAACGTGCATGTTGAGGGTGTACACCATGGATTTCATGAAAAAGGGAGGCATATCCATAGGATCATATGCTCACCAAGAGGGTACTTATATGATGATCCTCTATTCATGCAATTCGTATGAACTCAAAAGGTACCCGCGAGGGAGTTTGTGAACATGTATAAAGGATTCCAAATAATACCATAAGCATGGGTAAGGGACCATGGTGAGAACTTATGGGGGTTTTCCCATTGGATAAACTGCATGTCGGTGGGTGTATTTATGACACCACATGATGACCAAACATTCGTGACTTGCATAACCTTCACGAGGTCTTGCGATGATCTCCATACTTATGCACAGGGAGGCTACAAATCAAAACCAGATCATGCATGGGCAATGCATGTCTTGTGGGTTTCTCATCCTCATTGCCTTCCTTGCATGGATGAGGTATCCATGGGGGATGAATTCAAGCATCGTGAGTCATTAAGGTTCTTTATACCAAAAGACCGAAGTTCCAACATGATCGCTTATTCAAGGATTCATGGAGGCATAACATATACAGAGTTAATATGTTGGGGAATAAATGTATTGGTTATCAAAAGCCATGGGTGGTATCCCACATGATCATGGGTTATCAGGAATGAGTCACGCTACAGAGGGTTCACATGAGGTTCATTCGTACACGTGATTCTCATGTCTTCCAAATAGGGTCTCATGAAGGTCTTTTCTATCACACTAAGGACCCATGGGGGGTTCTTATAGGCTAAGAAAAATATGTATGGGTTTTCATGTGATCACCAAAACACAAGGATGCTCACGGTATTCATGAGATCAAGGTTGAAATGTTTACTGGCGCATACTTTCGGGTACCGGTATGGGTGCCCCCAGGACTTATGTTATCACATTGCATGAGGTTCCATAGGTCATGTGATCTTGTGATATGAGGATAGGGTTTTCAGGATATCTTGTGAGAAACCACAAGAGACTTGCATGAAATCATGTGATCTTATGAAGATCACGCGATGAGATTTTGCGATGACATCCCATGACGGACTGTTGTAGGAGGGACCTCTTTAATTATGTGGAGGTGATCTCTGGGAACAGCCACCGAATCCTCTGTTTCTCTAGGGTTTTTATCCACTACTCCTTATTTTTCAAAGCTCCCTATTATATACCTTTTTGAGTGTTTTTCTTGATGAGGTCAGGTTTATATAGGTAGCGGGATGCCAAGTTCGATTCTGCTTTGTATAAGATGAATGCTGTGTGCACCCTCGAGGCAGTGGAGGTCTCATTGCATGATCCTTTCATCTGATCATGAGATTCCTATGTTTCTTTATATGGCATCACGTGTTCCCAAAAATCCAAATTAATTCGGATGAAAAATACATCATAGGTGGATGGGTTCACGGTCGCTGAAATTCTTACAATGCATTCAATGATCCTTTCACATGACCTCAGCCCAATTGGTGAGGTATCCTTAAGTGCATCCACAAGACCCAAGTTTAAAACTAGGTAGAGGCATATTTCTGGGTACAATAGCAATACTGTAGTTGGCACTGTAGCGGTCACTGTAGCAGTACTGTACACTGTGTGGGTACTGTAGCAGAACTGTACACTGTACAGGTATTGTAGCAGTACTATACACTATGCGAGTACTGTATTAGGCCTGTAACATTTACTATAGCTGGTACTGTTCAGTACTGTAGTAGCTAGAACTATTCACCTTAGGCCACCGGTTTAGGCTTGGAGTCCTTAAGGCTTTCGGGCCACCCAGACCTTCATGTCAGTAGGTCTTTTGGGCCACCTTTAAGGCTTTTGGGCCACCTCAAGGCTTTCAGGCCACATGCAGTTTCCCTAGATACACTACAAGAAAAGGAGCAGCCCTAGAAGAGGATTTAGAGCTGGCGTACTCACCAGAGCAGAGCCAAATGGATTTTTTAGAATGAGAGGGTATGGATATGCCATCAGGACCAGCCTGTGCTTGCACAGGAAGCCTAGCCAGACGACCATGTAAAGGTGTAGAGCTACTATCATGATGCAGATGCCGGGGAGGGGCCATTCCTTGTATATAGTCTGGTTGAATTCCCTAAGACCTTTGGGTCATGTAATCTCCTATGCCTACGGGCCATGTAATCTATGACCCTATGGGACTTGTAAGGGTTCCCCCTCATCCCTTGAAAGGGGGGTTGTCAAAAATCAATAAAAATGAAGGCCTTCAGGCCATTCAGGAATTCAATGATTGCTTTACCTCTGATCGCATGATCAAATGATGATCATGCAATGGATTCGAGTGTTAAAGGAATCTCTCACAACATTACATTAGTATTCTCAGTAAGATCTCATGATAGATCTTGTTTGGTTGTCTCAGACTTGTGCATCTATTGATGAAGGATAAGAGGGATGGTGATGTTGATCACCGATTGATTACATGAGTGGTGCCTTCGAGTTTCCATGTCAAAAGAGTCAGTGTGGGAGGTTGAAGATGGAGGTCCCATACTACGTAGGATTGGTCAAGTTTGAATTCTTGGGACATGGGATGATTTGAGTTTGATTTTACAATGTACGAGATCAAAGCGAATTGTTGGGACCAATGGAGGGCATGATCATACAACACAGATTGTTGGGAGGAATGATTAGACAATCCATATTTTATTTCCATAGAAAAAATTTCATCCCACATCGAATTCTCACTCGTTCTTATTTTTGTTGTATAATCCATTCCACATCTTTTACTCAATTGATCTGGTAATGGGGTCAACACCCATACCACATCCATCGGTTCCACTCCCGAGGTTTGGCCCACTGATATTATGGCTCAGGTTATGCATGCCTTCAGGCTCGCGAACCAGGGTCCCTATACATAGGCCCCTCCTGTATTTCATAGGAGATATTCTCCCTTATCCAGTCAATGACTAGCCCAGGCTAATTACCATTGGGCATGGTTAAACCCTGGTCCCAAATGTGCCTGTGGTTGAGTTGTCCTGGCTGGTTGGTGGTGGCCTTAAAAAGGAAAGTAATAAAATTACCTTAACCACCTAGAATAAAATTCCAAGTAGGATGTAGGGTCCAAGGTGTATCTCCTTAAACTACAAGTCTTTATGTATTCATTTTACAAGTATTACTCCAATGTTTTGCATAGTCCTCGAATCTTTGATGAAAAAGTGTGAAATTCAAAAATATTGGTGCCAAAAAAAATACCCCCCTTAGAATGAGATTCTTTAGAATGAAAAGAATATTATTCTAAGGTAAACATTGATCAATTTTTTTCATATCTAAATGTATGAAAATCCATGATACTAAACTTCTTAAGAGTATTTTTCCTAAGTATGTCCAAGGAACTCTCAAGTGTTACAAAGGTGATACTTCTGGCCACAAATGCTTGGCTGAATCCAATATAGAAATTATCTTTGACTTGGGTCATGGATACCCTGAAATTAGAATGTATATGAATTATATAATGGAATAGAGATTTGGTTAAATGGAACTTGTGGTTGGATCTGAAGTAAAGAACTCAAATTTCTCTATGTATCCCATGAGGATGTGAATCAAGACACACATAGTTCTGAAATATACCACTATACAGATCAAAATCAAGCATAGTAGACATAGGTTCACAGATGAATAAATCTATGATGAATGTACTTACATAGATCTAGCTCATACATAACAGGGGGGATATCACTATTTTGTGATGAAATCCTGGGTAAAGATCCATGTTCAGGTGGATACGTTACTCAGATCATCCATTAGTCACATCCTTTATGTGTAAAAAAATAGATCTAATCACCTGGATTTGAGTGCTTGACCTTCAATAGGTTACTATTTGAGAAAATTTTCATGAATTCCCACTGACATGAAATTATTCATTGATACACCTTCTCCAATAGTCTTCAGATATTCTATTTTACAAGGACAATTTGGACATGGTATCCTTCCCAAATTCTCTAACCTTTACCTATTTTAGGGGACTTAGAGAGCATGGATTGATTTTTTCTAAGACCATATAGTGTCCCCCACAATATTTTCATATTTTTATTTGTTTTTCCCCAACTTTTTCCTAATATTCACATGGATGAAGACTTAGCAGGCATGGACTTGGATTTTTCTCAGGATGCCTTCTTACAGGTTTTCGTCCTAACAAGTTTCAGTGCCTATTCTATTTTATATATGCTCAATATTTTCCAGATCACACAAAGTGATTGTCTAGCGAGCAAGGACTCAAATTTCTCCCAGGATTCCCTTATCGGGTTTTCATCTTGGCGAGTATCACATCTCCTGTTGTTTTAAGGTCCTACAGCTAGAACATCATTGCGCTATAGTTTAGGGTATTTGAGCATGGACCTTTTGGTGTACTATAGTTTAAGGTATTCTAGATTGGACCTTTTATATGTCACGTAGTTTAAAGTTTTAATGCTATGGATTTTATGGAATATGGAGCTGGTATACTAGGAATGAATCAAAACACTATGGGGTTCTTGAGTTCCACCGTGCTGCTGCTAGAGCTCACAAGGATTGGAGTTCCTTTCTTTCAAGGAGGATATGCCTTTAGTTGGCAGTTTAAATCCCTTATACATTGATAGAATGGCCAAGAAAAGCTGTTATACACCCTTTTACAAGGGATGTGGAAGATTTATGGAAGAAAATATGGTTAAGGGAGAAATACTAAGGATATTAGGCCTTCCTGGATAGTTGGAGTGTTGGTGATATAAATCATAACCCAAAATGTTGAGTTTGTGAATATGGGATGGGGTAGACATGCTGGATATGTCCTGTAACACTTTCAGATGTTCAGTTCCACCTCGGTGTTGTCGGGGCTCAAAAGGATTAGAAGATCCTTTATTTAAAGGAGTATATTTCATTATCTAGTGGGTTAAATCCCTTATTCATCGATAACATGGGCAATAAAAACTGTTCTCCACCTATTTACAAGGGTCATGAAATATTTTCAAAGACTCAAATGTCTAGATGATGAAGTTGGGTATGGAAGGAAGGCTATCCAGGAAAGGATTTGACACCCTATGACAATCCAACTTTTATGTTATGAATCCCAAGGCCTACACTCTATGGTTTCAAATAATGAGGTGTGGGCCATCAAAGGTTAAAGAATTAAGTGTAGAATTCTAACCTTGAGAAAGGGTACAAAATATAGTGATGCAACATCAAGGATGTCAGATCTACTTGAATAGTCTGGTATGGAGATTGTAAATCATAGTCCAAAGTTCTCAAGTCATGAAGAAGGTATGGGATAGTCACACCAAGGATATCTTAAAACACTATCAGGTTCTAAGTTCCACTGTGATGATGCCAGGATCACAAGAATTGGAAATCGATTTATATCAGACCAAGATGTTTTTGGTTGGTGGGTTTAAGCCCTTATGCATCGATAACATGGTCAAGAAGAGATATCTATTTTCTTTTTTAGGGGATATGAAAGGTTTATGATCACCCAAGTTTCTTTAAATCATGAAGTGTGATTTATGGAAAATATAATATTTGAGAAGGGTTCCAACATCCTAAAATCTACACCACCACCTAGAAAAAATATTCTTATGGCGAGGAAATGTAAAAAATCATTACTATAAATTTTTCTTGGACCAAGAGATCCAGTGAGCATAGAATGGATTTTATTAGGGGCACAAACTGGACCCTATGATATTTATAACTTATCCATTTATACCCTAATTTTTTCCTAAACTCTGGTTATGAAGATTTTAGCGAGCGAAGACTTGACTTTTTCTCAGGTCTCCCTTTGAAGGTTTTCAACCTGACAAGTTTTGTGTCTCTTTCACTAGCAGTTTAAGGTATTTATATTTGGACCATTATTTTCTAGAGTTTAAGTTTGTACAACTTTGAACAAAACACATGTAGTTTATGGTCATGACTCACATGGACCTAATATGGGAGATGTTACACAATATCCCAAATAAGATTCCCAGGTTCAAGAGAACTCTAAAATCCTTCTGAGCAGGAGATGGAAAATTTTTAAATCACAAGTTGAGGTTCCGAAGTCATGAGTAATGATATGGGGAGGACATGTCAAGTATGTACTATAACACTTTGAGATGTTTGGTTTTGCCTCGGTGTCGCCAGAGCTCACAAGAATTAGAAATACCTTTATATTGGACCATGTTGTCACAGGTTGGTGGGTCTAAATCCCTTCCGTATCAATGGAATGGTTGAATCAAGAGATTTATTTTCTTTTTTAGGGGCTATGAAAGTTTGGTGGTAACCTAAGATGCTCAATACATGAAGTGCAGTATATGGACTGAGGTACTTTTAAAATATAACAGAAGCACCTCACACTCTATTTGACCCAGATAAGGACATTTTGGTCCTTTGATAAGGAGTGAAAAAATGGGTGATGGCATAGTTTATCATCATGTAGTGGGTACATTTTCTATGTAGTTTTAATGTCATGCGGTAAGGAAATTTTCCATATAGTTTATCATCATGAGGTAAGGAAGTATTCCTGTGCAGTTTAATATCACGCGGTAAGGACATGGGAATCAATGTAAACGAATGGAATTTCCATGGTTGGGCCCAAGGGTGGAAGTCTGGATTTCACTACATATCTCATGAAAATGATAATCAAACTACACATAGTTCTAAATGTCCATACAGTTTAACATCATGCGGTGAGGACACGAATCCCCCGATGTGAAATGGTGGTATTGCAGCTAGTCCCATGAATAGAATTATGGGTGTCACTACATATCCCATGGTGATGGAAATCAAGCAATATGTATTTCTTAATGAATTTACCTATGTAGGTATGGACTTTATGAAAAGAGATAGGCATATTTATATTGATTTGCTGTGTATGGTCTTGGTGTTAGAAATCCAGATGTTTCTACGTATCCTGTGATTAAAGGAATCAAGTCACACTTAGTTCTTGAGGAACAATGTAGTTTAATGTCATGTGGAAAGAACGAAGATAGATCGATGCGAAAAAGTGGTGATGTTGCATTTGGGCCCTAGTAGGGAAGTTTGGGCATCGCTATGTATATCATAAAAATGAGAATCAAGCCACACATAGTTTTTGAATAACTATATAATTTAACATCATGTAGTATTGACATGGGTGACTCGATGTGAATGAAAATGAATGTTATGGATCCATTCAATTTTACATCATGTTGTAAGGAAGTTTACGACACATTTTAACTTCATGAATCAAGGAATCTTATGGTCTTGCATTCAAGACCACGATGGACCTGTCACGTACTTTAGTGCCTTGTTCTTGCAGAGATGCCTTTAGTGCGATTCGTAAGATCACGTGATCTATACTTGGTGTAATAAAAAAGGATTAACAAGGTTCGCTCTCACAATACATAGGCAGTTGAGGGTACAACAGGGATATTTTGTATCATTTAGTGGCTTAACCAAGATATAGGATTGAGGCATCCCAACGCATCTCATTGAAAAATGGGATAAATACATACATAGTTATAGATGGGATGTATAGTTTTATGTTATGAATTGAGGTTGTTATCCATGTATTTTAATGTCTTGTTGTAAGAACATGGGTCATAGGATGCAAAGAAGGAGAGAGATTGTAGATCTGTTCATTTTTTATCATGCGGTAAGTACATTTTCCTTACAGTTTAGAGTCATGTAGTAAGGAAATTAGATCACCCAACACAAAGGGAAAGTAATACTATGGCTTTACCCAATAATAAGATTTTGGGTTTCACTACGTATCTCATTGGAAATGAGAATAAATCCATATGTAGTTCTATAAGAACCATAGAGTTTAACATCATGCGGTAAGAATGTGATCCATGTAGTTTAATGTCTTGTGGCAGGGACGAGATCCATGCAGTTTAACATCATGTAGTAAGGATGTGATCCATATAGTTTAATTTCATGTGGTAAGTATGTAATCAATGAAGTTTAATGTCTTGTGGTAAGGAAAATATCCATGTAGTTTAATGTCTTGTGGTAAGGAAATTAACTGTGCAGTTTAATGTCATGTGGTGAGGAAAATATGGTATGACTTTTATAATTTTTCATTCAGGACCATAATGAGCCTATCTTTAGCTTCCATGCTTTTTTTGTGTGTGGGGAAACCTTTAATGGAATTCCTAATCTCACATAAGCTACACTCATTGTGAGAAACAAGGAATTACAAGGGTTCCTTTCACTATGTAGAGGCAATAGAGGACATGATATGTGTATTTTATATCATATGGTGGCTGGAACAAGATATAGTATCAAGGAATACCTACGTATCTCATTGAAAATGAGAATCAATCCGTACGTAGTTTTAGAAGAACCGCGCAGTTTAACATCACGTAGAGAGGATGCGAGTCATGTAGTTTAATGTCTTGAAGTAAGGATGTATACTGTGCAGTTTTAATGTTATTCAGTAAGGACGCGATCCATGCAGTTTTACACCTTACAGTAAGGAAATAATCCATGAATTTTAAAGTCACGTGGTAAGGACAAGATCGATGCAGTTTAATATCTTATAGTAAGAATGAGATCCATGAAATTAAACATCTTGTGGTAAGGACATTATCCATGCAGTTTAATATCATGCAGTAAGGACAAGATCCATGTAGTTTAATATCCTGTGGTAAGGTCATTAGTTATGAAGTTTAATTTCATGAAGTAAGGAAAATATCCATGAAGTTTAATGTCTTATGGTAAGGATGATGATGAGTAATCTATCAGGAGAGTGACTCTTTCAACAGATCTTGGAAAACTATTATGCATGTAGTATGAGTTTTGTGATCCTTTAACCCTATCAATCCTACACTAACCTATACATCCAACCAGTCTTTGAAGACAAAACAGTTATCTACTGAGTTCCCGAGATTCCGATGGTAGGGGAAATGATTTTCATGGCTTGTCAATCCTACCTTTTTCAGCTTCCTGATTATTGGAAGTTCCATCAAACTATTTTCCACAGTGCAGTCAAAATACTAGGATACATGATTTTTTTGGAAAGAATAGAATTTTTTCAATCTTGAATTAAAATATAGTCACTTATCCTTTGGAGGTATATGGATCATTCTCCTCTTCACAACTGGTGCATCCTATTCAGAGTGGTTAGATGACTGGAGTGGGGATTTAGGTGTTGGTGGTTCCAATATCCCCATGTCTATTTGCACTTGAATCCAGTATTTAAAGGAAAAGAAACCTTCTATGGTGTGCTTGAGATGTTTATGGTAGGGTAAATGATTGTCATGGACCATCAATCCAACCTCAATTGGCTTTATCATCATTGGGAGATCTATCAAACCATTATTCATGGCATAATTGAAATACCTTGAAACATGTTTGTTGTGGAAGGGATATACTTTTTGCTGCCTGTCTTCAAGAGATAGGTGACCAGTCCACTTCTCCCACATGTTATCTATGCCACCATTGGTGCAGGTATATGGTTGAGTCTGGGGTACAAAGTCGTAGTATTTATTGATCCAATGGTAGGTGCTGAAGCATTGAGGGTATTGGGAAACACAAATTCTTCCCATTGATTAAAATTACATGAATCTCCCAAAGGTTTTATGGAAACATCTAAGGTAAGATGGTTTCAAAAATATCCCTAATGAGGAGGTGGAAAATATGGAAATTTCCATAGACCTGTGGTATGGGGTGATGTGGAATAATGTTTGGATTTCACCCAATGGGGGGATGAAAAATATGAAAATTATCCTAGCCCTGTGGGTTGGGGAACTTCACTATAAGGCAAGATTTCATAAGCAGACACTAGTTCATTATCCCAAGGTAGAGACCTCATTATTATTCCCACAATTATATCCTAGATATTGTTATTCTATTTTTGTAGTTGAGTGATCTATTATTCTGTAGAAATTTCTCAGTCATCCTCAAGGGGATGGCTGGCAGGGGACATGAAAACACCCTTTCCTCTATCAATGATAGGGTGAGTGGATAATGATGGGAGTTCCAAAATGGATCCCAGAGACTAAATCCAGTGATGTCACTATCCATATGCTCCATTTTCACTATCTTATGGGATACCAACATGGTTGGTAGAACCCTTTGTATATGTCTGGTGGGTACCACTAATCCTTCTTGTTCTTGTGCTATCAGTAAAAGATAGGCCAACATGTTGTGACTCAGATGATTGAAGGAAAGTATGATTGTATTCTTCATAAGTGTGCTTGTAAAGATCTAATGATAAGTCTTAAAATCCTACTGATATCATATTTATTGAGATACAAGTAGGCTGGTGCTCCTCCTCGATAGAGTATCTTGTTTGATGGGTTGATGCCTGATGTACCGTTTGAGGGGTCAGTGCCCAAGGTACCATTTGAGGGGTCGGTTACCATGGTATTGTTTGAGGGTTCAATGAACATGGTATCATTTTAGGGGTTGTTGATCATGATAAATATTATCCCATGGTAAAATATAATGAAAATTTCCCCTGCCTTGTAGTCTGGGGTGCTTCATGGGATTCTATAGTCACCGAGGCTAGTTGTGGTGAAGTAAAAGGTTCCTAGATTGTGATGATCTGGGATTAGTTTTGGGATACTATTAGGATACAATAGTGGGCCTCATATAGATTGGTGGTATCAAGGATATAATCTTTCTATAAAGCTTCATTGTTTGGATACCTCTTTTGGGTTCTCCTACTGGGTGCCCCAACTTGGACAGTTGGTGTAGGCATAACTTCATCTAGAGATCCTTGTGAAATCATGGTCATATGTTGATGATGATGACTAGAACATATCAGATACATACTAGGTAGATCTTGAGTGATTTATTTGATCTTATGATCATCCTTATCCACCTCCCTTATGTAGGGAAGGTGTGCACTATTGTTCTCTAATGATAGGCTCCCAAATAGGTTGAGTGTGGCGGCAATGGCCACCTCCTTTCCTACGGCCTATCATGGTAAAGACGGCTGGTGGGAACTGAACCTTTGAAATATTTAATGATCCGATTCCAGAGTTGGGATGGAGCTATTGATGTGGTATTCCTGGACCAAGATGTTCACCAATCGACAATGGAAGTGGTGTGTTGGTGAAAATGTACATCAGGACCTTAGGATCAAAGCAGGTTATCTAGTGATCTCAGGATCCATTGGCACATTCAATGATGTCATTTTGATTAAAAGGAATCTAAAAGTCCTAGAAAAGAAAAAAGAGACATTATAATTATAGAATAATATATAAAAGTACACATTTGATTAATAAATTTCACAGTTAAATGATTAAGAGACAATCCCTTGTTTTTACACAAGGTTTAGTGTGGTTAAAAGAAACATGTCAGGTTAATCATTTTGTCATTCAATGAGAACAACATAAAATATCCTGACAGGTACTGGGTAATCTTGTCCTTTTTGACCTATGAAAGGGATGAAACCATTAAAGGATTTCACATCAGGTTCACTATTTTGTTTTAGTAGTATTTAAGGAATGGAATGAGTTTCACTCGACAATTTAGTTGAGGGGGTTTTAAGGCCTTGATCAATCACTTGCATCTGGTTTTCCATTTGTTCTTTATTTCCTAGAAAATACCAAAGGTTCCCTCATCCATAACTAGGTATGAAACTAATTTCCAAAGGATGATAATAATCTAGGTTTTTCAGGCCCAATGACTCTTGGGGATTCATATTGGTTGAGAGGATGGGAGGTTGGGCTCATCGTACCCTTTTGGGGGGAATTATTGCCTACTCCAGGACTCTCTTATAGAATTAAGATATATTCATGAAATCCTTCCTAGACCCCAATATGAGACTGGTTACCCCTATGCCAGTGACTTGATTACGAAAATGCATTTATTGGAATAATTGTGTGCAAATCATGGTTACTTTATCAATCCATTATTTATTTATGATGATTTGGGTTATGGATATGTTCGAGCACTTTAGAGTTTATTACTATCTAGGGAGATGGTTGGTATATTGGAGATGTGATTGATCCTCTACAAGGAATACTATGTATCTTGTGAAAATATGAATCAAAATCCATGTAGTTCATTTGATATAGTTTAAGGTCATATGACTGGACCCATCCATGCAGTTTAATGTCATACGATAAGGACGTTAATATCGAGCTTATACCTGAATGAGGTGTCCTATGTATCCCATTTAAAAAAGGAATCAGTGTCCATGTAGTTCTTATAAAAATCATATGTGTGATGGGAGATACAACAATAGAGACCCTAGGTGGGATTTATGCATATGAGACTACACTGGATTATTCTTTGGGAATGTATCCCCTTTGAGAAGATATGAGATGTAATCATACATACATCCCAATGATGGGACCACACTGGGGGAAACCTCAACATGTTTTTGATACAATCATCACTAGTTTCTTAGACCATATGAGCCATCATTGGTGTGAGAAACAAGAGATAGTGGTAGATTGGACACATTGCATGTGAGCATATCCATATGGGGATTACACATTAAAGATACACTTTGAGGGGTATGATTTTCCATATTATAAAGGATATGGTATGAATCTCGGGCCTTAGAAAGGTGTTCTATATATCTTGAATATGCTGGGAATTAGAGTTCTCAAAGTTCACTTATTCCTTAACCCGCTGGTAGGCTAAGGTGAATGATCATTCTCGGAGACATTGTGGATCTCCTTGATATTTTAAGAATTATAGGGGGATTATACCAAAATTAATTCCCTATTTATTGGGGTCATATTATATTATGTCGATAATCAGGGATTATACACCGAGACTGCTCGATTGGTTGGGGATTACACTCCGAGGCTTCTCGTTTGGTATAATCATTCTTTATCCTCTGATGGATTAAAGAGAGATGGTGATGGACACAAGAGGTCTATCTGAGATCATGTCATTGTAAGGGTCACATGAGTGAATGGACCTAGATTATCAGGGACAATTACCTTGTAAAAGGAGTGTGCAGATGAAGGTTCTTGGCCAGGATCCACATGGCATGAGTCCAAGTAGGTATGCTAGACAAAGTAGGTCCGTCATAAGGGATCTTCCTGACATGTCTTGGTTGTATGTTGGAAATGTCTTGATCATATTACCAATATATTGGGGAATCTTATTTACAAGGAAGACACATCCATGGATGTCTACCTAATTAAATGAAATTCCTTGGATGCCTTCGCATGGACGAAGCAGACATGTCTGAGATGCTTCGTATAACCAAAGCAAGCATGCCTGAGGTCTTGCACATGATCAACTAGCTTATCTCAGGTGTCTTCTCCTGAGTGAAGTGGAAATGTCAAAGGGATTTTTATAATCAAAGAAGACATGTCTGGGGTCCTACACATGATCTAAGTAGACATAAACACACGGTGTCGCATGATCAACCTGACATGTCTTCGAACTGTCGCATGTCAATATGGACATGTCTATAGAAAATCACATGATCATGCCAACACATAAATGAATCCACTACATGCTCAAAATGCATTATCTGGTATGTCTTTTCATGACCAAGTCAGAAAACTCCAAGGTACTTCTCATGATTCATATGAATTCATCCTAGGCTTCTCACATGACAATGGTAACATGTCAATGGGATTCCATGAGATTAATCTAACTTGTCAGAGTCCTATCTCATGATCAAAGTGACATGTACAAAGTTACATAGTGACGTTGCGAGTCCCATGAGGACTCTTGAGATTGTGTTTCCTTAAACCATTCACATAGAGAGGTCTCATGGATATATTTAAGGTATTGGGTTTGTTCACATATTACAGGTGCATGTCCCAAGGGATCATGACATGAGTTACATGGGCAACACCACATGACCAAATGTGCATGCTGAGGGTGTACAACATAGGGATTTCATGGAAAAGGGAAGTACTATCCATAGGATCATATGCTTACCAAGATGGTACTCGTATGATGATCCTATATTCATGTAATTCACATGAACTCAAAAGGGAATCACGAGAGAGTCTGTGAACATATACAAAGGCTTCCCAATAATACCATAAGCATGAGTAAGGGTCTATGGTGCATAGTATTGGGGGTTTTACTATTGGATAAACTTCATGTTGGTAGGTGTCTTTATGACACCACATGATGCCTTCACATCCGTGACCCGCTTAAACTTCATGAGGCCTTGTGATGATCTCTACACTTATGTTCAGGGAGGTTTCATATCAAAACTAGATCATGCATGGGAGATGCATGGATTAAGGGGTGATATTTCTCATTACATTCCCTCCATAGAGGAGGTATCCATGGGGAATTCATGCAAGCATCGTGATCCGTGAAGTCTCTTCATACCGTAAGACTGAAGTACCTGTGTGATAGCCTTTTCAAGGATGCATGGAGGCATCACATATGCGAAGAACTTATGTTGGGGACTATTTGTTTTGGTTATAAAAATTAAAGGGTGGAATCCTGAATGATCATGGGTTCATGGGAATGAATCATGCTATAGAGGGTTCGCATGTGGTTCATTCATACATGTGATTCACATATCTTCCAAATAGGGTCTCGTGACGGTCTCTACTATCACACCAAGGTACCATGGGGGGTGATTGAAGGCCAAGAAAACTATGTCTCTGGATGAATTTGATCATAGAAGGATAAGTATTATCGTGGTATTTTTGAGATTAGGGTTGACATGTTCACTGGAGCATACTCACGGGCACCAACATGGGTTCCCTGTATATTCCAGGACTTGTGTTATCACGTCACATGAGGTTCCATAGCTCATGCGATCACATGATCTAAGGAGATGATTTTTAGGAGAACTTGTGAGTAATCATAGGGGACTTTCATGAAATCGTGTGATCTTATGAATATAACATGATAAGATATTGTGATGACATCCCACAACAAACTCTCACGGGAAGGACCTCTTTAATTACCTGGAGGTGATCTCCAGGAATAGACTTCTGACCCTCTTTTTCTCTGGTGTTTTTATCCAATGCTCCTTATTTTCTAGAGATTCCTATCCTCTTACTTTTTGTGTGTTTTTCTTAATGGGGGTAGGTTTATATAGGTCATGGGAGGTCGAGTTTGATGCTGATTTATACGAGATAAACACCACATGCACCATCGAGGCAGTGGAGATATCATCACATGATCATTTCATCTGATCATGAGATGCCTCTATTTCTTTTTATGGCATCATGAGATCCCAAAGGATGATCGTGTGTTAGCTTCGAGTTCCATAGGAAGCTCTCATGACATTACACTGGTATTATTAGTTGTATCTCATGATGGATCTTATTTGGTTGTCTTGGAATTTCATGACTATCGGTGAAGGATCAGAGGGATGGTGATGTTGATCACCGATTGATCATACGAGTGGTGTCTTTTAGTTTACATGTCAAAAATATCGGTGTAGGAGGTTGAATATGGATGTCCTACACAGCGTGAGATCAGTCGAGTTTGAATTTGTGAGGCATGAGATGGTTTGTTTTTGAGTTTATGATGCACGGGATTAGAGCAGATGAATGGGATCGACATAGGGAACAATTAGATGATGCAGATCGTCAGAAGGCATGATTAGACAATCCAGGTTTTATTTTAATGAAAAAATGTCAACCCACATAGAATTCTCACCCATGATTCCTTCTGGTATATAATCCATTTTGTTTATTTCACTCAATTGACCCAGAAATGGGGTCGACACCTACGCCACATGCATCACTTCCACTCCCGGGCTTCGGCCCACCAAGATTATGGCTCGGGCTATGCGTGCCTATGAGCTCTTGAACTAGGGGAACTATACATAGGCCCTGCTCATATTTCATGGGATATATTCTCCCTTAACCATTCACTAGTTGTCCTAGGCTAATTCCCAATGGATGTGGTTAACCCCTGGCCCCACATGGGCCTGTTGTTGAGTTGGCCTGCCTGGCTGGTGGTGGCCTTAATTTTTAGAAAAGGAAAGTAATAAAACTACCCTAACCATATAGAATAAAATTTCAAGTATGATGTAGGGTAAAAGGTGTATCTCCTTAAACCCCAAGCCTTTATGTATTCCTTTTCCAAGTATTACTCCAATGTTTTTCATGGTCCTCGAATCTTCGATGGCAAAGTGTGAAATGCACAAATATTGGTTCTAATAGTGAGATAATTAAAATTTAAACTTAAAATACCATGAATAATAAATTATTAATGATATTACATTTAAAATGGGTAGTATATACACCACATAAAATTTAATTGGTGCATAATAAAAAATAAGTATCCATGGAATGTAAATTGAGATGAAATCCCTTATCTTATGCCTTATTTTGGTTGAACATTCTTAAACCTCTTGTATAGTGGTTCTAAACATTTTATTAACTTAATAAAGAAACATATTAATATTTATAATATCATATATTATCCTTTTATAACATATTATTACCCATTCATTAATAATCTTCCATTATTTTCTTTATTTCAGGTGTTAATTTCCTTATTTTCTCATGTGTGTTTTGTTATGAAAATTACAATTATTGCCCATATTATATAGTTATATTATCTATAGAATAATAATAATGAAATTATTATAATATTTTTAAATCAATTTCAAATTTTAAACCAACCATGAATGATTTTTCTAAAAAATTAATCATGTTATGATCATGGTGATGATAGGCTGTGCGTACGCATGAGTAACGTTTCCATTTTTCACCGATCATTATGGAAAGAAGGTAAGTGATATTTTAAATTTAAAAAATGATCATAATATCATTAATATCATATTATATATTAATATATATCATCCATGTGGTTTGGTTATGCAAGTAGAGTCACATCACTTTGTGAAGGAGGTAGTCCACACGTACACGAATGCTGTTATCATCTTTACATGAGTGAAAATGAAAGAAAGAAAATGATATATATTATATTTACATAATTATAAATATGTCACAAATATCATAATTATTTAATGTAATTAAAATATAACCATTAACATTATTAATTATCACCTTCCACATAAAGTGTTAGTAAAATACGAGTCACATCGCTTCGCGACGCGGTAGTCTGCCGTACACACGATCAACGTTATCATGTATCCCGTGGAATGGAAGATAATATATATATATATATTATAATGACTAAAAAGTTATAATAATGTTATAAATATCATATATATGCTTTATATCCATCGTTATACCCAACCTTAAGAGGTTGAAATGAAAAAACGAACGACATCGGTTCGCGAGGCGGTACTCCGCTGTACACACGAACGACGATTATTTAACACATTTTATGGAAGAGGAAATGGTTTTATATCATGAAAATATTATAAAATATCCAAATATATGGAATATAATTAGGATATTATATAATTATGGTTTAATGAAAATTAAAGGACGTGGAGAGAGAGAATAAAATGAAGACGCTTGTTGAAGAACATTACATTTCCTTCATGTATTTTCCTTTGGTTAGAACTAAAATATTACTAGGTTGGATTTATACCCAAAATATGGATTATAGGGTTATTTTATAGAAGTTTTTAAGTGATTTGGGTAGGTTTTGGATGATCCAAATGGATTTATAGGTGTGAATAAGTGTGGGGAGTGAGCTTTCCTTTATAGTTGAGGAGGAGTGACATTCTTGTAAATACTTAGAAGTTTTCACTATTGGGAGGTATCCCTTACCTCATGTGGCTAAAAAATTGAAAAAAATGTATTAGAGGGTTTATGTGTTCTATAAAAACCTCCAAAACACAAAATAAACATATTTTTATATTGTTATTTCTTAGTATTTATGTTTACTCAATTTTACCTTTTTAGTTCTTTCCACGATAACTAATTTTCTAACCTAAGTAATTTATCCATTAAGACTAAATTAAAGTGAAAATTATTATAAAATATATAAAAAATAATTATAAATGTGATATATAATTTATAAAATAAAAAACCCATGTGTGTGTACAATTAATTTTAATACAAATGCATGTAATGCGTAAAACACCATTTTAACCTTAACCATGCTAACAAAGTTTATTACTTTTAGGGGTTAATATGTTCATTATAAAAGATAAATTGGTCCAATAATATAACATATTTTATATTTATTAAAATTTAAAAATAAATTGGCTGAATATAGTATTTTAAGTAATTTTAAATCATTTAATAAAACATCATTTATTATAAAATTACATTAATGTCAATTTTGAAATTATTTATTTAATTTGAATTTAAAAATATCAGGACAATGATGGAATTTGAATATATTAAGTTAAAACATATTTAAAATGATATTTTAATCTTTAAAATTAATGTAAGACAATAATTCATTCAATTTACTTCACTTTGAATATTTTTAGTATCATTTATTTTAGTTAATTATTAAATAAATAATTTCTACATTGAAATTTCTTAAGCATTTTAAAAAACTAATTCATATCTAAAAATTAAAGGTAAATTATTATGATAAAAAACCTCATTTATATTTCAAAACAATATATATAAATAAGCCAATGTGGTTTTTCCCCTATCCCAATGCTTTATAGATATTAAAGCAATGAAGGTTCATTTTTTGTCTTTTTATTTACTTAAATTATTATATAGGTCACGTTCATGGAAAAGTATCCCTAAAATTCATAAAAATAGATCCAAAAGTAATAAGGGTTGAAATATTTCCATCAAATGGGTGTTTTAAAAGTGGTGGTCCATTATTATACCTTATATTATAAGTTTAACCACTAAGTAAACCCATTTTCTCTTTAATCACTATAATTAATTTTAAAAGTTTTCACTAATAATTATGGTAAAAAATTAAGTTGAACTTATTATATAATATAAATTATGATAATTATAAATATGGAATCCATTTTCTCAAATTAAACTCACATAAGTGTCATAATTTAATTTAAAATTAATCCCACAGACGGGATGAGAAAGCAGGTTAAAAAAATGTTCAAAACTTTATAATGTTTCTATATCAAAATTAAATATTAAAATGATTAAAATAACCTATAATAGATTAATATATTTATAAATAATTTTTTTAATTTTAAACCAATTAAAAATGCAATTTAACACTGTAAATTATTTAGAAGAAAAGGAAGTTTTAAATTAAAATCCCGTATTTTTTACGATTCACCAAAAAATGAAACTTCTGAGAAAAAATCCAAAAATTCACCCAAAGATAATTTTGGCATCCTGATTTCAAAAAATAATTTTATTTTTTCATATAAATTTCCTAAAATTGGTAAAATTAATTTTAAATTATGTGCATAATGTGCGATTAAACCGTATTTTAAAAAAATACAGTTTTCCTGAAAACATTTTTTTTGAAATGATACTTATTTTATTACTAATCAATAGATAATTAATAAAAATGTGTAAAATATATATTTTCATAGGTTATTTAATCTTATTAATTCCCATAATTTCAACTTCTAGGCGATAACTATCATATTAAATAATAATATTAATAGTATATTGTTGTTTGGTAAAACACGGTCTTGTATGTAATGCAAGCTATCAAAGAAAATTGTTATTGATTTTAATGAAATGTCAAAAACCAGCCCGAGTACCCTAGTAACTCAATAACTGATCTGAACTTGACATGGCCTGATGAGCATTCCTGATCCCCACGGGTTGGCGACTATCACCTGACATCATAAAAAATAAGAGTGGGAACAAATTTTCCACAAACATTGCAAATGAAAGATTGAAAGACATTATGCATATAAGAAAAAATCCATAGGGAGAAGTGTAACAGAAGTAAAACATTTATAAAAAATCCAAAGTACTATAATAAAGTACCAGAAAACTGAATGAATAACCCAAGTCCCAACGGGCGCAACTCTCTAAGTCCACAAACCAACAACTAGAACCACCTCCAAGTGGTGTTTTACCCTTGGTCGAACCTAGAAGGAGATAATCTAAAAACACATGAAGGAACATATAGGGTGTGAGATAAAATCCCAGTAGGGTCTCACCAAGTATTCCATAATATATTCCAACAATTAATTAACTAAATAAATAGCTTCAAATTTTGATATAAATAGGTTTTACTTTTTAAAAGAATATTTAAACAAATCATGCTTTAAATTTCAAAATATGGGATACATTTAAAATGATATAAATACATTAAACAAATGGATTAAATAATTTTTTTATATAAAATAGTTTATATAAATTATAAGGCATGTAAAATAGTTTACAACAATGACATATATTCATTTCAAATAAAAACAAGAGATCAACATGGTCATGTGCCAAAAGGTATGATATTTCCAGGTTATGGAATCCTTACACACTTATATAATGATAATGACGATGTGTGCACACATCCCTCAACACTGTTCAAAGAGGACTCATCGACATCCTACTAGGGAATAAAATTTTCCAAGCAATTTATGTTAGAGTTATAAATCGTCAATCTAGTGCTAGGGCATTCTCATCCTAGCGTGTTTATTCCTAATAACTCACTAACTACCTAAGGATTTCATGTGATCTAGTAAAAAAGAAATTATAGTAAATTTATTTTAAAATTTTTTAAAATACAATTCATCCCATTCTCTTGTTCAAATATTCCAATTTCCATTCAAAAACCAACAAATAGGTTTTTTTTTAAAAAACATTCCTTTTATCAAGATAAAACCCAAAGGTTTCTATCAAAAAAATTTTAAGAAATTTTCATCAAATATAATTTGAAATTGTTTTCATCAAATCAATTTCCAATTAAATTAAATAATTTTCCATCAAAAAAATTTCAAAATTTAAATTCCACAATTTAAATTTCATTAATTTCCATCAATTTCAAAAACACACCCCAATTCAATGGAATTGGAGGGTTTTTCCAAATTTCATGCCAAAACCCAATTTCTAAAACCAAATACCCCAATTCAATGGAATTGTGTTTTTAATAAACTGATTGAAAGCAGTTTCAAGAAATTAAATTTAAGTCAAACAATTGAAATTAAATCAAGCAATTCAAGGTTAATCAAATTTGGCCTTCATAACAGAACCACCTACCTTTCTCATGAAAACACAAATCCCTCAATGAAACCCAACAATAAGAACAAAGGCACAAAAGATCTAGGAACTAAAACTAGAGATGTAACGACCCGAATCCAGAGCCAATCAACTGGTGCCCCGTACCCGGTTCACCACATGACCTCAAGCGTGTTTCCCCAAATGCCAGAGGATGCCGACTAGCAGCGAGGGACTCGGTGAGTCAGTGGGGAAACTATGCCCTCATTTGGTAAAGTATGCGGTGGAAGGAAAACAACATAACAATAGCGGAAGTAGTAAACAACACACGACAACTAAAACTGAACTTTAGAAGCAATGTATAATATAATAATGATGCAGCATGACACATGTGTCTATGGAAAGTAGTAAAAAAAACAACATGTTGAAATACAACTGAAACCCAAGTAGAAAAAGTAAACAGTAACTCCAGCAGCATCGTGAGCCTAAGCTCAGTCCCATGCTCTCCAGCTCTACCCAAAAATCAAGCACCTAAGGTAGAAGGGCCGCAATCCCTATCCACACCCGCAACCATATAACCTGTTTGGACCGAAAAGCAGGACCCAAACAGGGTGTGAGACTAATCCTAGTAGGCAACCACCAAAAGATATGTGCCCTACTGTCAGTGAGTAATATAGAAAAAGTAATGGAAATAAATGAATCAGAGAAACAAGGGTACACTACAGTAAACAATCCTACAATTCTCCATTCACATTTATTTATTAATTAAATTCAATCATTTAATCATCAACCAAAGAATCTAGCAAATAGATCTATAGTCCAAAGACATAGTAAGTAACACAACAGGTATCCCAGCAGACTACCTAAACTACAAGCAGTACAAACCCAAGATTCTTCTTTGGCTTGGTGGACTCGTCACAACCAACCAACAATATTTATTACACTGACCCTCTGGGTGGCTCATGTGGGCAGGCCCTTATGGTCAAGCATTCGAACAAAGGAAAAAACACTCTTAGGAAGCACTCAACATCAATTCCCCCTATGGTCTTGCAACGATACTACAAACTCTCTGAGGAAGCACTTATGTCTAATTCCCCCTTTAGTATCTATTTGATAATTATCATACCCTCTGAGAGAGAACAAAGTCAATACCCCTTATGATATCATAACGGTAATAATTAAACAGGCCCACTGAGGAAGCACTCAACGTCAATTCCCCCTATGGTATAACTACACTAGGTTCCCGCAGCCCTGAGTAAAAGCAATCGTATGTAAATGATTCACAACATCCCTAAGTATGTCCAACAAAATACTTTTCTAATATATACCATGCATCAAAATCATATAAACAGTAGGAAATACATGCAATCAACTATATCAAGGCAAGTAAGCAATGCAACAAGGTCTGACTCACAGGAAACCTAAGCCAAATGATGATAAACAACCAAACAAGGGGAAACACCCATGGGGTGATCCTCAAACATGCTAACAAGAAATTATTAATTATCTAATAACCTCAAGAATACATGAAATATAAGGCAGATAACAAAACATGATCAAAACCCTAACCCGAGATACCCGATACATGGGTACCCGGAACTTTTGCGCCAAAAACTCAGAGACATTCAATGTAGGGAAACAAACCACCTACCTCGATCCTTGTAGATTGACATACTTGAACCTCAGCCAATGAATCAGCCTAGAACAGAGTAGATCTGCAAAAATGTCTAAAACGTTCAACCTCAGATAACTCACTTGAGAGGAAGAATCAAGAAATAAGGCCAAAGAATAACCAAGAACTCACTGCTTTGATTCTATTGCAACCGACGGTGTTTGATTCGGATCACCAGTGACAGATCGGTGGCTCGGAGAATATTCGGCCTCCTCGGATGCTCTGGGCGGAATTAGGCAGAGAAGAAGAAACAAACAGGGTTAAGTCGCGACCCCAGTCCGATTAATGAAATAAAAAGAAAAGTACACAGCGTGTACCTTGGTTTTCCGTACTCTGATTTAAGTAGCTTCCACATCACAAAAAACAGCTGTGTGTGTGGCCTGAACATGGCCAACACACGGCCTCACGTGAGAGAAAAGTACAGGGCATATACTTATAAAGTACACGGTGTGCACTCTAAAAATTTCTAGATTTTCCCCTTTTCCTCAAAAATGACTAGAAAAGGAAAAAAACATACCTAAAAAGAAGGTTCGGTTTCTTACAAGAGATAATATTCAACAACACTGGGTTTAGATCCATCAATCCCTAGATGATCTATCAAACTTCAAAGAGGAAAAGAGATGGAGAGACAAAGAGAATACTTACCAGACAGTCACATAAAACTGTAACAAAGATCAATTACTAAAAAAATGATCCGGAGGGGTTTGAGTGCTCCAAAATTTATTGGGAATGGCTCTTGGATCGAGTGCAAGGAAGTTTGGAGGGGAGGAAATAGATTTTTCAGCCAAACTACCTGTTTAAAAACAACAATTGGGGATTTACATGACATGAAACACAATTAAACATTGTATAATTGAAAAATACAAAAAATTCTAAAAAACACATCACCACTTGATAAAAATAGATTTATTATTATTTTATAACTTACACATCATGCAACCACATTATACGGTGTGTAAATCTATAGAAGGCGGTAGAACCACTAGGTTTTATGCTGAGAATCCAAAAAATATCTAACTTCACCGTTATAGGTATCCTACCAATTCCTTCTAGAACCTACCCATATAATGAAAAAGGAAAACCATGACAAGGTTTAAAATGTACCTAAAATAAAGGTATTGGGATGTTAAAATCTACCCACCATAAAAACTTTTTTATCTCTAGAAATCCTATCAAGAAGCTTTCATATTGAAAAGGTGAGGCCACTGATCTCTCATCAGTGGCTCACGCTCACATTTATCTTGAGAATCTGAATCATGCTGCCATAACACACAAAATAAATTTATCTCCCTCCCATTAAGTACCTTGGTTTCATAATCAACTATCCTGAATGGATGTTCAGTCATGGATAAATCAAGCTCAACCACAAGATCACTCCAGCTCAGAACATGAGATGGATCGATAGATACTTATGGAGTTGTGATACATGGAACATGTTATGTATTGATTCCATATACAATGTAAGTTATAAATGGTAAGACACTTTTACCACCTGCTCAATAACCTCAAAAGGTCCCATAAATTGAGGAACAAGATTCCCTTGCCACCCAAGCCATCGATGACCCATCCGAGGTGAAACTTTCAAGAATACCTAGTCACCAACTAATAATTCAAATGGTATACAATGATGATCAGTATAAGACTTCTTCTCTACACCATCAAAATTCTCATAAAAATAAACTAAATATTTTTTGTCTTCTCTTGAAACAAGCTTGGTCCAACCAAGTAACTTTCTCCAATCTCCAACCAATACAATAGAGATCTACAAGGTTGACCATACAAGGCCTCAAAAAGAGCCATTCTGATCATGGAATGGTAACCATTATTATAAGAAAACTCAAACATACCCAAAAAATAATCCTAAGACCCACTAAAGTTGAGAACACAAGATAGGCGAATACTCTCAAGAATCTATATAGATCTTTATGTCTAATCATCAAACTACTGCTGACATGCCATACTCAAATGGAACTAATATCCCAGTGCCTCTTGAAGGCCTTTTAAGAAATGATAAGTGAACCAAGGATCCCTATTAGAGACTATAGTATATGGTACTATGGGAAAATGAATGATCTATTTTATATATAGATTTCCCATCTCCTCAACTTTGTTTGTATCACTAATGGGTAAAAAGTGAGCTGAATTGGTCAAACTATTGATCACAACCCATATCACATTTTTCTTTCTATGGGTAATTGGAAACCAAACCAAAAAGTCCATGGATATCTCATCCCACTTCCAAGTTGGAATTGGAAGTTTCTTAAGAAAACTTGAATGTTTCTTGTGATCAACCTTGACCTTCTGTCATGTATAAGAATGAATGAAAAGTTTAGAAATGCCCCATCTCATACCTAGCCACTAGAATTTATACTACATGTCATAGAACCTATTTGTGGTTCTTGGGTGCACAACCCACTAGGAATTATTGAAATCCACCATAATATCTTTCTTTACCAATAATGACAAAAAAATTGATTCTGATAGCATAGAATTCACTCTTTAGAGAATGACCACTCAACAACTATCTCCCCACCATAAAGATATTCTCTAATGCTATGTAACTCATTTTCAAGCTGATGTTCCCAAATAATCAATTAGATAAGAGCATATTTCAATTGAAAACTGTCCAAATAAACCTCATCCCCTGATTCCTGGACTCCAATATGAAACTGTTCAAAGATATCCATCAAGTTCCTCTCTTCTGATGATTTTTTCATGGGATGGGTCAAAAGTTTCTTACTCAAAGCATCTACAACAACATTCCATTTCCTCGGGGTATAGGAAATGTTTAAATAAAAATATTATAGGTATTCCACCCAACACCTCTGGAGGAGATTCAAATATTTTTGAGTAAAGATATAACTCAAGATATTGTGCTCTGAAAACATAGTAAACCTTTATCCGTAAAGGTAATGCCGCCAAATCTTGAGCATGTGCATCACAACTATCAGTTCAAGGTCATGGGTTGGATAATTCTTCTCATGTGACCTAATATGATGAGATCCATAAGCAATAACATGATCACTCTACATGAGAATGCATCCCAAAACTGAACCCGATGCATCACAGAAGACCACATATCCCTACCCATCCTCAAGAAGAGTCAACATTGGTGCAGTAGTCAAAAGGAGTTTCATATAAAAAAAATAATTATAAAATTTTACATCTCAATAAAATTTTACTTCCTTCTGAGTTAGATTAGTCATCAGAGAATCCAACTTTGATAAGTCCTTAACGAACCGATAATAATACCCAGCTAGACCCAAGGAGCTATGAATCTCAAAAGTATTATGTGGTTGTTCCCATGTCATAATATCTTTTACCCTATCAAGATAAAATAATATTCCATGTTCTGACACAACATGTCCCAAGAACTATACTTCTCAAATCCAGAAATCATATTTCAAAAGCTTAGCATATAGTTAGTAATTTATTAGAAAACTCAAAACTATTCTTATATGATGCACATGATCTTCCTAAGACTTAGCATAAACAAGGATGTCATCCACAAATACTACCATGAAGGTACTAATATACTCATGGAAAATTCTTTTCATAAAATCTATAAATATTTCAGGAGAATTGGTTAGACCAAAGGTCATGAAAAGTTACTCATAATGGCCATACCTACTCCGAAAGGAGGTTTTATGAATGTCAGATACTGAAGATCAATCTTAGAGAACCACTTCTCCCCTTTTAACTGATAAAATAGATCATTAATCCATGGAAATGAATAATTGTTCTTTATTATAACTCAATTGAGTTTTAAAAAATCAACACAAAGACAAAGTGAACCATCATCCTTATTATCAAAGATAACTGGTGCAACCCAAGGTGACATGCTCGACTATATAAATCCTTTCTCTAGAAGATCATCCAGTTGAGTCTTCAACTCTTTCAGTTTAGTTGTTTCCATTTGGTAAGAGGGAATAGAAACCGGTTGAGTACTATAAACTAATTCAATAGAAAATTCGAACTCCCTTACTAGTGTAAAACTAGAAAAGTCATAAGGAAAAACATTAGGAAACTTGATGACCACTGGAGGGAAATCACCATTCAAAGATTCTATCTCTAGATCAAAGGTGAACATAGATATCAATTTACCTGACTCTGAATACTAAGGTCTAGATATACTCAACCTTGGGTCCCATTCTCCTTGGAAAACATGACACACACCATTGGGGGAAGTAAAGGAGACCCTTTAAAGATAATAGTCAATCCAAGATTTATTGGCAATGAGCCAATCCATCCCAAAAATGATGTCAAGCAGTTTAATGTTGAGAAACTGAAAAATCTAAGAAATCTCAACATCTGATAGAGAGAAAACACAAGTGGGACTACAAATACCCTACTCTCTCTTTATACCAAGGGGTGTGGTAATATCTATGACATAAGATAACAACTCCATAGGATGATTTAGAAGATTAAAAATATGGGTTTTAATAAATGAATGAGATTCCACTATATCAAATAAATCAGTCACTAATGATGAATCTATAGTGATGGTACATATCATAGTCACTGGACCTATATCCGCTTCCTCTGGAGACACTTCCACCATGTGAAGAATCTTCGTCCTGGATGCCTATGGATGGAACCCTTTTATCCTTGAAAAATATGATTTTCCCATAGTTTTAGAAGGAGGTGATGATCCTGTTCCATTATGATGAGTAGAATAGATATGGAAGAACTTCTTTTGGTGACATAAGTATCCACAAGAACCACATACCTTGGGTTCCTCAGTGAAAACCCTCTTAGAATGCCTTTGATTTCCACATTGGTAACAAATAAAAGGGACACTTCTAGTCACTACAGGAGGTCTATAATGACCCTACTATTGAGAACTGCCATGAGAATCATCACACTTCTTCTTTCCTTTAAAGGAACCCACACTTACACTGGGAGAGAAAGAAACTCTCGATAGTTCTAAATTTCTAGCTAGGTCCATTTCAACCATCAACACTTTATCTAGAACACCATCATAAGAAGTAAGATTCAACAAGAAAACCTAATGATGAATATATTGTCAAATTACCAACTCTAACCGTCGAGTCTTCATATTCTTATTTGATACTATCTCATGTGAAAACTGAACTAGCTCATAAAAATAGATTTTATACTCTTTGATGATCCTGTTATCCTACTCAAGTTTGAAAAACTCCTTATCCATGGACAACATCATTGAATCTGGATAGAACTAGTAAGTGAAAATAACTTTGAAGTATTTCCACTCTATGACCTCTTGTTTCTTCTCCATCACCATCATGTCCCACCATCTCCTTCTTGGTCTTTCCAACATGAATTTGGCACACTCCACCTTTATATACTAAGGTTTATCTAAGAACCCAAACAAACACTTGATCCAACTCAACCATTCCTTAGCCTCTTGATGATCATTTAAGCCTTTGAATGATGGTGGATTTTGGTGAAGGAACTTTTGATAATGACTTCTAATATCATCCCTTTGAGGTTCCACAGTTAGATCCTAATGGGAACTAATGGTGGTTCCTATTCTAGATCTTGGATAGTACACATGATCATCTCAACCAGACTCGGGTCCACAAGAGGATTCACTTGTTTTGGTTCAGCAATAGCTTTGTCCTAGATCGGATTCACATGTCTTCTTGGAAGCATGATGCTACACAACATTATCAGAAAACAATGAATACATCAACTTAACAATAAAACAGATAAAAAAGGTAAAATTAATCCCAATATATAGACAAAAATATTTGGATTTCAATACATCCAAATAAAAATTATGAAAAATACTAGAACTAATACTCAATACACATTTCCCAAATGAACCCTTATTAATTAAGGTTAATTTTAGCGATATATGGCCATACACTCAATAAAAACTACCTCCTAAGTCTTGAAAAGATTATAAAAATGAATACTGACTTCAAGACAAAAGCTTAACCCCCATCTGATACCACTTTATCATGAACTAGACAGGGTACCCTAGTAACCCGATAACAAAACTGACCCTGACATGGCCCGAAGGGCATTCCCAATCCCCATTGGATGGTGAATAGAACTTGGCATCACATAAAATGAGAGTGGGAATGAATTTCCACAAACATTACAGAAGCAAGATAACAAGATAGTATGAATAGAAGAACAAATCCATAGGGTGAAGTGTACTAGAATTAAAATACGTATAAAAAAACCCAAAGTACTATATAAAAGTTCCAGAAAACTAAAATAACAACCCAAGTTCCAAAGGATGCAACTCTCAAATTCTACATATCAACAACTATAACCATCTCCATGTGGTGATTTACCCTTCATCGAACCTGGAAGGTGATAATATACAAACACCCGAAGGCACGGGTAGGGTGTGATCTAAAAGACCAGTAGGGTATCACCAAGGATTTCATAATAGATTTCAATAATTAATTAACCAAATAAATAAATTCCAATTTTCAAGTAAATAGGTTTGGATTTTCAAAAACACATTTAAAAAAATCATGCTTTACATTTCAAAGGATGGGATACATTTAAAATGATTGAAATACTTTAATTAAATGTCTTAAATAAAAATTTATATATAAAATAGTTTATATAAATCAGAAACAATGTAAAATAGTTTACAATAATAACATATATTCATTTCAAATACAAACAAGCGAGTAACATGGTCATGTTCCAAAAGGTATGATAATTTTAGGTTAAGGGATCCTCACAAAATTATATAATGATGACGACATTGTGTACACACATTGCTCGACACTGGTTAAAGAGGAATCATTGAAATCCCACTAGGGAATAAAATGTTCCAAGTAGTTTATGTTAGAGTTGTAAAGTGTAAATCCGGTGATAGGGAATTCCCATCCTAGCGTGTTTATCACTAATAACTCACTAACTACCCATGGATTTCATGTTCTCTAGTAAAAAATCTATTATGGGATTAAACTATTTAAAATAAAATTCAACCCATTTTTTTTCAAATATTCCAATTTCCATTCAAAAACTAACACATGATTTTTAAACAAAAACATGCCTTTTATCAAGATAAAACTAGAAGGTTTATATCAAAAACATTTTAAATCCATTTTCATCTAATAAAATTTGAAATATATTTCATCAAGTCAATTTCCAATTAAATTCCAAAATTTTTCATCAAATTAATTTCACAATTTAAATTTCATTAATTTCCATCAATTTCACAAACACACCCCAATTCAATAGAATTAGGGGATTTTACAAATTTCATGCCAAAAACCAATTTATAAAACTAAATACCCCAATTCAATGGAATTGGGTTTTTAATAAACCAATTGAAAGATACTTCAAGAAATTGAATTTAAATAAAAAAATTGAAATTAAATCAATAAATTTAGGGTTAATCAAATTTGACCATCATAACGGAACCACCTACCTTTCTCACAGAAATAGAAATCCTGCAAGGGAACCCACCAAAAAGAACAAAGGTTTATAAGATCTAGTAAACCAACCTAGATACAAGATTCAACAACATGGGGTTTAGATCCATTAATCACTAGATGATATATCAAACTCCAAGGAGAAAAAGAGATGAAGAGACATAGAGAATTCTTACCTGGAAAGTTACATTGCAACCACAATAATAATAAATTGCAGAAAAAACAACCTGAAGGGTTTTGAGTGCTCCAAAATTGCATGGGAATGGCTCTTGGGTCAAGATCAAAGAAGTATGGAGAGGAGGAAATAGATTTTTCATCCAAACTGCCTGTTTAAAAACAACAATTAGGGATTTACATGATGTGTAACCCAATTAAACACCATGTAATTGATAAATCCCAAAAAAACTGAAAACCCTTCACCTATTGATGAAAAAATATTTATTATTATTTTATAACTTAAACATCATGTAACCACATTACACAGTGTGTAAATATCTAGAAGGTTGTAGAACCAACAAGTTTTTTACTGAGAATTTAAAAAATCTTTGGCTTCACCGCTATATGTATCCTCCTGATTCATTCTTGGTCCAACCAAGATAACAAAAAAGGGAAACCATGATAAGGTTTAAAACGCACCTGAAAGAAAGGTAATGGGATGTTACATGAAATATAACTCAATATTTCATGTAACATACACTATCTAATAAAATATTATTCTTTTAGAATTTTTGAGGTGTTACAACTGACCCATTCCAGGATCCTCCATAGCACCGCCACCCCATAGTGCTGTATTTATCTTCTAATTTATTCAATTCCATGTGATCATCAACAATTAATCATGAAAAATAAAATTCTGAATGGTCTTCATAATCACTCAAACTTCTACTCAATTCTTCTCAAATAAACTCATGATATATCTCAACCTTTCTCATTTTTTAGACATCTCAAATCTTCAATCATCCAATTGATGATTAATAATCAAAAACATCAAAAGATGATCAATATCCTTATTTATGAACAATGTTTTATTTTTAAATGGTAATCAATACACGTCTTTGACATAAATACCATCTATGAAATCATTAATTTTGTGTTGTTTCATTTAAAGAAACAACTCTTCAAGTAAATACATAATTTCCATCATATGAATAATTCTCAAGAATAATTTAATGGTATAAACTCTATACTAAAATCACTATCATGTTGAATTTCTATTATACAAACACATTGATAAAAAAAGATATCATTACTTTAATCCATTTAGGTTATTAATAAACTATGTGGTATTTAAATCATATAGAGAAAGAGTATATGGTTTATCTAATATTTCCCCAATAAATCAATGCATGGATATATAGGTTAAAACCATTCAATAAAAAGAATAATATATTAGGTATTCATAGAGGTAAACAATTGGAAGAAATACCATATTTATAAACATTCAAAGACTAAGAAAGACAAAGGTAGGGATGGATCATTCATTTGATAGAAAATAATATTCCATAATCCATCCATAGAAATAAGGTGGATGGTATTACTTGATTAATATACACAATTAAGCATAATATATATAAAAGGAAATTGATATAGATAAAAAATTCTCTTTAAGAGAATTAGGGAAATTTATTTGGAAATAAAAAAATCCCTAATCTATTGAATACAATCAATAAGAAATATTTTAAAAAATTATGAAAATATTAATTTCTTTTTGAAATCATGATAATGTAAAGATTAATTTTCTTAGAAAATAACATGGGTTGAAGAAATATATGTTCACATAGATACATTTAAAAAGAGATTCTTTTTTTAAAAAATAACCCATATAAAAACATAAAAAGATTTTCTTTTAAAACTATTGAAAATATTAAAATTTTAAATGATTATATAATAATATATCATTAAAAAATAGATAAATTAATATAAGGTAATATGGGGTGGATAATAAAACATTTGATCATGCAAAGTATAAATTTTTTTATATTTTTAAATAATTTTATTGAAAAATGACATCAATAATTGGGAAATGAAATTACTATTTGAAAAGTGGTAATTAGAAGGATTTTAACATTAATTAGTCCATATTTGAGTTCCTAATAATATAGGAGAACATTGGTATAGTGGAAAATATGGACAAGGAAGATAAAGATCCATTTGAAAAGGTTGGGGATTATTCTTATCAATAATGAATTTTAAAATAGAATGAAATCCCCCAAAGAGGAAAAATAGATGAAATTAATGAATTTCCCAAAGATACAAGATGAAATTACTTGTAGGAATAAGGAGCATAAAAATTCTCCAAATGGGTTATCTCTATAAGTAATCTTGAATAAGGATGATATTGGAGGCAGAATCATTACAACATAGAGAACGTATTAATCAAAACCCATTGAATATATATCTTGATTTATATTTATAAAACCTTTTAATTTCATGATAACTAAGTCATAAATTGTCCAACGACATTATATACACCACACAAAAATGAAACAAGTGGTGGATAATGCATATATCTCAAAGAGAGAAAATTGAGATGAGAAACCCCTTTCAACTCTAGAAACATTCAAATCAAAACCTATTGAAGAGATAACTTGAAATGAATTTATAAAAAAATGTTAATTTATGGAAAATAATGATAAAATATATCCATATGTAATAAATACATCACTAAAAAGAAAAAAATTGGTGAAATATGCATATTTATCAAGTAAGGGAAATTGAGATAAGAAAACCCATTACAACTTGAGCAGTAAATGGATTGATATGTCATGAAAGAGAGATTCTGATAAGAAATTGTAAATCACGTTATTAAGGGTTATTTATGATTAAATTATTTCATTTCCAATAATTACACCATGGTAAATAAATGTAGGTGAAAATTATGAAATCATGCCTCAATGAAACAAAATTGAGATGAAAAACCCTTACCTTAATCCTTGACTTCCTCAAACGCACTCTAACATCCTTTTTCATAAATATAAACATATTAATCAACTAATTTATAACCCTTTAATATAATATTAATCTTGTTATCTTAATTTATTGTAACACCCTAAGCTTCCACGATATGCTTCTTTTTAAATAATTAAATAGTGTGCGCTATACGCAACACCGAGTTTGAGCGCACCTACCAAACTATTAGTTTAAAAAGTGGTTATGAACAGTATTAAACACATTATGAAATTTATAAATATTATTTTTTAATTCAGAATATCAAAATTATCTTAGGGTGAAATTTTGGTAATTTTCTAAAAAGTTTCACATTTTAATGAATAATGAAAAATACTGCATTTTAATTCAAAAATGTTTTTTCATCTAATTTTTTCGTATTATTAAAATATCATTTTAATTATTTTTAATGTATAATTAGATTAATTTTTTTATCATTTAATATAATTATGGTCATTTTAATTATTTTCACATTAAAATTGGATATAAAAACATGTCAATATTTTGAGGATTTTTTACTTCTTAAGAACATGTTTTCTTGTTTTGACAACGAGAATTAATTTTAAATTAATTTCTTCCAATTTTGTGTTTTGAATTTGGAAAAATTTATTCCATATTTTGAATTATAAGATATAAAATATGTAAATAGTCCCCTTTTATTTTTGGACATTATGAATAATAACTTTAGTAATTATTTTTATTTACCACAGTTAAAGGGTAAATGAGGTAAATAAGGGTAAAAATAATATTATAATAATATAAAACTACCCTAAAAATTGTAATAATCTTATTCGATGAGTTATGGGTGACCAATAAAATACCCGGTAAGAACATTTGGCCTTTGGGATCTACTTGGGTGTGATAATGACATGTTATAATAATTAATTTAAAGTAAAGATAAATATAACATAAACATGTATCTTTTTAATAAAACAATTTTAATGTGGGGTTATATAACTAATATTTTTGACTATAAATAGTAATTATAGATATAAAAATATTTCCTACATTATGGTATTTTATTTATAATTTTTATACATTAAATAAATAAATTTTTTGATGACACAATAATGATGCAGTGATTACCTTATTAATGAATGATTGAAATAAATGATATTGTAAATATTAAAATAAATGTAATATGAGATTTTTAATGTTATACACGATTTTTTGGACAATATTTACATTTTAGGGATGAGTTAATTCTTTTTTTAAAGGAATCAAGTTGTTACAACTTTAACAAAAATCAATTACTAAATAGTGTCAAAATTGACATAAATGAGTTTTTAAAACAAATACTATTTTATTAAATGATATAATAGTAATAAAAATATAAGGTTTTTCTAAATGAATTATATAGTGTTAAAAATGTCATTAATTATCCACTTTATGTTCTATTTTCATTTTATGGTAACTATATTAACCATATAGTTTAAAAATACAAGAAGACATGGTAAGAGTTAAACTATTTAACTAAGGGTTAAATCTAAAAGATAAGGTTAATTTTATGAGCTAAATATGTCTAAAACATATTGGTTGAGATGATTTTTACCCTTCCTCATCTTATCCTAGAAATAAATCACTTTTTAGCTATTAAAAACCGAAAATGAATTTATAATAAATTAATATTTCAAGCTTTTCCTAAAGTGCCCCTCACCTCTCTTATAAAAGGACACTTATTCTTCTTTTTAATTCACACCTATAAAGCCATTTTTCTCAGCCAAAAACTACCCAATTATACTAAAAAATTCCCTCAATTCATCCTATAGGCCACACTTTGGGTAGAAAACCAACCCAAGGAGTCCTTTTGTGCAAATCAGAAGGAGATACTTGAAAAAGAGGTAATTGTTTTTATCACATCTTTAAAAGTTATTTTCTTATTCTACTTCCTCTTTATTTGTTTTATACAGACTAAATTAATATATCCAGTATCACATACATGATCATATGTTATTAAATTTATGGGACAACCATATTCCTCCTTTTATCCATTCTACAAATAATAATATCACTATTCGAGCGTATGTACATCTTATCATCTCTATGCTATGGTGTACTTTGTTATTCCAATATAATTTATTTGGATGGATATAATGATGAATATAATGGTTGTAAATTATCAATATAACATGATAATTATTCTGTATAATTAATATACCATCCAATACCATCTAATTCCTCATTATGAGATTAGTTATTGATATTACATGTGATTATTCAACTTCTAGAATATCCATGCGAATGTTTAAATTGAATTATTTGATTTATTCTTTCCATATTATGTTTGAGTTTATGTTTAAAAGGTTTGTGTTTCAGTTTTATACTTACCTTAAATATTATGGTTATTTATAAAAGCTTATGTTATATTGTTTAACCTTACTGAGCATCTGAGATCACCCCTTTCTTATGTTTTATTTTCCTAAAATACAAAGAAGTATTTTATGACTGATATATAAGGTTAAGCTAGGGGAATAATGGTATTCTAAAAGTATTATCTATGTTGTATTTTATGTTTGAAATTGTAATGTAAAATTCATATATGTAATCTATTTTCCAAGACAACTAAACTAATCGGTCCTTTAGGATTTTATTCCTTATAATCATGCCAATGTATTAAAATAATGCAATGGATCCAGGCTTCTGAGGTCGGGACATTATAGTTGGTATCAAAGTAAGTTTAGAAAAAACCTTGGAAACTAGATTTATAAAAACTTTGATTAGGGAATGTTACCCTAAGATAGATTTTGAGGATAAGTATAGATGAATATCCTAAAATTTCGGATAATGTAGAGATTATGTGGGAATTACTAGAAAATACGTCCCTGTCTCGATACTACAAGTGAACATGGTTTTGGCACAAATTTACCTAGGTGTAATAGCTTCGACAAGTTATTTTGGGCATGACTCAGGGTAACCTGGTACACAACAATGGGGCTTACTACATCGGCTGCTCTTATGCTTTCCCTGACCCTAAGGCCCTCTACTTCTCTCCAAGTTGGAGCTGGAGTGGTGGTTCCTTAATGATTTTGGGAGGTGGGATATGGCGGAAGTTGTTTCTTCTCGTATGACATGTTTCATTTAGCTTTGGCGATGATGGGTGTGTTCCTTCTTCAGTAGTGAGTTTTTAAAAGGTTGGTTTGGTGATGTTTTTTGTATTCTTCATTTGGTATGGGTTTGTTCTGGATTTATTCGATGATGGTGTGGTGTTTAGATGCGGATGTTGACAGTGGTGTTAATCTGGTGTTGTCGCTGCTGGTTCCTGATGAAAGTTGTGTTGTTGAAGCCCTTAGCCTCCCAAACCACGACTCTGACCCCTCGTATCCTCCTTAACTCTCCATGTCGGATCTGGAGCGGTGGTTACATAGGGGTTTTGGGTTATGAGGTTCGACAGTCTTCAGTCATCCTAGCACTCCTGTATCAGATTCGGAAATGGAACTATGATACGGTTTTATGGTGTTTTGGGATGCGAGTTTGGGCATTATTAAGCTTTCTAGGTGGTACCTCTCGTGATGTCTTCATCATGGTCTTTGGTTTCAGTCGGGTTGATTTGTTTCGTGTGTTTGTTTGGTTCCTCTGTGATGGTGGTTTTTTTTCCGGTGGCGACGTTGTTATCTATAGATGTTTCAACTCACCGGTAGGCTCTAGATATGGTGATGTTGTTTGATGTGGACGGAAATGGGTGTGTTGTGATAATGATGAAGAGGTTGTGATGCTGGTGGTGGTGTTTCGATGAAGCTGTTGCCTCAATGATGCCATATTTCTTAGACTGATACAGGATTTGCGGGCTTTGTCGTCGACGCGATGGTTCCGAAGTGATGATCTATTTTTTTAATGTTGTTATTGCGCCTTCATTTTGAATTTTGAATCTAATGTGCGATTCCCAATTTATCCTCAAAGTGGATTTTATGAAAATAAAAAAAATGGATTTGGAGGTAATGGATAAGTTCCTTAGAAAAGATATTTCTTACATTGGGAAGTAATGAAAGGGAGAACGTTTTCATGGAAGTTTATCATCTATCTGGAGATACGGATCAATGGTGGTAATTAATTCAAAATACGAAGGAGGAAGAAGAAGTATTAAATATGTAATTGAGGGAATTTAAAGAACTTTTCCTAGAAAAATACTTTCCTCATGAATAATGAGATGATATGGAAACGAAATTTCTGAGTCTGAGGAAAAAGGAGGATATGAATGTTGCAAAGTATGAGACTAACTTCACATGGTTAGTAAGGAATGTTGTAGACTACATATGAAACCCAATAAGTAATATTGATCGATTATTTGATTGGTTAAAACCATTCCTCTAATGGGAATTGGCCTCATAATTTTTCTCATCATATGAAGATATAGTCTCATGTGCTATCAAGATAGAAAAGGAATTATCTAAGTCTTATGACTTTAAAGTAAATCAAGAGAAGAATAGAATGATGGAGAAAGAGATGGATAAAGGGAAAAAGGGAAAGATGGATTTTACCATATGTTATAATTGTGGGAAGAAACATCCTGGTACATGTCTGAAAGGAATGATAGTTTTTTACAAGTGTGGGGAGAAAGGTCACTAGGCTCGTGATTGTAAGGGAAAGAAAGAAGTTGTAAATGTGAAATGCTATAATTGTAAAGATATGGGACATTATGAAGATGATTATCCGAAGTTTCAAACAAATATAGTTCAGAAGAAGTAAATGGATCAAGGTTAAGATTATGCTGTTACTATGGTCAAATTAGAATAATTAATGTATTTGTGTTCAAAGATTGTGTTATTATATTCTAGTTATAAGAATAATGTGATATATAAGGATTATAATATAGTACATATTCATCAAGTATTTTAAAGCATAAATTATTTCGTTAAGATTTTTGAGGTTATAATGGTATTTTTCAATAAGGGATACATTGCATTATTTGGGGAATCTGATGTTACATTTGATTTTGGAAATTTAAAGACCGTTTTCAACTGTTAATTTAGAAAGAAGTATTTTGGAAAGGTCTTAAGGTTGGAATGGAGTAATTTGAACATTTGATATTATTGTTTGAGGATAATAAATTTCTTTAATGTCGAACATATGAAGGTTATTTCTGGAATTTCATAATAATATAGTTTTAGAAAAAGAACAACCCATTGGTCGGGCGACAACCCATCACGTTCGGTAAGGCCACAAGACTTGAACCTACAATTGAAGAGTGACAAGGGTGAATCAACTACCAATGGACTATGTGATGTCTTGGTTTGTATAATGTACTTTTTTTAAATGTCATGACTGATTAAGTATAAGTTTATTTTTGGAACCTTATACGATTAAGATAAATAGAATATTTTTGAATTTTGTTATCTTTTGAGAGAAAGGCGAGTTTGTGGTAGAAATCAGTTAAAGGATGGAACTATACTTGTCAATTGAGTATGCTTCCTTGTGATCTTATTCTATAAATTAAATAAAATTCTCAACTTTAGGGAAAAGATCATTAAACCAAAAATGTTTTCTTAGTACTTTATTTTGCGATGAATCAAACAGTCCCTTGAATCATTGCAAATTTATAGCCTTATGATTATTAACTTTTACCTAATCATATTCTCTATCACTCTCCATAAGAATTTGATGGTTAGATTTTTCTTTCATGTCCATGTTTTCTTACATGGAACCCCGGTATGTTTTATCTCTGATGACATTCATACTTCCTTTCTTAATTTTAAAAAGGAGGTCTCATTACTCAATTTTTCAATGTGGGATTTCCACAAAGATATTTTGAAATGTCAAACCCCTAGTTTTAAATAATGAGTTTAAATTGAAATTACACAATTTAATAAAGGAGGGAAGAATGTAGCACCCCAATCTTCCACAATACACTTCTTTTTAAATAATTCAATAGCGTGCACTACACGCAACACTAAGTTCGAGCGCACATATCAAACTAGCCATTTAAAAGTGGTTATAAATAGCATTAAACACATTATTAAATTTATAAATATTATTTTTGAATTAATAATATCAAAATTATTTTAGGGTGAAATTTTGGTAATTTTCTGAAAAGTTTTACATTTTAATGAATAGTGAAAAATATTGTATTTTAATTCAAAACTGCCTTTTTCATCTAATTTATTTATATTGTTAGAATATAATTTTAATTAGTTTTAAAGTATAATTAGATTATGTTTTTATCATTTAATATAATTTAGTTCATTTTATTTATTTTTAAATTAAAATTGGATATAAAAACATGTCGATCTTTTGATGATTTTTACTTCTTAAAAACACATTTTCTTGTTTTGACAATGGGAAATAAATTTTTAATTAAGTTCTGAAAATTCTGTGTTTTGAATTTATAAAAATGTATTCCATATTTAGAATCAAAAAATCTAAATTATTTAAATATACCCCTTTTATTTTTGGACATTATGAATAGTAATTTTAGTAACTATTTTTATTTACCATGGTTAAAGGGTAAATGAGGTAAATAAGGGTAAAAATAATATTATAATAATATAAAACTTCTCCGACACTTGTCCTAATAATATTGGATGAGTTATGGGTGATCAAGAAAATACTTGGGATGCACATTTGGCCATTGGGAGCCACTTGGGTTTGATAATGACATGTTGTGATAATTAATTTAAAGTAAAGAGAAATATAACATAAACATGTATATTTTTACTAATTTTTTTTAATGTGGGGTTATATAAATATTATTTTTGACTATAAATAGTCATTAGAAAGCTAAAAATATTTCCTACATCATGGTATTTTATTTATAATTTTTATACGTTAAATAAATAAATTTCTTTATGACATAATTATGATGCAATGATTACCTTATTAATGAAAGATTGAAATAAATGATATTTTAAATATTAAAATAAATGTAATTTGATATTTTTAATGTCATACATGAATTTTTTGGATAATATTAACATTTTAGAGATGAGTTAATTCTTTTTTTAGAATGAATCAAGTTTTTATGACTTTAACTAAAATAAATTATTAAATAGTTTCAAAATTGACATAAATGAGTTTTTAAAACAAATACTATTTTATTAAATGATATAATAGTCATAAAAAATTAATATTCAGAAAAATGACTTATTTAGTGTTAAAAATTTAATTAATTATCTACTTTATGTTCTCTTGGAATTTTATAGTAAATATATTAACCATATAGTTTAAAAATACAATAATACATGGTAAGAGTTAAAATATTTAACTAATGGTTAAATCTAAAAGATAAGGTTAATTTTATGACCTAAACATGTATAAAACCTATCGGTTGAGAGGATTTAAAACAATACTCATCATATACTCAAAATAAATTAATTTTTATCTATTAGAAACCGAAAACAAATTTATAATAAATTAATATTTCAAGCTTTTCCTAAAGTGCCCCTCACCTTTCTTATAAAAGGGCACCTCTCCTTCTCTTTAATCCACAGCTCCAAATCCCTTTGTCGCAGACAACCCTTGACCAAATATACTCCCAAATTGACTCAATTCATCCTAGAGGTCACAATTTGGGCAAAAAACTAACCTAAGGAGTCCTTTTGTGCAAATAAAAAGGAGATACCCAAAAAAGAGGTAATTGTTTTATCACCTCTTTCAAAGTTCTTTTCTTCTTCTACTTCGTATTTATTTGTTTTTCCATACTAAATTAATATATACAGTATAATATAAATTCTTAGATCTTATTAAATTTATAGGACAACCATATTAATCCTTTTATCAATCCTACAAATAATAATATCACCATGTATGCGTACGTGCGACTTACAGTCTCCACACCATGGTGTACTTTGTTATTCCAGTCTAATTTATTTGGATGAATATAATGATGAATATAATGGATTTAAATCATCAATATAAAATTATAATTATTATTTATAATTAATATACCATCCAATTCCATCCAATTCCAAACCATTTAACCATCAAAGGAATGATACTGTCACTCGTGCGTACGCACGACCTATCGTCTCCACGACACGGTGAGATTCATTCTCCACGTTAACCATTAAAGAATGATTATAAAATTTATATGATGAGTAAAAATAATAATAATTAACATAATATCATTCTTGATATGAATAATATACATCCTATACATAACAAACATGACTTACAGGACAAAACACGCATGGGAAAACGAAGTAGTTTACAACTAAAATAATAGTAAGACTGAAATATTATTAACAAAATGATAAAAGAGGGTCATATATGATATCATAAATATGTATATGGTTCTGTTATAATTTAATAACATACTTTAACCATTATACATGTGGTTAACTCACACTTTAATAAATGAAGTACAAGGTAAGGGTTAATTTCGCAATTTCATTTTTATCCAAGATTTCTTATATGTAAGTATCTACTGGGGAATATTTATCATCCACATCCATGTTTCATAAAAATAATTTTTAAAATAATTTTAATATGTCTCTAAAATTTATTAAATTCATTTATACCAATGTTTTAATTTTTATAAAATGTTTTGAAAGGAATCATTCGGTTGTTTTCCAAATGAGGTACTTTATGACCATTTCGAAAAATTAAGGAAAGATTATATTTTAACTTATACAGCACAAGAACTATTTTTTTCCATTATGTAATATTACCATTTTTATGCTTCACTTAAAAAATTATAAGTTCATTTTCAAAATAATTGTTTTCTTTTATAATTTCATAGCTTTTCAATGATTTCAAAGTAAAAAAAGGGATATTTCTTTCAAAGAATTTTTAACAATTCCATTAGATTATTTTCCTCTATGTCAATATCCTTTATTGGATTTTATGATTAATTGAGGTTGATAAAATCTTCCATATTTTATTGAAGGGTTTATGATATGTTTAACTGTAGATGTGCTATTTTTATTCCAATCATGGTTTATGGTTAAAGTATTAACATTTTTTATGCTAGGTTTAATACAAATGTTTATTTTATGTTTCACCCTTTTCATATGAGGAATGAATTAGACTTAGTAAGTGACGGGAGGGGACCTCTATATCCACTATATGAATTAGTAGGTCTCATGAGACAAACTAGTGTCTTGGAATAAGTCCTTGATGGTATGGTAATGGTCTTGGCACGAGGCCTTGACGATATGGTTATGATGTCCGACATTATGTCCGAATGGCCTGAAGGCCTTATTTTTTATTTTATTATGGATAATCCCTCTTTTAAGGGTTGAAGGGTAACCCGACATGACCCGTAGGCCTAGGGCACAAGGCCCGACACACCTGAAATACATGACCTGAAGGCCCAGAGGCATATCATGCCCAATACATGACCCGTAGGCCCAACCCACTTGAAATGCACCTCCCCAGCTTTCTGCGTCATTGATCACATAGCTCCCCACCTTGCATTACCGATCAACTAGAATTTCCCCGTACAAAGCTACACGGTGCCTGGTCCCGATGACGGCTTCCATACCCTCTCATTCTTCCAATACTTCTAAACTAATCGGTCCTTTGGGATTTGATTCCTTATAATCATGCTAGTGTATTAAAATAATGCACAAGCTCTGAGATTTTGGGGTTGGGGCATTACATTTATAATCATCATCTATATTAATTATAGTTAATTATAATTTAATTTCATTATCGGGTGTTTGTAATTTTGATCATTTTGAATTAGTTTCATAACAATGATTTTGGTAAATTTTCACCTATAAAAGTCCATCATTCTTAGATAAATAAATTTATTAGAATTTATATTACATAATAGTTTAAATTATTATAATTTCATTACATTAGTTTTTGAGTTATGATTCTTCAGGATGAAATCGATGATGAACATGTTTCAGTGATGTTTAAAAAATGGTTAGTGGTTTCTTAACTAATGGGTTTAATATTAATATTACCAATACAAAACAAAAAAAAATAATTATTTAAATATTTATACCATATTATATTAGTATATAAGTTTCTATATCCATCAGTAATATTAATTTATATCATTGTTCAAGTAGGTGTTCAAACTAACCCAGATAATAACATACCATAATTTAATGGATGATTATGATGTGGTTTTGATATAATGTCACTATACCAGAACTATAATGATCTCATATAGTTTTTATTTATGTGAAAAATCAGAATTTAAGGTAAATATAAGTTGAGGTAATTGTAAACCCTAATATTTTAAAAGAACACTATGTTCGATAATATACAAGATATAGAACACCAAGCCTGAACAAACCATGAAATATTACTATATAACCGTTATAACCTAGATGTTAAATTCATGTGAATTAATTAAATTAAATTCTTAATGAAATATATATAAATTTTATACTCAATATAAATTTATTGATAATTTTTAAGTAAATAATCACTTAATTTTTAGTGAAGTCATTTTATTCTTTAAAAAACCATTTTCTTAAAAAAAGGATTTTTATATCTTTTTGTGAGAAAACGTTATAATTAATTTCTGAAACTTTTAAAATTATATTTGATAAAAAGGATATCATTTTTGAATTCAGTATGCCAAAATTAGCATAGGATGATTTTTTAATAATTTTCTGAAAAGTTAGATTTTTCAATGAATAGTAAGAAATGCTGATTTTTATTGAAAATTGTATTTTCATTTCAAGCATGTAAAAAGTTCCATTTTATTATAAAATGGTTTCAAATTAAAATTATTTATATTATGTTTTAAATAATAAAATTATGTTTAATGGAATAAATTTTATGTTTTAATTTATTATAAAAACATTTTTAGGTTAAATGCAACACCTCAAGACTTTATAATATTTTCCTTTTATAATAAATTTAATTGTGTTGCTATTTTTCTTTATATGAAACACTAAGTTGACTTGTGTTACACACAATATCAAGTTCCTTTGATAGCGTATAAGAAACAGAAGACCAAGCTTAGAAGTGTATATAACATCTCAAGAATTTATGATATATTTATTATTATATTATATATTCAATCAAGTGCTTTTAAATTCAACCAATATATTTGATAAATATATGATAATAACAAATCTAGTTTTACACACGAGAAGCTATATTTTTCTAAAGGCAGTTTTGTCGCCTTTTAGTGGCTCACCTATTTTAAATCTAAAATTTAAACCTTTTATAAATTTTATTTGTCAAAATAAACTTCATTTTTGAATCTAGAAAGTCAAAATAATCTTAGGGTGATTTTTTGATATTTCTCTGAGAGGTTTTATTTTTTGATGAATAGTGAAATTTACTGCATTTTAGTTGAAAACTGCCTTTTTGTTTAAATAATTATTGATGTCAAATTATATTTTAAGTTATTTTTAAAGTAAAAATAGATCAATTATATATATATTAATCCGATTTAGGTAATTGGAATCATTTTATATTGAATTTAGATATGAAAACTTAATGAACTTTTGAGAATTTTCACTTTAAAAACCCGCTTTCTCACCATGTTTGCGGGTATAGATTTAAATTTAAAATTTCCACTTTTGTGAATTTAATTTTAGAAAAATAGATATACATAGTTGGAGTCATTATAATATTTATATTATAATAATATAAACTTAGTTTTTGACCAAATATATTAGTTAAAGTGATTAAAATTAATTACAGTGATTAAGGTAAAAATTAGTTTACGTAGTGGTTAAAATTTTTTAAGGGAAAAAATAGTCTAGAAAATTTTCTAAAAGACATTGGATACCCATATTTAGGCCATATTATAAGGAAACAACCTTAAAAATTACATAGCAGTGGTCCTTTTACTGGTCTTGGTTCTGGAGAATCAGATACATGACTTACATTTTAACAAACTGCACAAAAATAAAATAAACTGAGATACTTCTGATACGCTAACTCTGAAGGTGACGACACCCAAAAAAATTCCCTGATACCTGTGAAAATATTTTTGAAATGTTGGGTGGGAACAAAATTCCCAGTAAAGGGTTTTCTAAAACAAACGATAAAAACCATTTTTGTATTATTTTGAAAATTTTATAAACATCCACAAATTTTTTTTCACAAACACATGAATACATATATATACAAAAAGAGTATTCTACAAAATTATTATACTTTAAAATCCATTAGGTATTCTCCTTTAAAAATATTAATTTCTTTTTGTGGGAAATTAACAATACTTTGCAGTCCATGTCTAAAAACTATTACATAAGGCCACAAGTCTTAACTTATACTTATAGGTTCACTCCCTGTAACATCTATTATACCACCAGTGCCACATTTCTGAAAACATTTTCTCATAGTACTATCTTTCTCATCTTTCTCCCAAAACATTTTTAAAATACATATATATTATTATTTTCTTTAAAAGAAATAATAATTCTTATCACATGTCAAAAATTTTCTCTAGAGTTTCTAAAAGCCAATTTTCAGAGAATCCCATTTTTGAAATTAAGATATTTGTTTATGAATCATAAATAAAATGGTAAATGAAATAATATATGTTTAATATAAAAACTCTTCAAATAATATTCATGCACTTAATATTATTTTTGTAACTAACCGTAAAATTTTAATTGGAACCATGTATTTATTATAGATGCAGCGAGTGTTGATGTCATGCACAATGCATGACCATGTATATGTGCAAACGTGATGCTCATAATGTTGATAAAACGTGATGACATGTTATGTGAATTTTTGAGAAACATGATGATGAATTGAAAATAAAATAATAAACATGATAATAACCATTTCATCCATATATATATATATGCATATTGGCATTGAATTACAACACTCATCATTGCAGATTAAATACTTGGTTGATCAAAATGTCGATAAATGAAAATATTCATTGAAAAAATTTATTAAAACATAAAATTTGTTAAATACTTAAATGTAATTGGAATTTTTGAAAGTAATAATTCTTGAATGTAATTAGGTTTTTTATGAAACGATCCATGATACCACAATAAATTAATTTTAAACAGTACTTGACAAAATAGATACAACCTTACATAATCACACATTGTTATATATATACATACACACACACACACACACACACACACACACATATATATATATATATATTCTAAAAATACACATATTTTGATATAAATAAATGTAACCCCCCATAACATTTTTGAGAAGTAAAATAATAATTTTTGAAAAATAAATAATTGAATCATATCCCTCTAAAATTTATTAAATACAAAGACCAAAAAACTAGGAATAAATTTAATTACACCCTTACAAAAAAATATTTTAGAAAGAATATCCATTGCATCAAGATAAAAATTCCATGTATGAAAATTAAATTAGAAAGATATGATTTTACATGATTATATATATATATATATCAATTTAAAATAATTAAATCCCTTATATAAATAAAATTTCTAATAAATAAATGTTTGAAGTTAAATATTTTCCCTCACAGAATTTCATACAGAAAAATAAGAACTGCAAGTAACATAAATACACCCTTACAAAATATAATTGAAAATAATAATAATTACCATACACAATAAATTTGAAAAAATTATAATAGATCCATTACCTTGGTTAGAATCAAATGATGGACAAAGTAGCTAATTTTTTTTAGCAGAAAGAAATTGATGTTTTGGGAGGAAGAAGGTTGGGTCTTCTATCCATGGAGAAGGGGTTCTCCCTTAACTCTCACATATATAAAAACAGGTTCCATAAGCTTCTCAAATAAGCTGAGTTTTTTTCTTAACAAAGACCGAAAAAATCATGGGTATTTCATTCCATTTTTTTACTTTAGGCCCCCATTTTTTTCTATATTTTTTCTTGTGTTTTTTATTTAAATAGTTTCTATATCCTTTACATGACATGGGTTTCCTATTTTAGATCCCTTTCTTAATTTTTCCAAACAATTATTAGTATTTGACTTTAATCATTTCACTTTTAATCATTTAACCTTTAATTTTGTTTTAATCATTTCACCTTTTTTATATATTCTTGTTACATCATTTGACATTTTCTTTCTATTTTTTTGATTCTCATATTTTTTTTAATAAAAATCATGTTTTTGAAAAACTCTCTCTCTCTCTATATATATTTAAAACTTTTTAATATATGTATATATATATATTTATATAGAATTTGTTTTTAGTAATAATATAATTATATATATTTATAATTTAAAAAAACACAATATATTTTGATATATTTAAAATATATTGTTTTATAAATATTAATAATAATTTTCTTAAAAAAATGTTTCAAAAATAATAATAATAATAATAATTATTATCATTAAAATATTAAAACAAATTATATTTATTTAAAATAATGGTAAGATTATAATTAGTATCATAAATAGTAATTAGATACATATATACACACACATTTCAATATTTATGTGTTAAAATGTAATCATTTTAAGTTTCAAACAAATTTAATTATTTGAAACTTATATTTTTACAGAAAAGACCAAGTAAATATAAATAAATTAATACCTTATTAAAAATAATAATATATTGTGCATAATAATAATATATTCAAAACATTAAATAAATAATATATTTTAACTTATTAAAAAAGCATTTATTTAAAGTAAAATAATATTTCTTTAATAGAATATTTTAGTTTTGTAAAACCTTTGGTTAAGACCTCTTTAGATATATAAAAAAATTAAATAAATAAATAATTAAAATAAATTACTATTTAAATTTCATGGGGTGTCGCATTATTCCCCCCTTAAAAATAATTTCATCCTCAAAATTTGTTTTTCAGACTCTAGAGAAATTATGATTTTTATCTTTATAATTGGAAAAAATAATACTGATAAAATTATATATTATACTGATGACATTTAATCCCCAAACTTGTCAACACTATTTCTCTGATACACATTATAAGGACCCAGCCTTAAACATTACATTGTAGAGGACCTTTTACCAGTCTAGGTTTTGGAGAATTAGATACATGAATTACATTTTAACAAACTACACAAAAAATAAAACAAATTGAGACACTTTGGATGCGCTAACTCTGAAGGTGATGATGCCCAAAAAACTTCCCTGATACTTATGAATTTATTTTTGAAACGTAGGGTGAGCACAAAATGCCCAATAAGGGGTTTTATAAAACAAAGGAATAAAACCCTTTTTGTATTATTTTGAAAATTTTATAAACATACACAAAAACATATTTTCAAAAACACTTGAATACATATATATACAAAAACAGTATTCCGAAAAATTATTATAGCCATTCCAGATTCTCCTTTAAAAATATTAATTTCTTTTTGTGGGACATTAACAATACTTTACAATCCATGTCTAAAAACCATTACATAAGGCCAAAGGTCTTAATTTAGACTTATGGGTTCACTCCCTGTAATATCTCTTATACCACCAGTGCCACATTTTTGAAAACATTTTCTTATAGTACTTATTTTCTCATCTTTGTCCCAAAACATTTTAAAAATAAATATATATTATTATTTTCTTTAAATAAAATAATCATTCTTATCACATGTCAAAAATTTTCTCTATAGTTTATAAAAGCCAATTTTTAGAGAATCCCATTTTTGAAATTTAGATCTTTATCTATGAATCATAAATAAAATGGTAAATGAAATAATGTATGTTTGATATAAAAACACTTCTAATAATATTCATGCACTTATTATTATTTTTGGAATTAAACCATAAAATTTAAATTGAAACCATGTATTTATTATAGATGCAGTATGTGTTAATTTCTTGCACAACACATGGCCATGTATATGTGCAAACGTGATGCCCATAATATTGATAAAACATGATGAAATGTTATGTGAATTTTTTAGAAACAAGATGATGAATTGAAAATAAAATTATAAACATGATAATATCCATTTCATTCATATATATATATATATATGTGTGTGTGTGTATTGGTATTGAATTAAAACACTCATCATCACAGATTAAATACCAGGTTGAGAAAAACATCGATAAATGAAAATATTCATTGACAAAATTAATTAAACCATAAAATTTGTTATATACTTATATGTAAGTGGAACTGTTGAAAGTAATAATTCTTTAATGTAATTAGGTTTTTTATGAAACCTTCCATTATACAATAATAAATTAATTTTAAACAATACTTGACAAAATAGATATAACCTTACATAATCATAAATTGTTATATATATATATACATATATATATATATGTGTGTGTGTGTGTATTCTAAAAAATACACATAGTTTGATATAAATAAATGTAATCACCCATAAAATTTTTGAGAAGTAAAATAATAATTTTTTAAAAATAAATAATTAATACATATCCTTTTAAAATTTAATAAATACCAAGACCCAAAAACTAGGAATAAATTCAATTACACCCTTACACAAAAAGATTTTAGAAAGCAGATACATTTCATTAAGATAAACATTTCATGTATGAAAATTGAATTAGAAAGATATGATTTTACATGATTATATATATATATTACATATATATACTTATATATATATATATCAATTGAAAATAATGAAATCCCATACATAAATAAATTTTTTGATAAATATATGTTAGAAGTTAAATAGTTTCCCTCACAGAATTTCATACAAAAAAACAAGAACTACAAGTAACTTAAATACACCCTTACAAAATATAATTGAAAATAATAATAATTCCCTTACACAATAAATTTTAAAAAATTATAATAGATCCCTTACATTTGTTTGGATCAAATGATAGATTGAGCAGCTAAATTTTTTGAGAAAAAAGAAATTGATGTTTTAAGAGGAAGAGGGTTAGGTCTTCTATCCATAGAGAAGGGGTTCTCCCTTAACTCTCATATATATAAAAAAAACAGGCTTTGTAAGCTTCTCAAAGAAGCTGAGTTTTTTTTCTTAGAAAAGACCCAAAAAAATAATGGGTATTTCATTCCTATTTTTTTCTTTTACTTTAGGACCTCCATTTTTTTCTATATTTTTTTCTTGTGTTTTTTTATTTAAATAGTTTCTATCTCTTTTACATGACATGAGTTTCCTATTTTGGATCCCTTAATTTTTCAAAACAACCATTAGCATTTGATTTTAATCATTTGACTTTTAATAATTTCACCTTTAATTTTGTCTTAATAATTTCACCTTTTTTTTATATTTTTTTACATCATTTGACCTTTTCTTTCTCTCTTTTTTTGATTCTCATATTTTGTTTTTTAATAAAAATTACATTTTTGAAAAATTTTATATATATATATATATATTTTTAAAACGTTTTAATATATATATATATATTTATATAGAATCCATTTTTTAGTAATAATATAATTATATATATTTATAATTAAAAAAACACAATATATTTTGTTATATTTAAAATATATTATTTTACAAATATTAATAAAAATTTTATTAAAAAAATGTTTCAACCATAATTATTATTATTATTATTATTATCATTAAAATATTAAAGCAAATTATTTTTATTTCAAAATAATGGTAAGATTATAATTAGTATCATAAATAGTAATTAGATACATTTATACACACACATTTCATTATTTATGTGTTAAAATGTAATCATTTTAAGTTTTCAACAAATTTCATTATTTGAAACTTATATTTTTATAGAAATGACCAAGGAAATATAAATAAATTAATACCTTATTAAAAAAACAACGAACATATTGACCTCTAAATAGTAAAAACATTGTTAGCACGACTCGGGTTAAAGTAGTATTTTTGCGTGTTATATGCACTTGTTTTAAAATTAATTTCCAAAAAAATGGGATTTTTATTTTGTAAATTAGATATCATGTTTATAATTAAGTGGGTATATATTTTCTAAGGAATTTCACTTTAATTTAGTGTTAATGGTTAAATTACTTATGTTATAAAACTACTTACCTTAATAAAAACCAAAATGGTAAAAGTGGGGAAACTTAGAAGTTAAGGAACAAAATTATAAAAATGCACTTATTTTTGTCTGGAGGAGGTTTTTATTGAACATAATTAAACTTTAATCCATTATTTGTCTATTTTTAAAGCACATGAGGTAAGGGAGACCTCCAAATAGTGTTCAACTTTAGGTATTTACAATAATGCCACTCCTCCTCCACTATAAAAAGACATTCATTATTCCTCTTCATGTAATGTTCCATACCTCCCCAGTCCATTACTTTGTGAAAATATGATGTTTGATGTGTTATGAGAGGAAACAGTGACTCATTTCAAGAGTTTGTCAAAAATCCAGTTTTTCCAACGGTAGCTCGTCTGACAGTGAGTCGTCCACCGGTAGGTGGTGATGGTAGGTCGCATCAGTGGGTTGCACCAATGAATCAAAATGGTAGATTGCACCGATGAGTTTTCGAATGGTGTGTTGCACCAATGATTCATCCTGCAGTGACTCACCGAATGGTAACCCACTGAATAGTGACTCACCTAATGATGACTCACTGAACGGTAGGTCACCAAATAACGACTCACCAAATTTTAGCTCACTAAATGGTGACTCACCTAACATTGAATCACTAAATGGTGACTCACCCACCGGTGACTCATGACAACGAATCACCCAACGGTGGGTTATTTATGACAGTTTTTCAAATTTCTAGTTTTTCCCAATTTTTCCAGTTTTACCCCTTTAACATTTTATTTGATATAAAATGTATTTAAAAATATATTTATGTAATTTTGAATCCATTTTAAAAGATTTAAATTATATATTTAAATTCCTAATGCTCGAGAGGCTTTTAGATAGTCAAAACATGTGGTCATGATCATGATTTGGCTTTATGGATTTTGAAACCGTTTCTTCCGTTAATATAGGATCTGGCCTCTCTAAATCCAAGACCATTTCTTCCTTGTATGCTTCTCTTTACCCTTTTCTCTAAATATCCTATAACCTTTATTCCCTGAGGAGCTATGAGTATGTGTTTCACCCTTGGATTGTGTCTCCCTGGAGCCTTTCACACCCCCTGTTTGGCACAAGGAAGTGGTACTGATCGTCTATTTCTCGAAGTAGGGATCCCTCTGTCTCTATTTTATTTGTGTATCATACAGGGTGGGAATATGAATGTACTCTTGTGAAAGATAACATGACACCAAGTTAATAAATATAATTAAATCAGTTTAAAGATCAAAATGAGGGGCTGGGAAAAAGTGACTTGTGTTCTGCTTTGTTATCTATTGATATCATGATCTGTATGGGATATATGCCTACTAAAAATCATGGATGTTGGTGGTCTTTGTTTGTGCACCTTTGATGCATTTTGAATGATTGTTTATGGTATTCTTTTGAACTATGGTAAATATGAAAATCTGATTAACCACGTATACCCAGTTAAATAAATGGATCTTAGAATCAAACTTTCTATGTGATAACCCCTAAATTATCAAAGTGAAATTAAAGAATGAGTGTTTTCTAAATCTAAATACACCTTTCCTTGTTTGGTGTGGCTTTGTACTGTGTGTGGGGTGATTCGGGTGGTGCAATGCAATCTCAGGTTGAAAGATTGAATGATTGTGGAGTGGATGGACAGATTTGGAGTATCAGGGCTATAGGTTCAGGTTATGCTATGTTTATGTTACTAGGTGTGATGGGTGTGGTTTTATTATACAACGGAGTGGTTGGGTTTGTTTGTGATGAGATGTGTTGTGGGGTTTGGTTGTGTGTTGGGGGTTTTTTTATTGCGAATATGGATTGGGAGGAATGAATTTGAAGAATGATGATGGCGGTGGTTAGTATGGGTGTTGAACAGATTGGAAATATGAAGTGAGTTTATTTACTGCAGTTCTTTTTCCTCTGCATGATTTATGTTGTGTGTCTTGTGGCTTGATGTGGTTGGTAGTTTCTAGGGTAGGTATGGAATGAATAAGTGGATTTCTTAATAAAGAATAATAATTGGTTAAAGGAGTTGGATGGGGGTATGTTTTGAGTTGTGGATTTTTGTGAAGCGGATTTCATTTTATCAACTTACGAAGTGACTGTTTCTGGTGTTAATAAATGCATTTAGAGGTAGCAGTAAAGTCAGATTTGTTGGCTGGTTGTTTTTTTGAAAAAAACCATAGGTTGGGTTGAGTGTTTGATACCTATATACATTTATTTGTACTTACTTGTGATTTTATATATGCACCCCACCCTAGTTGAGAACTATGTGCCGAAAACCCCCGTCATCATGGGAAAGGGTGTCCTTCCCCACATCCCGGTGGGAGGATGGATGGTTAGTTATTGTCTCTTCCATGCTCCCTCTTCTAGGCATTGGTATCGCAAGACTCTTCAGAGAGGTTGTGGTACAGTTGTGAGGCCTAGGTGTCTGCGGGTGAGGTGTGATTTCTCAAGTTTCTTTGGGATGAGGTGTGGTTGTGGCACATGTGTCTGTGGTAGGATATGGTGAGCTTCGTTTTCCCAGGTTGTGGGACTAGCTCTGAGGCACAGGTGTGTACGAATGTGTTGTGACCTAGGATTTGTGGAAGAGTGTGGAAGTGCTAGGATGCTTGCCGTTAGGGTATGAGCAGTTAACTAGAGGGAAGTGGTACGGGGTACCCAAACATTGATGTGATTATTATATTACTTAACTTGACTTTTATTACTTGGTGATCATTCCTTGGTGAGGTGGGGATAGATAAAATACCTTGTTAGGAGCTGTTCGTTCTTCTCTTTTCTCACAGGAGCATTAGTATGATTCTCCTAGTTGTTAATGAGAGACTTTGGTTTTCCTATTAAGTATACTCACATGATCACCCTGCATTATAAAAATGCTTCCAGGTTTCTAAGAGCATTACGTGGACTGTGCTGGACTTTACTAGCTTAGGCGTGGGGAAAGTTTCTATGTCACTGCTTAGCTTTATTCTTTTGGTACTTACTTTGGAGTTTATTGTATTTTTAGAAGTTATATATATATTTTTTAAAATATACATGTGGGATGGATTTTGGATTTCTTTTATATATTTCTTGGAGTTGTTTTGTGGTTGATATATCTTATCTCCCAATCTTGGTTACTATAAAAAGGGCAATTGCTCCCATTTTGTGAGATTTGTATACCCTTGGTGCTAGTTGCCACCCCAGGGCCTACTGAAGGTGGGACTCGAGGGGTTATTATCTCCATTTATTTATCTTGAAGAAGGAAGCTAATGGAACTTTACCTTTTTTTTCTCCATCTTGAAGAAGGCATGTCGTGACAAAATGTTATCAGAGTGGGGTTGAGAGATAGGGTGGAGTTTAGAGTTAGGAACAATGAGGATTTCATGGGTTGGTAGGGCAATAGTATCAGGTGATATTGGTGCTTGATGTAGGCCAGGGAAGACTGGCTAGGATACGGGATTTTAGGTCCCTCTATGATCCGATGTAAGGACTATGAGTCTACCAAACGACCAAGTGAGGCTACACCGTTTGCAGGGTATAGACCCTAGTAAAGGTACATGCATCATAATGACTTGTGTTCCTATTTTAATTGGGAATTTTAGGAAACTAAAAAAAATAATTATTTAAAAATGAATCTTAAATAAAATTCCACACTACCCAGGCTTAGGAATTCCTTGTTTATCATCCATGGGTGGATCAGGTAGTTGAGGCTCAGTAGAACGATCCAATTGATTGATGGAGGGTTGATCGAGTAGAGGAGGATGATCAGTGGTAGAATACTCTACGTTCTTTCTAGTGGTAGACTCTGGGAAAGTACGAGGGTAGAGTTTCAGACATGAAGATAGAGAGTTGGATTGAGGAGGTTATGATCATCTTTAGCATGATTTGGGATCCTAAAGAGTAATGGGTTCCTTTGGTAGTGAGACAAATGAGGGGAGCTATGCATCAGTGGTGGATGCTGTACCTGGGGGAGAGGAAGGAGGCTGACGTTCTGTGGGTCGATTTCGAGAAGGATTTCAGAGAGGAATTCCTTTATTCAACCATGAAGGCTGAGAAGAGGTAGGAGTTACTTTCCCTCTAGTAGGGGAGTATGTCAGTATGATATCTGGGGATCAAGGTCAAGGATATCCTTTTTTTTCTCTATACCTCTTTCCGAATGAGGTGTCTCATACGAGATTTCTAGAGGAGGCACTTCATCCTTCTCTCCAATACAGGGTTACTCCCTTTACCTTGCCGACATACTTTGTGGTCCATAAGAAAGTGAAGGTAGTTAAGAGAATGTACTCACGAGGAGGTTTACCATGAGAGGGGAGATATAAGAGTTATTCTAGAGGTAGGGTTACCAGTAGTAGGTCTTAGGTGCTAGGGCCTTTGAGGTTTCGACCAGTGGGAAGCCGACTTCAGCAGTTTCCGTTTCGAACTCCTGGTCCTCATTCTTTTCCCATGAACTTGGGACTGGGATTTTTCACTTGTGGACCCCATGGGAATCTCCAGAGTTAGTGCCCGATGGACATTCAATCTTAGTATGGTGGTGTTGGGAAGGTTCATCACCCGCCTTAGTAGTAGTTATTGGTTAGGCCGTTTCAGTAGTAGGGACGACATGATCCTACTCTACTGAGGGGAGACATATCAGGTTTAGGTTGACCTCAGGGTGTTCCTTAGGGAACTCGACCTAGGCATGGTCATAGATACGGTCGTCAGAAGTGGGGAAAAGGAGGTGGGTGTGGTCAGTTACATGCTATAGAGGAAATAGTTCTAACAAGACCATAGATCATTCGAGGTACGATCAGTTTGTTTAGTAACCTTGCTCGTGATTTGTTTGATTCAGGAGATTTGAAATACTTTGTTGCACCCACTATATTCCATTATCTGGTACTAGACATATAGAGGCTTATAGTTCCCATGGTGTTGAGTACACTAGTCTAAGGTTATACCAGCTTATTTGATGTATTCCAAGGATGCAGACTGATGATGGGGCCACATCAGTTATATGGGGATCTCTTCTTTCTACAGATTCAGCCATACGATATCATACTTGACATCAACTGGTTATATTATGATCATTATATTATCGAATGCTTCCATAGGAGAGTAATGTTTTCATACGTGGATAGTCAGTGTGTGGATTTCATTGGTGAGCGGGGTTTCCATGTGGGCAGCCGGTATGTGGAGCCTCTTCTTTTTTTGTTAGCCAAGATATCTATTGAATTAGTGGATGTTGAGATGAATAAGGTTCCCAGTTTTGTTGGGGAGTTCTTGTATGTCTTCCATGAGAAGGTTGTGACTCTACCCCATTGACGTGATGTTGAGTTCGGGATAGAATTGAAGCCCGATGCTTCTCTGATTTTGATGGATCCTTATCAGATGACACCTTCAGAGCTATAGGAGTTGAGGATTCAGATAGATGATCTGATGAAGAAGGTTTTTATCTGGACCAATGTGTCACCGTGTAGTGATCTAGTCATGTTTTCAAAGGAGAAATATAGTGGTCTGATGTTGTGCATAGAATACCAAAGGTTGAATAGGGTGATAGTTAAGAAACGTTACCCTCTTCCAAGGATAAATGATCTTTTCAACCAACTAAGAGGAAAATGTTGATTTTCTAATATCGATATGTGATTTGGGTATCACCATTTGAGGGTGAAGAAAGGTTATATCCTAAATACTGATTTCAGGTTAATGTATGGGCACTTTGAGTTCTTGGTTATGTCATTAGATGTTAAGAATGCACTACACATGTTCATGGGGATCATGAAATCCATTTTCTACGAGTTCCTGGAACGATTCTTCATTGTATTCATCGATGACATCCTGATACACTCAAAGTCATAGGAGGAGCATACCAAGCATCTCAAGGATATCTTGGAGGTTCTTCAATGCCACCATATCTATGGTAAGTTGTGCACGTGTATGTTATGAATACAGGAGGTGAACTTATTTGGAAATGTGGTGTCACAACAGGGTGTATTAGTGGACCCATCGAAGGTCGAAGCAGTTGTTTCATGGGAAGCACCCAAGATGTGGTGGAGGTTCACAGTTTTCTCGGTCTAGAAGGCTATTACTAGGGATTCATACCCAATTTCTATTGAGTATAAGCTCCATTGATGACCTTGACTAGGAAAGACCAAGCCTTTGTGTGGATTGAGAAGTGTCAGACAACATTTAGCTACCTGAAGGGGAATTTGGTCAATGATCTAGTACTCCAATTTCCTGTGGAAGGGGTGATGTTCAAAGTGTTTTGTGATGCTTTCCATCTGGGCTTGGGATGTGGGATAATGTAACAATAGGGGAAGATCTATTATGGGTCTAGAAAGTTAGGTCCCTATGAATGTAACTATTCCACCCATGATTTAGAGTTAGCAGCGGTCTTGTTCACAATGAAGTTGTGGTGACATTACCTCATTGGGGAGTGATTTTTGGTCTCATGAATCACAAGAGCATGAGGTATATCTTTTCCCAGTGAGATCTGAACTTGTGAAAATAGAGGTTGATGGAGTTTCTTCAAGACTATGATTTTGAGATATCTTACACCTCAGGAAAGGGGAATGTTATGGCTGATTCTTTGGGTCGTAAGTCATAGAGGTAGGTAGTTTGAGAATCTACGGATGTTTGGAAGGTGATGGAGGAGTTGACCACATTGCACCTAGATGCAAGAATGGATGGTGGCAGAGGCTGTTTGTTTCTAATGATAGTGTAGTATTATCTGATGTGGAAGGTAGAGGAATATCAGTGGAGAGACTGAGAGTCATAGGTGATATGAGACCGCATTGACCATGGTGATTCTCCAGAGGGATGGTTAGAGGATGGTCAGAACTAGATGTTGTTTTATGGGAGGTTGTTTGTTCTAGTGTCAATGCATGAGGGAGTTCTTCATGAGTTTTATAGCTCACCTTTATAGGTACACCCAAGAGTTTCCAAGATGTACCACAACTTGAGATAATAGTTTTGGTGGCCCAGGATAGAACGGGTAGTGGCGGAGTTTGTGGGGAAGTGCTTAGTATTCCATAAGGTGAAGGCTGAGCATTGTGTTCTAAGTGGTTTATTATAGCCCCTAGATGTCCTCGAGTATAAATAGGATGAAATATTTATGGATTTCATCACAGGGTTACCCAGGAATCAGGGAGGATGTGATGTGATCAGGTTAGTAGTAGATTGATTGATGAAATCAGATCACTCCTTAGCAATTAAGGAGTTGGGTGTAGTTGATGCCTTGGCCAGGAGGTATGTGGATGAGGTGGTACAACTGCATGGAGTTCTAAGATCCATTGTTTTGGATTGGGATACATATTTTACCTCACAATTCTGGAGGGGATTACAGTATGATTTTGGCACTTAGTTATGTCTTAACACTACTTTCCACCCTCATATAGATAAGCAGATAGAGTGAACCATCCCGATATTGGAGGAAATGTTGAGAGCATGCATCTTAGACTTTGGTGGATCTTGGTTCAACACTTTACCTTGGCAGGGTTCTCTTACAATAATATCAATCACTCTTTCATTGGTATGTCTCCATTTGAAGTTTTGTATGGAAGACCGTGCCATTCACCTTTGTGCTGGATAGAGGTTGGGGAGACAACTGTTCTAGGTCCCAAGGTAATACAGAGAACAACAGAGAAGGTTTAGATTGTCCATGAGAGGATGAAACTAGCACAATACCGACAAAAGTCATATGATGATCACAGGATTATACCCTTGGAGTTCGAGGTTAGGGACCACATGTTCTTTAAGGTTTCCCCTTGACATGGGAAGAAATGGTTCAGAAGAGGGAGAAAACTTTCCCACAGGTTCATCAGACACTTTGAGGTGTTGGGGTGAGTTGGAGAGGTGGCATACTAGTTAGAACTGACACCAAATTTAGAGAAGGTACATGACATATTTCATGTCTCCCAGCTTCATTAGTATCTTCATGATGACTTCCATGTCATTTACTGGGGAGAGTTGGATTTTGAAGATGATGTGATGTTCGTGGAGTGGCTAGTAGAGATCTAGGATCATCGGGAGAAGGTTTTTCATGGACATACCTTTTCCTTGGTTCATGTGTTGTGGAGGCATGGTAGCCTGGAGGAGAGTACTTGGGAGTGATAAGCAGAAATTCATGCCCAGTACCTAGGGTTTTTTTGAGTTCTGACTTGTTATGTTTTTTCTTATAATTAAATTTTTGAACCCTGTTTTATATGATGAGCTATTATCCTTACCTTGTGATGTGTATGGTGGAATGTAAAGTTAATTATTAACATACAAAATGGGAGAACTTGATTCCTAATCAAGACACATTAATTGGGATGCAATTAAATCCGTGCGGGTGATTCAGTACTGCCTAGAGTGGATATTATCTTGACATGGGGGAAGGAATTACCTGATTCATATATTCAGATAGTGTGGTTGTTGTGCTTGTGTGGTGTGTCTTGTGGTTGGTTGTGGTAGTAGATATAAGAGGAGGTGTTCTTGGATGTTGAGGTTTCACTCCAGATTTTGAACAACACAGGGTGGTTTATCATTTAACTTTGATGATGGTAGTGGTGTTTCAAGTGTAGCAAGATCCTTAAGAGGCATCTCATGAGGTGGTTATTCAGAACCCTATTTAATTTTGAGTTTGGTTTTGGATTATCAAGGATAATAATAGTTTGAGAGGTATCTGATGTAATGGACTGAACCTCCCTGGTCCATTACTTTGTGAAAATCTAATATTTGAGGTGTTCTGGGAGGCAATAGTGACTCATTTCAAGAGTTTTTCAAAAATCCAATTTTTCCAATGGTATCTTGTCTGACGGTGAGTCATCCACCGAGAGGTGGAGATGGTAGGTTTAAATAGTGGGTCACACCAGTGACTCGCAATGGTGGGTCGCACCAGTGAGTCATCTAATGGTGGGTCGCACCGGTGAGTTGTCCAGAAGTGACTCACCAAACGGTAGCTCACTGAATAGTGACTCACCAAACGGTGACTCACCAAATAGTAGGTCACTGAATTATGATTAACTGAATGGTAGCCCACTGAATGATGACTCACCTAATAGTGACTCACCGAACAGTGACTCAACCACTAGTGAATCACGATGGTGACTCACCCAACAGTGAGTCATTTCCGAAAGTTTGTCAAATTTCTAGTTTTTCCTAGTTTTTCCAATTTCATCCATTTTACATTTTATTTGACATAAAATGAGTTTAAAACCATATTTAAATAATTTTGAAGCTATTTCAAAGTATTTTAATTATATATTTAAATTACTAATGCTCGGGAGGCTTTTAGATAGTCAAAACACATGGTCTTGATCATGATCTAGCTTTGATGGCTTTTGAAACCATTTATTTCGTTAATACAGGATATAACCTTTATAAAGCTGAGTCCCATTATCCCTTGTACGTTTCCCTTTACCCTTGCCACCATACATCCCAGAACCTTTATTCCTTGAGGATCCATGTGTCTGTGTTTCACCCTTGGATCGCGTTTCCCTGGAGCCCTGCGCATTTGGCACAAGGAGGAGGTGCTGATGGTATGTTTCTCAAAGTAGGAACCCATACATATTTATTTTATTTTTGTATCATGTAGAGTGGGTGTATGAATTTCATCTTGTGGAAGATAGTATGATACCAAGTTAATAAATATAATTAAATTGGTTTAAATATCAAAATACAGGGCTGAGAAAAAGTGACTTGAGTTATGATTTGTTATCTGTTGATATCATGATCTGTACGGGCTATATGCCTACTGAAAATCATGTCCATTAGTGGAGTTTATTTGTGAACATGTGATAGATTTTGAATTATTATTGATGGTCTTATTTCAAATGATGGTAAATATGAAGATATGATTAACCACGTATACTTGGTTAAATAAATGGATGCCTCAGGATCAAACTTTCTCTATGATAACCCCTAAATTATCAAAGTGAAATTAAAGAATGAGTGTTTTATAAATATTAATACACCTTTCCTTGTTTGGTGTGGTCATGTGCTATGTGTGGGGTGGTTCGGGTGGTGTAATGGAATCTTATGTTGAGAGATTGACTAATTGTGGAATGGATGGGCTATGTTGGAGTAGCGGGGCTGTAGGTTCGTGTTATGTTATGTTTGTGTTACTTGGTGTGATAGGTGTAGTGTTGTTATACAGTGGGGCTATCATATTTGGTTGTGATGAGATGTGTTTCTGGGTTTGGATGTGTGTTAGGGGTTTTCTTGTTGATATAATGGATTGGGAAGAATGATTTTTAAGAATAATGATGGCAGTGGCTGGTATGGGTGTTGAACATAGTAAAAATATGAAGTGAGTTGCTTTACTATGGTTATTTTTACTCTACATGGTTTATGATGTATAGATTATTTCATGATGTGTTTGGTAGTTTCCTAGGTAGGGATGGAATGAATAAATGGATTTATTGATAAAGAATAATAATTGGTTAAACAATAAGGTTGGGGGTATGTTTTGAGTTATGGCTTATCGTGAAGCAACTTTCATTTTATCAACTTCTGAAGTGACCCTTACTAGTGTTAATAAATGCATTTAGAGGTAGTAGAAAAGGAGTCTTTGTGGGATGGTCATTTTTTTAGAAAACCCCATTGGTTGAGTTGAGTGTTTGATACCTATATATATTTACTTTTACTTCATTGTGATTTTCGATACACACCCCATCCTAGTTGAGCACTATGTGCCGAACACCCCCATTGTCATGGAGGATGGTGCCCTTTCCAAACATCCCGATGGGAGGATAGATGGATGGTTATTGGATCTTACATGCTACCTCTTCTAGGTATTGGTATCCCAACACACTTCGGGTGGGTTGTGGTGTGGTTGTGAGGCCCAAGTGTCTACAGGCGAAGTGTGCTTTCCCATGTTTCTTCAGGATGAGGTGTGGTTGTGGCCCAGGTGTCTGCGGGTGGGATGTGGTGAGATTTATTTTCCTAGGTTCCAGGACTATCTTGGAAGACTAGGTGTGTGTAGGAGGGTTGTTACATGGGGAATATAGAAGAGTGTGTAAGTGCTAGGAAATTTTCTATTAGGGTATGCACAGTTAACCAATGGGAAGTGGTGCGGGGTATCGAAACATTGATGTGATTATTATATTACTTTACTTGACTTACGTTACTTGGTGAGAATGTCTTAGTGAGGTGGGTATGGCTAGAATACCTTGTCAAGAGCTTTTGTTTCTTCTACTTTTTCATAGAATCATCAGTAAGATTCTACCACTTATGCATGAGAGACATTGGTTTTCTTACTGAGTATACTTGTATGATCACCCTACGTTATAACACTACTTTTAGGTTTCCCAAAGGATTACATAGACCATGCTGGACTTTAATAGCTTGGATGTGGGGATAATTGCTGTGTCACTTCTTAACTTTATTGTTTTGGTACTTACTTTGGAGTTTATTGTATTTGTAGCAGTTAAATTTTTTTAAAACATGTATGTGGGATGGATTTTGGAATTTTTTATATATGTCTTAGAGTTATTTTGTGGTTGATACATCTCATATTCTGATCTTGGTTACTATAAAAAGGGTAATGCCTCCCATTTTTTGAGATTTTTATACCCTTTTTTCTGGTAACCACCCTGAGTCCTACTAGAGGTGGGACTCAGGGGTCAATGTCTCTCTTTCTTCATCTTGAAGAAGGATGGTTGCAAAACTTTACCTTCCTTTCTCCATCTTGAAGAAGGTGGGTCATGAAACTTCATCACAACTATCAAGCCAATTTGGTTCATCCAAAACTCACCCAAATAATCCCCAACATGCCTCCCTAATTCTATAAGCCTCAATTTGTCTAGAAAGAAAACCAAGGAAGGATTTTGGTATACAACAAAAGGAGTTACCCAAATAAGAGGTAACTTTCTTCAACAATCACTTTTGTTTCATTTAATTCTACACCCGTTAAATTATTTATATAAATTTATTATATAATAACATAATTATCCTCAATATTATATGATTTTTTATATTAATGTTATTAATTACTCCTGCACACACTTCCATTAAACGTGATACACAATCATCATTTGTGTGTACGGAGGACTACCGCCTCGTAAGCTGATATCATTCATTATTCCATTACCACCTTTAAAGGTTGGAAATAATGATAAAATTATAGTTATATATATATATATATATATTATATTTATAATTTCATTATTCATATTAAAATTTTTATATAACACATACCTTCATGCTTTCAATTTTATAGTAATACAATAACATCATTTTTAGACGTGTGGACTACTGCCTCCTCAAAGAAATGTGATTCATTCACACATTAAATGGAATGTATTATGGATTTTTTTAATTAAAATATGTGATAAATATGAAATTATTATGATAATGGTATTATAATATACATATATATAATTTACTTTTATTTATTTTAATACGAAAAGAAAATGGAAGACCTACCATCTCCACAAACAATGTATTTCATTTCCTATATCCAAACATTATGGATTACTATAAATACATATATACTAAATATATATAATTTTTAAATTATGGTTTATATTCTGGATATTATTAAATCATGATCTAATTAATATGAATGAAAAATAACAAATTGAGACATACCCAGAAAACAAGGAAATTAACACCTAAAACAATGAAAATTACAAAATACTATTAACAAAAGGATAATAATATGTTATAAGAGGATACTTCATGAAATCATAAATATTAATATGGTTCTGTTATAAGTTAATAACATTATTAAAACCATTATACATGAGTTTAAATAGAGTTCAATCAAAATAGTGCATAAGGTAAGGGATTTTCATCTTACTTTTTACATCTATGAGATAAATGTCATATTCACCACTTAATTATTTTGTACGGTGTATCTAACTACCCTTTTGCTATATTATATCATGAATCATTTTATCTTCATGTTATTTAATGTCTTACTTTTAATTATCTCATCCAAAGGGGTTTTACTTGAAAATTACCAAGAAGTAAAAGTTATCTTTGCAATCTCACTTTCTTTTGTGATATTAACTTTATCTTAAAAAAATCAATTACTTATGACCATTTTCCATTAGAAATCACATTTATTTTAGATATACATACTCTTATGTGGTGGTTATAATTATTTCCTAAATTGTATAACATTTTTAGATACGGTGTGTACTTGATATTTATTTGATTAACTGAGGAAATATTGGTAAATCTGTATCTTTTACTCAATATAGATATTTGATAAGGCACATTGTTCATTAATTAAATCGATTATTCAATATTTGAGGAATGATTTGGACAAGTACAAAATGATGTTGTATTTGGTTCCCTAGAACTAAATTTTGTGTACTTTATGATAAACATGTATTCATTGTTTTGAATATTAATAAACTACTTATCACATTATGATTATTCTTCTGCATGACATAGTATGTGATAATGTTCTAAGAGTATATTTCACACTAAAAGGTCATAACGGTTATCTTCTATGAAAATAATCTGGAAGTTCTACGAGACTATTCTTTAATAAATGTTCTATATTCAGATGATATCATTTGAGGGACACAAATGATATAGGATATCAGGGGTGGAGACTCATAGGACTTTGAGGCACCTTATCATGGTGTACATCCTTGGTAATATCCATTAGGATATTATGAGAATGAGACCTGCCAGTAGGAAATAAAAATTAATATGTTTCACTGGATGTTCCTATATGTGGATGTGTGTATTATTCCTTAGACTTTAAGATTATTATTAATGAGTATTATGAGTTGTGCACTTAGATGAATTGAAAAAAACCACAATGACATATGTTTGCAACAAAGTAGGATATGTTGGGTGCGTTATGAGTAATATTGCATTAATGAATAATGAGAGAAAGGATTATTCCATTATATTTATTAATGGATGTTGATATCTTAGGACCTTTGATGGAAATGATATAGCCTAAATAAATTCATGTCCATGGTGTTCTGAAGGAAATTTCATTTTCTGGGAAGTCAAAGAATGAGACATCGAACACATAGGTTGATGACACCAGCATAAAAATTTCTTGATTAGAGATATCAAGATAAAGGGATTATATTACATAGTAAGCATCCGTATGAAGTGAAATATCATTTTAGCATTAAATTCATTCTCTATGGGTGCATTGGTGTGTTTCTAGATGCTAACCTTGGACTTTAGGCTGCTTCACCTAACGTCACTAAGAAAAAGGCCTTGAGGGTCATACACTAAGTGTATCCAAAATCTCAGTTAAATAATATATATTATTATTTATTTTTTAACAGGTTGAATAAATATTATTACCATATGTGGTTTAATAATTATTTATGTATTCTTTATCATATATAAATATTTATTTTCTATTTAGTAAATAAAATATTTATTTATTTATTAGTGAATAATGCAGTGATATTTATTTAATAAATAAATAATCATTATTCAATGTCCAATAAATATTATAGAGGAATGAAAAATAAATTTTTTAGTTCTGGTGAGAAAAAATAAATATTGAACATTATTTTATTAAATAATATTTAATTATAATTCATAAGTTAAGTTCATGTTGAGAAATAATGATATTATTTTTATTATTTGACATGGGGTTTTTGTAACGACCCAAACTTTTATCAATGAAATTTCTCCCTTCTTATAGTAATTTTATATTGTATAAAGCACATAGAATCACTTAGATACCACAATAAAAGTCCTATAAATGAATAATTAATGAAATAAGAAGTGTTTCAAGGAGTTAAGGAACCAATACCAATGAAATAGTAACTTGACATTAGGAATAGCAATATAAACCTTATAAATAGTAAACCGACCAAATGAATAGTGATATTACCCATTAAAGTATAAATAAAATTTAGGCATCTTATAATTCAAAATATGATGTAATTATATCATAGAATAAGTAAGTAAATATTTTAAAAATATTAATTAAGTATTGGCATTTTTATATGTCACAAATATTTAATTACAATTTGGTAATTAATTCAATAATTTAAAAGAAAATATATTTTCATAAAATGTGTTCATAAATTAAAATTTTTATTTATTATGGTTTTAATATAATTTTATGAGACCTTAAGTAAATTTTCAATGTGTTATAAAACCAGTTTTAATTTTAAAATATGTATTTTCCATATAAATGATGATTTTATTTAAAAATTAAAATTTCTCATATGTAGAAAATTATTTTCATAAAATTGAGTTCATTTTTTAATTCTACACATCAAAAAATAGTTAGGGTGAATTTTTTGGATTTTTATAAAATACTTGAATTTTTGGTGAATAGTAAAATATGGAAATTTACTATAAAAATACATTATAAGTTTAATCCACTCTTCCTGATATAATGAGTGATTTAATCACCCAAATATATAACTCACATTCTCTATTTACTTTATCTAGTCACGGAATCATCATTATTTTTTGTCTTGAGATAAATTAATCAACTAATGAATTAAATATTGAGAAAACACCCCTCCCCTCCACTATAAATACCACCCCTCACAACCTCATTTACTAACACCTATCAAGATTTGATCCTTATCCAAATTATACCCCAACCTATTCCCTAGACCCTCCCCCATTTCCAAGAGCTCTTGGTCTCATCAAAAGACCAAGCCTAGGTGCCTTGAGGAGGATCTCAAGAGGAGAATTCAAGAGGTAATTCCTCTCTCTCTTTCCTTTCAATTTCCTTTAAAATTTCATTTATTTTATTCTATTATACTTAACATATATAATCCAAATGTCATGATAACTCCTTTATGTATGATATAATATTATACTATAATTTTAATGTAATATTATTCATTATACTCCTCCCTCTCTCTCTTTGTTTATAAAAATGAAATCATCGCCGGTGATGTGCCAATTTACTGACATCATGGGTGATGCACTTTCATTTTCCTTGAACTCCTTAAAGGCTATAAATAAAACCATTAAATGGTTGAAAAAATATTCAAAAGTTTATTTTTTACCCCTTTTATGTTCTATAACTAACTTATATACATAGTAATAATGATAAAATAAAACATGTTCATTGTGATCCAAAAACTGCCAAAATTAACCTAAAATGATCATCATTAACTTTTATCTAATGATTCATCATCATGGTATATAAAAAGATTCACTATAATATCATTTAAGCTTATTTAATATCATTAATAACATATAATAGAAATTCTATATGTTTATCCATGTTTTACATGAACTTCCATTCATGAATACAAGTGAACCGTTCATGAAAACTAATAAAAAGAACACTCCCAAACAATGAATTTAAAATAAATAACTCATCCAAAGGACTATAAAAGAACTTAATAAAAAAATAATGAATCAATTTCATGTATAAAAGGTTATTTTAGTGTTAATTTATGAATCTAATGTGATTATACATGACATTAAAGTGAATGAAGTATTCAGACACAAAGTAAGAGGAATTCTTGAACCCAACTCTATTTCTTTGGGTTTTACATATTTCACTCAATTTTTAGTATGGTTATTCCTTAAAAATAATTTATTCATAATTATATTACCTTTTCTGTGATATACATGTTTTCTATTTGAGTTTATGACAAACACATTATTTTCCAAAAGAACTCTTCTTTAAAAAAACACACCTTTTACTTCTCAAGATTGCTTCCTTCACTCAAGGTTGATGATTCTTACATAAAGTATGTTATTCCCCCATTCATTTGGGAACCCAAAGTTTATAAATTTATTATTATGATATGAAACCCATTCCTTTCCATGGGTTATTTATGTTCATGATTGATATATGTTCTATGTGGCATGAATGATAATGTAAATGTTATGATGCGACATGTGCGCCCAGAATTATATAGCGCAATGTAAATGTTATGATGTGACAAGTGAACATGGAATTATATATTAATCCAATTAATTGGTTAATGTGATGAATATAATGATTTAAATTGAAATAAGTGTTAAAATGATGCTATATTTGTTCACAACTATGTTTGGTTTTTGGCCACTAAGACATAATGTTTCATTTTTTTATACATTGCCACATTCCATGACTTTAACTAATGATTCCTCTCAGGATTATGATGATGATGTTATGATTATAATCACACCATGTTATTTTTTCTCATGTTCTTATCCTCTTACTAGGATTTTATCTCAACCATTTTTTATGTATATCCTCATGCGAATACTTGTACTAAGGATAAGTCAAGAGCCAATAAGAAGCTAGAGAAGAAGGAATTAAATAAATGTTTTATATTGTAAACGTTATGTATGGTCCTAGTTTTCCCAAGACACTAAACCTTTGGATCCTCTTTATGTAATTTTTTTATGATTTTTATCTTCAAAATTATGTAAAAGTAATGTGAGAAGAGAAGGGTCACAATAGTTGGTATCATAGGCATGGTTTAGTTAATTTGAGAATTAGGATTAGAGAACCTTAGTGAAAAACACTAGTATGAGACTAAGTATACGCAAGAACACAAGAAGATTTTCTAAACATAGGAATCCCATAAGATATTATTTTAGTGTTAATTGCATAAAGTAATAAATTATTTATTCATGAATTATTAAATTATGTTTTCTTCTAACCTTTTCTATTTTAGAAAATGGTGGGAATTGGGAGAAAATGGGCCAACAACTCATACGAGGGATAATTTAGTGATTGCTGGAATGACATAACCTATTCTTTGGGAGGTGGAGTTAAAAAATTCATGGCGATGTTTACCCAGTTGTCACAGGTTATTAATAATAACCTTAATAACTTGGAATATCTTCCTTCACATAAGAGGGAGCAACTCGCTTTCAAGTGTTTTATGTGACAACGAACACCGACAATTAGTGGATCTTTCGATCCACTTGTTATGGAATAGTGGGTCAACTCAATGGAGAATATATTTTCTGTGCTTCACTATTATGATATGGATAAGGTGACTATAGCCATTTATCATCTCGATGTAGAGGCCGACCAATGGTTTGATTTGATTAAGAACACTAAGTTGAGAGATGAAATTGAAGAGATGGAGTGGGAAGACTTTAATATAATGTTTCTTAACAAGTATTTCCCATGAACCCTTCGTATGAAGATGGAGATATAATTCATAGAGCTAAAGAAAAAGGATGGGTAATATGTCATGTCCTAAGAAGTGAATTTCACCAGGCTTGAAAGGTAAACTTTGTTTTTTGTTATCAACAATGATAGAAAAATTGATAGATTATTTAGTGGATTAAAACCACACCTTAAAAAGGCTCTTGTAATTCATGAATTTGGGAGTTATGAAGAAGTTGTTCGATGTGCTCTCAAAGTAGAGATGGAATTTGTAGAATAGTTACATGGATATGTTGATAAGAATTGAAATATAAAGTTTCATTCCAGATGATCATATGATAAAGGTGGAAAGAAAACTCAACCACCCAGATGTCAAAAATGATGGAATAAGCATCATGGGAATTGCATCAAAGGGATGAGGAAATGATTCAAGTTTTGGAGATAAGGCTACCAATATCAAGAGTTTCAAAAATACATGAGAAGGTAGGATAATGTAGTGTATGAAAGTAGAGCACCACCCATGGTCCAATGTTACAACTGTAGGGATCAAGGGAACTATGCAAGCCAGTGCACTAAACCTCAAGTCCTCAAGGGTAATCAATGTCAACATCCACCAAATCCAAAGAATAAAGATAAGGATTATTCCATCACTACCTTTTAAGTGAAGAAATAAAAAAAATTCATACAAGGTACACTTCCTATTCACTAAAGAATGGAAAAAGTATTATTTGATTCTGGTTCTACACATTCCTTTATATCATGCAAGTTTGCTAGAACTATTGAATAAAATCCCCAAAACCTTGAAGTAGAGATATCTATAAAAACACTAAGTGGTGAAATAATTGTAACCAAAGTGTTAGACCCTTCTTCTATTGGAACATGTGGGAAGATTCTTATAGAGAATCATGTGATGCTTTCCTTGGTGAAATTTGATGCTATAATGGGAATGGATTAGATATTGTTATATAGATCACATACAAACTGTCAGGAAAAGGTAATATATTTTTATATTAAAAACCATCCCATTATCCTCTAAAAATTAAAATAAGATCATGGATATCCTTTTTAAAATACTTTAGTGGTATGGGTGTTGATTCCTTATGAAGAAGAATACCTCGCTCAAATGGTTGAGTCAAAGGAGAGTTTTAACCTAGGGTAAATGCCCATTGTGAGAGAATACATTGATGTATTTCTCAAAGAGTTACCCAGACTTCCCCGAGATTGCGAAGTAGATTTCTCAATAGAACTCATACCCGGAGATAATACTATCAAAAGGTGTCCCTATAAGATGGATCCTATTAAAATATAGGAGTTAAAGAAGTAGCTGCAAGAGCATTTTGATAGAGGGTTTATATTCCCTAGTGCATCACCTTAGGGTGTGCTAGTGCTCTTTGTGAAGAAGAAGGATGGATTAATGCAGATGTCTATCGATTATTAGGAACTCAACAAAATCACCATAAAGAAAAAGTTTCCTCTCCTATGTATTTATGAATTGTTTGATCAACTATGAGGATATAAATACTTATCAAATGTGGATATTTGTTATGGATATCATCAGTTAAAGGTGAAGAAGGAAGATATTCAGAAGATTGCTTTCTGTACAAGTTATGGGCACTATGAGTTTCTAGTGATTCCATTCAGACTTAATAATGCCCCTGAAATATTCATGGATTTGATGGATAGAGTCTTTAGACATTACCTTGAAAATTTTGTGGAAGTATTTATCGATGATATTCTCATCTACTCCAAGAGAAAAGAGGAACATGGAGAACATTTAAGGCTTTTGTTAGCGACATCGAGGAAGGATAAGTTGTACTCCAAGTTCATCAAGTGTGAATTTTGGATGAAGAAAGTCAAATTCTTGGGACATGTGATCACAAGTGAGGAAATTTCTTTAGACCCTTCAAGAACAAAGGCAATTGAGTAATGAACCAGACCCTCTAGTGCCACAAAAATCTGTAATTTTCTTGTCTTAGTAGAGAAATACTGACATTTTGTGAAAAAATTCTCAAGATTTTCAATCCCACTAACTAAATTAACAATAAAAGGGGTAAATTATGCATGGATGTAAGAATGTGAGGAAAGATTTAAGGATATAAAGAGAAGGATGATCACTACACCTATACTCACATTACTGAAAAGTGGAATTTTTTTTGTGATATACAATGATTCTTCAAAGAAAGGCTTGGGTTGTGTACTCATGAAAAATGATAATGTGATAGCCTATGCCTCATGGAAGCTGAAGATCCATGAGAATAACTACACAACGCATGATCTGGATCTAGTTTCTGTGATTTTTTCCTTGAAAATATAGAAGCACTACCTCTATGGTGAGAAGTGTGACATATATACCGATCACAAGAGCCTAATTTATATATTCACACAAAAGGAGCTTGACATGAATCAAAAGAAATAGTTATACATAATCAAAGACTACGATTTATCTATTAACTATCATCCTGGAAAGGAAAATATGGTAGTTGATGCTCATAGAAGAAAATAATCTACTACTCTATCCATGTTGTGGATTGAGAAAGGCCCTATATTCATGGATATGAAAAGGATGGATTTGGAAATCATAAGGGTATGGAATACATACTATCTTTACCAAATGGTTTCCTAAACATCTATCTAAGAGAAGGTTAAGGAGGCATAAAGGGATGATCTGGAGTTACAAAAGAAGGTTGATGCAATAAAAAAAGGGAAGCTGCAAGAGTTCCATATAGATGATGATGGTGTGATTCAGTTTGGAATAAGGCTTTGTGTGCCTTCATAACCAGAGATAAAGAAGGAGATATTTGATAATGAAGATAGCTCACCTTTCTCTATCCATATTGGGAGTACCAAGATGTACCGTGATCTCCAAGAACACTTTTGGTGGGAAAACATAAATAAGGAGATTGCTGAGTATATATCAAGGTGCTTGATATGTTAGAAAGTTAAATCAGAGTGACATAAGTCCAAAGGGATGATGCAACCGTTGACTATACCCATGTGGAAATGGGATAATGTCACTATGGACTTTGTAACGGGTAGATAACCAAGGTAAATAATGTTACATGGGTTGTAGTACACCAACTCGCAAGAACTACCCACTTTTTCTCTATTTGGGAAGATCTCTCTATTGATAAATTTTAAAATATATATGTGAAGGTAGTAGTGAGACTACATGGGGTTACAATATCTATTGTCTCTGATCATGATCTAAGGTTCACATCAAAACTTTGGAGGATTCTTAAACATACCCTGAGTACTGAATTAAATTTCATCATGACCTATCACCCCCAAACTGAGGGCCAATCTAAAAGGACTATTCAGATGCTTGAAGATATGAAAATAGCCTACTCAGTAAAATTCAAGGGTGGATGGGATCATCATCTACCACTGGTTGAGTTCTCATACAACAATAGATTCCAATTGATTATTTAGATGGCTCCATATGAAGCTATTTATAGAAATCTATGTATAACTCCAACCTGTTGGGATGAAGTTGGCGAAAGAAATATACTTGGACCTGATCTTGTAAAAGAGATGAAAAAGAAGGTTCAAGTCATCCAACAACACATCAAAGCTGCTCAGAGTTGGAAAAAGAGCTATGATGGCAACCATTTAAGGTACTTGGAGTTCGATGTTGGAGATAAAGTCTTCCTTTGAATATCACCATGGAATAGAGTCATGCGGTTTGGAAAGAAAGGGAAGTTAAGCCCAAGGTACATTGGACCCTTCAAGATCCTTGGCTGCATAGGATCCATGGCCTATTGACTTGAACTTCCACTGAATATGGCTAAAGTTCATGATGTGTTTCATGTATCACTCATGAGGAAGTACATACCAGATCCCTCACATGTACTGAACTCATAGGTGGTACAACCAAAAGATGATATTTATTATGAGAAGTAGCCAATAAAGATTTTGGACTAGAGAGATAAGGTTCTATGAAACAAGACAACCCACCTTGTCAAAGTTTTGTGGAGGAACCATAAGTATAAAGAAGAAACCTAGGAACTATAGGAGGTGATGAAGGAGTAGTACCCTCACCTGTTTATGTAAAACGAAATTTTGAGGGTGAAATTCCAAAAAAAGGGAAGTATGTAACGACCCAAACTTTTATCAATACAATTTATCCCTTATTATAGTAATGTTATATATCATAAAGCACATAAAATCACTTAGATACCATAATAAAATTCTTATAAATAAATAATTAATGAAATAAGAAGTTTTTCAAGGAGTTAAAGAACCAATACCGATGAAATAGTAACTTGATCTTAGGAATAGTAATATGACCCTTATGAATAGAAAACTGACCAAATGAATAGTGAAATTACCCATAAAAGTATAAAAAAATTTAGGCATATTATAATTCAAAATATGATGTAATTATATCATAGTATAAGTAAGAAAATATTTTAAAAATTATTAATTAAGTGTTGGTATTTTTATAAGTCATAAATATTTAATTACAAATTTATAATTAATTTAATAATTTAAATGAAAATATATTTTCATAAAATGTGTTCATAAATTAATTTTTATTTATTTATTATGGTTTTAAGATAATTTTATGAGACCTTAAGTAAATTTTCAATGTGTTATAAAATCAGTTTTAATTTTAAAATCTGTATTTTCCAAGTAAATGATGATTTTATTTAAAAATTAAAATTAATCATATTTAGAAAATTATTTTCATAAAATGGTGTTCCTTTTTTAATTCTACATGTCTAAAAATGGTTAGGGTGAATTTTTGGGATTTTTCTAAAATACTTGAATTTTTGGTGAATAGTAAAATATAGTAATTTACTCTATAAATACATTATAAGTTAAATAAACTACTCCTAACATCATGAGTGATGTAGGAACCCATATATAGAACTCAAATTCCATATTTAATGTATATATTCATGGAATCATCACTATTTATTTTATTTAAGGAAATTAATAAACTAATGAATTAAATATTGAGAAAACACCCCTCCCCTCCACTATAAATACCACCCCTCACAACCTCATTTCCTCACACCTATAAAACTTCAAGAATTGTATAAATTATAACCAAAACTCTTAAATATACCATCCCCCACGTCCAATATCTCTTGGTATCATCAAAATACCAAGCCTAGGTTCCTTGAGGTGGATCTGAGGAGGAGAATTCAAGAGGAAATTCCTCTCTCTCTTTTCTTTCAATTTCCTTTCAAATTTCATTTCATTTATTCTCTTATACTCAATTTATCTTATGAAAATGTCATGATAACTACATTATGATTTATATAATGGTATTTTATCATGTTAATGTAATATTATTCATTATACTCCTCCCTCTCTCTCTTTTTTTATAAAAATGAAATCGTCGCCCATGATGTGCCAATTTACCGACATCGTGGGAAATGCACTTTCATTTTACTTAAACACCTCAAGGATATCAATAAAACATTTAAATATTTTAAAAAATATTTTAAAGTTTATTTTTTAACCTCTTTTATGTTCTATAACTAACTTATATTCATAAACTAAATGAAAAAACAAAACATGTTTGTTGTGATCCAAAAACCACCAAAACTAACTGAAACGATCATCATTAACTTTTATATAATGATTCTTCATCATGGTATATAAAAAAATTCATTATTAAATAATTTTAACTTATGTAATATCATTAATAAAATTTAATGGAAATTATGTATGTTTATCCATGTTTTACATGAACTTTCATTCATGAATACAAGTGAACCGTTCATGAAAACTAAGAAAAAAACACTCACAAACAATGAATTTAAACTCTATAACTCATTAAAAGGACCATAAAATAACTTAATAAAGAAATAATGAATTTATTTAATATATGAAATGTTATTTAATTATTAATTAATGAATATAATGTGATTATATAGGACATTAAAGTGAAGGAAGCGTTCAGACACAAGGTAAGAGGAATTTTTGAACCCAACTCCATTTCTTTGGGTTTTCCATATTTCACTCCATTTTAAGTATGGTTATTCCTTAAAAATAATTTATTCATAATTATCTTAACTTTTATAGGATATACATGTTTTCTACTAGAGTTTATGACAAACACATTTTTTTCCAAAATTAATCTTCTTTAAAAAAACACACCTTTTACTTCTCAAGATTGTTTCTTTCACTCAAGGTTGATGATTCTTACAACAAGTATGTTAATCCCCCATTAATTTTAGAAACCTAAGTTTATAAATGTATTATTATGAGATGAAAACCATTCCATTACATGGTTTATTTATGTTAATGATTTATATGTGTTCTATGTGGCATGCATGATAATGTAAATGTTATTATGTGGCGGGTGCACCCAGAATTATATAGCGAAATGTAAATGTTATGATGTGAAGAGTTCACCCAGAATTATATAGTGCCCCAATGCATTGGTTAATTTGATTAATATCATGATTTAAAGTGAAATAAGTGTGAACATTATTCTATATTTTTTCACAACTATGTAGGGTATTTGGCCACTAAGACATAATGTTTCATTTTTATGCATTGCCACATTCCATGACTTTAACCAATGATTCATATCATGATTATGATGATGATGTTATGATTATAATCACCCCATGTTATATTGTCTCATGTTCTTATCCTATTACTGGTCTTTTAGCTCACCCATTTTTTATATATATCCTCAGGTGACTACTTGTACTAAGGAGAAGTTAAGAGCCAATAAGAAGATAGAGAAGAAGGAATTAAATAAATGTTTTATTTTGTAAATTTTATATATGGTAATAGTTTTCCCAAGATAATAAACCTTTGGATACTCCTTGTGTAATGTTTTTATGTTGTTTATCTTTAAAATTATGTAAAATTAATGTAATAAAAGAAGGGTCACTATAGTTTTTCTAGGATTAAATAAATAATTATGGGCACTTTTGTAATTATTTTATTTTAACCCTAGTGATATATAAACCCAGTTATGTTATTTTATCATTAAGCCAATTCATTTGTCTTAGTTGTGCATAATATATTTAAAGAAACCTCTCAATCCTAGAGATCTCTCTTCTCCAAGAATTATCCCAAGAATGGAGAGAAATCCTCCTCTATCGGATCAAGGAGAACACTTTGGAATTGGTTATCAAAGTGATCAAAGGTGGAAGATGCAAGTGAAAGAATCTACCATGATAGAAATCAAAGATTCCTTTAGAGACATATGGAGATTTTTGGAACACATGTGGATCACCACTAGAGAAAATCTACACTTGGTTTCTACAACGAAATGATGATGGACTGTAGATCTTCCATCAAATTCATCAATGAAGAAAGAATTTATTAAAGGTAATTATTTATTTAAATAAATAAATTATAAATAATATATGATGATCCTACCTATGATTTTAGCATGATTTCCCTTGTCTATTTTATTTGATTCAATTCCATAGATCTCTATGTTTACCATCATTTAGATCTCAGATTGATCATCAATCATGATAAAAGAAATGTTGGGCACCTCCCATCATATGCTTCTGCTACACCCAGAACATACGAGTGGTATCAGAGGGTTCACATTATTATTTATAATTATTTATCAATTGTTGGTGATTTACAAATTTTAATTTATTTTTTAAATTCAATTTTGATCGTTATTTTAGTCTGAATCATGAGATATTATTCTTCCTCTTTATTTTCTCATAGATCTAATCAATAATATTAATTTTATTATTAAAATAAAATCAAGTATATAATTCGGAGGTGACGAGGTCTCTAGCCGGACAACGCCAGACTACACGCCATGTAATATAAGTTACACACTCTGTAGTCACGTTCAATGCATTAGAATTGATTCAGAAATCAATTCAAGACCATGCATTGATCATTTCATTAATTACACACTTAATTCGCCATGTTTTGACAAGAATTTAATGGCTCATGGTCAGACAGAATACATGTCGTGTAGCCCACGTATATAGTGTGTAGTCCCTTTGAGTCCCAAATGGGCCGTGTATTCCATACATGTCCAACCTGGATGGTGCCCGTGTAACTCAGAGTTCACACGACGTGTGGCCCATTGGACACTCTGTGTACTCCAAATTTGCAAGGAATGGATTACATGCCGAGTCCATAGGAATGTGTCTTGGATAGATAATGAGAGGTTCACATGCCATGTAGACCGAATCTACATGCCATGTATCTATACCAAGTTATACAGATTTAAAATTTATTTATTTTACTATATAAACCTTGAGATATGTTATTGCATGTGGACATGAAGATAGGACATGCCATGTGATAGGTTTTAATATACATAAATATTTAAATGTTTAATTAATATCTAAGTAATGTTCAGATTTTCATGTCATGTATGAGTTTTATTATAAGTTTTTAATCTAAATGCATTTAAGCATAACACATGAAAAAAAAATCATGTAATTCATGTAATAATTCATGAAGAAAACATTATAAAAGTACATGATAAGTCGTGTATGCCATATCTCACAAGAGTAAAATAATATTCGAGTATAATACATGTTGGGTAGAATCACGTGGGTATTTACCGTGTTTCCTCCAAGGTACACTTATTTACAAAGTTAATTTTAAATGAATTTATTTAATTTGTTTAAAATTATAATGGTTGAGAATATCAAGGAAATTTGGATGAGAATTAATATAAAATGATTGATTATTTAAAGACAATAATTAGTCGATTCGAGCGCGATTTATCTTAAATAAGAACTATTAAGAATTGAAAGATAATTTTATTAAATGCATAATTTGTTGCATGTATATGGATGTAAATGAGATAGAACAGACCCTTTGTATGTGATTGGTTTAATTTAATTTATTATTAAATTAAATTATTGGTCTACATGACTTCTCTGTTTTCATTATGTATGGCCTGCGTGCCCATGGTTTCTTTTATGTAAACCCATTTTCCCCCTCACATGCGTGTGAGTAAAAGGAATATGTGATGGATGAAGCTCCCAAGCTAGTGGAGACAGTTTAAGTTCGAAGCTGAGGCGAAACCAATCCAAGGAGATACGAAGGTTGACAGGTGGAAAACTGCAACACGAACCTTAATTGGTTCAAGGTGTTTTCCCCTAGGTCAATGGTTAGTTTATCAACCACTAGATAAACTAACCATTAGTAAGAGCTCATGATCATAATGCTTCATTATTTTATTTCTGTCAGTTGAATAGTTATTTCATTATGGATGTCTTTCCATGATCACATAATTAATAAATTAACAAGCCTATCTGAATGGCCCGAAGGCCTTCATTTTTATTGTTTTTTGATAACCCCCCTTTCAAGGGATGAGAGGGAACCCTTAAAAGGCCTGTAGTATTAGATATTACATGGCCCGTAGTATTAAGAGATTACATGACCCAGAGGTACTAGGTAATTCAACCAGACTATAAATACAAGGAACTGCCCCTCCCCAGCATCTACATCATGATAGTAGCTCTCCACCTTCGCATGGTCATCTGGATAGGCTTCTCGTGCAAGAAAAGACTGGTCCTAATGGTATGTCCATACCCTCTCATTCTTAAAAATCCAATTGGTGTTGCTTTGGTGAGTGCATTTACTCTGAATCCCCTTATGGGGTTTAACCTTTTTTGTAGAGTCTGTTTGGGGAAACTGCATCGATCATCTGGCCCGAAGGCCTTGAGGTGGCCCGATGGCCTTAAAGGTGGCGTAAAAGCCTTACTAACCCAAAGTCTTGTGTGTCCCAAAGGCCTTAAGGACTCCAAGACCAAATCGGTGGCCCAAGGTGAATAGTTCTGACTGCTACAGTACCGAACAATACCTGCTATAGTAAAATAAACCAGCTTGTGTGTAAATATTATATAATACATGGTTAATCACTCAAGTAAATACAATTAATATTAAAAATCATGTGATAAATATAATAATTTAAAATTTACACATAAAAGTATAAAAGACATCAATGAAATATATTAATTTGGTATAGCCTTCAATTACTTTGGTTAAAATCGAACCATAGTTCAAAGTAATTAACCAACCCAAGTTGGGGTACTTTTAGTTATCATGAAATTTTAACTTGAAGTTTTGGGTTGAATTAACTTAGTTCACATCAAGGGTTTACTATCCAAGAAGGAATTGGGTTAACTAAGAAGAAAAGGCCGAGGAAATCCAATTAAGGATTTCAAGTTTTGGGAGTCCACTCAGTAGATTAAGGAACTATGAGTTAATTCAGTTAGCATTTGAAATGCCTATATAAAACTGTTCAAGTTTCTTGACCAACCCAAGTTGGGGTAATGAGAAGAGGAATATTGATCCTTGCCACTATAAGTCCAAGAAACATGATATTCCAAATTCAATGATGAGAAATATTGGTTTTCAACAAAATAGTGGGAGACTAATAAATATAATATTTATTTATTTGTCTAAATTTTATCAAATAAAGTACAAAAATTATGATTAACTTATTTTATAGAAACATAAATAAAATGACATAAAACATATCATTGTGATCAATACTTGAGAAGTATTTCCTTCTCATTAGAACGAATTTTCCAGAATGGAAAAGGTGCCTATGTGTCATCCTTCACCATGAAAGGAAATTGTATGTGCTGGAAGAACCTTTTATAGTTTTTCCTAGTAATGAGGCAAGTGATGAAGAATTATCTCTCTATGAGAAAAATATGAATGATTCTATAGATATTCAGTGTTTCATGCTATCATCCACGTCCAATTATATTTTGAAGAAACATGAGGATATGGATGCCTATCGCATGATGTCTCACCTTTAGGATCTCTATCAAGAGAAGGCGAGACAAGAGAGGTACAAAATCTAAAATGATTTGTTTACAACTAAGCTTTGAGAGTATGTGCTAGTTGGGCCTCATGTTTTCAATATTATTGGCTACATTGAATGCCTGGACATCTTAAAGATTAAATTTATATATGTGTTGCATACATATCTCATACTTTCATCACCACCCAAGACCTTCTCTAGCTTTATTGTTAATTATAATATGAGAAATAATGAGAAGAGTCTTTCATAACTTCTTACTTTGATTTTCCAAGTGGATAAGGACATGGGGCATGAAAAACCCATAGTCCGTATGGTGAATAAGAAAAGGAAGAAAAAGGAAAAGGGGACCAAGACTTATAAACAGTCTAAATCTCATGAGCACCATCGTTCTAAGAAGAATAAGACCCATAGGTAGGTTAAGGAAAATGAGGCAATATGTTTTTCATGTGGAAAGTGATTCCACTGGAAGAGAAACCACACCCAGAATCAAGGGGAAACTAAAGGTGAGTTCATTATCAAGTGTAATATCTAAATATATACACATTGGGTATTAGATACAACTTGTGGGGATCACATATGTATTCAAATGATTGAACCAAGTAGACTCAAAAAGATTTCTAGAGGATAGGTGGATTTGAGAGCTGATAATAGTTCAAGGATGGCTGATCTATCCATTGGTGACTACCACCTCTCGTTGTCAATGAGAATGATTTTGGTTTTGAAATATTGTTATTATGTACCTATAGTTAACAAAAACATAATTTCTATATCATGCCTAGATATAAATGGGTTTATTTTCAAATTTGGAAATAAAATATGTTTCTTTTATAAGAAAAACATTTGTTATGGTATGTAGCATTTAACTAATGGTATTTATGTATTAAATTATGAAAACCAAGTGTTGTAAATTTATAATGAATCATGCTCACACGACTCATAAAATACCCAAATTTGAAATAACCATCTTGGTCATATAAACAAGAAGCATTTGACAAAGCTTTTTCAAGATGGATATTTAGAATCTTTTGATCTAAAACCACTTAAAATATTTCCTAGTTGTTTACAAGAAAAAATGACCAAACCACCATTTGGTGGATAGGGTGAAAAGGATACATAGCTTCTAAGATTGGTACACACTGATGTGTGTGGACCATTTATAGTAAAATCTATATGTGGATATTCTTACTTCATAACTTTTACTAATGACTTGAGTAGATATAGATATATCTACTTGATGAGGTATAAGTTTGATTCCTTTGAGAAATTCAAGGAATTCAGGAATGAAGTAGATAATCAAATTAGTAATAAGATAATGAAGATTTAAACAGATTGAGGTGGTGAATATCTTAACTAAGAGTTCATCAACATTTTATAGGAGTTTGAGATTTTATCTCAACTCAGTCCACCTTATACACCATGGTGGAATGGTGTCAGTGAAATGAGGAACCATACCTTGTTATACATGGTAAGGTTGATGATGATTCATAAAGATATTCAATTATCCTGTTAGGGATATACATTACAAACTACGACATATACATTAAATTGAGTTCCAACTGAAGTGGAAAATGGAATCCCCTTTGAGATATGGAGTGAAAAGAAACCCATGTTGTCACATACATGTGTATGGGGTTGTGAGGCATTTGTTAAGGCCTTCTCAAGCAACAAACTAGCACACTAGGGCACGTAGTGTATCTTTATAGGGTGTCCCAAGGAAAAAAGGGGATATTACCTATAAAATCCCTCAGAAAATAAAGTTAATGTCGCCATACAATCAATATTTTTTGAGAGGGATCACATCCTAAAAAAGGATAGTGGGAGAAAGACTAACTTTGCAATGTCCCGACCCGACTTACCACTAAAACGGTAGTTGGACTGGTTGCCACATGGCCATAAGTGCATATCCATATATGATTGAGGCTACTGAATAATATCAAGGGTGTAAAGGTAGTTTAGTGGGGAGACTATAACCTTAATCTCATAGTGAAAAATGGTAAATAGATAGTAAAGATTAGATATCAGCAGAAGCAGTATAAAGAAATAATCAAAACAACAGAAGAAAAATGTAATAACAACTGAATATAGATTATGGACAACACCTGTTTTTACAATGCATGAATTACATGTGATTATACCTATCTGAAAGTAGTAAATAATGAAACATGCTTTTCATTAAAATATAAAAATAAAGAAAAGACAACAAATCCCAAAGGAAATCACCACGAGCATCCTGAGCTCCAGCTCAGTCTTTGATCCCAACTTCCATATACAATCAATAAAACATAAGTAAGGTCCAAATACCTAAAAATGAATAGGTATACTCAAGAACCAAAGGTACCCGAGCAAGGTGTGAGATATAAATCTCAGTAGGATGGAACCCACAGTGTCAAGACCTATCTGACATGTGCTATTAAAGTCTAACAGTGCAATCAGATATATAACCAATAAGGAAGTACTCAAAAGTAAAAATAATTTGTATGTAGGTACTCAATTAATATCCATTTCATTTGATCAAAAGTTAAATAGTTCAATTCATTGAATTTATAAGTCTCGAGATCCATCTCAAGCCTAGAATCACCCATATAACTGTAATCACAACAGATGCCTTAGAATTCCATTAGTACCATATAAGTCCAAACCGAATATAAGATTGTGATTTGGCTTAGAGAAACATCATAAGTCACTTAAATTAAATATTCAATTATAACCTGAGCCCATCCTTGAAATTCCTAAGTTTTAATTTAAGTATCATTCTAGCTACAAATTCCACCAAAAACCTACAAGCCCATTCCCAGTGATCCTCTCAGGAACCAAGTATCACTCTAGGTGTGGTATAAGTCCAAGTTAACTGAGCCCATCCTTGGTGGTCCTATAAAGAATCCCCAAGAACCACTCAATACATATAGTAAATTCCTCTTAATCCCATCCATGGAATCCATCAATGGATCCATGATTCAATTGAAATATTATCATATTTAACCATTGATCCCATCCATAGAATCCCTCAATTGGATCCACGATTCACTCAAGGATTAATCATATTTAACCATTGATCCCATCCATGGCGTCCCTAAATAGATCCATGATTCACCCATGGCATAAGAACATACTCTATGAGCCCATCCATGGAATCCCTCAATGGATCCATGATTCACCCATGGCTTAATCATATTTAACCCCTTGAGCCAGTCCATGGAATTCTAAGAAGAAACCATGATTCACTAAAGGTAAAAAGTAAAATAGTCACATGAGCCCATCCATGTAATTATAAACTGAATCCATGATTAAATCAAGGCTATTTATCTTTTAATCATTTAAATTCATTTAAACATTTCATTAGGCATGCCAATGTCAAAACCAAGAGAATCTAATATAACTCACCTCACATGGGAAACTCAAGAAAGAACAACCTCATAAGGCTTTGAATTTCATTTAATCATGTGGGAATACATATCATAACAAGAAAAAAGTGTAAATTTAACTATTACATGTCTTTAACAACATTTAACTCATGTGGTAATGTTAATTCAAAATCCATTAAATAATCATGTGGCCACTTTCAATGTAACAACCCTGACAAGTCTATCAAGCTATCATATGGATTAGTTATCAATTAACTCACATGGGAAATTATTTATAACAATATTATCATGCTTAATGAACTACTACACAACATGGTAGTATTAAACTCACATGGGCTTAGCCATACCAAGAAATTCATGCTTAATCAAGCAATGATACAAAATAAGGGGCTAGGTTCATGGTCACTCATCCCTTTCCAATTAACCCATTTAATTCATCATTTGATATATATTTAACATCCCATAACATGGGGTAAAAAGGAACACCTAAGGGTGTACAAGGACAGAGTCATTCAAGTTACATTTAAACAAGAAACACAAGGGGTGCTTCAAATTTAAAAATATATCTCTCCTGGCATAGACTTAACATACTCATGTGGGATTAAAGAAATTAAATAAGAAATACTTTCTTAATAACAACCACATAGTTGAGTACTCATTTATCTCATGTGGGAAATTCATTTAATAACATTCAAAGGGACATGAAATAACATACCATATATCAACACTATCAGGAAGACAATATGGAAAGCTCAAACCACAAGCAAGAATGATATAACAACTATCACTACTTTTTGGTTTTAAGGAAGTGCTCCTCCATTGGAGGAGTTTTATTATAAAATCATGACTTTATCAATCAATAAGTCATTTTTCATCTTTAAGCATTTATTCAATCTATGTAGTTACATTAGACTAGGAAACTCATATATCAACTTATTTAAAGAAGCAATTAAAGAATTATTTAATAAAGAGGTCAAGGATAGGGATTATACCTCAACAAGAATACCAAGACAATGCTTTCTAACACAAGCAACCATCCACTCACAAGAACATAGTTCCAAATATATATATGTTTGTGTGTGTGTGTGTGTGTAAAACCTTAACCCAATGGCCATATTCCCCACAATATGAGGGAATATTCACATGGAGGACATACATATTTATATATATTCATACCTTCGTATATGACCATTAGTCTTCCAAGGGCACCAAAAATCACTACACATAAAACATGGTACCCATAAACACCTTAAGATTCTGAAAATAAGGGCGGAAAAACCAAAAACAGGTATAAAACCTTACCTAGAATGGCGGTGGTGAACCGAAACAACCTAAACCGCCTGACCATTGGCATTGGTTACTGGAAAATGGACCAACATAACCCAGAAGGCCATTTACACAACCCTAAAACCAGAAGAACAATGAAAAATGGATCAAACACTAAGCTAGGGTTTCGGTCGTACACCATAAGGTGACAAAGAAGCCAAAATAGGATAATAAATGGAGAGGAGAGGGAGGATAAACCCTTACCATGTAGATTAAAACCAAGAATTGGTGAAAATACGGTGTAAATCAAAGCTGTAGAGGGGTGCCAGAGGAGGGGTGCGTCACACCTTGTGTGGAAGGGGGAGGCTGGTATTTTGTGGCCTAGCAAGGGAGGATAACACCTAAACCCCCTTTTAATTATAATTAAATTTTATTTAAAATTATTTTATTTTTAAAATCAGGTCTCAGTGTAGGGTTTAGTCCACACAGTTTAACAAACTGTACGCCCCTTTACTGGGCACCAAGACACCCTGCATGGTTTGACCCGCATAGTTATCTAAACATGCACAAATCATGCGATGGACAATACATAGCTACTGCCTCTTCCACTAAGCGTGTGTGATAGGCACATAGTTTGAAAAATCATGCACAACCCATGAAAAACTCTTCTACCTCACCTACAATAAGCTGCATAGTTACTTCTATGGGCTGTACAGTTTCAGACAAACCATACATCTTCTGTAGGTCATTAAAAACCTTCCTTTATTAGTCTGGTTCACCCGAAACTCATTGAGCTACCTAGGAAAGTTCTTGGTCCTTCACACAAGTCCGAAAAAATCACTTTAAAGCATCCCAACTCTTAGAATTAAGTTTCAAATTTCCGTTTTAAAAACAACCTTTCCAGTAATTACCAAAAATTCAAATTCCCTCAAAATTTCATCTAGCTCAAAAACAAAGGTACTTATAAACTCCCCACCTTATAAATTCTTATCCCCAAGTATCCTTGGGACACAAATAATACATCACCCAACCTATAAGGGTCATGAATCTTCATTCAAATGGCCACATTGTGTTTCCAAACACCCAACACACCCCATAGTACCACTTAATCACACGACACTCACACCATCAAGATTAGATCCAAAACCGGAATTCCAAATGAACCATCAAGCAGCTCTTACTCGAGCCCACTTAACCAAAGACAAGTCTTATAATCATATTTTTAAGAACCCAGCCAAAGGTGCTCCCCACCTTAGGCTTTAACATTAGAAAGAGGATAATTCCCAATTAGGGATTTCTCTCCACAGCTGGAATTTCCTTACAAATAGACATGCCCCTAATCATTTTACAAAAAATGAGTCCACCGAAGATCACACCTACCTTCCAGTAGATTTTAAAGACCAACCCAACACTTGTCCATTTAAAACCTCTATGCCTCAACATAAAATAATGCGTAGACCGGTTCAATCCTACTGGAAACACTTCCCTCAAATAATTAAGTCTAATCCCAACAAAAAGTCCAGGATATCCTCAGATTCAACCCAATGGAGTCTATGTAACTATCCCTTGGTATCCTATACCCCATTATACAAGTGAGATGTTGGTACAAATCGAAAACATCCACATAAGAACACTGACTGAGATATTTGGATTATTATGAACTAGTTTTGTCATATAACTTAATTATATGTACATATTCTGGTTCCTGAATATTAATTTTGTTATAATACATATGTTATAGTCTGGTTCAACCATAAATATGGTTTCATGACCCGTAATGAAGAATAAATTTAATAATGAAACTTCATCATCCACGAAGGCTATAAATTGGAACCTCATGGATGTTGATTTCGTTTATAAAAAATAAAAGGGAGGGAGTAAGAATATTTATGATGGTTCTTCCATTCACATGATATAATTCTAGTATATATATGATACTATAGTTATCATGATCATTTGGATAGAGGATTTGATGAGAGGACAAAAAAAGTAGATAAATTTAAATGAAACCAAATGAAAAATAATGGTGCTTTACCTCTTGAAATAACCTCCTTGAGAAACTCCTTAAGGGAAGGGGTTTTGGTCTTTTGGAAAAACCAGAAGCTTCTTGGAAGTGAGGAGTGACTAGGGAAGGGTAATTGGGCAGAAATTTGAGGAGCTTCAAGGTTTAGAGGAGTGAATAGAAGAGGGAGTGGTGAGGGTTTTTTATAGTGGAGGAGAGGAGTAAATTTTGAATATTTAATTCATTATTTTATTATTTCCCTCAAGACAACCAATAGTGTTGTTTCATGTTACCCCTAATAGTAAGAAGTGCATGTGAGTTAGAACCAAGTGGACTTGCATCACTTGTGATGTCATGAATAGTGTATTTAACTGATAATTTGTATATATAGTATTTTATCGTATTTCACTATTCATAAAAAATTATAGAATTTCAGAAAAATCCCAATAATTCACTCTTACCATTTTTCAACGTGTAGAATTCAAAAGTGAAATCCATTTTTTAAAAATAATTTTCTAAATATTATTAATTTAATTTTTAAATAAGTTCATAGTTAATTTGAAAAATAATAATCTTAAAGTGCAATTAGTTTTATTTCTCATTGAAAAACTAATTAAGATTTCATTATCTTATTTCCTTACAAAAATAAAATAATAATATCATTTACTATTCATAAGGTTCATATTACTATTCATATTACTATTCATAAGGGTATGTTACTATTCACCAAAAATCAAGTTTGTTCTATCAGATTCCAAATGACTTACTGAACACAACTCTAGATGACCATTTTTCGAAATTCAAAACATAGAAGAGGAAAAGTTGTGTTTAATGGATAGATTATAAAATTGCATTCTATATTTATTTTCAAAACCTTTGGGTGTTACTTTCTCCCCTACTTACAAAAATTTTTTCCTCGAAATTCACAGAATATTACCTAAAAAGATTAGGGTATGTCCTTAATATAAGCTCCTTAGGCTCCCATATCGCTTCCTCCATCTTGTGGTTCCTACAAAGAACCTTTACTAGACAAGTCGTCCGATTTCTCAATACTTGTTCTCTTGTATCAAGAATCTTGATAGGCTCTTCACAGTAAGATAGATCAGGCTCAAGTTCCACTTATTCATAAGTGAGTACATGTGTTGGGTTTGGCATGTACTTTATTAACATTGACATGTGGAACACATTGTGAACCTTGGAGAGACTTGGCAGCATTGCCAAACGGTAAGCTACGACTCCAATTTGGTCCAGAATTTCAAAAGGTCCGATGTACCTGGGACTTAATTTTCCCTTCTTACCAAATCGTATAATACCTTTCCATGGAGATACCTTTAAGAAAACGTGATCACCTTCTTGAAATTCCAAATCCTTCCTTAGGTTATCAGCATATCTCTTTTGCATAATTTGAGCTATTTTTATATGGTTCTGGATAATCTTCACCTTTTCTGTTATTTCTTCAACAAGTTTTGGGCCCATGATCTTTATTTCACCAACATCATCCCAAAAAGTTGGTGTACGACATTACCTCCCATATAATTCTTCATAGGGTGCCATCTGTATACTGGAATGGAATATATTATTGTACGAAAATTCTATGAGAGGTAAATACTGATCCCACATGCCTTGAAAATCAAGTGAACTAGACCTCAACATGTGTTCCAATGTTTGAATAGTCTGTTCTGATTGTCCATCAGTTTGTGGGTGGTAGGAAGTGCTCAAATGAAGATCAGTATCTAGGGACTTCTGAAGACTTTTCCAAAATCTTGATGTAAAACGTGGATCACGATCAGAAAAAATCGATAGGGGTACTCCATGAAGTCTAACAACTTCATTAATATATAGTGTTGCTAGACGTTCAAGTGGTAGATATTCTCTTATAGCAAGAAAATGTGCTGACTTGGTAAGATGATCAACAATGACCCATATTGCATCGTTCCTTCTAGGAGTCTTTGGTAGTCCCATGACAAAGTACATCATGATATTATCCCATTTACACTCAGGTATGGGAAGAGTTTGCAATACTCCTCCAGGCTGTTGTCTTCCAGCTTTCACTTGTTGACAACCATACATCTAGACAAAAAATCAGAAATCTCCTTCTTCATGTTGTCTCACCAAAAATGTTCCTTCAAATATCTATACATCTTTTTGCTACTAGGGTGTATAGAGAAATTGGAACTATGAGCATCATACAACAATTCTCTTTTTAGATCAGGTAAATTGGGAACACAAAGACTCTTCCCAAATTTTAAAATTCCATCTTCATATATGAAGTCACTCAATCTCCCATCATTCACAGATTTAATCTTCTTTTGAAACTCCTCATCATTAGCCTGAGAACTTTTTATCCTTTATATTAAAGATGGTTTGGAAACCATTTTAAAAATAATTGATGTTCCACCTTCCATGGTTATTACCATATCCATCTTTACTAGATCTATGAAAATAGGATCCCTTTTAAACTCTCATCTTGTTCAAAAATCCATGATCCTTTCTGCTCAAGGCATCTGCCACCTTATTTTCCTCCCCCGGGTGGTAGTGTATCGTGCAATCATAATACTTGAGTAGTTCAAGCCATCTCCTTTGCCTCATGTTGAGTTCTTTCTGTGAGAAAATATACTTCAAACTCTTGTGATCAGTATAAATCTCACATTTTTTACCATAGAGATAATGTCTCCATATCTTGAAAGCAAAGATTACAGCAGATAACTCAAGATCATGAGTAGGATAGTTTTGATCATTAATTTTTAGCTGTCATGATGCATAAGAAATAACCCTATCATTTTGTATAAGGACACAACCAAGTCCTTTCTTTGAAGCATCACTATAAATAACAAACCCATCATTCCCCGATGGTAGAGTCAATATAGGAGCATTGAATAATCTTCTATTCAGTTATTCAAAACATTCTTCACAATCTTTTGTCCAAGAAAATTTAACCCCTTTACGTGTGAGCTTCGTTAGCGGGTTAGCCAGTCGGGCAAAATTCCGCACAAAATGCCGATAATAACCTGCTAAGCCAATAAAACTGTGTACCTCAGTTATGTTTGTTGGCATGGGCCAATCTTGGATTGATTTTGTCTTCGTAGGATCAACTAGGATTCCATACTTAGAGACAATATGGCCAAGAAAAGAAATCTCCTGAAGCCAGAATTCACACTTGCTAAACTTCCCATATAATTCATGTCTTCTAAGAGTCTTTAGGATAATGCGCAAGTGATTTTCATGATCTCCATAGCTTTTGGAGTATACCAAGATATCATCAATAAATACCACTACAAAATCATCAATATATTCCTTGAAAACTCTATTCATTAGATCCATAAAGATAGAGGGTACATTAGTCAATCCAAAAGGCATCACTGTAAACTTGTAATGCCCGTACCTAGTTCGAAATGCTATTTTCAAAATGTCTTCCTTCTTCACACACAACTGATGATATCCAGATCGAAGGTCAATCTTTGAAAATTATTGAGCTCCATGTAGTTGGTCAAATAAATCATCAATGCGAGGTAGGTGATACTTGTTTTTTATTGTTATAGGATTTATCTCCTTGTAGTCGATACATAACCTCATAGATCCATCTTTCTTATTAACAAAAATAATAGGGGCTCCCCATGGAGAAACACTAGGGAGAATAAATACCTTATTACTCAATTCCTCTAGTTTTTTATTTAGTTCCACTAATTCCACAACGGCCATTCTATAAGGGGTCTTCGATATGGGCCTTGAACCAGGAATTAAATCAATGGAAAACTCAATTTCTCATTCTGGAGGATGTCCAGGTAAATCCTCTGGAAATACATCAATGTACTCTTTCACTATGTGCACATCCTCAATTTGAATATTTCTTTCCTCACCCATAGTTATTTCATTACCTTCCTCCCTAATAATTGAATTTAGTTGAGCTACTGGGGGTGTATCTAGATAATAATCAGGTGGTGACAATTTTTCTCTAAAGATAAGGCGTTCTTTATCATCGTCATCAAAAATCGCAACCTCCTCCTTCTTATAATAAATTTTTGCATCATGGTCCAAAATCCAATACATACCAAGGATTATATCAAATTAAATCATGGGTATGATTATGAGATCAGCATATAAAGAACATTTATATTCCCTAATGGGAACTTATTCACAGAACTTTGTAGTAATGATACTTCCCTTAGGAGTTTTGACTGACAACTCCCTTGTTAAATCAAATTGGAAATATCTATTTTTCTTAGAAAACTGGGAATATATGAAACAATGTGATGATCTAGAATCAAATAAAGCATTGTCTAAACTTGAGGAAACAATTAAATCATCTGCCACCACGTCATTAGGAACTTCAACCTCTGTAGTTGTGATTGTATAAGCTTGTCCCTGATCCCTTGGCCTTTTCTGTTGCAAATTTCCTTGACGTTTTGGACAATCATTAGAAAAGTGTCCCATCTCCTGACAACTATAGCATTGAACATCATTATATTCCTTCTTCCCTTTTCAATCACCAACAATATGGCCTTTTGACCACATTTGTCTCATACTTCTTTTCCTTTTAAGCATGAAACAAGGTGTTTCTTTCCATAATTGTCACATGGTGGAAATTCAACTCTACTCTTCTTACCCATTTCCTTATTTCCTTTCCCAGGGTTTTCAGCAACCCTCTTCTTTTCTTGATTTCCCTTAAAGTCATAAGACTTAGAGAATTATTTTTCTATCTTGATGGCATATGAAACTATATCCTCATATGATGAAAAACTTTGGGAGACCAGTGCCCGCCGAAGGAATGGATTTAGGCCATCAAAGAATCGATCAATTTTTCTCCTTGGATTTCGTATGTATTCTAAAAAATGTATTGATAATCTTGTGAAGTTATCTTCATACCTTGAAACATTATCATCTTCCTTCTGCCTCAGATTCAAGAATTTTCTCTCCATATCTAATCACTGCTCACGAGGGAAATATTTTTCTAAGAATATTTCCTTAAAATACCACCATTCCATCTCTTCTATCTATTCCTTCTCCTTTGTGTTTTGGATTAATGACCACCACTGATCCTCATCTCCCTATAGATGATATACTTCCATGACAACCTTCTCTCTTTCATTACATCCCAAAGTGAGAAATATCTTCTCAAGGGAACATATCCACTTCTCTGCTACAAGCGGGTTTGTAGTCCCGTTGAATGATGGAGGCTGTTGTCGCATAATGAGATCTAGCATGGCTCCTCCACGTGGTGGATCCAGATTCTCCATACGGGTAAGGTTATTATTCATAACCTGAGTAAGTTGTCCCAGTATAGTTATGAGTTGCTCAGAACCAGTCACAACACCATAGCCAACATCATTATCTTGCGTCAGAGGAAAATCCCTACAGAGGACACATTCATTCGTGCGATTTCCATTCCGTCCACTAGGCGCCATATATAGATAATGGCATACACTATATTAGGTTATGAATCATAATGTACAATCTTAACTTAACAAAATACTTAGAAAAATTGAAATCCTACGAATGGCTAATCCCATATTCACAAATATGGTTTCTTTGAGGAATATTTTACATTTCAATCCTTCATAATGGCTTGTAAAGAAAATGTGAATTATCCTAAGCATATCCCATAGGAGAGTCATAACCAAGAGTGCAGGAAGGCCTGTTGTCGTGCACTAGTTCCCGTTCGAGTCTAGATCAAAGTGGTATTTTTGGGTTTTACCCCTAGATAAATCTGTTCCAGAGCCGCCTCTACTTGCTCGTATCTAGGCAGGGATGTATTGCTTGAAAGATCCACATAATCTATTACTTACCAAAAATACCAGGACGTTATTGTATGTGTATCCTCAAAGACTAACTTAGGGACTCTTCCCTAATTATACGTTTTCTAAATCTAGTTTCCAAGTATTCTACTAAACTTCCTCTAATACCAACTGCAAGGACTCGACCCTAGTTTCCCAGAGCCGGTGCCTTATTTGATTAAGTTGGCGTACATATAAGGAATACGAATCCTAAAATACCGAGTAGTTTAGTATTATTGGAAACAAGTTACATACATAAGTTCATAATTACAACTTGAAATGAAAAAAAACCTAGAAAATCCTTAGAAAACTTCCATAACTCCTAGGTTATTTCAGCATGTCATTCATAATAGAATTATTCTTGCCTTGAGAAAATGAAATATAATAAAGGGGTGAGCTCAAATGTAACGCCCCGACCCCAGCTACCCAGAGTTGGTGAATTACTTTGTAACATTTTCATGATCACAAAAGATCAAGTCTCAAAAGACCGATTAGTTTAGTAGCCTTGGAAACACTAGATACATTCATAAATGTTACATTACATCACTAAGTGAAAAACTACAATAACATAGTCTCCATAGTCCACACTCATATCCTCTTTTGACTATCCCTGCAGGTCATTCATAAAATACTTCTTCACATCCTAGAAAATATTAAAACATTGAAAGGGGTGAGCTCAGATGCTCAGTAAGGATAAAAATATAGCGGAAGCTTTCATAAATAAACATAAATGTTTAAGGCAATTTATGACTAAAACAAAAGTCTTTTAAACTTGAAATTCTGTATAAAATGGAAAAAGTAAAATGAAATAATTCCATTTACTTATTCACATGGATATTCTACTGGTCGAATAATCACATGCAATATCAATAACCACTTTCATAATGATGGAATGCATAATGCCAGACTATCATAACCACGTAGCCAAGGCCTCGTGCCAAGACCACCAATAAGATTTTGTCAAGGCCTCGTGCCAAGACACTAGTTTGTCTCATGAGACTTACCGATGCATCGAGGAGCTATAACGGGCTCCACCCATCACTTATTAAGTCCAATGCATTCCTCATATGAATAGGTTTAAACATATCATAAACCATAACATAATCGTATCACATAAAACATGCATAAAGGAAACATAACTTTTCCACATTTCAATCACAAGATATCAATACAACACATTGATGTAATAAAAACACTTTCAAAACCATTTTCAATACCAAAATTAAAGAAAATTAAAACTTTGTATTTATTTTTCATTTTAAAAAGTTATGGCTTGTAGAGGAATCCAAAACTCAAATAATGGTCACGACGGTGGAGAAGTCGTTGTCGCCGCATACATAAGACAAAAACATTCCCTTTTGTTGTTTAGTAAAACGCTTCGTATAAAAAATATTCCTTTTGGATTAACATAAAAGTCAAAGGGGTTTATACACCGTATAAAAGAAGGTTTTGTATAAAACAAAATATGCCTCAATGAAAGGAGATTGAGACGAAGTCCCATACAAAGATCATTTTTAAAATAAAATAGATATATTATGTGTATTCACTATAAGTACACATAAATAAAGTAAAAATACAAGATATGACATAATAATATCATGATATAATTTGAAATTAGGAGATTAACCCAAAGAATGGAAATTGGGTTATGAAATTCCCTTACCTTGCATCCTGTCTTGACTCGACCGTTCTTTAACCTCCTGAATAATAAACTAGAGTTAATTTATAATTGCTTAAGAACCTTTTTCAAGTTTTTTATTCCTTTTATATCACTTATCACCATGTTATGAATATTATGTATTTATTTAAGTTAATAATGGTCATTTTGTAGATCTTTGGTACTTGAGTCAAAAATAAACTTCTTATAATTACAAGTTTTTCATGTGGTGAAATATCCATTATATCCAGAATTATATTCATGATGTATATATCATATATATCATATATATCCAGTATATACATTCATTTATAATATTACATAACATTTAGAGGTAAGAAATGAAATGCACCGTTCATGGAGACGGTAAGCCGTGCGTACGCATGAACGCTACTTTCATTTCTATTTCGTATTTAATGGAATGAAGTTATAATTATATAAAGGTATAATATAATTCCAGTACAATATAATGTATAATACCATTTACTCCATCCTTTATACATCCCACATATGGCATTAATGATTCAAATCACTTTGAGGGGGCGGTAGTCCGCACTTCCTAAAATGAAATTATCGCGTTTACCCATAATGGAAATCATAAAGTATGACAAAAATGAGAAATAAAGAAGCATAAGGAAAACATAAACATAATATATATATCATATATGAAAATAGTTTCATCAAAATGGCCACCATTAGAGGTGTTAAAAGAATATTGAACAATCATCGTTTCGTGAGACAGAAATTCGCTATCCACAGAAACAGTATGTTCTTTAACCATTAGATGTAAGTGTGTGTTAGTGTAGCTCGAATAATTCTTATAAAAACATCCTAGTATATTTAGGATACTGGTGTTGTTACAAATGAAATGAATAAAAAGATTTTAGGGGGTTGGATAAGCAAAATAAAACAAAATAACATAAGAGAAGACATTACCTTAAAATCGGGTAACTCTTTTGATTTGAGCCAAAGGCTTCCTTGGGAAGAATTCTGCCCAAAGTGAGGCTTCTAGGAGTAAGGGATGGAAGTTGGGAGAGTATTTGGGTAGAGTTTGGCCGAGCCAAAAGGCTTTGAAAGTGTGAGTAAGGTGGTAGTGGTGGGGGCCTTTTATAAGTGGAGAGGAGGGGCACTCTTGGAAAGTAATGAGATGTTACTTTATTATACAATGCTTTTAGGATTTTAAAGGTCCCACAATGATATATTTCGAGTCTAAGGTGATAAGGGTTCGAAATATCCTCATACAATAGGTTTTTGACAAGTGTAAGCCTTAGATTTTACATTATCCTTTCATTTTATTTAAATTGTTAATTAATGAGGTAATCGCGACATCATCATGGTGTCATAAATAATTTAATTTATTTAATGTCAAAAAATTATTAAAAAATATCATGATGCAGGAAATCTTTTTATATTTCTAATGAATATTTATAGTAAAAAATATGACTTGTATAACCCCATTTAATTTTTTTTTAGTAAAACAACTTATGTTTGTGACATTTTTATTTTAACTTTTTAAAAAAGTTATTTATGACATTTTCCTACCAAAGTGGCTCCATGGGGTCCCCAAGTTGACCTATGGATTGTCTTGGTTGTCCATGACTCATCCAATAGGGGTAGGACAAGTGTAAAGGTTATTTCATATTATTATAACATTATCTTTACCATAAATTACACTAATTACCTTTAATCGCGATTAATTAAACTTAAAAGTTACTATTCACCAAAAAATTATTTTAATCCCATTGAACCACATTTTACTTCCTAATGACAACCATGTATGTCAGATTTTTGAAAATCAAATCACAGAAGTGGTAATATTTCATTTAAACGAAAAATCAGTTATTTAACTGCCACTTAGTGGTTTCACTATTCATCAAAAATTGAAGTTTTTCAGAATAATGCCAAAATTTCACCCTAAGCTATAATTGATATTCCGTATTCAAAAATGATGTCTATTTTATGAAATTACAAACATATAAGTTTCATTAATTAATTTTATAATTAATTCCCGCTGTCACAACAAATAGCGTGTTTTTAAGAAACAATATATATCAAAAGATTGACAATTGTTTATGTCCAATTTCAAAGTGAAATTAATTATAATGAACACCATTGGATAAAATGGTAAAAATATATTCTAATTATACTTTTAAAACACTCAGTAGTATAATTTATCACTATAAATTATTTTGATTAAAAAATTTGTTTTAAGTATTTTTCACTATTCATAAAAAATAGAAGTTCTCAGAAAATTACAAAAAATTCAACTTAGGATAATATCGATATTACGAATACAAAAATGAAGTCCGTTTTGAAATATAAAATTACTATAATTTTAAAAAGTGGGTATTACTATTCATAACGGCTACTTTGATTAGTCACGGTGTGTTAGAACTCAAACTTGTGTACAATGCAAGCTATTGCATTATTGAAAGAGAGGCATATCGTGGAAGCTTGGGGTGTTACATTCTCCCCTCCTTCAATAAATTGCATCCTCGCAATTTGAAATTTTTCTTTGAAAATAAAAGGTTGAAAATAGAAAATACCTTTGTGGAAAACCCACATTGGAAATAAGGTTAATAAAATTTACCCTTAATAAGAGGGAAAGGGAAATGAAAAAGTCACCACCAAATTATGATCTCGATAAGGAGAACATTGGTGGAAATTAGAGACATATAATTGGAGGAAAAACATAAATATTTGTAGGGATTGATTGAGGTCATCAATCACAAACAATTGTAAAATTGAGGGCCTCAAAGCCTTCAATCTTTGATGATTTAAAATATTATCCGTTCAACAAGACATAAGGTATTAGGATAACACATTTTTTGTTTTAATATCCCTTTACTAAAGTTTAAGAATTAATTTATTCATAGAATAAGAGATAGGTATATATATATTTATTCTTGACAAGTAGAGTTTCAACCTTCAACTAATTTCTACCACAAACTCATCTTTCACTCAAAAAGATAATAGAACTCAAAAATATTATATTTATCCTAATCGTACAAGGTTCAAAATATTAACACATACCATTTATATTAGGAAAAATATTTTATAATAACCAGGGACTTCCTGTAGGCTAGTGGTAGGTAATAAAGGCCTGTCGCACTATGGTTGTGGGTTTGATTCCTGCAACTTTGTCCGACGCGACGGGTTATGCCCCACCCTGAAGGTTGTCCTTTTCCTAAAAATATAGTATTATAATATTCAAAAAATAATCTTCATAAATGTTTTAACCTTAAACAATACTATCCAAGGTTTAACTTAATCTATTTCAACCTATATAGTTATCCAAAATACCTCTGTCCAGACTTTTTCTAAAAGTTCTCTAAATTCCAAAATCAATTATAACATCAGATTCCCTAAACAAAGTAAAGTTTCTCTTATTGTCACATACTTAAAATATGATTACCTTCATCATATTAAAACCTTAATGAAAAAACAAGTACTGCAGTACAATCCTTATATATATCACATTATTCTTATAACCAGAATATAATACTTGTTTCCAAAAGCACCAATACATTAATTATTCCACTTCAACTGTAGTAATAGCATAAGATTGTCCTTGATCCCTTTGCCTTTTCTGAGGTATGTTTCCCTGACGCTTAGAACATTCATTTTCATAATGCCCCATTTCCCTACAATTGTAGCATTCAACATTGATAGCCTCTTTATTTCCCTTGCAATCACGAGCCTGGTGACCTTTTTCTCCACATTTATAACAAACTATCATTCCTTTTAGGCAAGCACCAGGGTGATTCTTCCCAAAATTATTACATAATGGAAAATCCTTCTTTCCCCTTTTCCCTTTATCCGTCTCTTGTTCCACCGTTCTCTTCTTCTCTTGCTTTACTTTGTTGTCATAAGACTTAGAGTATTCCTTTTCTGTCTTGATAGCACATGAGACAATATCTTCATACGACGAGAAGGTTTGTGAGACTAATGCTTGACGGAGAAATGGTTTTAACCCATCAAAGAAACAATCAATCTTACTTCTTGGGTTATGTATATAATCTGCTGTATGCCTCGCTAACCTTGTAAAGTTAGCCTCATACTTTGCGACATTCTCATCCTCCTTTTGTCTCAGACTCAGAAATTGCCTTTCCATATCTGCTCGATGGTCATGTGGAAATTATTTTTCTAAGAAAAGATCTTTGAACTCTCTCCATTCCATACTTGATACTTCTTCATCTTCCTTTTTATTTCGAATCAGCGACCACCACTGATCGGCATCTCCAGTGAAGTGGTAAACTACCATGACAACCTTCTCCCTTTCACTACTCCCCAAGGTGTGGAATATTTTCTCTAAGGATTTTATCCATTGCTCAACTATTAATGGATTTTTACCCCCATTAAATGTTGGTGGTTGTTGCCTCATGAAGCGGTCTAACATTGATCCTACACGTTGCGGATCAGGGTGCTCCATACGAGTAACGTTATTATTCATAACTTGAGTGAGTTGTCCCAGTATGGTGAAAAGTTGATCAGCACCAGTTGTATCTCCAGCTCCACAATAATTATCTTGAGCAGGAGGGAAATCCCTACACGGAGTGCGTGCATTGATACGGTTTCCATTCCTTCCACTAGGCGCCATTTCTAAATAATGGCATAAACTAGATTAGTTTACGAATCAAAATACATAATTCCATACTTGAAAAATACTTAACATAAATTGAACTATTTATGGATATAATCCATAATCATAAAAAAGTTTTCTTTGAGGAAGTATATACTCATAACCCTTCATAGTGGTTTGTAAAGAAAATGAGAATTATCCTAAGCATATCCCCCAGGAGTGTCGTAACCAAGAGTGCAGCAAGGCCCGTTGTCGTGCACCAGTTCCCGTTCGAGTCTAGCTCAAAGCGGTGTTTTCGGGTTTTACCCCTAGGTACATCTGTGCCAGAGCCACCTCTACCTGCTCGTATCCAAACAAGGATGTATTGCTCATAAAACTCACAAAATCTCTATAATACCAAAATTCTAGGAAGTTATTCTATACTAATCCTCAAAGTCTATCTTTGGGCTATGTGCTCTAATCAGAGTTTATCTAAATCTAGATTCCAAGGTTAGTAATAAACTGCCTATGATACTAACTGTAACACCCCGACCCCAGCTACCCAGAGTCAGTGCATTACTTCGTAACATTGGCATGATCACAAAAGATCAAGTCTCTAAATACCGATTAGTTTAGTAGCCTTGGAAACACTAGATACATTCATAAATGTTACATTACATCACAAAGTGAAAAACTACAATAACATAGTCTCCATAGTCCACACTCATATCCTCTTCTGACTATCCCTGCAGTTCATTCATAAAATACTTCTTCACATCCTGGAAAATATTAAAACATTGAAAGGGGTGAGCTCAGATGCTCAGTAAGGATAACAATATAGTGGAAGCTTTCATAAATAAACATAAACGTTTAAGGCAATGTATGACTAAAACAAAATCCTTTTAAACTTGAACTTCAGTATAAAATGGAAAAAGTAAAATGAAATAATGCCATTTACTTATTCACATGGATATTATAATGGTCGAATAATCACATGCAATATCAATAACCACTTTCATAATGATGGAATGCATAATTCCAGACTATCATAACCACGTAGCCAAGACCTCGTGCCAAGACCACCAATAAGATTTTGTCAAGGCCTCATGCCAAGACACTAGTTTGTCTCATGAGACCAACCGATGCATCGAGGAGCTATAGCGGGCTCCACTCGTCACTTATTAAGTCCAATGCATTCCTCATATGAATAGGTTTAAACATATCATAAACCATAACATAATCGTATCACATAAAACATGCATAAAGGAAACATAAATTTTCCACATTTCAATCACAAGATATCAATACAACACATTGATGTAATAAAAACACTTTCAAAACCATTTTCAATACCAAAATTAAAGAAAATTAAAACTTTGTATTTATTTTTCATTTTAAAAAGTTATAGCTTGTAGAGGAAGCCGAAACTCAAATAATGGTCACGACGGCGGAGAAGTCATTGTCGCCGCATAAGTACGACAAAAACATTCCCTTTTGTAGTTTAGTAAAATGCTTCGTATAAAAAATATTCCTTTTGGATAAATGTAAAAGTCAAAGGGGTTTATACACCGTATAAAAGAAGGTTTTGTATAAAACAAAATATGCCTCAATGAAAGGAGATTGAGACGAAGTCCCATAAAAAGATCATTTTTAAAATAAAATAGATATATTATTTGTATTCACTATAAGTACACATAAATAAAGTAAAAATACAAGATATGACATAATAATATCATGATATAATTTGAAAGTAGGAGATTAACCCAAATAATGGAAATTGGGTTATGAAATTCCCTTACCTTGCGTCCTGTCTTGACTCGACCGTTATTTAACCTCCTGAATAATAAACTAGAGTTAATTTATAATTTCTTAAGAACGTTTTCAAGTTTTTTATTCCTTTTATATCACTTATTACCATGTTATGAACATTATATTTAAGTTAATAACGGTCGTTTTGTAGATCTTTGGTACTTGAGTCAAAAATAAACTTCTTATAATTACAGGTTTTTCATGTGGTGAAATATCCATTATATCCAGAATTATATTCATGATGTAGATATTATATATATCATATATATCCAGTATATAAATTCATTTATAATATTACATAATATTTAGAGGTAAGAAATGAAATGCACCGTTCATGGAGACGGTAAGCCGTGCGTACGCATGAACGCTACTTTCATTTCTATTTCATATTTAATGGAATGAAGTTATAATTATATAAAGGTATAATATAATTCCAGTATAATATAATGTATAATACCATTTACTCCATCCTTTATACATCCCACATATGTCATTAACGATTCAAATCACTTTGAGGGGGCGGTAGTCCACACTTCCTAAAATGAAATTATCGTATTTACCCATAATGGAAATCATAAAGTATGCCACAAATGAGAAATAAAGAAGCATAAGGAAAACATAAACATAATATATATATCATATATGAAAATAGTTTCATCAAAATGGCCACCATTAGAGGTGTTAAAAGAATATTGAACAATCATCGTTTCGTGAGGTAGAAATTCGCCATCCATAGAAACAGTATGTTCTTTAACCATTAGATGTAAGTGTGTGTAAGTGTAGCTCCGATAATTCTTATAACAACATCCTAGTATATTGAGGATACTATTTTTTTTACAAATTAAATGAATAAAAAGAGTTTAGGGGGTTGGATAAGCAAAATAAAACAAAATAACATAAGAGAAGACATTACCTTAAAATTGGGTATCTCTTTGGATTTGAGCCAAAGGCTTCCTTGGGTAGAATTCTGCCCAAAGTGAGGCTTCTAGGAGTAAGGGAGGGAATTTGGGAGAGTATTTTTTAAGAGGTTGGCCGAGCCAAAAGGCTTTGAAAGTGTGAGTAAGGTGGTAGTGGTGGGGGCCTTTTATAAGTGGAGAGGAGGGGCACTCTTGGAAAGTAATGAGATGTTACTTTATTATACAATGATTTTCGGATTATAAAGGTCCCACAATGATATATTTCGAGTCTAAGGTGATAAGGGTTCGAAATATCATCATCCAATAGGTTTTTGACAAGTGTAAGCCTTAGATTTTACATCATCCTTTCATTTTATTTAAATTGTTAATTAATGAGGTAATCGCAGCATCATCATGGTGTCATAAATAATTTTTTTTAATGTCTAAAAATTATAAAGAAATTATCATGATGTAGGAAATATTTTTAGATTTCTAATGAATATTTATAGTCAAAAATATTACTTGTATAACCCCATTTAATTTTTTTTAGTAAAACAACTTATGTTTGTGACATTTTTATTTTAACTTTAAAAAAAAGTTATTTATGACATTTTCCTACCAAAGTGGCTCCATGGGGTCCCCAAGTTGACCCATGGATTGTCTTGGTCGGCCATGACTCATCCAATAGGGGTAGGACAAGTTTAAAGGTCATTCCATATTATTATAACATTATATTTACCTTAAATTACACTAATTACCTTTAATCGCGATTAATTAAACTTAAAAGTTACTATTCACCAAAAAATTATTTTAATCCAATTGAACCACATTTTACTTACTAATGAAAACCATGTATTTCGGATTTTTGAAAATCAAGTCACAGAAGTGGTAATATTTTATTTAAATGAAAAATCAGTTATTTAACTACCACTTAGTGGTTTCACTATTCATCAAAAATTGAAGTTTTTCAGAATAATGCCAAAATTTCACCCTAAGCTATAATTGATATTCTGAATTCAAAAATGATGTCTATTTTATGAAATTCCAAACATATAAGTTTCATTAATTAATTTTATAATTAATTCCCGCTGTCACAACAAATAGCGTGTTTTTAAGAAACAATATATATCAAAAGATTGACAATTGTTTATGTCCAATTTCATAGTGAAATTAATTCTAATGAACACCATTGGATAAAATGGTAAAAATATATTCTAATTATACTTTTAAAACAATCAGTAGTATAATTTATCACTATAAATTATTTTGATTAAAAAAGTTTTTTTAAGTATTTTTCACTATTCATAAAAAATGGAAGTTCTCAGAAAATTACAAAAAATTCAACTTAGGATAATATCGATATTATGAATACAAAAATGAAGTCCATTTTTAAATATAAAATTACTTTAATTTTAAAAAGTGGGTATTACTATTCATAACGGCTACTTTGATTAGTCACGGTGTGTTAGAACTCGAACTTGCGTACAATGCAAGCTATTGCATTATTGAAAGAGAGGCGTATCGTGGAAGCTCGGGGTGTTACATCAAACACTCAGTAAGAGTAAGTAATACAGCGGAAGATAATATAAACATTATACATGGTGGATAATTTAAAACACATGCCTTTAATCATAAACTTGAACACATTATGGCAGAAATATGAGCTGAATAAATAATTCCATAATAAAGACATAATCATGGGTATTTTACTTGTTTAATAACCGTATGATCTTCAAATACTAGCATTATAATGAGGGAAGTGCATATGCCGGACATCATAACCAAACCGTCCAAGCCTCGTGCTAGGACCATAAAATAATCATTTTGTCAAGGCCTCGTGCCAAGACCATAGTTTGTCTCATGAGACCTACCAATGCATCGAGGGACTATAGAGGTACCCACCCATCACATAATAAGTCCAATGCATTCCTCATATGAGCAGGGATCAACATAAACAACATATACATTCATATTGAAACTATCATATGAAATGTAACTAACTTTCCCCAATCATTAAACATAAAACACTAACTATTCCAAGTAATATGGTGAATGGTTTTAGGATAGATCATCCACAATAGAGTTAGTCATAAACCATTAAATAAAATATGGTATATGGCTTCATAAACGATTAAACCCAATAATACCATAGAATTAGCAAGATCATTGAATCAAAAGAAAACACTCTTATAAAATCATTAAGCAATTTTGAGATAAATACTCTTTTATTTTGAAAAGAAGAGTTCTTTTTGGAAAATATTTGTATAAAACCAGAAGTGTTGTAAGATAGTATTTTCATAATAAAATGAGTATTTTTATAAAGATAATGGTTTCCAAAAACAGATTATAGAGTGCCCTTGTAAATAGATATGAATTGGAGAAATTCCCTTGAATCAGGCTTGTATTTTGGAAACAATTTTGAAAGTTCCTTTTAAAACGTGAAACTATCCATAAAATAAGTAAGGGTTCTGGTTTTTAAACATATATATTGTAGCTAACAAAAGCTTGACATACATGTACATTACATTACTTTTTCGGAATACTTAGTACATAACAAAAACACACACACAAAGACCGTAATAGTTTAGTGTCTTTGGAAACTCGGAACATAATCTTCTAATCATGGTGAAAGATCTTCAACATCTCCCATAAAGATATTCCCTCTTTTTTTTCTTACCTAAAACCTTTATTTATATCTTGGTGAATAGAAAACATAAAATGGTGAGCTCAAATGCTCATTAAGGGTAAACAAAATAAATATCAATCACATCATATTCATAAGAACATAACATTTTGGAAATCTTAACCTGCAAAAGAGATCATAATATCATAACATGGGATAAATCATAGTTGTGAAATGTAATCCCAATAATCATAACTTAAAACATGAAACTTTGTGGCATACACACATAATCATAGAGAATCATTTCTTATTAGTCAAGACTCATTCCCAAGACTATCTTAGTGGACAAAGTCCATTTCTGAACCGAGTTCACTCCTCGTTTCAGTCCTGTTTCACTGAACTGGTTTAACCTGCCGTTCCAGCCATGTCTATCTCATGAGATATAAAATCTTTACCCAATGCATTGGAGGGAGATATAGGTCCCAACCATCTCATAATGATACCATTCTTATGTGTTCCACAAAATCATAAACCATACATCATAGCATAACCCATGTAATAAAAATGGGAATCTTAAACATCGTGACATCATAAAACAACTCATATAAGATGAAGGAATTCATAAAAATAATTCCATCACAACATAATAAAATCAATGTAATAATAGGGATAGAAACAGAACCCTTTATTATCTTAGATGAAAAATAATTTTGATAAAACACTTGAACTCCATTCTTGAGGAAAATATCCTTTCTACTTCAAAAACACTTTCCCTTTCTTAACATGTCATACAATTATAAACTAAAATAAGTTGATTAAAAATAAACTTGAAAACTTGTAAAGGAAGCTTCTTGGAAATAATGTTTTTAAAATCCATTCATTCCGTATAAGTTAAAAAAATATTCTTCTCGTACTTTTGTCGGAAAAGTCAAAAAATACCTCGTACGAAAAACGACAAAAGATTCCTTTCATATCTTTTACTAAAAACTCACCGAAGGGTAAAATTGGATATAAACTATTTTAGAATGATGTAAATATTACATATTGAGGAAACATTTATTTGGATGATAAAATGCACCCCAGTACACTCCAAAGTATAAACAATCTCGGATAAAAATGAGATTGTGATATTTCCCTTACCTTAGGTCCGATTTGCTTCGTAAGTGTTCGAACCTCCTGTATAATGATTTAAATAATGTTATTGACTTATTTAATAATCATACTTATTGTTATGATATCATATATGGTCATATTCTTAGCTTCTTATTAGTAATATTTCATTACTATTTGTTATTCGGGTGTTTATTACTTTTTGTTCTTATTCGTGTTTTGTTGAATAAATTATTATTCTTCTCTTTAGGTTCTCATTTACAGAATGGTATTAGTGTAATATATATCATATTAATTCATTAAATTCATTTATATAATCATTATGCAATGAAGATCATTTAGAACGAGTCGCATCACATCGTGGAGACGGTATTCCATACGTACGCACGAGCGAAGATATCATTCCCATGATCGTGGAATCGTATTGGAGTGTATGTACACTATTTAAGAATCAATATTACTTTACAATAATCATATATAGTTATTATTTACACCATTATACCCATCCAAGTAAGGTGTTGGGGGAAAATAGATTACACCACGGCATGGAGACGGTATTCCGTACGTACGCACGTGCGATGATTTCTTTTTCCGTAGGATGGATAGATGGTGAAATAGGGTTGTTTCATACTTATAATAAAATATCAGTATATGAGTGATACTTATGTTATTACTTCATAATGAAACAACTAAAGAAGAATAAGTGGAAGAAGAAATAAAGATGAAAGAATCGGTAACGGACATTACCTCTTCTTTGAAGTGCTTCTTTGAGACCTCCTTTTAGGGCACTAAAATTGGTCTTTGAAGAAGACCAGGACCTCTAGGATGTTTCTAGGGAAGTGGAGAGGAGAAATTGGTAGGGGTTTGCCGAGGTTGAAGTCTCAAAGTGGTGTGAGGAAGAGGGGGAGGAGGTGCCCTTTTATAAGGGAGGAGAGGGGCACCTTTGGAATTTTTAAAAATATTAATTTATAATAAATCTAACCCCACTTAAAAACCTCCAAAAATGACTCATATTCAAATATTAGAAGATATAGTATTGTAATAGCATCAAAAAATTAAATTTAGACATGTTTGGATCTTATTTTAAACCTTATCATTTTGATTTATCCTTATTTAATCTATTTAAGTTTATTTGTGGTAATAAAATTCTAAATATTAAATTATAACAAATAATTACTTATTTGTTGTGAATTTCCATAAATGTTTAATTTATAACATTATAGACCATATAAATTTAAATTTATAATTTTTAAATATTTTTGTGATTTTTGAACAATTTTATAGTATGTTATTTTTATAAAATAACAATAGTGTCAATTTTGACACTATTCATTTATTTGAATTTAAATAAAATATATACAGAAGATATGTTCGAACTAAAAGCTTTAATAGATTCATAAAAGGTCATATGTATCTATAAAATTAGTGTATCACATTAAATAGTTCATATAATATTTATTTTATTATTTTTAAAACCATTTATTTGGTTTATCTCTTAATAAAATAATTACTACAACATTTTTGTATAATTATTTAATATACTTATTTGTTGCATAAAAATTAAAATTAAATCCTATGATGAATATAAATATATTAACTTTCACAATAATACTTTTAATCGAATTTATCATCTTAAAATAACAATATTTAAATTGTTATATTTATTAAATTATGAAGATGACAACTTTGGCATCATTTAAAATAAAATAATATAAGTGTCATAATCACTTTTATAAGGCTCCAAACGGTTATATATTAGGTACTTGGATGCTTAAGGTGTATATATATACTACCAATAAGTTTTGGTCAGGTTTTTGGGCCTTTTAATGAGTATTATTATTTCAATAAAAACTATATTACTTATTTTCCACTTAATAAATAATTTCTGTATCATTAATGTATCACCATTAATAACAATTATTTAATCCATAAAAATACTAAATAAATTATCATGATGTAGATAATTTTATTATATTTCTGGAGACTATTCATGTTTGAAGTTTTATGATGTTTATCACTAAATTAAAATTATTATACTTATAAGATTTAAGAGAGTGACATGTTGTCACTTTCTTTGGTTTTAATAATAATTAAATTATTTTCATAGAAAAAAGTCCATTAAATGATTCTAATCCGACCCTTAGGTGATATGGGTCGACTTTTATTCATCTAATAGGATTTTGACAGGTGTTAGGGTAATTTTATAATGTTATATTTACCCTTAATTACCCGATTTACCTTTAATTATGGTAAATAAAATTTACCGTAATTACTATTCATAAATTCCCAAAAATAAAAATTAGCTTATTAACATAATTTGGACCCACTGATTCCAAATATGGAATCCATTTTTCCAAATTTAATACATAAAAGTTGCAGAAATTAAATTAAAATTAATCCCGTTGTCGAAAGAAAACAGGTTTTTCTTTAAAACATTGCAAAAGATTGAATTGATTTAACCTATGAATTTAATGTAAAATCAATGCTAATGACATAAATTATATTAAATGGTAAAAATATATTATATTTATACTTTAAAACTATTCAATATTATAATTTAACCATATAAATTATTGCGATGGAAAAAGTTGTTTTTAATTAAAATATAGCGTGTTTTTACTATTCATCAAAATATGAAAGTTACCAGAATAATATGAAAAATTTATCCAAAGTAAATTTTTATTTCTTGATTCCAAAGAAGAATTTTATTTTGTCAAATTGAACTTATAAACATGTCAAAAACTATATTTAAAGTGGGTGCGCCATCAAAAGGCGACAAAACTGTATTTTTTGAAAAATACTTATTTTACCCGAAAAATTTATTTTGTTCTTATACCATGTTCTAGAAAATGTGTAAGATGAATAATAATGTTATAAAATTCAAAATTTAGTTAATACTATTCATAACGGCTAGTTCATAATAATATTATAATAATATATCGTTGTTTAGTAAAACCCGGTATTGCGTACAACACACGCTATCGAGGAAGGTCGCGATTGCGTGTAATGCAAGCCAAGTCAGGGTTGCGTGTTATGCAAGAATCCTTTGTTGGTTCGTATAATAGAATCCAACCATATTTCATTTATACATTGAATATATATATATATATACTCAATGTTGCGTAGAATAACTATTATCAAAATTGTGTGTAACACGATCCAAGAATAGTGTTGCATATACTGCAAGCTAATAAGGTGTTGCGTATAATGCAAGGTAATCTTGGTGTATCATACAACACAAGAAATTAATGAAAGTAAAAAAAAATAAATTTTCATAAAATCTCGGGGTGTTACATTCTACCCCCCTTAAAACGAATTTCACCCTCAAAATTCGTCGGGGTTATAAATGGTTTACTACTCGAAAGTTTCTTTAATAGAAACCCACATCGTAAAAAGGAATACCAAAACTTGGCTTTAAAAACTAAAGTATGAAATGTAACGGTTACCCAAATTAACTCATCACTGGGTTTCCACGTAGGATAACATAGGTGAAAATATGGATATAGAAGAAAAATCCAACCATCAAGTTCTGATGGAGAGTGGTAGAGAACATGGCTATGAAAAAGCCAACAATCACAAAGCTATTGAGTTGTGATGATATAAGGTACCATCGAATTCATCGGATATAAGGGAACTAGGACAACATTTTTGGTTTTCAAGATCATTTCCCTAAATTTGATGAATTAAAAGAAATACTTGCATGATTTTGGTACAATATCACTGTTGTTTGTGAATTGAACAATTTCCACTTCATCCCTTAAAGAAATGAAGTTGAATTTGTTATTCGTGATGTGTTATCAGATCATGTGATAGAATGATGGGTCATTCCATCTCTTTCAAACAAAAGGTTAGCAAAAGTTATAAGTCCATCTTATGGTTAGATTAATCATATATGGTTCCAAAAATGAACTTATACTTCATATATCACACCGCTTAATAAAATAAAACTAGTTTCTACTAACCAGGGACTTCCTGTAGGCCAGTGGTAGGCGATAAAGGCCAGTCGCACTTCGGTTGTGGGTTTGATTCCCACAGCCTTGTCCGACGCGATGGGCTATCGCCCATCCTGCAGGTTTTCCTTTTTCTAAAACTACATTACTATAACATCCCATAAATAATATCAAAAAAAACTTCTATCCTTAAACAGTACTAACTTATGTCCAACATAATCCATTCCAATATTTAGGCTTATCCAAAATAATGCTGTCTAATCTCATATTATAGTGAAAACGATTACCAAAGAGTTCATAAAACTAGCATGTTAATACCATTGTTGATCCCCATATATCATGAGATATGTCTTGTTGGTCACATTCCAAACATTCAAAGGCCTTAATCTTGTATTCTTTTGAAAAAAAATGAATACCCATTAAACCTTATTGAAAACATGAATGCTGTTAAAAGTTAACTCTTTCCACATACCAAAATCCTCAAAATTCTACATACTCAAACCATGATATCACTTAATCCTTATATCAATCATGAGCTCATGAATACTGTCAAACATTTCATTTTTTCCTTATCCCTTCATTATGCGCATATCATTCTTTTTCCAAAAATATCTCAATCACTTTCCATGGTTACCGGTACCATAAAATTATTGAAAACCACAATAGACCAATACATAAATATTCCAATATTCCACGATACTATATACAACATTATTTTGGAATCCCATTACATAAACACTTAATCATTCCACCACATCGTTGTCATATTCAACATCGACAATGGTGATCGCATGTGACTTCCCTTTGTCCTTTGCCTTAAGTGGTTGCTCATGTCGATCATCACTAACCCTTGGATTAGGGAATTTATTAGCATAATGCCCCATTTCCTTGCACTTGAAGCATTGAAGTGTAGTAGGTTCATTCTGTGTATCCCTTCCTTTGTTTGCATCATTAGACATCTTCTTCCCATCATTGCGGCATTCAAATGCCCGATGACCTTCCTTTCCACATTTGAAACATTTACTTGTCCCTTTAAGACAATCTCCACCATGCTTCTTTCCACACTTTGAGCATAAGGAAACATTCATCTTCTTTTCACCATTATTCTGAGATTTTTCCTTGAACTCCATCTTTCGTTTCTTGTGAAAACTATGAGATGGATAAGTAACACCAAATTCCATTTCTACCTTGATAGCACAATGCACAATTTCTTCATAGCTACTGAAGTCTCTTATAGCTAATGCCCTTCGAAGACTTGGTTTTAATCCACTGAAGAATCGATCAACTTTACTTTCAGGTTGGATGATAAAGCCAGATGCATACTTGCAAGCCTTGTAAAATTCACTTCGTATATACCAACAGATTCATCATCCTTTTTCTTTAGTTCAAGAAACTCCTTCTCTATCTTTTTACGAAGAATACGAGGGAAGTACTTATTGAAAAATAAGTTCTTGAACTCGTCCCATTCCATGGACTCAATTTCATTTCTTTGCCTCGTATTCTGGATAAGATTCCACCATTGATTAGCTTCACCTTCCAAATGATATACTGCTAAGATGACTTTATCATGTTCAGAACATTGAAGAACTGAAAATATCTTTTCAGTGGTACTGATCCATTGTTCAGCAACAAGTGGATCAGAAGACCCACTAAAAGAAGGTGGACGTTGCCTCATGAAGGACTCAATAGAATATTGTTCCCTTCTCTGCTCATTTGGAAGTCCAAAACGATTCATAGATTATGTAAGTATAGCAATAAGATTTTTCACTCCATCTCCCATAACATTTGTTTGTTCAGGAGGACAATCATTGCATTGTCCATTGCATTGATCAACATGGTTCCTTCAGGTTCCAGCCATCGTCTAAAACCCAAAAAGAATAGCGTGAGAGGCAAAAATCATGCTAGGGAAAACAACATAATAAAGGGGGAGTACCTTCAATATCTAACATCTTAGGTTATATTCTAAGATTTTTACCATAGTTCTAGAACTATATCCTATACGTATACTTATCCTTAGGGACATCCCTAGACATACCTTAGAAATATCTCTAGGGATCTCACTAATGTTTTCGCACCCTAGTTTCCAAAGGTTGAATAAACCTTTCCTTTGATACCAAATGTAGAGACCCAAAGCTTGATGTACATGGACATTACATTACTTTTTCGGAATACTTAGTACATAACAAAAACACACACACAAGGACCGTAATAGTTTAGTGTCTTTGGAAACTCGGAATGTAATCTTCTAATCATGGTGAAAGATCTTCAACATCTCCCATAAAGATCTTCCCTATTTTTTTCTTATCTAAAACCTTTATTTATATCCTAGGGAAAAGAAAACATAAAAGGGTGAGCTCAAATGCTCAGTAAGGGTAAACAAAATAAATATCAATCACATCATATTCATAAGAACATAACATTTTGGAAATCTTAACTTGCAAAAGATATCATAATATCATAACATGGGATAAATCATAGCTGTAAAATGTAATACCAATAATCATAACTTAAAACATGAAACTTTGTGGCATACACACATAATCATAGAGAATCATTTCTTATTAGTCAAGACTCATTGCCAAGACTATCTTAGTGGACAAAGTCCATTTCTGAACCAAGTTCACTCCTCGTTTCAGTCCTGTTTCACTGAACCGGTTTAACCTGCCGTTCCAGCCATGTCTATCTCATGAGATATAAAATCTTTACCCAATGCATTGGAGGGAGATATAGGTCCCACCCATCTCATAATTATACCATTCTTATGTGTGGTACAAAATCATAAACCATACATCATAGCATAACCCATGTAATAAAAATGGGAATCTTAAAAATCGTGACATCATAAAACAACTCATATAAGATGAAGGAATTCATAAAAATAATTCCATCACAACATAATCAAATCAATGTAATAATAGGGATATAAACAGAACCCTTTATTATCTTAGATGGAAAATAATTTTGATAAAACACTTTAACTCCATTCTTGAAGAAAATATCCTTTCTATTTCAAAAACACTTTTCCTTTATTAACATGTCATACAATTCTAAACTAAAAGAAGTTGATTAAAAATAAACTTGAAAAATTGTAAAGGAAGATTCTTGGAAATAATGTTTTTAAAATCCATTCATGCCGTATAAGTTAAAAAAAACATTCTTCTCGTACTTTTGTCGGAAAAGTCAAAAAGCACCTCGTAAGAAAAACGACAAAAGATTCCTTTAATATCTTTTACTAAAAACTCACCGAAGGGTAAAATTGGATATAAACTATTGTAGAATTATGTAAATATTACATATTGAGGAAACATTGATTTGGATGATAAAATTCACCCCAGTAAATTCCAAAGTATAAACAATCTCGTATAAAAATGAGATTGTGATATTTCCCTTACCTTAGGTCCGATTTGCTTCGTAAGTGTCTGAACCTCCTGTATAATGATTTAAATAATGTTACTGACTTATTTCAGAATCATAATTATTTTTATGATATCATATATGGTCATATTCTTAGATTCTTATTAGTAATATTTCATTACTATTTGTTATTCGGGTGTTTATTACTTTTTGTTCTTATTCGTGTTTTGTCGAATAAATTCTTATTCTTCTCTTTAGGTTATAGATACCTCATTTACAGAATGTTATTAGTGTAATATATATCATATTCATTCATCAATTCATTTATATAATCATTATGCAAAGAAGATCATGTAGAACGAGTTGCATCACATCATGGAGACGGTATTCCGTACGTACGCACAAGCGAAGATATCATTCCCATGATCGTGGAATCGTATTGGAGTGTATGTATACTATTTCAGAATCAATATCAATTTACAATAATCATATATAGTTATTATTTACACCATTATACCCATCCAAGTAAGGTGGTGTGGGAAAATAGATTACACCACGGCGTGGAGACGGTATTCCGTACGTACGCACGCGCGGTGATTTCTTTTTCCGTAGGATGGATAGATGGTGAAATAGGGTTGTTTCATAATTATAATAACATATCATTATATGAGTGATAATTATTTTATTACTTCATAATGAAACAAATAAATAAGAATAAGTGGAAGAAGAAATAAAGATGAAAGAATCGGTAATGGACATTACCTCTTCTTTGAAGTGCTTCTTTGAGACCTCCTTTTAGGGCACTAAAATTGGTCTTTGAAGAAGACCAGGACCTATAGGATGTTTCTAGGGAAGTGGAGAGGAGAAATTGGCATGGTTTGGCCGATCTTGAAGGCTCAAAGTGGTGTGAGGAAGAGGGGGAGGAGGTTCCCTTTTATAAGGGAGGAGAGGGGCACCTTTGGAATTCTTAAAAATATTAATTTATAATAAATCTAAAACCACTTAAAAACCTCCAAAAATTACTCATATTAGAATATTAGATGATATATGGTTGTAATCTCATCAACCAATAAAATTTAGACATGTTTGGATCTTATTTTAAACCTTATCATTTTGATTTATCCTTATTTAATCTATTTAAGTTTATTTGTGGTAATAAAATTCTAAATTTTAAATTATAACAAATAATTAATTATTTGTTGTGAATTTCTATAATTGTTTACTTTATAACATTATAGACCATATAAATTTAAATTTATAATTTTTAAATATTTTTGTGATTTTTAAACAATTTTATAATATGTTATTTTTATAAAATAACAATAGTGTCAATTTTGACACTATTCATTTATTTGAATTTAAATAAAATATATACAGAAGATATGTTCAAAATAAAATCTTTAATAGATTAATAAAAGGTCATATGTATCTATAAAATTAGTGGATCACATTAAATAATTCATATAATATTTATTTTATTATTTTTAAAACCATTTATTTGGTTTATCTCTTAATAAAATAATTACTACAACATTTTTGTATAATTATTTAATATACTGATTTGTTGCATAAAAATTAAAATTAAATCCTATGATGAAGATAAATCTATTAACTTTCACAATAATACTTTTACTCGAATTTAGTATCTTAAAATCACAATATTTAAATTGTTATATTTATTAAATTATGTAGGTGACAACTTTGGCATCATTTAAAATAAAATAATATAAGTGTCATAATCACTTTTATAAGGCTTAAAACGGTTATATATTAGGTAATTGGATGATTAAGGTGTATATATACACTACCAATAAGTTTTGGTCAGGTTTTTGTGCCGTTTAATGAGTATTATTATTTCAATAAAAACTATATTACTTATTTTCCACTTAATAAATAATTTCTGTATCATTAATATATCACCATTAATGACAATTATTTAATCCCAAAAAATTCTAAATAAATTATCATGATGTATATAATTTTATTATATTTCTAGAGACTATTGATGTTAGAAGTTTTATGATGTTTATCACTAAATTAAAATTATTATACTTATAAGATTTAAGAGAGTGACATGTTGTCACTTTCTTTGGTTTTAATAATAATTAAATTATTTTCATGGAAAAAAGTCCATTAAATGATTCTAATCCGACCCTTAGGTAATATGGGTCGACTTTTAGTCATCCAATAGGATTTTTACAGGTGTTAGGGTAATTTTATAATATTATATTTACCCTTAATTACCCGATTTACCTTTAACTATGGTAAATAAAATTTACCGTAGTTACTATTCATAAATTTCCAAAAATAAAAAGTAGCTTATTAACATAATTTGGACCCACTTATTCCTAATATGGAATCCATTTTTCCAAATTCAATACACAAAATTTTCATAAATTAAATTAAAATTAATCCCGTTGTCGAAAGAAAACAGGTTTTTCTTTAAAACATTACAAAAGATTGAATTGATTTAACCTACGAATTTAATGTAAAATCAATGCTAATGACACACATTATATTAAATGGTAAAAATATATTTTATTTATACTTTAAAACAATTAAATATTATAATTTAACCATATAAATTATTGCGATGGAAAGAGTTGTTTTTAATTAAAATATAGCGTGTTTTTACTATTAATCAAAATATGAAAGTTACCAGAATAATATGAAAAATTTATCCAAAGTAAATTTTTATTTCTTGATTCCAAAGAAGAATTTTATTTTGTCAAATTTAACTTATAAACATGTCAAAAACTAGATTTAATGTGGGTGTTCCATCAAAAGGTGGCAAAACTTCACTTTTTGAAAAATACTTATTTTACCCGAAAAATTTATTTTGTTCTTATACCATGTTCTAGAAAATGTGTAAGATGAATAATAATGTTATAAAATTCAAAATTTAGTTAATACTATTCATAACGGCTATCTCATAATAATATTATAATAATATATCATTGTTTAGTAAAACCTGGTATTGCGTACAACACACGCTATCGAGGAAGGTCGCGATTGCGTGTAATGCAAGCCAAGTCAGGGTTGCGTGTTATGCAAGAATCCTTCATTGTTTCATATAAAATAATCCAACCATATTTCATTTATACATTGAATATATATATATATATATATACTGAATGTTGCGTAGAATAACTATTATCAAAATTGTGTGTAACACGATCCAAGAATAGTGTTGCGTATACTGCAAGCTAATACGGTGCTGCGTATAGCGCAAGGTAATCTTGGTGTAGCATTCAACACAAGAAATTAATGAAATTTAAAAAAATAATTTTTCATAAAATCTCGGGGTGTTACATATATGATACTCACACAGAATATATGATGAGTACATAACAATACATAAGAATTTTATTGAGGTAATTAGACAATGAAAGTATCCCGAATGAAAATGGATGTTTGGGTGGAAAAACCCTTACCTTAACTCCAAACGTGTTCCACTCTTGAACTTATACTCCTGGAATATGAAATTATACTTATTAAATTATTTAAGAACCTATTATTCATGTATTTAGTTTATCATAATTCTGTTTAGTTCATTTATACCCTTATTTCTAAGTTATTATATTGAATTTCATTGTTCTGGGGTGTTCGTTTTCTTTATTTTTATAATCAGTTCACTTGTTTTTAAGTAATAGAGTTCATGTGGAATGGTTATAAATCTAAAGGATTGGAATTATATATTATTTATTAACATAAATAATTGGTAATGATCATTTCTATCATTTGGTTACATGGAATCCGAAAGAATCATTAGATGAAAACCACTTTGATTATTCGGCGGTATTTGGATTATTTTGAAATAGTTTTGTCATATAACTTAATTATATCTACATATTATGGTTCCTGAATATTAATTATGTTATAATACATATTTTATATTTTGGTTCAACCATAAATATGGTTTCATGACCAGCAATGAAGAAGAAATTGTAGAATGAAACTTCGTCGTCCACGAAGGCTATAAATTGGAACCTCATGGACATTGATTTCGTTTATAAAAAATAAAAGGGAGGGAGTAAGAATATTTATGATGGTTATTCAATTGAAATGATATAATTCCAGTATATATATGATACTAGAGTTATCATGATCATTTGTATAGAGGAGGTGAGGATAGGATAACAAAAGTAGATAAATTGAAATGAAACCAAATGAAAAAGAAGGGTGCTTTACCTCTGGAAATAACCTCCTTGAGAAACTCCTTAAGGGAAGGGGTTTTGGTCTTTTGGAAAGACCAAAAGCTTATTGGAAGTGGGGAGTGACTAGGGAAGGGTAATTGGGCAGAACTTTGAGGAGATTCAAGTCTTAGAGGAGTGAAGAGAAGAGGGAGTGGTGAGGGGTTTTTATAGTGGAGGAGAGGAGTAAATTTTGAATATTTAATTCATTATTTCATTATTTCCCTCAAGATAACCAATAGTGTTGTTTCATGTGACCCCTAATAGTAATAAGTTTATGTGAGTTCGAGCCAAGTGTCCTTTAATCACTTGTGATGTCATGAATAGTGTATTTAATTGATAATTTTTATACACGGTATTTTATCATATTTCACTATTCATCAAAATTTCTAGAATTTCAGAAAAATCCCAAAAATCCACCCATACCATTTTTCGAAATGTATAATTCAAAAGTGAAATCCATGTTTCAAAAATAATTTTCTAAATATTATTAATTTAATTTTTAAATAAGGTCATAGTTAATTTGAAAAATAACAATCTTAAAGTGCAATTAGTTTTATTTCTCATTTAAAATATAATTAAGATCTCATAATCTTATTGTCTTAAGAAAATAAAATAATAATAATATTTACTATTTATAAGGGTCATATTACTATTCATAAGGGTATACTACTATTCACAAAAAATCAAGTTTGTTCTATCAGACTCCAAATGACTTACTAAACACAACTTTAGATGTCTATTTTTCAAAATTCAAAACATAGAAGAGGCAAAGTTGTGTTTAATGGATAGATTATAAAATTGCATTCTATATTTATTTTAAAAACCTTGGGGTGTTACACTACCCCAAGTTTACAAGAGAAAAAAACACATCCTGAGTACTATTCATAGTCTATCCACCCTATGCAATCAAGTACCAGATGGTTCACATAAAAACTAACTCAGAATCACATCATTACAAACATCTATTTATTTGGATGAAGATGTACCGAGTCATCCATCACTGAAAAAATAGAGGTTTACATGACCTCCTAAGAAACTGACCATGCCCGAGGCATGTTTAGCCTATTGAACTAAGCATTCCTTGATTATGACTCCCACATCAAGGGTCAAGATACAACAAACACCCATCTGAACAAGGGATTCCTTTTAAAAACCAAACATCCTAATAGGGACAAAGAACCCCAAAATGGCACCAAACATCAAAAGTTCGTATCATAAATCAATATATCAAGATCTAAGGGTTCTACCTACCATGATCTAGCCCCTTATAAAGAATAAGCATCAACCCTATCTCTTTATAAGGCCCCAGCCTTAAACCTTACTTAATATTGAATTAAATGAATAATTCACATTGAGGATCTTTTCGGGTTTAGAGTTTTAGAGAATTAGATCATAAAACTTTCATTACATTCCACATATAAACAAAGTGGTTACATAAAGATAGTATTCTTCATTCCCATCAATGGAAACACATTTAAAATAAAACATGGATTATTTCTTGACACATCCTTGACTCTATCATCTTATCATGTACCTTTCCCTTGACCTGTGAAAAACATTTCAAAAACTTGGGATGAGCATAAAAACTCAGTATGGGTTATAAAAACATGGAAAGGAAACATGAGTTCATATATACATAAGAATGAAATCATACTTTACCCATAAAACATAGGCACTTTAACATACCTCATAAAATCATGAATAAATCATAGAAATCATAAGACATAAAGGTAACTTGAGGCATTCATAACATTCTTACGTAGGGAGTAACCCTCTTGGTTACGTTTGGAATACCCATCACAGTATATTCCCTAAAATCTCTTCGGAGAAACCTTAACGTTTCACTCCTTCGCGTTACCCAATGCATTGGAGAGCTATAACGGGCTCACCCGCCCTTAGTTTATCACGGAACCACCCGTCTTCATAATAATGCCCAAGAACCATAACATAATCATATCACATAAAACATGCATAAAGGAAACATAAAATTTCAACATTTCAATCACGAGATATCAATACAACACATTGATATAATAACATTATGAAAACCATTTTCAATACCAAAATAAAAGAAAAGTAAAACATGGTATTTATTTTTCTTTAAAAAAGAAGGTATGGCTTGTAGAGGAAGCCGAAACTCAAATAACGGTTACGACGGTGGAGAAGTCATTGTCGCCGCATACGTACGACAAAAACATTCCCTTTTGTCGTTTAGTAAACGCTTCGTATAAAAAATATTCCTTTTGAATAAACGTAAAAGTCAAAGGGATTTATACACCGTATAAAAGAAAGTTGTGTATAAAATAAAATATGCCTCAATGAAAGGAGATTGAGACAAAGTCCCATACCTCGTATCTGAATTGACTCAACCGTTCTTTAATCTCCTGAATAATAAACATGAGTTAATCTCTACTTGATTATGAATCTTTTCAAGTTCATTATTCCTTTTATACCATGTTATGAACATCATGTAATCAGTTAAGTTAATAATGTTCATTTTGTCGGTATTTGGTTCTTAAGTCAAAAATAGACTTCTTATACTTACATGTTGTTAATTTGGTCAAAGGTTCATTATATACAGAATGGTATTCATGATGTAGATATCATATATGTCATATATATCCAGTACATACATTCATTTATAATATTACATCACATTTAGAGGTAAGAAATGAAATGCACCGTTCATGGAGACGGTAAGCCGTACGTACGCATGAACGCTACTTTCATTTCTATTTCATATTTTCTGGAATGGAATCATAATGATATAAGAGTATATTATAATTCCAGTATAATAACATATATAATATCATTAACTTTATCCTTTACACATCCCACATATGGTATTAACGAATCAAATCACTTTTAGGGGGCGGTAGTCCGCACTTCCTAAAATGAAGATATCGTGTTTTACCCATAATGGAAACCATAAAGGTATGCCCAAAATGAAAAAAACAGAAGCTTAAGGAGAACATAAACATATTATATATCATATATAAAAATAGTGACATCATAATGGCCACCTTTGAAGGTGTTTAATGAGTGTTGAACAATCATCGTTTCGGGAGGCAGAATTTCGCCATCCACGGAAACCTTACGTTCTTTAACCATTTGATGTAGTTGTGTGAGAGTGTAGCTCAAATAAATCTTATAACAACATCCTAGTATATTGAAGATACTGGTGTTGTTACAAAAGAAGTAAATAAAAAGAGTTTAGGGGGTTGGAGAAGCAAAATAAAACAAATGAACATGAGAGAATGAATTACCTTAAAAAGTGTAACTCCTTTTTATTTGAGCCTAAAGGCTTCCTTTGAAAAGATTCTTCCCAAAGGGAATCCTCTAGGATGAGGAGAGGGATGTGGAGAGAGCAAATGGGCAGGGTTTGGCCGAGCCAAAGGCTTGAGAGGTGTGTGAAATGAGGTAGAGGTGGGGGCCTTTTATAAGAGGAGAGGAGGGGCACTTTTGGAAAGTAAAGAAACATTACTTTATTTGAAAATGTGTTTCGGTTTTAAAAGATCCCACATTGATAGAATTCATGTATAAGGTGATAAGTTTTCGAAATACACTCATCCAATTGGTTTTGGACATGTGTAGTTGATAGATTTTACATTATCTTTTTATTTTATTTAAATCGTCAAATAATGATGTCATCGCAGCATCATTATTATGTCATAAATAATTAAATTTATTTAATGTCTAAAAATTATAAAAAAAATACTATGATATAGGAAATCTTTTTAGATTTCCAATGAATATTTATAATCAAAATTTTGACTTGTATAACCCCACTTAAAAATTGTTTTCGCAAAACATATTTGTTTGTGTCATTTTCACTTTAACATTAAATAAAAAGTAATTTATGTCATTTCCCAACAAAAGTGGATCCATGGGGTCCCCAAGTTGACCCATGGCTTGTCTTGGTCGGCCATGACACAACCAATAAGGTTGGGACATGTGTCTAGGTCATTTTATATTATTAAAGCATTATTTATACCTTAAACTACCCTAATTACCACTAATCGCGATTAAGAACTTAATAAGTTACTATTCACCAAAAAATTATTATAATCTCATTGAACCACATTTTACTTCTTAATGACAACCATGTATGTCGGATTTTTAAAATTCAATACACATTAGTGGTAAACTTTCATTTAACTGAAAAATCAGTTTGCTTGATTACCACTTAGTGGTTTCACTATTCATCAAAAATTGAAGTTTTTCAGAAAATTACCAAAAATTCACCCTAAGATATATTTGATATTCCGAATTCAAAAATGAAGTCTATTTTACAAAATTCAAATCATATAAGTCACATTAATTAATTTAATAATTAATTCCCGCTGCCAGAGCAAATAGCGTGTTTTTACAAAACAATAAGTATCAAAAGATTGACACCAGTTTAAGTCTAATTTTAAAGTGAAATTGATTCCAATGACCACCATTGGATAAAATGGTAAAAATGTATTCTAATTTCACTTCAAAACCAATTCAAAACATAATCTAATCATATAAATAAATTAGATTAAAAAGCAGTTTTGATGTAAAATGCAGTATTTTTCACTATTCATAAAAAAATGAACATTGTCAGAAAAATACCAAAAATTCACACAAGGTAAATTTTGATGTCCCAATCATAAAGGATGAGTTTATTTTGACAAACATAGTTTATAAAATTGTCAAAATATAAATTCAAAAATGGTTTGCCATCAAAAGGCACTAAAACAATCTTTTAAGAATATTAGTGTATTCCATGCATAAGATTGTATTTATTTTCATTTTAAGCCTCTATAACACTATCTTAATCATTAATAGAAATAGATAAAAATATCTATTATTCATTACTTACTTAGGATGTTACATCCTTCCCCCCTTTAGAAAATTGCGTCCCCGCAATTTATTTACTTATCGAATAAATGAGGGTACTTATCCCTCATTGCATTTTCAGATTCCCATGTTGCCTCTTCAATCATGTGGTTTTTCCACAAAACCTTTACCTGCTTAATCACCTTATTCCGTAACACTTGCTCCCTGTGGTCAAGAATCTGGACCGGTTGTTCCTCATATGATAGGTTCTCTTCCAGCTGAACTACCTCTGGACTCAAAACATGAGATGGATCTGGCATATACTTTCTCAACATCGAAACGTGAAAAACATTGTGTACCTGAGATAAACTCGGAGGTAAAGCCACTCGGTATGCAACCGATCCAACTCTTTCCATAATTTCGTATGGTCCAATGAACCTTGGACTCAACTTTCCTGTCTTACCAAATCTCATCACACTTTTCCAAGGAGAAACCTTGAGAAAAAACATGATCACCTACCTCGAAAGATAGATCCTTCCTCCGGTTATCCGCATAACTCTTCTGCCTGCTCTGAGCTGTTCTCATGTGTTTCTGAATCAACTGAACTTTTTCTGCCATCTCTTCTACCAATTCTGGTCCCATCAACTTCCTTTCACCCACTTCATCCCAGAAAGCTGGAGTTCGACACCGCTTCCCATATAATGCCTGAAATGGTGCCATCTGTATACTGGAATGAAAACTGTTATTATATGAAAATTCAACCAAAGAAAGATGTTGGTCCCAACTTCCCTGATAATCCATAGAACAAGCTCGTAGAATATCCTCCAATGTCTGAATTGTTCGTTCTGACTGCCCATCTGATTGAGGATGAAAAGCTGTACTAAAATTTAACTCAGTACCCAAAGACTTCTGAAGGCCTTTCCGAAAGTTAGAAGTAAACCTGGGATCACGATCCGATACAATGGAGAGAGGAACTCCATGTAACCTGACTATCTCTTTAAGATACAAACGGGAAAGTTGATCAAGAGATAAAGTATCTCGTATAGCAAGGAAATGAGCAGATTTGGTCAAGCGATCAACAATATCCCAGATTGCATTATTACCTCGAGATGTCTTCGGTAATCCAACAACAAAGTCCATGGATATATTCTCCCATTTTTACTCTGGCACTGGTAAAGGCTGAAGCATCCCTTTTGGTAACTGCCGCTCTGCTTTAACCTGCTGACAAGTCAAACACTTCACAGTAAAATCAGCAATATCTCTTTTCATTCCATCCCACCAGTAATACTCCCGCAGATCTCTATACATCTTAGTACTGTCCGGATGAACTGAAAACGGAGAACTATGAGCTTCACATAACAACTCTCTCTTCAACTATGAATCACAAGGCACACACAATCTCTTCCCAAATCTCAAAACACAATCACTATCAATGTTGAATTCAGGCAACTTACCTTTCTGAACCAGCTCTACCTTTTTCTGCAACTCACTGTCTTGCTTCTGTGCTTGCTTGATTCTATCTGATAGAGATGATCTCACTGATACCTGAAAAAAAACAGAAGGACTTCCTGCACCAACAACTTCTATGCCAAAGTTCATCAAATCCTTAACCAAAGGATCACGTTCCAAACGCAACATTGTTAATGAAGCATTACTTTTTCGACTCAAAGCATCAGCCACTTTATTTGCTTTTCCCGGATGATAATGAATTGTACAATCATAATACTTGATTAATTCCAGCCATCTCCTTTGTCTCATGTTTAACTCTTTTTGAGTGAATATATACTTTAAACTTTTGTGATCGGTATATATTTCACACTTTACTCCATACAAATGATGCCTCCAAATTTTTAAATCAAAAACAACAGCAGCTAATTCCAAATCATGTGTAGGGTAATTTACCTCATGAGTTTTCAACTGTCGTGAAGCATAAGCAATTACCTGATCATTCTGCATTAGGACGCAACCAAGTCCTTTCAATGAAGCATCACTGTATATAACAAACTCACCATTCCTGGAAGGTAGTGCCAAAACTGGAGCATTCACCAATCTTCTTTTCAATTCCTGAAAACAATCATCACATTCTTTTGTCCAGATAAACTTAACACCCTTCCGAGTTAGCTTAGTCATTGGACTAGATAATCGTGAAAAATTTCTAACAAACCTTCGGTAATAGCCCGCCAAACCAAGGAAGCTACGAATCTCGGTTACATTTGTGGGTCTTGGCCATTCTTCCACAACTTTTGTTTTTGCAGGATCAACAGTTATTCCATCTTTAGAAACAATGTGACCAAGGAAAGAAATTTGTTGCAACCAAAACTCACACTTGCTGAATTTCCCATACAATTTCTTTTCTTTTAAGGTTTGAAAGATAACCCTTAAATGTTTTTCATGCTCCTATTTACTTTTAGAAAACACCAAAATATCATCAATGAAAACCACCACAAACTTATCCAAGAACTCATGGAAAATTCTATTCATTAAGTCCATGAATACAGCAGGTGCATTGGTTAGCCCAAAAGGCATTACTACAAATTCATAATGGCCATATCTCGTACGGAACGCGGTCTTCGGAATATCTGCCTCCTTTACCTTCAGCTGATGGTACCCCGATCTCAGGTCAATCTTTGAAAAAAACTGAGCTCCCTGGAGCTGATCAAACAAATCATCGATATGAGGCAAAGGATATTTGTTCTTAACAGTGATATTATTCAAGGCTCTATAATCAATGCAAAGTCTCATAGAACCATCTTTCTTTTTAACAAATAAAACAGGAGAACCCCATGACATCAAAAATATTCTCCAGTGCTTTAATCCACCCTTCAGCTAGCACAGGGTCAGATGATCCTCTGAATGATGGTGGATGTTGCCTCATGAAATGTTCCACCACTGACATGTTCCTCTACGGTTGATCTGGCTGATCTTGTGCATGGATACCACCGCCATTTATCGCTTGAGTAAACTGCGCCATTACTGCAACAAACTGTTCAGTTCCAATTCCGACCATTTCTGGATGCTGATTCGGAAGGTTATTTCCTTCTGTATGCCTTTCTAGCACAGCTTCCCTGTTTCCTCTGCGGAAAACCATTCTAAACAAACATGTCTTAGATGAAGCAACATGGTAATCTTTAAATGCTATATCACTTCAATTTGACCAAAAAAAAACATTTTTGGATAATCATTTAATAGAATTCTAACTCCTAAAGTTATCTAAACCGACCTCTGATACCAACTATAAGGCCCCAGCCTTAAACCTTACTTAATATTGAATTAAATGAATAATTCACATTGAGGATCTTTTCGGGTTTAGAGTTTTAGAGAATTAGATCATAAAACTTGCATTACATTCCACATATAAACAAAGTGGTTACATAAAGATAGTATTCTTCATTCCCATCAATGGAAAAACATTTAAAATAAAACATGGATTATTTCTTGACACATCCTTGACTCTATCATCTTATCATGTACCTTTCCCTTGACCTGTGAAAAACATTTCAAAAACTTGGGATGAGCATAAAAACTCAGTATGGGTTATAAAAACATGGAAAGGAAACATGAGTTCATATATACATAAGAATGAAATCATACTTTACCCATAAAACATAGGCACTTTAACATACCTCATAAAATCATGAATAAATCATAGAAATCATAAGACATAAAGGTAACTTGAGGCATTCATAACATTCTTACGTAGGGAGTAACCCTCTTGGTTACGTTTGGAATACCCATCACAGTATATTCCCTAAAATCTCTTCAGAGAAACCTTAACGTTTCACTCCTTCACGTTACCCAATGCATTGGAGAGCTATAACGGGCTCACCCGCCCTTAGTTTATCACGGAACCATCCATCTTCATAATAATGCCCAAGAACCATAACATAATCATATCACATAAAACATGCATAAAGGAAACATAACATTTCCACATTTCAATCACGAGATATCAATACAACACATTGATATAATAACATTATGAAAACCATTTTCAATACCAAAATAAAAGAAAAGTAAAACATGGTATTTATTTTTCTTTAAAAAAGAAGGTATGGCTTGTAGAGGAAGCCGAAACTCAAATAACGGTTACGACGGCGGAGAAGTCGTTGTCGCTGCATACGTACGACAAAAACATTCCCTTTTGTCGTTTAGTAAACGCTTCGTATAAAAAAGATTCTTTTTGAATAAACGTAAAAGTCAAAGGGATTTATACACCGTATAAAAGAAAGTTGTGTATAAAATAAAATATGCCTTAATGAAAGGAGATTGAGACAAAGTCCCATACCTCGTATCCGACTTGACTCGACCATTCTTTAATCTCCTGAATAATAAAAATGAGTTAATCTCTACTTGATTATGAATCTTTTCAAGTTCATTATTCCTTTTATACCATGTTATGAACATCATGTAATCAGTTAAGTTAATAATGTTCATTTTGTCGGTATTTGGTTCTTAAGTCAAAAATAGACTTCTTATACTTACATGTTGTTAATTTGGTCAAAGGTTCATTATATCTAGAATGGTATTCATGATGTAGATATCATATATGTCATATATATCCAGTACATACATTCATTTATAATATTACATCACATTTAGAGGTAAGAAATGAAATGCACCGTTCATGGAGACGGTAAGCCGTACGTACGCATGAACGCTACTTTCATTTCTATTTCATATTTTCTGGAATGGAATCATAATGATATAAGAGTATATTATAATTCCAGTATAATAACATATATAATATCATTAACTTTATCCTTTACACATCCCACATATGGTATTAACGAATCAAATCACTTTTAGGGGGCGGTAGTCCGCACTTCCTAAAATGAAGATATCGTGTTTTACCCATAATGGAAACCATAAAGGTATGCCCAAAATGAAAAAAACAGAAGATTAAGGAAAACATAAACATATTATATATCATATATAAAAATAGTGACATCATAATGGCCACCTTTGAAGGTGTTTAATGAGTGTTGAACAATCATCGTTTCGGGAGGCAGAATTTCGCCATCCACGGAAACCTTATGTTCTTTAACCATTTGAGGTAGTTGTGTGAGAGTGTAGCTCAAATAAATCTTATAACAACATCCTAGTATATTTAAGATACTGGTGTTGTTACAAAAGAAGTAATTAAAAAGAGTTTAGGGGGTTGGAGAAGAAAAATAAAACAAATGAACATGAGAGAATGAATTACCTTAAAAAGTGTAACTCCTTTTGATTTGAGCCTAAAGGCTTCCTTTGAAAGGATTCTTCCCAAAGGGAATCCTCTAGGATGAGGAGAGGGATGTGGAGAGAGAAAATGGGCAGGGGTTGGCCGAGCCAAAGGCTTGAGAGGTGTGTGAAATGAGGTAGAGGTGGGGGCCTTTTATAAGAGGAGAGGAGGGGCACTTTTGGAAAGTAAAGAAACATTACTTTATTTGAAAATGTGTTTCGGTTTTAAAAGGTCCCACATTGATAGAATTCGTGGATAAGGTGATAAGGTTTCTAAATCCACTCATCCAATTGGTTTTGGACATGTGTAGTTGATAGATTTTACATTATCTTTCTATTTTATTTAAATCGTCAAATAATGATGTCATCGCAGCATCATTATTATGTCATAAATAATTAAATTTATTTAATGTCTAAAAATTATAAAACAAATACTATGATATAGGAAATCCTTTTATATTTCCAATGACTATTTATAATCAAAATTTGGACTTGTATAACCCCACTTAAAAATTGTTTTCGCAAAACATATTATGTTTGTGTCATTTTCACTTTAACATTAAATAAAAAGTAATTTATGTCATTTCCCAACAAAAGTGGATCCATGGGGCCCCCAAGTTGACCCATGGATTTTCTTGGTCGGCCATGACATAACCAATAAGGTTGGGACATGTGTCTAGGTCATTTTATATTATTAAAGCATTATTTATACCTTAAACTCCCCTAATTACCACTAATCGCGATTAAGAACTTAATAAGTTACTATTCACCAAAAAATTATTATAATCTCATTGAACCACATTTTACTTCTTAATGACAACCATTTATGTCGGATTTTTAAAATTCAATACACATTAGTGGTAAACTTTCATTTAACTGAAAAATCAATTTGCTTGATTACCACTTAGTGGTTTCACTATTCATCAAAAATTGAAGTTTTTCAGAAAATTACAAAAAATTCACCCTAAGCTATATTTGATATTCCGAATTCAAAAATGAAGTCTATTTTACAAAATTCAAATCATATAAGTCACATTAATTAATTTAATAATTAATTCCCGCTGCCAGAGCAAATAGCGTGTTTTTACAAAACAATAAGTATCAAAAGATTGACACCAGTTTAAGTCTAATTTCAAAGTGAAATTGATTCCAATGACCACCATTGGATAAAATGGTAAAAATTTATTATAATTTCACTTCAAAACCAATTCAAAACATAATCTAATCATATAAATAAATTAGATTAAAAAGCAGTTTTGATGTAAAATGCAGTATTTTTCACTATTCATAAAAAAATGAACATTGTCAGAAAAATACCAAAAATTCACACAAGGTAAATTTTGATGTCCCAATCATAAAGGATAAGTTTATTTTGAAAAACATAGTTTATAAAATTGTCAAAATATATATTCAAAAATGGTTTGCCATCTAAAGGCACTAAAACAATCTTTTAAGAATATTAGTGTATTCCATGCATAAGATTGTATTTATTTTCATTTTAAGCCTCTATAACACTATCTTAATCATTAATAGACATAGATAAAAATATCTATTATTCATTACTTACTTGGGATGTTACACTCTTGGTCATGTAAAATAGATTCACTAGGCTCAAGAGCCCTTTTTTATTCAATCCAAATCTAAAACAATAGCCTACAAATAGGCACTCATGTCTCTGTTCTAAGGCATCTCACTGGAAACATTTTAAAATACCCTTACACGATGGTCTAAACAAAGGTCACCACTTTAGGTTCCAAGTTAAGGTCATTTAATTAATTTAATTAAACCTTTAATCATTTGAAGGAATTTAAAAAAAAACCTCAAGTACCATTCTACAAAATAAGGCACTTGATATACACTTTAGCTAACAACTCAAAGAAAAAATAGTCAAGTCCAATCAAATTCTTTTTTAAACATTCTACATTCATTGACATTCTGTCATATCAGGAAATTTATCATATAAATTCCTTTTATCAGATTAGGTGACCTCAGAGGGTCCCATTAAACTGAACTAGATTATTCAAAAATCAACCCATTAACAATTGTTTAACCATGGAAAGAATAAACACCATAACAATTTATCTTATAAAGGAATTCCCCAACTAACCTACTTGGGTCCAATTAGGCATTTTAAAAGTTAACCAGCCATTCAAGTTCAAAACTTAACAGATTTCATAATCATAACCTTTCCCAAACATACCATGGTTATACAAAGTATCAATCACATGGGTGTCCATCTACCAATCCATAAGGCGACCATACACCTTACAATTGGCATTTGACTCCTATTAATTGAAAACAATCCGCTTTAAAATTTAACTTTATCAGAGTTTTTCATTTTAAAAAAGTAAATAAACTTTTATAAAGATCCATAGATTGTTCATGTATGTGGGTTACCCTTTTCCAAATCATAAGGCACCCATACACCTTACATTTTAAAAACTGGCTCCCATTTGAACCGCAACCAACAAATTTTCAGCACATGAAGCCATTTATTATATCAAAACTAGCATGCTATAACAAGTAGAAAAGCATGGAATATATCTTATAACAATTTTATACCATAATAAAGACATGATAAATAAACAATCATGCTAAATGATTACCTCAATATGTACAAAAATAAGCATGGAATCACTCAAGTCACAAAATCATACATAGAAGGAAACCTACTAATGCAAATACATGGCATGTCATATGCATGGAATGTGAATTTATAAGTACCTATAATGATTTATTTCATGTTACTTCATTTCCATTCTGTACCAAGGGAAAAATACCATAAATTTATATAAATCCATATGCCACAAAAAATACACCATTCACCCAAGGTGAAATCCCATCAACTGTAACATCAATAGTATACACATCAATTACCAACCCTGGCCATTTGGTTATTTCCCGTATGTGGGGTGATTAGTTCCAGACACAACTATATACCATGTACCTACACATTTCTAGTCTCCTGCCTAGCAGACCAAAATAGTAGTACAAAAGTAAGAACACCTCTGATACCACTTTGTAATGTCCCGACCTGAATTACCACTAAACTGGTAGCTGGACTAGTCACCACATGACCTCAAGAGAATCTCCTCATAATCCAGAGTTTGTTGAATAGTAGAGAGGGTGTAAAGGTAGTTTAGCAGGGATACTATAACCTCAATCTCATATTGCACAATGATAAATAGATAGTAAAACTCAAATTTCAGTAGAAGCAGTATAAATAAATAATCAAAACAGTGAAAGAAAAATGTAATAACAAATGAATATAGATTATGGAAAAATCCAATTTTTACAATTCATGAATTTCATGTGATTATATCTATATAAAAGTAGTAAATAGTTCAAAATTATTTTCATTAAAATAAAAAAATAAAGAAAAGACAGCAAATCCCAAAGGCAATCACCACAAGCATCCTGAGATCCATCTCATTCCTTGCTTCCAACTTACAGATATAATCAAAATATCATAAGTAAGGTCCAAATCCTTACAAATTAATAGGCCTATTCATGAACCAAAGGTACCCGAGCAGGGTGTGAGATATAAATCTCAGTAGGCTATCACCCACAATGTCAAGCCCAATCCAACATGTGCTATTCAAGTCTAATAGTGGAAGCCGATATATAACAAGTAAGTAAGTACTCAAAAGTAAACATCCTTTGTATGAAAGTACTCATTTAATATCCATTTAATTTAATAAAAAGTTAAAAAGTTCAATTCATTGAATTTATAAGTCTCGAGATCCAAATCAATCCCGACACCCCCCGTATAACTATAAGCACAACATATGCCTTCGAAGTCCATATATACCATATAATTCAAAACTAAATCCAATAATGTGATTTGGCTTGGAGATGCATCATAAGTTACTTAAATTCAATATTCAATTATAACCCGAGACCATCCTTGACATTCCTAAGCTGAAATTCAAGTATCATTGTAAGTGAAAATTCCACCAACACCCTACAAGTTCATCCCTGCCAATCCTCTTAGGAACCCAATATCAATCTAGATGTGGCATAAGTCCATGTAAATTGAGCCCATACTTGGTGGTCCTGTAAGGAAGTCCCAAGTATCACTCAAGACATATAGTCAATGCCTCTTGATCTCATCCATGGAATCCCTCAATGGATCCATGATTTACTTGACATATTATCATATTTAACCACTGATCCCATCCATGGAATCCCTCAATTAGATCCATGATTCACTTAAGTCTTAATCATATTTAACCATTGAGCCCATCCATTGAATCCCTCAATGGATCCATGATTCACCCATGGTATAAGAACAACCTCCATGATCCCATCCATGGAATCCCTCAATGGATCCACGATTCACCCACGACTTAATCATATTTAACCCCTTGAGTCTGTCCATGGAATTCTAAGATGAAACCATGATTTACTCAAGGTAAAAAGTACAATAGTCACATGATTCCATCCATGGAATTCTAAACTAAATCCATGATTCACTCAATGATATTTATCTTTCAATCATTTAAATTCATTTTAAAATTTTATTAGGTATTCCAAGGTCAAAACCAAGAGCATCTAATATAACTCACCTCATAAGGGTGACTCAAGCAAGGAACAACCTCATAAGGATTATCGTTTCATTTACTCATATAGGAATACTTCTCACAATAAGCAACACATGTAAATATAAATATTACATGGATTTAACATTATTTAACTCACGTGGGCATATTTATTCAAAATCCATTAAATAATAACATTTCCAATTTAAATGTAACAATACTAAAAATACTATCAATCTATCACATGGCTTAGTTAACATTTAAATTACATGGGAAATTCTTTATAACAAGATTCTCGATCTTAATGAACTACTACATGGCATGGTAGTATTAAACTCACGTGGGATTATTCATACCAAGAAATTCATTCTTAATCAATTAATGATATAAAATAAGTTCCAAGGTTCATGGTCACTCATACCTTCACAATTAACCCATTTAATTCACCAGTTGATATAAATATCAATTACATATTTAACATCCCATGCATGGGGTAAAAAGGCACACCTAAGGGTGTCTAAGCCCAAATTCATTCAAGTTACATTTAAACAAAAAACCCAAGGGTTGCTTCAAATTCAACAATATATCTCACCTAGAATAGACTTAACATAATCATATGGGCATTAAGAAATTCAATAATAATTACTTTCTTAAAAAAAACTACATGGATGAGTCCTCATTTATCTTATGTGGAAAAATCATCTAATAACATTCAAAGGGATATGCAATAACATACCATATATCTACACCAATATAAAGACAATATTGAAAAATAAAACCACAAAAAATCATGATATAACAACCATCACTACTTTTTGGTTTGAAGGCAGGGCACCTCTATTGGAGGGGTTTTATTATAAAACATGTCTTTATTAAACAACAAGTCATTAATCATCTTTAAGAATTTATTCAAGCTATACTATTCCATTAAACTAGGAAACTCATAAATAAACTTATTTAAAGAATAAATTAAATCATACTTAAATAAAGAGGTCAAGGATAGGGATCCCACCTCAAGTAGAAGACAAAGAAAATTCTTTCTAACTCAAGCATCCATCCACTCACAGACACATACTTATATATATATATATACCCTTAACCGAATGCTCGTATTCTCTACTCCATGAGGGAATATTCACATGAATAAAATACATATTTATATATATTCTACCTTCTTATATACCCATGAGTCTTCCAAGGGCACGAAAACTCACTACACATAAAACCTAACACCCATAAACACCTTAAGATTATCAAAATAAGGGTGTGAAAACAAAAAATGAGTATAAACCTTTACCTCAGACGGTGGAGATGAACTAAAAAAACCTGAACCACCTCACCTTTGGTGGTGGTTGCTGAACATGGACCAACATAACTTGGTAGGCCATTTACACAACCCTAAAACTGGAAGAACAGTGAAAAACATATCAAACCCTAAGATAGGGTTTCAGCTGCAGACTATAAGGTGAAAGAGAATCCAAAATCATCCAATAAATGGAGAGGATAGTGAGGATAAACCCTTACCATGGATATTTGGACAAAGAACCAATGAAAATACAATTGAAATTGAATCCAGAGAGGGGTGACTGAGGAGGGGTTCATCGCACCTCAAGAGGAAGGGGGAGGCTGGTGTCTCATGACCCAATAAGGGAGGAGAACACCCTAAAACCCCTTTTAATTTTAATTAAATTTCATTTAAAATTATTTTATTTTTAAAACTGGGTCTCAATTCATGGTTTAGGCCACATAGTTTAATAGACTGTGTGCCACTCGTTCAGCCCTTTACTAGGCACAAAGACACCCTGCATTGTTTGACCCACACATTTATATGACTGTGCACAAATCATGTGATGAACGATGAATAAATACTACTTCTTCCACTAAGCATGCCGACTCGGTGTATAGTTTTACAAACCATGCACCACCCATGCAAAATACCTCTGCCTCACCTGTAATAAGCTGCACATTTTTTGCTATGGGATGCATAGTTTTAGACAAATCGCGTGCCCTCTATAGGTCCTTAAAAACCCACCTTTCCTGGTTCGGTGCTCCCAAAACTCCTCAAGATACCTGGAAAATTTATGGGGCCTTCACCCAAGTCCAAAAACATCACTTTAAAGCATCCAAACTCTAGGAATTAAGTTCTAAAGTCCTATTTTAAAAATTACCCATACAATAATTACCAAATATTCAAATTCCCTTATAATTTTGTTAGGATAAAAAATATGGGTTCTTACCAAATTTGATGAAGTTGATGCTCAAGATATGAAAGAGGTGGGAACTTGAACAGATTCCACTAGACCCCATGGAAGAAGTAGTTCTTGGAAAAAAAGTACTACATATGAGCATGAGAGAGGTAAGAGAACTAGAAAGATATGGTTTTTTAGTCACATATATGATGACTCATTATTGGTTATCAATTATGAACCTCTATCTTATAAGGAGGTGTTGGAAAGATCAAAATCTACAATATGGAAAGAATCCATGAATTATAAAATGGATTCCATATATCATAACCAAGTTTGGGTTCTGGTCGATCTGCCAGTTGATGTAAATCCTGTTAGATAGAAATGGGTATTAAAGAGGAAACTGGACATTAAAGGTAAATTAAATACCTATAAAGTGGTGCTAGTGGATAAAGGGTTTAAACAACATCAAGGAATTGACTATGATGACACATTTTTGCCAGATTCCATGTTTAAATCCATTAGAATTCTAATTTCTATAGTAGCTTACCATGACTATGATATTTGGAAGATGGATTTAAAAACCATATTCCCTAATGAGATCCTTTAGAAAGATGTATATATGACATAAATAAAAGGGTTTGTGACTCCAAGAAATGTCAAAAGTATTTGTAAGTTGCATAGATCCATTTATGGATTGAAACAAGCATCTAGGTCATAGAAAATTCAATTTAATGAATCCAAAAAATAATTTGGTTTCATTAATAATGAATGTGAGACATGTATTTAAAATAGGTTTCATGTAAAGGCAGTCATTATCCTAGTATTATATACTGATGACATATTACTTATTGGAAATGACATAAAAATCTTACAGTAAGTTAAGGATTGGTTAAAAACGTGTTTCTTCATGAAAGACTTAGGTCAAGCAACCTAAATTATAGGGATCAAAATCATTCGTGATAGATCCAAGAAGCTTCTTGAACTAAGTCAAAGTACATATGTCGACTATATACTAAAGTGTTTTAGTATGGATCAATCCAAGATGGGATTGGTTATAGTGTCACATGGTTTATATATTTCTAAGAAAATGTGTCCATAGACACAAAGAGAGAAAAAGATAACAAGTAAGATCCCATAAGATTCGGTGATAGGATCAATCATATATGCACTTTTATGTACTAGACATGATGTTTCCTATGAATTGAGCATGGTACACAGATATCAAGAAAATCCATGAGAACAACATTAAACTCCTGTTAAGGCTATCATTAAGTATCTGAGAAGAACAAAGGATATGTTCCTAGTGTATGGAGGAGATGAGAAGCTGGTCATCAAGGGTTATAATGACACTAGTTTTTAGATATATCAAAATGATCTGAGGTTTCAATTCATATATGTTTTTTGTCTAAACAGAGGAGCTGTGATCTAGAATAGTTAAAAGCAGCTAGTTTTCACTGATTCTATAGTGAAGTCTGAGTATATAGAAGCTTATGATGCATACAAGGAAGCTGTTTGTATTAAGAACTTTTTCCAAGAGGTTTATGTGCTACCTAGCAGTAAATAACCTATCACATTGTTTTGTGATAATACTTCAGCAGTGGCTCGTGCAAAAGAGACAAGGTCATACCATCAGACAAATCACATACTCTGAAAGTATCAACTCTTGAGGGATTTATATTAGAGGGGTGAAGTTACAGTAAGTAGAGTATCCACGTAAGAGAATGTGGTAGACCCCTTGACTAAAGGCCTATCTCAGCAAAAGTATGAGTATCATGTGAGGGATAACAAACTAAAGGTTGTTAGCAGTTTCCTATAGTGCAAGTGAGAGTATGTTGGAGTTGGTTCCCTAGAACCAAATTTTGTGTACTTTATGATAAACATATATATTTTTTAATATTAATAAAATACTTATCACGTCATGATTTTTATTCTATGTGACATAGTATGTGATAATGTCCTAAGAATAGTTGTCAAACTAAAAGTTCATAGCAGTTCCCCGCTATGATGAGAACCTAGAAGTGCTACAAAACTATTCTTAATTTTTTTTTCTATATCTAGATGATATAATTTGTGGGACACAAATGATACAGGCTATTAGGGGTGGAGACTTGTAGGAATTTTAGGCACATTCTCATGGTGTAAGACCTTGGCAATATCTAGTAGGATATTATAAGAACAAGACTTTCCAGTAAGAAATCCACATTTATATGTTTCATTGGATGTTTCTATATGTGGATGTGTTTATTGGTCAGTATACATTAAGATTATTATTAATGAGTATTATGAGTTTCAACCTTAGATGTATTGAAAAAACCATGATGGAAGACGTCCGCGGAAAAGTAGGATATGTTGGGAGCATTACGAGTAATATTGAATTAATGAATAATGTGAAAAAGGATTTCTCCCTTCTATTTATTAACAAAATTTGATATCTCAAGCCCTTTGATGGAAATTAAATAGCCTTAATAAATCCATATACATGGTGTTCTAAAGGAAAGTTCATTTTATGAGAAGTCAAATAAAGAGACATCGGGCACATAGGTTAATGGAACCGACATACAACATGAATGATTTGAGATATCAAGATAAAGGGATTATATTACATAGTAATCATCCATATGAGGTGACATGTCATTGTGACATTAAATTCTTTCTTTATGGGTGCCTTGATGTGTTTCCAGATTCTAACCTTATACTTTAGGATGCTTCACCTAATGCCATTAAGAAAGAGGCCTAGAGGGTCACACACTAAGTGTATCTAGAATATCAGTTAAATAATATATATTATTAATTATTATTTAGTAGGTTGAATAAATATTTTCCCATATGTGGTTTAATAATTATTAATGTACGCTTGATCGTATATAAATATTTATTTTCTATTTAGTAAATATAATATATATTTATTTATTTATCAGAGAATAATGTTATGATATTTATTTAATAAATAAATAGTCATTTTTCAAGGTTTGATAAATATTATGGAGGAATGGAGGACCGAGTTTTTAGTTCCGGTGAGAAATAATAAATATTTAATATTATTTGATTAAATAATATTTAATTGTGATTCACAAGTTAAGCACATGTTGATAAATAATGATATTATTATTATTATTTGAAATGGGGTTTTTCTAGGATTAAATAAATAGTTAATGGAACTTGTGTAATTAATTTATTTTTACCCTAGTGATATATAAACCCAGCTATGTTATTTTCTTATTAATCCAATTCATTTGTCTTGGTTGTGCATAATGGATTTGTAGAAACCTCTAAAGCCTAGAGAGATCCCTTCTCCAAGAATGCACCCAAGAATAGAAAATAATCATCCTCCATTGGATCATAGAGAATGCTTTGGAAGAGGTTCTCTAAACGATCAAAGGTAGAAAATGAAAGTACAAAGATCTATTGTGCCACCACCCTGAGATTCCTTCATTGTAGTCTGGTGATTCGTGGAACACTTGTGCATCACTGCTAGAGGAAATTTACACTTGGTTTTTAAAACACAATGATGGTGGACTATAGATATTTCACCAGATTCATTAATGAAGAAATAATTCCTTAAAGTTAATTATTTATTTAATTAAACTAATTATAAATAATATGTGATGATCCTCCCTCTGGTTTCGGTGTGATTTCCCTTGTCTATTTTCTTTGATTCAATTCCGTAGATCTCAACATTTATCATCATTTAGATATTGGATTGATCATCGATCATGGAAAAATCAAATGTTGGGCACCTCCCATCACATGCTTCTACTGCACCCAAAACCTACACATGGGTGGGGACCAATTATAGATATCCCCTTGATGCATCAATAGTTTCTCATGAGATGAATCAGTTTTAAAAATTATAGTAGTTTAAACTATATTAAGAATAGATCTTGATGGTAAAAGTATCACATGGATGGGAAACAAGTCATCCAATAATTAAGTAATTCCATTATTGATAATTCAATTATTATCATTAACCATGAAATTTTTTATTTGACATTTTCTATATATGAATTTCATTCCCATTTTATTGATTAAATGGAATGTGTTTTAGTTATATATCATGCCATATTGATTATGCCTCATCTAGATATTTATATAGAATGTGTGCTCAATTATTTATCTTTCCATAATGATTATTATCATTGATTCATTATTTATTCCATTGTACTTTCCATTACTAAACATTTGATCTCACCCTTATTTTTTATCCTTTCTACAGTATTTGAAGATGAATTCTTAAAACGAGTTTCAAAGAGGCAGTTTATTTGTCTTTGATATGTATTATGTTTTATTTTATTTTCCCAATTGAAAATGGTTATCATGTATGTAATCTAGATTTCCAAAACTACTAAACTGATCAGTCCTTTGGGATTTGATTCCTTGTAATCATTTCAATTTAAGAAAGTAAGGCAACGACTTTGGGCTTCTGGGGTCGGGGTATTACAGTTGGTATTAGAGGAAGTTTAATAGAACCCTTGGAAACTATATTTAAATAAACATAGAATATATAACAAAAACCTATGATATACTTTTAGGATAAGTATAGAAGAACATCCCAAAGAAACCATGTTTATGATTATGAGATTAACTATACATAATTTTTTCAATTTATGATAAATTTTTCAAACGTTTTAGGATTAAAAATTATATTACATAATGTTATGATCTAATATTGTGTATGTCATCATTTAGAAATGGCGCCTAATTGAAGTAATGGTAACCTCACCAATTCATGTGATCCAAATAATAAGAAGGTTCATTTGTTTTATGGTCTTAATCCAATATTTTAAAGGGAACTAGTTCTCCCAGAATTCTCATCATATGGGGACATAATATCATGTGATAATGAGATAGATAAATAATTATCTAAGTATCATGGCTTCATAGGGTAACACTAGAAGAAGAGTACAATTGGGAAAAATATTGACAAAGGAATGAAGGGAAAGAAGGATTTTTCACATATGTGATAACTATGGAAAGAAAAACCCTGGTACATTCTTTAAGGGAATAAGAGTTTTTTATAATTGAAGAGATAAAGGTCACCAAGAAAAATAATGGAAAGAAAAGAAAGAAAAAACTAATATTTAGTATTTAAAATATAGTGAAATAGGGAACTATGAAAATAAATTCCCCAATATTTAAGAGAATATACCTCATAAGAAGCTAATGAATCATGGTCAAGCTTATGCTATTACCAAAAACAAAGAGGAATGATTAATGTGATTATTTTTGTATCCAAGAATTATGTCATTTGAGTATTTTATCAATGATGTACTAGTTATAAGAATTATGGAATATATGAGGATTTTACTATAGTATGTTTTTATCAAGGATTTAAAATATTATTTTTATTGGTACCAATAACCAAGAAATGTGATTCAGTAGCAAGGTGAAATTTTTAGAAAACACATGGTTGAAAAAAAGATAAGCCTTGATATATTTCTAATGTTAAGGTAATGACATTTGGAAAAATAGATGATTTATATAGATAAAGTAAATTGGGTACTACTAACTAACTTGGAAATGATTATAATAATTTGGAGAGGTTAACCATTTATGAAATTGTTTAAGTTGATCTTTATATAGGTTTTTATAGGTTAATGTATTACATCACCATATCGTGAAACATGTGCTAAGAAAAAAAGTAGAAATGGTTCAAGGCACAACTAAAATATAATAATGTGTTTATAAAATAGAAACATATATTTAATTATATACTTAGAGAGTAAAATAATTCCTAAAATCTTGGAAAAAATGGTCTTGAAACAAAAAGTTTGTCCTATTATCATCATTTTTGATGATATCAATGACCATTTTCATAACTGTGGTTCAGGGCATTGTGGTCATCAACTTTTAACTGAACATGTTCTCTATCACTCTCTATTAGAACTTCATAGTTAGATTTCTCTTCCATGTACATGTTTTAAATAATGTTATCCTATTTGAAAGCCTAGTTTTTTGGTGACCATTGAATTTCCGTTTCCCTATTATTAATAAGATGTGTTATTAACCTTATTTATGATATGGGTTTTTCAAAAATACTATTTTCAAATATCAAACCCTCTATTACCAAGAAAAAATTTGAATTATGTGGACACAATTTATTTAAGGTGGGGAGAATGTGACACCCCAAGAATTTACAGTATTTTCTTTTTATAATAATTATTTTCTAACTTTCTCTATAAGCAACACTAAGTTAGCTTGTGTTACGTAGAATATCAAGTTCTTTAAGAGTATAAAAGACACAAAAGACCAAGCTTAGAAGTTTATATAACATCCTGAGACTATGATATATTCATTATTGTATTATTTATTCAATAAAATGTTTTTAAGTTTATCCAATAGATTCCATAGACATATGATAAGAAAAAAAAAATCCAATTTTACACATAAAAAGATGTATTTTTCTAAAATAATTTCCCCACCTTTTAATGAAACACCTATTTTAAATATAAATTTTGACCCTTTGATAAATTTTATTTTTAAAAATAAAATTTATTTTTTAATTCATATTTTTAGAATTATCTTAGGGTAAATTTTTGGTATTTTTCTCAAAAGTTTCATTTTTTGATAAATAATGAAAAATAACGCATTTTAGTTGAAAACAACCTTTTCATTTAAATAATTATTAATGAGAAATTATATTTTAATTTTTTTTAAAGTTAAAATATATATGTTATACATATATTAATCCAATTTAGTTCATCTTAATGATTTTTATATTGAATTTAGATATGAAAACTTAATGAAATTTTGAGCATTTTCAATTTAAAAACCTGCTTTGTTGCCACGTCTGTGGGATTAGTTTTAAATTTAAGTTGTCCACTTATATGAATTAAATTTGAAAAAAATGGATATAAATAGTTGTAATAATTATAATATTTATACTCTAATAATATAAACTTAGTTTTTGACCAAAAAGATTAGTGAAAGTGATTAAAATTAATTACAACGATTATAGTAAAAATTAGTTTACTTAATGGTTAAAATTTAATTTTAAGGGGAAAAAAACATAGAAACTTATCTAAAATATATTTTATGCCCATATTTATACCATATAAACTATTTTTTCTAATATTATAAGTTTTTAGGATATTATTTCTCGAAAGTGACCTATACAATAAGTTAAGTAAGGGAAAAGACAAAAAAGAAACCTTCCTTACCTTTAACATTTATAAAGCCTTGAGATATGAAAAAAACATAATATTTTTAGTTATATATATGATTTTGAAATATAAATGAATTATTTTTATCAAAATTATTTATCATTAATTTTTAGAGATTAATTAGTTACCTAAAATTCTTAGGAAACACAAACATAGTGATTATTTAGTTTATAATTGAATAAAATAAATGATAATAAAAATATTAAAAGTGAAGAAAATTGAATGAATTATAATTTTAAATTATTTTTTAAGATTAATATGTCATTTTAAATATATGGGAACTTAATATATTTTAATCCCATCATTTTCTTTTATATATTTAAATTTAAATTAAATAAATAATGTCAAAATTCACATTAATGTTATTTTATAATAAAGGATATTTTATTTAATGATTTAAAATTTAATAAAAATACTATAATATTACAATTTATTTTTAATTCATGGAAAAATTGATCTTTTATAAGGAACATATTGACCCTTAAATAGTAAAAACATTATTAGTATGGTTCTGGTAAATGCAGCGTTTTTGCGCGTTACATGTGCTTGTTTTAAAATTAATTTCCAACACACATTGGTTTTTTATTTTTTAAATTATATATCATATTTATAATCAAGTGGGTCTATATTCTATAATAAACCTCACTATAATTTAGTTTTAATGGTTAAATTACTTAGGTTAGGAAACTAGTTAGTTTAATGAAAACCAAAATGGTAGAATTGGGGAAATATAGAAGTTAAGGAAAAAAATTATAAAAATGCACTTATTTTTGTGTGGTTTAGGTTTTTATCGACCATAATTATCCTTTAATCCATTATTTTTCTATTTTTTAGGCACATTAGGTAAGGTATACCTCTAATAGTTTTAATATTTTGGTATTTACAGAATGCCTCTGCTTTACTATAAAAAGGCATTCGCTCTTCCCCTTCCACACAACTCTAAAGATACTTTGGCTCATCCAAAACCTGCCCAAATAATCTCCCAAAATCCCACCCCTAATCCTATAAGCCTAACTTTGGGAAAAAATAAAACCAAATAAGTCTTTTGGTATAAACCAAAAAGAGTTACCTGAATAAGAAATAACATTCTTCAACGATCACTTTTGTTTCATTTCATTATTCACCCATTAAATTATTTATATATGTTAATTATATACTAACATAAGTATCCAAAATATACTGATATATTTTTATATTAATGGTATGACCTACATCTATACACAATTCCATCAAATGGGATACACAATCATCGTTCGTTTGTATAGCGGACTACCTCCTTGTGAACTGATATCATTCGTTCTTCCATTACCACCTTTAAATATAGGAAATAATGATGGAATTATAGTTTATATATTATATATATGATATTTATAATTTATTTATGCTTTTCAATTTTTTATATAATTAAGATCTTCATTATTTCCATTTTGTAGGAATATGATAACATCGTTTTTGGATGTGTGGACTACCGCCTTCTCAAAGCAATGTGATTCATTATCACATTAAATATAATTCATTAAGGATGGTTTTAATTAAAAAATGTGATAAATATTATATTAATATGATACTTTAATTATAATATACATATATATAATTTAATTGTCTTTCTTTTATTACGATAAGAAATTGGAAGCAGCGTTCATGTGTACGTACAACCTAAGGTCTCCATAAACGATGTATTTAAATTTCTATCTCCAAACTTCACAGATTAATATAAATACATATATACTGAATATATAATATTTTCACCATGTTTTAAAATTTTTAGATGATGAAATAATGATCTAAGAAATAGGAATAAAAAATAACCAATTGAGACATACTCAGAAAACAAGGTAATTAGCACAAGAAACAATGAAAATAATAAACTACTATTAAAAAATGGGTAATAATATGTTATAAGGGGATAATTAATGATACAATAAATATTAATATGGTCATGTTATAAGTTAATAACATAATAAAAACTATTATACATGAGTTTAAAGAGTTTTTAACCAAAATAGTACGCAAGGTAAGTGATTTTCATCTCACTTTTTACATCTGTGAGATAAATGTCATTTTCACCAATTAATTATTTTTTATGGTGTATCTACCACCCATTTTAATATATCATATCATTAATAATTTTATATTAATGTTATTTAAAGTTTTAATTTTAATTATGTCATCCAAATTATTTTTTCTTGAAAATTACTAAGTGGTAAACGTTATCTTTGCAATCTCACTTTCTTTTATGATTGTTAACTTTCTCTTGAAACAATCATTTCTATATAAAAATTTTCTATTGGAAAATAATTTTATTTTAGATATACATACTATTATGTGATGGGTATAATTATTTATTAAACCATATACTATTTTTACATATGGTGTGTACTTGATAGTTATTTGATTAACTAAAGAAATATTGGAAAATCCATATCTTTTACTAAATATAGATATTTGATAGGGCACATTGTTCATGAATTAAATCAATTATTAAATATATGAGGAATTATTTGGAATGATATGAAATGGATGGGACCCATTTATATATATCCCATTTATTCATCAATATGTTTTCATGAGATGAATCACTGGGCCAAATCAGAGTAGTTTAAACTATTTTGAGAATAGATCTTGATGGTAAAGGTATCACATGCGTAGAAAACATGACATCCAATAATTAATCATTTCCTTTATTTATAATTCAGTTACTATTTTTAACCATGACTTTTTTTTATTTTATATTATCTATGGATGAATTTCATTCTTAGTTTATTTATTAAATGACATGTGTTTCAGTTATCTACCATGCCATATTTATTATCCCTTATCCAGATATTTATATTGAATGTGTGATCAGTTATTGACACTGCCATGATGATTATTCTCATTGATTAATTAAAAATACCATTTTACTTACCCTTATTGATAATTTGAGATCACCCTTATTTTCTCCCTTTCCCCTGTATATGAATATGAATTCTTGGAATGAGTTTCAAGGCTATAATTTATTTGTATTTGTTATGTATTATTTTTTATTTTATTTTCCCAATGTAAAATGGGTATCATGTATGTAATTTGGTTTTCAAAAACAACTAAATTTATCAATAATTCGTGGTTTTATTATTTTTAATGATTCCAATTTAATAAAGTAGGGAACCATATCTGATCTTCGGGGGTCGGGGCATTACATAAATGGAATTTTCCTAAAAAAACATTTTTTATGTGCGTAATATATTTTTATCTTAATAAATTAAATTTAATTATATTTTTGAATTATTTTAACTAAATTTATATATTATATACTCAATTAAATGTTTCAACATTCATCTAATATTTTTCTAGTCTTGGGATATGAATAAATCTAGTTGTATACTTAAAAACTATATTTTTTCTAAAAATAATTTTTCATCACGTTTTGTGCATTTATTTTTAACTTAAATCTATAAAAATTATAGGAATTTATATTATATAATTGATTACATATTTTTAATTTGGAGGTTTAAATTTGGTAAAAAGGCCCCCTTTATTTTTGATTAATATGAATAGTAACCATGGTAAAATTTATGATCCCGATGAAGGGTAAATTGGCTTAATCTAGGTTAAAACTAAATGATAAGGCCATATTTTTTCATAATAAGTCATGTTGGATTAAGGTAATTAGAACATTATAACCTTAGTCTCTAAATTTAGTTGTTTAATGTACACTTTTTCATGAAAATGGCCTATAAAATATTTAAATAAAAGAAAGTTATAAAATGTAAATCTCTTAGTTTTAAATATCTTCTTTGTTTCCAAAAAGGGAAAAAAGTTATGAATGAATATAAGTGTCTATTTTGAGATTAATGAAATTATTTTCATATTATATATTTATTTATAATTTTTAGAAATTATATAATAACCTTAAATGCATGTGTAACTCCAACATAATATTTATTCAATTAAAATAAAAATAAAATAAATGATTTTAATAATTTTAAAAGTTATATAATTTTAGTGAGTTAGTATGTAACAAAAATTTTATAGATCTATATGAAATTTTGGGGAGTTTTGAAAATATTAAATTTGAAATCTCCCTTTTTCTTGATGTATTTAAAATCAAATTAAATGAACAATGTTATATATTACAATAATGATATTTTATAATAAGTAATATTTTATTAAATGATATAAAATTCATAAAAATATTAGATTATTACAAATAAAAGGGATATGGTTTTAAAAATCAACAATTTCCCCTTTATGTATTGTATGTTACTTTATAGTAACATTATTAAACCTTAAATGATAGAAAACTTTAATATTATGTTAATTACCAAAAGGGTTAATGAAGGGTTAAAATAAAATGATAAGTGTAAAAATGTTATCCAAACTAATCCAAATTTTATTTGATGATAGGATTTCAACTCATACTCATTTTATATTATAATATTATCAATTTGGATCCATTTTTACTTCCAAATTAATTTATATTAATTTAATATTTTAGGAAATTCGAAGAGTTCCCCTCCCCTCAATTATAAAAGGGAACCCATAATTTATCCTCCTCAAACTAAATTAATCCTTATATATTTAATAAAATCTACCAATTTATCTTATACATGACCCTATACACATTCTATAGGTTTTGGTCTTCCCAAAAGACCAACCCTAAAGCCCTTAAGAGGAGATCTAAATGAGTTATTTCAATGAAGAGTTAATCGCCTTAATAGATCACTTTATTTTTAATTATTATTTTAACTATTAAAAATCTATTATATTATAAATATAATAATAACTTAATTATCCTAAATATAAAAAAATATTATTATGATTTTGAAATTATCTTTATTCACCCTCTTCCTATTAAATGGGAAGTGAAAATATCACCCGTGTTTATGTATGGCTTACCATCTCCACGTTGCAATATAATTCATTTCTCATCATCATATTTTATGGATTATTATTATGATGGGTTTAATGTTTATATATGATTACTATTAAATAATTACACTTTTTATATGATAATATTATATCTGCCTTTTTACCTTCCAAATCATTAGAAAACGATAATGTCGTTCATGGGTATATGTGGACTAGCACCTCCACGAAGTGATATGATTCAATTTTCATTTATGTTATAATTGGATGGTAATAAGGTTGTATTTAATGAATATATATTATGTATATGATATAATAATTACTATGTATAGGTTATTTATTATTTACCTTTTTTTTGTTTCATCCATCAAAAAATGGAAACAACGTTCATGCGTACGTACGACCTACCATCTCCATGAACATTGTAATTAATTTTCCTATATCAGTATTTTATGAACGACTATAAACATGAATATAATAAATATATATGAAATTTATATCATGATTAATATTTTTGAGATTATGGAACCATGATCAATACAACAATTCATGTGTTTCTTAGCACAACATATATAATAAGGTTTTTTATAAATTTTTTTATAAACCTTCACCAATTGAATTAGAATGCTATCACTATGCTACTTATACATCTTCACTATTTAAATTATAGAAAAAAATTCTTCTTAAATTTTTTACTCAGTGGTAGATAAGAACTTATTATTTAGTTTTTTATCCATAAAAAATGTTCATTCCAAAAGTTCATCTGATCGGTTCATTCAGAAAACTCCATTTGATGCTTCTGTGTAGACTGAAACCTTTTGAACCACTAAGTTATTTAACTTGAAAAATAATTAAATATATATCTGATCCCATATGATATACATTTTTTTCTTCCATATCTTTATCTATAATGTTCTTCTGATGAGTTTGTCTAGTATTATCTTTATAGAACTTCCACTTTTTTGTATGAGTGAACATTACACTTTCTCATACTCATATTTGTATTCTTTATATAGAAAATTTTTATGGAGAAAATTTGGGAAAACCAATTTAGTTTCCCAATCAATGAAAAGTATAAATTCAGAAATCTCACTCAAATAATTCATTGAAATATTCTCATCAAATCTAGAACAATCTTGAATGAATATGAGAAACATTAACAACTTCAATCTTCATAAAACTTCCCAAAAACTTGGTTAGTATCATGATTTTACCCCATTATATTTGTAACATTAAATGAAAATATAAAAATAATCATATATGATATCTTTTGGAAATATTAGTAAAGAAATTCACACCATTATAGCTTTAAAAAACAATGTAAAGTAAATGTTTTTCGGATAAATCAATAGATTTTCACCATCTGATGATAATATATTTGATGTTCCAGAAAAACTTCATAGGAAAATTTTGGAAGTTTTATTTTAGATGAATTATTAATTTGGTTCCTTGAATCAGAAAATATTGATAGATAAACATCACACAAAAATCTTTGTCCAATATCTTTATTCCATTTTTTTACTTAATGGTACTCCATATGTCTTCCTTTGGTTGATGGAATTTATAAAAATAGTTTTTTTGATGATAATACTCATATTTTATTCAACCAATGTTCTTAATAAACACTCTTTATCTAATTGATCTTTAATTAGTGTTTGTTTGATAGATCATCATTTCTTTGTATGGTTGATTTGCCTCTGCTCAATAAACACCACTTAATTTAAAATTCTTACAAATGTTCATCGAGTGACATAATAATAGTTTTTTTGATGAATTTGATCCACCAGATTTCCATTATAGAATATTTTCATTTACTTCACACCCTTTACTATGATTAAAAAACTTCATAAATGTTAAGAAAAGTTCATCTAATAGCTTCCTTAGAACTTCATCGTATAAACATTTTATAAACAAATTAATTTTTCCCCATTTATACATAAGAAAAATTCTTATTCCTTTTATCAAGATGGTATCATGAAACTTTTAGAACTCATGAAATTAAAAACTTAGGAATAGTAAAGCATTACCTGATTTTGTTTGTCTAAACATTGTTTTTTGATGAAACTTTGTAACCTTTTAAAGATAAATTTATAGCAAAAAAACTTCGACTGATTGTATTTTTTATGAGAAATTTATCCGATCCTTTTGTACTTAAGATAAATTTTTTTGAAAAGCATTAAAAATTCATGTGATTTATATACTAAATAATTTTATGTTTATAAAAATTGAACAATAAAATATAATTCTTCCAAAAAACTTCTTACAACCAACAACATCAAAAACACCTTTAGCCAAATTGGTCCCAACATTACCCATACTTAAATTTTTTATACCCTTAATTTACTAATAAACGTTTCTATTTAACCTTATATAACTTTCCCCCCTTACTTAACTTCTTTTTACCCTCATATAACTTTAGTTTACCTGTACTTAACTTTTTTTTACCCTGACTTAACTTTAGTTTACCCTTTATTAACCCATAAATGTTTTTGTTTACCCTTATGTAACTTTATTTTACCCTAAATTAGCTTCTATTTACTCTCACATAACTTTGCTTTACCTATAATTAACTTACTTTTACCCTTACATAACTTTAGTTCAACCTTATATAATTTTGTTTTACCATTACTTGATTTTAGTTTACACTTAAATAACCATAGTTTACCCTTAACTTCTTTTACCCCTACATAACATTAGTTTACCCTTACTTAGCCTGTAAAAGTTTTTGTTTACCCTTACATAACTTTGTTTTGCCCTTATTTATGGAAATAATTTAATAATTTATAAAATCAATTATAATGATACTTTGTTTTTTTACCTTTTCAATTTTATGAATTTTTAAGTGAATGTCATTTTAAATAACAAATTATGTTTTATTTAATATAATTTTATATTATTAAACAATGATATCATGTTTAATTTAATTTAATAATTATTTATTTATGCAATTAATTATGTTATTATATTAAATACATTTTTTAATATATGAAAAGTAAATATTATTTGACTAATTTTTCATATTGTTACTTAATTAATAAAATCATGTAATCATACTTATTTTAGTTTATTCATATATATGTTTGTGTATATATTATAATATAATTTTATTTAATTATTAATATTATTAAATCATAGAATATATTATATTTTTTTTATGGAAAATCAATTAATTTTAATTTAATATGTTATATGATTTTTTTATAAGTGAGGATATTCAAAGAATATTCATTTTAGTGTAAAACATGGTGTAATACATTAGACAATTTTTACTATTAATGTGTTATTTTGGAATAACTCTACTCCAAAATGGTTTATTAAATTGGATATTCTCTTATTGTTGGAAAAATATTTTAAAATTGATTGGTAATGGTATACAGACTACCTTTTTCGATTGATTTAATGTCAGCCTCAACGCCTAGGAATTCTCTCTCTCGATCTCTCAGTCTCTCACTCTTACCCGATCTCTCTCTTTTCCTCCCTCCCTCTCATCCACCCATAGATATTGATCTTGATGGAGTAAAGTATCAAGGATTTGATAAGAGACATAAGAAATATCGAGTGAGGATTACTAATCCCAAAATTAAAAAATACGTCTCTCTCAATACTTTAGAGACAATGGTGAAAGCTGTGACATCATACAAAAATAGTGAAAGATTGCTTCATGGAACCCACCCTACCCTGCCAATATCTTGAATAATTTTATAGAGATCAAAAACCAAAATCCATTTGAATAACCCACCGTGGGTCACAATGAGGCAGTAGGGTATGAATAATTTGACCTCAACCTATCTCCCCCTCAAATGATGACACTCAACCTACTTACAGAGATCAAAAACTAGATTTCACCATCACACCTCAATCGACTTCATCCTTAAACGCTTCCGCCTATAGAGATCAACAACCAGATGCCGCCATCATACCTCACCCTATTTCCTCCTCAAATGTTGTCATAACTCAACTTTATTCCTCTTCAAACACCATCATAACATCCCACCATAGGTCATAATGTGGAGGTAGAGTACAAAAAATTTGACCTCAACCTATCACCCCATTAAATGATAATGATTAACCTTCTTGTAGAGATCAATAACCAAACATCGTCATTGTTCCTCAACTAGATTCCTCCTCAAAATCCCCTTCACATTGTTTAGTTTCAATGCATTTCTATATATATCATTTTCTTACTTGTTACTTGAATTCATTTCATGAATGCATTTCTTTAGTTTCTTGAATCATTTCTTGGTTAGAAACACCCACTCACCTATTTGAGTAGATTTATTTAACTATTATATACATTTATAATTTTTATAATTGTATTTTTATATTATATTGAAATATAATTAATATTTAATATAATATATATTATAAAAATAAAAAATTATATTTATTATAATATTATATAATATATATTTATTATAATATATTATAATATATTATTTTTATTATATATATGTGTGTGTTTTAAATATAATATAATATTTATTATTTTTATTATAATATCTATATTTATTTATTATATTATAATATATTAAAATATATTATAATTTTAATATATATATCTGTGTGTATATATTTTTTTATTTTTTTATTAAATATATCTAATTTTATAAAATAATTCTATCCCTAATAAACACAATCCATGATTTACAGTTCGTTTAGCATATATAATATTTTTCTTAACCACTTTTAATTGCACTACTTTAAATAATTCATAAGTGGATTCCTTTAATAAAGGACTAAGATGAATTCTATTAGATATATATCAAGATCTATTTAAAATTCTCAACCTAAAAATGCATAAGTTAAATTTATTTTACAAAGTCCCAACTATCTCTAAAATAGCTCTATTTTCAGCTTTAACAACACCATTTTTCTATTGTAACATCTTGTAAGGGTCTAAAATATTATCAAATATTCCCCTTTTCATTTTTTGGTGTCTGCTAGTTTAGGAGAAATTTCATAAATTAAGAAGTTGTTTTAAAAATACCTTTTTAATTTATAAAGAGGATTAAAAATGGTTTTTCAAATTATGTATGTAATTTAAATTTTTAAAAAGTTTTGTTGGGAAATTGATTTAGAAGTTTTAAAAGTTTTTTCTAATATTTTAAAAGTGTTTTTGTGATTCTATAAGTGATAATAAATCCTTTACTTTATTATTCTATGTATTTTAATTAAAACTGTAATATTTTCAAGAAAATACTTACTGTTATGCATGATTTTAGAGTTTCATAAAGTTAATGAGATTTTTCCATAAGTTGTTAAGGGTAATCCCATTTTTCTATTTGTTTCGTAATGGTAAATAGGAGATTCTATAGGTTAAGTAAGGGTAACCTTGATCTCCCATGTGTTACCTAAAGGTAGCATCCAACCTGCATAAGGGGAAGTCCTCAGTCTCTTGATTTGTTTAAGGGTAAATCCCTTATTCTTCTATATACATAAAGGTAATCAATAATCCCTATGAGTTATGTAAAGGTATTTTGGGTTTTACATGAATTGTGTAAAGGCAACCCTTTACTACCTAAGGGTAGGCCTTACCTCATGCAAGGGTAATTACAAGTTTCTAATACTTGTGTAAAGGTAACTCTGAATTTATAAGGGTTATATAAGGGTAGTTCACCATTGTGTAAGAGTATATGGGATAATATAAATCCTGTATAATGGTACCCTAGATTTTACAAAGCTTGTGTAAAGGTAACAAGATGTGTAATGGTAAAACAATATTACCCTTACACAACATATATGTGTTGTGTATATGTATCTTTTTTTTATTATATTTTCATATAAGGGTAGTTCACTATTGTGTAAGAGTATATGGGATAATATAAATCCTATATAATGGTAACCTAGATTTTACAAAGCTTGTGTAAAGGTAACAAGCTGTGTAATGGTAAAACAATATTACCCTTACACAACATATATGTGTTGTGTATATGTATCTATTTTTTATGATATTTTCATATAAGGGTAGTTCACCATTGTGTAAGAGTATATGGGATAATATAAAGCCTATATAAGGGTACCCTAGATTTTAAAAAGCTTGTGTAAAGGTAACAAGCTGTGTAATGGTAAAACAATATTACCCTTACACAACATATATGTGTTGTGTATATGTATCTATTTTTTATGATATTTTCATATTTCCTTCCTATATTTGTTCTGTAACTGTGTAAACTCATTTTCAATGATTTTAAAATATTTAAACCATAGTTTTAAATATTTTTTATCCATTTAAATTATATCTAACAATTTTAAAGGTTTTAAATGGAAATAGTTTTTAATATGAAATAGTGGGGATTAATATTACATGGATCTATGTATTGTAAGATAATAACTCTACTTGTTTGAATACTCCTTAAATTTCATGATTATGAGTAATCTTAAAGACTTAGATAGAGTCTTGCAAAGACACCTACATTTTATGCGACCTTCTCTCTCAGACATAAAACCTGTGTTCCCAGGCTAAAGAAATCTATTTATCTCTCCTATATTTTGGATGGAGTGAATTGAAAAAGAAATATCTAGGTAGGGGATCTATTACTTCTCCTTAACTTATACAGTTAAATCATGGAATTAACATGTTTTAGATTCTTTGTTGAAATGAATGTGATTATCCATAATTAGATAAAAATATGGAAAATAATCATATAATGAACGTTTGTATGATAATCTAAAATTACAAAGGTTCAAGATGAAATGAATAAAGTAAAATTTTAATAACATATTATCTTATAATTATTAAGATAAGATAGAATTATCTAATACTGAAATTATCTTGGGATATTAATGGGAGAGAAATTTATATTTCATGTTTTAGATAAACATTTCTTTTGAAATTATTTTTTCATGTTGTCGAAGCATCATTCTCTCTTTAAAATAATCATAACATGTTGTAGATTGTTAATATTCTTCATGAAATAATTGTTAGATCATGTTATATGGTTTAAATTTATGTTTTTTTAATTATTGGGAGAAAGGGAAATGAATAATTGCACATTTTAGAATAATGATAATTATTCTGGAAATTATCCAGGAGAGAGAAATAGAAAAACACATGACTTTGCCTAATTTTCTTTTGATCAAATAAAAATGATAGCATGATAAAGTGTTAAACCTATTAAATAAAATTAATGAGAATAATATTTATAATTCTAGATATTAGAGTATTGAAATTAGAATTATCTTTAAAGTTAAAAATTATATTTGTTTTCATGAAATGATTGTTACTGCATGCATGGGTTTTATTGAAAACTTGTAAAGATAATTTAGGGAAAAATAAATTATTTAACGCATGTTCCTATGTGATTATTTTATTGTTAAGAATAATATTAAATATATTTAATTATTATTCTTATTTATGTATGTAATCAAAAGTTAGAATTTAATTTACCTCAGGGAACCATAAGTATTATTTCAGGAATAAATATTAATATTTTTATTTGAATTATTTTGGATGTGTGATCACATGATTTTGAGATATATATTTTATTTCCTATAATATTTACTAGATAGTGTGATATTTATTGTTATGATTTTTAGTGCATGGTCGATATACTAGGATGTTAAATAAAAACTTAAAATTTTCAATGAATTCTTTATATAAAAGAGGCTTGTTAAAATAATTAACATTGTGGTTGTTGATTTTTAAAAAGTAGATTAAGGAGGAATTCCAAATTAAATAAATAATATTTAGTCTTGTGAAAATATCATATGGATGGTTGATGATTTTGGTTTTTTTGTCAACATAAAAAAAGTATCAAAGTTAATGTATGGTGGAGTCCTCAGTGATTAGTGATTAATCATGGGAAGAGAAAGATGAAATGAATTTGATAAATAATGGAGTGAAGTGGTGATGAATCTTTGATAATTTTTATTGATTCATTTAATGTAATTGTATGTCATGATTAATAAATTATCCTTAAAAATTTTATGTTTGTTGAGACGATCTTAAATGACAAGGAAATGTACTCAAGAGGACACATTATTTACAACAATAAGAAAAATAAGAATATTTTAAGAAGTTCAAGAAAAATATTATCTATTTTTCATGATGATTATTTGAGAAGAAGGACATGAAATATAAATATTATTTCATGAGAAGTTTTAATTGAAGGCAAAACCATGCATAAAAAAATTAATTACTTGAGGTATTTGGATTGAAATTTATATTTTATGGATTTTTTTACATCTTTTTTTTATGTGAGTATACTAGAAAAACATTTCCAACCACACAAAACAACTAGGATATCTTGACTATGAACTTCCAGGAGCATGCTAAACCATAAATGGGATCTATCTAGGTTATCTCCCATGGGAAAAATAGAGTGGGCCATTTCATAGCAGCCACAGGATGAATACAGGTGAGCAAGCACAATTGGATGGGCATGTGGGCATGGACCATGAGCCCATGTGTGTAGTGTGTTTTAGGGGGTAGATCACAGGATACTTGTATTTTCTAAGTGAGTAGAATAATTTTGTTTATATAGTGCGACACAACCAAAGATTTAATTAATGTGGGATATCATGGAGATGAACAATATTAATCTTTTTAAAATGATACATTTATATCATGGTCGTTCAATCAAATATATGGGATTTGTCTGATGAAAACCACAATCATCTTCAAACTCATCCTTTTCTATAAGTTTTCTTTTCTCCTAAATTCTTTCATTTCATGGATTCCATCATTGATTTAAGCTTGAATGTTGGATATACTGATATAATTATTCACTAGATCATCTTGCATGCATCTACAATGTCATACATATGTTTCCACAAAGACATAACTTCTATCAAGTAATGGATAAATGAAAATGAAGTTGAAAGAGGCTATTCATGAACCCATAAGACATGGATTAATTCGAGATTCTAGGAAGTGTTGAAGCACATGATATTTATGATATTCATGTGGAGAGTTCATTATGAATACCCCATTATTATTAGTGTTAAATGGAGCTGAGGTATAGAAGGAAACCTATGTTCAAAAATTTAAGAAACGTCAAGATATTAAATGTTTTAAATAATATAATGGATATGGAATATTTTTCAGAGGATAAGGGATGAAAAGGTGGTGTATAGGCAGTGGAGAATTTCCTATAAAAGAAGAAGCACCATGTTGAGATCTAGTTTCTTTCACACATGATTTATGAGAGCTCTCGTTTTCCTCAGAGAAAATAGAGAATTTTCAAGCTTCCACCCATGTGAAAGGAAAAATATTCCATGAGCCTCCTAGGTTTTATTAATAATAGGAAAGACTAACCCGATCCTTACTTGGATACGTGAAGGACTTAATATACCAAAAATATTTTCAACCTTTCATGAAATTTTTTTGAATTCCTAGCAATTGAGTTTATAAAGTACTCATTATTTGTGTGAAGATATAGTTCTAAAAATACTCAATGGTGATTAAAAAACTACTAGGATAACATGAATAATAGAATCACTATGTACTCTTGTACATATAATTTCATGAATCCACCTATTTAATTTGAGTAATAACTTATGAGACATACATTCATATATAATACTTACATGAGGATGGATGAGACATTGCGTACCTATTTACGCCAACCACAATTGAGGTAACATGAAGACATTGAACATGATAAGTGAGATCCCATACTTATCACTTATGTAAAGAATATACGAGGTAAACATTTCATGAAATACATTCATTCCATGCACTCTATGTGTATGAATATAAAAACATCAATATTTTGGAAAGAAAATCCAAGAAGGAGATAAATATGGATAAACCACTGCTATTGAATGATTGTGGCATTAAAAGAATTGAATAAAAATGATAAGGACATAAAATAATAACAATAGAAATTTATATGTTCTAAAAATTGAGATATTTTAATTAATAATTAAAGAAGAATAATTTGAGATTGTGAATGTGATTTCTTATATAAAATAACACATAAGAAATTCTATGCATCACCAGCACACATCTAATTGAGGCTTGAAACTTTATTAATAAAATTAGTATATACCTGATAATTTTATATTTGAGGAAGAATACAATGTGGATTAATTTTCATTTGAAAAGAACTGATTATTCTAATAGTGATTTGATATTGTGAGAAATGAAAAGAATGAAATATAATTAACATTACTTTTCCTGTTGAAGATATTTTATTTAAGGAAGAAGATATTATTCATTTTGATGAAGCGACATCACTGAGATGACATAAATATATTATTCAAAAGTTTATTGAAAATATATTTAAGAACTAGTTGTTCCAGTAAAAACAACGCTATTGATGAACTAGTGGTATCAGTATAAAGGACACCACTCACTCAATAAGATTTATTATTTCTTAAAAAAGTATTTTTTTTTCCAATTATAGGTTTTTTTAATTACTAAAAAGTTATAGTGATAAGAAAATAAATGAAACAACCACATATTTATCAGGTCAAGGAGTAAGTTCTCACATTGAGACCGAACCTTGTAAAAATATATGTATATTTATATTGATTTTTTATCTACATTACATGTGTATTTGATAGTTGAGAGTGAATATCACATCCATTATTATTAACTAGGAAATGTGTTTGAGAGTAATAGGGGATAATTGAAATGAAAGTAAAACTCAATATAAGTTAGGTACACTGATTCACCACCACCCCTCTCAGTGTCCATACACGATCCATCTGGGCTCCACATGTTGTATCAGAGCATAGGTTTTCCTATGATTAGATCAAAGTTTTTATAAGGTTTATATGATGCGTAGATTTGATGTTAATTCTAAAGTAACTCAAGTGGAAAAAGCAATCTCCACTATTTCTAAAGAATACATGAAGGTCTCTAACAAGACTTTGAAAAATAGGAAGAAGAGGGAAGCAAAGTGATTGTGAAAAATCTCAAATACTGAAGAGAAGGATTAGTGATCTTCTATCAAATTAGTTCACAATGATCCTTTTGATGAAACTAAATCTTACTATGGAGCATATGAGGTTGATGATCCTATCAAATTTTTTGAATACTTCTACTCTTAATTTCAAATATATATTAATAATGTTCCTAATGAATTGGTTACATATATAATTTATCAAGGAGCCTCTTGATGAAATATCATAGCTTGAAGAAGGAGTTAATAAGATGAAGTATTCACTAGATAAGAAATTGAAAACGTTCAATGATCTCAGAAACCTTATTAAAGAAAAGGAATATTTTATGGCTCTTTTCAAAGAAAATAATTCGTTAATTGATGAATAATTGTAAAGGAATGTTTATAAGAGCATTTTGTGTAAAAATGTTTTTTTATAAAGTAATCCATGCACTTGAAACATTGCTCAATTTTTCCCTGAATGTCATAGATTCTCATCTTGATGAAAAAACTTATAAGGTTAAAGAGATTGACATTTTAGTGGAAGAAAAGGTTAAGTTTCATGAACAATATATTCAAAAGATCTATTCTCTAGAATAATCACATAAAGATATTATCAATCTCAAAGAAGCTCAATTGGAAGTTAAATCCAAAAGAATCTAAGATCTTGAGAACTCCTTAAATGAATATAGTAGACAACATGAAGATTAGATTAATAAAATAAAAAATGAATGGAAATTCATGATAAAATCAGTTGAAAATGAGATGTTTTACCATAACATAAAATTTCTTAAAGTATATGTTATTGATATTGAAATTTCATATAGAAAAATTTTATTTTAAAATTCATTTCTTATGTGATTCAAATTGTTAATTATTTTACGAATACTTAATGAATTGTTCACCCTTGGAAGGATACCATAAATAAAGGATAATAAGAAATGAGATCTAAAAAAATCTAGATTTACATTGAAATAATACTTTCCATGATAAAGGATAGCCATGGAATTCTTCCAGGGGTTGGAACTAAAGGAACAAGGAAAAAAGAGGTTTAAATTCTTGAAAAAGGAAATTCATGTCATGAATATATTTCATGATGTCATTCTAACTCAATATGTGAAAAGAAGCCCAAAAAAACCACATTTGGAGAGGATCCCATAACATTCACAGTGTGACTTCCTCTTTCATGACATGAATCATAGTGTAAATACCAAGTTTTTTTAGTTTTGATGTAATTTTCAATGAAATAATTCATTTATGATCTAGAACACCATTTAACACATGAATTCACTCAAAATTATATTAATGATCACATTAATGAAGATTTAAAAGAAATCCTAAGCATCACTAATGCTTATAAATTAAGGGTTAGGTTGTAGTGACATTCATTCAATAGTGATGTACTAGAAGGAAGCAATTTTGGGGCTCAGGCGCTATCATTATCAGAAGAATATGATTTTTATTTTCATTTCCCATCGTTCCTAGCATGAGTGGGTAGAATATTTTTGATTCAATTGCAACAAAAGTTGATTGGATGTATCAAGATATTTTATTTTTTAATGAAATTAATTTAGTTCTTTTGGTACATGCATAAAATTATTAATTCTATTATTTTCTTTAGTCATACATGACCATTGAATGATCGGTGTGAGGGTGATACAATTAAACACATTAAATAGTAGATTAATCTCACCATGACCATTGTGTGGGTTGTCTATTATGTTTAAACATGGTTCTGAGTCACCAAACCATCAAAAGTCCTAAAGTAACATGACCATTGTGAAAAGGGGAATTTCGTGATTTGGGGGTTGTTTACCATGACCATTAGAATTTTACTAAACTCGGTTACAACATCACATGTTTGTTAATTACTTATTTTATGCACTAAATAACAATTAAACTATATTTTTAATTTCTAATAATATTTTCTATTTTCTTGAACTCAAAAAATATCACCAACCATTTTTCAATTAAATTAGATTAAATTTTCTCAGAAAAATAGTTTAAGTATTTATTATTAAATTATTATTTTCTTCAAACTTGCATCTATGTGTTTGATCTCAGACTTTAATTTACTATACTACACTATAGTTTATCAATTTTTTGTTTTATGTTTTAAATTATTAAATTTAATAGCCCTTTGGGAATTAACGATGTCCGCAGGGCTATCATTTTTTTTGTTTCATGTACATGAGTGGAGATTATTATAGTTAATAATTTAGGAAAATTCTATTCTCATTTATTTATATTTTCTAATTTTATCTTATTATTTTATTTTATTATTTTTATCACTTTTAATGCACTTGGATATTTTTTTGTTGGGATGGAAGGGCTGAAAAAAACTTTGACTACCAAGGATTGGTTCACCTTCTTGCCGAAGGATGTGGTGTAACAAATTAAGAAGCGTAAAATAATGAATATTCAATAAAAATAGTTCCCACAACTGTACCCAAGAAAGAAAAACACGAAATTACATAGTATGGAATTGAATTTCAAAGAGGCGAGTCATGAGAAAAGAAGTATGGAAAAAAAAATCATAGGTATGTAACACTTACATAGCTGATTTTGATTATATTCATGATGCCCTTTATTTTTTAGGTTCAGAGGATAAATAAGAAGGGGATCTTGATACTAAACTTGAGTGTGACAACACAAAATTTAGAAAACCATATTAATAAGAATAGAAAAAACCAAAATAAGTAACCTCATTTGCTAAGTTGCTATATAGATTCTTTGAAAAACAGGAACTATAACCGAAGGATGAAGAACAAGAAGAGTAAAAGAAGGATGCTACCATTTAAATAAATTTTTAAGAAGATTTAAGAGAATCATAAGAATATAAAGAATAATTAGATGCAATATTCACTAACTAAGTTGAAGAAAATTAATTAGAGGTAGAATAATAAATTTTTGAAATGGCTGCTAAACATAAAGTGATCATTGAGTAAATTTAACAAATGAAGCTAACCATTAATAAAGAATAATTTCACTAAATATTTTGGGATGCTGAATTTTTTTTACCCACCAATATTTTGGTCAACTTCACTTCATTTCATGATTATCTCAATGAAGAGGAGATGAGATGATATGTATTCACATCAAAGTCAAAATTATGTTAACCCAGGAAGGTTGGCTTTGTATCACACCCAAATCAACTAACCCAAGTATAGTCTAGATAAATTATCATTTAAAAAAAGAATATTTCAAGATCCAACATGATTAATTTTATTGTTTTATAGAAAATTAGATGTATCACTTTCTTAAAATTTAATTTTATATTAGACTTAGTTTCAATCCCCATTATCATTTTGAGCTTTAATAATATGACATTTTTCATTGATCAAATGCTTAATATTTTAGGTCCAACATAAAGGCACAAGAAAGCAACAAGATAAAATTAAAGAAGTTACTTATAGAAGATTCAGCACATGAGAACAATTCATGACATGAGAAGTTGATTCATGATATAAAATAATGTATAAATAACCTATGCAAACCAGATTTGAAGCATAAATGGATGGGGAGTATGAGTTTCAATTTATTTATTTTATTTCTCCCTCCAATTTTGAATTTTTTATTAGAGATTTGAACTACCAATTGTATTCCCCATAATTTTTTTCTTTAATAGATATTATAGGAGATATAAAATTCTTAGGATAATTACCATGCCACATTTTTAAATTTCTTTATCAATAAATTTGAATGAGAAAAATGGGGAAAAGAATTGGTAGAGATAAACTTGGGGATTTGGATTTGATAAATCATTATTTATGGGAAATGGTTGATTTTTTTAAATAATTTTTTTTATAATATTTGGCCCACCATGAATTTATGATATTTTTATTAACTATTTTTATTATTGACATGAATTTCCATGATAGATTGTCCCAACCATTCATCTCATTCCTGATACATCCTCTAAGGCTAAGTTTTCCCATTCATTCTTGAACATATTTCTTAAGAGACTTGGGAATGCTTACTTCAAGAACTTTATTTACATATTGTAGAATCTAGGATTCCATAGAGTCATATCTAATATTATTGAGTCATATTTTTCGATAATTCCTTTTTATTTTTCCCTGCATTACATTAATTCCTTTTTAATCCCATAGAATCCATGAATAACATTGTTAGTAAAAGAACCATGTCTCAAACCTATTTTATCCTTTCCTACCCTAATCTAACTATTTTTCATTATTATAAAAAATGAGTGTGGGGGAGACTATAAGATGGTTAGGGGATACACATATTGTAACAGATAAGTGTGGGGGAGATTTCTTGAAATTTATGGAAATGACCATGATTTTCATACATTTCATTCATTTAACACACTATTAAAAAAATGAAAAATGGACTGTGCCTTGGTCAATTAAAAAATTAATAGTGCTTGATTAGAGATATTTTTATAACTATTACAAATAGTGTCATGAGAATATCATTTGGGGTTGGGTGGTGGCTATGAGATTTTCCCAAATCAAAAATTTTAAAAAAGAAAAGAAAATAATAATTACAATTAAATAATAATAACTATAAAATCATGTATTTTCATTTATTAGACTTCATTTCATCATGATTCTGATTTGAGATATTAGGGGAGGGATGAAAATTTTTAGGGATAATTTTTCATTGAGATGATTTTTGATCATTATGAAAAGTACTTTAGAGATATCCTCTTTCTTGAGAGTTATGTGTTTTACATTATTTATATGCACAAACCAACCCTCAGAGTCATTTTGAACCTAATGATGAAGTCTTAGTGATTATTTTTTAATTTTTCATTATACAGTGGATAAATTAGATACATTATAAGCCTATGGTGGGAATCATGATTCGAGGTATATAATAAATTTAATCTACAATTATACCTCGATAATGAGCTGAAAATTTAATATGAGGTAAATTTAAAATAGAATGAATATTAATGATGAATTGAAAAATAAAAGTTGTTGAATGAAAAATAATGGTTATTTCAAAATAAGGAAAGTCAAATACCTGATTTACTTATTTCTTTAAAAAATGGGGAGTAGATGAATTTTTCCTTTGCGATACTTGAACATTTAATTTTATAATTTTATCAATTTATTTTATTATTATTGAATTTAAATCATAGTAAGGTAAGAGTCCTTGGTATTATGTTGAGTTTTCATCCTTGAGGACAAGTTTAAATTCATGTGTAGGAGGATTTGGTACTAACATTTCATGCATACATTTTAGAAATTAAAATACATTACTTAGGTGATTTGAATTGTTAATTCTTGCCTGAATATTTACTAAATTGTTCAACTTTAACAAAATACCAAAATTAAAGGATAATGAAAAAAGGATACAAAAATAAATATTTCCACTAAATTAATACATTTCATGATGAAGGATGATCATGGGATTCTTATAGGGATTAGAACTGAAGAAACAAGGTGAAATAAATATTTGAGTGTGGGAAAAAGAAAATTCACTTCATGAATATAATTAAAAATATGAATCCAACTAAAGACCTAAAAAAATCTTTGAAAACCCATATTCAGAGAATATTGCGCAACATTCACAATGTGACTTCTATTTTTTATGTTATGAATCATTGTGGATAGACTATTTTTTGTGGTTTTGACGTAACATACAACAAAATTATTCATTTATGACCTAGAAAACCATTTAAAACATGAATTTACATGAAAGGATAACAATGACTACATTAATTAAGATTTATAGAAAATAAAATCATCCCTAATGATTATAAATTGAGGGTCAAGCTTCTGTGACATTTATTCATCAGCAAAGGAATAGAAAGAAGCCAATTCTGGGCTTTGGTGCTAGCATGATGAGTAAAATAAGATTTTTATTTTACTATCCCATTATGGATAACTTGAGGGGGTATACTTTATGAAACTCAATTTTAATGAATAAATATTGATTATAGTAAGGTATTTTACTTTTGAATGAAATTTATTTGGTCATTTTTCTACATGCCTAAAATTATTAATTCTCTTCTTTTATTTAGTCATACAAAGCTATTGTGTGATCGGTGAGGGAGTGATATAATTAAATGCATTTACTAGTGGATGAATCTCACCATGAACATTAGGCAAATTGTATTCTATGTTTAAACATGTTTTTAAGTCACCAAACCCCCAAAATACCTAAAGTAACATGAACATTGTGAAAAAGTGAATTTAGTGAATTATTGATTGTTTACCGTGACCATTAGATTCACCTAAACTTTGTTCCAATGACATATGTTTACTAATTCATTATTTTATTCCCTAATTAATCATGAAACCAAATTTGAAATTACTAAGAATATATTCTATTTTCTTGAACTCCCAAACCAGAATCAAATCTTTTTAAATTAAATTAGTTTAAATTTCCTTTGAGAAATTGTTTGGGTATTTATTATCAAATTATTATTTTCTCTATCCTTACCTCTATGGTTTCAACCTCCAAATTTCATTTCCTATACTACCTTGTAGTTTAGGTTTTTTTGTTTTAAATTATTAATTTTGATAACCCTATAGGAATTAATGAAACCCTTGGGGATATCAATTATATCGATAAATTTAAAGGAGACACATGCTGGAACTTCCCAAGACACGAATAAGAATTCTTCTAACCAAGCATATGATGAGATTCAAGACCCAAAAGGGGTGTTTCTATACAAATTATTTAGGAGACTTATGTATTTAATGAGAATAATATTGGTAGCTAGAAGAGCTCAATATCATATCTTGATCAACCTTTTACAATCTTATGGAAGAAAGTAACTCATAACCCAAATATCTATGTTTATACTAATGTAGTATCATCTACTAGTATAGGTTTAAAGACAAAATATAAGAAGATGTGGGTAGATAAAAATGATGACAAATCCATAAAAATACAAAAGGTGGATACTGTAAAGATCAATAAAATAACTCTCAAAATGATTTTCCAAATATAAAAAACTAAAATCTTGAAATAACAAGGTACTAAATCTAGTAATAATGGTACTATAAGAAATAGAAGGAGATTTGTTAGATACTATTGGTGGTGCTAGAAGTTTGGAAATCAGGTTACTGTGTGTTTTTATAACTTGAAAATGTATGCACGCTACAAAATGCCTACATTAAGGGGGTATAGGTGAATAAATGAAGAAATGAGCTATATATAAATAGATTCCACAAAATAAAATGAATATATACACTAGAAATATATTTAAATGTCTTGAATATTTCTATGAGCACTACAAAATATGTGGTTACACAGAAGAAGAGTGATGGTATTCACTATCCAAGTACAATTACAATACCAATATCTATAGAGAACCACATCCTGGATAGAATCAATTAAAGGAGAGAGTATAACAAGACTCCTTATGATATAAATTATTGAATGGAGGTTTTAAATAGATGAATGAATTGAACAAACCACTCCTAAGAGAATTTATAATATGTATTCCAAGAATATCATGTCAATTAAGAAAATATATTTTTTACTATCGAAATAGATTTCAACACATGGAACACTACCTATAGGACATGTAAATTAAAATGTATAAAATAAAGTTGAAATCTAGAAGATAATAAATCCATTAGAGAAACAAGAAGATATGATTCATTGAATACATTCTAGAAGAATATTTTTAAAAGTTACCCTAGAATGGTAAATCAAAACCATTGAAGAATCCATATGGAAGATCCAGATTAGAATATGTTAATAATTAATGCCAAATTATTTTCTATTATCTAGTTCAATTTGATAGATAAATGATAAAATCCTAAATGAATCACTATCCAACACAAAGTAAAAATTAAAAAAGGTTATTCCACATGAATAATAACTTTAATTTAATGAGATGTTTTCAAAAAATGAAAACTGATGTATTTTAAAAATATTTTGTGGAAGGTTCAAGAATACTGTACATAATGAAAAATATTTTATGACTTTTCTACCTTCTCAATAAGAGATGTTGAAGATATAAAAATAATCACCAGAGAAAGCAGTTGCACTACTAGAAAGTGTGGAGTCAAATATTCCACACAAGATAAAGTTGAGAGAAAGAAATTAGTCCATGTTGATTAAGAAATATGAGAATGTGAAATTTGAAGAATACACAAGCATGAAGATAAATAGACACTTTATAGCTATAATGAGAGGAGTCTCTAGGTTTAGAGAAAATACTCATCCAAATTTCACTTATTAAGAATCTAACAAGTATTCCAAATTATTCAATTATTTCTTGTGCAATATTGTGTGGTTATTTTTTAAAGAATTGAAGGTAAATCTCTTCCTTTAGAGAATAAATAAATTAACAAAGTGGAATAAAACATGTTGGAAAGATTACTAAAGACCTGATAAAAACTTTAATTTTTGTGAAATTGTATATCATCAACATTAACATCTTGAAGACTATCTGATAAAAATTTCCACTAGGTAAAATAAAGGGAGTTCACCCCTTGAGGGTGAAAAAAACAAAGGAGATGATATCAATGTTTTTTCCATGAATATATTCAGTTTATGTCATTTATAAAAAAGTTTAAAATGAATAAAATACAATTACACTTTTTATATTTTCTTAGATATATAAAATATGTTCATAAAGTGGGATGGTTGACTGATAAGTAAGATCATAGAAAGGGTAAGTAAATTATTTTTTCACTTAAAATTTTAGATGTATTTACTGAGTGAAGTGTAGGGTATATATTTCTTAAAATAAAATTTGATGTACTTCCCCATGGGTGATAAATATGTAAATAATATCACATGTTGAATTAGTTAATATAAAAAATTGTTGTCTTGGTGAAATCAATCTCGTTTTATACCATAGGTTTTCCCACATATACTTATAGATGACTAGCTAAAGGCTCATTACTATATAATTATGTGTTATCCTCCTCATTATAAGTTGACCAAATGAATCTTGTTAATTTATTATTAAAAAGGGTGAGAAGAGACATTGGAATTATTTAAGGAAATAGTATTTACAAAAAAGATAAAGGGGTAGATTGAAAATCCCATGTGGATGGTTGACGAGTTTGGTTGTATTTATTTTCAATATATAACAATGGGAAAGTAAATGTATGATGAAGTCATATGTGATTAGTGATTAATCACAGAAAGATATAGATAGATAGGATTTGATAAATTATGAATAATAGTTGTGATAATTCTTATAGAATTTTTATGGATTCATTTAATGGCATTATATGTCATGTTTGAGAAATTCTTTTTAAAAATGTGATGTTTATTGATCTGATCTTAAATGTCAAAGGCCTGGGATAAGGAGAAAACATTATTTAATAAAATAATAAAAAGAATAATATTTCATATTTTTAATTCAAAACATTATTTATTTCATATGATAATAAATTTTAGAATAATTCCATGAAATATAAATATTATTATATGAGGAGTTTTAATTGAAGAGAAAAACATGAAAAAAGAAATTAATTGGATGAGGTTTTTGGCTTGGAAATTTATATTTTATGAATTTGGTTACCTATTTTATATGATAGTATAATAAAAAACATATCCTACTATAAAACCCAACTAGGTATACTTGAGAATGTACTTGTGGTGTCATGCTCAACCACAAATGGGAGTTCCAGCAAGGCCAACTCGAATGGCAGCAGGGGAGTGGGCTGACGCATAACACCTAAAAGATGCGCATAGGTGACCATGAACATGTGGATGGGAAGATGTGATGGCATAGGGAGGCGCAGTCAGTGAGGCTGTTCATGTAGTGTGGTTCCTGGTGTGGCCCTCAAGTTACTGACATCTTCTGAGTGAATGGAATTATTTTGTTTATATAGCATGGATCAACTAAATATTTCTTCAATGTGGGATAACACAGAGTATAACACTGTTAATCCGCTTAATATGATATATTTATATCATTGTTTTTTGATCCAATACACGAGATCCATACAATCAAATACATGATCATCTTAAACCTCATCCTTTAATGGAGGTTTTCTATTCTCTAAGATTCTTACATGTTGTGATGACCATCATTGAATCAAGCTCGAATGGCTGAGATATTGAGATGATAATTCATTAGATCATCCTGTATGCATCTATAATGATTATTGTTTCTTATATTATTATGTGGTTGTGAAATTTATTTTACCATAACCTTAATGACTTTATAAATTCCATATTTATCCATTAAAATCATTATTATAACCATCCATGAATTGTGATAATTAAATATGGAATGGATAGTTCCATGGAGGTGGTAGTCCATGCATACGCATGGATGATGATTTCATTTCTCATAGAATGGGATAGTGGATGGATATGATTTATTATTTAAGAACCTAAAACATGCTAAAAATATCATACTTACATATTAAATACTTTATTATTACCATCTATGTTATTTGGTGAAGTGAACCAAAATATGTTATCTCATAGAAGCGGTAGTCTAGACATACACACGATTAATAGTATCATTTTTCTTAATCATTGAATGGAATGAAGGTATGTGAAAAATTATCATTTCAGAATTATAATAGTGAAATAAAAACAATTATTTCTCATAAAATACACAATATTTAAATTCTATGAATTCCAGTGATGAAAAATAGACAACATCATTTTGTGGAGGTGGTAGTCCACACATACACATGATCAATGTTGTTTTATTTTTCTTAGAGGTTGGAAAGGACTGGATAATTTCAGTTAAATTAATATAATGGAATTTAAGTATAAAAATGATACTAATTTAATTATATTAAAAAGTTTATGAAATATTATATAGGAGTAAAGTAAAATAAAAGACTAGTAAAATGTAATTTTTATGTTGGAAGCTAGAGTTTTTCCTTGGAAAACTCCAAGGAAGTGGTGGTGTTAAGATAACTTAAGTGTACTAGGGGATTAAGGAAGTAGTATAAAGTTATATTAAGATAAATGGGGTAGAGTTTCAATTAATAATTCTAATTTTATGGTGATACTTAAAGAAGTGTAATTGTTACCTTTTTATAAGTGAACAAAATGATACTTTTGTAATTATAAAAATAAAGATCACTATTCAAGGGTCAATACCTCCAAAATTTATAAATAATGGATTTTGGGGTAGATTTGGGTATATCAAACCTCAAAAAATAAATTATAAACATTTTTTAAACCTTTTTGAGTTATTTACAATTAGGTTTTACACTTTACTATTTTAATTTTAACCTTGGTAACTATTTTTCAACAAAATGATTTTATGATTCACTAAAAATATAAAATAAAAAACTTGACCAAATTTGGATGTTTATCCTAAATTTAAACTTTATTTAATATAATTAAATTTATAAACATTATAAAAATATCTTTTAAATTAAAATAGATACTGTGTAGAAAAACATTTTTAGTAGAAAAATAGCATTATAACCATTTTGGATTCTTTATCTTGTTTAGTATTTATTACTGATTAAACGAGTGTTAATATATTTATGTATGTGTTTATAAGTAATATTACTTATAAATATTATTTTTATTTTTGAATAAATCTATTTTAGGGTTTATTATTAACCTTTAAAATCCAGAACCACTAAACATGACAATAAAACACCTCAAATTTCAAAACCAATTCAAAATAAAAAATCCAAAATATGAAATTAAAAAACAACCTTATTTGGTGACTAATAATATGTAATATATATCTATTCCCATGTTCAAAACCTTAGGTTATAATTCCTTAGGCTGTAACTTGCAATGTTGATTCCGCATCACCGTCACCGTCGACTTGAGCAAAACCTTACTGAAAAAACCATCAAACAAACCAGAATCTCCACCATCATTGAACTATTACTGGAGACCACAAAAGATACACTCTGGAAAGATGAATGATAACCATAAGAATCAAACACCAAAATTGAAAATTTCGTCTTGAAATAAGTTGGATCAAACAAAATAATCAATGAATGAAAAGAACCACCATAGAAGATAATTGAACACCAGTGTCAAACTAACCATAAGATCACAAGTACACCAAAAGCTAGTCCCCATATGATGACTCATCACTACTGAAAACATGACCCACCATGTAGAGGAATAAAAATCAGAGAAGAAACATATTCCACCACAAGACTAGATGATAACCAAATGATTCCCTAGAACCACATGCATAGAATACAAAGCGAAAAGGGAAGAAAGGACACACACACACACACTCACAGGAACCATCATCAAGTGTCATACCTTTATAATCACAAGACACCATGAGAGCCTTCACGAATGACTAGAATGGAGTCTACTGAGATGGATTATAAATCAAGAGAGAGGGAAAAAATGATATGATCCTGTGAGCAATGACTTCAAAAAATCACGCCAAACCAGAAACCCCAAAACTGGGGTGATCGAAGAACTAAATAAATCAATCTTACATCTCATTCCCAAGACACTATAGAGCCATTGAGTTTTACCAAGTTGGGTCCTAAAATTATGTGAATAGTAGAAAGAGTAGTAGAGGAGTAAGGACGATCCATGACAGCCGAACAACACACCAGAAAAAAATCTAAACCCAAAAGAACACATAAAATGGAGCAAGAGCCCTAGGATGCTTCGAGAAGGCAAGGGGATATAAGAAACATCATAATACGACTAGGGGTGAAGGAAAGTGATTCCACATGAGGAAGGGGATAAGGTCAAAGAAACCCTAATTATTTAGGGAGAGCCCACCGAGAGAGAAATTTAAAGGATATTAATTTAATTTATTAGATAAAAGTTACATGATAATAATAATAATAAATACTTTAAAATAAGAGTTTCCCTATATTAATGAGAATTAATTTGAATAATCTTAATTCTATACCTATAAATGAAATTATCCTTATTTATTTATATGAACATTATTATATCAAATATAATAATCATTTTATTAAATTGTATTTTTATTTGTAGGGACAATTAATTTCAATATTAGCACATGTAATGCATAAAAACCCATTTTTAGAAAAAGATTATTTTCTAGGATGATATTTATTTTTAGGATAAATTCATCAATGTTATTGATTTTAATTTTTTTTAAAATATTATAAATGATAAAATAAGATTTATTTGAAATTAAAATAAACCTAGAACCTAATTTCCCTATGTTTAAATTTAATTTGAGAAAAGATGAAAAATAGTTTTCATAGAAAATAACAAAATTTTTTAGAATGTTATAATTTTATTTAAAAAATTTAAAAAATATTTTTAAATGATTTATTTTACTTTGTGAAATTTATTTTTTTATAGTAAAAATGTTTCAAAAACATTAATGCATTCTTGTATGATAAAATTGACAGTATTAGCATAAAGGATAAAGGGTGTTGATTTATGAATTCCATGATTAAATATTTATAACGTGATTAATTATTAATTTTAATCCATTAAAGAATAAAAGGGAATTTTAGAAAATTTGGAATAAATCTGTAACCCCAGTTACCTTAGGTTTCTATATATTAATCACACCACCCCTCTGAACTCTTGGATTGATCGACCTCACATCCATGGACTAGAGGTCGATCTAAATCTAATATTATTTTCTTATATTATTTACTTTCATAAATTGTAATTAAATTTTGTTTGTTGGAAAATTATGTTCAAAACTTTTTGAAGGATAAATCTCTCATATAATCAATGAAATAACAATGGATTCTTTTTATCCCTATCCTGAAATGTTTTCTTTTGCTATTTTTTTGCTACTCCATGTCTCTCTGTAAACCCCTCTAAATTAATTTCCTAGATTACAGGTTGTGTTGTGATGGAATTTATATTATAACCTATATAGTTTCTCTATTTTTAAGTTTTTATTTTAGTCTTAATAATTCAATACATGAAAATTCAATATAAACGAGTAACACATTTAATATACCAGTGTTTCCAGGGGATATAATTCAATATTTTGAATTAATAGAGATGAAAGTAATCTATAAGGGAGAACAACCACATGCCATAATAGTGAAGTTAAGAAAGATTTGGGAGCGGTTGGGTGAGATGTGATGATATAAATATATATTGAGTGGATGTATCTTGGGTTACAACTTTATTCTCAATTTACTAAAATGACCCTTTTTTTCTTTAATGGATAAAAAGTAATAATAAATTAGATTATATATTTAACCATGGAATTCATAAATATAATGGGGGATTACCACTAAATAGATAGAGGTCTTATGCCCTCTGTTGTGTGGGGAGTACCAAATCTACCTATATATAGTATATGGGGGACTCACGCCCTCATGAGTTAGGAGAGTACTGACCTCGGCATCATTGGTATGAAACCCAATCACTACCACCAGCTAAGCATCATTATAAGAAGTGTACTATTTGTATCACCTCATGTTATATCTTTGATGTTGAAATATGTGCCACCATCAAATCCTATACATAATTCAACTAAAAATAAGCTACTCATGGCCTTGAATCAGATCCCTGAAGGATATATGAAAAGTAGGAGGTTCTGGGGATGGTACACTTTGTATTCTACTAGGGTAAATGGTGTGTCTCACAAAGTTTGGTATAGCCCATGTCATGTCATTTCAAACAACATGTTTCTATAGATACATGGCATGTTTCTATGAAAAATGATGTGTATAGGTTGGCTTGACCCTTTCACATGTGTTGTATACCCAAGCCTATACACTTTTTTAATAACACGAGGTGTGCCTCGACACAAATGACATTTGGGGAAAAGTTCCCTCTTGAATGTGTATTCCTTGTATGCGTCGAGCTATCTAGCCAAGGGTCACATGGAATGTGGGTCCCCCATATGGAGTGTGATATTTAACTCTCTATGTAAATCCTAGTCTCCACACTGAGGGGTCCACACGGTGTGTGTTCTTCCAAAATACACGTTGAGTATGTAAAAATATCACATAAATCACAAAGTATTCATGAATCTTCACCCACACCACTGTTACCTTCAGTTCAACCATGATTCATGACCATAATACCCAAAATCATGTTATTCGGGATTTCTTTGTCATTGGTGGCCATAATGCTTCCAACCTTTCCTCAAAAATCACCCATCATAACACCTTCTAAGATACTTGCTCAATCCATCTCATGAAACCACCATCTCCCATATCATCAATGGATCCCCATCACCACTTCCACACCTCTATCACGTCTATAATCCCAAAAACCTAACCTAAAAAAATGATCCATTGCACTAAAGAGTGATTACACATCAATTGTTTTCTTGGGTATAGTTGAATCATCGACTAATAAAATACTGGTGATGAACGTTGAAGAGTGGAGGAAGAAAAAAAAAATAGAAAAGTGAGCATACAATGAAGGTCATGTTTGTTTTCACATATTTGATAGAATTTCAAGAATGAGAAAGGATAGTCAAAACATAAAATATCTATTTTTTTCAGAACAAAAATAACCAATGATAATTTATCAATGATGATCTGTGAATTTATTTCTATGAAATTAATTTGCATTTGTCATGGAAAAACAAGAATGAGGAAATAATCCAACAAAAGAAATTGTGCTACCTTGAAAATGGATTAGTCGATGATGAATAATGATTTTACATCATTATCATTGGAGGGATCCAAGAACTTCATTGAGGATGAAATACCCCATAGTATTCTAATAATCAATCCATGATATGTTGATCACCAACCAGCATGCTCACTACAAGAGTTTCGTTCATCATATCTATCCTCTAGAGTTATGCGTCTAACCCTATGGAATTCAATCTAAAGTATTTTATAAAGAAGATTAATTAGTATTAGAAAATAAATATATATTAATTTAATCTATTTAATACTCTCATGATTTTAATATAATAGAACATAAAATGTAGAAAAAACTTATGTCACACCTAGGGTAAAACCCATGTCCTAGATTTAAAGGTGATATTGGATTTACCATCTCAGATATTATTTGGGAGATAACTAATATTTATGAATGATATATCTCATTTTATATATCAGAACCGTGTCTCCATGGGCCCTAGAACTCAACACTGTCTCTGTAATTTACTTTGATTTTTTTATATTTAAAAATGTTACATGGTAAAAAAAGTCATTACATCCTTCCCACCTTTAGGAATTTTCATCCCAAAATGTAAAAACATACTAATAAAGATGAGGGTATAGAGCTCGAATCGGGTTCAATCTTTCCTAGTTTATCTCTTAAAAATTCTCATGTTTCCAATGAATACACACAAATAGAATCACTATATTTGTCTATCCCTCTAGGGGTGAAACACCATGCTTATCTTTTATTAAGTTCCTAAGGAATCTTAGAATCCTATCTATAATCGTAATGTGAAGTGAGAATCACTATCTAAAATGATCATCAAGGTAACTCTCTGATGTCAGGATATATCTTACATATATAGATGTCCCAAAATATTTAATTAACCTTGTCCTCATATTGTTAATAAGTTAGTTGATTTGGTGAGACAGTCTATGATCAATCAAATAACATTAAAACCTATTGCTAATCGTGGAAGTACTGTTATGAAATCCATAGATATTTCATCCTAATTATACTTCAACACATCAATGGGTTGGTCCAAACCCACTGGAACCCAGTTCATGGACTTCACCTTCTAGTTAGTGATACATTGAGAGATAAACTTAGAAACACACCTTTTTATCATGAATGGTACCATCATCCATCCTCAAAAAATGATTAGGTGTCCCCCCTTCATAAAATCCATTAGAAGCATCTCATGTAGATATTTGGTCATACAAGACCTCAAAATCAATATCCCCAGGTTGTACCACCCTAAAATTCTGAATAACCATAGGGGTAAAAACCTCAGACTAAATATATGATGCATGGTCCTCATCCACAAGGATCAACTGCAAAGAGGACAACTAATCTAAAGCCACACTAAAAAACCATGAATACAATTTTTCTATTCAGAGTTTTTTTCCACCAAATTCTATTTCCCTAGTGAATAGACTATCTCAAAAACATAGATTATGAAACTCTCTCCCATAAGATAGGGTCTAGAAAACATCATGGAAAAAGCTACAACTACCCGCTCCAAGTTTTGGGTCACATAGTTTTTCTCATGGGGTATCTTTTATTGAGGCACATATGCAATCGTCATTTTACTCTACATAAAAATGCATCCAAGCCTAGCTCTAGAGGCATTTAAGAACACCACATACTCAAAAACCTCCTCTAGAAGTTCCAATATGGGATGCTCATAAAGATCTAACAAAACTTCCGAAAAGTCTGCTAACATTTCTCTATCCACATGAATTACTACCCATTTTAGGTTAAGGCACTCAGGGGTTCCATTATCTTGGAGAAATTAATCATGAATCTCTGATAACATACTACAAACCCAAGTTATCTCCACACCCCAATCATTCTATTTAGTGGATCTTAAGCTATCACTGACTTGATATTCACAGGGTCCGCTGATACTCCCTCTTCTAAGATGTCATGTCCTAGGTTGTGGACCTATTAATCCAAGAACTAACAATTCATGGGCTTCCCATAAATATGGTACTCTCCAAGTATATCTAAAAACATCATCACATGTCTTTCATGATACTCCTATAACACTAAGCACATGAGTATAACATTTATGAAGAGTACCATGAACTGGTCCAAGAAGAGTTGAAAGATCCAGACCATGAGTGCCATAAACAGCGATGGGGGTGTTGGTCAGATAAAAAGGGAATCACTAATAACTCAATGAAATAGTAGCAGTGATGGAATGTCGACTTCAGTACATTATACTATACAACTTAGAGTTGGAGATAACACATCCTAAGGTTAAAATTCGAGAACCAATTCACCCATAACTATTGTTTAAAGAGGTCATCATTTATTGGAAGTGGATACTCATTCTTATCAGTCTCATGGTTCATGTGATGATAATCTATGCATAACCTAAAGCTCTCATCTGCCTTCTTTGAAAACAACACTGGGGTAGTCTAGGGGAATATACTAGGTCAAAAAAATCCATTCCTATAAAAATACTTCAACTACACCATTAGTTCTCACATTCCTAAAGGGGTCATTCGATATAATAGTGTTGATATCAGGCCCTTATTCGGGTGCAAGCCTATGCAGAATTTGATATCTCGATGGGGAGGTAATCCTAACACATCCTCAAGGAAGAAATCCTCATACTCCTCCAACTCTATAAAAAAGTGAAATATCATAGCTATAAGGGTCATACTAGCCAACTAATAATAAATTGGTTTTATCCTCATATATATGAGGTCATCAGACTTTCCTTTATATTTATTATTTCCAATAAAGGAAAAAATCATCCCACCAACTCAAGCACATGGAAACCCTCAATGGTAGCATCTAAACTGGGTATACACAACAGAAAATCTCTCTATACTGAGAAAAATATCATAGGGACTAATCAATAATATAAAGATATCCCATAAAAATATATCTCCTTCAATAGACAAGTCACATTTTCAGAAGAGAAGTGTGCTCGTCGAGACATCCTTAGAAGGATTCTCTAAATACAATGGCTGAACTAAAGGATCCACTGGGAACTCCATGTATCAAATAAGGTATGTGACAAGGAAAAAGTTATTTTCATCAGTGTTTATCAAAAATATAGATGAATTAGTGAAGACACAAATCATACCTAAGATTATACCTCATATCATACACAATGCCTCCATGTTATAATCCTCCACTTCCTATAGCTATCCATTCTTTTTCATGCCTATTAAAAAAAGGATTTTATTCGACACCTTATCACTTCCAAAAGAGACTCAAATATACAAATAAAATTAAATAATTCTCCATACCTCAATACTATCTACTTTGGGTGAAAATAACTTACATGATCGATTTTAAAATGTGCCACTAGAGAACGAGTCTCAGTGGGGGATGTGTCCAACTTCTTTTTGTGTTTAAAGACACATAAAAAATCACTAACACATGGATCCACCAATTTCCTACATAAGAAATGATATGTGTGGGAAGATACCATGTTGGGGTGAATATAAACATACCCTGTAGAAAACCCCAAAATCACCAAACATAAATAATAAAATATAGATTCAACCATAAATCACAATGCAAAGATGACAGAAAAGATAAACCCAGATATAATCAAGGAAGAATCCAAGTCTTAAAATGAGTCCTGTCCCCACTACCAGCCTAGGGATACTACTTATGGCACCAATAAAACATCCATCCAATATAACTCACTCATCGGTTCTCACTATGCTAATGGCACTGATCCGAGAGGTCAAACTCGCATGGATTTTCCATGAGGAAGCATGGAGGAACTGAGAGTTCCTATATGAAATAATCACTCGACTGGTCTACGCCTCACTTTAAGACAACATATTCTAATCCACTAAGCACAACCTCATGAGAATTATAATGGGGGGCCTTCTCCTCACTATTATGATAAAAAATTGAGTGATAACTATCTCTAGAAGAGGACCTATTTCCCACCTAAGCTTGATGAAGTGGTATTACTAGTTCATAGATTAAGGGAAAACACCTTATCTAGTGTGGGGGAGTACTGAATATACTAATATATAGGATATAGGGGACCAACGCCTTGGTTAGTTAAGGAAGTACCAACCCCGACACCACTTCGATTAAACCTGATCACTACCATCAGCTATACATCATTGGAAGAATCATCCCGCTAGTATCACCTTGAATTATATCTTTGATGCTGAAACAAGGTGTTAGATCATAATATATATGTATATTTACATTATATGGCACAATACAAGATGGGGGGAGGGTGAATTGTGGGTTTAAAAACTTTGTATTTAAACACTTAAGAAAGAACTTAGTTTAATAGGTCTTAAACTAATACAATTCACAATAAATACAATTGACCATATATTTCTTGAATCCGATGGATATGATATGATGTAATACTATAAGTAATGAAAAAAAATCTATTTGAATTGAATATAATGATAAGAGTAATACAAATGTAAATGATTCTACCATATAGCGTATATAATCTCTTAATACAATATGTAATGAATGAATCCTAATTGTAACAATTACAATTGAAATGAATATAAATAGAAAGACGAAACAATAAAATTACCTTTCTAATATAGGTAGAAGTGGAAATGTAAAAGTATTATAATTATTTTATCCCAAAGATAATGGTATCCTTTCAACTAGGATAAAAGGTCTTTCTTACCACCACCTTGGTAAGCCCTCGATATAATGATCAGAATGACTGTCTTCTTATCCCTAGAAGCCCTCAATTAAGAAGGTAATAAACACCTCTGTCTTTCAAGAAATTGAAAGCCCTTGATACGATGATCAACATCATGTATTCCTATCACTAGAAGCCCTCGATCGTTATCACAATGATCAGTCGCACAAACCAGAAACAAAGCACTTATAGAAATACATAAACAATGAACAAGCTATTGACTTCTTATATCTTCAAGGTTTTCGGATGAAGCAAGAGAGAAGTCACATCATCTCTCTCTAGAACTTGATGAAAGAAAATGTTGTGTATTATAGTTCGAATGACCTCTTATTTATAGGCATTAGGTTCCAACAGTCATATTTCCTCCATTGGTCATATTTTTCTGAAAAACTCAGATGGACTTGGACACCTGGCATTACAATGGTCAAAATAAATAGAATACATGACATCATTTTTATTGGTAAATAATCAACTCAACGACATCATTTTAGTTAGAAATTAGTAAGTAAAAAATTATGAAACAATGAGTATGAGTAACATGTAATCAGTATTGAAGTTATGATAAGGGTGTAATGAATTTTAAAAGTACAATACATAACTTCATTGATAAGATTATCATGATAACAATGCATATCATGATTACAATTTATAACCTGGTTACAGTTCTTATCATGGTTATGATTCATGATATTTAATCTAGTTATAATACTTGAATACAATTCACAAGAAGAGTATAATACATAACCTGGTTATGTAACACAACTACGGTATAATACTTAACCTGGTTACGATGCCTAATTATGATTCTGTACTTGACCTGTTCACAATGCACATGGTTATGATGCATGTGGTTATGATGCATGTAGTTATGATGCATGTGGTTATGATGAATGTGGTTATGATGCAGTACATAACCTGGTTACGATTATTGATTATGATGCAAAACATAATCTAGTTATAATTACTGATTACGATGCACTACATAATCTGGTTAAGATTCCTGATTACGATGCACTACATAATCTGGTCACGATGTAAAATAACATATAAAAAAATGTGAGTGAACACAATACATGATTTTGATAAGAATTCAACAAACACAAAAAACAATATACATGTGATTACGATTTGTAAAACAACAAAAATGATAAACAATAAGTAATTTGTGTTTTCCATAAAAAAGATCAATGTAACACCCCGACCCCAGTTACCCATAGTTGGTGCATTATTATGTAACATTGGCATGATCACAAAAGATCAAGTCTGGAAAGAACAATTAGTTTAGTAGCATTGGAATCAGTAGATACATTCATCAGTCTTAGATTACATCATGAAGTGAAAAACTACAATAACATAGTCTCCATAGTCCACACTCATATCCCCTTCAGACTATCCCTACAGGTCAGTCATAAAATATTTCTTCACATCTTGGGAAAAATAAAAGATAGAAAGGGGTGAGCTCAGATGCTCAATAAGGATAACAATATAGCAGAAAATTTCATAAATAAACATAAACATTTAAGTCAATGTATAACTAAAAAAAAGCCTTTTAAACTTGAACTTTAACATAATATGGAAAAAATAAAATGAAATAATTCCATTTACTTATTCACATGGATATTCTACTAGTCGAATAATCACATGCAATATCAATAACGACTTTTATAATGATGTAATGCATAATGCAAGACTATCATAACCACATAGCCAAGGCCTCGTGCCAAGACTACAAATAGGATTTTTTCAAGGCCTCATTCCAAGACACTAGTTTGTCTCATGAGACCTACCGATGCATCAAGGAGCAATAACGAGCTCCACCAATCACTTATTAAGTCCAATTCATTCCTCATATGAACAGGTTTAACCATAACATAAACATTTGTATTAAAACTAGCATACGAAATGTCAATACTTTCTCCATAAACCATGAATCATATAAAAATAACACATCCACAGTTAAACATATCAAAAAACCTTCAATACAATATGGAAGTTTTGAATCATAATAACTCAACTTCAAATAAGCTTAAAATCCATCAAAGTATTTTGACATAGATGAAATCAAAACTATTTGAGAGAAATATATATTTTGAAATCTTTTAAAAGTCACATAATTGTAAAAGAAAACATTTACTTTGAAAATATTATTATAATATTTTAAGGGATGCTACAACAATTTTATAACAATGGAAAATATCCGCACCCACCGTATAAGTTAAGAAAAGACATCCTTACCTTAATTTTGTCAAAAATGTCAAAAAGTACCTTGTCTGGAAAATGACGAAATGATTTCTTTCAAAAATGTATAAGGTCAAATAAGGGTATAAATGAATTTAAACCATTTTAAAATAAATAGTAAAACTGTTTGGAAGAAATTTTTAGGAAACATGGATGTGGATGATAAAGAGGTCCCAGTAGATAATTACATATGAACAACCTTGAATAATGAAGAGGTTGTAGAATTAACCCTTACCTCGTGTCTGACTTGACTCGATCCTTCTTTAATCTCCTGAATAATAAACTAGAGTTAATATATAATTTCTTAAGAACCCTTTTCAAGTTCATTATTCCTTTTATATCACTTATTACCATGTTATGAACATTATGTAGTCATTTAAGTTAATAACGGTCATTTTGTTGATCTTTGGTACTTAAGTCAACAATAAACTTATTATAATTAAAAGTGGTTCATGTGGTAAAATATCCATTATCTCCAGAATTATATTAATGATCTAGATATCATATATATCATATATATCCAGTATATACATTCATTTATAATATTACATAACATTTAGAGGTAAGAAATGAAATGCACTGTTCATGGAGACGGTAAGTCGTACGTACGCATGAACACTACTTTCATTTCTATTTCGTATTTAATGGAATGAAATCATAATGATATAAAGGTATATTATAATTCTAGTATAATATCATATATAATATCATTGAATACATCCTTTATACATCCCACATATGGCATTAAAGATTCAAATCACTTTGAGGGGGCGGTAGTCCGCACTTCCTAAAATGAAATTATCGCGTTTACCCATAATAGAAATCATAAAGGTATGCCATAAATGAAAAATATAGAATCATAAGGAAAACATAAAAATAATATATATCATATATAAATATAGTGACATCTTAATGTCCACCATGAAAGGTGTTAAAAGAAGATTGAACAATCATCATTTCGTGAGGCAGTAATTCACCACCCACAGAAATAGTATGTTCTTTAACCATTAGATGAAGGTGTGTGTAAGTTTAAATCAAATAATTATCATAAAAACATCCTAGTATATTTAATATACTAGTTTTTTTACAAAATAATGGAATAAAAAGGGTTTAAGGGGTTGTAGAAGCAAAATAAAACAAAAGAACATAAGAGAAGACATTACCTTAAAATCAGGTAACACTTTTTGATTTGAGACAAAGGCTTCATTGGGAAGACTTATGCTCAAAGTGAGGCTTATAGGAGTAATATAGGGAAGTTAAGAGATTATTTGGGTAGAGTGTTTCCGATAAAAATGGCTTTGAAGGTGTGAATAAGGTGGTAGAGGTGGGGGCCTTTTATAAGAGGAGAGGAGGGGCTCTTTTGGAAAGATGGAAATGTTACTTTATTATGAAATTCTTTTCTGATTTTAAAGGTCCCAAAATGATATATTTCAAGGATAAGGTGATAAGGTTTAGAAATCCACCCATAAAATAGGCTTTAGACAAGTTTAAGTCTTAGATTTTACCTTATCTTTTCATTTTATTTAAATTGTTCATTAATGAGGTAATCACTGCATCATCATGATGTCATAAATAAATTTATTTATTTAATGTATAAAAATTATAAAAAAAATTACCATGATGTAGGAAATATTTTTATCTTTCCAATGAATATTTATAGTAAAAAATATTACTTGTTTAACCCCTTCTAAAAATTGTTTTAGTAAAACATTACATGTTTGTGACATTTTTATTTTTACTTTAAATAAAAGGTATTAATGTCATTATCTTACACAAGTGGCTCCATGGGGTCCCAAAAATCCTCCCATGGTTTTTATTGTTCGAACATGACTCATCCAATAAGAGTAGGACATGTGTCAAGATATTTTTATATTCTTATAATATCATTTTTACCTTAAATTACCTTAATTACCTCTAATCACGGTTAATAAAACTCAAATGCTACTATTCACCAAAAATTATTTCCATCCCATTGAACCAAATTTTACTTACTAATGACAATAATGTATTTCAGATTTTTGAAATTCAATTCATAGAAGTGGTTAAGTTTCATTTAAACGAAAAATCAGTTTTTTTAACTACCACTTAGTGGTTTCACTATTAATCAAAAATTGAAGTTTTCCAGAACAATAACAAAAATTCAACTTAGGCTAATTTTAATATTCCGAATCCAAAAATTAAGTCCAATTTGAAAAATAAAATTTATAAAATTTCAAAAATTGGGTATTACTATTCATAACGACTACTTTGATTGGTCGTGGTGTCTTAGAACTCAAGGTTGCATACAACACACACTACTATATTATTCAAAGAGAAGCGTACCATAGAAGCTTGGGGTGTTACATTCTCCTCTCCTTAAATAAATTAAATCTTCACAATTTAAAATTGTTCTTCGAAAATAAAAGGTTGAAAATAGAAAATACCTTTGTGGAAAATCCACATCAGAAATAAGGTTAATAAAATTTAGCCTTAATAAGAGGGAAAGGGAAATGAAAAAGTCACCACAAAATTATTATCTCGATTGGGAGAACATTGGTGGAAATTAGAGACATATAATTGGAGGAAAAATTTAAATATTTGTAGGGAGTGATCAAGGTCATCAATCACAAAAAAGTGTAAAATTGAGGGCCTCAAAGCCTTCAATCTATGTTGATTTAAAATATCATCAGTTCAACAAAACATAGGTATTAGGATAACACATTTTTTGTTTTAATATCCCTTTCCTAAAGATTAAGAATTAATTTATTCATAAAATAAGAGATAGGTATATATATATATACTTTACAAGTAGAGTTTTAACCTTCAACTAATTTCTACCAAAAACTCATCTTTCACTCAAAAAGATAATAGAACTCAAAAATATTATATTTATCCTAATCGTACAAGGTTCAAAAAATTAACACATACCCATTTATATTAGGAAAACTATTTTTTAATAACTAGGGACTTCCTGTAGGATAGTGGTAGGTAATAAAGGCCGGTCACACTATGGTTGTGGGTTCGATCCCTATAGCTTTGTCCGACACGACGGGTTATCCCTCGACCTACAAGTCGTCCTTTTCCTAAAACTATAGTATTATAATATTCCAAAAATAATCTTCAGAAATGTTTTAAACTTAAAAAATACTATCCAAAGTTAAACTTAATCCATTCCAACCTTTATAGTTATCCAAAATACCTCTGTCCAGACATTCTCTAAAAGGTCTCTAAATTCCAAAATCAATTCATCAGATTCCCCAAACAAAGTAAAGTTTCTTTTATTGTCACATACTAAAAATATGATTACCTTCATCATATTAAAACCTTAATGAAAACAACAAGTACTGCAGTACAATCTTTATATATATCACATTATTCTTATAACCATAATATAGTTCTTGAGTCCAAAAACACAAATACAATAATTATTCAACTTCATCTGTAGTAACAACATAAGCTTGGCCTTGCTCCCTTAGCCTTTTCTGAGGTAAGTTTCCTTGGCACTTAGGGCATTCATTTTCATAATTCCCCATTTCTCTACAATTGTAGCATTCAACATTGACAACCTCTTTCTTTCCCTTGCAATCACGATCCTGGTGGCCTTTTTCTCCACATTTATAACAAAATCCCATTACTTTTAGGCAAGTACCGAGGTGATTCTTCCCACAATTATCGCATAATGGAAAATCCTTCTTTCCCTTTTTCCCTTTATCTGTCTCTTGTTCCACCATTATCTTCTTCTCTTGCTTTACTTTATTGTCATAAGATTTAGAGAATTCATTTTCTGTCTTGATAGAACACAAGACTATATCTTCGTATGTTGATAAATATTGTGATACTAATTCTTGATGGAGAAATGGTTTTAACCCATCAAAGAAACTATCAATCTTACATATTGGGTTATGTATATAATTTGCAACATGCCTTGATAACCTTGTAAAGTTAGACTCATACTTTGCAACATTCTCGCCCTCCTTTTGCCTCAGACTCAGAAATTTTCTATCCATATCTGCTCGATGGTCATGAGGAAAGTATTTTTATAAGAAAATATCTTTAAACTCTCTTCATTCCATACTTGATAATTCTTCATATTCTTTTATATTTTGAATCAATGACCACCATTGATCAGCATCTCCAATGAGGTGGTAAACTACCATGACAAATTTTTCCCTTTCACTACTCCCTAAAGCCTGGAATATTTTCTCTAGGGAATTTATCCATTGCTCAGATACTAATGGATTTTTACCCCCATTAAATTTTGGTGGTTGTTGCCTCATGAAGCGGTCTAACATTGATCATCCACGTTGCGGATCAGGGTGCTCCATACGAGTAAGGTTGTTATTAATAACCTGAGTGAGTTGTCCTAAAATGGTGATAAGATGATCAGCACCAGATGTATCAATAGATCCATTATAATTATCTTGAGCTAGAGGGAAATACCTACATAGAGTGCGTGCATTAACACGGGTTCCATTTCTTCCACTAGGTTCCATTTCTAAACAATTGCATAAACTGGATCAGTTTATGAATTAAAATACATAATTCCATACTTCTAAAACACTTTACATAAATTGAACTGTTTATGTATATAATACATAATCATAAAAAAAAATTTTCTTTGAGAAAATATATACTCATAAACCCTTCATAATGGTTTGTAAAGAAATCATGAATTATCCTAAGCATATCCCCCGGAAGTGTCATAACCAAGAGTGCAACAATGTCCATTGTCATGCACCAGTTTCCGTTCGACTCTAGCTCAAAGAGGTGTTTTCGGGTTTTACCCCTAGGTACATCTGTGCCAAAGCTGCCTCTACCTACTCGTATCCAGATAGGGATGTATTTCTCTAAAAACTCACAAAATCTCTACAATACCAAAATTCTAGGAAGTTCTTCTATACTAATCCTCTAAGTCTATCTTAGGGCTATGTGATCTAATCCAAGTTTATCTAAATATAGCTTCCAAGGTTAGTACTAAACTACCTATGATACCACCTATAACACCCCGACCACAGTTACCCATAGTTGGTGCATTATTACGTAACATTGGCATGATCACAAAAGATCAAGTCTCGAAATACCGATTAGTTTAGTAGCCTTGGAAACACTAGATACATCAATCAGTCTTACATTACATCGTGAAGTGAAAAACTATAATAACATAGTCTTCATAGTCCACACTCATATCCCCTTTAGACTATCCCTGTAGGTTAGTCATAAAATATTTCTTCACATCCGGGGAAAAATAAAAGATAGAAAGGGGTGAGCTCAGATGCTTAGTAAATATAACAATATAGAGGAAACTTTCATAAATAAACATAAACATTTAAGGCAACGTATAACTAAAACAAAAGCCTTTTAAACTTGGAATTCAGCATAATATGGAAAAAATAAAATTAAATAATTCCATTTAATTATTCACATGTATATTCTACTAGTCGAATAATCACATGAAATATCAATAACCACTTTCATAATGATATAATGAATAATGCCAGACTATCATAACCACGTAGCCAAGGCCTCGTGCCAAGAATACAAATAATATTTTGTCAAGGCCTCGTGCCAAGACACTAGTTTGTCACATGAGACCTAACGATGCATTGAGGAGCTATAGAGAGCTCCACCCGTCACTTATTAAGACCAATGCATTACTCATATGAACAGGTTTAAACATAACACAAACATTTGTATTAAAACTAGCATACGAAATGTCAATACTTTCTCTATAAACCATGAATCATATAAAAATAACACATCCATAGTTAAAAATATAAAAAAACTTTCAATACAATATGGAAGTTTTGAATCATAATAACTCAACTCCAAATAAGCTTAAAATCCATCAAAGGATGTTGACATAGATGAAATCAAAACTATTTGAGAGAAATATCTTTTTTGAAATCATTTAAAAGTCACATAATTGTAAAAGAAAAAATTTAATTTGAAAATATTCATATAAGATTGTAATGGACGCTTCAACAATTTTATAATAGTGTAAAATAGCTACACCCGCCATATAATTTAAAAAAATACATTCCTACCTTAATTTTGTCGAAAATGTCAAAAAGTACCTTGTTTGGAAAATGACGGAATGATTCCTTTCAAAAACGTATAAGGTAAAATAAGGGTATAAATGAATTTAACCCATTTTCTAATAAATATTAAAAATGTTTTGAAAGACATTTTTAAGAAATATGGATGTGGATGATAAAGAGGTCCCAATATATAATTACATATGAACAACCTTGAATAATGAAGAGGTTGTAGAATTAACCCTTACCTCATGTCCGACTTGACTCGATCGTTCGTTAATCTCCTGAATAATAAAATAGAGTTAATATTTACTTTCTTAATAACCTTTTTCGTGTTCATTATTCCTTTTATATCACATATTACCATGTTATGAACATTATGTAGTCATTTAAGTTAATAACGGTCATTTTGTCGATCTTTGGTACTTGAGTCAACAATAAACTTCTTATAATTACAATTTGTTCATGTGGTAAAATATCCATTATATCCAGAATTATATTAATGATCTATATATCATATATATCATATATATCCAGTATATACATGCATTTATAATATTACATAACATTTAAAGGTAAGAAATGAAATGCACCGTTCATGGAGATGGTAAGCCGTACGTACGCATGAACGCTACTTTAATTTCTATTTTGTATTTAATGGAATGAAATCATAATTATATAAAGGTATATTATAATTCCAGTATAATATCATATATAATATCATTAACTCAATCCTTTATACATCCCACATATGACATTAACGATTCAAATCACTTTGAGGGGCAGTAGTCCGCACTTCCTAAAATGAAATTATCGTGTTTACCCATAATGGAAATCATAAAGGTATGCCATAAATTAAAAATACAGAAGCATAAAGAAAAAATAAAAATAATATATATCATATATAAATATAGTGACATCTTAATGTCCACCATGAAAGGTTTTAAAAGAAGATTGAACAATCATCGTTTCGTGAGGCAGTAATTCACCACCCACAGAAACAGTATGTTCTTTAACCATTATAAGGAGGTGTGTGTATGTTTAAATCAAATAATTATCATAAAAACATCCTAGTATATTGAATATATTGGTTTTGTTACAAAATAATGGAATAAAAATGGTTTAAGATATTGGAGAAGAAAAATAAAACAAAAGAACATAAGAGAAGACATTACCTTAAAACCAGGTAACTGTTTTTGATTTGAGCCAAAGGATTCCTTGGGAAGACTTATGCACAAAGTGAGGCTTCTAGGAGTAATATAGGGAATTTGAGAGAGTATTTGGGTAGAGGTTGGCTGATCCAAATGGCTTTTAAGGTGTGAATAAGGTGGTAGAGGTGGGGGCTTTTTATAAGAGGAGAGGAGGGGCTCTTTTGGAAAGATGGAAATATTACTTTATTATGAAATGATTTTCAGATTTTAAAGGTCCCAAAATGATATATTTTGAGAATAAGGTGATAAGGGTTTGAAATCCACCCATCCAATAGGCTTTAGACAAGTGTAATTCTGATATTTTACCTTATCTTTTCATTTTATTTAAATCGTTCATTATTGAGGTAATCACTGCATAATCATGGTGTCATAAATAAATAAATTTATTTAATGTATAAAAATTATAAAAAATTACCATGATGTAGTAAATATTTTTATCTTTCCAATGAATATTTATAGTAAAAAATATGACTTGTATAACCCCTTATAAAATCATTTTAGTAAAACAATACATGTTTGTGACATTTTTATTTTTACTTTAAATAAAAGGTATTAATGTCATTATTTTACAAAAGTGGCTCCATGGGGTCCCAAAAATAGTCCCATGGTTTGTCTTGGTCAGAAATGACTCATCAAATAATATTAGGACATGTGTCAAGATATTTTTATATTCTTATAATATCATTTTTACCTTAAATTACCCTAATTACCAATAATCACGGTTAATAAAACTCAAAAGTTACTATTCACCAAAAATTATTTTCATCCCATTGAACCAAATTTTACTTACTAATTACAATCATGTATGTCATATTTTTGAAATTCAATTCATAGAAGCGGTAAAGTTTCATTTAAACGAAAAATCGTTTTTTTAACTACCACTTAGTGGTTTCACTATTCATCAAAAATTGAAGTTTTTCAGAACAATACCAAAAATTTAACTTAGGATATTTTTGATATTACAAATCAAAAAATGAAGTCCAATTTGAAAAATAAAATTTATATAATTTCAAAAAGTGGGTATTACTATTCATAACGGCTACTTTAATTGGTCATGGTGTGTTGGAACTCGAGGTTGCGTACAACACACGCTACTGTATTATTCAAAGAGAAGCGTACCCTGGAAGCTTGGGGTGTTACAATAAAATAGATAGTAAAAAAATATTTTGACTCAACATAAGGTAAACCATCACATCTTACATATAATTTAACTCAGAAAGGGCTACCCTTGGGTCCAAATCTAAGCTCTAAAAAGGAGATATGTAAGGTAGAAGGTTTTAGGGATAGTACACGACATGTTCCACTGGGGTATATAGCATGTCACACAAAGTATAGTGTATCCCATTTCACTTAGTTTTATAAGAAATTCTCTTATAGATACATGGTGTGTTTCTTCGAAACCCGATGTGTCAAGGCCAGGCTGACACATAGGTGTGTGTCTTCTTTCAATAACCATGTACCTTGTAATGTACTTTGGTGTGCCCTAACACACAGTATATATAGGGATAGGTGGCTTCCTGGATGTGTAATCCCTGTACATACTGAGCTGGATGGATAAGGGTCACATGATGTAAAGATCTTCTATATGACATGTGATATTTAAATATTCATGTAAAACCTAGATGCCACACAAAGGGGTCCACAAGGCATGTGTTTTTCCAAACTACAGATTGTGTATATTAGAATTTCACAGAACTTATATATTGTTCATGTGTCTTTTATCATGATTCCATTGACTTTATTTTCATCATGATTCATATCCATAATGCCAGTAATCATATTTACTAGGCCCACACCATTGCGGGTGGCCAAATTATAGCCACCCTTTTTTCAAAAATCACTCATCGATTCACCTTCAAAGATAATCCCTCAATCCATCTTAAGGAACCACCATTTCCTGTAGCATCAACGAATACACATCATCACTTCCATGCCTCTGTCACATCTCCAATCAAAAAAATTAAACCTACAACAACAATTTGTTGCATGAAAGAGTGATTTCACAATGATCAGTTTACTGGATATAATTGAATCATTGGTCAATCGAAATACCAACGATGAACATCAAAGAATAGAGGAAGAAAGGCATGAAGCAAAAAAGTAATAATTTAACAAAGGATATATTTTTTCCATCTTTGATAGAATCCGAAGAATGAGGAAGGATGGTGAAAACATTAAATTCAAAAAATAGATATCAATTTTCTAAATTTCTATGAAGTGAAATAGATAACAAAAATTAATCAACCATGATCAAAGAATTAATATTATGGAATTAATTTGCATTCATTAAGAAAAAAAGAATGGAGAAATAATCCCCAAAAAAATCCTACCTCAAAAATGGATTTATTTCTAAAGAAGAATGATTCTACACTGTTTTCATTAGGGAGATCCAAGAACTCCATCAATGATAAAAATTTACAAGGTATTCCGATCATCAATCCATGATCCTTTTACCACCCACCAATTACCTTACAATCCAAGGTCCCTCCATCTTATCAAACCTCATGGGTTATGTAGATAACCTAAGGTAATTCACCATAGAGGTATTTATAAAGAATATTTGTTAGGGTAAGACAATAAATTGACATTAAATCAAACAAAATTAATCTATTTAATCCATCCATAAATGCACTCTTTCTGAATGTCTGACATAGATAAAACTTATGTCATGCATAGGGTAAAACCCATGTCATGGATTTATTTGAGGTCTTAGTTTTCGCATCTGATACACTATTCAGGAGATATTTCATTATTTCTGAAAAATTACCCATGCATGACATATTATATTAAATATTTTTAATATATCAACACTAAGGATCCATGGTCCCCAGAACTTTATGACGAATTCATGCCTAACTCCAAGAATATTCTTTAAAATATTTCCAAGTATTACACTGAAAAAATAGAGTTGTTATATATGAATTCTACCTTACTACCTTAGGCTATACTGAGTAACCCACATTTTCATCATAACAAGAATATAATAATATTCAACCCTTTAAGTATACTCAATAGGGGTTTTATAGATTATACCCATTCTATTCTTTATTTTCATGGTCTTACTTCAAATGAACACTAAAAATAAAATGGTTATAATAAAATACAAAGTATTAATATGAAATCTTAAATAAAAATATTTATTTTCCAATGACACCATAATTTAAAACTATAAATAATTGGATCAACCTATAACTTTATCTAGGTTATCCAAGGAATTTTTCTTACTAGGCTTTCTAAGCATACTAGTTAGCATTATACTCATATACTTGATAATAGTTCATAAATAATAATTTAATTAACCATAGTATATCCCTTGGGACTGTCTAACCAAATGTGCAGTAAGGGATCTTTCATGGTACACTAGAATGATCTATGATATATAATCGACCAACTCCTTTTAGGGTTATTTCCTCAAGATTCATATGTTCCAAAACCACGTCCACTTTTCAATATCTGGACTGAGATAGAATTTATAGGAAAACTTTAATGTATTGTATTTTTTTGTTTATTATTTTAAATATTATGGAATTATTTTGAGACCAGGAATGAAGATGACACATCATTCCAATGTCCAGTGAGCTCAGAATGATGGTTTGAACTTTTTTTTAGTTAAGTGAGTTGGCACTTGTGCGTGGTTGTGGAAGTTTCAAAATGGATGCCCGAATTAAAAATCTGAGGGCACCGTTGCGTTCGGGATGACCACTTTACCTAAGAATGAGCTTAACCTCGACCGGTGCGGGTCGAGGGAGAAAGTTTATCTTCGGACGTTTTAAGTAAAATAAAATAAAATAAATTAACAAGTTTATTTTATTTCATTTAAGGAAACATCCGCTGTAGCACGGAAATGGTGCAAATGTTTCCTAAATTAATGGTGCGTCATAATAACTTCAAAATGGAGAGTCGATGTCATTAATGCTGCCATGTAATTAAATGACAACATGTTTCCATTTTTAATGGGTTAAGCAATTTTTGATCATTGGCAATGTTTGTAATGAATCTCTGCCAAATCCGTGAGGCGTTAGAGAGAATTCTCAGCGACAAATGATGATGGATCGAGATTGAGGATCACTGCGCCAACATTGAAGGATCTCGACAACAACGGCAGCGCTAAACCTTCATCAATGATTGATCCTTTCGAAAGGTATGGGTTTGTTATTTCAATTTATTTTCCCCATTTTTGAGTTTAAACGATGAACGCGGATCAACCACGAACAAGTTGATCCGTGGATTCGTAAGTTCTTACAGGAGGGTTTTCTTTGGGATGATTTTGGGGAATTAATCCATGCTTTTTATTCATGTTGATCTATGTTCTATTTAAAACTATTAACGGGAGCGGATCAACGTCGTGATGAACGACTGTGGAGGTTCGTTCCTCAATTTTTGTTTATTGGATTTCCTCCCCCATTCTTTCTCGCACATTCTTCACATTCTTCATGGGGTGAGGAATAGTGGATCGTTGTGCATCCGTTATATGATGCAATGATCCCAAATCGAAGGTTCGACACTGCAATGACCTTGTGGAGGTGCAGTGATGATGACGGACGACGAATCAGACCAGATCAGGAAAGGGCGTTCTTCGAGCGTTCTTCACGTGGGAAGATCAAATCATGTTTTCGGGGCCGATCGGAGGCCCGAAAATGATGGAAGCAGCTTTGTGGAGTCGGGGAAACCAAAACCTATAAGTTTTGCGGCAATAGGATGGTCTGATCGATGATCAGAGCACCACGGGAGGCATGCCGGTGAAGGGCATCGTTTCTGGAAATTTCTAGAATACACGACATGTACTTCCGAAGAACACGCCGCGTAGTACTGGAGGTAGTGGCTAGGGTTTTGGGGTCAGAGAGAAACAACACAGTGTGTGACCCCGGTCACACGGCGTGTTGGACTTCTCCGAAGCTCGGTGTGCACTTTGGGTAGTACATGGACATGGGATGAGCTACACGGCTTCAGGCGACACAGCGTGTACAGCGCGGCAGAAGCAGATACGTAGAGCTCGGCGTGTATCTCGCGGATACGCGGACACGGGATGGGGTACACGACTGTGTAATCCATCACACGGCCAGGAGAGGCCAGTAACGCGGGTCACCCCGTGTTCAGATTACACGGGTTGGAGTACACGGGTTGATGACCGTGTACGGGCACATGGCCAGAGCACACGGAGCCAACCCTAGTTACCAAGACACGATGTGTACACTGTACTACATGCCATGTACAAAGTTTTTCGACACGACCAACCTTTGACACGGGCTGTTGTACACAGGCAGTACCCAGGGTCAGACAACACGGCGTGTACCTTTTCTACACACCGTATACTTTTTTTTGGAAAACAGATTGGTCCTTTCGTTCACCGTACCTTGGACATATTTTGTTTGGGTTAGTGCCCATTCTTCTCGTTCCCCAGAAGATCAGGCATCATTTCCCACTCAGGAGTATGATCCCTTCATCAGGACTTTCTGTGATAGAGTTAGGCATCCATCCGAGAGGCCCAGATAGAGATCCTCTATCCATTCCTGACCTTAGGTAGAGTCAGGCATCGACATGACCAACCTTACCGGGCATTGATACTCTACCTTTATGGTGTATCACCTAACTGGTGAATCCAAATGAGTCACGGTATCCGACATGGCCCTGGCAGTGATCCTCATCTGTGTATCGTGATCTTTCCCACTCAGAAGTGTGTCTCCTGTAATGAGTGCTTCTACCTACCGTAACCTTTCCACTCAGAAGTGTCTCTCCCATAATGAGTGTAGCTATCTCTCGTGATGGTTACCGATGAACAGAACTTATAGTACGAATGTCATCAGAGCCATAAGTCTTGTGGAGTGTGTTCTCCCAGAACGAGTGCATCACATAATCTTCGAACAAAATCCCTAACAGGGGTATGCGGTTGTGTGACTTGTCTCTAGACAATGGGTCTGGGTTTTGAGTATATCTGGTTTGTTCTATATGTTCTGTAGACATATACTGTGTATAGATGAATGTACCTTTACTTTGTGTATTGCTTTGTGGTTTTCAGGGTCCTCTATTGAGTATTTTTATACTCACCCCTGCACGGGCTTTGCCTGCACGTCTGGTGTCTTGTGCAGACGAGCAGCCTTTTGACAGAGTCCAGGGTGGACCAGGATAGGACTGAGCTTTCTGATTTCCCTACAGGCCGAGGCATTCCTATGACTACAAACAGCAATCCCAATACCTTTTGTGCTTACAGGTTGGAATTTTCAGTTTTCAGACTCTTGTTTTTGGTGGGCTTGTATTCTAGCCCAGTTTACTTTTACAACACTCTACCTTTCGTCGTACTCTGTTGGTTGGGTTTAGTTGTATGCATGCATTCTTTTCCTTAGTGGTTTTTACATTTCAGCATTTGTGGGCTTCGCGATGTGTGTGTGTGTACAGGTACTTAGGCAATGCCTCCCATATTAGTGATATGCCTACTCGGTGCTAGTCACCAGCCCCTGGCCTATTGGAGGCGGGCTTGGGGAGTCACGGCGAGGGCCCCACTAGGACGGGTCGTGACAGATTGGTATCAGAGGTGGTCGGTTCTACCTTAGGACCAAGAGTCTGTGAGTTTGGTTTGGGGCAACAGTGTTAAGTGTTTCGGGTTCGGCTTTCAGGACAGAGACCCCAGTGTTGGTGCGGTGGCCGACGTATCCATACACTAGGACTCTGTTAACCTGCTTTTCGACTCGATACACGAAAGCACTGGTTATGGGGAAATAAAATGTACATGCATCATATAGGAATGTGTTGTGTTTTCCATGTCATTTGTGTCAGCTATCCATATATACTCATTGACCATAGTACATCTTGTTTGTTTACAATATGCCTCAGCGATGCATACCCGCTAGGGTTCAGCAGCACGATCATGAGGATGACCCCCTCAGTGACGAGGCTTCGATACAGGGACCATCTCCCCAGGAATTTCCACCAGGTGGTGCACCTGCTATACCACCACCAGTGGAGAAGCCAGTGGTACCCTCGGTACCGACCGACAAGGAGCGTAGGCTCAGTGCACTCCAGGAGTTTCAGAGACAGAGGCCCCTCAAGTTCTGAGGCGAGCCTGACCCTCAGGCAGCTGAGGACTGGCTTGAGGCGGTGACTAGAGTTTTCCGCTTAGTGAGGACACCAGCAGACCAGATGGTGATCCTAGGAGTGAGCGTTCTTCAGGGTTCGGCCGGACGATGGTGGATTCTGACCACACAGACTCATGATGAGGAGACTCTTTTGTGGATGGAGTTTGAGAGACTCTTCCGGGATGAGTTCTCTCTGATTACGCTGAGAGATGTGTTCATCCAGGAGCTTCTTCAGCTCCCACAGGGCAGTATGACAGTGGCTGACTATTCATCGAGGTTCACCAACCTCTCCAGGTACTCGATGGATATGGTCAGGGATCAGAACTTCAGAGTTCAGACCTTCGAGTGAAGTTTACTATGAGAAATCTGAGATAGTGTCGTGCCTCTATGTATATCAACTTATACTGGAGTGCTCGAGTGGGCCTTGGTGATCGAGAGCTTCTTGGTGGAGTAGAGGCAGCTGACGGCAGTGAGCAGCAGGCATACAGGTGTGGAGACCCCGGTAGTAGGGAGCCGACATCAGGCACAAGGATCTGGATGCGAGAAATGTCATAGGAGGACCCATGACAGGGGATCAATAGTCTAGGGCTCTCAGGATGGATCCAGTCAGCTTAGGGAGAAGTGATGATACACATGCGACGGTAGGGGACATCTCGCTAGAGATTGCCCGACCCGTCGAGCTGCTGACAGGGAAGTGGTGGATGGACCACCGAGGTAGAGGCAGAGAATAGAGTAGGTAGACCCGCCAGGCAGCGGATGTGGAAGAGGAGCAGGAAGAGCTGCAGGTGGTGGCAGACACTTCAACTTACTTCCACCACCACCCCTAGGAGGTCCACACCAGGCTCAGGGAGCTGGGGGACAGGGGCGAGGACAACTACATGCAGTCAAGGAATACGACCCAGGGTCTCTAGGGATGATTCGAGGTACGATCTATGTATTTTCTACCTTAGCTTCCATACTCATAGACACAGGTTCCAGTCATTCCCTTATAGCCACATGTCTTGTACGTAACCTTGAGATTCCGGTAGAACCGTTGACTCAATCCTTAAGCTTGGAGACACCTACAGGAGGAGACTCGAAAATCATGCACCCTTGCAGACAGTGTGATCTTACCTTTGGAGGTTAGAGTTTCGGTTGGAACCTATTGGTGGTAGCATCGAGGCCTTACGATGTCATTCTCGGTATGGATTGGTTATCTTTGGTCCATGCCCAGATTGACTGTCTTAGGCGAAGAGTGCGGTGTGTCCGCCGTGATGGAACAAGGTTTTCCTTTATCAGATAAAAGGAAACCTAGACAACACAAAATGGGCTCATGCATAGGAGGGTGCAGCCGATCACTAATGAGTTGGCTAGCCTTACCCTCGGAGCAGTAGATGTTGAGAGATCTTAGTTCCCAGCAGTGGGGGTGGAGTATGAGGACGTCTTTCCCGAAGATGTTCCAGGATTACCTCCCCATTGGAAAATTGACTTCTACATTGACTTACACCCTAGGACGACACCGATTTCCTCATCGGATTATCGGATGGCTCCCACAGAGCTTCGCGAGCTGAGGGTGCAGTTGGAGGATTTGCAGAGCAAGGGTTCCGTAAGACCCAGTGTCTTACCCTGGGCGTCCCTAGTCTTGTTTGCCAAGAAGGTAGATGGGAGTCTGAGGCTGTGCGTGGATTACCGACGCTTGAACCAGGTGATGGTGAAGAACAAGTATCCACTACCGAGGATTGATGACCTCTTCAATCAGCTAAGAGGGGCATAGTGGTTCTCGAAGGTTGACCTTCGATCAGTCTATCACCAGCTATGAGTGCGGGACGAGGATATACCAAAGACGACTTTCAGATGCCGCTACAGTCACTATGAGTACTTGGTGATGCCTTTTGGCATGACGAATGCCCCCGCAGTGTTCATGGGGATGATGAACCAGATCTTCTAGCCGTACTTGGATCAGTTTGTATTGGTCTTCATCGATGACATCCTTGTGTACTTGGCATCAGAGGAGGAGCATGTGAGACACATACGGATGGTTCTGGACGTACTTTGGGAGCACCAGCTTTATGGGAAGCTCTCAAAGTGCCAGTTCTGGATTCAGGAGGTCCACTTTCTGGGACATGTCATCTCAGCAGATGGAGTAGCTGTGGACCCAGCCAAGGTGGAGGATGTGTTAGCATGAGAGCCACCTTAGAGCATGACAGAGGTGCAGAGCTTCCTTGGGTTGGAAGGGTATTACCGGGGATTCATTCCTGACTTCTCCCGGATATCAGCACTGATGACAGCCTTGAATAGAAAGGGGCAGCCCTTCGTGTGTAAAGAAAAGTGCCAACAGGCATTTGAGAATTTGAGGCAAAGTTTGACAAGCTCCCCAGTCTTTAGATTTCCAGAGGAGGGTGTCGAGTACGTAGTTTTCTGTGACGCATCAGGGACCAAGCTCGGCTATGTTCTGATGCAGTGGCATGCAGTGATTGCTTATGCTTCACTCCAGCTTAGGCCACATGAGTAGAACTATGCGACCCATGATCTTGAGTTGGTAGCGGTAGTCTTCGCATTGAAGATGTGGTGACACTACCTTATGGGAGAGCGATTTATTGTCTACTCTGAACACAAGAGCCTCAAGTACATCTTCTCACAGAAGGACCTGAATCTGAGGCAGATGCGTTGGCTAGATTTCCTCTAGGACTATGATTTTGAGATCATCTATACTCCTGGAAAGGGGAAAAAGGTGGCAGATGCTCTTAGTAGAAGGTCGAGCTCACAGTTGTTGAGTGAGGCGACACAACAGTTAGCCGCGTTATAGTTATCCTTCATGGATGGAGAGGATACATCTTAACTATAGTCAATGGTTGTCACCCCTCCACTCTTACAACGAGTTAGGGAGGCACATCTTGGGGATGTCGACTATGTAGCTTTACGTGATCAGTTATCCACGGGACATGCACCTGATGGATATTCGCAAGGTGGGGAGCACATACTCCTTTTCAGAGGATGCACTATTGTACCAGTGGCATTCCAGGAAGAGGTCCTGAGGGAGTTTCATACATCCCCCCTGGCAGTACATCCTGGAGTGGCAAAGATGTACCCAGATCTCTGACAATAGTTCTGGTGGTCAGGCATGAAGAGGGTAGTAGCGAATTTTGTTTCTCGATGCCTCACATGCCAGCAGGTGAAGGATGAGCACCAGGTTCCAGCAGGATTAGATCACCCCCTAAAAGTTCCAAAGTTGAATTGTATGGAATATCGATGGACTTCATGACAGGCTTACCACAAACATCCAAGGGGCATGATTCTATCTGGGTGATCATTGACCGACTCACCAAGTCAGCCCACTTTCTAGATATCAGGGAGCAGAGTTCCGTAGAGAGCTTGGGAGGTCTCTACGTGCATGAGATAGTTCGGCTTCATGGTGTCCCCTTGACTATAGTCTCAGACTGAGACACCCGCTTCACATCCTAGTTGTGGAAGAGATTGGAGGAGGCTTTTGGGACTTATCTATGCTTGAGTACAGCATTTCATCCCCATACGGATGGTCAGACAGAGAATACCATTCAGGTTCTCGAGGATATGTTGCATGCCTATATCTTGGACTTTTGGTCGCAGTTGGGATGACCACCTACCACTGGTGGAGTTTGCGTACAAAAACAGCTACCACTCCACCATCGGTATGGCACTGTTCGAGGCCTTGTATGGGAGACCCTACCGGTCACCTCTTTGCTGGACCGACCCCGGAGAGTCAGCACTCATGGGTCCAGAGTTAGTGCGAGCCACCACAGAGAAGGTTCAGATCATTCAGGAGTAGATGAAGACTGCACAGAGCCAGTAGAAGTCTTATGATAACAGGCGACAAATATATCTAGAGTTCGAAGAGGGAGACCACATCTTTCTTCGGGTCTCACCTCGAGGAGGGTTGCAGAGATTTGGCCGAGGTGGCAAGCTATCTCCGAGGTTCAACGGACCTTTCAAGATTCTGTGCAGAGTTGGCGAGGTGGTGTACTTCCTAGCTCTACCGCCACAATTGCATTGGGTACATGATGTCTTCCACGTGTTGCATCTGAGGAGGTACGTGCATGAACAATCACACATCATCGACTGGGGTGAGCTGGACATCGAGGATGGAGTGACCTTTGCTGAGTACCCAGTGGAGATCGAGGATCGGAAAGAGAGTACCCTTCGTGGGTGATCGATTCCCTTGGTGTGCGTCCGGTGGTAGCACAGGAATCTTCAGGAGATCACATGGGAGCAAGAGGCTCAGATCCGTGCCCAGTACCCTCCTCTTTTTGAGTAGCTCTTGTTTTGGATTTTTGGGGACGTAAAGCCACAAGGTGGAGAGAATTTAATGTCTCGGATTTTTACGTTTATTATTTTAAATATTATGGAATTATTTCGAGACCGGGCATGAAGACGACACATCATTTCGAGGTCCAGTGAGCCCAGAATGGTGGTTTGAACTTTTTTTTAGTTAAGTGAGTCAGCGTTTGTGTGCAGTTGTGGCAGTTTCCAAACGGATGCCCGGATTAAAAATATGAGGGAATATTTCCATCCGAGATGATGAATTTACCTGCGAACGAGCTTAACCTCAACCGGTTCGGGTCAAGGGAGAAAGTTTATCTTCAGACATTTTAAGTAAAATAAAATAAAATAAATTAACAAGTTTATTTTATTTCATTTAAGGAAACATCCACTACAGCACGACAACGATGCAACTATTTCCTAAATTAATGGCATGTCATAATAACTTCAAAATGGTGAGTCAACATCATTAATGCTGCTGCGTAATTAAATGAAAACATGTTTCCATTTTTAATGAGTTAAGCAATTGTTGATCGTTGGCAACGTTTGAGAGGAATCTCTGCCGAATCTGTGAGGCGTTAGAGAAAATTCTCAGCGACGAACGACGAAGGATCGAGATCAAGGATCACTAAGCCGACGTTGAAGGATCTCGACAACAACAGCAGCGTGAAACCTTCATCAACGATCGATCCTTTCGAAAGGTAGGGGTTTGTTATTTCAATTTCTTTTCCCCGTTATTGAGTTTAGACGACGAATGCGGATCAACGAAGAACAAGTTGATCTGCGGATTCGTACGTTCTTATGAGAGAGTTTTATTTGGGATGATTTTGGGGAATTAATCCATGATTTTTATTCATGTTGATCTCTGATCCGTTTAAACCTATTAACGAGAGCGGATCAACACCGTGACGAATGACGGTGGAGGTTCATTCCTCAATTTTTGTTTATTGGATTTACTCCCCCATTCTTTCTCGCGCGTTCTTCGCGTTCTTCATGGGGCGATGGAAAACGGATCTTTGCACATCCATTCCATGATGCAAAGATCCCAAATTGAAGGTTTGACACTGCACCGACATTGTGGAGTTGTGGTGACGATGGCGGATGATGAATCGAACTAGATCGGGAAAGGGCGTTCTTCGAGAATTCTTCGCGCGGGAAGATCAAATCATGTTTTCAGGGCCAATCAGAGGCCTGAAAACGATGGAAGTGGATTCATGGTGTCGGGGAGACTAAAAACTGGAAGTTTTGTGGTGATCGGATGGCCAGATCGATGATCGGAGCACCACGAGAGGCGCGCCGACGAAGGGCGTCGTTTCTGGAAATATACAGAATACACAACATGTACTTCCGAAGAACACGCCGTATAGTACTGGCAGCGACGACTAGGGTTTCGGGGTCAGAGAGGAACAACACAACATGTGACCCCAGTCACACGGCGTGTTGGAATTTCCCCGAAGATCGGCATATACTTTGGGTAGTATAAGAACACGGGATGAGCTACACAGCTTCAGGAGACACGGCGTGTACATCGCGGCAGAAGCGGCTACGCGGAGCTCGGCGTGTATCTCGCAGATACATGGACACGAGATGAGGTACGCGACTGTGTACTCCATCACACGACCAAGCGAGGCCAGTAACGCGGGTCACCTTGTGTTCAGATTACACGGGTTGGAGTACACAGGTTGATGACCATGTACGGGCACGTGGCCTGAGTACACAAAGCCAACCCCAGTTACCCAGACACGGAGTGTACACTATACTACACGCCGTGTACTAAGTTTTTCTACACGAACATCCTTTTACATGGGTCATTGTACCCGGGTAGTACCTGAGGTCAGACAACACGGCGTGTACCTTTTCTACACGCTGTGTACTTTTTTTGGAAAAAGGCTTGGTCCTTTCATTCACCATACCTTGGACATATTTCATTTGAGTTAGTGCCCCTTATTCTTGTTCCCTTGAAGGTCAGGCATCATTTCCCACTCAGGAGTATGATCCCTTCAGTAGGACTTTCTATGATAGAGTCAGGCATCCATCCGAGAGGCCCAGATCGAGATCCTCTATCCATTCCTGCCCCTAGGTAGAGTTAGGCATCGACGTGACCAACCTTACTGGGCATTGATCCTCTACCTAGCTGGTGTATCACCTAACTAGTGAATCCGGATGAGTCTTGGTATCCTCCATGGTCCTGGCAGTGATCCTCATATGTGTATCGTGATCTTTCCCACCCAGCAGTGTGTCTCCTGTAATGAGTGCTTCTACCTACCGCAACCTTTCCACTTAGAAGTGTGTCTCTTATAATGAGTGTAGCTATCTCTCGTGACGGTTCCCGAGGAACAACACTTCTCAGAAGGACATCATCAGATCCATAAGAATCGTGGAGTGTGTTCTCCCAGAATGAGTGCATCATATAATATTTGAACAGAATCCCTAATGGGGGTATGCAGTTGTGTGACTTGTCTCTAGACCACAGGTCTGGGTTTTGAGTATATCTGGTTTGTTCTATATGTTGTGTAGACATATACTGTGCATAGCTGACTGTACCTTTACTTTGTGTACTGCTTTGTGGTTTTCGGGGTCCTCTACTGAGTATTTTTATACTCACCCCTACACGGGCTTTGCCCGCACGCCTGGTGTCTTGTGTAGACGAGCATCCTTTTTACAGAGTCCAGGGCGGACTGGGATAGGACTGAGCTTTCTAAGTTCCCTACAGGACGAGGCATTCCTACGGCTATGAGCGGCAGTCCCAGTACCTTTTGTGCTTACAGGTTGGACTTTGCAGTTTTCAGACTCTTGTTTTTGGTGGGCTTGTATTCTTTCCTAGTTTACTTTTATAGCACTCTACCTTTCATCGTAATCTGTTGGTTCGGTTTAGTTTTATGCATGCATTATTTTCCTTAGTGGTTTTTTACATTTCATCATTTGTGGGCTTGGAGATGTGTGCATGTGTACAGGTACTTAGGTAATGCCTCCCATATTATTGATATGCCTACTCGGTGCTAGTCACCAGCCCCTGGTCTATTGGAGGCGGGCTTGTGGAGTCATGACATGGGCCCCATTGGGACGAGTCGTGACAAAAACCACATAATCTCTTATTTAATAAAGCATAAGGATGTTCTCCTAAAACTAAACCTAATTTATTTAAAATAATATATAAAAATAACTAAACCCTACTTTGATACCAATGGCAGAAGACCAGGTTGAGATATCCCTTTAACATACATCATTTTAATAACTTAAACATTTCATTACATAATTCTCTAAAAATTACCAAGAACCATAAAGTTTTAGGGTATTTGGAGAATAGATACATAAAAATTTATTATATAGGATGTGAAAATTTCTACATAATCTTTGAAAAATTAAAATTATTCTAAATTTATCACAAGATATAGAGATCTTCATAACATAGGGAAATGGAAACATAAGAAGGGGTGAGATCAAATTCTCATCAAGGTTAAGAATAAGTGATATCATTCAATGATCATAAAAGAGAATAATATGAGCATATGATTATAAAAAAAGTATAATGCAAATCATACCCAATAATTATATAGATCACAAAACATGAGTCATGGTATATGTCATGTCATATCCTAATACATCCATTAAATGATCATAGAAAACATAAGTTGATAAACATGACCCATGAGTGCATAACATGAGAATGAAAATATATAACATAGCTTTATAAAGAAAATAATCATGAAAATGTGGCCTAATATTAGAAAATAACTTTAAGCTATGGAACCGCATAAAATAATTTGATACTTTGGCATAATCATAAGAATAAGGAACCTAGACATTTTGAGTCACACACTTTCACCCACACTTATGAGTAACTTAATTATGCCCACGATTCATTGATTTTATAAGATATAAATCTTTAGGGAATGAATTTGAGAGTGATTTAGGAAACCAAACATCATTCATGCATACTTAAATTTTCCATAAGAAATCAATCATTCATCATAAACAACCCATGAAAATAAAATGGGTTTCATATTTTTTAAATTAGAATTACTTAAGGTTAAAATTCATAATTACATAAAAAATCCTAGCATGATAAAACCATGGAAATAAAATGGGTATCAAATTACATCAAGTGTCATTATAATAAAATACCACTCAATTGAGGTAATTGAAGTGACCAGTGGATCGTGTAGGTACTCTAAGAACGAGGGGGGGGGGGGTGAATCAATGTACACATGTTTTAAAAAATTATTTTCCTTTTACTTTTTACCCATTTTTATATATGAACATCTACACCTCTTAAGATGAATGAATCATGCCTATTCAAACACAATCACACCACATACAAGAAAAAATTTAAATAAAAAACAACATATAATATTTTTACAAGGTTCACCCCCAAGATGGGTGACTAAATTCTTTATGTGTTCAGGAAAAGTATAAGAAACAAATTATCAACTAAAATTATTTTAATAAATATAGTGGACCAGTCAAGTATTATCCTGAAACTATGATGGGAAGGTATCAACCACTTCTCTAATTATTTTGGAATTTCACTGGTGTTCTTTGTACTAGAATCGCACTGGTGTTCTTTGTACTAGAATCCAACCAGTGTTTTTTATACTGGAATCCTAACAGTGTTCACAAACACAACACCAATACAAATTATAAAGATAAAACAATATCCAAGTTACCGCTCCAACCAAAAACTAATCTTTCTCTTTGAATAACTTGATAATATGATTCTTCACTTTCCCACTTCCACTAAAATTATTGTACTGCTGCTGAATATAATCAACAAAATTGTATTCAAGATGACGTAGCACTCTTTTAAATTAGTATTAGATATCATTTCCACTTAAGCTCACTATAATATCATAATGAACAACTAAAAGGTCTTCAAGATATTAAAAATTTCCTTCTTCCTTACTTTACCGAAAGACATCACTTAAACTGAAACAAATACTACTAAAAGTATTTTTAAATGTTCTTCATAAATGAAATCATATGATTATAATTTCATAAAATAATGCTTCATGTGTGGCATTCTCATCATATTTCATTTATTAAACTTACATAACACATTATTTTTGAAACAACACAAGTTCATGAAAATCACTTTATTTTTTTACAAAATAGTTCTCATATAAAAACATAATGCATGTAATTATCCACACTAATTTTTATGTCTTCTTTGTTCAATAAAAAATAAATAGTTCACTCTACTTTTTTCTAGTTTTTATTGAATCCTAAATACCACCTTATATGTTTTTCACAATTCCTCAATATCTTGATGAAATTTCACTTATCCTTCATGAATATTTAACCTCGTGAGACTATCTCAATTTCTTCATGAATATATATCATCAAATGTATGGAAGGTTATTTTTTTTAAAAAATACTCACAATGTTCATGAAATACTATACACTATTTTTTATGTAATAAAATACAATAAATGTTTCTATCCTTTATGAAAGTTAGAGCACAAAACCATGCTATTCTTCTTTTCACAACTCTTTAAATATGTAATGAACAAGTAGAGGTTATCAGAACTATTTCACTTTGTGTAGTTATACATTGCACATAGTAATTCTTCTTTGTGTTATTTATAGTATGAAAAAAACCTCATGTAAGTGGGAACAATGAATGGATTATTTTTTTTCATATGATAGGAAATGTATAAAAATATCACTTGATATCTAACCATACATGTGAAAATATAGGATTTTTATTATATGATTTATCTCTCTATTTCTCAATCATACTCCCATTTATCTTGACGTCAATAAAAAAATAAATAAAGTGTTTTTGAGGGACCCTCATCTTTTTGTGGTGTAAATTGATGAGGTGTAAATGACTTTTGGAATCCCACATTGAAAATTGGATAAAAATTCATAAGACTCCTCTATTATAAAAAGTGTCCTTGGGAAGTGGTTTTTTCCATAAAAAAATATATATGCCAAATTTATTTTAATTTTGTTTAAAAATATATATTTCTATTAAAATTATTTATTATATTATATATATATATATATATATATAACAAAAAATTAAATAAATAATAAAATATTTTTTTATAAAACTAACCAATGATGAGATTATTCGTGGCGATTGGATTTCAAAATTCAAAATCTGATCAGTTGCCTCTATCCAAATGTTATCTTGTTTTGATCGAATCAAATGTATTTTGATCAAAATAGTGAGATCAAATCAATGTGAATTACAAAATATTTAATCTATAAATAAGTGGGATGTCGAGATTATTTTATATAACTATCCTCAATCTGAAATTCAGTAGAGATATTGTCTCAAATCAACGTTATGGGGATGTCAAAATTTGGTGTTTGGAACTCCCAACATCAAGTGAAATCCTTGAGGGATATTTCCACCAAGAAACCAATATCAATCAGTGGGGTTGGATCAAACCCTTTTGTAAAGTAAATTTTTTTCACACATCATGATTAAAAAATCCACTATCTTCTAAGCATACCTTATTATTTTTATAAAAAACAAAAGGGTTTTTAAATATAGATGAATCTACAAGATGGATTCAAAATCCATTAAAGTGATGAACCAAGACATGGTCAAGCTTGAATATTTCGATGAAAATAAATTCTCCCTATGGCAAGAAAATGTGATATTGCTTCTTATAGTGTTGAAGAGTTTTTTGCATTATTGAAACAAAAATTCCTCTCTTTCCCGAAGAGACTACTCTAAATCTTGACGACACAGTCATTGATGTGACTCAAGTCGAACTCATTTTCATAATGAGAAAGAAACAAGAATATGATGAATTTTTTTGTTGAGGGAATATTCTTAACACATTATCAAATAATCTTTATAACTATTTTCTCCAAATAAAGTCCCCTCCATAGATATGGGATGTAGTCAAATTCAGATACAAAGTAGAGGAAGAAGGTACCAATAAATTTGTTAGTGCAAAGTATCTTTAATTAAATATGGCTGATAACAAGACTATGGTGAAGGAAGTTCATGATCTCTAAGTTATAGCAAGAAAGATTCTTTCCCTTAAAATTAATATACCAAAAACTTTCCAAGTTAGTGAAATTATTTCAAAATTACCACCTATGTAGAAATGATTTGGTAAATAACTCATTAAAAAGGGCGAGGATATATCCTTATAACAATTTCAAAAAATTAGTCACATTGAATAAGAATCCATGTTGAGAGATGTGGTTATGAATTCATAATTTGATACCAAGACTAATATCATTGAGATATAGCAAGCATTTAAATTTTTTTTACATGTCAAGAAGAATGATAAAAAATTTATGAATAAATAAAATCCTTCCTACAATAAAGGATAATGATTTGTCTGTGGAAAACTAGGGAATTTTACAAGGTAATGTCACTATTGAAAGATGGTAAAATGAAAATATAGTTAAAATGATATCCAAAGTCAATATAACATTTATAAATATGGTGTTGGTGGATGAGGCGGACAAGACTTATGAAATACCACATTGGAAATGAGATAAAAATTCACAAGACTCAACCCTTATAAAAAGGGGTCTTGGGAAGTAATATTTCTATAAAAAATATATATTCAAAATTATAGTTTAAAGTATTTCAAATATATATATATATTTATAATAAAATGTTTTATTATATATATATATATAATAAAACCAAACAAAAAATAAAATAAAATAATTTTTTTATAAAACCAACTAATGAAGAGATTAGTTGTGATGATTGAGTTGAAAAATTCTAAATTTGATCAGTTTTCTCTCTCTAATTGTTTCCTCATTTTGATCAAATAAAATATTTTTTTATTGAAATGGTGAGACCCCATAAGTGTGACTTACATCAATTTTAATTTATAAATAAGTGTTATGTTGAGATTATTTTATATCGATCTACTAAATTTTAAATTCTCTTGAGTTATTCTCCTAACATTGAAACTATGGGCCTGTCAAAATTTGGTGTTTTTCACTCCCAATATCTGGGTGGAATCCTCAAAGGGAATTTTCACCGAGAACCCTATACCAACCAGTGGGGGTGGATCAAACCCTTTTGAAGACTAAAATACATTCACACATCAAGATTAAAAAATACACTATCTTCTGAGCCTACCTTCTTATTTTTATAATAGAAAATTTAGGGAGTATTTATAGACCCACTCCAATGACATAATCTACTACCTCAATCGATATTCATATCAAACTTATCTTTTTCACAAACTACCATAAACCATATGTGAAATGGGAAAATTAGCATTTTCAAAAAATGTACCTTTTTTCCCTATCTCAGATTTGATTTTTTCATTCATGAAAATGAATTTATATGAATGAATTTATCATATTACAATATCTAATTCTATCAAATATAAATCCAAAACTTATATTGATCATTAGACCATGTGGCATAAAGAAATCCTAACACATAAAAGAAACCCTTAGATATAAAATGGTTGAAGGAAAAACTGGACTATGATCAGAATAGTTAGATTAAATAGATTGGGCATACAATGTTATAAACATTAAATTTTAAGAGGAGCTACAATTTTCTTGAATTGTATATCCCATATAATTTATATCCTTGGATTATCTCTACTTAATAATATACTTTGTTTTATTCGATTACTAGATGCGAGTATTGGGGTCTGCTTCTGATCCTCGATAGCACTGATATAGCAACCCCTACCCCAGTATATCAAAGTTAGTACCATAATTTATTTCACTGGCATTGATACAAGATTAAAATTCTAAATTACCGATCCGTTTAGTAGCTTTTTGTACCAGTTCACAATGGTGTTCTAAACTCTAAACAATACTACAATAATAATTTCATTAATAATATCCAAGATTTTTCTTGGTTAAAGAGATTTAATAAGAAATGGCTTAGACCCTATAGATTCACCTTGGTATGTAGAATATCCCACAATAGATTTCCCACTGATTTCAATCTTCAATTATTTGGTATTAAACTTTGTTCTAAATATCATATTTTAATCAACACTAAGAGTATTCTAACCACCTTTTATTATCTTGTGCCACTACCTCTACATTATGAAATTAAAATTTTGACATTTTTCATCTTATATTGATAGGTTTTAACTACATTAGGTCTTAACTTCAAAAATGAACTACTATGGATGCCTCTCCTAAAATTGATCAGCTTTTCATTGCTACTGTGGCTGAACTGATTCATGTAATCTGGTATAAAAGAAATATTACCATTCACAACAATAATACTTTTAATCTTCATGAAGATCTGGTAAAGATCTATATTACTATCAAAGAAGCTGGTATGATTTAAATAGGTACCCTACACAATTCCATCTGGGATCTCATCATTCTTCATCATATTGGAGTCAAAGGAAGATTAAACAAACATAAAGGAAGGTTGGAAGTCTTCTGGAAACCCCCTCTTCTTGGATAGATCAAAATAAATGTGTATGGTTCCTCAAAAGGAAACCCTAGACCCACAGGCTGTGGAATCATGTGTTTGAATCACAATGGACATATTATGGGATGCTTCTATGGTACGTGTGGTTTTGCCTCCTCTTTAGAAGTTGAGATGTCTAGCATTGTTATGACTATTGGATTCATCAAGAAAAAATGGATGGAATAATATATAGATCTAAAGATACTGAAATACCATCGTGCAAGCCCTTTGACATGGTGATATTCACCTGGCATAGTCCCTCACAACAAAATGGATAGTTTTTCTCCAACATTTTTCAGAGCTCAACCATATAATCACCCATGCTTATCGTGAGACAAACATGGTAGCATATGGTCTTAACCATAAAGGAGTTAATGGTGAAATTACATGGATGGAGAATCACCCATAAGATCTCATCCCATTAAATGAAAAATATTGTAATAAATTTCCCTCATTTAGACTCTTATAACTTTATTTTCTTTCTTTATATAGTTTAATTCTTTGATCTTTTGACCAAGGCACCATTGGTAAAAAAGGGTGAGCTCAAATTCTTAGTAAGGGTTAAGTATAGTGGAAGATATAATGAATTAATAATCATAATCCATATAAAAAGGTAGATAACTTAACACACATTCTTCATAAATAGTTGGATAAAGTATAATCAATATAGAAAGTTAAATAATTAAAATACATTCTATTTAATCAATAAACTGTGAATAAAATGAATCCATAGAAAATTTCATAGAAATAATATCATGGATAATAATATTCATTGAATTAAAAAAAATGAAATGATTAATTTTGATATCATGTTTCCTAGGCACATGATACTTTACCATCAATACCCTTCAAATGATGGTTTAAAACATATAGGGTAAAAACCCATATGATTTAGCCAACAAATTCACCTCATGAGACTACTGATGTGTCAAAGGAATTAAATTAATCATTCCCCAAATTTTTTCATTCCTGACTAAATAATCTATCATAAATTTAAGAATTTATTTAATTCATAAACATTTTTCCTTATCAAATGTCTATATTGAGTAAAGGATATAGATTTATCAATATTTTCCTAGTAAATCAAATAAATTTCAGAGTAAGCACTGTATATAAAAATGGTATAAGATTTGAGAAATAATCCAATATATTACAATAGAATATAAATATTTATGAGAAATGTAATTTTGAATGAAAAATTATTACAATAAATCAATTCTTTTAAGATAAATTTAACAATCACAAAAGAAAGTAAGATTTCACAATAACTTTTACCACTTGGTAATTTTCAAGTAAAATCCCATTGGGTGAGATAATTCAAATTGAAACTTAAAATACAATGAATAATAAATTATTCATGATATTAAATTTCAAAGGGACAAAATGTACACTAAATAAAATTGAATTGTGCATAATAATAAATAATTCTGAATGGAATGTAAACTAAGACGAAATCTATTAGCTATGATTACTTTTTGTTGAACATGATATAACCTATTATATAGTGGTTTTAAACATTTTATTGAATTATTAAATAAACATATTAATATTTATAATATCATATATTATTATTTTATAATATATTATTAATCATTCATTAATAATCTCTCATTATTTTCAATGTTTCAGGTGTTAATTGCCTTGTTTTCTCATGCATGTTCTATTTTGAAAGTTATTATTCTTTCCCATATTATACAGTTATATTATGTATAGAATAATAATATTGATATAATTATCATATTTTTAAATTAATTTTACTTTTTAAATCAATAATTAATGATGTTTATGAAAAACAAATTATGTTATGATCATGGAGACGGTAAGTCATACTTATGCTTGAGTAACCTTTTCATTTCTCGCTGATCAATATGTAAAGTAGGTAAGTAATATTTTACCTTTCCATAATAATAATAATATAATTAATATCATAATATATATTTATTTATATCATATATGTGGTTTGGTGATGCAAAGAGAACCACATCGCTTCGTGGAGGCAGTAGTCTACACGCACACGAATGATGTTATCATCTTTACGTGAGTGAAAAGGAAAGAAAGAAAATGATAAATATTATCTTTCCAAAATGATAAATATTTAATTAATATAATAATTATGTAATTTATATAACATATAATCATTAAAAAATTCCTTATAACCTTCCATACAAAGTGTTAGTGAAATATGAATCACATATCTTCATGAGGCGGTAGTCCGTCGTACACGTGAATAATGATTTAATAACCCATTTGATGGAGGTGGAGAAGATTTTGTATCATTAAATTATTATAAAAACATCAAATTATATTTTATTAGGATATTATATAATTATGGTTTAATAAAAATTTAATCAAGTGGAGAAAGAAAATAAAATGAAGATGCTTGTTTAAGAACATTACCTTTCCTTTGAGTATATTCCTTTGGTTTGCACTAAACCCTTACTAGGTTGGATTTATTCCCAAAATAAGAGTTATAGGATGATAGGAGGAAATTTTTTAAGTTACTTGGCTATGTATTGGATGATCCAAATGGATTTATATGTGTCAATAAGTGAGGGGATTGAGTTTCCTTTTTTAGTTGAGGTGGAGTAGAATTCTTGTAGATACTCAAAAGTATTCACTATTGGGAGGCATCCCTTACCTCATGTGGATTAAAAATGAAATAATAATATATTTTAGTGTTTATATGGTCTAAAAAACCCCCAAAACATAAAAATAAACACATTTTTACAACATTATTTCATAGTCTTTATGTTTACTCATTTTTACACGTTTAATTATTTCGAAAGTGACTAATTTTATAACCTAGGTATTTTATCCATTACTATTAAATTAAATTGATAATTATTAGAAATTATATAATCATTAATTATATATATTATTTATAATTTATAAATTAAAAAGCCATGTTTTTTTAATATTAATTTGAATACAAACGCATGTAATGCACAAAAACACCATTTTAACCTTAACCACACTAAAAGAGTTTTTTTATATTTATGAGTGAATATGTTCATTATAAAATATAAATTGGAAAATTAATGAAACATATTTGATATTTATTAACATTTAAAAATCACTTGGCATAAGATATCATTTATAGTAATTTTAAATCATTTAATAAAGTATCATTTATTATAAAATAACATTAATATCTATTCTAACAATATTTATTTAATTTTAATTTAAATATATCAGGACAATGATGAAATTTGAATATATTAAGTTTAAACCTATTTAAAATTACATATTCATATAAAAATTAATATAATACTATAATTCATTCAATTTAATTTAATTTTAATATTTTTAGAATAATTTATTTTAGTTAATTATTAACTAAATAATTATTGCGTTAGTATTTCTTAAGTATTTTAAGTAACTAATTCATATTTAAAAATTGAAGTTAAATTATTATAATGAAATATAATCATTTATATTTCAAAATAATATGTATAATCAAACCAGTTATTTTTTTTCCTTCTCCCAAATCTTTATAGATATTAAAAGCAAGGAAGGTTTTGTTTTTATCTTTTTATTTACTTACATTATTCTATAAGTCACTTTCATAGAAAAGTGTCCCTAAAACTCATAAAAATAAATCCAAAAGTCATAATCCTCAACATATGGATAGAAAATGGGTGTTGGAAACATATGGAGTCATTATTACACTTTATATTCTAAGTTTGACTACAAAGTAAACTCGTTTTTACCTTAATCACTGTAATTAATTTTAAATATTTTCAATAATCATTATGGTCATGAATTAATATAAACTTATTAGATAATATAAATTATTCTGATTCCAAATATTTAATCTATTTTTTAAATTCAACTCATATAAGTGGTAGTATTTAATTTAAAATTTATCTCATATACGGGACGAGAAAGCAGGGTTTTTTTAAAAAAAGAAAATGTTCCAAAGCTTACAATGTTTTATATAAAAATTCAATTTTAAAATGATTGAAATGATGTATATTAGATTAATATATGTATAAGTTATCTATTTTATCTTTAAAAACAATTTAAAAGATAATTTAACATTGTAAATTATTTATAGGAAAGCATAATTTTCAATTAAAATCCAGTATTTTTCACTATTCATCAAAAAATGAAACTTCATAGAAAAATCCCAAAAATTAACCCTAATATAATTTTGGTATCCAATTTAAAAAATAAAGTTTATTTTTTCATATAAATTTCCTAAAAGTGGTAAAAATTAATTTTAAAATATGTGCGCCAAGCATGATTAAACCGTATTTTAGAAAAATATAGTTTTCCTGAATTTTTTTAAATGATAATTATTTTATTAATAATGAATATATAATTAATAAAAATGTGTAAAATATATATTTTAATAAGTTATTTAATCATATTCATTCCTTCCATTCCAATGGTGATAACTATCATATTAAATAATAATATTAATAGTATATTATTATTTGGTAAAACTCAGTCTTGCATGTAACACAATCTATCAAAGAAATTCATTATTGTGTGTAATTAAAGATAAATTAGTATTACACATAAAATTATCTATCTAAGAAAATGTTATTCTTTTATAATTTTTGGGGTTTTACATTCTCCGTATGTTAAATAAATTGCGTCCACCCAATTTAAACTTGACCTCGGTAATTAAGGGTTTGATGTTTGAAAATTACTTTGTTAAAAAACCCACATCATAAAAGGGTTAATAAAATATCATCTTAATAAGAGAGAAATGGAAGTAAAAATTTCATCTATAACAACAACATAACTAGGTTTCTGAGTAGGGGAACATAGGTGGGAAATGAAAACATAGACATGAAAGAGAAAACTAACTCCCAAATACTGATAGAGAGTGATATGGAACATTGATCAAAATAAAGTGGGTGATCTAGAAAAGGTTAACAACCAAAAAACCATGAACCAAATAGGTGTGAAAAACTTCATTGATATCATCAGAAATCATGGTAATATGATAACATTTTATTTTGAGATCATTTTTCCTAAAGTTTATGAACTTTCATGAGAAGATATACTTACTTGATTTCATTCCATTTTATAAGTGCAATATCATCCTTTGTTTGTACCTTGATCAGTTCATAATTTATCTCTTACTCTAATAAATGAAGATTAATTTGTTATACCTGATTCACTAATATATCACAAGATCTATATTATAATGATAAGTCATTCCATTGATCTCGAGTTTTAATTTTAACAGAATGGTTAGCACATATTATTCAATATGCATAAATCTTCATATAGTGAAGTAATATGTAAATATTTAAAATCTCTTAAAAATTTCAAATTAAACCATTTAATGAATGGTTAAACTTTTGATACCCAAAAATATTAATATCCATAACTTTAGAAATAATGTCACTAAATTTCCAAAATGAACTTATCATTAATTCCCAAAAAAACATGAAGTAGTTGTTAATTGTCACATAACAATATGTGAATACCTTCATCATGTATTCTCTTGAAACATAGTAATAACTTGAATTACCATAAAACCTTATAAAAAACAAACATTATTCCTTAATCCTTAAATAAAACATAGATTATTGGATATATTCCTTAAATCGAAAAATGCTATAAACTGCATCAATGACACCATAAATCACTTCGTCAAAAAATCATTAATAAGTTCTAAGGTAGTTAGTGCTATCTAATTTAACTTATCCATATAAATTATCTATTCATTCCAACATAATTATCTCAACATTAGGAACATATTAAGGGTCATAAATCAAGTGTTTTCTATAAAGTTAAACTTGAAACTGAATTATTTTTTTGGTAATTGGTACCATTAAACATATACTTTAAAATCCTTAATGAAAAATACTACAGTAAAATCCTTATACTTTTCATAATTATTATAACTATTAAATAACTAATAAAATACTCAAATGACATAATTCTTGAATCCAAACACAAGAATATTAATCATTACTATTCATTTATAGTATTATCATAAGCTTTCCCATGATGTGTTAGCCTCTTTTGAGGTATATTCCTTTGACCCTTAAGAAATTTATTTTTTTAGTGTCTCATATCCTTGTATTTGAAGCATTGTACATTAGAAACATTTTAATTAAATATGAAATAAAAATATTTGTGGCATTTTCTATACATTTTTATAAAACTCATGTTTCTTTTAAGTAAGTACCAGGGTGTTTCTTTCCATAGTTATCACATATAGGAAAATACTTCTCTATCTTCTTTCCTTTATCCATATTTTTCACAGCCATCCTCTTGTTCTCATTCCTCCCTATGAATCCATAAGACATATATAATTATTCTATATATCATTAGAATATGATACTATGTCCTAATATGGTGAGAATGTTTGGGGGACTAGTTCCCTTTGATAGATTGGTTTAAACTGATCAAATAAATGATCATTCTTACACTTTAAATTATGTGCATTGATACAGTTCCCATTCCTTCCAATAATAACCATTTATAAATGTAGATATACACTATATTATATTATATCATTATGAAACATAATTTATAATACCAAATCTTTTGTAATTCTTAACATAAATTGAAAATTTTATGTATAGTTAGTATCATAATCATAAACATGGTTTCTTTGTGGATATCTCTTTTTCAAAACCGTCATTATGGTTCATAAAGAATATATGAATTATCCTAAAACTATCCACTAGAAGTATCAAACTAGGTGCATTATAAGACCCATTTTTTGGTAATAAGTAACACTGGATTCGAGTCTGAGATGCCTTTTTCAGAGTTATTACCCCTTGGTACCTATGTGTCAGAACCACACCCACTTGTAGTATTCAGACAAGGATTTATTGCTAAGAATACCCAAATAATATCTTTCTGACAAAAACTTCAGGATGTTCTTATATACATATCCTCAAAAAAGATCATATATTTATATTCCCAATTCTATGTTTTCCTAAATTAAGTTTTCAAGGTTTCTACTAAACTTGCTTTGATATAAACTATAGAGACCCCGACACCAGTTGCCCAGAGCCGATTTCATACTTTATAAAACTGGTATATATACAAGATTTAAATCCCAAATGAATGATCAATTTATCATTTTTGGAAAATTAGATACATACATGATACCCATTTTATATTAGGAAAATAAAATAAAGCATACAAAAAGTAAAAGTTCAGCATCCTTAACACTCATTCCAAGAATTAATCTTTATATCTTGAGGAAAGGAAACAAAATAAGGATGAGTTAAAATGATAAGTAAGGGTTAAGTAAAGTAGAATATATGATTAATCAATAATCATAATTAATTTTTAAAATTAGATAACTGAACAAATATTCCACATAAATTTCTAGATAAGGCATAATCAATATGTCAATGTAAATAACTGAAACACATGCCATTTAATCAATAAATTGAGAATGAAATGAATCCATATATAATTTTATAGAAAAAATATCATGTATAATAATAATATCAAATGAATTATCAATTAAGGAAATTATTAATAATCATATGTCATGTTTCCCAAGTACATGATACCATTACCATCAAGACATCTCACAAGATGGTTTAAAACATACTATGTCAAAACCCATCTGATTTGTCCAATTGATTCATCTTATGAGACTACTGATGCATCATAGGTCTTATATTAACTCATATGAAACCCATTTAATACCATTCCATAACATTACACATATATATAATAATTTATTTAATTTATAAACAATGTGCCTTATAAAATATCCATATTGAGTAAAGAATATAGATTTATCAATATTTTCCCAGTTAATCAAATACCTTTTAGATTAAACAATGTATGTAAAAATGGTATATAGTTTAGGAAAAAATCATATAAAATAAAAAATAATATGAAAATTTAATAGAAATTTAATGTCCAATGAAAAATGACTACAACAAAGTGATTGTTTTAATAGAAATTTAACAATAAAAAAAAAAGTGAGATTTCACAATAACTTTTACCACTTGGTAATTTAAAAGTAAAATCCCCTTGGGGGAGATAATTCAAATTAAAACTTAAAATAACCTGAATAATAAAGTATTCATGATATTACATGTAAAAGGGGCATTATATACACCACATAAAAGTGAATTGGTGCACAATAACAAAAAAGTCTCAATGGAATGTAAATTGAGACGAAATCCCTTACCATATGCTTCCTTATGATTGAACATGATTTAAAATCCCATTTAGTGATTTTTTAAATGTTATTAACTTTTTATAGAACCATATTAATATTTTAAATATAATATATCATCCTTTTATAACATCTTATCACGCATTCATTAATAATATTTCATTATTTTCATTGTTTCAAGTGCTAATTGCCTTGTTTTATCATGCATATTTTTTCATAAAAATTTCGATTATTGACCATATTATATAGTTATATTATATCCATAATAATAGTCATGAAATAATTATCATATTTTTACATCAATGTTACTTTTTAATCCAATCATGAATTATGTTTATGAAGAATTAAGTACATTAGAATCGTGGAGATGGTAGGTTGTACGTACACATGAGTAACATTTTCATTTTCACTGATTATTATGGAAGGGAGGTAAGTAATATTTTAAATTTCCATAATGATAAAAATATCATTAATATAATATTATATAGTTATATATATCATCCATGTGGTGTGATGATATAAATAGAGTCACATTGCTTTGTGATAGTGGTAGTCCACATGTACACAAAAAATGTTATCATATTTACATGAGTTGAAAGAAAAGAAAGAAAATGTTATATATTATCTTCATATAATGATAAATATATCATGAATATCTAAATAATTTCATGTATATCAAATATAATCATTAACATTATTCCTTATCACCTTCCATGTAAAGTATTAGTGAAAGATGAATCACATCGCTTCGTGAGGTGGTAGTTCACCGTACACACAAGCAACTTTATTGTGTCTCCTAAGAAATGAAATATAATAATAAATATATTATATAATGACTCAAACAGTATATTAAAGTTATAAATATCATATATATACTTTATATCTCTCATCATAACCAACCTTGAGAGGTGGAAATGGAAAAAACGAACGACATCGGTTCGCGAGGCGGTAGTCCGCCGTATACAAGAACGATGACTTCGTAACCCATTTGACGGGAGTGGAGATTTGTTTTATATCATGAAAATATTATAAATAAATAATATTATATGTAATATACTGATTAAATTATATAATTATTATTTAATAAAAATTTTAGGAGGTGTAGAAAGAAAATAAAATGAAAATGCTTATTGAATAACATTACCTTTCCTTCGGGTATCTTCCTTTGGTTTTCACTAAAACATTAATAAATTAAATTTATACAAAAAATATGGATTCTTGGGGGATTTTAGGGAAGTTTTAAATTCATTTTGATAGTTTTTATATGATAGAAATTTATTTAGAGGTGTTAAGAAGTGAGAAGAAAGGGCACCCTTTTATAGTTGAGGAGGAGTGGCATTCTTGTAAATACTCAAAAGTATTCACTATTGGGAGGCCTCCCTGACCTCATGTGGCTCCAAAATTGATTAATAATGAAGGGTAGGGTTTATTTGGTCAATAAAAACCTCCAAAAACACATAAATAAACACATTTTTATATTTTTATTCATTAGTATTTATGTTTACTCAATTTTACCCTTTTAGTTCTTACCACGGTAATTAATTTTCTAACCTAGGTAATTTAACCACTAAGAATAAGTTAAAGTGATAATAATTATGAAATATATATAAAATTATTATAAATATGATATATAATTTATAAAATAAAAAAACCTTATGTGTGAAAAATTAATTTTAATACAAACTCATGTAATGTGTAAAAACATTGTTTTAACCTTAACCGTGCTAACAATATTTTTTTTCTATTTAGGGGTCAATATTTTCATCATAAAATATAAATTGGTCCATTAATGAACTATATTTTATATTTATTAACATTAAAAAATAACTTGGAATAGATAGGGTTTTTAGTAATTTTAAATAATTTAATAAAATAACATTTATTATAAAATAACATTATTGTTAATTTTGACATTATTTATTTAATTTGAATTTAAAAATAACAAGAAAATGATGGAATTTAAATATATCAAGTTAAGAAATTTGTAACATGATATATTAATCTATAAAATTAAGGTAGTACAATAATCAATTCAATTTAATTCACTTTTAATATTTTTAGTATCATTTATTTCAGTTAATTATTAAATAAATAATTACTATGTTGGATTTTCTTAAGCATTTTAAGTAACAAATTCATCTATAAAAATTATATATGAATTATTATGATAAATAAAAATCATTTATATTTTAAAATAATATGTATAAACAAACCATTGTGGTTTTTTACCTATCCCAAATCATTGTAGATATTAAAGGTAAGAAGGGTTCCTTTTTTGTCTTTTTCTTTACATAACTTATTATATAGGTCAATTTCATGGAAAAGTGTCCCTAAAACTCAAAAAATAGTTAAAAAGTCAAAAGGGTCTAAATTTGTCCATTACATGGGAGTTGAAAAGTTTTGGCCCCGTCTTATACCTTATACTCTAAGTCTAAGCACTAAGTAAACTCGTTTTTACATTAATCACTATAATCAATTTTAACTGTTTTCCCTGATCATTATGTTAAAAATTATGTTGAACTAATTAGATAATAGAAATTATTATAATTAAAAATATTTAATCCATTTTTCTAAATTAAACTCACATAATTGGTATAATTTAATTTTAAATTAATCCCACAGATGGGACAAGAATGAAGTTTTTTTAATAAAGAAGAAATTATTTAAAAATTTATAATTTTTTTGTATAAAAATTAAATATGAAAAATGATTAAAATTAACTATATTATATTAATATATGTATAATATAACTATTTTATCTTTAAAACCAATTCAAAATGTTATTTAACATTATAAATTATTTAAATGAAAAGGCAACTTTCAATTAAAATCTAGTAATTTTCACTATTTATCAAAAAATGAAACTTCTCAGAAAAATATCAAAAATTCACCCTAAGATAATTTTGGTATCCCAATTTCAAAAATTAAGTTTATTTTTTCACATAAATTTCCTAATATTGGTAAAATTAATTTTAAATATTGTGTGCAAAGCGCGATTAAACCATCTTTTATATAATTATAGTTTTTTGGAAAATAATTTTTTAAATGATATTTATTTTATTACTAATAAATAGATAATAAATAAACATGTGTAAAATATATATATATATTTTTAACTTTTTTAATCATATTAATTCCCTTCATTCTAACATCTAGGTAATAACTATAATATTAAATAATAATATTAATAGTATATTATTTTTCGGTAAAACACGATCTTGCGTGTAACCCAAGCTATTAAAGAAATTCATTACTGTGTGTAATGAAATATAACTCAGTATTTCATGTAACATACACTATCCAATAAATTTTTATTCTTTTATATTTTTTGATGTGTTATTACTGACCTGTTCGAGGATCCTCCATCGTGCTGCCGCCCCACGGTGTGGTCTTTGTCTTCTAATGTGTGCACATCCATGTGATCATCAAAAATTCATCATGAAAATTGAAATTCTGTATGTTCTTAATAATCCTTCAAAATTATACTCAATTATTATCAAATAAAACTCATGATATATCTCAACCTTTCTTCTTTTTCTAACATCTCAAATATTCAATCATCCAATTGATGTTTAACTATAAAAATGATCAAAATGTGATAAATATTTTTGTTTTTGAACAATGTGTTATGTTCAAATTGTTATCCATACATTTCTTCTACATAAATACCATATTTGAAATCATCATAATTGTGTTTCTTCATTTAAATAAACAACTCTTTAATTCAAAAATATCATTTCCATCTTATGAATAATTCTCATGAATAATTCAATTGAAGAAACTGGATACTTAAATCACTATCATGATGAATTTCCATCATATAAAGACATCACCAAAAAAATATGGATATTTCAATCCATTTTGGTTATTAATGAAGTATATGGTATTTACATCATATATATAAAGATTATATGGTTTTTCCAACATTTACCCAATAAATGAATGCATGGATATCTCAGTGAACACCCTTTAGCCAAAAGAATAATAGAATGGGTATTCATAGATCTAAGACATTGGAAGAAATATCATGTTTATAAACATTCAAAAACTAAGTAAGAAAAAGGTAGTGATGTATCATTAATTTGATAAGAAATAACATTCCATAATCCATCCATAAAAAAAGGTGGATGATATTACTTGATGAATATACATAATTAATCATAAGATGTATCAAAGGATATTGATATTGATGAAAAATGATCATTAAGAGAATTAGGGAAATTTATTTGGAAATCAAAATATCCTTGATCTCTTGAATAAAATTAAAAAGAAATGTTTAAAAAATTATGAAAATATTCTTTTATTTTAAAATCATGAAAATGTAAAGTGGAAGTTTCTTAGAAAATAATATGGGCAGCAGAAAGATACGTTCACATAGAAATGTTTAAAAATAGATTCTTTTGTCAAAAAATGACCCATAAAAAAAACATGAAAAGGTTTTATTTTAAAACAATTGAAAATATTAAAATTTTAAAAGAATATCTAAAAATATATCTTTAAAAAATAAATAAATAAACCTAAATAAATATGGGGTGGATAATAAAACATTTGATTAAGAAAGGTAAAAACCTTTTTATATTTTGAAATAATTTTATTGAAAACCAATATCAAGAATTGGGAAATACAATTTCTATTTGAAAAGTGGTAATGAGAAGAAAAAGGTTCACATTAATTAATCCATATTTGAGTTGCCAATAATAAAGGATAATGTTGGTGTGATGGAAAATACAGACATGGAAGAGAAAGATCCATTTGAAAAGTTTAGGGATCATTCTTATCAACAATGCATTTTGAAATAGAAAAAAATTTCAAAAATAGGAATGCTAGATGAAAGGAATTAATTTACAAAATGTAAAAGATGAAATTACATGTATGAATAAGGAATATACAAATTCTAAAAAAGGGTTATCTCTATAAGTAATCTCAAATAAGGATGATATTGGAGGTATAATCATTACGACATAGAGAATATATTAATCAAAACCCATTGAATATATAGCTTGATATATATTTATAAAACCATTTAATTTCAGGATAATTAAGTAAAAAATAGTCTAATAGTATCATATAAACCACACAAAGAGAAAAAAATTGATGGATAAAGTATATGTATCAAAAAGTGAAAATTGAGAAGAGAAACCCCTTACAATTTTAGAAACACTCAAATCAAAACCTAATGAAGAGATAACTTGAAATGGATTTATAATTTTTTTTATGGAAAATAATGATAAAACATATCCATACAGAATAAATACATCACTCAAAATAAACCAAGTGGTGAAAGATTCATGTATCAATAAATGGAAATTGAGATAAGAAAAACCATTACAACTTGAGTAGTAAATGGATTGATTGGCCATGTAAGAGAGATTGTGAAAATAAATTGTAAATAATGTTATTGAGGGTTATTTATTATGTAATTATTAAATGTCCAATTATTATACCATATAAAACAAGTGTAGGTGAAAATATGAAATCATGCCTCAATGAAATAGAATTGAGATGAAAAACCCTTACCTTAATACTTGACTTCTTCAAATGTGCTCTGACATCCTTTAACATAAATATAAACATATTAATAACCTACTTTATAACCTTTATAAATCATATTATCCTTATTATCTTTATTTATAATCATACTCTATATTAATTCTAGTTAATTATAATCTAATTTCATTATTAGGTATTTTTAATTTTGATCATTTTGAACAAGTTTCATAATAATGATTTTGGAAATCATTCACCTATAGAAGTTCATAATTCTTATATGGATAAATTTATTGGAATTTATGTTATATAAAATTTTAAAATATTACAATTTCATTACCTGATGTTTTGAGTAATGATTCTTTAGAATGAAATTGATGATGAACATGTTTTAGTGATTTTTAAAAAATGGTCGGTGGTTTCTTAACAAATGGGTTTAATATTAATATTACTATTCCAAAAAAATCATTATTTAAATATTTATACCATATTATAATAGTATATAAGTTTACATATAGATCCATAATATAAATTTATAACATTTTTCAAGTGGGTGGTCAGACTGACCTGGATAAGAACATACCATAATTTAATGGATGATTATGACGTGGTTTTGATATAATTTCACTATACCATAACTATAATGATATTATATATTTTTTTGTTTATTTTATAAATCATAATTTAAGATAATTTTAAGATTATTTAATTATAACACCCAGATATTTTAAAAGAACACTATGTTCGATAACATACATGATACGCAACACCAAGCCTAAATAAACCATGAAATATTACTATATGGCCGTTATAACCTAGATGTTAAATTCATAGGAATTAACAAAATTAAATGATTTATAAAATATATATAAATTTTCTAATAAATATAAATTTATTGATAAATTTTTATTAAATAATTACTTAATTTCTTAGTAAAGTAATTTTATTCTTCAAAAAACATTTTCTTCAAAAAAATATTTTTTTTTTATTTTTGTGAGAAAAAATTATAATTAATTTATGGAACTTATAAAAATTATATTTTATAAAAATTATATCATTTTTGAATTAATAATGTAAAAATTATATTATTATGAATTTTTGATAATTCTCAGAAATGTTGGATTTTGAATGAATAGTAAAAAATACCGTTTTTATTGAAAATTTTATTTTTATTTCAAGCATGTAAAAAGTTCCATTTTTGAAAAAATAGATTCAAAGTAAAATTATTTTTATTTTGTTTTTAATAATACAATTTTGTTCAATGGAATAAATTTTATTTTTTAATTTGTTATAATTTTTTATTGGTAAAAGGTATTTTCCTAAAAAAATAGTTTTTATACGCGCAATGTATTTTTATCATAACAAATTAAATTTATCACTATTTTGGAATAATATTAATTAAATTTATAAATTATATACTCATTTAAATGTTTTAACATTCATCTAATATTTTTCTTGGCTTCAGATAAGAGTAAATTCGATTTTATGCTTAAAAACTATATCTTTCTAAAAATCGGTTTGATTCACATTTTGCACATTTATTTTTAAAATTAATTTATTAAAATTTTAGATATTGTATTTGATATAATGGATTAAATATTTTTAATTGGTTGGTTCAAATTTAGTAAATAATCCCCTTTATTTTTGATCAATATAAATAATAACCGTGGTAAAATTTGTCAACTCAGTGAAGGGTAAAACAGGTTAATATAGGTTATAACTAAGTGATAAGGTGATAATTTTTCATACTAAGTCTTAATAGATTAAGGAAATTATAAAATTATCACCTTAGTCTCGAAATTTAGTTTTTTAATGGACACTTTTTAATGAAAATGACCTATATAATATTTAAATCAAAAAAGTTATAAAATGTCAATCTCTTAGTTTTTGATAATTCTGATGTTCCCAAATAGGGAAAAAACATGTTATGAATGAATATAAGTATCTATTTTGAGATTAATGAAATTATTTTTCATTATATTAATTTATTTATAATTTTTATAAATTATATAATAACCTAAAATGAGTGTGCAACACTAATATAATATTTATTCAATTACCAGAATAATAAAATAAATGATCTTAAATTTCTTAAAAGTGATATAATTTTAATGAGGTAGTATGTACCCAAAAACTTATAGATCTATATAAAATATCAGGGAGGTGTGAAATAATTATATTTTAGATCCTCTTTATTCTTGATGTATTTAAAATCAAATTAAATGAACAATGTTAAAAATGACATTGATGATATTTTATAACAAATAATATTTTATTAAATGATATAAAATTAATAATAATATTATATTATTCCAAATGAACATGATATTGTTTTAAACATAAATCATGTACCATTTGTGTGATGTATTTAATTTCATAGTAACATTATTAAAGCCTAAACAATAGAAAACTTTAATATTACGGTAATTATCAAAAGGGTCAAGGAAGGGTTAAAGTAAAAAGATAAGTGTAAAAATATTATCCAAACTTATAAAAATTTTATTTTATGAGATTATTTAAACTCATAATCATATTAGATTCTAATATTACCAATTTTTATCCATTTTTACTTCAAAATTAATTTATATTAATTTAATATTTTAAGATATTCCCAGAGTGCCCCTCCCCTCAATTATAAAAAGGAACCCATCCTTTCTCTTATTCACATTAAATTGTGACTTATATATCAACTAAAATCTACCAAGTTATCTTATACACTCCCATATAAACATTATATATATTATTTTCTTCCCAAAATACCAACCTTAAAGCCCTTAAGAGGATATCTGAAGGAGTTATTTCAACGAAGAGTTAATTTCTTTAACCAATCACTTTCTTTTTAATTATTATTTTACCTCTTATAAATATATTATATTATATATAGAATAATAAATTAATTATCCTAAATATACATACATATTATTAGGATTATTAAACCACATTTATTCAGACTTTTTTTATCAATAAAGAATTGAAAATATCACATGTTCTTATGTATGGCTTATTATCTCCATATAAAGATACAATCCATTTATCATCATCATATTTTATGGATTAGTATTATGATGGGTTTAATGTTAATATATGAATATTATGAAATAATTATAATTTTTAACTAATAATAATATATCTACCTTATTACCTTACAAACTGTTGGAAAATGATAACGTCAGTCGTGAGTATATGTGGGCTACCACCTCCACGAAGAGATGTGATTCATTTTTCATTTCTATTCTAATTAGATGGTAATAAGTATGGATTTAATAAAAATATATTATATATATGATATAATAATTATTCTATAAATGTGATTTATTATTTACCTTTCTTTCATTCCAACCATTAAAAAATAGAAACAACGTTCACACGTACGTACACCCTAATGTCTCAGTGAACGGTGTAATTCATTTTTCTATATCAAAATTTTATGAATGACTATAAACATTTATATAATGAATATATATGAACTTTATATCATTATTAAAATTTTTTAGATGATTAAATCGTGATCAATATAGAAATTCATGTGCTTTTTAGCACAAATATGTTTCAAGGTTTTTTTAAAAACATTTAGAAACCTTCATCAATAGGATCAGAATGTTGTCACTATGAAATTATACTTATTCAATATTTCACTTATTTATAAAACTTATTCTTCAATTTCTTACCCAGTATTAGTTAATAACTTCTTCTTTAGTTATTTTCCATCCAAAATGTTCATTTAAAAAAGTGTCCAATCAGTTCGTCTTGAAAACTCCATCTGATGCCTCTGTGTAGACTACAAACTTATGAAACACTAAGTTATTTAACTCACAAAATTATTAAATATATATATGATTCCATAAGATATAAATTTTTTTATATATCTTCATTGGAAAGGTTTTTCAAATGGGTTATTTTGTTATTATCTCTGTAGAACTTCAACTTTTTTCATGAGTAAACAATACACTTTATTATACTCATACATTAACCATTTATATAGAAAATTTTTAGGGAGAAAATGTGGTAAAAACAATTTATTTTCCCAATTAATGAAAAATAAAAATTAAAAAATCCCACTCAAATAATTCATTGAAATATTCTTGGAAAATCTATAACCTTCTTGAATGAATATTAGAAACTTCAACAATATCTATCTTCCCTAAACTACCCAAAAACTTAGTGAGTATCATGATTTTCCTACAAGATGTTTGGAACATTAAATGATCATCTTAGAATCATCATATTTTATATATTTATGAAATATTAATAAAGAAACTCACTCCAGTATGAATTTCAAAAATTTTGTCCAGTAAATGTTTTTCTGATAAATCAATATATTTTCACCATTTTATGATAATCTATTTGATGTTCCAGTAAAACTCCATATGAACATTTTGTAAGTTTTTTCTGAGATACATCCTTCATTTTATTTCTTTAATAAAAAAACATTTATTTATAGATATCATTTATAAATCTTTTTTTGGTATCTTCATTCTATTTTTTATCTAATGGAAACCCATATGTCTTTCTTTCATAGATGGAATTTCTACTAAAAATTTAACTGATGATATTCCTTATCTTTTATTCATCCTACGTTCCTAATAAATATTATTTTTCTGATTTATATTCAAGAGTTTTTTAGGTAGATCATCATTTCTCTGTATGGTTGATTTACCTTCACTTAACCTTTCAAAACACCACTTGATTCAAGATTCTAAAAAATATTTTTCCAATTACATCATAACAGTTTTTTGATGAATTTGATTCAGAATTTTTACATCACAAAAAATTTTCATTAAAATCACAACATTTTTCTCTGATCAAAAAAATTCATAAATGCTGACCAAAGTTCATGTAATATATTATTTATAACTTCATAGTATAAACATTGCATATATAATGAAAATCTTCCCCATTTTTTACTTAAGAAAAATCATCCTTATTTTTCACAAGATGGTAACATGAGATTTTTAGAACCCATGAAAGTAAAAACTTAGGAATAGTAAAGCATCAATATATTTTGTTTTTCTAAACATTGTTTTTTTAAAGATACTTTGTATATTTTTAAAGATAAATTTCCAACACATAAACTTTGACTAATTGAATTTTTTATAAAAACTTCATGTGATCCTTTTATTATTTTGATCACCTTTATTGAAAAATTTTACAAAGTTTTTTGATTTCTGTACTAAATAATTTTATGTTTATAAACATTGAACAATAAAATAAAATTCTTCCAATAAACTTCTTAGGTACAGTAACATAAAAAAAACCTTCAGATAACTTGGTCCCAACATTACCCTTACTTAACTTTAGTATACCCTTACTAAAACTTTTAAAGATTCTTTTTACCCTTATATAACTTTGTTTTACCCTTAATTAACTTATTTTTACCCTTATATAAATTTATCTTACCTGTAATTAACATTGTTTTACCCTTACTTAACTTTAGTTTACCCTTACTTAACCTATACATGTTTCTGTTTACCCATATGTAACTTCATTTTAATCTAAATTTTCTTCTTTTTACCACTTCATAACTTTGTTTCAAACATAATTAAATTTCGTTTACCCTTAAATAAATTTAGTTTATGCTTACGAAACGTTTTTTTAACCTTACTCATTTTCAGTTTACACTTACATAACCATAGTTTACCCTTAACTCCTTTTACCCTTACTTAATATTAGTTTACCCTTACACTATAAAAGTTTTCATTTACCCTTATATATATTTGTTTTACCCTTATTTATGGAATTAATTTATTAAATTAATTGTAATGATATGTTTTTTTATTTTATGAATTTTTAAGTGAATGTAATTTTAAATAACAAAGTATGTTTTATTTAAAATAATTTTATATTATTAAACACATATATCTTGTTTAATTTAATTTAATCATTATTATTTATGTATTTAATTATGTTATTATATTAAACTCATCTTTAACATATGAAAGGTAAATATTATTTGACTATTTTTTCATATTTTTTCTTAATTAATGAAATCATGTAATCATATTTATTTTAATTTATTCATATATATGTTTTTGTATATAATATAATATAATTTTATTTAATTATTAATATTATTAAATAAAAAAATATATCATATTTATTTTTTTATGGAAAAATAATTAATTTTAATTTAATATGTTATATAAAAATAAAAATAAAATGTATGAAGGAGTATATTCAGAGAATATTATTTTTTGGTGTAAAAAATGGTGTAATACATTGAAGCATTTTCAGTATCCATGCACCATTTTGGAGTAACTTTACTCCAAAATGGTGTATTAAATTAGAGATACTCTTATAGTTGGAAAAATATTTTAAAATAGACAGGTAATGGTATACACATTAACATTTTTGGTTTATTTAAATTCAACCTCAGTGCCTAGGAATTCTCTCACTCTCTCTCTCACTCTCTTATTCTCACCCTCTCTCTCACTTTCCCTCCCTCCCTCTCACCTTTTCACAGATATTGATCTTGATGGAATAAAGTATCGAGGATTTGAGAAGATACACGTGAAATATCGATTGAGGATTACAAATCCTGTCACCAAAAAAAATATCTCTCCCAGTACTTTCAAGACAGAGGAGGAAATTTTGGTAGCGTACAATAACTTTGAAAGACTTCTTCATGGAACCCACCCTGCTTTGACAATGACTTGAAGGTTGATTTGGAGATCGAAAATGAAAATACACCAGAATAACCTACCATAGGTTATAATTTGGCAGTATGGTACAAAAAATTTGTCCTCAAACTATCTCCCCCTCAAGTGAAGACACACAACCTACCTGCGATGATCAAAAATTAATATCACCATTATACCTTAACCTACTTAATCCTTAAACGTTACCTCCTACAGAGTTCGACAACCAGATGACACTATTGTAACTCACTCTATTTTCTCCTCAAATGTTATCATACCTCAACTTTCTTCCTCCTCAAAAACCATCGTAACAACCCACTATAGGTCATAATGAGGTTGTAGTGTATGAAATTTTTTACCTCAACCTATCTATCCATGAAATGATGATGCTCAACTTACTTACAGAAATCCAAAACCAAACATTGACGTTATACCTCAACTAGATTCCTCCTCAAAATACCCTTCATGTTTTCAGTTTCAATGAATTTCTTGATATATCATTTTCTTACTCATTAACTCAATTTGTTTTCTGATTGTATTTCTTTAATTCATCAAATCATTTCTTGGTTCAAAACACCCACCTCCCTATTTGGGTATATTTATTTAATTGTTATATACATTTATAATTTTTATAAATATAATTTTTATATTCTATTTAAATATAATGAATATATAATATAATATATATTATAAACATAAAAAATTTATATTTATATAATAATTAACATTTATTATAATATTATATAATATATATTTATTATAATATGTTATTTTTATATATATATGTGCGTGTTTTAAATATAATATGTTATACTATAATATTTATATTTTTAAATCAATATCAATATTTATTTATTAAATTATAATACGTTATAATATATTATAATTATAATATATATATCTGTTTGTATTTATTTATTAATTTATTATATATACCTAATTTATCAAAACAATTATATTTAGAATAAACACAATCTATGATTTACATTTCATTTAACATATATAATAATTTTCTTAACATCCTTTAAGTGGCATTACTTTAAATAATTCATACATAAATTCCTTTAATAAAGAACTAATATGAATTATATTAGATATATACCAAGCTCTATTTACATTCTCAACCTAAAAATGTTTAGGTTAAATTCATTTTACCAAGTCCTAAATATATCTAAAATGACTCTATTTTTTAACTTTAACAACACAATTTTTCTATTTTAACATCTTATAAGGGTCCAAAATATTCTCAAATATTCCTTTGTCATTCCGGGGTATCCATTGATTGGGTATAAATTTCATAAATATAAAATTGTTTTAAAAATAATATTATAATTTATAAATTTGGTTTAAAATGCCTTTTAAAATTATGGAAGTAATTTTAAATTTTAAAAATTTTAATTAGGAAATAGATTTGGAAGTTTAAAAAGTGTTTCTGATATTTCAGAATTGTTTTTGGGATTCTGGAAGTGATAATAAATCCTTTAATTTATTATTATATGTTTTTAATTAAAAATATAATATTTTAATGAATATACTTACTATTATGCATGATCTTGGAGTTGTGTAAAGTTAAGGAGAGTTTTACATAAGATGTGTAAGGGAAATCCCATTTTTCTCTTTTTTACATAAAGGTAAACATGAGTTTCAATAGGTTACCTAAGGTTAACCTAGATCTCCCATGCACTGGGTAAAAGGAACATCCGACCTGTATAAGGGAAAAAACTCACTTTCTTGAGTTGTGTAAGTCTAAATTAGTTATTATTATATATACATAAAGGTAATAAAGAAGCTCTATGAGCTACGTAAAGGTAGTTTAGGTTTTCTTTTGGTTGTGTAAAGGTAGCCCTTTACTACCTAAGGGTAAGCCTTACATCACATAAGGGTAATTACAAGTTTCTGATACCTACATAAAAGTTACCTAAAATTTCTAAGGGTTATGTAAGGTTTTTTCTCCACTACATAAGGTTATATGATATTGTCTAAATCCTACATAATGGTACCCTAGATTTTCTAAAGCCTATGTAAAGGTATCCAACCATGTAATGGTAAAACATTTTTACCCTAACACAACATATATTTTTCGTGTAGAGGTATATATTTTTTCTTTTATTTTCATATTTCTTTCCCCTCTTCACTATGTAACCACATAAAATCATTTTCAATTATTTTAAAAGTTTAAAACCATGGTTTAAAATTATTTTTATCCATTTAAATTATATCTAACATTTTCAAAAGGTTTTAAATGGAATCATATTTTAATATGAAATATTGGGGATTATTTTTTCATGGATATACATATTGTAAAATAATAGTTTTCAAAATTTGAATAATCCTTATATTTTATAAGTATTATTGATCTTAAATACTCCATAGGAGTCTTACAATTCCACCTATAGTTGATGCGAACTTCTCCCTTACACATCAAACTTGTGTTCCCAGGCTAAAGAAATCTATTCTTTTCTCCTCTGTTTTGGATGGAGTGACATGCAATGGAAATATCTTGGGAGGGTATCTATAAATTTTCCTTAACTTATATTATGAAAGTGTGTAATTAAAATGTTTTAGATTATTTTTTTAAATGGATGCAATTAACCATAATAAGATACTAATCTAGAAAAAAAATTGCATGATTAAAGTGTATGATAATATGAAATTCCAAAGGTTGAAGATGAAATTTATAAAGTAAAATATTTTAACATATTATACTATAATTACTATGATAAGAGAGGATTATCTCATACTGAAATTATCTTATAATATTCAAGTGACATAAATTTATATTTCATGTTATAGATAAATATTTCTCTTGAAAATATTGTGGCTTATTGCGGTGGTGGTATTCTATCTTTAAAATTATCATCGAATATTATGTATTGTTAATGTTCTTTATAAAATATTTTTTGATATTATTATATGAATTAATTTAATGATTTTTAATTATTAAAAGAAAGGAAAATAAATAATTCCATGTTGTATAATAATGATAATTATTCTAGAAATTATCTAGGAGAGAGAACTGGATAAACACTTGAATTTGTCTAATTATTATTTGATTAAATCAAAATGATAGAATGATACATCATTAAAATAATTAATTAATATTAATTAGAATTATGTTTATAATTCTAGACATTAGAGTATTGAAATGATAATTTTCTTTAAATTTGAAAAGTATTTTTTTCATGAATATATTGTGAGCACATGTGTGTGTTTTATTAATAACTTGAAAAGATAATATAGGGGAGAAATAAATTATTAAACAAATGTTCGTATGTGATTATTATTTTGTTAATAATATTATTGAATACATAGAATTATTATTCTTATTTAAATATATCATCACATGTTTTAATTTAATTAAATTCAGGAACCATAAGTATTATCACATGCAAAAATATTAATATTCTTGTTTGAATATTTTGGGATGCGTGACCACATGATTTTGAGACATATATTTTATTTTGTATGATATTTACTAGATAGTGTGCTATTTATTTTTATGATTTTTAGTGCATAGTTGATATGCTTGGATTTTAAATAACAACTTAAAGTTGGCAATGCATTTTTTTATAATAAAAGAGGCATGTTAAAATAATTATCATAAAGATATTTTATTTATGAACAAGTATATTAAGGTGCAACTAAAAATTAAATAAATAATATTTAGCCTTGGGAAAAGTCCGTATGGATGGTTCATGAGTTTGGTTGTATTTGTTGTCAACATAAAATAAGGTATCAATTTCAATGTATGATGGAGTCCTATGTGATTAGTGATTAATCATGGAAAGATAAAGATGGAATGAATTGGAGAAATAATAATGAAGGGTGGTGATGATGCTTGGAGAATTATTATAGATACATTTAATAGAATTGGATATCATGCTTCGTACATTCTCCTTAAAAAATGATTTTTTAGCTGATATTAAATGTAAAATACATATACACAATAGAAAATATTTTTTACAACAAAAACAATAAGAAAATATTTCAATAACTCTAATAAAAATATAATTTATTTTCCATGCTGATTATTTGAGAAGAAGGCCATGAAATATAAATATTATTGTATGAGTAGTTTTAATTGAATAAAAAACCATGAAAAAAATAAATTAATTTCATGTGTTATTTGGAAGGAAATTTACATTGTATGAATGTAGTTAACTCTTTATTATGTGATTATACTAGAAACAAATTTCCAACCATACAAAACAGCTAGGCTATCTCGACCACGTACTTGTGGGAGCATGCTCAACCATGCATGAGAGCTGGCCATGCCATCTCCTATGGGGGAAAGAAAGTGGACCATCACTTAGAAACCATAGGATGCACTCAAGTGAGCATGAACATGTGGATGGTTAGGTAGGTACAAACCATGAGCTCATGTGTGAAGTGTGGTTTATGGGGTAGACCCCAGGCTAGTTTTATTTTCCGAGTGAATGGAATAATTTTTTTGATATAGTGAGGCTTAACCAAAAATTTCATCAATGTGGGAAATCATATAGAGGAAAAATATTCATCTAATTAAAATGATACATTTATATCATGGTCGCTCGATCCAATGCATGAGAGCCGTCTGATAAAAAACCTCTATCATCTTTAACATCTTCCTTTGCTAGAAGTTTTCATCTTCCCCAAATCCTTGCATGTCACAGATTCTATAATTGATTCAATATTGAATGATAGAGATATTGTGATAATCATTCACTAGATCATCATTCACGCATCTATGAGTTCATAAAAATATTTCAATAAAGACATAGCTTCTGTTGAGGAATGACTAAATGAAAATGAAGTTTCTAAAGGCTATTCATGCATCTATTGCACATGGATGCATTAGAACTTCTCAGAAGTGTTTAAGCATGTGATATTTATGACATGCATGTGAAGAGTTCATCATGAAGACACCATTATTATTAGTTTCAAATGGAAATGGTGTTTATAAAGTTAAAAAACATCGAGATCTTTACTATTTTAAATAACAATATTAACATGGAAAATTTTTAGAGGATAAATAGATGAAAAGATAGTGAATAGGTGGTGAATCATTAAAGGAGAAGCACAAATCTGAGAGCTAGTTGCTTACACTCATGATTTTTAAGAGATATATTTTTCCTTAAAGAAAATAGGAAACTGAATATATTCCACCTATATGAAAGGAATAATATTCCACAAGCCTCTTAGGTTATGTGAAAAAGAATAAATACTCCCATGAGCCTTACTTGGATATGTAAAGGAGTTGATATTCTAAAAATATTTTCAAGTTTTTGAGAAGAATTTGTGAATTTTTAGAGCTTGAGTTTATAAATTACTCGTCATTTTTGTAATTAAAGAGTTCTAAAAATCCTCACCAGTGATTCAAAAACTAATTGAATAATATAAATAATAGAATCATAACTTCCTCTTATACATATAGTTTCATGAATCCCTCTATTTCACATGATGAAGAACTTGTGATAAATACATTCACATATAGAACTTACGTGATGAAGGATGATACATTACGTACCTATTTATGCCAAGAAAATATGTGGTTACATGATGAAAATGAACTTTAAGAAGAGATATCCCACACTTATCACTTGTTCAAAGAATACATGAGATAAACGTTTCATGCAATACATGCTTTCCATGCACTCTATGTGTATGAATTGAAACACATCAATCTTATGGAAATAAAATCCAAGAAGGTGATAGATATTTCTAATTAATTTTCATTGAATGAATGTGGTATTAAAATAATTAAATAAAATTGAGAAAACATAAAATAATAACAATAATATTTTTTATGTTTGAGGAATTTAGATTTTTAGTTGAGAATTCAAGAATAATAATTTGATATTATAAATATGATTTATTTTATAAAATAATGATAAATAATTTTTTTTAATTACCTAAACACATTTTATTGACGATTGGAATATTATTAATTGAAGTAGTATCTACTCGGACATTTTATATTTGAGGAAAAAGACACTATGGAGTTATTTTCATTTAACAAGTGATGATTATTCTAATAGTGATTTGATATAGTGGGATAAAAAAGAATGAAATATCCTTTATATTAATTATTCTATTCAAGATATATTATTTGAGGAAGAATATATTATTAATTTTTATGTAGTTACATCCTTGGGATAACTTAAATAAATTATTTAGAAGTTTTTTTAAAATTTGTTGAAGAACAGGTGGTTCCAGTATAAAAAAAGTTATTGAAGAGCGGGTGGTACCAGTATAAAGGACACCAATCATTTAGTAAGATTGAATATTTCTTGAAAAATAATTTTGTGCCAATTATAGGTTATTGTAATCACTAAAAAGTTATAGTCAAAAGAAAATACATGAAACAATCACAAATTAATCATGGAATGGAGAAATTTCTCACATCATGACCAGACCTTGTAAAAATATGTGTGTGTAGTTGTTTCTTTTATTATTTGTTTTAAATGGGTGTGCAATAGTTGAGAGTGAATATCACATCCATTATTATTAATTGAGGTAGGGGTTTGAGAGTAATAGGGGATAATTGAAATGAAAGTAAAATTTAGTAAAAGTTGGGTACACTAATTCACACACACCCCCCTCTCAGTGTCCATGCACTATCCATCTGGGATCTCTATGTTGTATTAGAGTGTAGGCCCTCCTCCAATTGGATAAATTTTTTTTACACGGTTTATATGATGTGTAGATTTGATGTTAGTTTTAAATTACCTCATTTGGAAGACATAGTATCCACTCTTTTTGAATAAGACATAAAGGTCTATACCAAGACTCTGAAAAAAAGGATGAAGAGGGAAGTGAAGAGATTGTAGAAAATCTCAAAGAATGAAGAGAAGGACCAGTTCTCTTCTATCAAATCAGTTCACAATGATCCTTTTAAAGAATCTAACTCGATATATTGAGAGTACAAGGAATATGATCCTATAAAAAATGTTGAATACTTCTACTCTTAAATTGAAATATATATGAATAATGTTACTGATGAATTGGTTACATATATACTTTGTTTTATCAAGGTTATTCTTGATGAAAAATCATAGCTCGAAGTGGAATTTTGAAACATCCTTCCCCTCCTCATTGGCTTGAGTTGAGGAAGAATTCCTACTTGGACTTAAGAAACATCCCAAAGGCACTAAAGGATGGAAATAAATGCCAAGGGTTTCACTAAAAGTTGGGGGATAATTTTCCCTTTGAATGAAAAACGACCACAACTTAAAATACCATAACCAAAAGCCACTAAACGATGAATGTCAATAATGTAAGATAAATCAAGTATATCAAAACAAACCAAACTATATCAAAGTACCAAATATAAACCAATATCAACATAAACTACAAAGTGGAAGACTAATCCATAAAAAATCAAAGAATCCAAAGACACCAAGTGTGTGACTCACAACAAGCCCCAAGATCCAAATCCATCATCAATTCCCAAGTATCAATAATAACAACTATAGAAGTGTGATACTTTGCCTTTTTCATTGTCTAGATAATTAATATATAAAAAAGTTCTAAAGTGCCAAAGAAGGGGTGATTAATGAAACTTAGTAGGTTTCCAAAAATTAATTCCCTAATCATGACACTAGGATAGAACACATTAGCACATTTATATAAAAAAATTTATATAAAAAACTTTAAAATATTTTAATAGTTTACATCAAATTCAATAAATTCATAACCCAAAACAATTTTTCCAACCGAAAAAACTTCCAAGGAAAGAAAACAAACAAGTCATTTAGCCTTTCCAAAATTCATTTTGAAACCCCCATTCAATTTTACATAGCCACACATACACACTGAACCACATAATCTTGGTGTTTACCATTTATGGTGGAACTTCATGTCTATAACCTATCCCTTTTATGGTGGTACTTCACGACCATTATCCATCCAATTCAACTCACACTTAACCATTTAAGTTAACAACATGTCAAAAAATCTTTTCCAAAACATTTAAATAAATAAATTCTTTTATTGAAAACACTTTTCCGTGTATCAAAACCAAATAACCATTTTAAAATATTCATTTTAAAATCATGTTACCACTATCACTTTCCACCAAAACACCCGATTTTTACAATTTCATAAATCATCACCAAAGAGGGTTTCTATCAAGAAATTTGTAAAAATTTTACAATAAATTTCAGAAAAAAAAAATAAATTTGACATATAACCTATAATTTCTAATAATAGGAGTTGAGATTGAGGACACCTACCTCAGGAATTATGAAAAAAATGAAGAACGACACAAATTATTCCATAAAACCACGTTAAATATCCAAAAAACCACTATAGATCTCTTTACCTAACATTAAAAAAGCCATATATGATCATTATTAGAATAAAAAATCATATATATATCCTTAACAGACTAGATCTAGGATTTTTAGAGATGGAAGGAAAGTATATATAAGAAAAACTACCACAAACGAAGACTTACCAAGGGAATCAGGCTTCAACGCACTAAGAATTGCCTTCATATTTCATCCAGTTTAAAGGGAAGATACTCCAAAGACTTTAGGAGGAAGAAAAATCTAATTAGGGTAAGAATGGAGGAAATTAGGAGACTTATATGTAAAATATTGCGAGATCCACTTTTTTTGGATCTCACTTTTAAACCATGCATGCTTAGTTGTACGGTTAGGTAAACTGTGTGCTAACCTTGCACCAGCCTCTGACTCAAAGAGAAACTCACATAGTTGGATCACATGATTAGACAAATGTTGCACCAACTGTGCAAAATACCTCTATCCCACTTCGCATGGTTACTCCTAGGTAAATTCACTATTTGAAAAAACCATGCATCTAACCATGAGCCTGCCAAAAATCCCATGTCTCACTATGCATGGTTTCTTATAGTAGTTTCACGGTTTAAACTAACCGTTATTATACCCTTCACCTTTAGAAAGACCCATAAAAAATAAAAAATTCCTCCAAAATCTCCCAAACATCACCCAAACACTTTATATACATAAAATAAATAAATGAATTGTTACTTACATGAAGACATGGGTGCTAAATTTTCCCCAACATTGGCCTTTCTATCCTAAAAAGTTAGAAAACCAACATTACATTAGAGTTAAGTCCATTAATTGATGAATTCATTCTCCCTTTCACAATTTTTTTCCTGAATCTGACAACATTTCCACAAAATCTACACTAGACCGATGCTTTTTCCTTGCAATAATTTTTCTTTCCTATCCACAATCCACACTGGAACAAGCATAGATAAAGCATTCAGCTATAGTTAAATGTGATCCCATCGAATCAGATGGTTAGATCAGGCTGATACTTTTTCAACTAAGATACATGAAACACATTAGGCACTTCACTGAACTATGGGGGAAAATCCAACTGATATTCCACCTCACCAACCAATTTAGGTATCTCAAAAGGGATTATGTATTGAGGAAACAATTTTCCATGATTCCAAAAATTACAATTCCCAAGACTTGGATATATTATGAGGAGCACATGATCACTTACTTAGAACAAAAATGGACATTAATGATGATCTTCATATGATTTATGATGACTTTAGGCCCTCTCCATTCATTTGCTGATCAGCTGAATATTCTATATTGAATCTTGGACAAGGATCGATTAACCAGTGAAGTCTCACCTGTTTCCACCCAACAAAGTAGAGAATGAAAAGGATGCCCATAAAATGCTTCAAAGGATCCATTTGTATCAATGATTGATAAAAGCTGTTATAAGAGAACTCTAATAATAGTACGTGCTCTTCCCATGAGCCACCAAAATCCATTACACAATCCCACAACATGTATTCCAATGTTTGTATCATCTGTTTATATTTTCTTCTATCCCAAGGATGATACAATGTACTCATGGTCAACTAAGTCCTAGGTTATTAATGTAAGGAATTTTAGAAAAAATACACAAACCTTGGATCTTGGTCTGATACTATTGAAACCGGTACACAATGCCTCTTTAACACTTCTCAAAAATAAATTTTAGACAAGTCCTTCACCATATGAGATTCGTGAATAGGGATGAAATGGGATGACTTTGTGAGATGATCCACTATCACCAAAATTGAAATTATATTTTTTAACTAACTTTGGGAGACCTATTATAAAATCCATATATATTTTCACCTATTTCCAAACATGAATAGATAAAGACTAAAACATACCTACTGGTCGCTGATTCTCTACCTTAATCTACCAACCAGTTAAGCATCTCAAAAAAACTCATCCATATTCCTTTTCATACCAACCCACCAAAACTGTGTTTTCAATGCCTTATACATATTCTGTATTCTAGGATGAACAGACCATATCGAATGGTGGTAATCATGAATAATTTTTTCCAAAAAAGCCATTGGTATGACCATCCAATCTCAGAACCACAAAACTAAAGTCTCATCCAGATTTCATCCCTAAATGGTCTCCTTGTCATTAAGTTTTGAACTCATAGAAACATGTTATAAATAAAATGTCTGTGCCTCTTGAACTATCTCAACCAAATTAAAAACTAATGAAACTAGAAATAAAACTGTTGCACTACCTTTTTCTTCACAATCCAAGTGCATCTCAGCTATCACTGACATCAACTCCCACTAGTATAAAGCCTATTTTGACAAATTAGCATATGAATTTATTCTTAATTAATCTACCACCAAATTGCCTTTACGCATTGTATAAATCAAATAAAATTCAAACATTTGGAGATACTCTATCCATATTATTTGTCTCAGATTCAAATCCCTTTGTGAGAAAATATGTTTCAATCTTTTATGATCTGTAAACACTATAAATTTCTCACCAAAGATGTAATGGTGATAATTATTCAAAGCATGGATATTGAAAACTAACTCTAATTCATGTGTTGGGTATTTATTCTCACAAAACCATAACTACCATTAGCTATAAGAAACCACATGATCTCCCTGCATGTGAACACATACCAACCCAGATCCTTAAGTATCACAATACACAGCATACCCTTTCCCGGATTACAAAAATATCAAGATTGGTGTTAATGTAAGGCATACTTTATGCTCTTAAAAATAATTCTTACATTATTAATTCCATTGTAATGGAACATATTTCCTTGTCAAGGCTATCATAGGTTAATCTAGTTGTGATAAATCATGAAAAAAACTTCGGTAGTAACCAACCAATCTAAGGAAACTATATATCTTAAAGAAATTATTTGGAAGTTTCCAAGAGATAAAAACTTCTATATTTTATGGATCGATATAGACACCTATTTAATAGATTAAATAGTCGAGTAAACATAAATATTGTATAAAAAAATCAATCCTTTATAGTTTGGCATACATATGATGATCCCATAGGATTCCCAAAACTGTTTCCATGTTTTTCTCATGCTCAAACCTTTTCCTTGATTACACTAATATTTCATGAAAAAAAACACCACAAAAGATTCCAAATACGTATAAATTATCTTATTCATCAGTTCCATAAAATACATATGGTGAATTCATAATATATAAATGCATTACCACATTCTCATAATGTCTATATATACTCCTGAATGTTGTATTTAGAATATCCTCCTTCCGAACTCGCAATTAGTGATACCCTGATCACAATTCAATTTTAGAGAACCACTAGGATACCCTCAATTGATCAAATATATCATCAATGTGTGGAAGTGGATATGTATTACTTGTCTTAACTTGGTTAATCTTATAATAATCGACACACAACTAAAGAGTTCCATCCACCTTTATGACAAACAAGACCGATGCTGCCCACAGAGATGTTCTAGGCTGAATAAACCCTTTATTTTCCAACTCTTCCAATGACACTTTCATTACCCTTAATTTTATTGGTTCCATATGATAACATGGAAGGATAATAAGACTGGTCCCCAGAAAGAGGTCAATCATAAACTCCACTCCTCTTGTGGGTAGAAACCCTAAGAAATTATCTAGAAATACATCCTAAAACTAATCGAAAACCACCATAAAACTACTATTCTTGATCTTTTCCATCAATTTAAAATTCATAGCTACCAACTGGTACAAGATCATTCTAACTGATTGTGCTAAAAAACTATTTATCTGCATTTACATTCTTTTCCCCTATGAAGAGTTGCTCGACACCATCATTAGTCGTAAAACTAACTCATCGGGTATGACAATCAATGTAATCCTTTAAAATTTTCCAAAAATCTATACCCATGATTATGTCATAGATATACATATCAAGAACTTATAAATATAATATCAACTCATCTCCATCAATAGTTATAAAAAATTCTCTATACATAAAGGGTCAACATTCTATTTGACCAAGAGGAGTTTGATGTTTCAAAACAGAAGGCAACATCTCAACACTCAAACATAGTTAATCAATATCACAAGAAGAAATAAATGAATGGGATGCACATGTATAAAAAAAATATTGCATAAGGGTGTAATTTAAAAGAATCATACCTCTCACCATTTATGGTCCAGAGCGATTGTCCACAGTCACATGAAGAGCTCCATACAACTAATTACTCGCTATACTTTATTCCTTATTTTTTTGTTGAGAATTTCCATTATGAGGAGTCATAGTGTTCCTATAATCACCATGACTAGCTCAGTTATAATAATAAGGATTATTCTACTAACCTCATCCCATAAAATCATAAAATGTCTGCAAAACATGAGAAGTGTCCCAAACACTCAACCTTAAAGCACCGTTAGAATAGTACTGAAGATACCCCTTTTGGTTTCAATTGCATCGTGATATTGGTGGTGACATACAAACTCACTTCATGTGGTTTGAAACACCACATTGGAAACATCTTATCTTGCTCTTATTTTTTGGAGGGAGACTCACCAATCCAACTGTCTGATTTTGAGCCATCACACTACCTTGGAAATAAGTGTCCCTCATCCACTTGCTCGCAGCATTAGAGTTCCCACCATTACATGTAGGTATGACCATGATCCCTCCACCCATATCTCTTGATATTACTATTTCTACCACTATCACTCTATTAACTATCTCTGTATAATCCATTATACAGAGCACGCCAATATTTGAGTGAATTTACTGTCACAACCTAGATTAAAAAATGAATGCCTTCAAGGATGGACTAACAACAAATTCATGTGAAAAGAGGACCAAATTCATAAAATTATCTGCATAATCTATCACTTATATATTTTCCTGTGTAAATATAAATAATTCCATCATTCTTGAAATCAAGAAAATTTAAGGATAAATTTTTTTGTCGAACAATTCTTTAAAATCCTCCCAACCAATGCCTTGGTCTAATTTAGCCTGAATTGCTAAATCCAAACATTGGTGTGTAAGATTATCTAGTATATACATAACCAACTTGACTTTCATCTATGATGGTGTTCCAAGGAAACTGAAGATTTGATTCATCCTGTTCAGCCACACCTCTTCCTTATCTAGTTCTGAATCACATCTAAATATGGGAGTATTCTAATTCTATAACTGAATGGAATGATCCACTTTCCTTGGTTCATCCCTCTATTTCCCTCTATCCATAGCTTAAAAATCATAGACAATACTTTGAACCAGCTATTGGTTCACCTTTTTCTCTAGAGATACCACATTCTCATCATCTTCCTCTAGGTGGTTCCTTCTACACCTACCAATTACAATTTTCTAAAACCCAACAAATGACATAAGTCTCAATCTCTAGAAACTGAAGGCTTAAAATTTTCAAATTCCACCACATTAATCATATAAAAACATGGATTTACAAAATTCAACACTTTTATTCTTCAAACCATTTTTGAAAATTCCACTTTACTTTTGAAAATTAACCAATTTTCAAAGTACTACTATCATGAATTTTTAAAAATATCACATTTGAAAAAAAGTTTCAACTATTTTCAAAAATAAAAATGTTTTCACCAAATCATAAATCATTACTCAAAATGAAATATTCAATCCTAGTGGGAAGTCATTTTTATAATTCATGTCATTCTCTTCCCATTAGATAAAACCATGATACTGAAATTATATGTCCTATAAGTGTCTCAAAAACACTTACGTACCCAAATCCTTGGTAACTTGAAGTTTAACATAATAAGGTTATCTATATCTTTTTATGATCTACATTTCATGTCCATAAAATACTACTCCTTTCTATGATCCCAACTCAAGAACCAACCCAAAATTAATTTCAACTCCAAGACTAATAACCAATACTACTTATCCCAAAATGGAATAAAGATTGACCAAAATTGATACCATTTGTAACTCAAGGACTGAACATGCTGATAACACTTGTTAAAAAATGATATTTGGACTGAAAAGACTGATAAAACTTGTAACATACCACCCTCCTCATTGGATAGAGTCAAGGTATAATAGATACTTGTACTTAAGTGACACCCCAAGGCACCGGAGGCTGACAATAAATGATGAGGTATTCACTAAAAATTGGGAGACGATTTCCCTCTGAAAAAAAACCACAAATAAAAATTCCATAACAAAAAACCACAAAATAATGCATGTTAATATTGTAATATAACTCAAATATATCAAAACAAACCAAAACATATCATAATTACAAACAGAAACCAAGATCGACATCAACTACAAAGCGGAAGAATAAGCTAACATAACTTAGAGACAATAAAGAAACCAACTGTGTGACTTAAAAAAATATCCATGATCCAACACCATTATTCATTCCCATGCATCATGAAACACCACTAAATAAGTGTGATACATTACATTTTCCAGTATCTTGATAGCCAATATCTACAAAAGAACCAAAGTTCCAAATCATGGGTGAGTAATGAAACTCAATAGGTTTTACCCAAATTAGTCCCCTACTATCACAACTAGGATAGAAAAAGCTAACAAATTTATATAAAAAATTTATATAAAACACTTTAAAAAAATTTAACAGTTTAAATCAAATCCAAGCAACTCAAAACCCAAAGTAGTTTTTCCAACCAAAATAGTTTCCCAGGAAAGTAACCAAAAAAGTCATTTATCCATTTCTTTAATTCATTTTCATAATCCATTATATTTTACATAGCCATAAAAACACACACACACTCAACCATACAAGATTTTTTTTTACCATTTATGGTGGAACTTCACATCCCTAATCCATCCCTTTGATGGTGGAACTTCACGACCATTATCAATCCCATTCAACTCATTCTTAACCATTTAATCCAACAACATGACAACATAATATTTTCCAAAACATTTAAATGAAACTATAATTTTATTGAAAACACCTTTCCATGCATTAAAACTAAACAACCATTTTAAAATTATCATTTTAAAATCATGTTACAACTTTCAATTTCCCTCAAAATACACAATTTTTACAATTTCATAAGCCATCATCAAAGAGGGTTTCTATCAAGAAATTCACAAAAAATTCATAATAAAATCAAATAAAAAAAATAAATTTGAAATCAAGACATCAAGTTATAATAAGAGAAGTTGAGAGTGAATCCAACTACCTCAGGAATTACGGTGAAAACAAAGAACAACATGAATTCTTCAACAAAACCAAGTTGAATCTCAAAAAACCCACCTTAGATCTATTTTACTAACATAAAAATATCCATATCTCACCATTATTGTAATTAAAAACCATATATATATATATCCACAAAGAACTAGATCTAGGATTTCAAGAGAGGGATGGAAAGTAGATATGAGAAAAACTACCACAAACGAAGATTTACCAAGGGAATTGGGATTTAACGTACTAATAATTACATTCATATTGCTTATAGTTAAAATGGGAGTGACCCTAAAGAATTTGGGAGGAAGAAAAATTAAATTAGGGTAAAAATAGAGGGAAAATAAGAGTCTTATAGGTAAAACCAAGTGTGATTCACTTTTTTAGGATTTCACTTTTAAACTATGCATAGTTAGTTACACAGTTAGGAAAACCATGTGCTAACTGTGTTCCATCCTCCACATCAAGAAGAAACTTACATGGTTGGCCTAATCAGCTAGAAAAACTATGCACCAATCATATAGAATACCTATGTCCAACTTCAAATGATTACTCCTAGGTGGCCACAAAGTTTGGAAAAATCATGTGCCTAACCCTGCACCAGTCCAAAAGCTCATATCTCACTATGCATGATTTACTATAGGAGTTATGTGGTTTTCAATAATCATTCCCAAACCATGAACCTTTATATAATCCCTAGAAACATTCCAAATTTCTTCTGAACACTCCCAAACATCACACAAACACTTTATAAGCATAAAATACATAAAGAAAGGGTTACTTGAAATTGGGGGTGATAAAAAGTTGATAAGATGAAGGATGCACTAGATAAGAAATTTAAAAGGTGAAATTATCTCATAAAACTCATTGAATAAAATAAATAATATGTGACTCTTTTCAATGAAAGGATTTTATTGATTTAATAATAATTGTAAAGGCATGTTTATGAGAGTATCATGGGTAAATATGTTTTTTTGAAGTAATCCATGAACTTGAAACATTTTTCAATGTTTCCATGAATGTTAGAGATGATCAGTATAAAGAAAAAAATTATAAGGTCAAATATATTGACATATTAGTGGAAGAAAAGACCAAGTTGCATAAATAGTATATTAAGAATATGCATGCTCTAGAAGAATCACATAAAATTATTATCATTATCAAGGAAGGTTAATTGGAATTTAAATAAAAAATAATCAAAGAAATTCAGAAATAATTAAATGAATATAGTAGACAACATAAATATCAGATTAATAAAATGAAAAATGAATTGGAAGGCATGCTTTCATAAGTTGAAAATGATATTTTTTCCTTATCATGAAAGTTATTAAAGTCGAAGTTATTGATAGTGACATTTGACCAAAAATTTTTTATATTAAAATATAGTTATTCTATGATTTAAAATTTTAATTCTATTACAAATGTTTAATGAATTTTTTATCTTTGGAAGGATATTGTAATTAAAGGGTAATGAGAAAATGGATATGAAAAAAATCTGTATTTCCACTGAAATAATACTTTCCACAATAAAGGATAACCATGGGATTCTTCTTGGGGTTGGAACTAAAGGAACGTGTAAAAATAGAGATTTAAGTGATGAAAATGGCAATTAATTAGGTGAATATAATTCATGATTTGAATCTAACCAGATATGTGAAAACAAGTCTTGAAAAACCACATTAAGAGAACTGACCACAACATTCATGGCATGACTTCCTCTTTCGTGATGTGAATCATAGTAGATAGAACCAATTTTTTTAGTGTTGTTGTAATTTTCAATGAAATAATTCATTTATGATCCAAACCTATATTTAACACCTAAACCGAGTCTAAAGGATTTTAATTAAAGAATTAATGAAGATTTACAAGAAAAATTGAGAATCCATATTGCTTATAAATTGATGGTTAGGTTGCGGCGACATTCATTCATCAAAAAATGACTAGAAGAAATCCACTAATGGGATCGGGTGATTTCATGATGAGTATAATTGGATTTTTATTTTCATATCCCCTAGTGGCTATCATGAAGGGATAGAATTTGTGTGACTCCATGTCACCATCACCATCTACTCGAGCACACCCCTGTTGGAAAAACAAACTGTCGAACAAACCAGATCTCTACCATTCCGAACCTTTACCGGAGACCATGACTAACACACTCTACAAAGATGAAATCCAACCATAAACATCAAACACTAAAAATGATAATGTCATCTAAAAATAAGCCAGATCTAATAAAATCATCACTGAATGAAAATCACCACTAGAGAATAGAAGTAGAAACCAATTTCAAACCAACCATAATATCTGCATTCAGCCAAAATATAGTCCTTAGATTAATACTCATCACTAATCAAACCATACACCACCACACATACAAATCCCAATTATAAAAGAAACAAATTCCATCGCATGTCTAGATGAGAACAAGATGATTCTCAGGAACCACATGCACATACCATAAATAAAAAAAGAAAGAAAAGTTTCACACATATTCATAGGATCCATAATCAAGAATTTCACATGCACAATCATAAGCCACCATGAGATCCTTTGTGAATGATGAGAATGTGGTTGACCAAGATGGATCAGAAAATAAGAGAACAGGGAAATGAAAATGGTGTGAGCTTATGAGCAATGAATGCAAAACAATCATGACAAAATAGAAACCCCAGAACTAGGGAGGCCTAAGTACCACAGTTATCAATATTCCATCACATTCCCTAATCACTATAGAGACATTGAGTTTGACCAAGATAGAGACTAACATGATGATAGAAATAGAAAGTGAAACAAATAAGGAAGGATGGAGGGTGTTGATTTATGAATTCCTTGATTAAATATTTATAATGTGACAAATTATTTATTTTAATAAGTTAAAGAAGAAAAATAATATGTTTGTAAATTTGGAATAAATATATAACCCTAGTTAACTCCTCATACTATATATTCATCGCACCACCCCTCCAAACTCTTGGATTTCTTGACCTCACTTCCATGGACTGGAGGTTGATATACCTCTCAAATTGTTTTCCTCTATTATTTACTTTAATAAATCAAAAATTTGATTGTGTTTTTTCGGTAAATAATGTTCAAAAATTAAGTTTTTTAGGAATAAATCTCTCTCAATATCTAGAAAACACTAATGGATCCTTTTGATACCTCTCTTGTCATGTTTTATTTTGCTATTGTTTTGTTGCTCCTTGTCTCTCCATCTACCCCTCTCAATTAACTTCCTTCCTTATAGATTGTTTTTTATGGAAGTGATCACATGATTTACATAGTTTATTAGTTTTTATTTTAGTTTGAATAATTTACTATAAGTAAATTCAATATAAAAAAGTAACACATTTAGTAGACTAGTGTTTCTGGGGGATATAATTTGAGATTTAAAATTTAGATGATCTTAGAAGAGTCCATATTTACTTATGATTTTTTATTTACTTTTGTGGTGTTTAACTTCATTACAACTAGGAGGGGAAATTTGGCTTCCTTTTCTAGTATCAATGATGTTGTAAGTGCAAGTGCAGGTGCAGGTGTAGCTGCTAGTGGTCTTCCCACTGGTTTTTCTTTTCCTGAGGCTGAGCAAAAGAAAGTAGAAAAGGAGGAACCAAAGGAAGAGGAGTCTAAAGAGGAAGCTATGTTTGTAATATTTTTTTAGAATCTCATAGTAGGTTTAGTTCTTCAATAATTAATATATTTCTTTTTGATTTTTTTACTTTGCTATGGTTTGAATTAAAAATTTTCAATTTTTGGGAATTTAATTGCTATATAATTATTCATTTGATCATTTATATTTATTTTTTTATAATCATTTTTCATATTGTTGGAATTGTGACCTATTATGTTATTATGAGAAAGTGATCGCTAAGGGACAATTTAATCCCTTATATTTGGGTGGAGATAAAAATGACCCTATTGATGGAAGTTATATAGGATATAATAGATACACTTATACCATGGGAAATAGGATATTGTGATGTAATTTCCTTTTAAGGTTTCTCTTATGACACTTGGGATCCTCTTATTTTTTTATTTCCTCACTCTATTCACATTTAAAACATAAATATAAATAAATCATATTTTTAGATTTATGAATTATATAATTAAATATTTATATTTTAATTTATTATTAATTTTAATCCATTAAATAAAAAGGGGAATTTTATTAATTTGGGAATAAACCCATAATCCTAGGTTTTTCTATATGGTATATATTTACATAATCAAATCTCACCCAATCGAACAATTAGATCTTTATCATCTTCGCTTCCATGGCCTGAGGTTGTTTTCCACTACAGATTATTTTCATATATGATATTTCATTGCAAAAATCATGAATTCTATTGTTTTTTTTTGAAAAAAACGGAATTCAAAATTTATGGAATAAAATAAAATAGATTTAAATATTTTGTGATTTAGAACAATCATAGACCATGAAATTGAAGTTGACAAAGATTTCATAGTTATTGTTTGAGATTTTATGATATAAATATATATCTGGAATAAGTATCTAGGGTTACAACTTCATTCTCAATTTACTAAATTAACATTTTTAATGGATTAAAACAAATAATAAATCACAGTATATATTTAATCATAGAATTCATAAATATAATGAGGTATTACCACTCTATAGATAAAAGGACTTCACCCTCTATAGAGTGGGGGGGTACCAACTCTACATAAATATAGGATATAGGGGACTCTCAACCTAGTGAATCAGGAGAGTACCAACTTTGACATCATGTGGATAAAAATTGATCATTGTCATTGGATAAAAATCATTAGAGGAAGTTTAATATTGGTATCACCTAAAATCTTATCTCTTATGTTGAAATATGGGACACCATTACATTCTATGTATAATTCCAACTCAAAATAAGCTACTCGTGGGCTTGAATGTGTGTTCTAAAGGAGATATGAAAAGTAAGAGGTTTTGGGGATAATATAATTTGTATTCATATGGGGAACACGGTGTGTCTCACAAATTATGGAACAATATATTTTATTCCATTTCACATAGAATGTTCCTTTAGAAAAACATTGTGTATATAAGAAACACGACATCTAGAGATCGGCCCGACACTTGTGCGTGTGTCATATGCCCATGTCTGCGAACTTGCTAAAGTTTATGAGGTGTGTCTCGACACACATAGCATGCTGGAACAAGTGGATTCATGGATGTTTATTCCCTATACACACCGATCTAGCTGTATAAGGGTCACACAGTGTGTGGGTCCCCCACATGGAGTGTGATATTTAACTTTCAACATAAACTCAAGCTCCTGCATAGAGGGGTCCACACAACACATGTTATTACAAACAACAATTCATGTATATCAAAATTTCAAATAAATTCTAGAAAATTCATGTGTATTTTCGTTCACCATCATCTCCTTTGACTGCACCATGATTCATGACCATAACATTTGAAATCACATTAATGGGGCCTGCATTATCACCAGTGGTCATATTCCTTTGACCCTTTTCTTCCAAAATCACCCATCGCTGCACCTCTAAAGACACATGCTTAATTTAGCTCTTGGAATCACCATTTCCCATAACATAAATGGATCCCCTTCACCAATTCCATGCCTCTGTCATGTCTGCAGTCCCAAAAATCGAACCCACAACATTGACCTCTTTCACCAAACAGTAATTACACATCAATCAGTTTCTTGGGTATAGTCAAATCATCATCTAATAAAAATAACTATAAGAAATGTTTAATAATATAGGAAGGAAAAAATGAAACAAAAAAGTGAGGATACAATGAAGGATGTGTTTGTTTGAACATCATTGTAATAATATAAAGAATGGGAAGGGATAATAAAAACATCAAATTCAAATATCTGATCTCAAATATCAAAAATTTTCAGAATAGAAATAACCCAGAAAAATTTACCAATGGTGATCCATGAATTTATTTCTATGAAATTATTTCACATTTTTCATGGAAAAAAAAACAGGGAAATAATCCAATAAAAACAAAAATATTACCTTGAAATGGGTCGATCGATGATGAATAATGATTTTACATCATTGTCATTGGTGGGATCCAAGAACTTGATCAATGATGAAATACCTTGTAGAATTTAGATCATTAATCCATGATTCGATAATCACTGACCAAAATTATCACCATTGGAGTTCCCTCCACTATATTCATACTTTAGGGTTTTGTGGCTAACCCTAGGGAATTATCAATAAAGGGGTTTATAAAGAAGATTCGTTAGGTTTAGATAATAAATAGACATGAAATTAATAAATTAATATAATATATTTAATCCATCCATGATTGAACTTTAATAAAATATCAAATGCCTAAAAAATTTATGTCATGATTAGGGTAAAATCTATGTCATAGATTTAAAGGTGGTTTCAATTTTCTCATCAGAGACACCATTTGGGATATATTTATTATTTTCATGTGATATATCATATTTAATATTTCAAAATTGTGGCTCCACAAGCTTCGGAACTCTGCATTGACTCTATTCTTAACTTTGAAATTATTTTTCAAAATATTCCAAAGTTATATATGGTAAAAATAGTCATTACGACCTCCCCATCTTTAGAAAATTTCATCTCGAAAATAAAAAACATACTAAAAAAGATGAGGATACTGAGCTTGCATTGGGTCTGTCACTCCCAGTTTCTCTCCTAAAAATTATCATAATGCCAATGAATAATCACAAAAGGAATAACTATATTTGTATGCCTATATATGGGTGAGACACCATGATAATATTACATTGATCCCCAAAGTTCTATTGGAATCCTCTCCACAATCATGACATGAATCTAGAATCACTATCTAAAATGGTCATCAAGTGAACTCTATGATGTCATACTATCTATGGGACAAAAAGGTGTCCCAATATTTCTACTGAACCTTGCTCTTAGATTTCTATCAAGTTGGATGATTTAGAAAGTTAGTCTACGATCACCCAAATAACACCACAAATACTTTCTTATCATGGAATTCCTATCATGAAATCCATATATATGTCATTCAACTTCCACTATGGAACATCAAGGTATTGGGACAAACCCACTAAAACCTGGTGCTCAACCTTCACCTTTTAGAAAGTGATACATCAAGAGATAAAATAAAAAACACTTCTTTTTTATCATGACTTGTACCATAATCCATCCTCAAAAAAGGATGAAATGTTCCCCATCTTCAGAAAATCCATCAGATGCATGTCATGTGGATATTTGGCCATGAAATACCTTGTAATATATATCTCAAGGTTGTACAACCCTGACTCGCTGAAGAATCATATGGGTAACAACCTTTAACTGAAGGTATGACGCACTATCCTTGTCTACAAGGATCAAATATTAAGAGACCAACTAATCTAACACATCACTTAAAACTATGAATATGATTTTTTTGTTGAGAGTATTTGAAACCAAATTACCTTTCCCATGTGAATAGACTATCTTAAAAATAAGGATGATGATATTATCTCTCATAAGATAGTTTATCTAGGACATCAGGGATAAATCTATAGCTTTTATCTCCAAGTCGTGGGTCACGTAGTTTTTCACATGGGGTCTCTGATATTTAGACACATAAGAAATCAAAATTTGTCTCTAAATTAGAATGAATCTAATCTCATCTTTGGAGGCATCACACAACAACATTTACTGAACACCCTCCTCTATCAGTTTCATGATGGGGAACTCGTCAAAATATAATGCAACTTCTAAAATGTTTTATAACATTTATCTATCCACACAAAAGGATTCCTATTTTAGGTTAAGGCAGTCATGAGTGAAATAATTCTAGAGAAATTGAGAAATAATATCGAACAATATCCTAACAACCCAAGGAATATCTGAAACTTAGTCATGATATTTGGTGAATCTCAATCTAGAACTACCATGATATTTATAGGGCCCACTACTACTCACTCTTCTAAGAATACATGTCCCAAGAATTGAAAATATTGATTCAAGAAAAAAAAAATCAAGGGATTCCCATAAATATGGTACTCTATCAGTATGTATATAACCATCCACAATTTCATTTCAGGATCCTTTTATGATACTAAGCACACAAGGATGTCATCAATGAAGAGTACCACGAACCGGTCCAAGAGAAGTTGAATGATCCAGTCCATGAGTCCCATGAACAATGACGGGGTGTTGGTGATTTCAAAAGGTAATCACTATAAACATAATGAAAAAATATCAATGATGGAATGCCAACATTAGTATATACTCTTCTTGAAAATAGATTTGTAGATAACATGTAATGAGGTTAAAATTCGAGAACCAATTCTCCCCTATACACTTGCCAAATATTTCATTAATTATTTTAAGTGGATACTCACTATTATAAATATCCTAGTTCAGAAGACAAAAATATATGAATTTACTCAAGCTCCCATATGCCTTATTTGAAAATATTACTGGGGTACTCCAGGGGAACACACTAGATAAAAAAACCCCTTCCTATAAAAATCCTCCAACTACAACATCAAATCTTTCATCCATGTGGGGGACATTCAATATAATGGAATTTATATCATGGCCTTAACTCGGTGAAATCCTATGAAGAAGTCTATCTCTTGATGAGGAGGTAATCCTGACACATCCTTGGGGAATACGTCCTCATACTCCTCCACCTCTGTAGAAAAGTGAAATCTCATAGTGTACACCTCTCAAAGGGTCATACTAGTCAACTAATAATAAATTGCATGTGTCCTCCTATACATGATCTCATCATACTTTTCTGGATATTTTTTCTAAAAAATGAAGGAAAAAATCTTCCCACCTACTCAAGAAAATTTCATCCCTTAATGGTTTCATCCATACTGGGTATGAATAATAAAAAACTTATCTATGATGAAAAAAAAACATTATAAGGACTCATCAAAACATCCTCAACTAGAGTCTCTAAATGCAATGTTCAAGCTAAAGGCTCCATTAGGGGCTACAAGTCTCGAACAGGGTATGCGATAATGAAAAATTTATTTATGCCCATGTTTATAAAAATTTTAGATTAAGTAGAGAAGACACAAATCATACGTCAAATAATACCTTAGATCATATAAAATGACTCAGTGTCATAATCCTACACTTCCTATAGCTTTCCATGTAATTTCCAAAATATTCTCAATAATAAGGGTTTTATTCGACACCATTATGTATAAAAAATAGCCTCAAATATAGAAATAAAATGAACTCATACACCACACATCAATACTACCCACTTTGTGTGACACTGACTCACATGATCGATTTTAAAATGTTTCACTAGATAATGCATCTTGGTGGGGGAAGTTCATAACTTCTTTTTATTTCTAAAGACACATAAAAAATCACTAATATAGGGATACAAAAACATTCTACATCACTAAGAAGAAGGTTCTCTACTAGGACCACCATGAAGAGGTATCCTAACTAGGTGAAACACACATGCCACAGAATCAAGCCTATCTTATACCACATTGGGGTATGGATGACCCTAAAAATCATGTTATCTCTAAATATAAAACTTGATAAGTTCACTAAATCTATGTGCATCATCTCTTGGTATTACCAAAACAAATATTTCTCAATATAATAGAGAATATCTAGCTGAACCATCAGGAGTGGTTCAATATGTTACTCAATGAGTGGCGGCATCACTCACTATCCAATTGCATGGGTAAACTTGATATCATTTCCCATCACTATAACCTCATTTCCAGATGGTTCATCATCATGATCCCTATATGGTATTTATCACCAGATATCTACATGCTGGCATATTTTGGCTTAACAAGATATAACACAATCAAAGAGCATATTTAGGGATATAAAATAAGAAGTATATATAACCACAACCCAATCATATATGATAAATGTACTAATATTTTCTCTAGATTCAGTTCCTATATGTACCAAGTCAACAAGAAGGTTATCAAAGTACCGATGAATAGATACATTAGTTGTTGTCCCATTACTGGGTTCCCTATTCAGAGATATGAACTCGAGATTCTTTAACATTGTTTCCATAGTTCCCATACCAGTCCTCACAACTAAAATATCTAAAAATTCTTATCTTAGGAAAATCTATGTTATGATACAACTCTATCATGACCTAACCCCATGAGGCCCGCCTAGTCAGCAGCAAGCCAATAGTGACACCCCATGCCTGCCTCCAGTAGGTCAGGGATTGGAGTAGTAGCACCCTGATGAAGCACTATGATGGGGGATTTCCACTTCATATATATATGGCCCAAACTATCTCTAGTGTGGGGTAGTACTGACTCTACTAATATATAGGATATGGGGGACCCATGACTTGGTGAGTCAGGGGAGTACCGACCTTGAAATCACTTTGATCAAACCCAACCACTTCCATTAGCAATGCATCACTGGAAGAAGAATCCCACTTATATCACCTTGCATCACGCATACGATGATGAAAAAAGGGGCACCATCTCATCATACATGGAATTCAACTCAGAAAGGGATACTAGTGGGCCCAAATCCATGCCCCAAATAAGGAGATATGAAAGGTAAGAGGTTTTAAGGATAATAGATGAAATCTTCCACTGAGGTATATAGCTTATCACACAAAGTCTCATGAAACTTGTTTCATTTCATTTCACAAGGAATGTTTTTCTAGATACATGGTGTGTTTCTATGAATCCCAATGTGTTGAGGTTAGGATGAAACATAGGTGTGTATCATTTTCCTATTCTTGTACACCTTCTGATGTACTTGGGTGCACCTCAAAACATAGGACATGTGGGGATAGGTGGCTTACTAGAAGAGTACTCTCTGTACATGATGAGTTGGCTCCCTAAGGGTCACATGATGTGTGGATCCTCCAGATGACATGTGATATTTAACTATTAACAAACCCTAGTTTCCACAAAAGGGGTGCACATGAGGTGTGTTCTTCCGAACTACACACTATGTATATCAAACTTTCATAAAAATTCAATACTGTTCATGAATCTTCACTCTTTCCATCATTGGTTTTGGTTTCATAATGATTCAATACCATAACACTTGGAATCACATTGACCAGACCCGCATCGTTGTGGGTGGATGGATTCTAGCCACCCTTTTCTCAGAAATCGCTCATCACTACACCTTCAGAGATACCCCCTCAATCCATCTAAAGGAACCACAATTGACCATACCATCAATGAATCCCCATGATCATTTCCTCACATCTATAACATCTCCAATCCCAAAAATTAAACCTAAAAAATGATTTGTTACACCAAAGAGTGATTGCACAATGACCAGTTCCTCGTGTATAGTCGAATCATTGGTCAATCGAAGTACCAATAATGAACATTGAAGAATAGAGGAAATGGAAGGAAGAAAAAAAGTGATTATTTATAGAAGGATGCATTTATTTGGAAATTATTGAAATAATATGAATAATGAGGAAGGATAATCAAAAAATTAAATAGAAAAATTAGATATCAAATTCTTAAATTTTTAGGAAGAAAAATAACTAGCAAAAATTTATAATCTAAGATTAAAGAATTAATTTATATGGAATTAATTTGAGTTTGTTATGAGAAAACAAGAACAGATAAATAATTCAACAAAAATAAAAATCCTATATAAAAAATATATTGATCTCTAACGAAGAACCATTTCGAGCCATTTTCGTTGGTGATATACAAGAACTCCATCGATGATAAAAAACCCAAGGTATTCCAATCATCGATCCACACTCCTGTGATCAACCGGTAATGCCTTCACCATAAAATTTACCTCCATCATCTTCAGCTTTTAAGGTTATATGGATAACCCAAGGTAATTCACCATAAAGGGATTTATAAAGAAGTGTTTTAAGGTTATACAATAAGTTGGCCTTAAATTAAAAAAAATAATTTAATCTATTTAATCCAATCACAAGTGTACTCTATCATAATGTTTGATGGTGATAAAACATATGTCATGCCTAGGTTAAAACCCATGCCATGGATTTAAATGAGATATTGGTTTTACCATATGATAAATTGTTTGGGTGATATTTCATTATTTCAAAAAATCTACCCAGGTGTGATATATTATATTTAATATTTTTAATATATCATCACTGAGGCTCTATGGGCCCCAGGACTTCATGTAGACTCTATTCCTAACTTTTAGAATATTCTTTAAAATATTTCAAAGTATTACACATAAAAAATTGATTCGTTACATATTAATTCTACCATACTACCTTAGGCTATACTAGGTAACTCACTTTTTCATAATAACAATCATATACTAAGACTCAACCCTTTATGTATTCTCTATAGTGGTTCCTAGATACATACCATTATCTTCTTCATTTTCATGAACCTACTTCAATCGAACACTAAAACCAAAATGGTTATGATAACATCCAAAGTATGAATATAAAATATTCAATAAAAATATCCCTTTTCCAATGAATCCTTAATTTAAAACTATAAAATAATTGGATCAAACTATAACATTATCAAAGTTATTCAAGGAACTATTATTACTAGGTTTTCTAAGAATACTTGTTAATATTATTATCATATCCATTATAATGGTTCAAAAAGAATACTTAGATTAACCATAGTATATACCTTAGGAGTTTCTAACCAGATGCACAGTAAGAAATAATTCATCATGCACTAGAATGATGATAGAGATACACTCGACCAACTCTTTTTAGAGTTATTTCCTCTAGATAAATCTATGCCAAAACCATGTCAGCATTTTAGTATCTATACTGAGATGTAATTTCCTGGAAAACCATATAATCTCTAATTTACCAAAACTTAAGTATGTTATCCTAAATATAAACCTAATGTATTAAAAATATTCTCTAGAAATAACTAAACCCTCATATGATACCTACTGTAGTATCCCTGTAACACCCCGAGCTTCCACGATACGCCTCTCTTTCAATATTGCAATAGCTTGATTTGGATGGTTTGCACAACAACATTGAGGACTGTTTTTAAGAATTCTTGATGCTGCTATCTTCTTCTAGATGAACATGACTGTTTGATGCTACTTTTCTTATTTTGGGAAGTCTTAAGATGGCTGCATAGATTGTGTTCGGTTTGGATGGATGCTCTGGTGTGATCTCTTTGGTGTCTGGACCATCACATGAGCATGAAGATGATCCATTGGAGTGATGGCTGGACTGCACAGACTCTCTTTGAAGATTTGGGCTGAACATGGATGGATGTTTTGGAAGTTTTATGCACTCTTATGGAGAGATCAGCTACATTTGGATGGAAGTCTGTGCTGAATCTGTTCTACCTGCACCTGGTTGTTTATGCTGTCTATCAGAATTTCTGATTAATGATGGCTATGCTCTGTTTGAAGAGGTGCTAGAGGAGTGTATGAACATGGAAGATGTTACCCAGTTGGATTTTGATGAGATGATGAAGATCCTGATAATTTGAGCTCATAGATGATGGAGTTTTAGGCTGAAAATGATGCAGGCAGAATGGAATGGGTCAAAAAAAAATCACTGGAGTAATTAAATCCCTGCTTAATTCTCTCTTCCTGCACTTGCCTCACACAAGACTGAAGGAGAACAGCATCTATGCCTATCATGCTATTGATGATGGAGCTTTAGGAACTGACAGGATGCAATGCTTTTCACCCAAATTTTGTCTATCCTCATGAAGTTTCAGACTTGGAGAAAGTGAAGGCCGAATCTGGATAATCAACCCAATGTTTGAAGGAAGGCTCTGCTACTTCTCTGGTGACCACATGTGCTTCAAATATTGATTTTGGTTTTATTGGTCCTTTTTACTTGTTATCCCTTTAACTCCCTATTTGTGTAAGCTATTTACACCTCGAGATTGTATTGTAACCTTTTGTTTTTAATAAATTCATTTGGGGACATGAACTGGGAAACCAATTCATGTCACCACCTTCTTAAAAAAAAATGAATAGTGAAAAATACTTAAAACAACTTTTTTAATAAAAATAATTTATAGTGATAAATTATAATATTTAGTGGTTTTAAAGTATAATTATAATATATTTTTACCATTTTATCCAATGGTGGTCATTAGAATTAATTTAACATTGAAATTGGACATAAACAATTGTCAATCTTTTGATATATATTGTTTCTTAAAAACACGCTATTTGTTGTGACAGTGGGAATTAATTATAAATTTAATTAATGAAACTCATATGTTTGGAATTTTTTAAAATAGACATCATTTTTGGATTTGGAATATCAATTATATCTTAGGGTTAAATTTTGGCATTGTTCTGAAAAACTTCAATTTTTGATGAATAGTGAAACCACTAAGTGGTAGTTAAAAAACTGATTTTTTGTTTAAATGAAACATTACCACATCTGTGATTTGATTTTCAAAAATCCAACATACATGATTTCCATTAGAAATTAAAATGTGGTTCAATGGGATTAAAATAATTTTTTGGTGAACAGTAACTTTTATGTTTAATTAATCACGATTAAAGGTAATTAGTGAAATTTAAGGTAAAAATGGTATTATAAAAATATGAAATTACCTTAAAACTTGTCCTACACCTATTTTATGTGTCATGGAAGACCAAGACAATCCATGGGTCAACTTGGGGACCCCATGGAACCACGTTGGTAGGAAAATGACATAAATTACTTTTATTTAAAGTTAAAATAAAAATGTCACAAACATAAGTTGTTTTACTAAAACAATTTTTAAATGGGGTTATACAAGTCATATTTTTGACTATAAATATTCATTAGAAAGATAAAAAGATTTCCTACATCATTATATTTGTTTTATAATTTATAGACATTAAATAAATTAAATTATTTATGACACCATGATGATGCAGCGATTACCTCATTAATTAACGATTTAAATAAAACGAAAAGATAATGAAAAATACAAGGCTTACACTTGTAAAAAACCTATTGGATGAGGAGATTTAGAACCCTTATCACCTTATCCTCGAAATATATCATTGTGTGACCTTTATAATCCGAAAATCATTTCTTAATAAAGTAACATTTCATGACATTCCAAGAGTGCCCCTCCTCTCCACTTATAAAAGGCCCCCACCACTACCACCTTACTCACACTTTCAAAGCCTTTTGGCTCGGAAAACCTCTGCCAAAATACTCTCCAAACTTCCCTCCATCACTCATAGAAGCCTCACTTTGGGCATAATTCTTCCCAAGAAGCCTTTGGCTCAAATCAAAAGAGTTACCCGATTTTAAGGTAATGTCTTCACTTATGTTATTTTGTTTTATTTTGCTTATCCAACCCCCTAAACTCTTTTTATTCATTTAATTTGTAACAAAACCAGTATATTAAATATACTAAGATGTTTTTATAATAATTATTCGAGCTACACTTACACACACCTACATCTAATGGTTAAAGAACATACTGTTTCTGTGGATGGTGAATTTCTGCCTCACGAAACGATGATTGTTCAACACTCATATAACACCTCTAATGGTGGCCATTTTGATGAAACTATTTTCATATATGATATATATATTATGTTTATGTTTTCCTTATGCTAATTTATTTCTCATTTGTGGCATAATTTATGATTTTCATTATGGGTAAACGCGATAATTTCATTTTAGGAAGTGCGGACTACCACCCCCTCAAAGTGATTTGAATCGTTAATGCCATATGTGGGATGTATAAAGGATGGAGTAAATGTTATTATACACTATATTATACTGGAATTATATTATACATTTATATCATTATAATTTCATTCCATTAAATACGAAATAGAAATGAAAGTAGCGTTCATGCGTACGTACGACTTACCGTCTCCATGAACGGTGCATTTCATTTCTTACCTCTAAATGTTACGTAATATTATAAATGAATGTATATACTGGATATATATGATATATATGATATCTACATCATGAATATAATTCTGGATATAATGGATATTTCACCACATGAACAACTTGTAATTATAAGAATTTTATTTTTGACTCAAGTACCTAAGATCGAAAAAACGACCGTTATAAACTTAAATAATTAAATAATGTTCATGACATGGTAATAAGTGATATAAAAGGAATAATGAACTTGAAAAAGGTTCTTAAGAAGGTAGAGATTAACTATAGTTTATTATTCATGAGGTTAAAGAGCGGTCGAGTCAAGTCGGACGCAAGGTAAGAGAACTTCTTAACCCAATTTCCATTCTTTGGGTTAATCTCCTACTTTTAAATTACGTCATGATATTATTATGTCCTATCTTGTATTTGCACTTTCTTTATGTGTAATTATAGTAAATACACATAATAGATATATTTTATTTAAAAAATGATCTTTGTAAGGGAACTTCTTAACCCAATTTCCATTCTTTGGGTTAATTTCCTACTTTCAAATTATGTCATGATATTATTATTTCCTATCTTGTATTTATACTTTATTTATGTGTACATATAGTGAATACACATAATAGATCTATGTTATTTTAAAAATTATCTTTTTAAGGACTTCGTCTCAATCTCCTTTCATTGAGACATATTTGGTTTTATACACAACTTTCTTTTATACGGTGTATAAACCCCTTGGACTTTTACGTTTATTCAAAAGGAATCTTTTTTATATGAAACGTTTTACTAAACGACAAAAAGGGAATGTTTTTATTTCCGTACATATGCAGCACCAACGACTTCTTCGCTGCCGTGACCATTATTTGAGTTTCAGCTTCCTCTACAAGCCATCACTTTTTTTTAATGAAAAATAAATACAAAGTTCTAACTTTCTTTTATTTTGGTATTAAAAATTGTTTTGAAAGTGTTTTTATTATATCAATGTGTTTTATTGATATCTTGTGATTGAAATGTGGAAATTTTATGTTTCCTTTATGCATGTTTTATGTGATACGATTATGTTATGGTTTATGATATGTTTAAACCTATTCATATGAGGAATGCATTAGACTTAATAAGTGACGGGTGGAGCCCGCTACAGCTCGATGCATCGGTAGGTCTCATGAGACAAACTAGTGTCTTGGAACGAGGCCTTGACAAAATCTTATTGGTGGTCTTGGCACGAGGCCTTGGCTACGTGGTTATCATAGTCTGGCATTATGCATTCCATCATTATGAAAGTGGTTATTGATATTTCATGTGATTATTCGACTAGTAAAATATCCATGTGAGTAAGTAAATGGAATTATTTAATTTTATTTTTTTTCCATATTATGCTGAAGTTCAAGTTTAAAAAGGCTTGTGTTTTAGTTATACATTGCCTTAAATGTTAATGTTTATTTATGAAAGCTTCCGCTATATTGTTATCCTTACTGAGCATCTGGGCTCACCCCTTTCAATGTTTTAATTTTTCCAGGATGTGAAGAAGCATATTATGAATGACCTGCAGGGGTTGTATGAGGGGATATGAAGACAAGATGTTTTTTTAGTTTTGTTTTACTTAATGATGTAATGCAAGACTTATGAATGTATCTAGTGTTTCTAAGGCTACTAAACTAATCAGTCTTTCGAGACTTGATCTTCCGTGATCATGCCAATGTTACGAAGTAATGCACCGACTCTGGGTAGCTGGGGTCGGGGCGTTACAGTTGGTATCAGAGGTAGTTTAGTACTAACCTTGGAAGCTAGATTTAGATAAAATCTGATTAGAGCACATAGCCCGAAGATAGACTTTAAGGATTAGTATAGAAGAACTTCCTAGAATTTTGGTATTATAGAGATTTTGTGAGTTTTCCGAGCAATACATCCCTGTCTGGATACGAGCAGGTAGAGGCGGCTCTGGCATAGATCAACCTAGGGGTAAAACCCAAAAACACCGCTTTGAGATAGACTCGAATAGGAACTGGTGCACGACAACGGGCCTTTCCACACTCTTGGTTATGACACTCACGGGGGATATGATTAGGATAATTCTCATTTTCTTTACAAACCCACTATGAAGGGTTATGAGTATATAATTACTCAAAGAATTTTTTTTTATGATTATGGATTATATCCATAAATAGTTCAATTTATGTTAAGTATTTTATATGTATGGAATTATGTATTTTGATTCATAAACTAATCTAGTTTATTCCATTTTTTAGAAATGGCACCTAGTGGAAGGAATGGAAACCGTATCAATGCACGCACTTCGTGTAGGGATTGCCCTCCTAATCAAGATAATTATTGTGGATCTGGAGATACAACTGGTGCTGATCAACTTATGACCATACTGGGACAACTCACTCAGTTTATGAATAATAATCTTACTCGTATGGAGCACCCTGATCCGCAACGTGGAGGATCAATGTTAGAAAACTTCATGAGGCAACAACCACCAACATTTAATGGGGGTACAAATCCGTTAGTACCTGAGCAATGGATAAACTCCTTAGAGAAAATATTCCATGCCTTGGGGAGTAGCGAAAGGGAGAAGGTTGTCATGACAGTTTATCAGCTCACTGGAGATGCCGATCAATGGTGGTCGCTGATTCAAAACACGAAGGAAGATGAAGAAGTATCAAGTATGGAATGGAGAGAGTTCAAAGAGATTTTCTTAAAAAAATACTTTCCACATGACCATCGAGCAGATATGGAAAGGCAATTTCTGAGTCTGAGACAAAAGGAGGATGAGAATGTCGCAAAGTATGAGGCCAACTTTACAAGGTTAGCGAGGTATGCTGCAGATTATATATGTAACCCAAGAATTAATATTGATCATTTTTTTGATGGGTTAAAACCATTTCTCCGTCGAGCTTTAGTATCACAATACTTCTCATCGTACAAAGATATTTTCTCGTGTGCTATCAAGAAAGAAAAAGAATTCTCTAAGTCTTATGACAACAAAGTAAAGAAAGAGAAGAAGATAATGGTGGAACAAGAGACAAATAATGGGAAAAAGGAAAAGAAGGATTTTCCATTATGCGATAATTGTGGGAAGAATCACCCCGGTACTTGTCTTAAAGGAATGGGAGTTTGTTATAAATGTGGAGAAAAAGGTCACCAGGCTCGTGATTGTAAGGGAAAGAAAGAGGCTATCAATGTTGAATGCTACAATTGTAGAGAAATGGGGAATTATGCAAATGAATGTCCTAAGCGTCAGGGAAGCTTACCTCAGAAAATGCCAAGGGATCAAGGACAATATTATATTGTTACTACAGTTGAAGCGGAATAATTAATGTATTGGTGCTTTTGAACTTAAGGATTATATTCTAGTTATTAGAATAATGTGATATATATATATATAAGGATTGTACTACAGTACTTGTTGATTTCATTAAGGTTTTAATATGATGAAGGCAATCATATTTTTGTATGTGAAAATAAGAGAAACTTTACCTTGTTTGAGGAATCTGATGATACAATTGATTTTGGAATTTAGAGACCTTTTAGAGAAAGTCTGGACAGAGGTATTTTGGATAAATATAAAGGTTGGATTGGATTAAGTTGATCTTTGGATATTATTGTTTAAAGGTTAAAACATTTATGAAGATTGTTTTTGGAATATTATAATACTATAGTTTTAGGAAAAGGACAACCTGTAGGGTGGGGCATAACCCATCGCGTCGGACAAAGCTGCAGTAATCGAACCCACAACCATAGTACGACAGGCCTTTATTACCTACCACTAGCCTACAGGAAGTCCCTGGTTATTAAAAAATAGTTTTCCTAATCTAAATGGTATGTGTTAATATTTTGAACCTTGTACGATTATGATAAATATAATATTTTTGAGTTCTATTATATTTTTGAGTGAAAGATGAGTTTGTGGTAGAAATTAGTTAAAGGTTGAAACTCTACTTGTCAAGAATAAATATATATATACCTATCTCTTATTCTATGAATAAATTAATTCTTAAACTTTAGTAAAGGTATATTAAAACAAAAAATGTGTTATCCTAATACCTTATGTCTTGTTGAACTGATAATATTTTAAATAATCAAAGATTGAAGGTTTTGAGACCCTCAATTTTAAAATTGTTTGTGATTGATGACCTCAATCACTCCCTACAAATATTTATGTTTTTCCTCCAATTATATGTCTCTAATTTCCACCAATGTTCTCCTTATATAGATCATAATTTGGTGGTGACTTTTTCATTTCCCTTTCCCTCTTATTAAGGGTAAATTTTATTAACCTTATTTCCGATGTGGGTTTTCCACAAAGGCATTTTCTATTTTCAACCTTTTATTTTCAAAGAAAAATTTCAAATTGCGAGGATGCAATTTATTGAAGGAGGGGAGAATTTAACACCCCGAGCTTCCACGATACGCCTCTCTTTCAATATTGCAATAGCTTGCATTGTACGCAAGTTTGAGTTCTAACACACCGCGACTAATCAAAGTAGCTGTTATGAATAGTAATACCCACTTTTTAAAATTATAAAAATTTTATATTTCAAAATGGACTTCATTTTTGTATTCGAAATATTGAAATTATCCAAAGTTGAATTTTTTGTAATTTTCTGAGAACTTCCAATTTTTTATGAATAGTGAAAAATACATAAAACAAATTTTTTAATCAAAATAATTTATAGTGATAAATTATACTATTAAGTGGTTTTAAATTATAATTATAATATATTTTTACCATTTTATCCAATGTTGGTCATTAGAATTAATTTAACATTGAAATTGGACATAAACAATTGTCAATCTTTTGATATATATTGTTTCTTAAAAACACGCTATTTGTCGTGACAGCGGGAATTAATTATAAAATTAATTAATGAAACTTATATGTTTTGAATTTTGTAAAATAGACATCATTTTTGGATTTGGAATATCAATTATAGCCCAGGGTGAAATTTTGGCATTGTTCTGAAAAACTTCAATTTTTGATGAATAGTGAAACCACTAAGTGGTAGTTAAAAAACTGATTTTTTGTTTAAATGAAACATTACCACTTCTGTAATTTGATTTTCAAAAATCCGACATACATGGTTTCCATTAGGAAGTAAAATTTGGTTCAATGGGATTAAACGAATTTTTTGGTGAATAGTAACTTTGATGTTTAATTAATCACGATTAAAGGTAATTAGTGAAATTTAAGGTAAAAATGGTATTATAAAAATATGAAATGACCTTTAAACTTGTTCTACCCCTATTGGACGTGTCATGGAAGACCAAGAAAATCCATTCGTAAACTTGGGGACCCCATGGAGCCACTTTGGTAGGAAAATGACATAAATTACTTTTATTTAAAGTTAAAATAAAAATGTCACAAATATAAGTTGTTTTACTAAAACAATTTTTAAATGGGGTTATACAAGTCATATTTTTGACTATAAATATTCATTAGAAAGATAAAAATATTTCCTACATCATTATATTTGTTTTATAATTTTTATACATTAAATAAATTAAATTATTTATGACACCAAGATGATGCAGCGATTACCTCATTAATTAACGATTTGAATAAAATGAAAAGATAATGAAAAATCCAAGGCTTACACTTGTCAAAATCCTATTGGATGGGGAGATTTAGAACCCTTATCACCTTATCCTCGAAATATATCATTATGGGACCTTTATAATCCGAAAAGCATTTCTTAATAAAGTAACATTTCATGACATTCCAAGAGTGCCCCTCCTCTCCACTTATAAAAGGCCCCCACCACTACCACCATACTCACACTTTCAAAGCCTTTTGGCTCAGACAACCTCTGCCTAAATACTCTCCCAAATTCCCTCCCTTACTCTTAGAAGCCTCAATTTGGGCATAATTCTTCCCAAGGAAGCCTTTGGCTCAAATCAAAAGAGTTACCCGATTTTAAGGTAATGTCTTCTCTTATGTTATTTTGTTTTATTTTGATTATCCAACCCCCTAAACTCTTTTTATTTATTTAATTTTAACAACCCCAGTATCCTCAATATACTAGGATGTTTTTATAAGAATTATTCGAGCTAAACTTACACAAAACTACATCTAATGGTTAAAGAAGATACTGTTTCTGTGGATGGCGAATTTCTGCCTCACGAAACGATGATTGTTCAACACTCATATAACACCTCTAATGATGGAAATTTTGATGAAACTATTTTAATATATGATATATATATTATTTTTATGTTTTTCTTATGCTTCTTTATTTCTAATTTGTGGCATACTTTATGATTTCCATTATGGGTAAATGCGATAATTTCATTTTAGGAAGTGCGAACTATCGCCCCCTCAAAGTGATTTGAATCATTAATGCCATATGTGGGATGTATAAAGGATGGAGTAAATGGTATTATACAATATATTATACTGGAATTATATTATACATTTATATCATTATGATTTCATTCCATTAAATACGAAATAGAAATGAAAGTAGCGTTCATGCGTACGTACGGCTTACCGTCTCCATGAACGTTGCATTTCATTTCTTACCTCTAAATGTTACGTAATATTATAAATGAATGTATATACTGGATATATATGATATATATGATATCTACATCATGAATATAATTCTGGATATAATGGACATTTCATCACATGAACAACTTGTAATTATAAGAAGTTTATTTTTGACTCAAGAACCTAAGATCGACAAAACTACCGTTATAAACTTAAATAATTACATAATGTTCACGACATGGTAATAAGTGATATAAAAGGAATAATGAACTTGAAAAATCTTCTTAAGAAGGTAGAGATTAACTCTAGTTTATTATTCAGGAGGTTAAAGAGAGGTCGAGTCAAGTCGGACGCAAGGTAAGGGATCTTCTTATCCCAATTTCCATTCTTTGGGTTAATCTCCTACTTTCAAATTACGTCATGATATTATTTTGTGATATCTTGTATTTGTACTTTATTTATGTGTAATTATAGTGAATACACATAATATATCTATTTTATTTAAAAAATTATCTTTGTAAGGGAACTTCTTAACCCAATTTCCATTCTTTGGGTTAATCTCCTACTTTCAAATTATGTCATGATATTATTATGTCCTATCTTGTATTTATAATTTCTTTATGTGTACATATAGTGAATACACATAATAGATCTATTTTATTTTAAAAATGATCTTTTTAAGGACTTCATCTCAATCTCCTTTCATTGAGGCATATTTGGTTTTATACACAACTTTCTTTTATACGGTGTATAAACCCCTTTGACTTTTACGTTTTTTCAAAAGGAATATTTTTTATACGAAGCGTTTTACTAAACGACAAAAAGGGAATGTTTTTCTTTCCGTACATATGCGGTGACAACGACTTCTCCGCCGCCATGACCATTATTTTAGTTTCGGCTTCCTCTACAAGCCATCACTTTTTTTTAATGAAAAATAAATACAAAGTTTTAACTTTCTTTTATTTTGGTATTGAAAATGGTTATGAAAGTGTTTTTATTATATCAATGTGTTGTATTGATTTCTTGTGATTGAAATGTGGAAATTTTATGTTTCCTTTATGCATGTTTTATGTGATACGATTATGTTATGGTTTATGATATGTTTAAACCTATTCATATGAGGAATGCATTGGACTTAATAAGTGATGGGTGGAGCCCGCTACAACTCCTCGATGCATCGGTAGGTCTCATGAGACAAACTAGTGTCTTGGCACGAGGCCTTGACAAAATCTTATTGGTTGTCTTGGCACGAGGCCTTGGCTACGTGGTTATGATAGTCTGGCATTATCCATTCCTTCATTATGAAAGTGGTTATTGATATTGCATGTGATTATTTGACTAGTAGAATATCCATGTGAGTAATTAAATGGAATTATTTAATTTTATTTTTGCCATATTATTCTGAAATTAAAGTTTAAAAAGGATTGTGTTTTAGTTATACATTGCCTTAAATGTTAATGTTTATTTATGAAAGCTTCCACTATATTGTTATCCTTACTGAGCATCTGAGCTCACCCCTTTCAATGTTTTAATTTTTCCAGGATGTGAAGAAGTATATTATGAATGACCTACAGGGGTAGTATGAGGGGATATGAAGACAATATGTTTTTGTAGTTTTGTTTTACTTATTGATGTAATGTAAGACTTATGAATGTATCTAGTGTTTCCAAGGCTACTAAACTAATCGGTATTTTGAGACTTTATCTTTCGTGATCATGCCAATGTTATGAAGTAATGCACCGACTCTGGGTAGTTGGGGTCAGGGCGTTACAATCCCTGGTTGAGATATCCCTTTAATTTATATCATTTTAATAACTTACACATTTCATTTGAAAATTCTATCAAAATTACCAAGAAAAACAAAGGTTTACTATGTTTGGATACTAGAAACATAGAAACTTATTATATAGGATGTGAAAATTTCTCCATAATCCAATCATACTAATGATTCTTCTAGATTTGTCACAATTTATAGAGATCCTTATAACTTTGGGAAATGTACACATAAGAAGGGGTGAGATACAATTCTCATTATGGTTAAACATAATTGATATCATTCAATGATAAAAAATGAGAATAAGATGATAATATGAGTATAAAAAAAGTACAAAGAAAACCATACTCAATAAGTACATTGATCACAAAACATGAGTTATGGTATCTGGAATGTCATATCCTAATACATACATTAAATGAGCACAAAAAACATAATTCAATAAACATGATCTATGAGTTCATAATAATGAATATATATATAATTTCTTTATAAATAAAGGCATCATGAAAATATATCCCAATATTGAAAAATAACTTTAAACTATGGAACCAATTGAAATAATTTGATACTTTGGAATAATCATAAGTATGGGGAACCTAATATTCATGAGTCACAAACTTGAAACCACACTTTCAAGAAACTTAATTATTCCCAAGAATCACAGATATAATGAGATAAAAACCTTTAATCAATGAATTTTAAGGAGTTATAGGGATCCAACCATAATTCATCCATACTTAAATATTCTATAAGAAATCAATCATTCATCATAAAGAAACTATGAAAATAAAATGGGTTTCATTTCTTTTTCAATTGGTATTACATAAAGAGAACATTCATAATTCCATCCAAAATAATAGCATGAAAAACCCATGGAAATAATATGGGTATCAAATGAGATCAATTGTCTTTATAGGTAAATACCATTAAATTATGGTAATTGAAGTGACTAGTAGACTGTGCAGGTATACTGAAATGGGGTGGGGGTGGGGTGGGGTTAATTAGTGTAAAAATGTTTTATGAAATTATTTTTCTTTTACTTTTTACCCCTTTTTTATTTGAACGTATGCACCTATCATGATGAATATATCATGCCTATTCAAACACAATCACACTACACATAATAAAAAAAGTAAATGAAGAATAACACACAATATTTTTACAAGATTTACGCCAATATGGGTGACTACTTCCTCGATGTGTTCATGAAAAGTCTAAGACACAAAGTCTCCACTAATAATATTTCAATCAATTATAGCAGATCAGTTATGTATTATCCTAAAACCATGATGGGTATGTATCAACGACTTATTGAATTATTATGGAATCTCAACAATGTTATTTATACTATAATACCACAAGTTTTCATTATAATTTCATCTGATTAATGTTCACAAACACAACTCCAATTCTAATTAGGAAGATCAGACAAACTCCAAGCTACCAACAAAAAACTGATCTTTTTTGTCGAAAGACTGTGATAAGTTGATTCTTCAATTGCTCACTTACATTAAAAATATTCAAATGCCAAAATATGTAATCAACAATAAATTATTCAAGAAGACCCAATAATATTATGAATGAGTATAAGATATCACTTCCACTTCATCTCACTATAACATAAAAATGAAAAACTAAAAGATCTTAAATATATTGCAAGTTATCTTCTTCCTTGCTTTACTGAAAGATATAACTTTAGCAAAAACAAATAATTCTTAAAGTATTTTTAAAGTTTATTTATGTATAAAATCATATGATTATAATTTCATAGAAAATATGCTTCATGTATGGATTTCTCATCCTCTTTCAAGTATTAAATTCACATAACACATTCTTCATACAACAACATAAGTGCCTACAACTCATATTAATTTTCAAAAAATAGTTCTCATGAAAAAACTTAATGCATGTAATTCTCCACATTTATTTTTATGTCTTTTTTGTGCAATAAAAAAAATACAAAATCGTTGTTCTTCTCACTGGTTTTTATCAAATACTCAATACCACCTTATATGTTTTTTCAAAAACCCTTAAACTCTCAATGCAGTTTTATTTATCCTTTTCAAATATTTAACCACATGAGACTATCTCACTTCCTTTATGAATACATATCATCAAATGAATGGAAGATTCTTTTGTTTTTAAAATAATCACAATCTTCTGGAAATACTATACACTTTTTTTTGTATAATACAATACACATAATATTTATATCCTTCATGAAAGTGAGAGAACAAAACTATGCTCTTCTTCATTACACAACTCTTTGAATTTGTAATAAATAACAAAATGTTTTCAGAACTATTTTAATTCATGTAGTTACACACTATAAAAAATATTTCTTCTTCACGTTATTTACAATATTCATAAATCCTCATGAAAGTGGTAATAATGCATGGATTCTATATTTTATGTGACATGAAAGGTATGAAAATATCACTTGATATCTCACTATACATTTGAAAACAAATTATTTTTATTATATGATTTATCTCTCTATTTCTTGATCATATTATCATTTTTCTCTATGTAAAATGAAGAGGTGTTTAATCGTATTCATAAAAAAACAAAATAAAGTGTTTTGGAGGGACCAATATTTTGGTGGTGTATATTGATGAGGTGGAGATGACTTGTGGAATCCCATATTGGAAATGGGATAAAAATTCACAAGACTCATCCCATATAAAATATGGCTTTGGGAAGTGGTATTTTGAAAAGAATATATATATTCCAAATTTTTTTAAGTGTATTTTTAATAAGTATATATTTCTAATAAAATGTTATATTATATTATATATACAATAAATAAATAATATAATATTTTTTTATAAAACTGACCAATGATGATTTTATTCATGATGATTGGATTTCAAAATTCAAAATCTGATTGGTTACCTCCATCCAAAGGTTGAATTTTTTAAATCAAATAAAAGTGTATTTTGATCAAAATAGTGAGATAAAATTGTTTTGAATTACATCAGTTTTAATCTATAAATTAATAGTGTGTCGAGTTTGTTTTATATAACTATCCTCAATCTAAAATTATTTGGAGATATTCTAACAACATCGAAGCTCTGGGATTTCAGAATTTGGTGTTTGGAATTCCCAACATCAAGGTACAATCCTTGAGGGAAATTTCCATTGATAACCCTAAACCAACTAGGGGGATGGATCAAACCCTTTTAGAAAGTGATTTTTTTTCACACATCAAGATTAACAAATACACTATATTTTTAGCTTGCCTTGTTATTTTTAAAATAATAAAAAGGGATTGATCTATGAATGAACCTACAAGATGGAATAAAAATAACTTAATGTAATGAACCCAGACATGGTATTTACCATTTCGATGACAATAAATTCTCTGGATGGAAAGACAATATGATGTTACTTCTAATTGTGTTTATGATTTTTTACATTCTAGAAACAAACCTTCTTCTCATTCTCAATAAGCCTACTCTAAATCCTAGCGACACACTCATTTATGTGACTTAGTTCAAACAATTTTTTTAATGAGAATTAAATAAGAATATGATGAAGTTTTGTGTCGAGTGAGTATTGTCAACACATTATTAAATCATCTCTATGACTATTTTTCCAAATGATGTCACCTAAAGAGATATGGGATGTAGTGAAATTCAAGTAGAAAACAGAGGAATAAGCTAAAATTTTCTTATTGCAAAGTATCTTAACTTCAAGATAGTTTATAACAAGAATATGGTGGATAAAGTTCATGAGATCCATGTTATAACAAACATGCTTCTTTACCTTAAAATTAACATACCAAAAATTTTACATGTTGGTGTAATTATTGAAAAAATTCCACATATGTGATTTTTTGTTGGTAAATATCTCATCAAAATGGGTGATGATATTTGATTGGAACAATTTTAAAAACTTATTCTCATTGAAGAAGAATCCATGTTAAGAGATGTGGGTATGACTTCATAATTTGATACCAAGTTTAATATCATTGAGAGAAATTAACCATCAAACACTTCCTTACATGTTAAGAAGAAAGGTATGAAATTCAAGAATAAAGATAATCCTTACAAGAATAAAGGAGAATGATTTTCCATAAAAAACTAGGGAATTTTTCAAGGTAATATCT